>OZ023225.1:7004239-8250653 GCA_964006125.1 Cryptus viduatorius | reverse complement strand
TAAACACATATTTTCGACTTTTGTATAAATGTCATATTTACGTTTTGCTAGACGATTTCAATCTCAACATCATGAAATACGAGTGATAGTGTAATAGGTGAAATGAACATCATCAACAAAAAAATAGACAGTCAGTTCTTGAGAATACCTGAATACCAGCGTCAAGATAAGATGCAATGCCTCTGCCCTTCCCCCCCCCCCCCAACACCGCCCTTCCCGGGCTCAATCAGTATCAAAAACTGTAAACAACGTTTTTCACGCTTTTGGGCATTTACAGCTTAACGAAGAGTTTCATCGAATGCTTTTGTGATATCCGCATTCGACGAAACTCTTCG
This sequence comes from Cryptus viduatorius, assembly GCA_964006125.1. Lineage (NCBI taxonomy): Eukaryota > Metazoa > Arthropoda > Insecta > Hymenoptera > Ichneumonidae > Cryptus > Cryptus viduatorius. The sequence continues at coordinate 8,250,318 of OZ023225.1, read as the reverse complement.
TTAAGCTGTAAATGCTAAAATGCGTGAAATAAGTTGATAACAGTTTTTATTCCCGACCACGCTATAAAGTCCACATTCCGTACCTGCGAGGCGCGTGGAAAGTGGCGAATTATAATCCAACGGGACGTAATTAACGGAGCGGGCAATAAAGTGGCACTTTATTGCCGGCGGGAAATAAAGTAGTACTAGACGCAGTAGCGTCTCGACGCCAAGTACTGGAAAAAAAAATGCGTGAAGTGACGCGCTACAGTGTGTATCCTGCAGCAATATACCTTAAGAGCATTATAATGCGTGCAACTTTCGATCGATATATCTTAGGAATCCTACAACGAACCGAATTGTAATGGACACTTTTACAATGGAATTTAAGGTCAATCTTTTAAACGCCCCTAGTTACTATTAAATTGCTTCAGCTGATTATGAGACCGATATCGGGACCGAAAATTTCACAGGGTCCAAACGATTATAAACGTACCAAATTTATATGTCATACTTCTCCATCAGTCGTTCGTTTTCTACAGACGACGTAGCTGTCAGCAGTTGCATCGACACGGACAGTTTTTTCGCGTTTACATAAAAACTTTTCTTTACGATCGCGAACGACATAACCTACAATCATCACAGGAAATATATGACGTGCCGTTCGACCGGTTTTGTATCTAGAATTAATTTCGTTTGATCACAATTATCCTATCCTTCGAAATTAATTTCAAAGATGAAATTAATCAAAGATAAAAGGAAAACTCGATGCCGGGACCATCAACGTCGATTGGTACAATAACAACGCTGCGACAAAAAATATTAGCTTTTCAAAAAGAAGTGAAATTTACCGAAATATTATAATAGTATTATAGTATTATATTATAATAGTATAATTTACCTAAGGTACGCCAACTACTTAATAAGCGCCTCAGCACCCTGCGGGCGCAGAGCTTGAGTTACTCGAGCATTCCAAAAGAGCTTTATCCAACGGCGTAAGACAACAGCTCGATCATGCACAACGGCTCGATCATGCTTCTGCGCTCTGCGGGCGCACTTCGCACAGTCCAAAGTTACAGCACCGTACGGATACTTGTCGAAGCAACAATGGATTTTTTTTCTAAAGCAAATATTCAAATACTTTGCAGGGGCTTCAAAATGTATGTGCACAATGGTGATGATATGATACATCATTCCTTCGAAAAAGAGAAAAATTGGTTTGCACAGTCCAAAGTTACAGCACCGTACGAACACTTATCAAAGCAAAAATGGATTTTTTTGTTAAGCAAATATTCAAATGCTTCGCAGGGGCTTCAAAATGTATGTGCACAATGGTGATGATATGATACATCATCCCTGCGACGAAGAGAAAAATTGCTTCGCACAGTCCAAAGTTACACTGTGATACGGACGTCTAAGAAGATAATTTCAGTAATAAAGGTATTTTTATTCAACCGCAGGCGGAAAAAAATATTACAAGTCATTGGAGTCACTTCAAATCAACTACGCATAATGTTGGAGGTACACCGAAGTAAATGCTGAAAAACTACATTTTTTGGAGCATATGCTGTACAGAATTCCCATCGAAAGCTGTGTGACGAGACTTCGCTGGTCATTTTAAGGTGATGTGAAACAAATATTCGCGACAAGCGCGCCCCTGTTTTCTTCGGGAGGAAGTAGAAAACGTGACGTTACCGACACGATTTCCACATCCTGCCGTTAGAGGGCGCTCGCCCAAAATTCTTATTCTAGACTTATTCTTATCCAACTCAGAAGCTCGGCAACTGAGTTGACCGCTAAGCGTTCGGAATCGAACTCCGAAAATCGTTTTTCGGCAATATAATGAATTCCGATGGAAATAATTATTTTTCCATCGTCCTTCACAAATAAAAACAAATGACCGACAAGACATTTATCGCAAATAAAAAATAAGAATAATCGTTTATTTTTCACACTTCGGCGAGTGTGAAAATAAACTTTTCAGTATCCCATAAGACTACGGAATGATAAATTAAAACATTTACCATTCAAAACATGGGAAGGAAACTTAGACTTTTGAAATGGATGATTAATAAATCAGTCATCATTGCGATAACATACGAATTGGATTCAAACTTCTATCACAGTGATGACCGGTCTGGATTATTATTCATCCATTCTCTCCGACATAAGCTCAAAGTTATATCGGAGCAATCAGTTTCAAGAAACTAGAATCGAGTCACATTGCTTACCATCTTGTTAATTTTACGCATAACAATATATTGGAAACGTAATGGAAACCCGAAAATTCAATTATTATGGAATGGAGCGCAGTGATTCAGTTTTTAGTTGGGTCAAAAAATTCTTCAATCGCAGCATCAGATTGAAATCTTGATGCAGTGCGACTAGTGTAAATCAGAAAAAAGTCTTCTAATTTTCTATTGCCTTTTTGTCACCGAACGGTGTAAAAATGAAGATAAAAAAATCAGTATCGGAGGCTTCCAACATTCTGTTTGACGAACCATATATTAGCAAAGTACGTAAGCAATACCTCTCAGCAATGGAAAACGTTGCAAATTCCATTATTATGAATGGGGAAGCTCACCGATTGATTTTTGAGTCAACTTACCGAAAGCCAATATAAAGAGATATTTAACCCCTAAACAAAATTTGTTATAAAACTATATATCACTGTGACATCTTTTATCATGCGAATACAAATGTATCGCATTGATATACGCAAAGTATATTGCCTGTAAATCCTGGAAAGGATTGTGGATAAAACGAAGGGTTCTAAAACAAAAGTACATAACCTTGTCTTCTCTTGTATCTTCGAGTTTTCGAGGATACCAAAGGACGTGCAGGTATTCATCATTCTCCATCGCAATTCTCGTACTCGGCATTTCTGATGTATGTTTCACACGACTTTTTCCTTTATCGAAAAGAATAATACACGAATCGAATAAAAAAATCTGTTGCTTCATAACAACTTTCGCACCAACGCTTCACTTCGTATGAACTTTTACGACGCGGAACACCAAGTCGGTGCCCCTATCGGAGTGTTGCGTGGATCGCCAAATTTGTCGATAATTACCCTCATGATCTAAGATCCTGAAATTCTCTTTATTCTTATCGCGGAGAACAATAAACGTTATATCAAAATACGGGTTTTTTCAATGCCGAGGACTACGTTCTCTTCGTTTTTCACATATAATATGTAGCATGCAGCATGTATCATGTAACACATTGAATTTATGGAATCTTTCATTATTGATGGGGAGCTATTTGTTACATACAGATGTTAATAATGCTCCGTCACATACGTACGAACTGGGAAGTTTGGGCCCAGGATCGAGATGTAGATATTCTACACGCATACGGGCAGAAGGGAAGAAAATTTACGATCGCGTTCTTAGGTAAATGATATCATGATAAGTCACAAGGGTGGCCGGGCGAATTAAAGAACAGAGAAAGTCAGAATTACGCTGCAGAAAAATTGAAGGTTTCACTTAATGACCATGGCAGTCTAAGAAAATACTTACTGCTGTATCTACTTCCATTTTTTCAAATACGATACACACTGTGTGAAAGTTCCACATTTTCGCAACGGGGTTCCGTCTTGCCCCGTGTTTTGACTCGACCCGATCGTCCCCTAGTTTAATTTTTAATATATGGATGGTTGTTGTATACAGTCACGGGTTGCATAACCTGCATTCTGTTCGTATTCCAACCGGTTATGCCAAAGATCTTGGACATCATACTAAAAAACGGTACTAAACCCGGTCAATTTCCAATACCCGTCGACTATTACTACGTAGATGTGCAGAAATACTATTTTTACATTATTCTGCATTCGTTCCTCGCCACAACCTTGGGATTTGTCAATACTATGACATATGATTGTATGTTCTTCGTTCATGTGCATCACGCTTGTGGCTTATTTGCTGCGTTGGGGTAAGTGAAAAGAACTTATTAATGATCTATTAAAAACATATGTTTCATTCTATACCGGAAATTACAGAAAGTCATTGAACTTGACTAGTAGACAGATAACAATCCTTTCAAAGCAATTTTATAGTTATTTGAATATTATCGCGAATTCTAGCAATATTATAAAAGTATCGTAAAATATTCAATTTGGTTTTTTTTTTTTCCTTTTTTCGAAATCACATGAAGATTTATTATTTCGGTGATATCTTGATACTACGACTCGGCACCGATCACGTTGAGACCTCGAATTCCTAGTTCCTGGTTGTGATTAAGAATAATGCTAATGTCTCGACTCATGTTTCCAGACGCAAATTACAGCGAATTGGGGAAACCAAAAGACCTCCACAAGTTGTAAAAATCGCGCATGCGTTGAACGATCCATATGTGGACGTGATTCATTTGTGCGTGGTATATCGACAGACACCGTGATGCTATCACGTGAGGTTATTTCAAATATTTTCATCAGCCCAAGACGAACAACGAAATCGTGGAGGGCCAATATTTTTTGTGATAATTATGGAATACCCATACAAAATTGCAACAATTTCCCAAATGACTGTTGACGGCTAACGAAAAAGATTATCTGAGAAATGAAACAAGGATGCCATTCAACCGAGTCGCGTCCTGCTTTTAATTATTAATAAATGTCTTCTTATCAGTTACGCTGAACTCATCGAAGCTACTTACTCATGGTGCTTCTTCGTTATCTTGGGAATCAACATGCTTCTGATTAGCTTGACAGGAATCCAGGTGCAGTTTATAAACTTACGATGAATAATCTTTCTAATTCATAGATAAAACAACTATTCAATTCAGATTTTTAAGAGTACGACCGGTTACCACGAAACCATAAGATTCATATTCTCCAATGTATTTTGTATGGTGACGCTCTACATCGACAACGACATGGCCCAAATTCTTATGGATCACAGTATAAGTATTCGCTATTACATGTGAGTTGAATATATACAGTAATCAAGTCCATGTGTGTTGGACACTCATACGGTTACTCGCCGATGCTGACGGATGATCACAGAAATTCACAGGCACTCATAGACTCTTACAGACACTCCCACAGTGTTTTCTGATATTGTTGCTCAGAAGTTTCACGCTCTCGCAAACAATCATCGTTAAAGAGGGCAAAAATAAATAAGGTTTACATACGAAACATTTCATTTTGTTGATTAACAACAACTTAAGACAATAACCTCAGCTACAATAGCCTACTAGTACCGTTTCAAAAATGACAAGTGCAGACTGGTATTAAAAAATGTGTTTTGTGCAGTCCGCGCGAAAAGTTCGATTTTTCATGTCTATGTTCAGTGCGTAGAAAGTTTTTTTCTGTGCCGACGTACGTAGAAACGTCGAAAAGTCAAAGTCGAACTTTTCACACAGTCAGCACAAAAAGTTGTGTGAATGTTATGTAAATAATTATTCTGTATAGACTCAACGGCAGCTGGTACAAACTCTCCCCGAAGATTCAAAAAATCCTGCTATTCATGATAATACGTTACAACGTACCTTGCAAACTGACTGGCGGGAAGATCATTGTTTTGTCCATAGAAACTTTCGGCATAGTTAAGCAACATCGTTTCAATTGAGGTATCTACAGTCCGCTGAGAATTTTTTCACTTAACAAAATTAATGTATCATATTTCTATTGCAGTTCCTGAAGTCATCACTTTCGTACTTTACTCTTCTTCGTTCCAATTAAAAACGTTGCGACGAAGTACATACAATTAATTGTATATCACTAATTATGACGAGCTAATGAAAATGCAAATGGCGCAATCACAAATCGTGACGTTGTCAATTGTTGTTGGCAATTGTTATCGCTGTGACAAATGTGTTGTAAAATTGCTTGAACAATTTTACGACGGTTACATATTACATTATATAAACACATATTTTCGACCTTCGTATAAATATCATATTTGTTTTGCTAGAAAATTTCAATCACAATATCATGAAATACAAGTGATAGTGCTATTGCGCTAATTTTTTTTTGGTTGATGAAGTTCATTTCATCTCTTTGTGATGAAGTTGACGAAATTCATTTCACGAAGAGATGAAATGAACTTCACCAACCAAAAAAAAATTAGTCACTTCTTGAGAATACATCTTGACCGGCGTTAAGATAAGGTGCAATCCTCCCCCCCCCCCTCCTCCCCTCCTCCCCAACAGCGCCCATCCCGGGCTCTATCGGTATCAAAAACTGTAAACAACTTTTTTTACGCATTGTGGCATTTACAACTTAACAAACAGTTTCATCGAATGCTCTTGTGATATCCGCATTCGGTGAAACTCTTTTTTAAGCTGTAAATGCTAAAATACGTGACAAAAGTTGTTTATAGTTGTTATTTCCGATAGCGATATTCCACCTCCTCTTAACGTTAAAGCAAGGGGTCCTATCACAAACTTTGTTATTTGTTTTACTATTTTTTCGATCGACAAATTACTTTTAATTATTCATGCTGTTATGATTATATACGAATCATAATTTACCTACCACAACATATTAATATCATAATTATCTGAATTATATCGAAGTTACGATCGCCATCGGAAACATAAAACTACTAAAAGTGGTTTTACATACAATCTACGTGAAAACACGAAATTGCACTTACTACTTTCCGCAGTATTGTTTTTCCGAATGACTTTTCTTTTATCTGTTCACGATACTCGCTATCAATCAAAATCATCCCATTGAATGGACAAACGAACGCCGAAAAAGAAATCGTCCGGCTAATTTGTAATCGATCGTCGGGTAGAGTGGGAACAGGTCCGGTCGCAAGTGGAGGGGGATAAGGCACGGAACCGAATTCTTTATCCGTCGGAATATCGGGAGTCGGGCCTCCGAGTTGGTTGAGTGCAGTGGAAACGCATCGACGTTCGGTATCGTCAGTTAGTTTCGGCTGCGCGTACAGTGCCGGTTAAACAGGCACACTGCTATATTTAAGTACGTTTACGTGACCCTCGATATCTCACCTACTTAACGTTCCAGATCCGACGGATTGAGACGCCGATCACGCATCAAACCGCGACTGTAAGTACGACGAGACTTACGGTATATGAGAACAGAACCATTATAAGTGATTTGCATTCATGTTGAGCGTTTCTAGCGTTTTTTTATCTGCTATTGGCTAACGCATCGATCCGTAATAATTAAACTCGACGATCAGATGTATGTTACGTAACTTATAAAAGAGTGTTTATATTTTTTACTTTCGAAACAGAAGTTGCGGTCGTAATTTCTTTTTAAATAAATACGTCAGCAAATTTATACGGTCTCAAGGATTGCCGTTAGTTTTAAAAGCACACTACAACGCTATATGACCGCAGAATAACAATTTTAAAAAAATGTATAAAGATATGTACGCAAAATTTCAGTGTGGCTGCTTTAAAATTGCAACAATTATCATGGGTTAGACTCTGTTTGGCACACGCCAATAATGATAACCATCATAATAAATACGAGGAGTCCCGAGAAACGCGCGGAAAACCTCACTTTCCATGCCGCAGTGAAGTAAAAATACAAGCAGCAACCGCGTTGGGCAAAAATGATAAGAATTTGAAACTAATTGTTAAATTAATATTCTTGAAAGCTCAACGTTTTGAAGCATTTACCATCTGCTGTCTTGCACTGCGATGATTATCTTATACATTTACTAGGATACATCTACGAGTTGCTACAAAATTTATGAGAACACCTATAACGAACAGTATTCAATGATATTAGACGCAAACTTTCGTCGATTTCATTTGGCCGAAGAATGTAGAAAAATGTGTAATCGTGTCTTGCATACCAAGCGTCGTTCACGACACACGATTTAAATTCCTTTTTCACGAGACTCCTCGTATTTATTGTGATTGTTATTATTATTGTTGTGATAGCACGCTCCCCTGGTGGCCTTGGTGACGGATTGAAGACTTTATTATAATTTATTCAATATTTTTTCCTTTTTTCTTTTTTTCGCTCTTTCATACCCTCTTCGCCCGTATAGTATCCTTTCACTCGTATATGTCGCCACGCACAACACTCATCTCTGTCCGAAACCGGAGTAACGCGGCATCCCGTAATACCACTTTGTTACGCCGGTTTCGGGAGTATAAAAAATGTTGAGGGGTCGATAATTCTGTTTAAATTTGTTTGGTACCATAAGGCTATAATAAGCTGATCCATTTGCCTGTCTGAGATTCAGCCATCGATATGATTTAAATATTCTAATATACAAATATGCCCGACGGCATAAGTGGTGAATATGGGAATAAGATTTAACGAGAAACAACGGTGAAACGTGGTGATCCCGATTCAGTATCTGTATCTTGGCTAAATTTTGAAAATTTGTTGATTATCCCTCTGCTTCCGTATACAAATTTAATCCGAATTTAAGATCTATTGTAGCTTTCAAATAGTAGATATCTTAACGGAGATCATCTGCATTGACGACCATTAAAATGAATCAAATGTTACGACGCGTTCAATCAGATTGTTTCAAAATCCGACGGAAACCAGTAGAGTACTCTTCTAGATATAGTTTGGCACCGACCGTTTTAAGAAAATCGAGTTTATAATTTGACAAACAATAATGTGCAAATTATACGTACATGTAATTTGGTGTATGTGGACAAGCAAATTATGTGTTCCATATTTTACATTAAATGGATGGATAGAATTGTTTTTACCATCGTTCAGGTAATCAGTAAGGTAATCGGTAGATAAACAATTCCGTGTATAATTCTCAAAAGCAATTTGTCATTGTTTGGGATGAATATAGGACTATAACAAAATAGGCGGCATGCGACGAATATCAACTCGCCTCCTTCAAAGAATTAGAAAAAAATTTTCGCATTGCGATACTTTTATATCAATTTTCGTGACGTATACAATTGAAACGTTTCAAATCCTTTTATTTTTTTTTATCTTCGTTGGTATTTTAGTACATTTAATGTCCGAGTATCGAGACCAATGACGTCCGATTCCAAAGATCACTTTAAGGGGTTACACCTACTCGGTGGCCGAAAAAAAGGCGTGTTTGTGTGAATTTTTTTTTTTTTTTGGAAAATGATAGCAGGTTTCGAACTTTTTTGTTCCATAGTAAAGGGTATATCTTTGACTATGTTTCATAATTTTTTTATTGGAAAAAATTCACAAATGTAGCAGATATAATATATTTCCCGGACCGCTGTTCAAAAAAAGTAAAAAATCGGTGACCAAGATATCTCAAAAACGAGTGGACCGATTTACTTGAAATTTTGCATACTTTTTTTATATCAAAACGCAATCCTTAATCGAAGGATTTTTTTTTTTTCGACGCATACTTTTTTTTTATATGAAGGAAAATGTAGTGCATTTTTCACCGAAACTTAGACTTTCACGTTCGATCGCCGACCACTTTTGCAACAATTAATATTTTTTCAAATCCTTCGATTAAGGACAGCCTTTTGATATAAATAAAAGTGTGTAAAATTTCAAATAAATCGGTGCACTCGTTTTTGAGGTATCGTGGTCACCGATTTTTGACTTTTTTGAACAGCGGTCCGGGAAGTATATTATATCTGCTACATTTGTGAATTTTTTCCAATAAAAAAATGATGAAACATAGTCAATAATATACCCTTTACTATGAAAAAATAAAACGGTTCGAAACCTGCATTAATTTTCCCAAAAAAAAAATTCACAAAAACACACCTTTTTTTCAGCTGCCAACTAGGTGTAACGCCTGGAAATAAATGTCATGTTTTTTAAATAGCCCAAGATAAATTTTATCCTGTCAGTTGTTACAGAATGAGTTGTACGTCAGGTTTTTAAATATATATTATATATATGCACTCACCTTTCTGCTTTCTGCTTATATTTGTCATTCGAATTCACATTTGTTATCCATCTCTCGACAATGTATTTTTATACTTTCCCTTATTTGGTCCGCCGAAATTTATGAACGGCGCAATTAACGCAGTAAAATCGAGTTCATTTACTCCATATACCTCTTGAACCCTTTCTTCTTTTTTTGCTATTACCCCGCAATTACTCTTATGCTGAAGCATATGGCCTGTATAAGAGGAATCTCTTCGCACTCCGTATGTAAATTATTTCGTTGTAAACAAAAAGCAATTCAAGGTAAAAATATGAAAATTAATCGTAAAGTTCATGTAGTCCGAAATACAAGATATTAGTTATTAAATGATTATATCCCTGCATTTTTTTTTCGGGATAGGGTCCTTTCCGCCACTCGAATAAAAACTGAAAAGTAATGAAATTTTTATCATTAATTCCGTAGCTTGAAATTGATGCTTCGACTATACGTAATCACTTCGAAGCATATCATGCATTTCTTTAAAAACGCAGGATATGTTCAATAAGTTCTTTTAAATAAATATGATTTGAAGTCATATTTTACGTGGAAGTTATTCAATTATAAGAATAATTTAATTTTTGACGTGATACATTTAAGTAAAATTACCTTTTTCTTTTAATACATTTACTTCGCGAGGAAATTAGATTTATTTTGCATTTATTTCGCAATTAAATACATATTAATTTAAGGGTTGTGGGCAAGAAATTTCGATATAGCAGTGACAACTCAATATTAACGGAAATTACGATCTAGCAATTTTAATATTGTTTTTATAAGTACAACTTGTCATTTATCTTATATTAGGCGATGATAATCGTCGAAAAGTATATGCAGATGTTTTCTAAATAAAACCATCGATAAGACGTTTTCGCCGATGACGATTTAGCAATGCCGCGTTGCCACGAATGATATGATTAGACGCAACAGGAAATTATCCATTCGTGAATGAATAGTTGCATGGGATATGACATATCAACTTTTCTCCGTATTTATAGTTTGTACAACTTCATTCAATGGTCTATCAATCACTTATAATTCAGTGACGGTGATAAGTTGTCACAATATAAGAATGTGAGATGTGCCTTGTTGTGCAAACAGTGGGAACCAAAACAGCAGTACGCGTAAAGCCGGATACATATGTTTTCAAAACGAATGGAGTTAACCAGGGCACCTTCCTGATTACTGTATAGCTGTATTATATAGCAGGCTGCAGTAGCCGGTAGTTGTCCAAAGAAACGTGGAATTCGGGCCGACTGCTGCGTTTCAGGAACTGGTTGACATTCACATCGAATCGTTAACCGTGACGGGTTTGCAACTTAATTAATTTGAATTATTTATGATTTTTTTCGATATCTTAAGGGGATAAGCACGAACCGCATCTCTTTTAAATTATTCATTGTTTTCGTCACAATCATTAAATATATAACGATGAAATTGGAAATTGCAATAGTTCGTTATCTTTTCGTTCAAATTTATCTAAAGCGAACGTTTATTAACGCACACTTCGTTTGTGATTCTCGAAGGCAAATGTTCCATTCGCCAAGGTAATACTATCAGTGATACGTATAATATTCGTTGTAACTGACTGATGTATCTTGTTTGTTGTCACAGATGAAATTATTATGGTGATCGGCACTACAGACATGGAAATTAAATTAATGTTTACAAATCTCCAACCAAATTGATTACAACTTCAAAAAATTAGAATGTAATTCATTACTTACGGTGGCCTGAAATTCGCAACAGGCAAGGCACCGGCAGTTAATACGTCTACAAATATCCATGTAATCATAGTTATTCAAATTACACATTTTACCTGAAACTGTCACGGCAATTTTTTTTCTATTCAAGATTGCCTTGAAATTGCTTCCGTCCGTCAAATCCAAAATGCGCCTAACCCTCATAAATGTCGTGATTTAAAGTTGCAATATCTCTATGCCCCATAGACATTCAAAATATTGTGAGATAATACGAAATATCCAAGTTTTTTCCGCAAGATATATAATTTATATATACTTTTTTTGTGATATATTTTTTATAACCTAAAATAGTATATTATGCTACAAGGGAGGGAATTGCGCGATTTTCGCCGAGTGTGAAGTTTACTGCCCGCACGATGTGCGGAGGAAAATCCGCATGAGAGAAAATTACGCACTTCCCTCTCTTGTAGCATAATATACTATTTCGGATTATAAAAAAATGACGGGGATAACAATAAACATGTAAATAAATTATGTGAATCTCAATATGATATGCGTCAATGTAAATATTTTCAGTCTTAATACTATACATTATTCATGTCAATAGCAATTATGTTACGATTGCACCCGAGAAAATGTAAAAAAAAATGTCTTGAGGAATAACTGCTTACCTTGGGGCAAATTCGGTCCAATTGAACGAACTCGTTCGTATCCCATGTCACGTAAAGTGTCAAGGTGTTGGTAGAGTCATTTGCTTTATTCGAAAGTGTCCATTCAACGCGGACAATCTTACAAGACCGAAGCGGCTGTGTCATCGTGTACTTCCATCCATTATAATTTCCGTACTATTTTTTTGGCTTCGTTTGATTTCAACGAAACGATATAATGGGTTTCGCATTTACTAATCTTTGGCCTTCAATAATTTATTCCATTAAGAGAAGTATTTTAAATCATTCCACATAACGGGTATGATAAGTCGATAACCATAATGGGTTTACTGTAATTCGGAGAACGTGTGCTCGCGCGTATGTTAATCTTTCCAAGACGGGTAGGTAAACTTGGTCATTAGGATCTTCTGAGTGATATATTCAATTCATTCGAATTTATTTAAAAGGGAGCATTTTCATGTGATCATTCAAATGAATCCGGTTTAAGAAACATCAAGAAATTGCTCTCGGATAGGCTACTGTGCTTCTTGGCAATACTATCCAAGCAATACAGAAAAAAATCAACCTAAAGAATGATATGATTGTGGTAATATTCTATCACCTTGTCATACGCAGGTCACGTAAGTTTTAAATAACCCGATATAAAAATGTGTCTCTATATATGTATTCGTAAACTTCTTAATTGCAATTTATGAATCAGTAACCCTAAATGTTTTTTTATCAAATGGATATTTTGGAAATGTTTGAAGAAAAACAAAAAAAATAATCTGTCATGAAAATTTTTCACTTAATTTTTAAATCCCTGGGATTTTCAACGAATCGAAAGACCTGACGTGTAATATAAATTTTCTGTAAGACAAACTAAGCCTTACTTACATTGAATTCAATTCAGATCATCTATTGTAAACTTACGCAAGGTTTTTTTCGCATGCCTCTGCGGAGAGACCTTGAAACGTGCTAAGTCAAGGACATCGAGGTTTACACACCCACGTCCACGCCCGGTACCCCTTCTTCTTCCTTTCCTTACGTTGCTTCACTCTCACATTCGCATGAAACCTGTTTGCATACTATATTTGATCCGAGAAAACTTTTTCTCTGCACTCATGAATAATTTAAAACCTTCGAAAATTCTTTAAAAAAAACAACGAATTTTCTGTAACTTGTCGAATTTTCTCATAGAAAAAGGGTTGGGAATAAAAATGAAAATTTGAAACCTTTCACTGTTTTTTGCCGACTATTTTTAATCATCAATGTCTCACTTGATGCTCACTTAATTCTGAATGAATCTTTTTCTTTCGAAAAAGCTGAGAATTATGCACGATAGCCGAAAAAAGTCTATGAAAGTGTATCGATAGAATATGCACACTGAAAAAAACTCACATTCATCGCACACTATTTCTAGTCCGTTCTATATATTGCTCATATTCGTGATAATACTCTTTTCCATAACACTTATTTTTCTCTATGCGTAGACCTATGCGCACCTGAAGGCAAATACATTACAACAGGCAGCAAATAAATGAATTTATGATATCCTCGTCTTTAGAAAAATCTTAACCGTCAATATGCACAGTTAAAATATGAATCACAATGACCTATCAATCAATTCACTAACCGCTGGAAATCCATTAAAAAATGTATTCGGCGAGTGGAAATAAATTCAGTTAGAACTCGATAATCACTGTTCGACCCTATATATATTTTAGAAATGTTGATGAATCTGATCTTTTTTTTTCAACGCTGCGGCAATTCCATTTATAGGTTCATTACGACATGGGGGCAAACTTAATGGCTTCTTCGCTGATAGCATAAATAATACGACATTAACGATTAGCAACAGTCATTCAATCATTCATATAATCGTTGATGTCAATAATATATTATGCGACTCACGCAAGTAACGTATTTACAGTTATCCGCATGATTATCAAGTCGTTTTCAGTTTTTAAACATTCTCTATAACGGGCCAGGAAATTCCAAAACACCAAAACATCACGTTAATAAAAAAAACCGCCATTTACTGCCGCGTCAATTTCTTTCTCGCTGGCCGACAATTGTTGTAGTATTGAAATTGTTCTCCATTATACAGTGGTTGAATTAAATTGAAAAAAATTCTCTTATTTCAGGAGTCATGGGTTCAAGAAAAATATACAGTTTGCCCATCTTTACGTTTGTACTTGTAAGTTTCAAATCAATTATATTGTTTGATTAAAAAAACTAATGGTTACAAACACTAATTGTAACAGATTTTTATGGAGACCAAAGTAAATGGACATGGTCGTCTCATGGATCCACCTTCTAGGAACAGCATGTGGCGTTTCGGATTTCCAAATCCCGTCAACTACAATGACAATGAGCTTTTTTGCGGAGGGTATGCAGGTTCGTGAATTCATTACCAATGTTACTATATCATTTTTTGAGACGAGCGCGGAATATGATGCGTTTGTAAGCTTGAATGCATCGTTTCGCACAAGTATCGTGCACTATTTTTTATAAGAAATACATGAAAATGTTGCAACTGTACATACAGATATATACGGAACACGCGCGGATCCAGGGTCGAAGCTCACGGTTGGAACGCGGAGCGAAGCCCCCGACAGAAAAAAAAAATTGAAAGGGAAAAAATCAAACATATCATTTTTATAACACATGCATAAGAAAGCTGTGTTTTTGGACTTGCGGTAGACTTTTGATGCTTCAAGGGCTGACAGAATATAAGAAAGATGCCGCAATTTTGTGTCGCATTTGTAAAGTAGTAAGATCGTAGTGAATAATAAAGACGAGAAGTAAAGAAGAAAATAATATAGACTTTCATGGCGTTCTCCGCAAATGACGACCTTTCACCACAGAACGAAACGGTAACTGTGCCCGTTGTTCAATGTTCATAAAGATTTGCGTGCAAGGTGAACACGCCGCTGCGGGTATAATTGTCTGTGAAAAAAAGAATGGGCTGTCAAACGTTTACCATATAGGTATACGACATTTCTGTAATGTTATCCATAATTGAGCTCTCGAAGTTTTTGCATAATTGAAGATAGTGAGCCCATCTTTTTTCGGTAATGAAAAAATGCGCTTTACGTTCATAAGACGCTCGAGCGTAATTCGCGCATCGTCATAGTTATATGTTTCGTGACTGATCCTTGAACAGCGGTTGAATTACTTTTTATCGTGTGCAACGCGGATATTGTTTTGTTCAGACCAAAACTCTGTTCAGATATATCGAATTGTCACCGCAATTTCTTCTCGCAAATTCGATTATTACCGCAATCGTAATAATATTAAGCACGAGAAATTGCCTAGTCATAGTTCCGTCGCGCTCGATTTTCGAGCAGTGTAGTAGCCTTAAATGAGTTGACCCTTTTCACGATTATAGGCGGATGCAATATATAATGCGACTGTTGAAGTTGAGTAATTTTTTAATATTCAATGAAAATTATGACAAAAATTGAGGTCATATTTCGGCGTCGAAATTTTGCCAACAACCACGGACACACCGTCATGCTATTTTTTTTACTCGAAACTGCGCTCCGGGCAACAGACAGAAGTTATATGAGTTTCGCTGCAATTATGCATTGGTAAATTTTCGAGGGCGCCGGTTTTTCTGGAACCGGTTGAATATAATGTATCCAAATTTGGTACATTGATGGTATATTGCAATTTTCATTATGTTTCGGAGCGCTGTGTCCTTTTTCGTTTCATTTAATAGAAAATGTTTGGTTGAGTGAGGGAACGGGTTAATTTTCATGTACCGTTAACGCTAATTTTGAATTCAATATACACCACATGCAACTCAAAATAATAAATATTATTGTGCGGAAATGAATGTGTTCCAGTTCAGTGGGTTCAGAATCAGGGCCAATGTGGAATATGCGGCGATGCTTATCACCTTAATGAGCCGAGACCTCACGAGGCAGGTGGCGAATTTGCCAAAGGAACGATAGTGAGACATTACTCAGTTGGGCAGGACATCGATGTCGAAGTCGAACTCACGGCTAATCATCAAGGCAGCTTCGAGATGTATCTCTGTCCAAATAATAATCCCAATAGTGAGGCCAGCCAGGAATGCTTCGACAGGTGAATATAACGCCATACCAACTAATGAAAGAAAATGGATCGAAAATTACCAAATACATTTTTTTACTGCACACGGACGCACATTCAAATGAAACTGAAAAACCAGTTGACATCCACATAAGAGCAAATAATGATAACAATTGCGTACTATATCGTAACTATCGACATCGACGATCATTAGGTTACCAACAGCACTCTACCAAAATTTTGTCATAGAGTACACGAACGCTACGAAGTTGTAGCTTTATAGTACAGAAAGTGCGTATTCTTGCTTCTTTCTACAGGAAGTTCCGATTTGACTGTTAAACCTCGAAAATTAGGATTCGGAATAAATGTCCGAATCAGGGTGCATGCGAGCGGCCCTGTGCGCATGTGTCTATAATCATTTTTTATTGTAACGTCAGTTAACTTTAAACTTTGCATTATAAAAGATTTTTTATGTAACCGGAACGCGCTTTTCCTCATAGTGCGACATGATAAACAAAAGATTGCGGGGAAAGTTAAGTGTGAACAAGAAGAAATGCTTACATCAAGAATTTATATCGATTATTTCTACTTCTAGATATCCCCTGTACCTTGCCGGAACCCGTGACGTTCGTTTTGTTATTCCAGACGAGACGGAGAAAAAAGCGATTTTTAGGTACAAAGTTACCCTCCCGCCATACGTCACATGTTCACAATGTGTATTACAATGGAATTATTATACGGGTAAGTTATTAAAATAAATATTAAAGTTTTCATGCAATCTATTTTTATGTCTTGAATAAAAAAATTATTGAGACATAAAAAATGTTGGATGGCGATTAAATTTTTCAAATTTTGTCAAATTTTTGACAAAAAATTTTTTGATTTTTGATTCCCTCAATTTACAACGACAAAATGATCTTAAATTGCAATTTCAGTAAGCGATAAAAATTACAGTACAAGATAATGATAATGCAAAAATAATTATAATATTTTCTTCTGCTTTTTGCCGGCATTTTCTCTGGGTTCATAGGATGCTTCCGAGTAGCTTTACGCAATATTGAAAATAAATAAATTCAACTGTCAATTTAAGGCAATATGTGGGGCACTTGTCCGAATGGCACCGAAGCAGTTGGCTGCGGACGACCAGAAACCTTCCGAAATTGTGCGGATGTTAATATCGTGACGAGCACCGCTGGTCGACCACCATTGTTTGTTCAACAAGACAATCCCTTCCTTCTTTACTACAGGGACTTCCGCACACCGAACAATGTCTTTCCTCTTGTGATTCGGTAAAAAAAAGCAAATCATACGTAATATTGCAGATAAACGCGCTTTTGAATATTAATAAAAAAGGAGAAAATAATAAACGGAAATGTAAATACTGACTTCTGAAACGTCAAAAACAAATGAAAATCAAAGTAAATACTGACAATTAATACAATACAGACAATTCTCTGTCTATTTTGAATATTATTATCATTATGAAAATTTCGGAGATTTTTATGTTTTTTCTCGCAGCTTAAATAAATATTTAAAAAAAAATTTTAGGTCCCAAGTTTGTGTTCCTACAACTCTTTACCGGACAATTCCCGGGATGGGAGAATGGTGTCAGACGAATTGCCTTCGTTATCCACCGAATTGTCCGAACACCGTTTGCCAGTGTCCGTGAGTATCGCTGCATCTGTATTTTATAATTTAGATATTTCTATTACCAATCATCTAGTAACTTGTACTTCCTAATTTTCGCAGTGAAGTGTGCGATGCAATTGGAGAGATAGCTGGCAAAGAGGGCGCCAGTATTTACTGTTTAGACAAGTGTCTTGTCTACCCTTCCAAATGCCCTTCAAATCGTTGTCGCTGTTACTGAACCAAAATAATACCCACGAAGATGTTCTCAAATCGGAAGAAATTGTGACGAAATTCTTCAACGCTGTAGTTGCAAGAATGATCAAAAAGTGGCTTGAACATGAACTCCATAAACTGATAATTTTCATTATGTCGATTTGACACCAGGAAAAATATTTTTCGTTTTTATACTCTTTACATTGTAATACAATTGGCTACTGTAAAAAAATAAATAAAAATATCTTTTTTTATTTAACTAATTATGACAGTGCAACGAAAGGTTATCAATGCGATCACAATAAATATTCGTGGAGTAAATTAAATGTGCGACACCAAATGTCACCAAAACTTCTGAATGAGTCCGCGTCGCTGATCAATGAGCCGTTACTGGTAGACGGTGACGGCACGAGAGCGTTGTGCTGTTGGGCCGATAAGTTACCGATGAGCGGTAACTCATCACACAGCACAGCACATCCGTCGGTCGATATTAGTTATTCGGCTGTGCGTGAGTGCCGTGCCGTTCCGATAAGTTACCGACGGTTCCGACCTCCGAGGGCCGTACGTCGGAGTCATTGCGTTACCGATGGGTTGCGTACAACGAAACATTTTTTTTGTTTCGTTACAGATAAACAAAAATAGCACCAATAGGTAAGTTAATCTCCACTGCAGAAAGTCGCAAGCGATAACGTTTATGATACATCGTCTTGTACAATTATTGAACACTTGTATCCACCTATTCGGAGGCTTGGCGCATAAATCATGGAGTCTTCACTCCTATACGTAAATTGATAAGACCGATTAGAAAATAATACAAAACTTCTGAAAATGTATCCGTGGAATTTAGATACAAAAATTATGGTACATATTTTGAACGACATATGTATGCGAGAAGCTGTTATAAGAATATAATTCGTTAACAAAATTAGAAAAAAATAAAAATTTGAATATTCATAAAATTCATGAATATTTTTAAAAATCGTTATTTCAATTTTGTGTTGCAAGTCAAAATATTAGGTTAACCATTATCTGGGCACTTATCGATAACTAACTCACAGTTAATTGCCGGGTCATTCCGTCCCATTGTGACTGAGAATAATTAAGAAATATTGTCATTAGGCACTCACTATAACAGTAGGCAAAGAGTGCCTATTGAAATGACCATCCGTTGCTCTTCGGAGTCTGTCAGTAGGGTTACTCCGCAGCAAATACTCCAAAATTTTTTATTTTTCACCATTTGCTTCGATGTATCTCCAACATCATGTATTGTTAATTTGAAGTGATTCCAATGACTGGTAATATTTTTTTTCGCCTGCGGTTGAATAAAAATACCTTTATTACTGAAATTACCTTCTTAGACGTCCGTATCACAGTGTAACTTTGGACTGTGCAAAGCAATTTTTCTCTTCTTTGCAGGGATGATGTATTATATCATCACCATTATGCACATACATTTTGAAGCCCCTGCGAAGCATTTGAATATTTGCTTAACAAAAAAAATCCATTTTTGCTTTGACAAGTTTCCGTACGGTGCTGTAACTTTAGACTGTGCAAACCAATTTTTCTCTTCTTCGCAGGAATGATGTATCATATCATCACCATTGTGCACATACATTATGAAGCCCCTGCGAAGCATTTCAACTTTTGCTTAACAAAAAAAATCCATTGTTGCTTCGACAAGTGTCTGTACGGTGCTGTACCTTGGACTGTGCGAAGAAATTTTTCTCTTCTTCGCAGAGGTGATGTATCATATCATCACCATTGTGCACAATCATTTTGAAACTACTGCGAAGCCTTTAATGAGGTGTTTTAAATTTTGTTCTGCTAAATGTCCATACGGTGCTCCAATTATGAAGTCTACGAACTAATTTTTTCTTTTTTGCAGCATTATTTTATTTTATGAAAAGCACTACGCACATCAAATTTGAAGACATTCTGACATTTCTTAGTATTTTTATTCTCCAATTATTTTCAGTGAGGGATTATTTTAAAAGGTTATATTATTTTAATTTTCCAAAACACAATTTTTTATCATGTCACAAAAGAAAATTTGGTTGCGAAAAATGAAATACGAAATATCACACATTGATTGCCAAATATTAATCCTTTTTATTTCGAAAATAATATATTTTGAACGAATATCATTCACAATAATTTATATACGTTATTCACATTCATAATAAAAATCAAAAACTTCGCGGGTGCACTGAAAACTTGGTTATAATTCCACAAAGAAGAATCATCGAATATCCAAAATTATTGCAATTTGTCAAATGGAATTGAAAACAATGGCGGCTATTTATTTTTTACCATTCATTCTATCTGTCAAACCTTGGAAGCCGACGATAATTCGATAGTAGACGTGATAAAGTTTGCATACGCCGCGACGTTGGTATTCTGTGTCGGGATGATTTGAATCGAAAACAAAAACCTTATTGTTTTCTCATTGTTTAATGTATATAACTTTAAATATTGGGAAACTGCAGTTTACTTTTTTCAAATCTCTAAAAAATGTTCGAAACAAAAAAAAAATCAATTTTTCACCTCGTATGTTTCCAACCACCCTTCTATTTTTACTTCAATTGTTTCAATATACTTATCTCAAAACAAAATAAAACGATAGAAAAATAAAATTTCTCGAATTTCTCGTCTGCAATTTTTTACTCTCGGACAGTGACAATAACGAATTGATTCTATCTATTATAGGGAAGAGAAAAAATGCTTGAAGTGTTATAACCGAATTATCTTATAGATCGACAGTCCAAGAGTCCTCGCCGTCGCATTCATGGAGAAATTGATTTTTTTTTATTTTAGACGCATCCAAGACACTACAACTTTATTTTGGGTAGGGTACTACTACTTCCTCTTCAATACACGAACCAAGAAGATATCTATGTTCGTTCTCGAGTTATAATTTTTTTACTATAACAATTAATATCAAGCAAATTTAATTGAAAATCGTATCAAAAAGCAATTTTTCTTAATATTCAGCTCCAATACTTCGGGTCCTGTCCAGAGGTAATAATAAAGTGATTTTATGTATTTTAGGGAAGAAAAAACATTTAAACAGATGCATTTAAAGGGGACATTAGACTTGTTGGTAAATGGTAATGGTGTTCGTGTTGGTAAATATTTTTTGCGTTGATTTATACTCATTTAATCTGGTCATAAGGGTTAAGCCAATCAAACGACCTTTACTAGATATCATTTGATTCGTTACATTAATTTGATCAAGTTCTACGTGATGCAATTCGTTATATTGTTCGTAAAAGAGAAAGGAAATATCAGTTGTGAATAATAATAATCAATTCGTATAGAAACGAAATGTTTATATTCGATGACGGTTAAACTATGAATCAATTTACATAAGTGATAAATGATTTTCTGCCATACGTTCTTCCGAGATGAAACGCGCAGCGCGACGTATAAACATATTCGATATGCAGTGCATAACGCAAAGTGTAATCATACTCGATACGGAGCGCGTAGCGCGATGTGTATTCCTGTGAGTGCCTTAAAAAATGTCCCAAAGGGACATTTTTCGGGGGGTTTGGGGGGCGGAGCCCTGTTTTTAACTTCCGACTGTCCGCAGGGCAAAAAGACGGGAGTTATGCGTTTCGGCCCGTAATGGCGATCGTACCTCGAAAGTTCGTAGCCGGTGTTTATCAAAACTACAAAGAATGTCTTTACAGTTTTTGGGATATAGCTTCTGTAGACCGGACATTCGGTTTATGTCTATCAATTCTGAAAATGTGTTGTGTCCCACCGGAGATAAAAGAGTTTTTAAAAATTCCATAAATATTCCTGTTCGTAAATATCGCATAAGCGATGTATACACTACTACATTCTCACAACACAATATACGTATGAGTGCCTATCTTCGCGATCTCGAATGGTTTGTTGTCACGACACGTAACCTTGCGGTGGCATCCCGAACGAATGTAAACGCTACGTTAGCCGCTAATATGTCCATTTTTTTTGGCTCCCGGTGGCTCGCAAGGCGCTCGATCTCTATACGGTATAACCTCAAATTCGTATAGGTCACCGTACAAACATCTTTAAATAGAATAAAATAAAAAAATTTTACAGAAATTTAAAAACTCCCGATTGCAAAAAGAGTGAAATAACAATTAATTATTGACATGTTATAGTCGGGGGATTTTCATACTTAATGACGAAGAAATCGCGCGACTATAACATGTGAATAATTAATTTTTAAATTTTTGTAAAAATTTTCCTTGTATGAAGTGTTGAGAGAAGCAACGACAACAGAACACAAAAATATAAAAAACAATATGTTTTTTTAACTTAAAAAAAATATAGTCTTAATTATCTCGTTGTAGTTAATGAGATGACAGCATACATTTCGAATTATTTTACTCTCGTGTAATTCTTCATACAATCATCATATGACGGAGGCCCTAAAAAATCTCACGTCACTTATTTTTGTTGTAAATCCAACACTACAAAAATATTAAAGAGACTGACCGTTTTCCGTAGTCGAAGTGGTATCCGGAATTGTAATTGAATTTACAGGCTCCATTTGTGGAAACGGTATTGTCGAATTTCGCGGTGCAGTAGACTCGAACATTACAGGTGACGGTATCATACAAGAATTCCTCATTGGCTGGGAGTTCACAACTGGCATCGTACCAATTATGATTGGATGGGAACGTTGCGCGTCGGAACAACTGTTGAAAATTGCAATAGAAGATAATTAAAAGATACTTGTGACATACGGCAGTTGAAAAAAAAGAGTTTAATCATTTTTTTATTGAAAAGTTAATCGAGATTATCGCACTCATTCAAGTACACCTTCTAGAAAAATTAAAGATCGGCCAATAGCACAATATTTACGAGCGTTTAGTTATTCGCACGCCATTTTTTACCGGGTTTTTTGGTGTAGCTTTTTTAATTTGATTTATGTTGCGTTGGAATAGCAAACTTACCAGCCGTTAGAATGTACTTGAATCTCGAGACAATATCTAACGTCAAACAGTTTGGTATGCGGAAATGTCGATGAAGGCACATCTGGAACTCGCATGTACACAGTAAGGGTTGTTTGCTTATCGATTGGTCCACGCTTCACCACTTGCCCTGCGACCTTAGATTCTTCGCGCTTTTCTTCAGCAGCATATATGGTTACTTTCTGGAATAGAAAGGAGTAACATTCTCCCTCTCTCTCTCTCGATCGCAATAGTTTCTCGCGATGCTTACTTGTTTTAATAGTACCATAACACGAGTGACATCGACACTCGTAGAATGATTGTCTACTGTAATTTGAAGTTTAATAATCTCACCAACAACGTAACCGCTCTTTGGTATTTTAATATTCACGTTCATCGAGCCTGTGTCCCAACAAAATGGGAAACAACGAAAAGATTGGAAGTTGTCACGATTTAGAGCGATCTGATAAAAGAAGAAGACAGATGCATAACATTGAAAATCGAACACCCGCAGAAAAATAGGACATTTAATAAATATTAACTAATCGTTAATAAAAGCTGAAGGTTTTTTATATGTTACATGTTAAAAAATAATGAATGTAATTTTTAAGTCACCATCGAAGCCGGGTCTTGACTCAAATCGTAAGGAGCTTTGATCATAAAAGGCAGAGACGTCTCGTGATCGCTTTTCCAAGGTCTGTCTATGACAGCTTTTATTGAGTATCTTATGTGTCCGTGTTTCGTCTCAAAACTGTTAGGTATGTTGTGTGGCAGTGTAAAATTAAATGGGAATACGTGATAGCCAGCTACGATCTCAATGGTTTCATTGTCTAACAACGTAACGATAATGTTATCACGATGCTGGTCACTTTTTAAATCCATTTATTGATATAGAATTATGCTATTACACTGCTTACCTTCACCTTTCAATAAATAGCACTGCAATCTGAAGTACTCTTCTCTGTCGTAGTGATTATGTTTACCGCATTTTACCGACGTCTCCCCAATGCCTTTAAATCTTATTTTCAGCCCTGGAATGAAATCTGTGACATATAAACTGAAAGGGCAATCACCTGCCTTTACTTCAGATACTCACTACAACTTGTCGCGTGCTAACGGCAACGAGTTCCGTCGTGAATTATTTAAATTAAATAAAATCCAATTATTCTAAACGAATCTAATAACGTAAGTTATCTTATTTCGTAGATCCATTTTAGATAAGTCGTCCAGTAGTTAAGAGTCATATTATTATCAAGATATTCGGCGAATCGCGATAAATACTGCGAGTTGAGGAAAAATATATAGGTAGCCATTCAGCGTGTGAGACAAATGGGGATGAATCGAGACAAAGTGATGAGCTCAGCCGCGCATGCGTGAAAACATCGATTTCTCACGTGTTATTGGAACGCCAGTAAGGCGACGTCGCATGATGGTAGCAACAAGTGGGCCGGCAAAGCGGACGCCTTCAAAGACTCGTCGACGAGATTTTCACGAAAGCGAAATTTGTAAAAAGTCAAAGACAGAATGAATAATCTTCAAATCTTACTTGGTGCTGAACAAGTAATAAACAGTTAAAATAGACTTCTGTGTATCATGATACAAATTTCGTGAAATAAAAAGACTGTGACACATCATTGTACAGATTATAGATTTGTTTTGGAAATTATGCATGGGGTCTGGATTCTAAAATGTTTAAAAAAATTATCATAATAATCACTGTCGACCGCATGGAACAATCAGAAGATTACTGGCAACATTTTTCTCAACGAGATCATTCGTTTATAAGAAAGAAAGTAAATTCAACGCAAATGCGAATGTCTACTATACAATAGATAAGTATTACAGTCCTATCTGTTTTTCGATCTTTGTGTTAAACAAATAAGCAATTACCTCTTACACTCTTAGTTTTACCGAGTCCAACGATAACTTGACCGACGATTGTTTCACCGGGTGAGAAGGTTTTATTCTCGCGTTCTAGTGCTATTCCAAATTTTTGTAATCCAGCCGCCATATCTATCCTTCACGACCACTCACCGGCACCGTTTTTCTTATAAGTTGTGTATTGTTCTTCAAAAATACTACAGCGTTCTGTCACTAGTATTGTTTCTTCAAGTAGGAGATATACGAACTCATAAACTAAGCACCGGATGCACGATGCGCAGCATGGTTTATAGAATGTCGAATGACTGATGGAGTCAACGAATGCGTAATCACTAGATTTGCGGAAATCTGTTTTAGGGCGTATGCCTCAGTGCGCACGTTCCGCTAAGAAGAGATGGTAAGGGCAAATTAATAGTCGCTGCTGCCGAATAGTTGATGACGTAACTAAGACAGAGTCAAAAGCCGAGCAGATGTTTTTTTTTCTTTTTCTTTTTTTCGTTGAGGCGAAGCGACAATATCGTCATTGGGGTCTTGTCAACAACCGCTAATCATTAATTGTCAGCTATTTATAACCGCTGATAAAACAGTTGACTGCGCGCGAAAAAACACATTTACTCAAGGGATTGCATTGCCAGCCTTGATTATGAAGTTATTTTGAATGATTTATTTTACTTTTTAATTAAACAATGGTGCAGGCAATGGTGCTTTTGTGTTCAGCCATTAGCTGTAAACAAGCCAGAAAATACCTATTGGAATTACCTTTCATCAATTTATCATCCCGGATGTCTGTATGGTGATGATGTTCTTGGTTGTGGAATAATGTGCCCGCCTCCCGCGTCCCACCTCCCCAAATGCGTTGTTATTACAAAAAAAAATATGTATATGTATTTTTTTCGTTTTTTTAGTCCAGCTCGCAAACAACTTAAATGAAATTTTAGGAAAATAAAAATGTTCTCTTGTTCGTTTCATTCTGTTTTTGGATTTAAAAAATTGAATTTAAATTATTTTGAAAACGACGGTGATGGAGCGTGTAAAAAAGGTTAGAACACTGAGACAAGAGATAGTCCTCTCAATACTATAAGTAATTTAATGGCACTATAATATTTAATATTATGACATTCTATTTGACAGCTTACATTATTACGCATACATATAGTATATATGTTAACACGTATACGCATACATATATATCCGAATATGTTTCGTACATTTCATATTGTACTTAATTTTACAGATACATGTGTATACATATATATATTATATACAACCATACGGTCAACAAAACGTTCGATTATTTTTATTTATTCCTTTTTTTTCGTACCTTTCGTTTCTCCTTCGCGTCTTTTAAAACAGACACATTCCTTTGTATTTCTGTAAATCAAGTCAACATTTGTTTCCTTAAATTGGAATTCACGATGAATCAGCAAACACGTTCTCAAAAGCCATCAACTTTTATCGATCAACTACGTAAATTTCATTCGATCGTCTCACTAGTAACACTTTACAAAACTATATACACTAAAGCCCATTATCGACCTATAACGTATTCGTTTGGTTTTTATTTTTCTCTTTTTTCATTTAATTTTTTTTATTCGTGTTTTATTTCGTTTTTGTTGTTTTTTTTCCAATATATTATCATAATCCACTAGCTAATAACATGTTTTCGGTACGTACAGATTTTTCTTTCTTTTTTCATCATATACCATCGCCATTTAATTATCAATAAAATCATCATCGTCGTCATCGTCGATGTAATAACATTAACGCAGCTTCAAGATAAACGGTGCTCGAGCGGCACATACGTTCGCCACTAGCGTACATGTTCCGTAGTGTAATAAAGACTTGTTGTTGTTTTCTTTTGTTTTCTTATAATTCTTTAATTTTACGATTTCTACGCTAATAATCAACTTCCATAATTCGATACACGTTTTTTTTATTATATATCATTCGTCATGTCAAATTTGATGAATTTCTATTCTCCACCAAATATGCATAATGCACATTGCATTGCCTAGCATAGCATGCCGTTTCCATAGTTATAACATAATTTCTCATTCTTTTTGTCTTCACCTTTCTCTCATTACTATGGTTTCTTTTCGCGCAATACCATCTTATCGAATTACCCCATCATCATTAACATTTTTTTTCGCATATATCGAAATCCCATATGGTGTATAATATATTTATTGATAATTTATTTATTTAGTAATATAGTTTTTTTCTTCTTCTTACGACATAATTATAAAGGCGATGCCGGGACAACCTCGCGCGGGCTGCGCAAGGTGGCGCCCACCCGCAATGCAACTTATATAGACACTCACTTTATTTTTTATTATACGTATTATCAGCACCTACGCGAACACCCGATGACGTCAAGTTTATCGACTATGACGCCGTCGGAAGCGATCAAATAAAATAAAAAATAAAATTTGTATATTAAACAAAAAGCAAATTTTCTGTCTACTATCACGAGCCATCGTAGTCAGGCAAAATTTGTGTACTTATTTCTAAAAATATCTTTATCGCCATCGCACAGGGACAGGCGATGGGCGAATAATTTCGATATCGCGAAATCAATGTCGACGGATCGACAGATCAATATTGATTAAGTCATATGTCAAGATCGATAAATCGATGTATCGATATCGAATTATCGATGTTTCGAGATCGAGTTATCGATGAATCGTTACCGAGATATAGACGTGTCACTATCGAGTTATCGATGTATTCATATCGAGGTTATCGATGTATTCATATCGAGTTATCGATGTATCGTTGTCGATTTATCGATGTACAGGTATCGAATCATCGAGCGTCGATTGGTATCGAAGCATCATCGTATCGATATCGACTCATCGATGCATTAATATCGGCGGATTGATACATTTATAGCGATTTATAGAAATGCATATAGAGATTTTTAAATGTTTATATGATTCGACATAAGAGGATCGATTAATTCTGATAAGTTATAACGACATACGTTAATTAGCGAAATATTCAACTTTTCATTCAATAGTTTTGCGACGAGATTGCATTGGATTTTGTAATTTGGAGAATTATCTTTTTTATTTGAGAAATATTCGCGAATAAAACGACCTTACCCTCGTACGGTCATGTTTAATAGTTTCATACAGTAAGATCATACATTTCTGGAGCGCACTCAAGTACCTAGTAATGAAATTTAGGTATCTTTTCTCGACTATCGGGATTAAATATAGAAATTGATATTCGAAGAAAAAAAAATGAATTACACGAACGGGGTTGTTGCTCGACTATATTTTTTTTATTTTGAATGATAGGCCCTCAGAAAACCCAATTTCACTGTGATATTATTGTGTGCAATTGCGTGTTTGTTGTTGTAATTGTCTGTTGTGGATTTTCATGAATGCGTGTAATGTGTAATGTGTGTTCAGGTACGTTTTCAGTCTATCGACGAAGTAAGCCCGTTCGCCCGATTTAGTGTTATCTTTTTTCGCAGTAATACTATTCGATAAATGGGTAACGATGCTTGTTTCGTGTCAACTACTATTACTTTCTACGCGAAAATTCTCTTCGCGACTAATCCATTATACTTGCTTACACTTTACGAAGCGAAGGAAGAAGTAGAATTTTAAACGATCGAATTTTCTGAGTGATGTCAAGAGTTGTTATATTTTATCTTAGGCTTTTTTCATCGTAAATTGGCGATGTTTTGCGATTACATCAAGCGTCGAAATATTTTCATTGCGTGCGTATTCAAAAATTATATTGAATTATATATATGCGTGTGTGTTTGAATATCGCTATAGGACAATGAACTCGAGTGCGCTCCTCTGTTATGCGATAAGTTTTATTTTGTCGATCAGAATTTCTCTTCTCATTCGATGGCTCGAAAATAATAGTAACGTTAATAATAATATAAAACATCTTCGACTCTCAACAGTCGCAATATCTATCGATTACCCTTAAGAGTGGGTATATTCACACAACCCGGTGACTCTTTCTAAATATGTGGCAATAGTTTCGTCACCCTCGTTTTTTTTGGTATATAATAATCGTGCCAGCGTTCGATAACAATTCTGCCTATCTGTTCCTCACGACGATGAGAAACTCAGTTTTTGTTTATCGTTATACTTCACACGTCAAAGTCATTTGTCAAAACTGGCGCACAAAAAATGAATCCTACAGAATTTTTCGTCGTAAGCGACCAATTATGCCTGTAAAGCTAATTTTCTAAAAATTAATTTATCTCTCTCCCTGTTTCTCTTGCCCTCCGTGCTAAACTAAGTTTAATGTCCAGTGTCCGAGGTGACACTGATGAAGAAATTACTTACAGAAGGGCAACAATCATTTGTTCCATCGCTGGACGATCGGCGTTCGTCATCAACGTTTCATCAGATATTTCATATTATATATATATATTAATTACTTTATATATATATATATATATTTGTGTTTATTCATTTAATCACTGTTATGCTGTATATCACCGAACTATATCCAATTATAATTCATAATAATAAATAGTTCACCTACGTTTAAGAATATTCGCTAAAATCAATTGAGTCTGATTTTTTTTACGTATTGCCGCTTATTCTTCCATCAATTTGTTATTCATTTTTTTATTTTACTTTTTCCGTCACGACTGAGATATTTCGCAACATATTCTCAAGTGTCCAGGCAATGGCGGGAAAATGCCTAATTACGTCCGTAAATGTAATAGTCCGGTTATCACTGATCGTCCATATTTTGAAGGCTATGAATTATCGTTACGCCGAAATTATCGTCGTGTACCTTGTCAGTGATTTTATAGCTCTTTTTTAAATTTAATATAGCAAACTACCTTTTTTAACGCCGTGCGTTCGCTCGTTTTAGTAATTTTTTTTGTTACGTAACATATATTTTTAGGCAATGGAACATCGTCGGCCCGAGGTGCAAAACGGACTTGTTGCTTTTTCTATAATTTATTTATTTACTTTTATGTGAAAAAAATCCCCGTTTGGCCTTTAGTTAAATCAATGAAATCACATTTTTCTTTGATCCTTTCCACTCGAGAATATAGCTTACATTGCATATATATATATAATTATCACGACAATTCTATGCTACCAGCGCATCAAAATTCCGGTCCCGTTGTACCTTAATGGCTAGTACGCTGAACCGTATAACGATATTGTACATTGTGCAATAGGGGCTGGGAGTTGGCAATTGCGAAGAGTGAGGTTCGAAATGACGCGTGTTACAATTACCAATTTCGGCCCGAGTTGCACACTATGTCTTTTGCAACGGATGCATGAAAAGTGGTGCTTTAAATCGTAGTCTCGCGGAACGGACAGTGAAAAGTGAGGTTATAATCTTTCGTCCCAAGAGACAAAAATGACATCCTAACGGCAGAAAGTAAAGCAACCGCGGACTATGCATGAGTGATCCTTCTGTCTAATCGACACTGTCATACAATCAGCCTCTATCCTTCTGCATCCTGCAACCTGCGTCCTGCAAAACTGCCATGAGAAGCGCCACATTTCATGTACAAGGTACAAAAAATATAGGTATATAGATTTTTTTTTAAATTTCAGTATGTTCATATTACGTGTATAGTATTAAATGTTAACTTTTAGCGACTTAAAGCTACGAGGATCGGGACAATTGTTTTAATTTTTCTTTTTTTGACAAAATTATCTTTGATTTTGTTCGCGACTCTAATTCGAATTTTTTTTTATTTTTTAATTTTCTTCTCTAAATGTATTTATCTATTAAATTACGAGCACAAGTTCCAGGACCCGGGGCAGTCGCGGTTCCGGGATACTCATGATCGCGTATGATACAATCGCTTGTTAAAAAATAAAAGATCAACTGATCGATAGAACATCAACAAAGAAATATCTTTATTATTATTATTATTTTTCTTCTACTGCTTTCAACGACGAGGCAATTAAATTAGCGTTGGGGTAAAGTACGATGTCGTTCTCGCACCCTCCCAGTCGCTATCACTACTTATATCTTTCTTAGTTTTTTTTTTAAACATTGATAGGCAGACACGACACAATGAATAGTTGATAGAATTCAGACACTTATCGAGATTACGCACGAGTAATAATTGGACATCGAAGAAACGCGAGAAAAAACATCGTCACCATTTTTTTAAATACTAATATTGAATTAGAATCATTGCACGAAACGTTCTGACACGATGTGATATTTTCTAGGACACCCAATACTTTGTTTTCTATACGAAAAAAAAAAAAAAATCGCGTAAAATTGAGATTATTAACTCGTTACGAAGAAAAAAAATACAATCATAACATTGTTTTCATTTTTGTTGTCCGATAAATAAAAACTCAGCATCGAAGACGACATCTCGGAGATTTTCGGATACTTGCGAAAAAAAAAAACACTATTATGTACGTAAAGTAATGTTTCGACTTTTTCTTTTAATGAAAGGGTTATTTTGATACGTCGAAGGTAGCGTTCGAAGAAAGTTGTCGTATTAGGGGCTCAAAACCGACAATCTCACTAAGTGCGCACCTTCCAAGCGTATCGTAGAAATTTTTGAGTTATTTCTCGAAATTTCTACGAATTTTCACACCAAACGAATCCAAATGTTGAAATAAAAGTGATTTTAATTTTTTTTTTGTCTTAAAGTTTCTCAGGGTAGTTAGGAAAATTTTTGACTTCGGAATAATCGCTGACGAACAATCTACCGTCGGAGATTGACAAAGCTATTGCGTACTAACGGTGGACTAATTCAGCGTGCTACATTCGACACTCAAGACACAAATTTTAACATCTACCTGAGCGAACAATGTATTTTTTCGTCGCTCAAACGTGGACAGATTTGACTAATTAGTAATCGCGAAGAAATAGATTCGCTTGGAACATCCACAATAAATTACGCAAAGATTAGTTTTATTTGATTTACGTAATAGTTAGTGTCATATAGTCTGATATAATATTTATCGAAAAGTTAAATGCGTTTGCGGTACGCCGAATCGATACCTCGATCAAATAATATATTAAACTTTCGTTATCATATATATATACATATATATCGAGTTAGTAGGCCATAACGTCTCTGTGCTGTCGTGACATTTTTCGAAAATGAATTGCATTTCAACGATGTATTTTGCACGTTGAAGATTTGAAAAATTTCTTTTAAAAATACATTTATCTTTAAGTTTTCTAAATGCTGCAGGCTCGACGATGCCAGCTATTGGTTTCCAAAGCCTTTTCGGACATAATCTTGACGAGAAAATTATCCGAAATTGTCTCCGTTTGTTAAATCTTTTTTACGATCACGCTCAGTCGCTCCGCCACTTCTAAAATGAAATTATACATGTATATTTTTTTTGTAGGCATCTTTTAACGACCCACACGCCACAGTCGGGACACTTGGAATTCGATAACGAATTATCTCTTCGTACGGTGAGACAATCGAATTCGGCAATAATATCTTTTATTTTTTTATCATTTTCTTCTGCTTTAATTCCTTACTGTAAAGTTTACGGTTTGGCCGAACACGGGTTCGAGTTACAAATAGCCTAAGGTCGCGTAGGTCTTGACATAGGGCGCGTCCACTCTACAGTCCCTGGAAACGAAACAAAATTTATTAAACTTTGTTGTTTCATTAGCAAATTCAAAAGCAAGTGGCACCGTGTACTTCGTGTTGCTAAAAGTGGTCAAAACCGGAATCGCAACATGTTTACGATGCAAAAGTGAGTTCTGCTCTTTTGCAAATTTTTCGTCGAGCGTTGTACTGAAGAAAAGATAGTGCGCATACAACTAAGTTACTTACTCGTCTTCCCACGGGCACACTTCGTTAACATTATTGTCTCTCTGCTCCTGTGGATTTTGGGCAGTGGCGCCCTCAGATTCAACCGATTTCCGATGCTCCTCGGGGTCCCATACAGGTACAACCTGAGCCTCTTCGGCTTCAGCCTCCGTCTCGTCGCTAACGGTGATCTCTTGCGGTACCTCAGCAGGGGTCAGATCAATAATCTCAGCTTCTTCAACCTCTATTCCTCTAGCTTCATCCTTATCCTGACAAGGCTCATCGTCATCGGCAGCTTTGTCCCCATCGCCGGTTAACTCACCGACAATGGCGCTGATGCTGATGAGTGGAGCCATTGCAGGACTCTTGCCGAAAGACGTTTCTTTTCTCTTATCCTTTCGTTCCACTTGCTCATCTCTACTGAACTCTCCTTCCTCGGGAACTGTTTTTACCGTGGAGGCGACTTCGAGTTTCTCGACAAGTATATGAGGCATATCGAAGCTCTGCTGGGGCGATGGAAAGTTGCAAGAGGACACCGATGGTCTGGTGGTATCAGCTAATTTCACCCTGACGCTAGATGTCGCCGAACCGACCGAGTAATTTCTCGTTATCGTGCTCGGACCTGCACCGCTCGAGTACTGATGATGAAGTACGCAAGACTTTTTCAATCTTTCCGACGCCTCGACTACCGCTATACTGACGTCCGAAGACGAACTGCACGAATCGAATTGGGATGAATTTTTTCGCGACGTTCGTGGCTCTGCGGATGTCGAATACTGGTGCGGTAACTGAATCGAAGTTATTCCGTCAGCAGACACCACCGTCCCAGACGCGGATGACGTTCCCGCAGCGGCGTCGGCCGACGAGGCCGCTGTTCCCGTTGCTGCTGCAACCGACGACGGCTGATCTGACGTGCTCGGACCTGGTGCCGCGTCCCACGGGCACACGTCGTCCATAGGGCGAGCCGCAACTTCCGACGCGCCAGCATCCCTGACAACACGAACTTTATTATATATGATTTAGGTTTCGGCGTAGCCGGATTAAACATATTTACTCATTCGAGCCGTTACTTTTACTGTTTGCGTCAACAGTCATTCTTTCAAAACTGCATTTTCAAAACAATATCTTCATAAGAAATTTTATACGAAAGTCGTTTTTGGTTTTATCGTACAAAATTGTGTATTGTTTTAAGAAATTTTCGTGGATTTTATACAACCGAATGAAACGCTTTTATCGTTGAACACGTTCAATGCGTAAATGTCGTATAGGCATTGACATCTTTATTGGTATAGAAAATTCGACTGACAGTGACCAAATTTTTTTCTAATAAAAATCGACAAAATGTACAAACGGGCTTTGTCTAATAGCTGACTCGGAAGGTGCGATAAAGATTTAAACATTTTAAAGGTGTGATAAAATGAAAAATAATACCGAACTTCGATTTTCTTGACAAAATAGTAACCCCGAATATCATTGGTATCACTTGAAAACCGGATCAGCATAGGATAAACCAATAAAAAAGACAATGTGTGCCTTATTGTGTCAATACAGACAATGGACGATTTGATCCCGCGCAACATTTCGGCAACATCAACATAGCAATAATTCTCTTGAATGCTATGTCTTCGAATGAGTAGTTTTAACGTAGGAATTTGTTTAGTTACGAATCATAATTGAAAGTAAGAATCGTATGAGTATATGGCCTCAAATTTTATAACGGAGTTTTATCGACTTCTTTTTAGGTGATTCATTGCTAAAAGTCGAAAACGCCAATCCCACTATCTTTATTGCAAAAGCCATCGGTTCTTCTATATAAAATTGATTCACATGAAAATTGGTTCCAGACAGATTTCCATTTATATTGAACTAATAATGTTATATTAAGATTTAAAACTTGGTGAGTCAACGTTTCTGAACAATGTTAATCGCGGTAGTCTTTTTTTTACAAATTTTGAAATATTGACATTAATCTATTGTAACTTATGGAAGCCAACAATAGGCAATGTGGAAACATTTCTGCGGACTAACATTCATGTAAAGTCGATTAACTTTTCCATTATTCTTTAGAAGATTACCCGTGCAGAAATTTAGTATGAGGTTTACTGTGGGCCCGTAAGTGCTTCCCTGACTTAGTCCGGGGTCTAGTAAGGAAATTTAACATTAGCCCGTATTTGTCATACTTTGTAGACCTGGGCCTTTACAGGCTGCATTATGTGGCCCCGTACTGGCTTCCATATAACCCCCCGGACTAATTATATTCAAAAAGATAATAAAAAATAGATTTAACCGTAGGGAACTTCGTTTTTTTCGTCGAAATGTCAATTATTAGAGGCGTATTGTTGCTTAGAGTAGTTTATTCATTTTTGACGACGGCGACCGCGAGAGTCGAACCTGGGATCCTGTAGTATGGAAGACTGTGCCTCAATCCACTCGGCTGCTGAGTATTTGGGAACTGACAGTTCTTAAAGAGATTGCCTCGTTGCGTAATACCGAAGAGTGCGATTCACGTGAAATTCAAAGAAAATTTCGACAACTTTCTAATGAAATAAAAGTCTGACAAAATTCAACCCTATAGAAGATGCTAAGAAGATTTATTTTCCATAATAATAATTTCAAAAAGCTATGAACACAGTTGTAAAAAAAATCATTGTTTAACGAATTATCCGATAATCTCACTTTTTCTTCAGCCGAAATTTATTCGATTATTTTTTTAAATACTTATAAAGGTTTTTAGATTTTTTTCGAATTTTCGAAAATTCGAGATTTTTCATCCATTAAAAAAAAAATGTCGGTAATTAGAAAAAAATTCTCAAAAAATTTATAAGTATTCAAAAAAATAATCGAATAAATTTCGACTAAAGGAAAAGTTCGATTGATGGATAATTCATTAAACAATCATTTTTTTAATTAATATGTTAATAACTTTTTAGAATTATTATTATGGAAAATTGATGTTCTTAGCACCTTCTGTACTGTATGGTTGAATATTTTCAGAAGTTGATTCCGTTATAAATTTGTCAAAATTCTCTTTGAATTTCACGTTAATCGCATTATTTGGTAGTACGCACCGAGGCGACGTCCTTAAATGGTACATGAATCACTCGAAAAGAAAAGGATAAAAAACCATAAATTCGACTCTGGTTAATTATTTATCAATATAACTTACCAATTTTTGCTAGCATTATGGATTCCCCGAGTAAAATTATTTCAAGTTCGAGTTTACTAGAGGAAGCCTGCATGGGTGCCATCAGGGGTTTTAGATGGGTTAGTTTTCTATTTCTTTAAGTTAGACTATCACGGGGCCTAACGCGGAGACGTAGTGGCGTCCTAGTTTGATTTCCACGAGAATACCGGTGAATGGACTGTTGGATACCTATGTTGAGCCGAGTAGAGCCCAATAGTGGATTCCCTATCTTGGATTCCACGGCTAAGCCTACAGTGGGCCCTTATATTGTTTTGGCCGCCCATATAAATTTCTGCACGGGTATATCCATAATGTTCATTTTACAAACATTCGCATCGGATCTAATCTTTTCGTAAACCTTTGGCCCAAAACCCCCCGAGTCACTGGGGTCGAGTATGATATAAAATAGTACTTTGCGATAGTAGTAGGAGAAAATGGACTTTACGGTGAAAGTTGGGAAGTGGTCGCACGAGAGGAGGCGAGTGCTGCCGATTTCCCAACCGCCGTTAGAAGTCCGCTTTTTCATACAAGTATCGCATAACATCTTTTGTAACAAGTGCATGAAGGTGGCAGATTATGTGCCGACTGGGCGTGACATAAAGAAAAAAACGAACGGATGTGCGCATGCGCACAGTATTTACGATACACTTCGAGTATCTATGCAACGCCTTCTCGAATTTTTTTTACACAGCTCATGTAATATCAATAACATTTAGATTATCAAAATTTGTGTGGTTGGTTACAAAATGCAGTGCTCCTCTGCAAATAACAATGAAAATTGAGAATTAAGGAGAAAAAAACCCATAATTATTTTCATAACACGTTCTTCGTGGCATTTGAACAGAGAGAAGTGATACAATTTACTGGTTTTTTGTGCGTATATAAAATTGCTTTAGTGGAAACGAACAAAACCCGAATATTACCGCAAAAAGGTGTATTGAGAAAGTTTATTCAAGATAACGTGAATACCATACAAGGGAAAGCAATGTAAATCGCATAAAATCATAGACACCTAAAACAACATCTGTTCCTAAGCACACAGAAGAGTGAAGTATGTCACACAAGCAGTTTTACCGGACCCTGGAAGATTAATTCTTGATGGAGAACAACAATAATTTGCAATTCAAGTCATTAGGAAAGAGAAGATTTTAACTCGGTTTGTAAATAATTCACAACATTCTGAAACAAGCATTTCGTATCTATAGCGGGATTTCGATTCGCGAAATTAGGATGAATTAATTCTCCTATCTAGATACAGATATCTATTTGCCCCCAAAGAGATTGTGCGATCACGTTGAATGATCATATATTAAGCGAGTAAGAAATAATTGTTGACAATAAAAGAAACATTTAAGTTTCATTCAAAATGTCGAAAACATGTCCGAAAACAGATTTAGACACTCCCAGTGTCGTCGTTAAGTAAGTCTGTAACCGTTAAGGAAATAACAGCCTTTATATATAAAGATCGTGGAAGAGATGTCAATATTATTCAATAAGGTAAAGTTTAATTAATGTTGCCCTTTGATGGCTGAAAATCATTTCACAAATCTATCCAATTTTTTCCGTTAAAGTGCCTTTGCTCAATAAGTTTAATCTGCTCTGATAATTTCCTCAATAAGTCAGTATGTTTCTCTATGTTTTCAGTGAAATATTGTGAATTTCCAGTATACTTTAGATCATTCAGAAAAATGTGACTTCTTTTTCATATAAGATTAATTTATTTCATTGAATTAAAAAAAATTATGTTACATTTTAAAAATCTATTTTGCAAAATGATTGGTAAATTGTATAAGTTTACGTTTTCGTCAAAAGGTTCCACATTACCCTTAAAAAAACCAGATGATCGAATGGATGCGTCAAGCAGCATTGAATTAATTTTTCTTTGTAAGTGCAGCTATAATAATTTTTTCAAAAATGAGAATTGAAACAATTTTAGAAATTGAAGAAATTTTTTTTAACTGCAACGAAATTAATCATTTATTTGTCAATAAATCATTAAAACCAGTTATTAATTTCGTACACGAAACATACAAGACTTCCTGATAATTTTATAAACTATTTTTTTTCGTTTTTGGTAACAATTGTTTATAATTATCGCATTCAAAATCAACGTTTTTAACATCTTCAATGTGTGATTTTTGAAAATTCCCATCGAATCCCACATTTTCGACTGGAAATGTGAACGGCAAATCATCCTTACGAAACTTTTGCGAAACCTTTCGGAAAACAATTAAAGTCGTTTCGGAGATTGTTCGTAATTGTAAAGGCCTTTATTTCATATTTGCTAACATATATTCATCGTGATTAACCGAGTTAATTTCATAAGATGGAATAGAATGAATTCATTTTATCGAAAAAATGGAAGCGATATTGGTAAAGATGTTGCAGAAGGCGTTCGGGGTATACAATACATTTTTTTTAAGCGTTTGCCGTCGAGACGCTCCCGCGACTCTTGATAGACTCGAAACTTTGAGTAGAAATAATTTTCGGAAAAAACAACCTGCCGCGATGGTTCAATATAATATCTACGACATCCAAACGATCGCCATAGACTACAAAATGTATTCGTCAAGACGTATTTTGTCAAACACTCGTTGCAATCGGAATAAGAATAGAACATCAATATATACAGATATAGAATACTGTATAAGAATGTAGTATTGAGTGACAAATATAACACGAATTGGATCAAAAGAACAGTATTTTAAAAGAATAGAAAGCAACGAAAATCTTTTCGGGGACTTACTGAACACTACGTGGAATAGGCCTCGAAGGACTCTTAACGAGACGTGCCAGATCTCCCCTGAAAATACCGCAGGATAATGATGGATCGAATTTTTTTTAAAATCTATTAACACAATTTCCACACAACGTAGAAATAATTAAAGAACGGTTGACTGTATGCATTTGACATGCTGGATTCATTGATACCAATGAAGAAAGTGGACTGTGAAAAAACGTATTCATATGATCGGACTATCGCAATAAGGGCGGTTTTCGTAACTTCTCGGTGCCTCATAAAGATTAGGTGTGCCATAAAAATAAAAAATAAATTAATAACATAAACAATTCCTATTGCCTAAAGAGATTTTGTTTCTTAGAAAGAAAGAAATTTTGCGCATCTAATGAATAATTGACTGGAAAAGTCACGTTAATCGGTTGAATTTATCATAATTTAAGAATTCGTCATTCGCGATTGCCTACCTGTATGGAATGTCAGTGAGGTTCGATTGGCTGTGAGAATGAGGCACTCTCGCTGTGGTCGTGACATCCCTGACACCGCATACAGCGAGTTCGTGGGCCGAACCGGAAAGGCTTCGATCGCTTCCTCTTCGTCTTCCGCCGGTTCCACTGCCGATGGTAGAATGCTGCAAGCTTCCAGGTATCGGTGCTGCACTGGTCGATATTTTTTTCTTTGCTTGACCACCGAAGTTGAAAAATCTGCGGAAAAGTAATACATTTTCTTTTCATTAGCTAACGTATTTACGGACTTCACGCTTCCTCAGTGCCCCTCGGCGATCCACGATTTCTGACGACATTGATCTCAACCATTTGGATAAAATGCGGAGCATATCTTTTATGGAATTCCTTAATTTTAAAAATTTGGTTTCTTTTTATGTATTCTTTTTTTATACCTCGCCGACGAAACACGATTTTTACGGGAAATAAAACTATTTTATTCATCATGGCGGAGATGTAGAGCGCCAACATCGAGATTTTTTTTTCCAAAATCCAATTAGTCAAATTTCATTAGCATTTTTTTCTTCTGTCATATATAGTGTTTTCAATAGTTCGAAGCCATTATGTTGAGGTTTAAATTGAGATTGATAGTTCGCAGTGTCAAACAGCAGCTGACGTAATTCTTGAAAACATTTTACGATATGTAATATACAAATGGGCTTTTTGCCAACTTCTTACAACTCGATCGTTTCAGCGTATTCATATCGTATCTTTATTTCCGAGACTTTCTGTCCATTCGACAAATGTCGATCACAATCAAACCGGAAATACATAGTCGTGTGACATCAGTGAAATGCATAACTTCCGCGTTTTGACCAGAGGGCAGGCGGGAGGTAAGATATAAAAACGCATTCTACGTTTTGATCAAAATTTTTCGAAACTCTATAATTTGTCTCATCATTTATAACCCCGGAAGGGTATACGATCGAATAAGGGTAACACTACTTAACCTAATCTACTGTTACGTCCAAATCAGCATTTCCTCGGTAATTACGGTCAAGGAATATAATGCCTTTTTACACGTTTTGTACCATTGAGGCGCTTTATTTGACTGATCTTTCGGAGAGTTACTCGGGATAAGGTACAGAGTGCGCCGTGTTAATGATTTAAATACCCGAACCAAAAGAATAAAAATTACACGTGGATAGAGTCACTGTCTCGTAGTACGCGTATAGTAAAGGCGTAGTAACCGTATGACGAAAGTGTTTACTACGAAATTCCCTGATAAGACGCCGTACCCTCGGTGCGTCTCGTAGTGTAATTCGATCCGTACGTTGTCACTGACCAACGCTCGACTCACTACCTTAGTACTCCTTACCAGAGGCCGAAGAGATCACTTATTAAGTCACACTTTAATTGAAAAAAGGAAATATACCCTTCGATATTTAATTTACGATGACGATTGAAATCGTGTTGCGTGTCAACTCACGCAAGACGATATGAAAAAATAATTTACTTATAAAATTATCGATTAAAATTAACACTCCGACTGCCCGAGTGCGTTCGTCAGGTCAGAGTATATCTCTCTCTCGACGAACGGCAAAGGGTCTACAAGCCATTGTGCGAGCTCATGCTGAGTCTATCAGGATCTGGCTACCACATGGCTGACTTCAAAAAATATTTAAGCAGTATGCACGAATTTCCATTGACTAATCCTAATCCTTTGATACAAAAAAGAAAATCTTGTCGATACTCGCGATAAGCCCGCATGCCATGAAAAACCTCATAACCTACCATCAATAAAACGTGCGAAAGGATTATCCCTCGAACCGCGGAATTTTCAACTGCGCACGGGTTTTATGACTTTTGGAAAACCCATGTAATTACTAAAGTTAAAATAAAGTCTTTCGTGATTGGTAACAAGACAAACGCCTATTGAACGAAGCACCAATGAAAATTATCCAAAAAAGATACTCAAATATTTCTCGCTTCACGAAGCTCTCGTCACCGGTCACGAAATTTAGTCTAACTCCGACAGTCGTCGTGAAACAAGCAACTGCGCTCTCTTGACCAGATCGCCACTATACTGTAACATTCACTACATCACTCTTACGTCCACATAACATCGACTCTTCTTTCTGTTAAACTTGTATTCTTGTTAAATTTGTAAATATATAGTGTTTGGTGTAAATTCAGTTTCCCTTCATTCTCCTTGAACTAGCCGCATAAGATTAATTTGGCGTGCGGTAGTGCCAATGCGTGTCGCCTCTACGCAACGAGTATCGGGACTTACGACCCCGTAGATTCAAACGCGAATCGCGGCGCCGACGGTGCACAATCGGTTTAATTGTTGAGTTAAGATTTAAAATAAATGTTATGGTAGGAAAAACTTACGTTGGTGATTGATGAGTTAAAATAAAATTTAAATGTCGATTTCAATATTTAATGTTGAATTTGATGAATGTAGTTGAAGATAATCGAGAATTTGGATTCCTCCTTCCTTCCTTCCTTTAAGGTTTTTCAATTGATTGTGTAGA
This sequence comes from Cryptus viduatorius, assembly GCA_964006125.1. Taxonomy (NCBI): domain Eukaryota; kingdom Metazoa; phylum Arthropoda; class Insecta; order Hymenoptera; family Ichneumonidae; genus Cryptus; species Cryptus viduatorius. Next base: position 8,208,780 of record OZ023225.1, on the reverse strand, counting down.
ATATTCGAAGATGATGAAATTAACAACCCATATTATTTAATTCAGAATACATTATTTAACACTTCGCGTTGATTGTAAATTAAATGTTGAAATTTATTTGAAATGTTTATCAGCATCAATACACTTTTAAGTTCACTCTCGATAGTTGGTTTATTGCGTTTTATATTTTAGTCCCCGTTATATTTTTAAAGTCTCGAAAAAGTCGTAAATGTTGTTTAAAGTTCTGTTAACTTCCCGATTCGGACAGTGTTAACATTCGTAGAAGTCGATTCACATTTTTATATTGTTTTTAGATTATTGTAGAATTAATTAATCGTCAGAATGTTCTTCGATGAAATATCTTTGATTTAGATTATTATTTAAATGTTGATGTACTCTTTTCAGCCAATTCTCAACTACTGCCCTTAACTGTTCTCAATAACTGTTACTGTCCTCGTAATTGTTCTTAACTGTCCTTTGGTCGCTTTGGGTCTTGTATTTATCAACTGTCTCGGGGGGTCTCTTGGCCCATACTACTCCTCATTGAATCGTCTACTCCCACCTTAAGTAATTATCGATCGGTCTGCCAGTGACAAGTGTTAAATTTTATGATATGACAATTTCCGTTATAAACAATAATTTTTATAGTTAAATATTGCTAAAATCATTCCCCTTAATCAAAAATAATAATTGTCGAATTTAAATGAAAGTTCTGCGATAAATACAAGTAAAGATAACAATTTAAAGACGAAGAACTTATAAACTTGGTTTAATTATATTTTTGTATGTTTGGTTAATAACGATGTGACCCAAATATTCTATTTCATGCTCGTTTTTAATATTATTAACGAAATTCAGAGACCTTTTGGTTATTAACAAAATGTTGAAATTATTTTGTTATTATTGATCGATGAAATGTTGATGATTGACTTAATTGTCGATTATTACGTTTTTAGTTCAAAATTGATTATTAATTTATTGTTCGAGAAGTGCTGCACTCATTAGTGACAACGGTAATTTCTCGAATCGTCTCCTTCGAGACAGCCACACCGATTCTCTGGCTGCACGCTTGTATCAATGCGTGAGCTGTATCGCTACTAGTGTTAGAGCGATAAGCAAGCGTTCGATGATCACGTGAAAGAAAAAGATTCGTATTGCCCAGGTAGTCTGGTTTAAGCAATGCGAATAGGTATATCCGCTGGCGATACCATCCCTTTCGGTAATTTGAATAGTCACCAAGTCGTGTCCAAGTATATGACCAGTACTATGCCAATGATTGAATATTTGGCTTTTACCAATTGACAGATGTTAGTTATTGTCCAATTATCGATTTTTTTATACTGAGAGACGATAATGAAATCACATGTAATGCGTGTGTTTCGGACTATCCTTCGCTCTCCTGCTTATTCTATATCATCTTTTCTCTCATAAACCGTTATAAATGTTGTAATATTTGAGTATTTCGAAATTGCGTCGGCGAATAAAATTTTAAAATTCGCCAGACGTAACACTACCATTCGCCATATTGATATTTCACGAAAATAAATGAAAACATTGTTTTACCTTTTCTTTTGGAGAGGTTGAATCCCAGCTGCAAGAAGATTCCTATAGTGATCGGAGCGTATAAATCTTGGATAACAATCCTTCTTTAGTAAAAGTGTGTAAACGTGTTCGGCCGCTGAGTCGAATGTAAATCTGCTTGGATTTTTCATTTCTTGGTGAACCTTTTCCATCGTTTTTCCATCGATGTTTATTTCACACGGTGCACCGGGTGCCAGAAATTCCCTGTAATAATGAATACAATTGCATATTAAGGTTTTTGTTTTAACTGTGATAAATATTGAGTTGAATTATGTGGCATACGATACATTTGGCAAACGTGGCATACGGGGCATATGCTCGTGTGGCATACGATACATTTTTTCCGACTCTGCTAAAAATCGACCATTTTTTTATGCATGCAAAGGCGTAATGGCCCGAATTAGCGATAAGAAGAACCGGGGCCGCGACTCAGGACCGGTCGATTGATGCGTATTTATTTATTTATTTATTTATTTATTTATTTATTTATTTATTTATTTATTTATTTATTTATTTATTTATTTATTTATTTATTTATTTATTTATTTATTTATTTATTTATTTATTTATTTATTTATTTATTTATTTATTTATTTATTTATTTATTTATTTATTTATTTATTTATTTATTTATTTATTTTTATTCGAGACAAAAACTTTACTTACTTGAAAATTTCGTTGACTTTGTCGGATATTTGCGCTTGAAAACTGTGCCTCAAGTCCTTCACCGCCAACCAGAATCTTATGTTTTCGTGGCTGTATTCCTTTCTGAGATAATTCGTGAATTCTTGCAAACCTGTGAATAAATTTGAAAAAAAAAAATGTAAAGTTTACAGCGCTATAGGATAAAATTTTGCAGTAAATTATTTACATTTGTTCTCTCTGTAATAATGGAGCCCCTATAATAGTGTAAACAGAATCTACCTAATGGTCCAGAACCTTTGCATACCTATTACCTACGCGAAGCTACTAATCTTAGTGTCTATGAGCGTAGCTTTGACTCTCTGCCGAAAACAACTTTACACCGGTATACCGACGTAATCCGGTATTCAGTCCATATAAAGCCTAAATGTAAAATCTGCCACCTCGAAATCCGGCATTAATTTGTTCTGAACATTGAAATGAACTTTCCGGATTTGTTCGTTTATGTACGTGTCTAATACATTTTAAATATGAAATTCTAAACCCACACACATCCGGATATCAGCTGGAAATCATATTGCTCGACGGCTTACGCTATTCCAAGTTTGCTGACGATAATCGAAATTAAAAGTGAATTATTATCATTTCATGCCCGACTAAAGCAACAATCATTCTAAAATATTGATATTTATTCACCTGTTGGATCGGACATTATCTCTTCCATCGAAAATGCCCATCGTTTAACCCGTTTTTCCGTAGGAACTTCAACTCTGAAAACCCAATAAATGCATGTCGATTACTGAAATTATTCGACGAAAGGAATTATTTTGTTGAAATTATTCAATTAATTTAATAACCTACAGTGGACTGTTGAGCTGCCAAAATGTATGATCGTCAGTGATCCACGGATTCGATGGTTGTGGCTGAGCGATCATAGGGTCATATTCGACGTAAGTCTCGAAGTGCGTTTTCAAATTTTCGATTGCTGCTGAAACTTTGATTCTCGTACGTGTCAAACTATTTCGCAAAAGCTCAACCTGCAATACAAATAGTGAAAGATTTTTTTTTTATATTTATGTTTATTTTTTCTTTGTTTACTTACAAAAAACTGTAGAGAAATTGAGAATTCTCAGTGGAGGAAAAATAAATGTTTCAAAACTTAACAATTAAAGTTATTTCGTGAAAATGTATTTTTACTCAAATAAAAAAGAACTTTATTGTTATTTTTATCCATTTATAATTCGAGACGATGACAATCGCGAATACAAAATGTCAAGTATTTCGGTGTCAATTGAGAATTTTAACGAACCTCGCGCTGCAGATCATTCAAAGTTCTCTTGCGTAAGGGCGGCCGAGGGAGTCCTGGTCGCGCCCGCGTCGGAACGGGAACAACTTCCAGACTACTCAAACATCCCGGTGGCGGTCTGTAAACCCTCCAGAAAGCTCGCTCCTGTGAGTCGCTGACTATCTTGTCTCCTTTCTTTCTTTCCTTCGACAACCGCACCTGGTAAATTATTAATTTATCGTTAGCTTTAATTCAATTTCGGTGAAACACGATAGGTTCATTTAAAAAAAATATATATTTATTCATTATTTATATTGAAATGATGCAGTAGAACAATTTTACCTGCTCCTCCGCTTGATGCTGTATGATCTCCCATTTGTTTTGCAAATTTTGTCGCAAACTTTTCAAGGCTTCCTGCAATTTAAATGAATGCAAAAATTAAATCGACGCTTTCGCGACTTCGGTCAACATTTTTTTTTTTGTATACATTTTCACGTACAATCTCGTAATCTTCGAGGGCGTGGCGTTGCTTGTTCCTTAGAGTTCGTTTCTCAAGATAGATTGCATATTCTACGTTGTCGGGTGTTCTGTGTTGCCATGGCCAATAGTATGGAGTCTTAAAAAGAAATCAGTTAATTATCATTAATAATTGTCATCGAGCAAATTTATTTTCTCAAGTTAGTGGATGCAGTTTCCAAATAATGATCATGTTCGCGTGAAAACGTCTCGTGAGAGCTATGGAGAGGGGGTTGAAAACAGTGGGATCGAGAAGTGCAAACAAGAACTTACATTCTTCGTTTTTTTCACAGAATTTTTCGAGATATAGATTTCTAAATGTATAGTTTGTCATTTTGTGTCATCGAACATAATGTGCCAATAATTTGTCTGCTTTGGAACTATTCCGAATTGTCGGAAGGACATTTTTCCATTATTATACATTTGTGACTTCATGCGAATATAGGAAATCGTTGACAGAGAACGTCCTGTTGATGGAGATGTCATTCATATTAAATTTATATACTTAGTTTAGATAATAATACGGGAAATATATGGTCGAGACATGATTTTTTTGTTACCTGAAATCTATAGAGTGAGCTGTCGTCCTTTACAGTGAGAGTTTTGGAGTCGTTTACCGGGAAGAAATAACCGTACTGGCAAAGTTGATTAGCAATATGGACCGCCTCTGCTGTCGGCAAAAAACGTCCCATCACATCTTAATAAAAAAAATACGTTAAACACTTTGGTAAGCGAATAAACGACGTGCATTCGTTCAGTTATGGATAATCGGTAATTGTAAATAAAAAATTAATTTTTCAAGTTGCTACAGGATATTTGATGTTGATACACTTTTGTATAAAACTGTTGATGCGTCCTCTTCACGGGGAAAATGAAAATAATAGTAAAATCAACACAGTATAATTTAGTTCGATTAAACAAATACGTTATCCTATAACGTCGATATCAGTCTAATGAACATGTTGTCATTGTATTTTCATATAACAACCGGTGTTATTTTACTTCGAGACATTGCTTATCATTACAAATTTTTCTCAGCTTCAGGGTACATTAATTTTTTGATAAAATATCATCATCGCCGTGCTGAAAATTCCCACATGGGAACCCACATAAGTTTTCCGTGTGAGATCCTGCATGGGATTTCAAATGGGAAATGCGTATAGCATTTCCATGGGATTTTGGGTCATATGATTTTCCATCTGGGTGTAAATATTCGATTCAACCAAATTTGTTAATAACTTTTCGGCATTATAATTATGCAAAATTGAAGGTCTCAGTGTCTTCAATATGAGTAATTTCTTTTCGATTTTTGGTGTATGGCAAATCAATTAAGAGTACGTAAAAAGCAATCGGAGTTTTTATAAGTTGGAAAAGATGTATAAATTATCGAATATAAGTTAATAGAGGTTTCACTGCACAACGTTCAATCTCCAAAACAAAAAAAAAGACGTTAACATGCCAAAGCAATTACGCGACTATATTCACTGTGCAAAAAAACCTTAAGCCTTCGTCAACCGTGCAAATGGTGTTTTTCGAGATTTTACGCGCTGCGCATACAAAGAATATGTTTTAACAATCAATCTATATTCATTAAAGTCAACTTTAGTCAAGCATTTAATTAAGACGAATTTCATTAACTTTTACCTGAATAGTATAATCCAGAAAGTGTCCTAATAAAATGTCGAATTATTGAAATAATCTACGCGTAGGGGAGAATGGAGAAATGCCGATCACTGAACAGTATTTCTTGATTCTTTAATAAAAAGGTACGTTAATACGAAGTTTATATATTCTTTTGGACAATAGCAATATATGCATTAATAAAATTAACAAATATGTATTTTACAAAAATAAAGTAGCAACAAGAATTCGTAACAATGATGGCGATTATCATATTTTTAACGACCGGCGTTGCCGACATTGCCTTATCGGTCGGTTGTCGGTGACCAACATTATATACCTCATTCTCCCCTACTGTATAGCGTTCTTGAAATAGACAACAAATTGTATTTTCAATATGAGCACGTGGCTCGCATTTTGCGGTGATGAATGCACGAAGTTAAATATCGACACAATACGGCGGTGAATATTTTATATAAAATTACAGTATATCCAAGTTATGTAAGAATTACATGAACCGTACCGGCGATAACCTCAGAATTGGACATCTTACGCCTGACATCTATATTAATCCAAATCCGTTCACGATTTGAACATTTACTACATAATCAAGCATACAGTGACTTAACGACATTTTTAAACACGGAACGTTCTAATAACAGATCGGACATATCACTCTGTTATGCAACATATATGTATAGATTGTGTAACTTTGCCATCATTTTGATTAACGCCATATACCCTGCAGTATATCCGTAAATTTCGTGACGTGTGGCAAGTTGTACAAAGTAAAAAAGGCACATTTGGCAATATTTGAGGGAATAAAACAAAGCGAAAATAAAATCACCAAAAGCGGTTTTTTGTAGAAAACAAAATCATCCCGATTTGCGCGTGTAAAAAGTAATATATACATATAGACGGAAATTCAAGGACCGGATGATGAGGTTCCGCGGCATATTAGATTGTTTATTGAAGCATTCTTCCTCATGTTAAGATTGTGGATGGCCCACGTACTTTGAAAAAAAAAAATACCCCAAGAGCGCAAGAAATATAGCTGCGTTTCCAATCTGTTATTTTTGGACCAAGAGAATTTTTTAGGTCGTTAGAACATCATTACAAACAATTACACACAGATCATTTCTGAATGTATCTTTCTATCGATGAAAAAAATGCAAGACATTTTTTTGTAGGAAATGACCGAAGCCTCCTTCATGGCTAAATGTCTGAAGTAAGAATTGAAAGAGGAAAAAATTTAGGTGTGCCTATGGAATTCATCCCCCTTATAAACGATGTGAAGTAAAGACTAATTCAGCACGATTGTCGCATAGCAATTTCCCGTTTCATTTATTGGATAGTGATTATTGACATTTGCTGAAAACGCCGACTTCTTTACATTTAACATTTAAGATTGCTGAAATAACTTCGTCGGCGCTTCGCCTCATTTGCGACGAGGCGACGTTGCCAAACCGGTAATAAAAACATCAGTCAATTTTTTCAGGGGCATCGGAAACTTCTGAATTGACACAGACTAATCACTCTTGAAAAAATTGACTGCCGCTTTTATTACCGGTTTGGCAACTTCACTTCACTGACGATAAAGATGATGATTACAGCTTTTATTACCGACCGAGCCCGGGTTCCGCGAGAAGGATGTTCGTAAAGACAATGTGGCGACAACGTTCCCTCCAGTTCTGCTGCGACCACTAATATAACGCTCTCTCACTCATGACGGCCCTTGTTCTTGTGCTACATGGAAATAGCCTGCATTACCAACCATTTTTTCAAACCCATCATCTCGGAAGATTTTAACATTTTGCGGCAAAGGATCCAAAATCCACATGGATCGATTCTATTGGAGAAGCATCTTTTCTACGATTCTAAAAACGATCCTCCAAAAAGAACGGCTTCAATGAAATACATCGGTATTTTGATCACTCGCCACGACTCAGTCGATTTTGATTACATCCAACACAAAACTAAAATATTAACGAAGATATAACAATAAGGTTTAATTATAGTTTCAGTGTATCGGGATATGTGAAAGAAGGTAAAAAAAAATTAACGATACACACTTGTTCTTTATTAAGAGCCATGCGACATCGAACAGTTACAGAGGATTGGGTTAAGGCATCACATATGCAAATCGGTGTAATGGATCACTAAATCACAGCAGGAAAAGATCGATGGAGTTGAGTAAAGAAAAAATAATTTTCGACATCCGGATTCGTACCTGATTCCTCGATGCGAAGCCGATCCATCAGCCACTCAATGAGATCGTAACCTTGAACAAGAAAAAAAGTTATTTAATTTTTTGGAAAAAAAATTATTTTGTTTTTGCCTCTCGTAGAGAAAGATGTTTCCACCAGCAAGAATTTTCTTTTCGGAAATGTCATATGTAAACGTAACCAGTATGTTAAAAAAATCATATTTCGTAAAAAATGCCCGATGTTGCGTGTTCTAAGCAATCTACAAGACCAATAGAACTTCTATGACTTTCAACTCCACAGAAAAATTGCCCAGGTACCAGGTATCCTTAATCTCAAAGGCAACTTACCCATAAACGCTGAGGGAATTGAGGTGAGGAATTGTTTCTGACTGCCCACGGGTACCCCGTTCTCAGGGTCTTGCATCTCCCGCACCAGCCCCTCCATCTGCATCAACGAAAAGCGATTCAATGGAGATATTACTCGGAAACATTTGATCGTTTCTTTTCTTGTATCAATAGATGTATAAACTTTTGTTTCATGTTCTCTTTTTTTATTTGATTTTGTCATGACGCTATTTTACGAAATTATTATTAAACTTTTCACTATTAAAAAAAAAAAGACTATTTCGTGACATAGATTTTTAATGGTTCGTACCTTGTCGAAGGCGGAAGGTCTGTGGACGCGTTGGGTGCTATGGGCCTCCATCGCGTTCGTGGTAGCCCTCTGCGTCTCTGGCAAGAGCGGTGATGATAACGATGGCGGAGGGGGCTGGGGAGCTGGGCTGGAGACGGGTTTACCCGAACTCCATGGGGCTCTGGCCCCATCCCATCACTCCAGTCACCCCCGCACGCCCACTGCCAACACAAATAAAATGTATTCATCATTATGCAGTTCATACATATCAACATAATTATATCAAATTTTCCATTATAACAGCATACAACACAATTTATTACATATTTACAAATATACACGTGAAAATTCATCTTAAATTGCTGTTTACAATCTTATGCTGGTAAACCTGAACAGATGCAGGTAAAGAATCCGCCCAGAGATTCTCGTGTCACATGATTTTTTTCCTGTTGACGTTATAATATAAGGAGTTAAAAAAATTTCAATATATTTTTCAAGCCAAATTAATATGCAAATCTTTATTTTTTCACTTTTGAGCGCCCTCTATGGGGAAGAGTCATGAGTTTTCTATGTTTTGTCAAATTCTTTTTATGTGAACATTCAATAAATCTAAAACGCTATATTTCTCGAGAAAGACCGAAGTGGTGGAGTCTCGTCGAGCGATCATCAATGTTCTGCAAATGAACTTGTGTGAGACGTGACTGTCTTTTAATATTATTCTAGATGCCTGGGTTTAGTATTTCACAAAGAAATACGCGGTGCCTACGAGCCAAGCAACCAGAGATACATCGCTGCAAATGCTGTGATACTTGACCGGCGTTCGCTTGTTCACTGCAACGAGCAGTTTCTTTTTACTTCTAAAAAAACTTTACTTTACCCACTCCGACAACACAGTATAAAGTATGCACGAAGTATTGGACAAATCTCACTTAGGTCTTTCAATGTCGCTATCCAAAATTCTTGCAATACGTCACAATCTTATTGGGAGCCTATTCCAATTAAAAAAAAATTTCTTTATTCCCTCATTCTTACGCTATTCCAATTTATAATTTTTTTGCAAAGTTTGTGTAACATTTCACTCATGGGGAACTCAAAGATGCGATGATTACAGCTCACTTAATAATAATATAATACCATTTTTTTATTTAACGTCTTATTGGAACAATGAATAAGGGGAGTAGATGATTGGAGAAGAGGCCGGCAGGGGGAAGAGAGTTGATCTTGGAACTGTTCGAATCATTAAAAAAGGAACCGATAATAGATCTATGTGAATATTTAAGAGCGTTTGAGAGTCTGGCAAAGAAGGGAACCGAGTTTAACAAAGGGGAATCAAGCGTAACAGAGGAAGAATGACAGTAAACGGATGGGAAGGAATGGAAAGAAAGTAAATGGATGCATAGTAGTATGGAAAAGCGGAAACGGGGACTTGTTAAATAAGTTAAATGGAAGAAGGTACAATGGAAAAAATCTGTGATTATTAGCAAGTAAAAGATGAAGTTAGCATAATATAACGAGAAGTTTAATTAAGTGAACAGAAATACAATTTTATATAAAACTAAGAAAACAAAGAAACAGGGCGAAACTCATAAGAATGTACATAACAAAATGACATTAGACCAGTAAGTAGAGTAAGGACTGTTGTAAAAGGTTGAAGAAACCGTACAAACCGGAAATAAACACTATTATATACTTAATGTTTTATTTACGGCCAAAAAAATACCGAAGTTCGAAGACTTTTTTTGTGAAAAACCTTGTAAAGATTTTTCGATTATGTTTTTGTACTTTCGAGAGAGCGTATTTTTAATATCATATATATCGAAGTAAGCCTTACGAAAAAAAAAACGGAAAAATTCTGTTTAAAAATATTTTTATTCGACTGTTTTACACAAAAGTGGTATTCTAGCACTTCGAGGTAAACAATAAAAAAATGTTACGCACCTCGAAATATTCCACATCATTTCTTATTAAAGAGTCAAGATCAGCTTTCAATGATTTATTATTTGTTTCTCTCATATGAAAATGCACTTCCGTATCAGGCAAATCAACAAGAAATTTGTAACAACAGATCATAAACAGATCTCATGAATATGAGAAGCACGTTCTGGCAGAATACGGATGTTCATTTTATACAATGAATGTCACGCGCGGCTACGTGTAATGGGCGCGTAACTCCATGTCAAAGTCAAATGCACAACTTTTGGCTCTGTAGTGATCAAAATGATCTAAAAATTCGCTACGAGCGCGAGGATTATTTTAATATTGAATTTACTGATACACATTCAGAATTCCGTTTCGTTCCTAACAATTACTTTTATAGACTTTTTTTCAAATAACTTTTTATATGAGATCGCATAATAGAAAAAATTAAACTAAAAAAACTGTATATGCAGTAAAAAGCGAATACATTTTTTTATTATTAATAATTGTTACTATAGCGACAAACTTGATAATAAAGGGGAATTTGGGTTAAGCGCAACGACTCGTTTAAGAACACAAAGGATTAAAATCGGGTCGGAAACCCGTGTTTCACCACGACATTTTTCAATAGTAGGGCTGAGATAAAACGATTATTTCTGTTGCCTAACAGGGAATAGGAAATAGTGTAGTTTACAATATATCCGTTCGCTTCTTTCCGTTTCTAATAATTCTTCTTCGCCGAGGGAAAATTAATCGGAAACTCATTTATGTGCAAATTGAGTTATATTGCTCGTAGTGAAGGTTGCGGAATAATTGTAACAGTGGCAGGTATCAATAGTTCGCGAGAGAAATAAAGCGTATCAATTATGCTCAAGAAAAATCTATACAATGAAAAGAAATGAAATAAGTACTTAAAAACGAGAACGTAATTCTGTATTTTATGAAACGATAGCCACCGAATGGATGTGGTGCTGTATTGGTTTTTGCGTATTTGGACCACAGCAATCAAGCAATTAATTAAATTATATAGCGAATGATCGACGTTTGTCGACGTAGTAAAGCACGTTGCGGTCGTAATGTGACCAGAGGCATTTGCCCATCTGGAGTAATTCCCAGGGATACTGGTAGAGCTAAGGGAGCATAAAAGGTCTCTGTGCCAACGTTGATTGACTACTGTACTACGACTCAAGGATTTCTGCTTGTTAAATACGTAATAGCCGATGCAACATCGAGTGAAGTACGCGCGTCCCAACCTCTTCCATCACCTTTAGTCGCATATTATTTCGGGTCTTTTTCATTACATCTTTATTTATTATTGGTAAATAAAAATAAATTTTCGTAATAAATACAGATCAGTGTCATTTTACAGCATGTACGCATAGTCAGATGTGTGCACACATGTTCACAGAACTTATACAGACAATCGCCACCATATATATTGAGGAAGAACATCAGGGGTCATCTTCACACCCTTCTTGTCTCTTCTCTTCTCCTTTTCTTCGCTATTTTCCTTTTTTACGCCCAGTTTCTGTAATTTTCGTTCTCTCTTTTCCCTTCATTTATTTTTTCTTAATTTTCTTTTTTTTTGCTCTCTACCTTCTCTTGCGGGACGGGGAGGGACTTTACTTTTTTCGTTTCCTTCCTTTTCTGCTCTGTCCATGTTTTTGTTATTGCTTCGATTCCCATATTTCTTCTGCGGACTAAATCTACATCAGTGCCTAAAGAAATATATTGCTACGGTTTTGTTTACGATGTCAATACGCACAATTACTCAAAGCACGCGTGAACTAAGAATCTCGGTGAACTGCGCACGGGAGAGCACTTGCTCCGTTCACGATTTCCCTGCAAACTTTAACGCTTCCTCGACAAAACACGACATTATCCATGTCGTAAAATGGCGATTATGATTTCGACATAAAAATCGGAGATTGCGATACTTTCGATATATTTCAAAAAAATATCTCGTATTCCAACAATTTTTAGGGATGAATTTACAAAGCTTCTACTGCTAGAAAATCAATACATTAAAAGGTCTCAACAACGTTTTCTCATGGGTGGTAAAACAGAATATAGATGACGAAACCCCTAGTAAAAGATTAAAATTTCACGGACTTAATATACAGATTTCTTGATTTTCGTCGAAGGCTTACGCTCGGGAATGTACAACTAGTGTTGAAAAAACCCACACTGAGGGTAGAAATTCAAGCCATATTCGGAATAACGTTCGGTGAGACAAACCTCATGTGTTGTGTATAGTATACTATAGCTAAGGCAATGCACTTACTACTGCATGTCAACCTGAATACACACAAAAATAGATACGTGGCCGGAGCAATCGAGATACATAGGCATAGATGCACCCTCTTGTTTAAATCGTTAATGTCTTGGAACAGGCTTCGCCGTCCGATCGATTCCAATGTGCTCGCTTCCGCAGTCTATAGACTGCATGTTCTTCTCTCCTAACCCGTTTATTTCGTTGTGTTCTTTTTTCCCCGCTTCTCTTCACTCCGACCTTTATATTTTTATTTTTCTCGCGAATGGAAGTTAGACATTCACAGGAGCGGCGAGCCGGCCTTGGAGTGCGATGCTATAACGCGAGACAATGCAGTTAGAGTCACCCACTCGCTTCGAAACGAATGACGGGGTAACTGAGAGAAAAGTATCAATAAATACATTTTTAATGCTACGATAGATTTCACAATTCCGTTACAATGAATATGAATTTTATAAAAGTTGCAAGACTTGTCCCTTCTTAAGTAGAGATAAATCGAAGATACATCCCAAAGGACAAGAAAAATATTTTGTTTTAGCGTTGTAAACGTTCGGCAATTTTTTATTAATCATTATTCGAACTTGTGGAAGACGAAATAAATTGATTTAGAAACTGATGTCCCCAAATCCTTAACTGATTCTTGCCACTGGAAGTTTAGAGAAACTCAATCGCGCTTTGCACATACCGTCGAGAAGACGAAATAAAAGTAGGCAACTTGCGAACTGCAATCGAGCAGAAACCTGGATATGCTCATTGTATGTGCATTGCAGGTCGGTGCTGGTTCGTTTAGTTATTTTTTATATTTACGTTGCAAGAGAAATCAAATCGTATATAAAATCCAATTAATTTGTTATTCGTTTGGTTTCGACTGTAGCGCCCCTTTCATGTTAATTGTGGTGATACACGTGAAATTAATGAATCCTTGAAACTTTATTCAGGTATTCTGACAAACACGACGCGAATTGGAATAATTAATATTTCGTTAGCTCGTTAGTAAGTAAAACAACATCGCCATTTATTCACTATACGCTAGAGCATTACTCGTTTAATTCAAATCTGTTTCAGAAAATTGATTTCGGTCGAATTTCTTCGATGTTCATTTTTCTCTTCTACTTTTCGAATTTTAATTTTTTTTCTCTGTCATTACCCGCACAAGAATGATTACGAGCGTCTCGCATGGATTGCCTTCTTTCTCGAGAATCTAGCGGCATTGCAGAGTTTCTAAATAAAGTACGGCTCGCTTATCCTTATGAAAATTCATACACATTCCATCCCAGAATCTGTTCAGAATCTCCGCAGATTCCATATCAGAATTTCTACAGAATTTCTACAGAATTCTGCCACCTTTTTTGAAAGTTTTCAAAGAACGGGTGGGGGGGGGGGGGGGGGTGGATTTAGCAGCGCATTATTTTAAATAAAAAAGCAAATACTCCTTAATGAGGAATATTATATTTCGTTTTTTATGAATTAAAAGTTAGCATTTTCAAAAATGTCAACCTCGACGAGACAGTAGCAAAATAAATCTTATTGATCCGGTTCCACACGATCTTTTTTTTTTCTATAAATAAAAACAACGAAATCCATCTTTGCCGTTATTTGTTTCGCAATATTCGTTGATTGTATGAAACGAGACGTGTAGAATCTGAGGAGGATTGTTTAACTCTTCGTGGAAGAACTCTGGTTGACGATTCTTGTCATACTTCCTTTTCAATACCTGATCAAGCGTTCCTTCTGCTCCCGATACACTCTCTGATAACCTATTTTCTATTAGCCTATGACACGCCCATTCTCTTTTCAAGATCACCGAACATCCGAATAAGACATTTTATCTTCAGAAACGATATTATGCATGACACGTGTGACAAACGTAGCAAAATTTATCGTCGCCTAAAGATTTTTTAAAAATTCTAAATTCTCTTAAGTCAATAAGGATTCTGATGGCTAACACAGTTCGAGTCACTGGTTTTCCCATCATCGGTTCGAGAACAAACGTTTCGATCGGTGGGTCGGCGTACATGTGTCTCGAAATGACTTGAAAACTCGGTGCAAACGAAGTTTCAACATTGCTTTCGACTTTTATACTTTTTTTCACGAAACTATATTTTTTTTTATTCAAGTAATTAAGGAATGAAGTACAAAGTCTATTCATCGTATTCGAAATTGAAAGGGACTAATAAAACACCTAATATGCATCGTCCGCGTAGCCTTCTTCGGGGTCAAGGGCTTCGATAGTCGGAAGCTACGGAGCAGGGAGCTGCGATCACTCCAACTCGTTACGGGTTTATTTCTAGACGGGGTCAAGGGTTCGATTTGAGGTCCTGAAAATCATTGCTCACTATATTCGCTTTGCGAGTGAAAGAAATTAATGATGAGCGATATGACAATTTACACTTTTTCGGTTTTTTTTTTTGTGTATTTCTGAAAAAACAAACTTCAAATATCACATTAAGTTCTCAGAAAGCTTTGGGTTTTCCATATATGTACATTTCATCGAAATTCAAATAAAATTTTTATCGAAATCGAAACCGAAAAAATATATAATTTTTTAATCACATTTTTTCGTAACAATTTTTTAAATATAATTTGTCTTACAAGTTTTTGTAAATCTATTAATAAATGAGTTAAAAAATTATCTCGAAATAGTCGCCACAAACCACGAGTACAATTTCAGTGACATTTAATGAATATTTAACGACTCTGATTTGTACATTTATAGGGTTTGAAAATAACTTAGATTTAGGTTCGCGGATATCATGAAGTTCGCTCATATATTTTCATAATTCATTCGTTGTATGGTTATGTAAAAGACATTAATGATTGTAGATGTTATAAATTCCTAGGTATGTATTCCACAGCAACTCGTAATGTTCATTCATTCCAATTGCGTGAATTGATCGATTTATTCCATTTCGAATGATAGTCGTGCATGCAGTTTCTACAGTCCACGCGTCGACGATTATTCTCGAAGGCTTTTCTCGATTTCCGTTTCAATCGGCTATAATAAGAGATATCATTAGCAATCAGAACGTTTTCTCACCAATCTTGATGAAATTCCCACGGTTGCCGCGTTAAGGGTGTAAATACAGTAATTACCGTTAAAATATGGTGTTATTGACAGTTATTGAAACATTCTACAAAATCCAACAAAGTTTTTTCGTCTCTTACGTATGCGCCCGTAACTTCTTGTGGGGAGAGCGTTCCAAGGATGACCTACCTACGTATTTATTTGACCTCGTCAATGAGTAAACTAATTCCTGAACTCGAGAAATGGGGAGGCGCTCGTAAAAGGAAGAAACACGTGTTAGGTTTCAAAGTCTCTCGACACTACCGCGATAGCTGCGTCAGAGTGGTTCATCCGGAGTTCGGCGGTACTATTCAGCTGACACTTATTTGTTCGTTTCACACAACAGAATTTCAGTCGCTAACAGAACCGAATGCTTTTACCATTGCTGACGTACACAAAATATATTATTCTCATCAATTTATTAATTACTTTCATTAGACATTTCTCGGCATGCGCTCATCTTTCCGGTCACAAAAAGACAAGCAGTCAGCCCTCTAATAACTTATTTCCTGTTCACGATGATCAATAACAGATGAAGGTTTTGATTTGCACATTGTTTCCATACATTGTGCATATCCTGTTATTTTTTTATGGCCAATCTACGCACCATCATTCGTTGCGAAATTTACCAATTGGCGTACTTTCGAGATTTGCGAACAGTGGTAAAACTATGAATGTAATGCGCACATTCCAGTTGTATCTATTTTTTTCATTAATGGTTCAGTACTCAATTCTGTTTGCAGATGCTTTCTCCCTTTTATAAAACGATCAAATTCGACTTCGATAGTTGACGATTTTTTCGAGTCAATCTGTCGATATATATTTTTTTTTGGGCGTTTAATAAATGTGATCTCTCCGATATTATAACATATAGAAGGTACGATTGATGCTCGACAAACGCAAAAGCCAAAATAATTTCAAAGTCTATCCGCGTAATGTATAAAGTTTTAACTCAATATTCGAGATTCGCGCAGTTACAAGAGTTAGACAATATCCATTACATACTTCGAAATTTCATTAAAACCTAAGAGGTTTATCGAATTTCATGAAAACCAAATGTGATTAAAGGACTAAATGTGATTATTTGGAATGATAATTTCACGTCGATAACTTGAGTCTTTGTCGAGTTATAGTGGTTTTATGTTTGCATGCAAATTACATATCCAGTGATACCAAAATAACTTTCTAAATTCAACCACCGACTGAAACGAGGGGATATTATGCGTTTGACGTTGACACGAAGGTAATTACGCGTCTGTAACATGAGGTCGTGCTTGCAACTTGCAACCCATGGCATAAATTGCATCGCTTGCACTCGACTATGTGTAAAGTTTTTCAAAGAGTATTCTCAACGTAGTCACACCAATCGATGATTGGAGTTGTTAGTCATAATTTGTGCAAAATGGTTTTGAATCTAATAATTACTTTATTTTTGCGAAACATCCCATCTTTCATACCATTTCGGTGTTAACATATTGCGACGTTTATTCTCTTGTCTGTAATTAACGTGCGTTTTGCATAATTCATTATATGTATTTTGCATTTTTCGACATGTTTACAGTATTGTTAATTACGATAAATACACTTTGTGTATATAAATCTTGTTTTTTTTTTGTTCAGTGGAAAAATGGTTAGCATGTTTCGAAAAAGCGGAAAATTACATTTGAAAATACATCGAGAATTCCTCGAGGTATCAAACTGAAAATAATCACGCTACGGTCAAGTCCCCAAATGCACAATTTTGCCGAGACTTCAATGTGCGAGCGAAAACGATCCACCCTTTTTTTTATAAGCGACTCGTCATGACAGAGGCGCGCGGCGGCGCGCCCGTAACTTCTTCTTCGAGCTCAACCAATCACGGCACGAATAAAACGATAACATAGTTTTGAGATTTTTCGAGATATCTCGTTACTCGCCAACTACTTTTAACAGTGCGACGATGGATACTCTATAGCATTGTTGAAATGTACGCGTGAATGTAGCTAACTTCACGTTGTCGAACGGTTAGTCTGCCGCTCTCACGATACATAACTTGTCTGAAATCCGAATGAACTCATGCGCCACATTAACCTCTATTAATGTGTTCAACCTCTGCCACAGGCAGCACTCGCCTTGGGCTCATGCCGCTTGTTACTCGATCCCGGTATCTGCGGCCAACTTCACAATCCTTGCCGAGATCCCGCTCCCTCGCATTCGCATCACAAATTTTATTGTTTAGCATAATAACTTTAATAGAAATAATTAATTTTTTTTCAAACGTCAATTCCACTGTGAAATTTGTAAAATTCTCGACGAATTTCATTTTTGGTAAAAAATATACATAAATGGTCTTTAAATGGTCGTTATTTATAACGGGTGCAAGAAAAAGCATCACAGTTCCTTCGTATACATACATACATTTTCTAAAGTTATTCGTGGTTAATGAAAATATCTCGACGAATGCAGATACGATATCTCGAATGCAATAACTCGAATTTAGCGATGTAGGCGTTTGTGTGGCGTTGAAATATTTTTTATCGAATAGTATTCTGCTAAATGTGAGTTGTCCATTGCGACGGAACATTACTTTTTTGGTTCGATTGAAGTGGCAACAACAAAAATTTGTTGCGCGTTCGATAAATTTGCCTAAAATTTTATACAAACGTTTAGTCAGCTCAATTCTGACAAATTCGAATAGCAATTTTTTTTATTGCAACCGCTGTTTACAGTATAAACATGTTTACGAACGGATTGTTTTGCTCGAAAGACAAAGAATTATTATAGATATTATAGATATAGTTGAGACGATTTATAAATTACATTAAAATTAATGCTACAATACCAAGAAAATAATTTTAAAAATCAATGAATATGCGACCGTAACTGCGTAACACTTAATTATTTCATCTTCATTTATAAATATTATATGAAAATTATTTGATTATTGAAAAGTACATGATAGTAATGATTATTCGTATGACGACATTAACCGATATGGATATGAAATTGTTCATGTGATATGTTTCTTTTCTATTTCATTATCTGTTATTACTTACTCGACGAGTCAGGACAGTCGAGCTTCATGAACGCGAGTTTGTGGTCGATCAGGACATCGGGCTTCGAGACAATCCTCCGAGGAGTCGGCGCTACGACAACCACGTTTTTTCCGCACCGCTTATATCAACAAACAATATAAACTAAACAAATCTTTTTTTAATTAATTAATATGTTTTTTTTTTGCACCTTTGAAATGTCAGGTAGATAAAATCAGTGTCACAACTGCCCGCCACTCGGTTACGAGCGTCACAGGAAAAAGCACACTCGTCTAGCAAAAGCGCACTCGTTCTGTTATTGCACACACACGCGCACACACCAAGGGTTGTTGCGCGCGCGTGCACCCACACACACCCGGGTACGCACACAGGCCGTTTTCACTATTGTCTCGTGTATTAATGTGTGCGTGCTATGATAACGAATTTATGTGTGTTTATTCGAGATAGCAGAGCATTGGCACGCGATTATTAACACGAATGATATTCGTTAAACCACTAGTTATCGTCGTTTAAAAAAAGTTTCTCCGATTGAAATAAAAAATTTCCGAGTAATTTTTCGAAATATAAATGTTTTTTCTTTCGTTTAAAAATGCATACATTTATCGTTTAATAGAATTGGAAATTTCGTAATAAATAAAAAAAATGTATTAATGAATTTAAATATAAAGAATATCGAGTTTGTAATGAATAAATAAGAACGTTAAGGATTCTCTTCGTCGGCTTCGTCGTCGTTGTCGTCGTCGTCGTCACCGTCGTCGCCGTCTTCGTCTTTGTGTTAGTCGTCTTCATCGACGAAGGCACAACCACACAAGAAAGCACATCGGTGGCTCAGCCGGGCTGACACGAAACCGACACACCCCTCCGCGATCCAACGCGATAAACTCGACCAGCCTCGCTGCTGTCGCTGCTGATTTCACCAACTACCTTTCCGCTGCTTCGATTGACTTGCCAGTTCAATTATCACCTGATCAATCGACGAAAATGATAAGCCAAAAAGTATATGGCTAACCGGAAAATTGTACATTTCAGGCATATTTGGCAACAACTAAAAAAGAATTTTCTTGTAAAGAGCGATTCGTTTTTTTTAACTATCCATTTGTTACGTGTCTTCGTTTCTGTCCTCAATCACGTACTTTCTCGTCACAATCATCTTCGCTATCCTGTATCGCATTGTGTCCGTTTTTCTTTCATGACTATTGTTATCTTTGTTTTTCGTTTTTCTTCTTTTTGTGTTATCTGTACTTTTGCTTTTAGCGCTTTTTCGCGTAATTAATTTAACGAATAATATCGATTATCTTGCGTCTCGTTGATGCTTTTGTTATTGTGTCATTTATTTTTTACCTTTGTAATTTTGGGGCTTACAAGCCCTGTTATCTGTACCTTCCTCTCACAGTAGTGCTGTTCCGTTGTCCGTCTGATACTGAATTGTGTTTCGCAGAGACTCGATTTATTTGTAAGGAAAAAATCTTTTATTTTGGAAGTCACACAGAGTGGGGATGAACCACGACTGGATAATCCTCGTCACGCAAGCACATACCAACGCGATGTGGAGGTACGACGAAAATCCTCGAGGCCAACAGATAACACGCACCAGAAACGAATATTAAGGGTAGTTTCGTCTTTTTTCTTTAGATCCTCGTCGTCTCAACTTGTTATTCGGCTCTCGGTGTATTCTCGTTGTCACCGAGGTATGACGTGAATGACATCGAGCCTTTCTAAATCAACGACCTACGCGATAACCAGAGGTGTGGATTAAATTTTTTCGCGACACGGTCGTTCGCGTCGGAGGCTGACTCCGGAGACATGTCGGCGCGCAGAGGACGGAGCCCCGACGCAGAAAGCTCTCGTAATAAGTCGGGGGTGTTCGGCACCCTTCGGCTATCAAGCGCCGACGATGGCAGCGGCAGCTGAAGCTGCGGCGGAGAAACCGAGCGACGGCTAGGGCGCACGAAAGCTTGCGACGCGACGGGAGAAGCGCGGCGAGCGATGGGTGGACGGGGAAGGGCAAGTGGGAGCAGCGGAAGAGTTTCTACACTGGGATAGCTAGCTGTTTATTCGAACTATGGGTTAGACAAATATTCTATGCTTTCATACTTCCTTGTATCGGTGATTTTATTTCTTCATAGACGAAGCTTTGTTTTGATGAAATACATTTTTTTAAAGAAATACGCGCTGAACATTTTCCATGACGTTGAAGAGTCATAATTATAAAAATGTCCAGATGTATGTGTGCGTCTATTCGTTGCGAAGAAATTAAATCTTTTTAACTTCAGAATGCTCGGCGCTAGAAAGCTGAAATTTTTCACATACATATATTGACGGATCTATACGCAATGCTTTTTTCAAAATCTCAGTGAAAAATATTAATTTATTTTTTTTTGTACGGTTTTTTATCTCTTCCAACATCTAATTAAATGATAAGCCCTGCAATTGCTTTATATCGCGTTTATATAATGGGAAGTTTGGTCCTAAAAAAAAATGTCATCAAATTTTGAGTGAACCAAAGACTGACTTCGATTTTGCATTTCTTCTTGGAGTTCGTACAAAGAGCAATGCCACAAAATATGTTTTCGCTTACAATTTTTCCGTGATCATGTCGATCGCTTTTTAGTATAAATTAAACGTCGATTAAACGATCGATAAAAATCGATCGATTGTTCTCGAAAATTTAACTTTTGATCGGTTATTCACGAAAATTTAACTTTCGATTGATTGTTCTCGAAAATTAAACTTTCCATCGATTATTCTCGAAAACTTAACTTTCGATCGATTATTCTCAAAAGTTTAACTTTCGATCGATTATTCTCGAAAATTTAACTTTCGATCGATTATTTTCAAAAATTTAACTTTCGATCGATCATTCTCGAAAATTTAACTTTCGATCGATCATTCTCGAAAATGTAACTTTCGATCAAATTTTCGGCAACTCTTTTATTATATAGTTCCGACACCACCTTTGAAATGCACGCGGTTACGATTCAATCAGTATAGCCGATGCTGAGATATCGATGGCATAAAAGTATTCGATCAGCAATAGCTTAACTGAAAAATGTTGTAGATAAAAAGCAGAAAGGTATCCTGTCCTACTATTTAATAGGTAAATACCAGCGATATATGTCTGGCCTTTTGTTTCTCAACTACAAGTGTAGATGAGAAATAAAAGGGCGCGTCTGACACCGTTTAACAAGTTAAACGATGAAGGATACGCGCTGTTGTTTCTCATCAACATTTTTCCGGTAATGTATCGGTTTGGATGAGAACCAGAAGGTCGTATCTATTAAAATGTAACATGTAAAACGCTGTGCGATACCGGCTTTGCTTCTCATCTACGGACGCGCGGTGACTCACGGCACATCGCTTTTCCTGAATCATCTATCGTCGGCTATCATTATTTGTGTAATAGCTGCAGGTGTTGTTTTTTTTTTTTTTTTTTTTTTTTTAAGAACGTAAACATTTTTTTATGGGATGACGCAACTACAAGTTGTAATTAAAACCGTTGATTGTCGAGATAAAATCCACCCACAGCATATGGCGGCACGGCGTATCGAACTTCACTCTAAAAAAGATATACTTGAATTGAGCATAAATATACTTTTTTTGTATATTCTATACTTAGATATGAACGCAGAATATTCTATGCTTGAATCAAGTACAAAATCGACTGGAACTGAAGATCTATAGGTTAAGAATATATACTTACATTCAGTATGATAGCATTTAATTCTAGTATTTAATTCCTTAACTGATCACATAAAAATGACCAAGGCATTGTATCATAGAAATTCTAATTTATTTACAATCGGCTAATAACAAACATAAAATACTGTCGAAAAAAATCTAAATCGATGAACACCGATATAAGAGCGCACATATCGTAATTACAAGCACCTTCATTCAAGTCGTGCATAATATCAAAAGCGACATTTTCGGTATTATGAAACGACTTTAGACGATTCCAAATGTATTCCTCGTTAATGCCAGTAGAAGAAATGTTGTTGACTGCAAAGGCTGCTTGATAATACGATTTATTTCGGATGATCGATTTATTTTCTTTTATTTGTTTTCTGGCAACTTCTCGATGTACCGTACATCGCCGACAAGGGTGATTAGCGGAGAAACATTCAACCATCCTCAGAATTGAATGGATCCCAAGATTGTCGCCCAGGAACAAACACAGTGCAAATCGAATTTGATCGCGTTTACCGTCTGTCGTGATAATGCTAATTCCCGTATTTTCTAAATACTGGAGTTCGATTAAGAGTAGCCGATGCCACTCGGGATTTTCAACGAATTTGTCCTGTGCGTAAAAGATAAAAGCTGTGAAAATATTTTGCAGTTTTTCTCGGAATTTAGCGGGAATACTCGGAATTGTGTAATACAGAGCGTCTAGCTTATGTACTCCGGTGTGAGCACTCGTCTCGCATGTTTCGTAATCATCGTAATATAGTATTAAGGGGAGAACAATGTTACCGTCGAAAAGGGGCTCGATTTTTTCGACCCACAGCTTGCCCTGAATAATATTTTCTATAATTTGACCGTCTCGACTCGTAAGGTTGCGCATATAGGACAAAATCGTTTCTAAAACAGCTGGTATCTCGAGAAACCCTTTGAGAGCTCGTCGCATTGGTATAAACTAATTAATCAGACTAATCGGCTCGATTGTGACATTCCCATGAACATAATGTTCTGCTGTATCATTCCCTATGACGCATGATTCCCGTTTGATGTAAGCTTTACATTTTTCGAACGCTCGCTCGCGTTTATGCTCCGTATCCACGCCAGAATACATGTTCCCAAAAGAATAAAACATTTCTTTGACCGTTAGTATATCTTGCGATTCGCTCGAGCTTTTAACTAAGAGATGCACAACATAGTTCTGTAAATGTTTAATGAAATTACCATTCAACAGCTCGATCTGACTCTCTACTATTAACTGAATTTGTTTTTTTGAAAGCATATCATTGTTGTAGAATTTTCCTAAAAATGTTAAACTTTCTTTCGTTAAATCTTCTTGAAACTCTGATTTGTCATGTGCATTTCTATCGTTCATTTTATTACTACTCGGCATACTCGTAACTTCGTCGTCCGAGAAATCTATACGGATAGATCCAACATCAGTAGTAAAAGCACTTTTTTTGCGCTACAGATTCTGAACTACCCGCTTGAATTTTAACATTGAACTGAGTTGTTGGCGAATCTTGTTGCGACGCTTCTTCGGAATAACTGTCAACGGGAGGATCGGAATCATGCGTTACTATGCGTTCAAATAATTCTGAATTCGATCGTATCATCTGCCGCAACCAGGCTGTACACAATCGAATTTGCACATGTGCGATAAGAATTTTGCTGCACTCAAATCTATTATTGCACAGTAAACAAATTAGTGCCATTACGGTAATCGTAGCTTGCTAAATCGAAATCGAGAATCCGTAGCACGGTGTGAGGCGATCAAGAATATAATGTCTCAAATTGAGTGTACATATACTTATTTCCAGAAAGAATACTCCGTTTCAAACGAAGAATTTTTTTATACTTGAAATAAGTATAGTATATTGGTATCAAGAATACGTTACGTTAAACATAAAAATATATTCGTTTCAAGAATATTTTTCTACAATGAATAAGATATATAATTTCTTGAATTAAGTATACATATATATATTTATTCAAAGAAAAAAATGTTCTTCTATTAAAGATATGTCTTTTCAAACGAAGAACATTTTCACATTTCAAACAAGTATTTTAAAAATAATGCCAAGTACAAGCTGTTTAAGTATTAAAATATAAATAGTAAAAACATTTTTCTACAAAAATGTAAAAAAAAAGACGCCAAGTGGTTTAAATAATGTTTGCGAAAAAAAAATTCAAAAAATAAAAAATCATAGAAGCCAAGTAAAAATAAAAATAAAAAAACTTTGCTCGTCCTTTCTTTCATTCCTACTACATTTATTTGTGGTCTAAGGACTCGCCAAGTTTTTTTATTTTTATTAGTACCTTTCGCGATAGTAAAATTATAAACAACCTCTTAGTATTTAACCTCTATTTCGATGACTGAATGCGAGTGCACTATTCGCGGATCGCGGATACGGATATCACAAGTTGCTGTGTTCACGAACTGACACTTGGAATCGGTAACAGCTAACCGTTCGTTCCGCATATACCATTGTATACGCAGGGCGCACGCATGGACACACAGACGCAACACACAGGCATGATGGAACATCGGACAAACAACGGACAGACGAAAAAATCTCTGAAGAAAAATTTTATCGTGAAAGTGAGGATTTTTTGGGCGACATCGCGATATCTCATCATTTCGAGCACCGATCGGGCTGATTCCAAGCGCATTTTGAAGCTTGTATTCGAATTATATCATGAAAGTGTCTTTGGAATTCAGATCCGATGTCTCGTTTCAGAGAAAAAAAATGTCAAACTTTAGGGGGCACGATATTAGCGTATAAGTACACGGTAGCGCTCGACGCGCGCGGACTCACCGCGCGGACTTTTTACTTTTTAAACCACTTGGCGTCGAGACGCTACCGCGTCTCTTGATACTCAATAGAAATATACTTTTTTTAGAGTGTTAATTTACTGAACTTCACTATAGTATGATAAAAAGTAGATTCAGCGAATGTGAGAGCAGACACTATTTATGAATATTTCTTTTTCGTGAATTTTTTTCTACTGCAAATTAATTGATAGATCGAGTTCATCCGAAGATGATCTAATTTTCCAATCTCACCGAATGATTTCTCGATATCGTGTAACCTTACCTCTGTAGCTTTTCCCACCCGCCTTAGAAAGCGAATGCGTACCATCGCGTCGACCCGCACTGATAGCTGCGATGTCCAGGCTTCGCGAGATGGTTTTTCGTCGGCTCCATATTTTTTTGCGATCGAACGTCGCGGTGAACATTGACACAGAATTGAATTGAAAAAAAAAAAGAAAATCTTTCGGAAATATTTTGGCCTATTCGCAAAAAAAAAACTTGCGTCTACAAATTCCACTAAATTTTTCGAATGACATCTTAAATCAACCAGGGTGATGGAATCCTATATACGTTACAAATATCTCCATATTAACTGTATGCATATCGATGTTTAAGTGTACAAAGTATATGTCGGATTCATAGGTGAAAATCTGTATATTAGTTTCTTTATTCTATATCTTGTTTTACAGATGACATAATTGTTTTTCATTATATTTGAGATTTCAAAAAATATTGGCAATTAATGACAACATGCTTACTGTTGGATTAAACAAACGCCGGTTACCATTCTTCCGAATAGAATGGTTACAGTTAAAGATGTCAACTTCAAAACAGTTTATCCAACCAATGAAGCTAATGCCTTAGCGGATAAAGCTTTTGGATGTGGTTCTGGTCCAGCTGCTCGTTTGGCCAAATTCAACAAGGATCGGACATCACGTTTTTTATACTGAATTGCATCGATCGACGATGGCTCGGCAATCTGAAAACGAAATTTAACAATATATATGACTGAATTGGTTAGAAGAAATCGTCGATATTTGCAAATTGTGATTTCCTCACCATTTCAGCCGAACAATTTGACATCGGGATGATGCAGAACAGAATAAAAATCCCAAGCAACATGTTATTAAACGACGATTCTAAAAATTGTGTTAAAAAAGTTATTTAACTGTTACTACAACAATTTTCGAACGCAAAATGTTTGTCAACTCACTCTTCATAGTTGTATCAATATCGATGGTTTCTCCAAATGGTTATTATTACGACAGCTGGTGCAACGAATATGTCACTAGCTTATATATACAGTCAGCATCGATAAACAATTTTTTAATAGCCTCTGAAGCAACAGGTTTTACGAATATCCGCGCGGTAAAACATGCAAAGATAAATTTAAATATGTTTTGTTTACTTCCGACTACGCATAAATCACTGATCTCATACAAGTCATATATAAAAATTGAATAATGCAGAAAAAAAGTATGCAAAGACGAATTTCGCAACGATTTAATTCATTCATATTGTTTCAATTTGCAGCATTTTTCTACACAGATTACTTTTACATCGTCAAATCACGAAAATTACTCTTGAATGATGACTCATCGATACAGTTTAACGCCATTTAGTAAAATTTTTTCTGGGCACGTGAGTACACAGTCGGTAAAATAAATGCGTAGAAAAAAATTATCGTTTCCTGCTGTCCGTAATTATCGTGAGTATATTTTTATGAAAGCGGAACTCGCGTTCACGCAGTAGATAGCTGGTAAATGCCGTAGATGTTATGTATTTTAGTTTTACAGTGAGTAGAATATGGAAATACATTTGTTGAAATAAAGATTACATTTTCTTATTTTCCTTAGCGATTCAAAGTATAAACATTTTTTTATGAAATCAAGTTATTGAAATCCCAGTTTTTCAGTACCCACAGTTCTTGGGTATTTGTTGCGGTTCGATTTGAGTCAATGAAAAAGAAATTGATCGTCCTAATGGATTCGATCAATTTCGTTTTTATTAATCTCCACGCGCTATATGTGGATCCCAAAAAATACCCCTCTTTTTAGAGGTGAGCAATATCTCTCTATATATATAAAGTTTCCGCCGCTGTCGCCGCCGCCGCCGTGTCAGGAATCGAGGGGAGGGCAAAAATATTCTAAGTCCCTCTAAGGAGGTAAAGAAAAATATTCTAAGTCCCTCTAAGGGGGGACTTGGAATATTTTTCGTCGAAGGAGTAATGGCGAATGGGGGGGGGGGGGGGGGGGGGGAATATTCTAAGTCCCTTCAAGGGGACTGACTAAGTAAAAATACAAAAAAAAGCGGCGGCGACCTCCATTGGTGAAAAGTTGCGGCGGTGATTAAACATTATTATAATGTTGATAAAAGAAATGCGAGCGCGCGTAGCGCGCGAGCCCGGGCAAACTCTAGTATATATATATTTCTATCCCATTCTCTTTAAAAATCTCATAAAATATTCATTTCCGATGAAAATTTATGAATAAAAAAAATTGTGAAAGAATTTGTCTAACTTTTTGACAAAAGTTACATAAATTTTAAAAGGCGGAACTGAAAAAGGAATATAATGAAAAAAAGTTATTATCCAGAACGAGTGCAGTATGAAATAATTTTTCGCATATTATGGTCGTCGGATTTAAGAAAATGTGTTCCAAAGTAGGGGAAGGGGGGGTAGGAAACTCCACTAAACATTTACATTCATTTATTTCATTTAACAATTATAATTAATGTCAGTAGCGTTTTTTTATTTCTTTTTTGAAACTGTTCTTTTTCGCACGAAACACGAAAAAGCATCGGTAAGGTAGAAAATATTCGGAGAATCTGGGTGTGCGTGAGACTGCGTACGCGCGCGCACGAGCGCTGCGGCAGTGGCCAACGGGAAGATCAGTCGGTCGGTACACGCGTTCTGCTTCGCTACGTAGCACAAAGAGGGGACCCCCTTCGAGCTCCCGGTCCACGTCGCGCCACTACTGTCGTATCGGGGCTTCGGAAGAAAGAGGGGGCTCACTGCGTGTAAAACGGACTTAGCTAGCTCGTGGCGTCTCAGTCGCTGTTTCGCACGCGCACGGTTAACGTTGTCAAGCCGCGTCTGTAACACACATATCGACGGTATACCGTTCCGTTTGTTCGACACATTCGTATTTTCAATCCAAACGCTTCGAAACCATCGACGAAATAAAGTTAAACGATTATCGTTCTCTCCGTGTAAATAAAATCCGTACAAAAACTAAACAGTTCGAGTTAAAAACTTGCGTATCGATAATGAAGGCGTAAGGAATCAAACAGGTGTTTAGCACTCGCCGCTTTGGGAGGGAATAATAATTCGTAAAAATATTAAATTGACTTTTTTTTAATAATCCCGAATCTAAAAAAAAGAGGTTATCGTTTCGAAAAAAAAGCGATCGATAGATTTACGAACTACGAAAAATCAATATTTTTTTTAGACGTTTCGGTGACGTCGTACTTTTGTCGCGTGAAATTGAAAGAAAGCGTTTAATAATAGGAGAAGAATTGAAAAAAGGGGGCAAAACAGGGGAGTGAAACGTACGAAGTGTTCGCCGCGTCAAGTACGACCAGTTATGTGAAGTGAGGAAGGGACGAAGAACAGAAGAAGGGCTGAGACTAACGGCGAATTCAAAGGGGCTGATCCTGCTTGACGTTCAGGCTGCTATTTCTCGCTGGCAGCGTGCGGGTCATACGAATGACGTAAGGTAACGGACGTTTCCCCGGTGGAGAATTATATATCATATTACATATTCACATATATTCGCGCTATGTGCGAATCTTCTGTCGGTTCTAAAAGCACGTAAGTATAGGTATACGAGTTCGATCGATTCGTTTCGCGTGATCAGTATGTTTGCCGGTTCGCGTCGATATACGGCATAAAATTTTTAACATATATATATATATACACGGTGCGCCGCCAAGTTCGTTTGCATCCTGTAAGTGTAAGTGTGGTATACACAAGTATACCATATGCGGCATTTCATGTTTATTTCTTTACGTATGAAATATACGCGCGGGATGTATTTTTCACCTCCAGGAAGTAGAAATGTAAAAATACCGGTATTTTCATTTCTTGCAAAATTACCGTTGAAATACCGTATCCGACGCCATTTTTTTCTCTTTTTTTTCGCTCAACACAGTTTTCATAAATTATTGCGAACAGTTTACAGGTTATAATGAATTTTCGGTTGATTTCCAATGTTATTAACTCAAACATATTATAAACAATTGAATTATTTTTATTTTCCAAAAGTAAAAAAAAATCAACGTATCAATTACCTTAAGTCAAACGGTTGTACTTATCGAGTGTTCGTGATTTTTTTAACAGCGTTCAGGAATAATTCGGAATATTTAAATTTTCAATAATTTTTTCGTGCAATCGCAAGCGCACGAAGGATGATAAAATGATAATTAGTATATTCAATGTACTTTCCTATGATCTCTGGGAAAATCCCGCTATGCATACTATTGATGTCATACGATTATGTGCGTCTCGATTCAAGCGTTTGTGCATTTGCACAATTTTCGTAAGATAGTAAATATATCGATCTTACAGCTGTTTCCTCTGAAAAGTTTTGCAAGGGCAACAATATTCGTAAGTTCGTAAAATTACGACGGCTTTACTTACTTTACATTCTTCAATCATCACTCTGTAATCTAACGTACGTGTGTTGTATCTGTATCTGTATTGTTTGCTTTTACGATAATACAGTTATAATACAACTCTTACGTTGTATGTGTTGTTATATTTATTATGTTCGATTTCTTAGTGTTTCAAAAGGCGCGTCGCGTAGGTCAGTGTGCAAGCATAAGCACATTGAACACAAGTACACAATTTACCGATGATATACTGTCTTTAGAGCGATTATTGCGTGTACCGATGTCAGGTATAACGCGATGTTTTACAATCGATACTCCACCGTGACGCTATAAATGCTTAAATTAATATCTCGTACCCGGGTACACCTCGTACTTTCCAGTGTTATATTGAGATTATAGTATTATCTTGTATCGCACGTAGCAACAACCATTGTAATATTCATATTTATCGATCTATCAACCCATTACGTAGTTAAAGCGTAAGTCGTAAACTTATAAATTATTTTTACAAAAAAGGACGAGAATTCGGTTCTAAATAATAACACATGGAAAGGACATACTAAGATCGAAGGAATGTTGCTATGAAAGAAATTTCGAGATTAACATTTTTTACAAGTAATTTTAATTAAAAAAATGTTTAAATAAAATAAAATGAAAATAAAATTTATTTGAAAATTGAATCAATCAAAAAATTAAATTACAGATGTATACGAAATATTAATGTTTTAATCCTGAATTTTGATGATACCGCTCCGAATTGTACGACCGTTCAGTAATCAATCAAAATCGATAAAAATAAAAGTAATTCGTTGAATTTTCAAAGTTCAGTGAATTGAAAATAATGTCTACAAGAGACGAATTTATGACGCGTTTATACAATCGGAATAAATCGATATGAAAATTCACGTCTTGTGATCAATACAAATTGTGATAAATATCATATCGCAAGTAGATCGCGATACCGATGTTCGCGAAAACAAATTCAATGCCAATATTTTTATAAATAAATTATTACTGCCGATATGCGATGATAATTTAACGAAATGCATTACGTAAAACTTTCGTAATATATTTTTTTCGATTTTTACATTGTTCACATATCCAGAGAAAAAAATAACATTGACGAGTGACTTTCCGAATTATGAATTGCATTCGTATACTCCACATTCCCACATAAATCGTATCCTGAAATTTCTTATCATAAGAAAAGCACATTGAATAATATATTCGACGACATCTGTGCGATGACTCATTAACCAGTTGAACGTTCTGTAATTATTCCATTAATAACGCGTTGCCTGCGTAAGTACTGTATCTGAAACTAATTGCCGGGCAACAAAAAGGATCGAGTCCGCAATCGAACATTACGATTTTGAAAATTTTTCATAATTTTAAATTTTATTATTATCTCAATTATCGACTGAAGGAAACATATAATTCAATAGATTTTTTCACTTTGGTGTATTTTTTGTGGTGGCATATGGTATTAATTGAATCAATGAACGGAAATATTTTTGATTATTTGATTACATTTGAATTTACAGATTTTTATAATCGGACGAACTAAAAAATGAGATTTACGCGTATGACTGTAATTGCCCTTTAAAAATGTATCTCATTACTCGAATGAGCGCTGAGTACAATCGCGTATTTGCTTATTTCTTGTGTTCGAAAATTTGGAAAATGAAAGTTGTCGGACCAAGTCGCTGGGTGGTTTAATAAGGTTTCACCACGGACCATCGTTGCGCAGTCGTCGTCTTCGGTTCTTCTCTTGTTCTGCCATGTGATCGTTTCTGCTACAACTATACTTACTATACGTATACTACCTGTTATGCCTCGAGTCGTTGCAGGATCGTTCCCACGGTGTATCCCCTACGCGGCTCTCAGCTTCGCTCGCGTCCACTTTCTATCGCACTCTGCATTATCCCTTTCTCTGTTACCTCAATTCTCTCGTCACACGGGCCCCGTGTTCTCTCCGCCGACTCACAGGCGCAAACGCGTGTGCGTGCGATTGACTCGAGGCAATCTCTCGCCGACGATGGGAACAGCGAAAAAGGGAGGCGCAGAGAAAGAAGAAAGAATTCTTCCGAGACTTAGCGTCCCACCCCTGAATTTATCTTCCAATTTTCTGTATCCACTCCAAAATCGTTGTAATTCATTTATTTTTCGGAAATAACGATTTGTTTTCTGAGAAAAGCAAATACTCCGAAATCTCGAATATTGATTCGGATTCGCATAAAGTTCTTTGTAACAGCGATTATATTCACAACAGTGCGGTGAAAAAAATGAATTTCATTATTTTTTCATTACATCGATAAGATCAATTTCTCTGCTTTCGTCAAAATTTTAAATTATTCATTGTTTACAAGTTGGAGCTATTTAATTACGAAAAGAAATTAAACGAGCGCAAAAAAAAATGATTTTTTTGTTAATTAAGTAATTAAAATAAATAGAAATTAATTAACTTATTGTAAATATGTCCGCCAACATTCACGCGGTATTCGCTAATCCATCTTCGCGTAGACCATTTTAACTTTCTTTTCCTTAATTTTTCATAAAAATGTTTGAAGCGCCATTAGGAATTCGATCAATTATACCGCCAAAGCGTATTCGAAGGTTAATTATCATCGGATAATCGACGGAAATGAGAATGTTATATATAAAAATACTCAACTAAGTTTTCTCTTATTACATATAACAATACACACGCGCGAATATACAAAACCAATCCAACCGGTTCGGATCGTAACGTATAATAATAATATAACACTGGATACCGATAATATCTTGGATAGTTTCGGTGCAAAGGCAATGCGCACGCGCAGTTTTAAGCGCATATATGTTACAAATATCGTCGGTCGATCCTCCGAAAGAAATAAAATCCCACCGGGACATCGAGAAGAAACTCTGTCGTAACGATTCGCACGCGACGAAGAGATCAGAGGGGAGAGCGACCGGGGAAAGCAGGAAATGTCCACACCGCTCTGTAAATTATCATTCAACTTCTGTTGTTCGTGTTAATAGTCTTTTTCACAAATGTACAATACGGAAGACTAATAAAAAAACACCGGATGTTAAAAAATGGTAAATTTTTTTTTCATTCTCAATAATTGTAATGAGAAATTACGTCTGTTTTGGGTTATCGGTTTTAAAAATGATTCCCAGCTTATCTCATGTTGATTAAACGAAACGGAACGGAATTCCTGATACAATAACGACTCGAATTGGGCGGTAGATGCATTTCGCAATCTATTCAAATAATATCACTTTTTTCCAAAAAAATTCCGTTTGGAAACATTCACTGCGAGATAATGACTAATTTGCAAGAGTATTCCTATTTAATTTACCGGATATCGATGGCGGTTTTCTCATTTAGGACATTTTTTTATTTACTTTTTTCATTCTATCAATAATAGATATTAATACTAACATTGCGATAAATCTTAAGTTTTTGAGTTGAAGTTTCATTACATTCACATTTTTGTAATCACATCCTTTTTGCTTTAGCGATTTATGTTATCGTAAATTTATGTTATCGTAAAAGGATTTCGAACTTCGGTACTCCAATATTTTAAAAGCAAAAAACATACAAATAGTTGTTCCGATATAAATTTTAAAAGATGTAAAGAAAATAAGGAAATAATTTACAGATTGCATTGGCGTCTATTATACTGATGCGTAAAAATAAAAAGAAAAGGTAGGCGTGGTGAATGTTCGCGTAGTGCGTTGTCATAACAATATCAAATAATAAATCAGAAGGTATTTGGAATCACATCTTTTTCACTGCAGCGATTTTGGAGTATTTATGTTATCGTAAAAATATTTGGATCTTCGGCAATCCGATATTTACAAAGTGAAAAACATACAAACGGTTTTTCCGATGTGAATTCTGAATGCTGTAAAGAAAATAAGGAAATAATGTACAGATAACATTGGCGCTTATTTTGAAGCGTAAAGACGAAAAGAAAAAGTACCGCGGTGAATGTTCGTGCGGTGCGTTGTTAATCTCGCTTTCTTATCTTTCAGAGCGGTTTCATTGAATATAGTAGTCTGAAGCTCGAGAGAACTCATAAGCGTACTTGTCGTATATTATAGGCATAGTTCGTACGGTACGGTATCGTACTGGCGAATCTACTTTAAGATCGAGAAGCAGTTAAGCCGACCACTTGAAGTGTAGAATACGTACTCGAGTTCTTTAAAGGAGCAGCCAGTCGTACTACAAGTGGTGGCAGTAGTAGTCGAGTGTAGCACTCATTATCGTTATCATTATTATTGAGGTTCGCAGGTGAAATCTATTGTCGCTTTCATCAACATTTTCCTCAACGACTGTACAATCAATCTACAAAAACCTCGATGGCTTTTATTTATTATTACTATTATCGTGTTCTTTAAGAGTAGGCGCAATCCCTTCCCCCTTATCCATCCCCAGCTCAATCGATATTAAAAGTTGTAAACAACTGTTCTCGCGCATCCTGGCATTTACAGTAAAAAAAAAGTGTCATTAGCTGCGGAAATGATCAAAGCAGCTAATGACACTTTTTTTGGCTGTAGGTGCCAGGATACGCGATAAAAGTTGTTTACAGTTTTTATTACCGACCGCGATATTTCACCTTTTCTTAAAAGGAAAACTTGTATTCAATACTTTGAATTTCATTTACAAAGAATATCGATAATTGCGGTGTACTAAAACGTGACATTAGTAAACTGATTTATCACCGAATTCATGCATATAGACAATGGCGTACTAATCAATATAAGCATTTGCGAAAAATTTCAAGTTGAAAAACGCAATGATCGGAAAATTTATCTTTGAAAACTAACGCATGAAATATATGTTTCCGGTTGTTTTGTATTTTTAAATTTTACTCGGTTCGCGTTGAGAAAAAAATGAACACGAATGAACGCAAAGTCGAGAATGAATCGTGAAAAAATTGTATGAACTCCGTATTGAGT
Source organism: Cryptus viduatorius (assembly GCA_964006125.1). Lineage (NCBI taxonomy): Eukaryota > Metazoa > Arthropoda > Insecta > Hymenoptera > Ichneumonidae > Cryptus > Cryptus viduatorius. Next base: position 8,173,978 of record OZ023225.1, on the reverse strand, counting down.
TTGTATTGGAATAATAATAATCTTCAGATAAATGGACACTCGTTTCTCGATAAAAAAATTAAAATCAGTAATAAAATAAAGAATTTTAAATGTCGTTGACCGGTATATTTCGCACTGTGTTATATTTCTTATATAACACAGTGCGCTGCGCGCGCCCGAAACCTCCTGTCAATTCTCGTCGACCAATCACGGCACGAATAAACCGACAACAATACACATATCGAACCTTCGATAGTGAACACTCCAAAGTCGATATTAATCGCCACCAACTTTTTAGGAGAGGACTAGGAGGTTACGAAACCTCCTAGTCCTCGCACCTCCTAGTCCTCCTAGCCCTCCTAGGCGCACGCCCGAAACCTCCTGTCAGAACTCGTCGACCAATCACGGCACGAATAAACCGACAACAATACATATATCGAACCTTCGATAGCGAAAACTCGAAAGTCGATATTAATCGCCACCAACTTTTTAGGAGAGGATACAAAAAATGAGTATGAATCGTACATTAAATTTTTTTTTAAGTTAAGCAAAAGTTACCGATGTTTCAAAGGATTAGCGATCGATCAGTTTTCTTATTGTTAAAATATGCACAAAAAATTGTACTGAATTCGATCGTAACGATTATATTTTACGTACAATTAATTTAGACCAAATTTTATTTAATCCGCTTCGAAATATTATGCGACGGCATTTTTTAATAAAATAAAAAGAAAAAATCTTTATTTCAAAGTAACGACCGATTGTAGTTTGTAGAATCCGGCAGAACAAATGCGCTGAGGATAATGCTTTGTAGGAATAGTTGAGATCCCATGCAGTCTGGCAGAACAGTACAGTAGAAGCAGCGGCAGCAGCTACTAGCAATCGAAAACGAGTTCCACCGACCAGCGTGTCTACTATCTTATGAATAACTGTCCTGACGCTAGTCGGGTAACTCTCGACAGGGGACTCGAGGCGCGATCGTAGAATCTCGTAGCAACGGTCGTGACTAAGAAAATAAAACGAAATAAATATTTCAAGTTTTTCGTTGTGTTCAAAACTGAAAAGCGACCATACTTCATGTACTAACGCAGGCAGTTATTCATCTAGTGCAAAAGGCAGAAAGAATCTCAATGGAATTTGCATCGTATGAGGAGAACGATTGATAGTCTATTTTTTTTTTCAAAGGCCATAACATTTATTAGTAAGTATTTTTTACATTACCAAATCAAACATTTGCTATCATTTTTTTTTCTTCTATGTTTTGAGAAATCGTCAGTAATGTAACAAAATTATTATTTTTATTGTCGAGGAAAAACCTTCGGACTCTGTCGCGTCGACGCATGCGACGCATGGTACACAAGGGCAATGTAATTCGTTATGCAACAAATATATTCAGCAGCTGACAGATAGTATTATACAGTCCCTGTGTAGACACCTTGCCTGTTTTTTCTTTCACTCTTCGTGTGACTGAATATCGCTTTAACAGTCGATCCAAGTTGCGTTGTTTCGTATATATAGAGCAGAATATTTCAAGACGGATTTAGCGACGCTGAGTAGTCAAATCTGTAAACAAAAATGATTTTTTTTCTCATTCATTTGAGTAAGCTATTCAGGAGTAGAGAATACACAAAATTTTCCAAACTTGAAAGGAATTTTTTGATGTAGTATGCGTAAAATTCAATTTTAGGCACTGTTTTTGATGTGTAAAATGAATTTCCACGCATGAATTTTACGCAGACTACATAAAAAAATATCGTATGTATGTTTTTAGGCACTTGTGGCATAATATACTATTATCAAAAAATTTGAAATAACTAATTTTAAAATTGATGTTGTAACACCTCGACACGTAAAATAAAATTTCATCGAACGGATTTTGTTAAAAGAGGCTGAAAAAATTTCAATATATTTCACGATAATAATGTTGCGTCTAGAAATTCTATTTATGTCGATAATTTAAAAGATGTACTCTACTTTCCCCGGTAAATTGTCGAAAACGAGGAAGACATCGTCTGGAAACTGAGATATAGATATCCATATAAGTTAATCGCGGCTCACTTAGATTAATACTCTGAAAGAGAAAACAGGAATCCGGATTCGAATTCAAAGTCATTACTGGGTAATACTTTGGATATCAGAAATGCGTTAGCGGGGACTGTTGATCGTTTGCTAACGAGGATAAAACTAGTTGAACAACGATTAACGATCTACTAAAGAACGTTTAGATCTCATATGCAAACCTCGGTGAACGTTTCTTATGCATAAAAAGACAGAAACTCGTTGAAATCTGGAGTCATTAGCGTATCGGCAGAAAATCATCTTTCTTTAGAATTTTCGCCAACGCAATGTCTGCATGATCTATTTTTTTACTGCATACTTAACGAATCCGTAGTATTAAACGAGCTGAATGAATGTTGAGTTACACACGTATTTCGTTAAATTCTCATTTTTTCCTTTCTCATCTTTTTTTCTTTCTTCCTCTTTCTTAATTTGTTAAATTACTTACAGTTTTAAATCAAACTTACTTTTTGTCATAAATAATTACGTTTGCGCCATCTTCACTTCCATCTGCAATTACGACTGGCATTCGCGCTTCCACTTTGTTTTCTTTGTCTTTTTTGTTCGCGTAGAAACTACCTTGAACTGGACTATTCAAGAAAATTTCCACTTGGAATATCCTATTTTTCTCTGTTGACGAATGCACGCGATCAATGGCAGCAGGGAGGGGACATAACGGGCTACAATGCCCTGCAGGATTTCCCTTTCTTTGTAGTTTCGCTTCGCTCAGTAGCTGGTACGGTATAGATTTTACTCACTCTGTATTTGGTAACGGTCTTCCATTCGGAAACTTGGATTGCATAGCAATGCTTCATTGAGGATTGTTACATTTGAAGCATAGGTTTTGGATAATAGGCTTGGGTCTATAGAATACGGATTTAATAGATTTTCGGAACATTATACAAATTTCATCAAGACGCTCGAGCGAAACCGTAATCAATTTTGCCTGCCTACGGATTAATAGGTTAATGGGGTTTTAGCGACATTTTTTAAGCTGTTACCGCCGTTAGCTATTTCGACAATGTCATTCCCCTTTGAGATTTTATTACTATTTCATTATTGCTCTAATGTTATGGACGGTTGGGAACGTTCCGAACGATCCGAAGTGATAATAAACACACACGCTACGCTAAAAAAGACGAAGATCCACGGATTTATTATAAATCATAAGATTTTCCAACGAGGATGCAGGGTGATGTTCTATCATATCCACTCCAGATGGCGCTCCAGGTGGGTTGAAGGTTCGTGCAAATCCGAACCCAAAAACGTACAAGTATGAACCAGAAATGTCATATGATTCACAAAGCCACAATCATATTGTGAAAAGGAACTCTTCATATCAGTGAAAGATTCGCTCATACTGATTGTATAACAAGTTTTATAACACGCTGGGTTCGCAGCGAGTCCTTCCAGTTGAGTCGAAAAGTGTCCGGAAAAACAAGTTAAAGCAAAAGTTGCATTAGAAACATGTTTAATCTCTGAATCAAAATTATCTCTAAATCAAATTAATGTAAAACATTGCTGTGCAATATTTTAACGATGGCTGAACAATTAATCGCCAATCAAAACAAAGATTCGAGTAACGTCACACGTATAAAAGTGAGATCTTCAAATCACGATGACAGGGTAACTGGTGTCAAACACAGACATAAACTAAAACGATTTCAGAATCATGAGAGGATGTTCGCAGAGCCTCAGCACCCTTCACTGGAGCAGCCAAAAAAAAGGATAATGAATTTAATATATAAAAATAGAGTAAGGGTCGGACAGGTAGTCTTTTTTCAGAGCCATTTGCACCGGGCCTGTTGAGGTTTAGATTTGAAGCAGCGATCGGTACCTTTTGACTAAACTAGACTATGAATGTTCGGCGTAGTCAGGCCTCTCTCTTACCATCTAGTAGTCAAGCCTAGCAAGAGCCTTCTTCCTCTTTATTTCGTTTTCCCTCGAAATCCGATGCCCCTTGGAAGCCTACGTTCCGAGCCAGGCCCTTGAATCGCGTGACCACCTACCTGCTAACTCTAAATTACGTTCGTGGAAGGATCCTTCGTCGATTTTACGCTTCCTGTATATATTCCTATCTTTCGTCTCATTTACTCTTGCGAAAGACGGACATGACGAGAGGGTCCCAAGCATTTTCAGCTCCCACTATTTCGGCGATGGATCCCCCCTATCTTAAGGCCCGGCGATGCGATGGTCTCACGACTTCGGAACTTACTTTGAGATATAGGGGTTATAGTGGGTGCCGTAAAGTTGGTAATTGTAATGCCAGTTTGGGTGTGGTGGTAGCATCATCCTGCTTCACGGATCGTTGCCGACCGACCGGCCGGTATGCATTGCACTTTAATACATTTTTTGTATGCCTCGACAAACAAACGAACATAAAAATAAAAGCAATGAATCATGCTGATACATAGAGATGATATTAGGAACTGCAATGGAAACAATTTGATTTACAATTTTGTGCAGAACAACAAAGCCGAATTCTGCTTCGGAAATATGGCATCGAATTTCGGATGCGATAACAGTACGACAGTGTCGTATTAATGTGTATTAATTAATGTGCCTTAAAGCAGAATTTTCCGCTACATTTAAGTATTCGATTGATCCATGCGTCCCTTAAATTATTGGTAGTTAAATGTGATTTTAATTTCTCTATTCGTAATCCGCACTTTACCATGTTATTCCCACTTCAACGTGTATTGAGAATTTCAATCATTTGAAGTATTCGACCAGCTTAACGGAAACGGACTTTGCGCTAATCGTCCACGTGCAATTGTGCTCTGCGCAATTTCACCTCGACATATCAAGTTGAGAATCACCAAAAATGCAATAAAAATGACTCGGTGATCGGTGAAGATCCTCCCGAAGGATCTCTACAACACTTTTTTTATCAAATAATTCGATTGATTTTTTTTTTTTTCGTATTGAAGTTTATTTTGATTACGTTTTACTAGGACACCCTGTAGGCTGTAATGAAGGCCTGTAGAGTGCTTCAGCGAACACGACAGTTGTGTGAATTATTATGGTAGTCGGGTATGGAAGGATAGGGAGGGACTGGCATTGAAAGCACCGCTTGCCTATTGTCAATTATTCTTGTTTTCACATTGTGAACTCTGCTTATTATTTATCTGTACCGATCTATTTAACTGCCTATCGCTTTCAGTTTCATTATGGCTGTACTTTGAATAGCTACCGTCAATGAACGTGCGTAAACTACCATCACTACTTTCTAACGTTACTTCGGTCAGAAATTCACTTTGATTTAATTATATTGGCGGTGTATAGAAAACCTAACGTCTTTGGTGGCGAGATAAATACGATTGAAAAACTTGAAACCCGTTAGAATCGCGATTTTAAAAACTTTTGTGTACTCCTGCCGCTCTTCGAGACACAAATGAAGAATATAAACGGATAGAAAGACAAAATAAGTAGCGTCACAAGCGTTCGCGGCTCAGGTCAGTTTTTCTCGACCTAGATGATTAGGACAAAACCAGTTGCCTCTCGAGGTTTCAACACCCACGACTATGTTGCCCCTACCGCTCCTCCAACACTTGTATACTTGCGCACTCTTGCTGACTCCGATGAATCGTATTCTATAGTATAATTCTGTATAATAGTACACCGCGTTGTAGTAGTATATGATCTTTTGTAGCGATTGGAAGCCGCGCCTACGGCTGCTGTATCACATCCGTGTAACCCGGTTGGGCCATTTTGGAACTTCGAATCGACAGGAATCGAATGATATTCGAAAATCGTTTTATTCGCGTTTCATAAAGAAACATATACATACCGATGTTCGCGATGTTTTGCAATGTTGTAGATGTTTCTATTTTTCGAAAATACGATGTAAAAATAAAATTATTATTACAGTTTATATGTATTTGTAAAGTTTGCAGTTCCGTTCATTGTAACTCAATGCAAATTTGTCCGAAATCGCTCAATCGATGTGTAAAATTTAACGGCGCATTCGAAACACCTGACATTTACTTTAGTTATACATTTTTTTTTTGGATTCGCCTATTTTTACTATCGATTATTTTTCGATAAATCAGAAAATTGGTTTATTGACCGTCTGATGCTACGGACTGTTGGCCCACCGGTTTCAGACCACTGTGAAACCTAAAGCCCCGACAGACACACAGGTTCTGGAGGCCTCGGTTGAGGCTGAAAGGAGAAACCAGACATTAGTCACGAGTTGATAAGATCGTTGGCCTTGAAACAACTCAGCGGGTCTCCCGTGGTGCTGTGTGTGCTTCAAATCTCGAACGACTCGTTCTATCCGTCCAGCCTTGTCTTCCTTTATACATAATAACATATAGATATAACGACGCAAGAAACTTGCTACTGAAAGCTAAAACTTTTCTTTTTGCTTCCTCATAGAAGTAGTTCATTGTTTGTGTATATAAATATTTTTATAACTGTTACAAAATATGATCTGAATATTCCAAAACGATGAAAAATCGTATTTGGAAAAGATGAAAGGACGTATGTGTACGTCAGCCGAGAAAAAGGTTAATTTCTTTATCAAAATCGATTGATGACATTCTGTTTTATAAAAAAAAACAAAGCACATCATCAATATTTCAAAATCATTGATGATTCGCGGTTGTGTCAGATAGATAAATCTTTTTGTAACACATGCACACAAAAAATATCCATTTTCGTGTCTGTAACACGAAGCGACAGTGGCGCTTGTCAGAAACGCATGCGAGAAAGATAATGCGCATTAGCACAATCGCCACTACGTGCTTTTGCGCATACTTTTGACGACGATACAAGCATAAAATGGCACTGTGTGCACGTGGCGCACTTGGAATGTCAACTTTGTCGAAAGTCCATCTTTCTACGTTAGCACCGTAAAATACCATTTTGTTTCTCCTGTCACTCTTCCTTTGGTGTGGAGAAAAAAGTAGACATTTTTTTGCATTTCGACTTCGGTCGGTGTTCTCTTCCGAAATTTATTTATTTATATATATTTGATCCAAATATAGTTGCGGAGATAATTCCAACGCTTCCTGACTTTGTAAAAGTATGTAAAGTATCAAAAAGTACTTAAGTACGTACAATACGTTCCTTAAGTACCAATAACTACGCAGGTACTTTACAGACTGCGCAGCTCTCTGCGTGTAATTATTCCTGTATCGGCGTTTGTCGGCTGAAAAAGCAATCTGTTATTGTGCTCAGTTCGTTGGACACAAACAAATGTAGGCTTGGCGACTACGTCCCTCAGGCAAGACACGTTGATTTGTCCAACCAACCGGAAGTTAACCCGATCTGCGCGAGCACCGGGTTCTCTAACAGTAAATCGTACGTACAATAATGACGTACCAACGTGTGGGGAGAAGTACGTCAATCGTTCGGCAAGTTCAGCGATTTTCACATACGAATTATGCCCGGCGGCATACCGCCAGTTCAGCGAGAAAATATATTCACGAATAAATTCTGTATAGCGGTTCGCATATTGAAATTAAATGATCGCGAGCTCCCGAGTAATGTATGTCAGTATATGTATATGCTTTACAGAAAGTAACTTTTCCGTTGTAATAAGCAACAACCGCAGTTCGGTGAATGGGCAATTATAACAATCGAACTTTATAGTAATTAGATTTCATGCAGTTCAGCAATTTTTTTAACCTGTTCTCTATCTGGAATATTCATTATTCACTGTAATTGGAAAGATTTTTTATACGATACGATTCACGATGTCTCGAGACGGGATGCACTTCGAAAAGACGTGAGAGTATTTTCCTAATAGTGGGAAAATGTTTATAATACAAAAATGCATGATGCCTTCTCGAGAATCTTACGATTGTGTTGGAATAAAAGGAAAAGATTGTTGAATGTTCGACGGAGACTGAAGCTACGTACATTGTTTCTACGGTTAGCGTTCCTTTTTTTTTTTACTTTTAGGGTTCTCGTTTTGCCTTTTTTTCCGCATTGTTGCCGCCAAGTCCATTTGCGATTGTTGCGCAAAAATAAATACAATTGATACACCACGCATGAAAAAAAGGATCGAATAAGAAATCGTCGTGGATTCATACGGCTATCTTCTGCCGACTTCGATCTATTTGCGATAGAATCGCAAAGTACGCTATCCAGTACGTCGAGGGGAATATATACCTACTAAGATGCTCCTGGATCCCCCAATTTGCACATGTCGTTAATTTCTTTTTTGTTTCGCCATCATAAATTCGACTTTCTACGATCTTTTGTAATATATCTATGCGCAATGCGGAACGTAGTACAAATTATCTGACCATAAATAAACGAATATAATATAAGGTTTAGCAAGATGCGGTTACGCGATGACGAATCAGGGGTCATGCGGCACCCTTCGATTCGTTTCCGGACCGTACTTCCGGTTTCGCGCGTTAGAAGGCTTCGTGGGAGTGGGACAAAACAAAAAGACAGATAAAGGTTCCACTCGGAGATTTCAAGTGTACTACAGTGGGAAGCGGTAAAACCTCCGCAAGGCAGACGGTACTTAAGTGTCCGCTTCGACAACTCTCGAGGGGCTCGTCAAATGCATTCGCCCGCTTGAACAAGTACCGCTTCGACCATTATGCAACGCCCACGTGACCCTTTCTTTCGCCTGCCGGCATCACAGGTATCCGGGACCTCGAGCCTTTTTCTGAGTTTTCTATTATCGGCCCACCGAACGAATCATGTTTACGTGCAATATTAAAGTCTTCAATATTTACCAAAGCAGCACGAAAAGAAAACGACTCACCACGTCAATTATGTTATAATTAAAAAAAAAAAAACGATTTTTTTGCCGTCGATTGAATTTTTTTATCATTGATCGTAAGAAATATAGATGAAAACCTTCATAAATCATTAAAAACCGATCAAAAAATCATTCCCAAAAAAATGGTAGTCCGGTATTCACTGCTAAAGCTGAGTCCTATCTTTGTACAGTAACTACGGGATATCAGACATCGCACATCGATAGATATCTACAGTATACTCTAAAACAATATTTCGCTATAGTCATAAGATACAAACATCTATCAATGATGCTGTCGAAGAGTTAACATATGGCAGCAATAGAAACGTAATAAATTTGCATAGTTTGCATGGTTGCATGGTTTTTTTATTGCAATTTTGTAAGAGGTTTTTTAAGAACAGAGGACTCACGATATCTTCGCGTCTCCAATACTAAATACTCGTTCTCTTCAGCCAGTTCAGTCGGAGATTAGAAAAAAAAGGAATAACATTTATTTTCGCTTCAATTGTATTATAAATCAATAAATGAACGTCGGCAAATCGAATTCCAATAAATACATTGTTATGGTCGCACCTATTTCGAAGATGTTTCTCCCAAGTCGCTACGAATAATTGCGTCAACTACTGTTAACTTCTATTCAATGAATCCTATCGCGGTCGTGACATTTCTGCTACTTTTTCCCCCGGAGCTTCGCGCAGCCGCGCTGGAGCTCATCTTGTGCATATTGCTTGGAACTTGAAACAATAATATTCATAAACGTGTGTAACTTTTCAACCTATCCGCCTACGCGCGAGGCGAGTCAACAGGGGGTATCATCGGCCGGCCTCTGACTTTTTTTATAAACAACGACTTCTTGTCCTCGTTTACTGCGAGTGTATATGATGTGGCCATAATACGCTGCCGTTATGGCAAAATAGACAACAAGGTCGGCCACTTTTTGTTCGCAGATTTTCTATCCTTTTCACATCTATATATCAATTCTCAGGCCGATGATAATATTGTCGCAAAGTTACTTAATTTTCTTTTCAATACAATTCAATCGAAGCCTGCAATGAATCATTAGATGTTGAAAAAGAAATATGTAGTGTTCGATTGTTTCGCAAAAAGTTATTAAACTTTGTGAAATACATGGTAAATGGAAATGTATTTATCTAATGATTTTTCGTAGATAATTCAACAATTTTCTTCGAAAAATGTTTTTGATGCCAAATTTGACGATCTGATGATTACAATTAAATGTACTTTTCGTAGAATTAATTTATTTTCACTATGATTTTATCGTATACGAGGAAAATTGCAGTATCGAACACTTCGTTATGCTTCGATTCTCATTGATGACGTCTTTGGTAAATTTGTTTTTTACCTTTTTTATCCTTCTTTCATTTCATTTTTGTCAGTCGGTGGCTGTCCTGTTGCACTAATTTGGTGGCCAGATTTCCCGGTCAATAATTTCTGAAGAGTCGATATTAGGGCACAAAACGGTCGATGAGAATAAATCCTATAGACGTTCAACGGCAAATTTGTCATGAAATATATGACAAAATTGAGTGATAATTAAAACGACTAGAAGTTTATCGATGTTAGTTTTATTTTTCTTTCCAGTCTATCATTTATGTAGCACAACTTCGCTGAGGTTATAATTACTTTTCATCGTTGCTGCTTTCAACTTTCAACCTCAACGCTACGTGTAACTTTTACTTGCCAATGCGAAGTCAGAATTGTATTTACACACATCGTGTGCAGCGCCTACGTTTGCCGACTTTTTCTTACAATGAACCTACTGAGGCGTTAATCTTGCCTACCGTCATATATATCTCCACTTGTTGTCTACGCAAATTCAAATGTTACAGGGCGCAGATTCAGCGGCAATAATAACATACTGTGAAACTCGAGTTGCTTCATACACTCCGTTCTCGCAGACAATCTTAACAGTAGAGATGTCGAAAGAATAATACTGATATATTATTACACGTACAATAATATTCTCTCATACCTATGATTTTCACTATCGATATCGATCTTTCGATAGTCGATTTGACGAAAAAATTAATTTTATTGTATTATTCTTATTATTATGAAAAATAAATATGCCATTTCTATATAATTGTACAACTGCATGCAACGAACTATGCAATCCATTATATCTGATTTATCATTCTCTGGGAATACGTCGAAGTTGTATCTGCAGGAAGCAGCGAATACGACAATGTTTCACGCAAAAAATGTGTACTACATATTTTACTGTATTTTTTTAGTCGAAAAAAAAAAATTGAACAAATCGAAAAGATATTTCTGACAGACAATCAATTATGGGGAATTTTCGAAGCGATTTTTTTCGCCGAACAAAAAAATTAACGCATTTATCGATCGTTGAAAACAAAAATCTTACTTAGCAAATGATATTCTCAATAGTTCTGAACAATTTTTCTAATGTATAGTAATGTAACACAATGTTTACCAATTTTCTATTTCTTTTAAGAGCGGTCCATGAATATTGATGCAGAATGTTTCAACGCCCGACTAATATTTTTCGTCATAAAGATCCTTCAATAATAAAGTAAAGAAATAAAAAAATCCTACAATACTATTACATTTATTTGTGGTCTAAGGACTCGTCAAGTTTTTTTATTTTTACTTGGCTTGTATGATTTTTTATTTTTTTTTCGCAAACATTATTTAAACCACTTGGCGTCTTTTTTTTAGATTTTTGTAGAAAAATGTTTTTACTATTTATTTTATTCTTTTTTTTTTCATTTATTTTTTTATTATTAATTTGAATTATTTATTTTTAAAGTTTTTTTTTTGTATCACACGCATAATATTTATTAATTGAAATTACCACTCGCCTACAATTAGTTAAGATAATTTTTCCACACAGGTATCCCTTTTTTTACCACGAGATTTTTTTTATTAATACTTTTCGCGATAGTAAAATTATAAATAACCTCTTAGTATTTAGCGCTATTTCGATGACTGAATGCGAGTGCACTATTCGCAGTTTGCGGATCGCGGATATGGATATCACAAGTTGATGTGTTCACGAACTGACACTTGGAAATCGGTAATAGCTAACCGTTCGTTCCGCCTATACCATTGTATATGCAGGGCGCACGCATGGACACACAGACGCAACACACAGGCATGGTGGGACATTGGACAAACAACGGACAGACGAAACAATCTCTGAAGAAAAATTTTATCGTGAAAATGAGGATTTTTTGGGCGACATCGCGATATCTCATCATTTCAAGCACCGATCGCGCTCATTCCAGGCGCATTTTGAAGCTTGTATTCGAATTATATCATGAAAATGTCTTTGGAATTCAGATCCGATGTCTCGTTTCAGAGAAAAAAAATGTCAAACTTTAGGGGGCACGATATTAGCGTATAAGTACACGGCAGTGCTCGACGCGCGCGGACTCACCACGCGGACTGTCTACTTTTTAAACCACTTGACGTCAAGACGCTACCGCGTCTCTTGATAATACATTGATTTGCAAAAATACGACAATTCAACATTGAATTGATATCAAATTGATATAAGTGTTGCATAACTTTATGACCATTTTAATATAATTTATATACGGGAGCAACTTTCTAAATTCAATTTTCTCGTTTGATGGAACCGAAGAGTGTCGAGTTTTTTTTTGTTTGTTTGCACCGAAGACTGGAAAGTTGCTTGAGCGTTGGATGCTTCGGGCAATCGATTTTGTGTTTCGTTTGCGGTGCAGGTGTGCAAGCCGTGGTAATACCTTTGAAAAGAAAGGCTAACTTGTTCGCTCGTTCCTCTCTATCGACTCACGACATACGTATCGATCCTAACCGCTGATGCACTTTACCAATGAGCCGCAGGCAGCAGTACAGCGGACGCACGACGACGTTACACCGGCCGAAGGCTATTTTCTATTTTATCGTTAGCCACCTTGATATAGGAACAAACAAAAGATGCGGCTACGAAAGAGGAGTGGCCACAGATTACGGATAGGAATTCAGGGTACAACCGCAAGTACCCGGTAAAGCCATTTACGCCCGATATACAACTTGAGTGTATAATGCGAAGCTGAAAAACACTACGAAAGCGATAAACAATCGGAAGCGTTTGTGAAATTTTCTATATAAACTTTCAAACATACGAAATGCGTCCGTATTTATTTTGTTTTTTTTTTCGAGGCGATCACTCCGATTCCGATTTCGATGCAAATGGCAAAAGTAAAACTATTAATTATTAAAAATAATTTTTAAAAAGTTTTATAATGTGAAATGTACATTTTTTACTCTCTCTGCAGAACCATAAATTAATCACTGCATTTTAATGAGAGTTAATGAGAGATGAGATGCTGAATTAGGATCCGCGTAGGCGAAAATTGTTTACAAGAGATTTCTGGAAGGCAATAAAGGTACGACATAGTGGGTTGTAAACAGCTATTAGACATTGGCCACATACATAGATGGTAACGATAATTGATCGTTTATGGCTAATTTATTGGCTCGTCAAAAGTCTCATATAGAATTTTCATTCAACAGCATAATAGCAAGTTGCATATGAATATAATGATTGAGACAATGACCGATATAATGTTTATGTCGCGGGTCCGTTAAAACGTATTGCGAATCACCCTTATGGATTAACAATTGCAGAAACAATCGAAATCCCATGAATTTGATGCTTTTAGTTACATCTGGACAACAATTTCATCAATGCTGCAGAGATTATCTTTTGTACGTTCGTCTCGTGTATCTAATTAATTTAATCGTTTTATTAATTAAATTACATTTTTTTTTAAGTCAAACTTCGACATTGCATTATCGCAATGTCCAAATTTTCGAGTTCTTTTCGAATTCAGGTAATTCGGAATTAATTTATAATTCCGAACTATGTAAATGCACCGCAGTGTCGATTAAGGGACCACATTAATGAACTTGAATATTTATTTTCTTTGTCATTTCCACGGAAAAATGATACGTCCTTATTCAGCGACACATACCTACCGTTGATAATTCGCAACAATCTCAAACTTATCGATTTATTATAGTTACGATTGAATGATTATCGCGATAAAATCATTTAATGCATTTTGATGGGGTGCTTCGATGTATAAATTCACTGACTGTTGCACGGAGCGTTAGAAATCTTCGAAGAAGATAAATGTTTCATAGCCTCATCTTGATGCTCGGTCGAGCGACCCATTTTATTAGATTTCTATCGCGTCACTTGTTTTCTCCATCGAGGATGCGATTACATACTCGATCGATCTAAATCAATCCGGATAGACAAACCGAGAGAGAGAGAGATCATCGACGTGTAACGTACGCCAACGACGAAGAGACTTCGAAGACTCTCCGATTGAGGTTTATGATTATCTAATACAATATTCATTCTGCTCTGTCTATTTTTCATTTTTCCACGCGCATTAATTCCTCGCCGCCTTTAATAATAGTGGCCACAATTTTATAGCGTCGCGGTTAGCCAATGTGATTCAACGAGCGTGTAATATAATTCGTCGATTCTTTTCATCGTGGCATTGATACAAGCGTATTGCAAGCAAACTGACATGTTTTATCTATACGCTCTTGTAACAGACGTCGAGACAGATTGTCTTGCGAAAGGTCATTTCTAATTTAATTACAATTCATTGACCCGCCAATTCAATTATGTCTGTCTGAGAAAAACTAATGCATAAATTACGTTATTATTTAGGTTGTTATTTACGATGATATTAATTACCAAATTTCAAAAACGACGTAACCCTCAGTGCGCTATTTTCGTGAAAGGCAAATAAATACTTCGAAAGATTAATAAATCTCAAAAACGACATAACCCTCTTTACCGATATTGTCACGGAAAAAGTACCATAAAAAAAATGATACGCTATTTTATAATTATCGAACTATCAAAATACTATTCAGTGCGCTATTTTGGTGAAAGACATATAAATACTTCGAAAGATTAATTTCTTTTTTTTTTCGATAAAGTCGTAAATGATGTTTTTTTCTTTATTTTACAGATTTATCACTTTTCTTCTTGTCGATACCAGAGGCATTTGAAGCGTATAATTCCGGCGAGTCGTTGGACTGAAAAAGTCACAGATTGTGAATAACGGGTCATTTGAGAGAACGGGTGAGCGAAGCGGTACGGGAAGAAGGAATAAAAGGAAAAGTAAAGACGTCGCGAAGAGTATAAGAAGAATTCAAAAATGACGGAACGCCGTGGCACGAAGGCTCTGGAACTATGGTGCCGAAGGATAACGGACGGTTATCCCGGAGTTAACGTGCAAAACATGACCACCTCGTGGAGGGACGGTCTCGCCTTCTGTGCGATGATTCATCACTTTCGTCCGGATCTCATGTAAGTACAATACCGCTTTCCTGCTCTACAAATACGCATTAACATGCACATGTACGTACAATTGTTTCAAATGGCACTAAGATCTATTCGACTTATACGCAAATTCACAAGTTTTACCGCACAAATAATCATTTGTAAAGATAAAGCCATCTATTCTCACGAATAGACTAACGTATGAAAAAATCCATGAAAATTAATTGAAAAAATGAACGAATAACTGTATGAAAATTCATATCAATTTGAAAAATATGATAATGAATAGATAAAAAAAAAACTTAAAAAGAGGTAAAATCGCGCAATTTTTGCATTAGGTGAAAATTTATCAATTCATAATATCACGTAAATTCGAAATTGCAATGTTGGATTATAAGAAATGCATTTTTCGTAACCTTTACGAGGTGTTGTTTCGGACCAACGGATGTCTAAGTGTTAATAATTGAAAACTACGATGATCTTTAAGTATAATCGATAATTAGTTAAATACAATAGAGCAATAAAGAAAATTGGAGAACTGGCGGAATGAAATGAAAAATTGCGGTTAGTTTGTTGGTTCGATTGGCAGCTTAATCAACCAAGCGATCGGCCATTTCCGATCGACTATGCGTCTATTAACGTCTAAAGTCCGTACACTATGTAACGATGAGCCTGACTACCGAGTTCCGCGAGCGCGCAGCACGCGTACCGAAGGCACCGAACAGCTGGTCTGTCCTATCCGTACTACACGCTTCAATGCGTGGGCTAAGGTCGGTTAACTCCCGGAAGAAGCGAGACGTTCGTCCTGATTACCAAAGGCCCAACGTTAAATGTACGACTCTCAACGGAAAGTCTCTGATATTTTGGTCCCGTTGCCCTTTTAAGACGAAGGTTAACGAAGGAACCCTAACATTGGAATTCTTCCGAACGGCAGCCAATTCTCTTCACCACAGCCACCGAACCAACAAATTCGTTTCGATTCTTTGCAATCCGATCCGATAGTCCACAACGGCGTTACAGCGCATTTCGATTCATCACTGTCGATCCGCAACAACATTTGACATCACATTTCGATACTACGCATTACCGCTATCGGTATATCAACGAAATAGAATATCTCGCATATAACTTACCTATGCCTTTATTTATGTCAGATATTCTCATCAGTTGATACCAGCAGCGGTAATGCGTCGTATCGAAATGTTTTGGAAAACTACGCTGCAGATCGATGAGTGAACTATCGGATAGTGGTTGGGAACAAACGAAACGAATGAGTTGAATCGATGCTGTGATGCAAAGAATTGTGCGGAAAAGAAGGGCTGCAAAAGTCAAATTCGAGGTCAATAACTCGAAGTACAATAGAGGCAATGCGTTTACAACATATTTTCAACAAATTCGAAACATTGGAAAATTCAAAGATTTTTGCCGATTTTGGCCAAATTCAGTCCCAAATATTCTCGATCGGTATGTAAATAGTCATTTTTCATGTTTTTTCGATACATTAACCTCAGTAGACTGTGGAGCAATAGTTGCATTAAACTCTTCACGTAATCGTATGAATGTAAATCTACCGTTTCGTAAATATATTATTATTTATTTATCCATTACAGAAGACATTACAAGTTATTTCAAATGTAACAATATTAACATCGATAATACTATTAAAAAAAATGTAAGAAACCCTTAACGCAATGAGTTAATTGAAGAAAATCGTATCAATTTGAAAAACAACTTTTGAATTGAAAGGTATATCCGTCTTCTACATCGAGAAACGCATTGTTTGGTTGGGCAAAAGGTTTGTTGGCTGGCATAGCGGGTTCGACCGGTCAACGACATCCGTAATACCCAACAGCAGCCGCAACGTATTATTACACTTGCTTTCTTCCTTCTCTTCGAAGCCAACGACTGCCGGACTTGGTGAACTAAAACCAAAGCAATCGGATTTAGACTGCTTTCTCGATCTTTCTTCTCATCTCCGTTTTTATCTATTGCAGCCATCGGCGTTAACATCACTCCGCTTTCTTGTAAACATTTATACGGTGCACTCAAGTTTGCCAGATGCTTAACAATCCTCCCGATCGTCTTTACTTCTCTCGATGCTTTCATTTGGACTGTTTGGACAGTCGAAAATTTATTCTCAACGAAACTTTACACCTTCTATTTTTACGTATCGAACTCTGGGCTCGAACAATGGACCAGTGATACGACAGTGATACGTATTGTCAAAATCTTTACTTTATTACTCAATTTATCAATGAAAAAAAATACTAAAAAGACAAATACATGCCGATACTTTGATATCAAAACCAATAATTAATATTATTAAGTTATATTCATTTTCACGATAAGTTCCGCGCATTACAAATATCCAAGCGAATTATATCTATTAGTAGATAAATTACGAATAATTTTTTCACAAAAGAATATTTAAAAAATAAGGATCTTCCGCAGTGTGGGATTCTCCCGAAAGTGTGCAAGTATTGAAAATTAAGGTAGTCATGCGATCGATTTTTCATCATTAGTCTTTTTACTACAATTTCTAAGAGATATAATTCATTGTTATTTATGATTTTTTTGTCATTAAAATTATGATCCGCAAAGTAAAGAAACTATCGATTAAATTCTTTAAATTATCGATTAAAATTCTTGACGTCATTGGGTCGCATTTTCACTTTTATGCGTAAGATATTTCGTTTTCTTTGATTGCGTTTTTCTTCGATTCGACAATGAGTTCCAGCCATTTATTATCTTCCCTTTCCGCGAACGCGAACTAACACGAGTATATCAACGATTCTGGTAAAGTCGCGAGACCACGTGCTGAAATTCACGCGCTCTTCGTTGCCGCCGGCGTCGTCGTCGTCATCGTCGTTGTGTCGTTCTCCTCGTCATGAGGTCAATGATCACACACGCGAGACAGGTGTAACGAGAGATGAACCACTGTATATACCACGTGTGCTCCGATCTCACAGTTTCATTCTGTCATCTACAGGGTGTATCAAAATTAACTAAACCTAAAAAATTCTCTGTATAAATTCGGATGCAATACATTTTTTATTTATTCGCCTTTTTTTTTCAATTTCATACAAATTTCACTCGTAAAACGAAAAAATAAAAAATTATTTGCGAATTGTGTACTCATAAAAATGGAGGATTTTCATCGTCTGTATTCCGATTGATTAACAGTACATTACGTTATTATTCTTATTATTATGATTATTATGGCAGTTGTAAGAACTTTAGCATTATACAATTTTTGTATCAAGCAATTTAAAAATTGATCCATAATTAACCGGAATACATTTGAATAAAAATCACATCTTAAATACGAAAAAATACTACTTGGAAAAATAATATCCTCTATTCATAGATTAGACTGCTTCGTTCATGTTGTGTTGCCCTCTGTATATTGTTCTGCTTGGACACCGATCAAGTTTTCCCGTTATAGCAACAAGTCTGTCTCTGTTTCTTCGCCATGTCCCTCCGTTCAGTTTAAATGGATGCATGCAATATCTCTATACATATATAACGAGTATTTTTTTTTTTTTTTTACACGTATACGCCTTTTACTCGGGGACGCCTCGCGTAATTTTCAATGTTTTGCTTCCTCGTAGAAAAAGCCGCGTTTGCGTGAAAAACTTGTTGACATTTTTTATTTTTTTTTTACATCTTCTTGCCAATGCGTTTTATTCACAAGTGAATAAACGAAAAAAAAACTTGGGAAGAGTGATGAAACTTCCAAAATTCGGGGTATTTTTTAAACTTTCACGTTCTAAATTGCTTAGCGAAATCAGTATAAATTCTCCAAAAATGGCTGAAACTTTCCGCAAAATAAAAAATGAACCAATTTTTTTCCTTCGTTGATAATAACAGTCGACCATTGAAATAAGTTGAACAAATAATAATTTTTTTTTTATAAATTTTTTTTTATCGCTTTTTTCAACTACGAAAAAAGGGCCATATTTAGAAATGCTTATTGAAAAAAAAAAAACGCAATACTGATTTATTCTAGCGAATTACAAAGAATATCCAAGAGCTGACGAATACGTAGTCTCCGAGTCGGTAATTAATCAGACGACCGGTAAATGTACATACTATTGCATTATTGTTTTTATGTCTATCGTTGGCCTCGACGCTGACCAAGATTTCTCGTTACGGTAACTTTGATATCATAATATTTTATCGTTACACGACTGACATGACAACCGGACGTCCGAAAACGACACGTCTCCCTTATACCGGTATTAGCACGATAGCAATATGAATAAAGCAACAAGCAGTCTTTGAATATAATAATAATAATAATAGACGAATATTAGAAGAATGTGGAGTATCTTTACATTTTTATATCCCTCGGACATTTTTTTTCTTCAACTCAAACATGAATTTTTTGGAACGAATATTATAACGCACTGGCGCTTCGCTTGCGCGCTTTTACTTCAAATTGTATTTTCAATTCACATCAACAACATATTATCACAATCTCATTTTTAGCCCAGAATTTGTTACATTTTATTCAGTCAATTTGAATTTTTTCGCAATTTCCATGGAACCCGAAGCTTCGCGAATGAAAATGTGTAAAGCGCCAATAATGTCAAAAAAAAAATGTTATCCGCTCGGCGTAATTGATTGAGGATAGATGAAAATCTCCGACAGTGAATTCGCCAATACTGCATGAAATTTGTATGCACTTCGTTGAGCACAAAATTTCGCTGATTCATGATATTCGTATCTTCGCATGCATACTTCATACGCGAAAGACGCGCGCGCATACAGTCATACGCCGCGATAATGTTTCATTTTTCATCAATAATTCATAGGACCCCCGAATTCTCGACGAGAGACTTGACCCACAGGATTACTTTGCTGGCGTGGAGCCACACGAAAAATCGTTACATCTTTTTTCTGTACTCCATCGCGCTTCGTCCCATTGCCCTCTCTCGCTATCAGCGTACGAAGATACTTCACCATTCGCCCCGCGTCGAGGCATAAAATCACGAGCTTATCAAGTTCGGACGGCCGTCGGCATGAACAATGAACGATAAAATTTCGAGATATTCTCTAAAAAAAAAAAAACCCATCTCTGCTGCGTATTTTATTAATGATTCCAACATTTTTCAACAGACAATTTTACGAACTGTAAACAAATGCAATTAGATTGTACCGAAAATAACCTTTTATTTCCAATAATTATGGTCGCTTATTTATATGCAAAGCTTTTTTTCACGCTTTTTCACGATGACAATTGAGTATTTATTTATTTTTCATTAGTAAATCGGTTTGCAGAAAGCTTTTCGCATGATGGCGACAAATAATTCTTGTGTAATTTTTTTTTTTTTCAAACATTCACAGATGTTTCTCAAGGTCTTAATTGAGACAATTGGAAAGTTAATCAAATACACTAGATAAACGAATATTTTAATACTGTTCTTTGAATGCCTTTAGAGCCGCATGCATCGCATAAAACACTCAAAATGCTTAAGCGGTTCTTCAAAATAAGAAACGCAATTAAAATTACAAAGAAAATGTGATTAGTAATTTAAAAAAAGTTCAGTAATATCGCTGGAACTTTCTATCGTATACACTCGGTGTTTGTTAAATTGCAGATCATCCGATAAAAATCGAATCGGGCGTTCGGCACGGCCTCGGGCCGTAATTACGAATAAATATTTCTCGTTTCATTTGGTGATTGTTCGGGGTAAGGAACGTAAGCCCCGGCAATATTACGCCGCTGTTCATATTTGTGTTGATCGTGTGGTATTACGCGTTGCTTTACTGCGGCTTCATATCACGCAGGGAGCACGATAAGAAATGCGACTAAGCTCACTAGCCACGCATAGTGAACCCTTATTGGTTTGCACTTTACACACGGATGCACGTACTGCGCTGAACGTTATTGTTATTATTATTACTATTATTATTACTTCGAAATCACGGCATTCAAAAAGTTGATGAAATCTCAACACTATACTAAGAGCTCCCGAACTTAGGCGGGTATATACTTCCATATATTCATATAGAAGAACACATTAGCAATTCTGAACGTGACATCACGTGGTTTATTGATTCGCATTAACTCTATTCGCGAAATAATTTAATTCTGATTGGCTAACTTGCCAATCCCCTTAAGAATTCCATGTACCATTGATCCGAGTTTCTCCAATCTTTTGCCAATCTTTCTGAACATTTTTTTTTTTTTTTGGTTTTGCTGTGAATTCATACGTTTCAATTGACTTGATTAAAGTTTCCACTGCCATTTCTCGATTTTTTTCGTTTGTTCGGTTTTCGTATAGTGGTTTCCAGTCTCTACTTCGGACTCTCTTCTGCACTTTCGATCGCATACCTTTCAACGAAGTTGAAGCGTTTCCAACAAAAATAAATGGACGGCTTGTTTCCATTGTTTCCATTGTTCGCAGAGAAACCATTTGTGACCGAACGTTTTTCTAGTTATATCTGTCGCGATTCATTTCGTATTTTCGAGGTTCTTAAGCATCCAACACATTTTTGTTCCTTTTCGTTTCGCGACGGTTTGAGAACTCGTTTATCAGAAAGGAAAATGGAAAGTGCGCGAGTCCGATGTTCACCTGACAGTCGTCGTCCCCCAAGAGACCGCTACTACTGTTGGTTGTCACTGCTAATGGTTTTTTCTCTTTTTTTTTTTATTTATTGTCGCTGATTCTGAACGCTTTCATAACTGCGCAACCCATTTTTCGAACTCACCGAAATATTTCTATAAATCTTTCGTATTTTTTTGACGATTTTTTTAAAAATGTCACATGAGATAACCGGTAATGTTAACAAACCCTATAAAAATGACCAAAAGTCTCAAGTTATACACAGATAATAAATAAAGTATTTGTCATTGAGTGTTGCAATCGCTCGACTATAATATGCGAATAGTTATTTGTTATTTTATCATTTTTAACACAAAAGTACAGAAGTTATTATTCTAAACAAACGAATAATAATAAATAACAGAAATAATGCTGGTAAACAATTGGAATAACTCCCATTTTTTTACCTGGCGTGCAGCCAAAAATAACAAGCGTCTCAGCGCCCTGCGGGCGCAGATGCTCTTGTTGGTGGGCTCCGCCCCCCAAACCCCCCGAAAAATGTCCCGAAAGGACATTTTTTAAGGCGCTCACGGGAGTGCACGTCGCGCTGTGCGCTCCGAATCGAGTGTATTTACACATCGTGCTATGCACTACGAATGAAGTATGTTTACGTACGTTTATGTATGTTTAAGTATACGCCGCGCTCTGCGTTTCTGTTCGAAAGTACGCATGAGGTAAAACATTTATCAGGTACGTAAATTAATTCATAGTGTTTAACCTTCGTCGAATGAAAACATTTCTTTTTTGTACCAATTGATTATTAATATTCCCGACGGATATTTCCTTTTTGCTTGACGATAAATTGTCAAATATTGAGACACGAGACAAATATAACGAATTGAACACGCAGAACTTGATCAAATTAATTTAACGAATCAAATCATGTCTAGTAAAGTCGTTTTATTGGTTTAAAACTTATGAACAGATTAAATGAATATAAAACAGACACACAAGACATGTACCAACACCAACACGATTACCATTTAGCATTCAGGTCAAATATCCCCTTTAAATCCTTTCCCTTCAATGTTTTTTTTTCTTCCCCATAATAGATGGAATCAGTTCGTTATTGTCTCTGTAGAAGACCAAAGCATTGTAGAAGAGAAGTTCAAGAATTTTGCTATTCTTTGTAATTTCAACGAAATTTTGTCGATATTTATGGATGCTAAGAAAAAAATGATATCTCGAGAACGAAAAAATATATCGTCTTGGTTTCTGTCTTGTATTGAAGAGGAAGTAGTACGTTACTCGAATCAAAAATTTGTCATCTTGGATGGCTCCGAAATATTTTTTACAAATTGATGAAATTTTTGAAAAATTCGACTGTGAAGGCTCTTTGACAGTCCTCTTATAACAAAATTCATATCTACCATTTGAGATATTTTTTTTTCTTCTTCAGAATACATGGAATCAGCTCGTTATTGTCTCTGTAAAACAGACAAGTATTGGAGACGAGAAGTTTGAGAAATTTGATAATTTTTTTCGTTTTTCAATGAAATTTTATTGATATTTATCGTCGCTTAAAAATATCAAATTTAGCATCATATTAGATCGTATTTTTTTTTTATTTTATTTAATCACAAACAAGGATAAGTTTTTCGGTCCGGAATAACTCGTAAACTCGACAAATTCAGTGTTTTTCACTTTGCCGATAAATAATTCTTTAAAATTGTTTTTTGCGAGTACAGTTGTTTTTTTCGTGAAAAAAAACTTTTCAAGACTGAGAATATGAAAAAAAAATCGTTTTTCGTCGAAAATTTGTTAAATTTGAAAAAACGTTAGAAATACGTCGATAGAATAATCATTAGCAGTTTTTTTTTTATCGACTGTAAACGAATAAATCGAGCGAACAAAATTGACAAAGATGTGATGAATCTCCGACGGTCGAAGTGTAAAAAATTTTATTTTTCTACATTGCACACTTTTTATCTGCGCAATAACGCGGAGGGTCAGTCTGCAAATACGATTTCTATGAGAGGAAAGGATTAGAGACGGTAATTTCGAGAAATTTGAAAAAAACGATTCGTTTTTTGACGAAAATTCGTGAAATTAGTCTTTGCTTAAAAAAAATCATATCTCGGCAGCGAAAAAAGATATCGACTCTTATTTTGTCTTGTTTTGAAGAGTAGAACATACTTTGCCAGAAACAAAATTAGCAGTTTTTATTATTAACTCTACACAAATAAATCGGGTGAATATAATTGCCAAATATTTCGACTGCGATGAATCTTCAACGGTCGAAGGATAGAAAATTCTTTTTTTTATGATTGCACACTTTTTATCTGCTCTATACCGCGTAGAATCCATTTGTATTTAGGTAAAATACGAACAAAGATTGAAACGAGATGTCGATTTTTTTTATTTGAAAATCATCCGGCCACAGAGTACGCGCGCCGCGACGTATGAGCATCTATGTATCGTCTGCTACGAAATTGTCATCTGCGTCCAAAGTTTGACAGATAGAATAAAACGAAAAAATATATACTCGCGATTTTTTTTAGTTCTATTTGGGAAATTGTAATTATTTTGGATATTCGATGAACCTTTTTTGTCAGTTTACAACCAATTTTTTCAGTGAATACGTGAAATGTATCATTTTTATTACGAATGTGAATAAAGTATGGTAAAATATTGCGAATGATTTTCGGTGATAATATATTATTTTCGAAAAAAAAAACGCAAACATTTGTGAATCTGTGTATGATATTTCGTGTTTTATTTTTCACAACCGAAGTTTTTTTTTAACATGATGTAAAATGGATATTTGGCAAATCTAAATAACATAACCTTTGAAGGAAATATAGTTATACCCACTGTTTTTGAATTATTTTATAATTAAAATTATATTTGTCAGAATGACTCAACATTTGTTGTGCATAGTGCTTTCGATGTAATGAAATATTGTTGCGAAAGAGAAAAAAATTGGTTTCCAGGATTCTTAATTGGAGCACCGTACGGACATCAAATGTGAGAAAATAATTTTTTTATGGAAAATTGTGATGAAAATTGTGCTTTTGATAAAACAAAATGATGCTGCGAAGGAGAAAAAAAATTGGTTCGTAAAGTTCGTTATGATGGCACCGTGCGGACATTTGACCGAAGGCAAATGCAAATTGTGGCCAATATTTTTTTAGAAAAAATACTTAAAGGTCTCAGATTGGTTTTAAAAGTGATGTGCATACTGGAAATAATGAATAAAAAAAACCCTGCGAAGAAAAACAAAATTGGTTCGCACCATCTAAAGTTACAGTGTGATACGGACGTCCGAGAAGAAAAATTTAGCCAAAAAGTTGTTTTCATTGCACCGCAGGCTAAAAAAAATATTTCTATTCATCGCAGTCACTTCAAAGTAACTACGCATGATGTTGGAGATACACCGAAGCAAATAGTGAAAAATAAAAACTTTTGGAGTATGCGCTGCGGAGTTACCGCTTTGACAGACTCCGAAGAGCAACGGATGGTCATTTTAATAGGCACTCTTTGCCTATTGTTATAGTGAGTGCCTAAAAATGGCTTTGCCATTGAGACATTTCTGTATCCGCGGGTACATCAACATTCCGTACTTCCATTTTTACATTTTTCTAGTCGTTACTTTTCCTCCTTCCCCTTACGCTGGTTTATGATTTCGTATATTAATGGTTCGATGTTCCCG
Source organism: Cryptus viduatorius (assembly GCA_964006125.1). Classification (NCBI taxonomy): domain Eukaryota; kingdom Metazoa; phylum Arthropoda; class Insecta; order Hymenoptera; family Ichneumonidae; genus Cryptus; species Cryptus viduatorius. Next base: position 8,148,632 of record OZ023225.1, on the reverse strand, counting down.
ATTATTTCACGACTTAAAAACTTTGCTTTCATTCCAATATTCCATAAATATCTCGAAAAGCTTTTGAATGCGTACGCCAAAGTCTTCAATAATGCGTCGAGACAGACAAAAAATTGGGTTAAGACGACGAAAATGTATTCCGAGGTGAAGAAATGTATGTAAAAGGACAAGGATGAGGGGAAACCGAGGCAAGATGGATCGCGTACCGAAAGAGAATCGTGCTAATCGGCCAACGGTAAAACGTCGATGAGGGGCACCTCGTCGTGAACTCTCGCGTGCAATCGATACGCTGCGCGCTAACTATACTACACTGTACAGTATAAAATACCAGTATATAACTATAGTGTAAATTATACTGTACATTTTATATAGTATTCTTAGCTGAATCACGTTCCAAATCATATGTTGTGGTACTACTAGTCTACTACGGAAGTCCTCTATGACCATTCCAGACGTGAATCTCTTCTACGCAGAATTAATGATCGGAGCATTTTTTTTTGCATTCGTTTCTCTTGTTTGACGGTGACCGCAAAAACGGCGACGATTAAGTCTAACTTCCTAGCATACGAATAGCCCATTTCGATGCAACGGTTCTTTGGTCATCTTCTTCTTGCATCTTCCGTTTATTTTTCATGTTTATAGGTGACTATGCCCCCGATAGCTACTCACAACTATGATTTGCATAAATCGATCAATTAAAATGTTATTTGCAAATAAATCGAAGTAATTTGACGCGTTGGTTACTTTTTCATCCTCATCCGGCAGGTCCCGTTGATGCGCGCGACTTGTACAAAATTATTCCACACGATTTATCATTTTGCACATAACGTGCAATTGACACAAATTTACAAGTCTTCGAAAACAAACCTGCCAGAAGATAGCTATAAAATAATCTTTGAGAAAATTTGACGCATTAGTGTTCTCACAATTTTTTACTTACAAAAGAACGCATGCATTTTGTTTTCGACGATTTCTTGATAAGATACTTAAAAATAAATTACGAAAGCTTTTTGATATAACAATTATATTATCCGTTCTTTCGGCATTGGCAACGGCAGTAATGATAAGGATGCGAAATGAATTCGAATACAATAAGACAAAATCTAAGTTGTCTTAAAGACATGTGGTACAATTGTCGACAATTGCTCCTATGGTAACCAATCGCCTTCCCCATTTTCTCCGAAAAGATTAATTGTTCGAACAAAACAAAATTTGGTTTTCATGAGTCTCTCCACTGACTACGAAAATCCAATTCTATTTTGATCGTCACAGAAACCATTACGGAATCAATACAAAAGGCGATATGTTACCGACCGAGTCTGTACCACATTGCCTTCAATAGTCTAAAACATAAGTTTATGGTATCCAAGGAGTTTTGACCGTGCCAATTGTCCGATAACGACATACGGTTGATAGGTCGAATGGCACTTAAATAGAGTGCGTGGGCCGTCAATCGCAGTTAGTATTACAATGACAGAGGATATGAGAGATCCGAGTGTGGCGTGGCGGGGGTGGGTGTGGCACGACGACGTTGGCTCTGAGTCATCGGCCGACAGTCCCCGATGTCTGAGAGAATACTATACTATAGTACAACGATACCTATAGGGATTACCTTCGCAAGTTCTTTGGTCGATCGTTGCGTGGACGACGACGACGACGGCGGCGGCCACAACAAGGAAGCCGGATAGGTTATCCCTCATTCTTGTTCGTTTAGTCCTCCGATTTGCGCAGCTCGATAAACACATATATAGTCACCATTCGAACTCGAGTCGACTTTTCGCCATTCCCTGCGATAAATCGATTGTCGTAATTCCAGAACGAGTTGTTTTTACGTATGCGCTTCAAAAAGCCCATATACTTCGTAAAATTGTTTTTCGTTGTAATATTTCTGATATAAGAATATCAGTACAAAAACTTGGAGAAAATAACTGATAACGGAAATAACCGGTTGAAGTTGCAATCTGCTAACAAAAAAATAAGTCAGAGTAATAATTTATACCAATTTCCAAAAACTTTTTTTTGCGTATATGTTGACATGAAAAAAACTAAAAAAAAAAATTACACCAATTTTGAAATTTTTGGAAACTGGTCTGTCAAAATCGAAGACACACATATTTTAGTTGAAAATTTGACATTTATTTTTATAAAGACTGAGCTTACGATCACAGGGATAGGTGGGCGTCATTAAAATGGAATGAACCATAAAAGGTAATGTTGTGATTACTTGTCCATGTATAGCAGTTTGTATACATGCCGAATGCAGCTGTATTCGACATACACCTATACACATTTATTGGCGAATATATCATTTTGCTATAGAATAACTCGGAGTCGATATCTCCTCGTCGTGTGACTCACGCGAGTTTATACTCGTTTTCTCGAGACTCATCTGCGGATTCAAACTTGCACTTCGTTCGCACAGATCCCGGACAAAGCTCTTTACGCGAAGATGATGAGATGAGTTGTATAAAGTTTCCATGAACCGAATCTCATTTTTTTTTCTTTTATCCTCCTTTACCTTGTCGCGCCACTTTCGATTTCATCGATATCCTGTTCGATCGCAAAGACCGCAAAAAATCGTAACTGCAATCGCGATCCTACGACTACGAAACGTATGATAACGTGATGTTTCATTTATAGCGTTTAACCACTTATGTGAACTATCTTTAAAATGCCTCAAATATATGATTGATAAATGTAGTAATCCTGAGGCGTTTTGGAAAGCCCTTTTTTTACATTACGAAGTATTATCCAACTGGAGAACAACGAATAGGAACTATATTGATAAAAAATACGCTTACGATGATACAAAATTCCCGTCAATACTTAGAAATACGCAGGTAAAATGACATAAATTCAATAAAAAATAAAGAATATGCGAAGTTAATTCTTGACGTAACGATCGTTTTGGTGATTTTTGCAGTGACTTCAACAGTCTTAACAAGGACGACGTGTACGACAACAACGAGTTGGCCTTCAGAACAGCCGCCGAGCATCTGGGGATCCCTGCCTTACTCGACGCCGAGGACATGGCCTCGTGTTCCATACCCGATCGACTATCGATACTTACCTACTTATCGCAATTCTATCAAAACTTTGGAGGTAAGTTTTATCGGCGCTTATTATTGACCAAGTTTAACCCATTTGACTGTTAGTCGTTATACATCGTTCAAAGCTTAACGCCGACAGTAGGGATATGCAAACGCTGCGAAGAGGTGACGAGATTTCAAAGTCCCAACTTTCGATTTTTCAAAAATTTTGATGACACGAAAATACTTTTTTTTTCAACAGCTCCACGTTTCAGTAATATTTTTCCCCCAATTTTGCTATATCTTGCAATATCGATTTTTTTAAATACTTCGATGTCTATTAAATTTTTTTGTTTTGTTTTCGTGAGACTTCACACTCCGCGGAAATCACCATGTACTCCCATTCTCACCTATCGAAACTGCTACGCAGGGTCCAAAGTTTGTATTTCTTTTTGTAACTTTCGGTTACTATAATTGTTTTTGGCATTCCGTTCGAAAAAGGACACACGCGTGCGACGAAATCGCGTTTTGTCAGCGAAACAATTATTCCTTAATTTGGGTCAATGAAAAAAAATTGTACTTTGCCATATATACGGCTGCGAAAAAGTGGCCTTTCGGCGAAGGCTATAAAATTGTCTACAGCAACCGGAAGCAGCACGAGGCGAGTGCTATCTGCGGTATGGGTTGAAGGTCTCGATGTCGGAATAAGGCGCCATATGACTAAATCGACTTAAAATTTAAAAAGTAAACTTGAATTTTTCAACATCGGAAACGCCGAAAATAAGGTACATATTATGAAGGAAATATCAATTTTATATTGGGCTGAAATTTATCGCTCGAAATTTCTCAAATGATATCCCGAAATTTACGAATCCATCATTACTATCCGACACATAGTATACCACTTTCAAAACATTGCGGGGGATATTCTCGCGTGAATAAACTCTATATGAGGGGATCAAATCTGAACAATCCGAGTTGGTGACAATGGAATTATTCATTGAGTGCACAGGTTATGTTTCCCTATAATTTTCAATGTTTTCTGTTTACGAAATCATTAAAAAATTCAAAAATGTACTTATGCGTTTTTTCGATCGCCTTTTCCGTATAATGTACCAATTACACGATTGCCAGCTTAAGAATAGTGGCAATCATATCATTTGAAAAAAGTTCAATTGTCGTTGCGAAAAAGACTTATTTTGAGGTTATAATTTCGAAATTTTAAAAAAACAAACGTATTTTAGACGCATTGTGGAAGTCAATTTAAAATGATCTCCATTCTTCTCTACTACACCACATTCCGCGTATAGTTAACTACTTGTGACGTACAAACATGTAAATTGCGGCACTAAAGGGCAAATGTTACTTACAAATGAGTTCTGAAACGCTAAAATTAGTTGAAGTTAATTTTTGCGTAATACCCGCAGCAACTTACTGTCACAACAATCTTTCGCCATCATTATCTATAATTCTCGATCGGACGTTTACTAATTCAATAATTAATTAGAGATTTAGCTTTAGCGGCGGTTAGCGCGCCGATAGTAAATGTACGATACGAATTCCTTGTCGCAGTCCGCATGCTGCGCGATCACCTAGAATTTCATTCGCAAGACCGATATCACGGTTAACGTTGATTATTTGTTGCAACGTGACACGGACAGGATGCAGTGAAACACGGAGGAGAGGTGCATTGAGCGAAGAAACGATAGAGAGCGATTGGTAAAGTGGTGCGAGGTCTCGCCGCGTGTGCCAATCGTGTGTCGCTCGTTAGTCGTTCCCGAGCGACCGTATGTCGAGCTTCATCGATCGCTGTTACTTAACCACCGACGAGCGCACGGCATCCCTTCAATAATTAAAAAAACCTGACCGATCAAATTGATTTTTCAAATGAACCTGAAAAAATTTCTATAACAATTCATTACAACGGAAAACATCGCGGATGAAAACAAAAAAATACCCGACATCCCACCATCCATTTTCGGAAGTTCGCGGTCCCCGCCAATAAAATACTTGGCGCGTCGTAAAAATACAACCAGATTACTTAATTGCATTGAAGACAGGACGCATCAACAAATTTTCTTCATTTTACGTGATCCTTGCAATTTTATTTTTTTTTACGTGTTTTTATGACCGATTTTTTTTTTACTATGAAACAAAATGTATATGTCTCGTTAAATATAAAAAAACATATACTTTTCTTGTTAAATGAAAAAAGAATACGACGATAACGAGCGATAGCCTCGAGGCATATTTCGCCAGTTCGCGACTCGCAGCTAAAGAGGTCAAAATAGGCCAACAGCACCAGAAACTCCAATATAGCTGACACGCAGCCTATCGTTCATGTACCGCTGGACAAGTGGTCGGGTCGATCCCTCCGTTTGAGGCATATAAAAATGCCTCATACGGACATAACATGTTTCATCAACTAGTCGGCCTGACTTTCACCAGCTAAAAAACACTATGCATTTACCAGCGAATACAAGTTGTACTAATGTACTCGATAGATCGATTTATCGCAGAAATCATGTCACCCGTTGCTATCGCAATTCAAATGAATTATCCGAGGCTATGCAAGTGGTACTCGTCGAGAGGATACGACGTTCAAAAGTCCGCCACAGACCACACGCTGTTGTCCGGCGATAAAAATCTTTAGTTGTTCTCTCTGACAAACGCCTCAAATATTTCCTATTTATACCCCTCGTGACTACACGATAGTAAATTAAATCGTTTTATTCACCATTACGATCAATCATATTTTGTTTTCCTTAAGATTAACACGCGCTGAGATCAAATTGAGAAGATATGTTAATTCGCTAAATCAATTCTCACGAATGTACAATATGATCGCGAGACACTGAGAAGATATGTTCATCTCACGCAACAAACTGTATGATTAAATACTTTACAAATGATTCATTTGAGAGATCGAAGAATTTAGACGAAATATTTATGATTAGTTGAAACAAACGATAAATTATTTTGGAGTGCCATTTTACCGTTCCGTTCCACACGATAAATATCAATATTTTTCCCGATGTAACGGACGCAAATTCGTTACTCGTGATTTTTTACAATCATATTTAAGAATTCTAAAATACGTAATAAAATGTTTACCTTATTGGTGACATTAAATTAATGAAAAAAACTTTTTTCGCCGAAAAAAGTGTCGATCGTCATATTGCTCGATCTTTATTAAGACGTAAGGACGTTCCGGTAAATTGATTTAATCGACGAATTTCTTTTAATTTTTTTAGGCTTGACAAATTCGTATATAGACGATCGAACGCGTGGAGTGTATTAATGGTTAAAATAAACGTTGAAAACGCGTACGATGTACATACTCCAGCTTTCTCCACCGTCCCGCTGTGCTGAAAAAAAATCACTGCGGTGCGCTGATTCGTTACAATTAAGAACACCGGTGTGTCGGTGTTGCACCGATTCATGCTTCGCGTTAAATGCAATACGGCGAAATACTTGGAGCATAACGCGTCTGCACATGTGTTCGAGGTGAACTGTTCGGTTTAATAAGCTATACATGTACCTACGTTTGCATGGGTCAGCATATGCGTAGGAACGCGGCGCGATCGGACGGGACCCAAGACGATAGACCAGTTTCCCAGGCCTCGTTGTCTGTTAAATGGGTTACAAGTTTTTTTTTCTTTTTTCTATCTCTCTACTTTTTCTTTTATTCACCAAGCTGTGCGCAACCGCTGAGGCCTCATTGGGTGTATTGTATGTCACCGGCAGCAGCAGGCGGCGGCAGTTATGCCTGTGTTCGATCCTCGCTGTATCCTCGATTCGAACTTAGCTTTCTCTTATCAGAAACACAATCGATTATCTTACTTGACTCTGCGTTCCTCCTCGGCCGCATCAACGTCGTTCGTCAAAATTACAATAGAACTTTGTTGACGCGAAGTATTTTTTTTTTACAAAATATCAGATTTGAAAGATTGGACAGACTTGACATTTGCGGACTTTTCCTTTTTAAGGGATTTTGCGTCATATATTTTTTTTTTTACTTTTCAAAAAATTATACAAATCCTACGCAAAAAAATGAGGGCTGTCGAAACTTCCGTACGGCACGTCCACAGAAATTCCGCAAAAGTTTGGATGAGATATATGTTATTCGTGATATTGCGCCTTTAGAGTGCAAAAACTATTCTCCGGATGCCGTAAAATTTCCCATTTTTCCATAAATCGGACCCTCCGACGGCCACATTATTGATATTTCGGCTTCGGCTGAACCGATTCAATCGCAACTAAGCGTATGTAAAAGCTTCAGTCCGAATCAAATGATAAAAGTATCATTAAAAATGTTTTTCGATCTTTACTTGCGGAGAAATCATCGACAAAAGATTTACTTCCGGTATATTGAAGTATACGAGAGAAACGGTAGCTCCACGATAGACTTTTTTTTGGCGTCGGGGCGCTACCAGTCGGAACAAATTTTTTTCCTAAATGGGTTTTTCATTTTTTCAAATTTAACTCGCCGAAAAGTAAAAGATTAACGTAAGCTGAAAAAAAAAATGAAATCGTTTTCTCGATGACTTTTTGCCGAAATGAAAATCGAATCAAATGAACATATTAAGAAGTTGTGAATAGACTGGGTAGGTATTCATTAATATCTGTCAACTGAAACTGTGAGGATTAGTATTTAGAAGGAAAGCCGACATATTTTCACGCAGATAAAAACATTTTATCTCATTGTCATTGTCTCGCCGACTGTGGAAAAAGAAAAATCTTGGAAACCTTCCACCGTGCAAACAAACTCATAAATGGACTCGAGAATTCAAGCGAATAATATATGTTTTACCTCTAACTTTCTCTTATCACTATCTATACTATGAGCATCTCGTGAGAGTAGCTGTACGTATATCCGTAGCAATAGTAACGGCACTCGCAATTATAACGATGCGAATTAAACGAGATTATACGAGTCTGTAGGGCGTACACGACTCTTGTCACGATTCGTTGAGTTCGAGGAGACTGTGTGTTTAATTTATTTCCTTCATCAGTCTCCGTTCCATTCTTATAGTTTACATTGCGAGTGCAGCATAGAGTTCTGCTGCAGTAACATTGCAATAACTGCTCTCCCTTTGGCCTTTAACAAAAGGATTGATACAACCGCACAATTTTTCTCATAAAGTTCGTTTTCGATTGTTAATAATCGATAAAAGCGATAATCCGAAGGCAGTTACAGTTAAAATGCAAGCGGTTATCATTTAATCACGAAATCGATGATACAACTGCATGAACTCCAATTTCTCAAACCGTTTAATGTACCCTTCTCCAATCCATAACCAATTTTTTAAATATAAAAATTTTTGTTTAAAATTGTTTCTCCACGATAGTTTTCGACGAATACTGTATTTATCCACCATTTTACTTTTTTGGAGCTATCAATGATCTTTTGCGTTTTTTGAAAAGAATGTTTAATTTATAATAATTGGAAAACAATTTTGTATGAGAAAAAGGGATGATAACGATACATTATTGAGATCGGCAATAGATAACGCGATCTTATAATTACGAAACGATAATATATTGCACACGAACGAAGATGTACCTGTTATGAACCTGTTAGTTCGTAAATGCAGTCGTGATTATCGAGGCTCGACGCTTTCGCCAATCAACTGTTTACTCGTTATATTCCACAGGATTTTCTTACACAATCGAATGAATGACCGAGGAAAGAAGAGGAGCCCGAGACCTCTTACACGCCATGCTATGCAGTCGGCGCTCCTTAATCGCGTTGAGTTTTAAAGGTCACAGCAGTCGCTGAGGAACTTATCTCAATATTCCGAATTGCCGATCAATTCAAGCAAATAAATAAAATCCTCATTTTCAAGTGACTCAATTGTTTTTCTGGATTAGCTATTCGGATATACGTAACTTTGTAGAATTACAGTGATTTTTTTAATTCTTCAAAAATCATAAATCGTCAATCGTTTTTACGGAAGTGCGAGTATAACTCCGTTATACCATCGTGAATAACCGCCTTAAATCGGTATAAATAAAAAAAAACCATCTACCAGTTGACAATTTTGTATTCAATTTTATACGAACAATCGATGCCAAGGAAGTTAAAGCTTCCGGAATTTAATAAAAACAACAATTAATGAATAATAAAATATATCGGAATTTGGGAACGCTACCGAACGCATGAAATTTTGAGGTAAAAAAAAATTCGAGGGGTTTTTTTTTGTTTTGTTTCCTTAAGCTAAAGATTCGTTCGCATCGTAACATCCATAAAAACGGACGATAAACAAAATTTGTATGTTGGTTTCCAAGTTTTCGTCGTTATTGGCGAAACATAGTTGGTGAAGGTACACTTCCTTCCTTTCTCGGCGAGAGGAGCTTTGCGAACGATGCGAAAAAAACAGTACGCAAATTTTATTTGGGTCGTTTTTCAAAGGTTTATTTTTTACGATTTAGTTTGATGCGCGCTTCAACGTTGGGGAATTGTTTTTCGAACGGACATTAAAATGAAGTTTAAGTATCTGTTGCCATCGCAGGGCATTAAGGGACCACAAAGTCTCGGAGGCACCGATCGAAGTTATGCCAGAGATTTCGACTCGAGATATAATCGTTCGACGCCACACACCGGACGCGCACTCACGTGGCAGCATAATAAACACACGCCGGTGTAAGAAAGATCTCGCGGAATGACCGCCGGCTGGTGCGATAAATATCGGCGGATTTAACGCAATTTTCGCTACGAAGCCAACCGAGCCGGTCGTCGAGAAAAGCTGCTTGCAAACAACTTTTGCAAGACGCATGTTGCGCGCCTGGAGATTTTTATTTTTTTTTAACAAGTGACTCGAGGCTTACCAAGATCTCAGCCACGCTACTACACGCAATGAAGATTCCAAAAAGATTTATATCGTTATGAACTCTTCGTTCGTCCTCATTTATTCTTCTTTTGCCGATACAATGCCGAATCAAATATTATGATTATGAAAATTTAATTTTTGGCTATCGCTCGAGAAGAGGGTCCTCCGGCGATCTAATATCGATCGAATCGAAGATATTTGCGAAGTACTTTTTTTTTTTATCTAAGTTACTAATTTGGCTAATAACATTAATATCCAGTTTCCGTCTTCCATTTCCGGAGAAACTTCCGTCATTAACTAAATTATAAAAGATCATTATGAAAAATATTTAATTATCAAAAATCAAAATCGACAACCATATTAGTGAACTTGGTAATTATTGACTATTATTAATTGCGGAATTAATTAGTAATATGTTTTCGCTGGTTAACTAATTATGTAATACATTCTGAAGTTCCCGACTATCCACCAAACCGGCATCTCGGAGCTGACGATGTATGGCAGAGAAATTTTTCGTTGCGTCTTTGATGCAACGCGCTCAGGGCGCACCAGTCACTCGTTAAGACTAATTTGTACGAATCGTGAGAAAGTCGGAAAGAATGCGCGTACGTTGTCTACTTATATTTTTCCTTTTTCCCGTCGTCTACGCGGGCGACTAATGTGCGGGTCGCGATACACTCGGGAGAGTGGGAAGGATAGTCATAGAACACGTCTTTGTTGAACCAGCAGAATGTAATCAGTATCAGTGATGCGTTAAGTATGAAAGGAGGTCGTCGAAAAAAAACGTGAACTCGACATTTTTTTAGGTTTTTCCGTCGCCTGTCGTACTTTAGTGATTTTTTCAAACGGTAATTAACATTTTGCAACGATGTCCTAATCTAAAAATGTCGAACTAAAATCTCCGAAAATGACCACATTTTCGTGGATAACATCTGTTAAATTGCTTTATTTATAATTTTTGTAAGATATGAAAATGTAATCTTATTAAAAAATGGAGTTTCCAATTCGACTTTTTTTTTTTTAGGTTCTTCGCCGAGCCGATTGGCATTAAGCAGAACGAAAGAAAGCACAAACGAAGGAATTACCCCCGTATCTCCCACAACACCCACAAAGCCCACGAAGGTAAATAATAATTTTTTCATTTAATTTATTCTGTTCTTGGCCCACTCGTTTCTTCTTTCCGTATCTCTTCTTCTTTTTATTATTATTTTTTTATCCTTGGTGCAACGCGATCAATCGATCCAAAATCCAAGAACGCTTGTGTCTCGTTATATTTCGTAATTATTAATGTTATTTCTTTCATTATTGCTGTCTTTTATTTACTCTCGTCTCATCATGTACATCAAATCGTACGCAATTTTTTTTTTTTTTTTTTCAAGCTTAGTCGATTTTTTCACTTTAAAAGTGTCGATCTTTATCCGCAAAAAAAAAGATAAATATACATTTTTTTCTGTCGTATACTTCTCTCTAACTATCCTCATTAATATTCATCTAAGTTCTTTGCTCTATGCATTCATCTAACCAGCTAATCATTGCGATGTGATAAACTTTTGTCGATATTATTGGCAAAAGTAATCGACAACGTCGAATAAACGTTATTTTAAAACGTGAAATTGAATAGACAAATGTCACATTTAAAAAAAAAATAAACACTTCGAAATAATTAATACATTTTTTTTAAAATAATCATATTTCTGCTGAATTTTACTTTAATTAAAATTAAATATGACATTTTAGTCATTATTTATCTTTCAACTTGAAGTAAAACAACGAATGCAAAGATCGACGGTACAGTAATTTTTATTATAATGATTGCGTTTTATTTATCAAAATGATTTACATAATACATGAAATCGTCGTGATTCGAAACTCGGAACGAAATGGACAAGTGTTACGTGTTGTTGGGACAGCGTAACGCGATAGCTTGCCGGCGGTGTACGAGTGGATAACTTCACCCCGGAAGCGTTCAATCGACGTTCGTCGCCACAGAAACCATAGGTCGACATTACTCGAGCTCCGCGTCGTCTCTCTCGTTCTTCAAGTTGACTCTGTTCGTTCGTTGACTCTGTATTTGGTGCTCCAGCGCCGTAGAAGGAAAATTGCTGCGGTCGTTACAACGCATATGTATCCCAAGAGCTCTTTGCTTAAGAATTCTTCGAGAAACGTCTACTGCCGCTCTATCGTGCAAACTTTCATTGTCCTTTGGTTCACTAACGCCATATCGTATAGTTAAAGTACAGTAACGTCTCGTATTAACTTGTAGTTACTGCACCATTAAGTACAATGACAAGCAAACCGTCGTTCGATGCGCCACACCGGCATGTACCTCTGATTCGGCTGATTAACCCAATATTTCGATCAAAAAAGACGATACCGTCAAATTTGGAGATCGCTATTCCAAATTCGAGATTTTTTGTCCCAAAAATCGAAATGGCGGTGATAAAGATCTGTTTTATACAGAACGGATGTGTGCCGCTCGGAGCGAACGGACGGACAGGTATAGGTATAGAAACATCAAACAGTATCATTTGACGTTGCGTAATGGAAGACTATAATCAATCGTAGTTGCAATAAACAACGGTATTCGCCGAGTTTAACGTTGCAGAAGGGTATTAACGCACCTTCATCGTCGTACTCGTCTTCTTTGATAGGTTCGCACGACGGTTATTTCTTCGTTCACTCTAATGGCCAATTAGTCGTGCGATATATCGCGTGAGGAAATAAAATACAGAAACGCGTGTCCTATCGAACTGTCGCTAATCACGGATGTATTCAACTTTGAACATTTACTATCCGCCTTTGCAGTGCTACATGTTCGCGTATATAAACGCAGACATAGATACGTATATATTTATGTATAAATCATATTATTACCTAAGTTTATAGATTTGTGCCGCAGTACACCTTTCAGTTATATATTTCTTATTGAATTTTCACCGTTCCCGTCCATCTCGCTAAGCCTTGGAGTTTTATAGCTCCCATATAAATAGATGGCTGCGTCTGTATAGTACTGACGATATACGTTACCGAGACGAGCGGCACCTTCGGTTTTCTATCGTTCGAACAATTTGTTCCCATACGGAATCCAAATTTCCTTCAACGGAAATATGTGACCAGAGATGTTTCGTAAGTAAAAAAACAGTACCTTCGCGTGAGTTTTAGGCACTTTAAAAATGTTTGCACCTCACAAAGATAAAAAGTAAAATCATTTAGACAACGCAAAATATTGACAAAAACGTCAAAATATCAAAATCTTATTAAAGAAAATCTTTTTTTTTATATATTGAAGAAAGGATTGTAATAAAATTTTAAACAACGATCTTTACAGCTAAAGCTCAATATATTATTTGTAATGTATGCCAATAGATTGATATGAAATTTTTTTTTCGGGGTGAAGTTACAGTTTGGGGGAATCGAAAAAGTATTTTGCATCAAAAACGTGATGAAAAGTGATAAATTTATTAGGTGATTTTTTGTTTGTAGTGATTTAGGGCTATCATTCTGTTAAGACTACAACAGTGGGCGCAGTTATTTCACACTTTAATTTCTATTTTATTATCTTCATTCTTTAACGGGACATACCGGTGCAGGTGCGCGCGCGCGTTCCTCAGTCTCTACTCTTCGTGACTGCGTGGAATCCGTGCAATTTCCGGTAAAGACTTCTTTAGCGATTCGCCTTAATTGGACCACCATGCCGCACTACGCGGTCGTCTCGATTCTGTGAGCGACAGTTACAAACTCTCTTCTTTTTCTATAAACGATAGAAAGGTGTAGAATTTCGCACTTTTCAAAAAAAAAAAATGTCTATAACGGTCACGAGTGTTATTACGTCGTATGATTTCGAAGATTTGGAATTTTTTTTTTGATCTTTTGCTTCTTTATTCCAACGATGTCGTCGTTCTCCAATTATTTCAAAATGCAATTGCATTTTTAAATAATCCAAAAATTTCGCAAATTTCAATCGCTGAATTTCACTTATTCAGCATTTCCAGTCACCATATTCCTGTACGTGGGATAAATGAGTACTTTAAGAAGGGATAACGCCTTTTCGCTTCGATCAAGTTAAAGTCACCAAACCGGAAGCTCGAGCCTTTTCTTTTACGTCTTTTTTGTTATCCGGCACGTGAACGTCAAACCTCGTGGGCTCTTTTTCTTTGAGCAGCGAGTAACTATCAAAGAGAAGCAAAAAAGAAAAAGTAAAGGGAGTAACGGAACTTACAAGAGGGTGGTTATTAAGATCGTTATTCATTCTCCAATTAGAAATTTTACCGTAAAAGGTGCTGGAGATAGTACAGGAAAAAGCTTTCTCCATGATTCTACCGAAGTCACGGACACAGTAATAACCATTCAAGTGTGGGAGAGTTTTTGTCGAAAGGAAACAAACTTGTAATTTTTGATCCACAATAATTGATTTTTTGTTTTCACTAGGTACTTCTTCAACCCTTAACGATCGCTTTGAGGTGTTTTAGGTTACGACGGTTTCCACGATCCTCGTTCCTCGTTCCTCGTTCTTTCGATTTTATGAATTAACTTCGAATTAAAAAAAATTCGAATGTTAATTTTGAATGAAAATGCCATCGGATCGAATAATAAGGTGCAACACTTCAATTCCAAACACTACAGAAATTTTTCAGATTGAGGTTTTGAGTTTCAATAGACCGAAATCGAGTCCTGAATTAATCAAAATGGACTGTATAATTCATTTTTTTTTACATTTACATTTTTGTTTTCGTTGAATTCTGAAAGCTGCCTGGCGTTCTGATAATTTTTTATGTTTCTTGTATCTTCGATACCTTTATATATTAGAGGAGTTATATTGTGGAGTGGAAGGCTGCATGTATATATTTACTATAGTTTCCAAGACTTGTTCGATCACTGGTTACTCTCCGAGCCCTGTAATAAGTGGTGTAACAGATCAGAGGAGGCAGAGCACCAGCTCAGTGCTGACCACCTCGCCTCAACTCAGAAATCCCGAGTAGTAACAGAGACTGATAATTTCCTTGCCTCTCGGCCCTTGAACTTATACTTCGTACTAAGGGTTCAATTCCCTCGTGAATTTCCGTTTCTCATTTCGATTTCATAGCAAACTACGGGAATTCTTCGATGATTACAATGAAATTTCCGAATTTCGCGACGAAGGATAGTCAAATAGTCACCTTCAATTAGAAAATTGGTAAATAATTCTCCTAATAACGAATTGATATTAAGGGGTTGCATCCCGATGACAACAAAAATCGCCGAACTTTTTACAGATGAGAACGAGTTTTTGAACGCGCATTGTGATATCGACAAAATAAAAACTAAACATTAAATAAATCCATGACGTTATCAAAAGTTACCGAAAACTCCAATATCAATAATTCGATAATAATGGTTCTTTTGTTTACAAATGTTCCGGCTAATATTTCAAAAATTCCAAGAGGTATCGTGTTGTTAGACATTTTCGAAAAGAAACAAAAATTGATTATATTTATATACATATATATATACAATATAATTGATATTATTGCACATGAAGCGGAGGTCTTTGACTCTTCTCAGGTCTCAGTGACAAGTCGTCCCGAGCGCCTCACGACTGTACCCAAGCAAAGTAATTTTCGTTTCTCGTCTCTATTTATCCCTTTGCCCATTCATTTTTTTGTTTTTCCCTCTTTGCGACTCATCTTTCTTTCTTACTCTCACGAGTTGGCAAAGCCTCGGTTAACGATTATCTTCTTGTTGCCATTCAACGTTGCGAGTCAACGTAATCCTAACCTCTATATCGCGTTGCTTCTTCTCACGCGAAGACATCGGACACACACATTAGATGACGCAGTTTCCATATCCTGTATCCTGTTCGCGACACGCACGTTTTATTTCAGTTAAAAAAATGAAAGATAGGTGGCAAAGAACAGAACACGGAAAAGCCTCGTTTCCTGTGTAAAATACATATGCATTTTTATTTAAAATTATATCGATTACTTAGAATGAAAAGGACTTGTAAAGTACTTATTTCTTTCTTGTTCAATTCTTTTAATTTCAATAATTTAAGGGAAGAAACCTTATTGAATTTTTTAAAACTAATTTGTTAATAACTTTTTGCTATTATTATTATGCAAAATGGATCTTCTTAGGACCTTTGATATGGCACCGTAAAAAATATCTTAACGATATAAATCATAAATTTAACGGATTCTGTATCGATTCAATAGATACTTTAAACGGACCTTTAACGTTTGTATACAAAGAGTTGCGGATATCTGTTCGGATATCAAGTTTTATGACGTCTGGCTGTTGCTATTCGTTCCAATGCTGGATGAATAAGCGTATATTATTCGTCCCGATATTTGGCTAAATGTATGTTTTTGTTGTGTTATCCAATTTATTAATTTTTCAGTTAATACGATGGACGAATAAGAATGATAATACACAGTTATTCGTCCAGACTTATCGTTTCGAATAGTAAAAAAATGCATCGGGACGAATAATGTAGGTTTATTCGTCCCGGCAAAACTTGCTAATCGTAGGAGAATAGATCGGGACAAATAGTGTAGGTTTATTCGTACCGACAACACTTGCGAATCGTAGGAGAATAAATCGGGACGAATACTGTAGGTTTATTCATCCCGGCAAAACTTGGGGATAGCAGGAGAATAAATTGGAATTGGACAAAACTTGGAAATGGTAGGAGAATGAATCGAAACAAAATCCGACCCGAGCCGATTCCTCGCAAATCTTGGGAATAGTAGGAAAATTGTCGGAGACTTTTTTTTTCTTCATAATAAATAGTATTTATTTCTTCGGTAGGGGGGGGCTTCGCCCCTGGACCCCGTCCCCTCTTCGTAGAACCATATATGGTTAAATTTCGTTCGCCTACTATACACCTGGAGGTGGCAGAAGAGTTTCGATCATAGTGTCTGTATGGTCATCGTGCTAAGAAAAGC
Source organism: Cryptus viduatorius (assembly GCA_964006125.1). Lineage (NCBI taxonomy): Eukaryota > Metazoa > Arthropoda > Insecta > Hymenoptera > Ichneumonidae > Cryptus > Cryptus viduatorius. The sequence continues at coordinate 8,131,847 of OZ023225.1, read as the reverse complement.
ACTAGTAGATAACGTACACATCTACATGTATGCGTCGATAAACGTGCCTCTACGCACCCGGTACCTGACCGAAATAGGGCCCCGTCGCGAGTAAACAAAACACTAGTAAATACAGATACGATATCTATAACGTACGAACGGGACGAACAATATATATTTATTCATCCCGATCATCAAGACATTATTTAAAATTTATACCGGGAGGAATAATGTACATTTATTCGCCCCGTCGTCGTCATTTCGTTACTACTTATGTCGTACGGTATTTGACGGTAACCGATTTTTTAGGCAAGAATAATTTTTTTATTAACAATATTTTAATTATTTGATTTATCCTTAGTTGTAATTTTGTCGGGACGAATAACATACGCGCATTCATTCAGCAACGGGACGAAAAGCCACTCCGTATATAAATCATGTAGTCCGAAACGTTTATTGTCCGGATATATTCTGTTTAACACAGATATTTGCCCGAATTATTTATACTCAACTTGTATTATTGCTCGACGAGTAATTGCGTAAGTATCGTATGTCCGTATCGGATGAAAATTCTGGAGGAAAGGTTTTAATAACTGGGATCGATCCGAAGGTTTTATTATTATTATTATTATTAGTCCGATTGTTTCGTAATTACTGTATCGTCTGTCTTGTAAAATTTAAATGAAAATTTATAAATCGTATATATTTTTTTATTAATTCATTAGTTTATTAAATACTCGTTAAAAGAAATCTAATCGTAAAAAATGATAAATATAAATAAACCATTAAAAATGTTGTGCTAAATTTCTGTTTCTGCGCGATTTTATCACAATGTTATGTATCACATTGGATACGGAGCGTGACGTCTGGCTACCGCGTCGATGCGACCTAAACTCGGGACGGTACCGTGTCGTCATTTTATTATCGTAACATCGAGTGTCCAGTAAAGTGAAGTAAGTAAGTACAACGGTAACGCACGTGATATTCCGATCGTGGAAGCGAAAAGAGAAAATTGGATCATTGCTCGGTCAACTTCGTGACACTGAAACATACGCGGTCGCGCGGTGTTACGCAGTTCATTTATTCATTTCTTCGTTCGACGACCGCGACGACGGACTCGAGAATAGAGAAAACTATGGTGCACGCTGAATTGACGTATACTATGCACGCGCGGCGGTTTACCAAAGTGGATCACGAGATCAACAGTACCAGTCGCGCTGATTGTTACCACTCGCCTCGCAACCTCGGAACGGATGCAAATTTTCATATTTTCTAAACGTACTTTTTTTTCCGGATAATTGTAGAATATAACAGACGGTGAATATTTACGAAGTGTAAAAAAAAAATTCTAAATATTAAACAATAATTGCAAGACAATTGAATTTTGTTCGAAAAATAACCTTTTTTTGCTTTCCGTCCGAAAATTCGGTCGAAATTATTTCGGTCCCATTAATATTTAATTGAATTATAAAAAAAAAAACACAAAAAAATTTAATTTTTATTTGTGTTGAAATGCAAAACAATTAAGTGGATTAAATAGTCGATGAAATTAAAAAAATAAATAAACCGTCGTCTATATGGTTTTGTGTGAAAAAGTATCATCCCACGAACCACCAACGTTTAACACCTCACCATTTATTTTTGTTCTCCAGGAGGAAAGTTTGGACTTAATGGGGCAATATAAACCCGAAATATTCTGCTAGAAGGTAATTTGCTTTGTCGTTATTGTTTCGCTTATCTCATGTTCCTACTTTGTTTTTGTTTATTTCTTCGCTATTACTCTATGCGATTTGTCATTTGTCAAATGGACATTTATAAGTTGCATGATTGCGCACGCTTTAAAAATTAATGCTGTTATTCCGCACTAATATCGCACGATTATTTATAGGATTTTTTTCTTCATCCGTTGAATGTTATTTATAAGCACTGTGCTCGTTGTTTGTTCAATGTTTATGAATCCCCAGAATATTTTTTTTTCCGATGACTACTTCACAAATTATTAAATTATTAATAATTATAGCAAATTTATAATATTAATATTTGTATCGTTTTTTTTTTTTTACAATTATTTTTATTATATAACAAAATGTGTGTATATCGATTACATTTTTTATTTCGTACGTTAGGGCAAAGCCTTCCGCGCGCATCTCCCTCCGGTCTGCAAGGATATATGTCATACAATTTATCGTACGTCACGTTTGCTTCAACAACGACCCCGTAAGTTCGTGCAAACGTCAAACTTTACAGCTTGCTGTAACCGGGTCGCGCTCCCGGGCACGAGAGTGCGTTTAGTTGTGAATTTTACGAGGAAGCAGGCAGCGCTAATGCGCGCGAAACTCAAAGAGGCCAGTAGAACCCGACAACGTGAACGCAGCGATTTCACAAGTGAAAAGAATGCTCGTACATAACGTATATATGAAAGAATTATTTTCACCAGTGCAGCGAGGATCCTTCGTCGCTACTGTAATTAGAATTGTTAACCCTTCAAGTACGGGTGACCCAGGGAGCGCGTCATGCATTAGAGACCGGTAATTACCTTCGAATTATTCCCGTCGGCTATATATGAAAGAATTATTTTCACCAGTGCAGCGAGGATCCTTCGTCGCTACTGTAATTAGAATTGTTAACCCTTCAAGTACGGGTGACCCAGGGAGCGCGTCATGCATTAGAGACCGGTAATTACCTTCGAATTATTCCCGTCGGCTATAAAGAGCGTAAAGAAAAATCAGCCAATAACGTTGAAACATTGTTCTCTTTTTTCCCTTCTCTCCGCGGATGCAAGCAAAATCTATTTTTTCATTTCTCACTCTATAATAATTTCAATTCTACTGAAAAAAAAAAATTGTCTCCGAATTACGCATTTTTAAAATTATGCGTCCCCTTAATAACATTCCATGAATATTTTTCTCTCTCCTAAAATATGAATAAACAAAAAAAATGCCATAAAAAAATTGAAATATCAACGGAAATTTTCTGTTCATTACAATTTTTCGATTTCACAAAGAAATATATTAAATATTTAAAAGTTGAAGAATATGAAAACTTAGACGACGATTAATACGTTTCGAGGGGCGTAAATAAATGTTTTATTACTTAAGCCTTTGCGTAGGTAAATACGTAGCATGCTTCAGGCACACGTGCACAATGCTTAGCTTACCTCTTTTATTCCGAGGAAATAAGAAAAGAAATAATGAAGTAAACGCGTATGAATAGGTTGACTTGTATTCTGTTCGATGGTTGCATAGCATAGCATATTGTATTAACCGCAGCATATTCAGACGAGGGACATAACTTATTCTTCGTCGCTGGTCTCGCGCTTGTCTCGTCACGTTTTCCAAACGTTTGGTGAATATAGGAACGTAAACGTGTCCGAAGGGACAGCGGCTTCGGGGATGACAAACAAAAATAAACGAACAATAGACCGGCGAATATAACTCTTTGTCTGCGTTTCGAATCATTCAACTTTTACAACCACTTTTACAACTACTTCGAAATTCTTAACTTTTTTTTTTCATGTATAAAGTCGTCAAGATATATTTGTATTGACAAAATTTATGAAAAAAATTACTATTCAATTATTAAAGATCAAATGACTTTACAACTTCCAAATCTGCGAGAATTTTTTCATTTTTTTTTTTTTTTCAAATTTCGTTTATATTTAATTGCTTTAATCAAATTAACATTTCTTTAATGTACTTTCATAAAAATAAATAAATGTTAGAAAAATATTTTATACGACTAAATGAGCGAAATTAATTTGAAAAGTTTTTAAATGTTGTGAAATAAAAAAATATTTACTTTTTTGCGAAAATACTATTTGAATTAATTGTTGAACTTTCGTACGGACGACATAACACGGAAGACGTGACACGGTGCCAAAGACGATGGAAGATCGTAGAATTCGTATGCTATTTATAAAAGTTAAACCACAGTATAGGTCCGGTGGGTAGTAGACGTCAGCGCACGCGCAAAGAATCGTTGAATAGAAAATTTTGCTATGCAGTTAGTGTTCCGGAGATAGTTGACGACGAGAGAATGAAAAAGTTAGTGTTGCAATGGTTGGCGTGACCGTTCGCCTGCGTCAGGACGTACGGGTTGCAGTTAACTGCAGTTTTTCCGAACGAACGGAACGAGCAAACGTTTATACAAGTTTGTCCGCGTGTCGAAATGTTCAACAGGGAAAATATGACGAACATTTGTGATAACGATACTGTGGTAATGCATTTACGGGATTATTACAGAAAAAGAAAAAAAAATTGGTCTATTGCACATTTGCAGTGAATGATTTTAATAAATAGAACGAGAGAAATAATGAAAAAAAAATTGATAGTCTCCACGCGTTTTTTTTTTTGAAACACTAATTGGATAGTTACATTTTTTTAATGGAATCAGAAACTTTTCACTCGGATGACGACATTTTCCGAAACCCGTAGTTTCTTCGTTCGGTTGAATCGAGTAGTCGAGAATAACAGTGTTAAATTGCGCGAAAATATGTGAAGAAGCCGCGTGTTCAAACGTCGCGGATAACGAGCGAATGGTAATTACCAAAATTACATCATTGGCTCGTACGCGCATTGCTGGCGTTGATGCGTCATCGGTGTGACCGCGAAAAAAAGCGGCTGGCGCGAACGTTGAACTCGTCTTCGCTCGAGCGAGATGCATCGTAACTTCAAACTGCGTAAGCGAAGATATAAACAAAATTGGGCGCGTATCAGTTTTGTTACCGGCGTTTTGCGACTTGTAACTATTTCTTTATAATAGAATTTACTGAGGTATAATTATTACGCTACAGTTATGACTGCAATACACTAACATTTTGAAATTTCTCCGAATGTTTGCGATAAACGGTTTCCTTCAGAATTTCCGAACGTTAAACAATACAAGATTCAGCTCTGAATGTTTACTTCGATCGTTCAACGGCTAAGCTTAACTTTTCTCCATTTTTATTATTATTCGGTTCAAATTTATTTTCGTATGCAAATGTATAGCAATTTCTAAAATATCGTCTATTCACTGCGTTTATAGTCTGCGAAAGAAAAAAAAATCGTTACCGATCGAGTTATTTCCACCAATGGATCAATTTAGTAACTGATTTGCAAGACGATCGTAGGTGTTGTAAGCATTTCGTATACAACACATACCGATCGTAAATGGTATTCACATTTGCCGGACGAACGATCGACAAATATGAAACACGAGTATAACGATCTAACCGATAACTAGTCCGTGAATAAATGAACTTCTATGATCGGCGACTGCACGTACTAATCACGTGAGCACCATTCGCAAATGCAAACTTCATACACTCGCATTTCCATCTGCTTGAGAAATGTAGACTGGTAGAAAGTTGTTGCTGCGGGGTTTGGTCACGTGACCGTATACAGTAATAACATACAGATCCGATGAGGTTCTTCTGAATATTAGTCTTTGACCGTTTATACTACTAAACAGATCGTTATCGCAAAAAAAAAAGCGGTGATAAAAAAAGATTCATCGTTCAGGCTATTACATTGTCCTATTTTCTTTGCGCGTTTCACTCAATTAATTGCAATATTCGAGATTTTATAACGTGAAAGATATAGTGAAACCGTAGTGAACCGTATATAGTGATATAGTGATATAGTGAGATATAGTGTGAACGTGAGATATAGTGATATAGTGAACATTGTAAAGCCAATTGGTGGGGATTTTCCTCGGTATTTTCAAACTTATCCTCAATACACATAATCTTATACTTACAGTGATAGCTTTAGATTCGCAGCTGGAAGTCTAAGTAATGTAGGGATACCGTTTCAAATGACTCGCCTTTTTACCTGATGTCATGAAGAGCCAATTCGTTTGCCTCGAAAATTTTTCGGAGTCACGGATTTTCCTTATTAAGCTGTAAAGACTTTTTGCACATTCAAAATATAGAGGATCAATGGTACAGATCTCAAAGTTTTGCCTTATAGGACAACTTCCGTAATTTGAAAAAATTTCGTTTCAGTCTGTCGGACATCTTGATAGACGCGACTATTACTGTCCTACCGACTCCTTGAGACCTCAAAACGCTCAAAAACTGCAAGCAATGGTTTATCGTATTACTTTAAAATATAAGCTGTAATCGAATGACGGTAAATAGCGAGAAACCTTCCCTCGAACTGTAAGAACTGGTGCCATGTCTCGTTAGTTTTTCTCCGATAATTCGCGTAAAGCCCTTAGTCTTGTGAGTCACCAGCGCTATGCCTCGTTAGTTTTCGTTAAAAAGACAAGTTCAACGATAGTAAAAGTGACCGATCAACGCCGCAGTGGAGCGCTTTTCGGAAGAGTCGGTTTTTACAGACATTGGTTGGTTGCTTAATGAAAAAAAAGAAAAAACGCAAGACACTGCCGCACATAGGTGGTTGTTGTGGATATCACTTGCATAGCGGATTTTTCGACAGAAAACGAACGGTCGTTTTACAGTTATATTTGTAGGTTTTGTATTTTACTACGGTAATAAAAACTACTTATGTATTATTTCCATCACTAATTTAATAATATACACAATATTACTGTCCGCAAAAAACAAACTAAGACTCCGAAGAAAAGTAGTGATTTTAATAATGTTTTTAGCATATAATAAAAATAACGAATCATCAGTCTAATGATATTAAATACCACGAAAAAAAATTGATAAGCAGAGCACAGTTCTACTAATGCGATCTTAAACATTTAAAAAATCTACAAACAACATTATTTTTCTTATCTAATAAAAAAAAAATGTTTTACCGATTGATCCAGATGGGTCCACGTGTGGGGATGCGACGAGAGCCCTGCGCGGTCTGCGGAATGCCAGTCTTCCTCGCTGAGAAACTCATGATATCACGAACCCCCTACCATCGCACATGTTTCCGTTGTGCCCGTTGCAACAATCAATTGACACCGGGAAATTATTACGAAACAGAAGAGGGACAATACTGTTGCGAAACTTGTCCCGACGAGGAAGAAACAAAATCACCGACAAATCCGGTTCTTCATCAGGCGTACAATGACGCGGTGATTCTCGGACACGAAGATGAGTCGAAAAAGGACGCAAGTTTCACAACGGGCTACCAGAGGTCGCTGAGCGACGAAGAAAAGACCGAAAGAATATTGGACAAAGTTCCCCAAACTCTTACCGCGGACGAAACCCGTAGAGAATCCCTGGTAGCTGAAAGTATTTCAAATTCCCGACAAATGATACTGAATTTCATGACGAAAAATTTGCTCGCGGAAAATCGCGACGAGACGGAATATTCGTCGAGCAACGACGGGGATCATTCCTCAGCGATAGATGGCGTTGAAGAAGACGAAGCGGAAAGCAGAGCGGATTCGTTGCCCCCTGGCGGCAGTTTTGAAAACAGTCGCAGTCCAAAGGGCTCGCCGAGTACGACGAAGAAAACTCGCGATGGACGCGTGGATGCCGAAGAAATGCCCTCTGAGATACAGGACGTTCGCATTTCGAACTCCGACGGCTCCAATGTAGATATTTCTAGAAGTAGCGGTAGTAAAACTCACGAAGACAGAATCGTGAGCGATTATTTAGAGAATAGATTAACTGTTAAAGAAGACGACGATACGACGAACAATAGCTTCGACACTGCCAACAATGAAGCGACACACGATTCTCATTGTTGCTCTTCTTTAGACGATAAGAACGCTTTGTTGGATAGACAGGATACCAAAGATACATTCGACTTAAATATCGATTGCGACGTTGACAAGCGTCCGGAAACTATCGTGGACACCGGTCGGTGCCTGTCGCTCGTACAGAGGAGATTAAAAATGTTTGAAAATTCCGATAACGACGAAACAACGATTTCTTCGTCGAGCAAAAACATTGAGAAAAAATTTTTACCCGAAATCAATTTAAAGATCGAATACGATCGCGAAAAATTGAGTCAAAATGAAACGGATTTGCGTAATCGGCAAGAATCGAAGATCAAAGAAGATATTGATACGACGACGAAAATCGAGGAAGAAAAGAATTCCGAACGAACGTTGGACACCTCGGTGTCGGAGGATAAACTCGACAGAAGCTTACCGCCGATCGTACCCAGACGCGTCGCTCTTGAGGTTCGTAAAGCGGAAAGATTGAAGACGAAAAATGCCGAAACTACTGTACTGAATGCATCGGGAATCGATCTAAGTGCGGAGGAAAATTATCCGGAAGATCTGAATCCTTTTAAAAGCGACGAAGAGGACAATGACGAAAAAGCCGGAGATAATTTTGAAAAATCGCGAAGCGGCAAAGTCTCGACTAATCCCTTCGGGAGCAGCGAAGAGGACGAAGATGGAGATGAAGTCGAGAGACCGAAGATCGTCGCGCCGCCCCGTCCCGCGGCGCGAAGTATCGTTGCCGGTCACAAATGGAAAGACGAGGGGATCGATATAATTAAGGAAGAAGGACCGACGAAACGAAGATTGAAAGCTCCGCAAATAAACTTGAATCCTTTCTGGAGCGACGATGACGAGGATCACGAGAGCGATGACGAGTGCGGAGTGCGCAGCTTAACTACGAATACACCGATTCCTAAACCCCGATCGATCAAGTATGTAAAAAATCGCTACTGTCACGATATACATTTTTTTTCGATTATACTGATTGTTTCTTTTTTTTTCAAAATTCATCTTTTCACGATTTTTTTGTTGTTTTTTCTTGATAATTCTATTTAATTGGAAATTTATTTTACGCGTTATAAAATATGACAGAAATTTCCTTTCTGTATCATTTTTTATATAATTTTTTTTCATATCAATTAGAAAAATTAGGTTTTCGAAAAATCGATGCTCGTCATTGCTTGTTAATGACTTAGTCTGATATTTTTAACTTTCATGAATTTTTTGTACTTGGGAAATGGTTTATATACTCTATTTATGTATGTCGAACGCTAAAATAAGTTATGTTCTTAATGACTATTTCAGACAAATGCCGGACATATTTTTGTCTCAACGTAAAACCGATCTACATCGAGGCGATATTTACGCATCTAACAGTTCGTTGGGAAGCACAGGTTCGGCTTCGACACCCGGTGGAACGTATAGAAAAAAGAAACCCGCCCCGCCGCCACCGATCGTCAACGAATTGTTTGCTTCCGGCGCGGATTCTCTCCTCTCGCCGAATCAGGGAACGAACAGTTTTACCGGAAGCGTGAGTATAATTTCGCGTTTAAATGAATATACCGATTGCATCATTCATTTTTCTCAAATTTGCTACGCATTATCGTTCAATTCTTATTCACCGTTTGCAGAATAATTCACTGCGTGCAACGCCTCGGACTCGAAAAGCAAAACCCGCGCCTCCCCCGCCAATGCCAACGAGTACCCCGTGCGGAGCGAATCTCGTGGCGAACCTCAGTTTAACCGAATCGCCGATAACGGATATCGGAAAAATAATCGAGAGACACGAGTACGAGGTATGGGACGATCGTAAAATCGACAAGGATGAGGCAAACAGAAATAAACAGAGTATGACGACGATATCGTGCGACGAGACGAATCCTTACAGTCCATATACGGACAAAAGTGCACAGGGAAAGTGGAAGAGAAAAAAAGGACCTGCGCCCGCGCGGCCGATTCCTCACCGGAGAAAGGTACACCAAAGAACTTTATTTAAAGAATATTAACCTTTCTTAATCACTTTTTACGATATTCGTGCTGGAATTCGATTTTGTTAATTCGTCACGAAAATCTGTTGAATTTCCAACGACATGCACAGATTTTCTTCACTACTTTCTGTTCAATTCGAATAAAAAAATAACAAAACTCCTCAAATATCTATATTTTCCGAAAAGCCGTAATTACCTGTTTCGTTACCGACCGATTATTTTCACGTCATCGTGAGCCGCAGAATTATCCCACAAGCAATTTCGCAAATATCGCGTTGAGATGTGTCGAGTTAATTACCATTGAAAGAAAAAAAAGTCTTTTATAGGTATTTATTATTAATTTTTTCCGATTAAATTATATCGACGATTGTAGAAGAATTCGAAATTAACTCAAATTCTAAAAAAAAGTGTTGAATTAAAAAAAAATCTAAAGAATTTGAAATATATTTGGAATTCGGATAAAAAAAAGCCAATTGCCGAAAAGCAATTATATTACTTTCGGTTAACGATAAAAACGATTTTACGATAATGATCAAATAAAGTAAATTGTAAAAATATACATATTTCTCGTTGTGCAGATTAAAGTAATGTCTCTGAAAGACGTAAAACTGGAACTCGATGAGATTGAAGTGCAACAGCAAGGATTGGAAAAGCAAGGTGTGCGATTGGAACAATTAATAAGAGACAAAGCAGAGACGGGGAATGCCACGGAAGGTATGTGAAATGTCTAACAATTTTACGAACGCGAAAAAAAAATTGAAGAAATATTTGGAAAAATAAATAACGGTTCCTTGCAGAAACGAGTTTAGAAATGGACGTCGAAGAACTCGTTCTCGAGCTGTTTGCGCTTGTGAACGAGAAGAACGAATTGTTCAGGAGGCAAGCGGAGCTAATGCTGCTGAGACGACAACAGAGACTCGAGGAAGAACACGCTGACATCGAATATCAAATCCGCTGCCTCTTGTGTCAACCCGAAGCGACGAAAACTGACTTCGACAAGCAGAGAGAGGAAACGCTAATACAGAGGTTTGTCACCAATCAAAATATATTTATTTAAAAAAAAATCTCCTTTAGCCATTTGTTTCAAAACATGGAAAATAATATGAAAATGTATTAAGGATAATGGAACTTTCCTTAAAAAAATTGCATTCCTCATTACTTTCCGCGACTGAAAAAGGGTCGCCCAGTAGAATGCGACACACTTTTCTTTATTACGGACTTCATTCATTTTTACACTTTTTTTTTAAACGACGGCTAAGATTTCTTAATTTTTCGAACATATATATAGATTGGTGGAAATTGTTGAGCGACGAAACGAAATCGTAGAATGTCTCGAGATGGATAGACGCAGAGAAGTCGAAGAAGATCGCAGTATAAACACACGAATGGGACTATATGCTGGTAAATATCCGTATAATAGATATATACTTTCATCTTTCATTAAGAAAAGAACATTAATCATCGCGGAAAAGAAATTGTTTATATCGCGCAATGTGAACGTTTGCAGCAAAGACGAAAGGCGACTTCGCGAAAGAACTCGAGGAGGACGACGACAACAATCGTTCGAGAAAATCGAAAAAGTCGAAATTGAAGGAAAAGGCTAAAGAAAAGATATTGCGAAAAGTTCACAAGAAGGACGCTGACAAGGATATTGATGAGAGTGAAGTCAAGTTGAAACGCCAAAACAAGAGGAAATGGTTCTAAATTCTTTTTTTATTACGAAAAAACGGTAGACGACACAAGACAAGCGCTGAAAACGTTTGTGCTGCGCTAAACTGTACACGAACCTCGTCCCGACTATCGACACCTATTGATCAGTCAATATTTCAATCGCGTTTTTCTTTATAGAGACATTTTTTTTTCATCCATCCATTGTTATATTTATACTGATTAGTTTACACATATGTACGTTTGTAGTTAATAAATAGTTCGACCTTTTCTTTTTTTTTTTACTCCTATTTCGATTAAAAAATTACGAAAAATACGGAATTTTTTCGTTTCATTAAAACACAACTTTTCGTGTAAAAAATATTATCAATCTTTATTAAAAATTTTTAGTATTCTTACAGGAGTTTTGTCGATCTGAAAGTACAAATTTGGTTTTGGTACAGCTTCGTCTTCGAACGTTAGTCCATAATCGCCTGCAATAATGATAAGTTGCGCATTACATGAAAATCGGTAAAACTAGTCTATGGAAATGAAGAAATATCTCCGTAATTAGTTTACAAGTTGCGAAATCTCTTTCGGTACTCAGTCACCTTAGCTATTGAAAAAAACGATGCATTTTTTTAAAAAAGATTTACAATTTTTTTTTAAACAAAAACAAAGCTTTCTGCTTGAGAAGAGAAAATCATATTATTGAAGAAAAATTTAGCAAATTGATAAATTTTAAATGATGCACAGATTTGAAAAATGATGATGATAATGATTCAATTCGGGAATGATCATTACAAATGATGTAAAAATATTACCAAGTTTCTTAAAGAATGCTGCAAGCGTCTCGGCGTTTCGTACAGTCGCGGCAACGATGACAAGCGCCTTGGATCGCGATATGAAGACTTTGAGAGCGCTGATGAAATCATCGAATAGAGTTTCGTCGTAAACGACGTCAGCGGCAAGGAGAACATCAGGATTCGCCCAGCTGGCATCCACGTCGCTCTCTTTGATCGACGACCACGCCAAACGAGTTATTCTCACATCCGTATTCCTGTACATCGTTCTGTAAGACTCTTCGTTCCACTCGACAGTGCGCGATCGTTCGCTTCTCGTTTCCGCGTCTTGAGCAAAATTTCGTTGTACGTTTTTCAACAGCATGTCGAGAACACTGGCGTGACAATCGGAAAATGTGTAACGTTTCGGTGCGCAGGTAGGGACCACCGAGAGACCGGTGAATCCGATACCGCATCCGAGTTCGAGTACCAATTTCTCCCGTAGTTTCGATCTGTTTTCGTAGCACCATTCCGCTAAAGCAAAACCAGCCTAGTAATTTCCGGAATAGAGCAACAATCTTCGATTAACGTACTCCTCTACAAGCGGTCAGGATTATGATGCTATTTAGAGAAAACGGCACAGAAAATAGTTCCGTGTTATTGGCTGATTTGTAATCACTTTAACCGGTCGATCTATTATGTATTTTAAGTAAGCTGTCTTCTTGGTATTGACGGTCTCATTCGTCGGAGTTTATCGTAAAGAAAAAATAAAAAAAAAATGCTTACTAAAAAATGTCAACTAATCGGGTGATGTCATTGCAAGATTTATTCTGCTTTTGTTATTTTTTTTCAAGTACTAATGTCTTCGGACCGATTACCCGTACGTTCATTTTTAAAAACAAAAATGTGCGGTTTTTCATGACTAGCGAGAAAAAAATTTATTCAGATTTCAATTCGTAATTTTATGCCACACTTTGCGTCAAAATCATTCATATATCGTCGAAAGATTTAAAGAACATTTTGCTGACATTTTTTTCATGGAGCAATTAATTTGATCGAAAACGAATCTGATTATAAAAGTATTTGCCGAAAAGCCCACGTGCCAGAAAAATGTCGAAACCTTCGGAAAGTTTGTTTCTTCGCTTCGTAAGAAAAAAAAAAGAAATATGAGAATAAAATTGTCTATTATTCTGTGCTACCTTCCCTTATGACAATAAATTACCTGCCAAGTACGCAGTCCCGTTGTTCCCTCCGATATCAAGTTTTTACTTTCCTGCAGAATTATTCGATCGGCAGTGTCTTGTTGTTTCAGTAGAAATTGAAGGTAATGCGTGGTATTGATCTCGTCGTTAAGCATCATATAATTGGTCAGAGTTTCGTACAATTTGTCATAAATTTCGTTGCCATCGCTATTCTCGGACTGAAAATAATAAAGTTACAAAATTGGAAAATAATAAAAAACAAAAATCTAAGCAATCGTTTCTCTGTAAGAGAAAAATACTAAAATTTTACGAATGAAAATTGTCCAAAACATTTAATAAATAAATAATAACGATGGTGCTACCGTTGGTCGATATAATTTTTTTCTGACAATCAGTCTAACTAAACCAAACTGAAGTTGAAAACTCAAAACTTTTGAATAATATTGAATAAATTAAACAAAGGTATTCGCAGTTTGCGAGATTTCTATCGCTGCCGAAAAATCTTAATTGTTTAAACGATTCAGAACTTTAAATATATTTGTTTCGTCTTGTTTTTCGAAATTTATTTATTTATTTCAATTCTTTTCAACACTCATGCAAAGACGTCACGAAAAATCGAAAAACAAGAAGAAAAATTTCAAGGTTTGCAAATTGTTTTCTAATTATTGTAAGTAAAAACGTATTTTTTCATCAATTCATTTTCGGCGTAAATTCCGAATAATGATAACAAATGAGGAAGCAATCTGAAAACATAGTTTTTGTTTGTCAAGTCAACCTTATCGATCAGCATACGCAGAAAAGCTATTCGATACGACAATCTGGAGGGATATTTGAGAGAATGAGGATCTCCCAGGGTGTTCTGAAAGATCTTCATCTGCGTATCGTAGTCCAGAGGCCCGTTAAACGCTAAATTCGATTCCTGAAATAATATATACATTCATTAATTAAAATAATTGTTTTGACCTGATAAATTCAAAATTTCAAGCATAAAATAAAAATAAAATAATGTATACAGCTGAAAGTCTCACCGTAAAGCTAAATTTGTTAATCGCAATGCAACACAGATATTGCTTTTTAATGAATTCAATGTCATTGTCCGTGAGTGGCATCTGGGACCTCAAAAAAATATCCTGAAAAAAAAAAATTTGGTAAACATTACATTTTCTTCGCTAAACAAAAATACTGTAATTTGTTGTTTAATTATGAAAAATACAGTGTGTTGCACAAGTTTTGTTCACCAAAATACTCATTCAAAGGCACCAAACGAAAATATCGAATTTGTTATGAAAACAGAAATGTTATTCGACAGCATTGAATTAAAATGAATGTACAACTTAAGAAACAGTTATCGGATATGCATTATGTTTTTACTCGAACGAAGTAAATGTCGATGAGACCGGATTGAGAAAAAAAACGTAAAAAATCAGTGACTGATACGAAAAAATTATGTTTTTCTTTGCCAACCCATCGAACGTTAAAAATATGATAACCAATAAAAGCTCGCAGCGGTGTTTATTAGCGCGAATAGACCGATCGATTGATTGTTTTCCACGTGGGCTCCGCTGCTTCGAAAGAGTTTGCTTTTTTTATTCACGGACAGTAGATATCCTAAGAGACCAGTCATTCTTTGAGTACATTGATCATTGGTCGGTTCCCCGAATGACGCGTCGCTGTTGGTGAAAATTTCGACTGCGCGATCTGTAAGGTCACTGCGAATAGAAATGCGAGAGGTAAGTGCGAGAGTATTGTTTCCGTCGAAAAAAGGTACGTGACAGCAATTAAAATAAATTTTAACATCTCTGGCTGCAAATTACGCGAGAAATGACTCTAATAAAGACAACAGTGATTATTTTTATCGATCGAGTCCGGGGGAACGATACATTGAAAAGTTTGAGGGGCCGCCAACCGAGGAGGCTCTTCGCGCGCAATCGCCCTTTTTTTTTATAGAGCGCCGAGCCATTCTCGTCTCCGTTTTCCACTGCGCACCGGGGGCGTCTGCTCTGCGTCGTTGCGAGGATGCGAAAATTCGATGGAGCAACCGGACCCGCACTATCGTTCGGAAAATAATTGGTCCGTCAAAGATTGACAGATGAGGGGCCTGCGTTTCGAGAAACGGTTAAGCGCGGATCTTCCCGCAACGTGAAGTTCCGAATTTTCCGAGGCACGTGGGCCCTCTCGACGCGCGAAGCAGCCACGACGAAGTTTCGAAAACCCAGAGGGAGAGAGATAGAGACACGCCTTGCGATTGCTGCAAAAAAGATTTTTATTTCGCTTTTCGACGGAAAAAACATCGAGAAGTGCGTACACGAAAACATTTTTTTTTTTCATTCGTAAAATATTCGTTGACGAAGAGAATCGAAAAAAGAACTCTGCCGAAGGATCGAAGCACAAGCGCAATAAGTTTTTCAATGAAATTTCATTGTGTCAATGTTATATAATCAACAGCGAAGAATCTTATCGTCGTTGCAGTTAGAAAAAAACAAGAAATTCTCTGCCGCATGGTACGTTGCTTTGTTGCCTGTTTTTCTCATAAAATTTTAAACGATTCCCATAGTTCTATGGAAACTGTGCAAAAGCAAAGTCATTTTTGTGTATTTCAATTGTTTTTTTTTTCAGACATGTTTAAACTTTGATACGAAAAATACAAAAGTATTCACAATGGCTTCAGCCGCGGAACAAAATCAAACGACACTGGAATTCTATCAGGCAATGGCGGACTTCAAAAACATGTTTCCGCAGATGGATGACGACGTCATAGAAGTAAGAAAAGTTGATTTTATCCCCAACAGATTTTTTTTATTTATTTTTTTTTGCATTTGTTTCAATTAAACAGCTAAAACGCTTTTTCAGTTTTCATTGAGAAGAATATATTGTTATAGTCTCAGCTAAGAGTGGGATTCTGAATAAATGTTGAATACTTGCAAATGAGATAAAAGTAAAGAAAACCGAAAAGGTTTTACGAAAATTACTTTTGCACAATAATAATGCCAAATAGTTATTAACAAATTATTTTACGGAAAAAAACGTTCCACGAATTATTATCCGGTAGCTAAAGTTTTTTTTCGCAGAAATTTATTCATTCATTTTCATGAAAACTTAGGAAAATTTTTTCGAATTTGTATTTATTTTTCTCATAGATGAAAAGTCACGAATTTTGGATGCTGGTTACGAAAAACATTACACT
Organism: Cryptus viduatorius; assembly: GCA_964006125.1. Taxonomy (NCBI): domain Eukaryota; kingdom Metazoa; phylum Arthropoda; class Insecta; order Hymenoptera; family Ichneumonidae; genus Cryptus; species Cryptus viduatorius. The sequence continues at coordinate 8,115,445 of OZ023225.1, read as the reverse complement.
CAAATATTTTCCGGGCAATCGGATACCTTTACTGTTACACTCCGAAAGTCCTTTGAAAGATTTTCATTTTTTAGATTATCTTTATTCAAGAGTTTCGATCTTTCCGGTGCTCAAGACGCATCCTCCGAAAGCCATTAAAAGCGTTGATTTCGGAATACCGATAGACTTAAAACATCGGAAAAAATAAAAACAAAAGGCGATTTTGTTCCGAATTGATATTGAGGATTATAATTTGCAGGCTGTATTACGGTCGAATCAAGGCGCGGTGAATACAACGATCGACCAACTGCTCGCCATGAGTACGGATAACGAGAACGAAAAAATACGTAGCGAATTGGAAGAAAACGAAGAGCCCGGAAAGACTACCAAAGTGACGAAAACGGAGACCGGCAAATCTCTCCGTAGTATTCACAAATGGAAACCACCATTGTTAGGCCCATTGCCCGATACTTTCCTGAGAATTCCGCAACAACTGGCCGAAGGTTTGGAATCCGTGGAGGCCGGTAGTGCGCCGGATACTTCGATGCTGGAGGACGAGAGAATCGCTATGTATTTGCAAGACGAAGAATTCATGGCGGAACTTCGCTGGAACGAGGACTTTCTGACTACTTTAGAAAATGGTACTTTTCAAATAATTATTTCGTCCAACGAAAGATAATAATCAATATTTGCAAAGGCTTTGTCTTAATTTAATTGGCACTTTTTTCGTGTGTTTCCAAAAAAATTAGACGCTAAGTTGCAAGGCACGGGAATTGAAAAATGCAGCGGTGCTGCAAGTCACGACGACGAGGATATTTTCAAGGAAAGACTGAGAAATATGGGAAAAGGTAAAATAAATAAAATTATGAATTTATGATATACGGATATACGATATGTAAATTCATTTTGGTTCCTCATAGATGAAGTTACGATTTCATTAAAGAAAAAATTATAATAATCGAGGATTTTGGATATTCAATGGTTTGAAATGCCGTGACAAATGTGATTTTTTTGGTAGCATCAACTACAATCAATCGATTTTCGGCACATTTTCCCTTTTTTTCGTTACAATTTTTACGATGCGTAACGTCTACTTTGAGATTTAAAGATTTAGAATGCAGAGCGCTGGGATAGGCGATCAATATATATTACTAATCGATCAGAATTCTTGCGTTGCTATTGCGATGTCTTGAAAATGTTATTATATAATGAAACATTGATAACTATATTGATAACTAACAAATACGTTTTTATTTTTCAGTATCGCGACGCAAATTCGCACAGCTAACAAAAGTTTTTACACGCAGCAAGAAGCGTAGCGGTCGTCAATTGTTGCCGCCGACGGCGTCCTGCGACGATCTCTTGGATCCCGAAGAATCGTCGAGGACCCAAACTTAAAATAAATCAGCAAAGAACAAGTTAAAAAAGAATCTCACGAAACCGGGCGCGTTTCACAAAAATCATATAGCCGCTAGTCGAACGACTCAGTGCGTAGAGTACTTGAAAAAGAAAAAAAAGAGAAAATATTCAAAAGTGGGATAGTTTCTCGACGCAAAGCTAATTCTTCGTGCTGTATTCGTGAGTTCATGTCGTATTAGTCGAATTCTCGTAACATCATTGCCAGCAGCGTAGATACATAGATAAAAAGAAACTGGAAAGACATTAAAATGCAAACGATACCATGAGAATTGCAATGATAGATAAATTCATGAATGCCGAGAGCCTAAATTCGCTACGGAAACATTTTAAAAATTGGGCGTTAACCGAAAAATAGAACGAAGAGAATGCAATTATACAAAAACAAAAAATAAATCGATTAGTTTTTAGAAGATACTTTGGAGACTGAATTTTACGGAAGGTAGAGAAGCCCCGTAGAAAATTGTTTGTTAAGAAAATTTGTTGTTACCTGTTTTTTTTTTTATTACTTATTTACTCGTATGTATTATAGAAAAATCCAAACGACGCGATTGTTATTGTTTTTTTTTTTTTCTTTGCCGCTCGATTTATGTTTTTAAAAGTGATTGAGAAAAATAGTTGTTCGATCGTTTTGTCAGTATTCAAAGTGCACCCCAAGCATTCGATGCCCCTGCACCCTAGTCATCTATCCATAGTCGTCGTCACTAGTGATTGTCGTTTCATCGTCGAATCGTCATTAATTATCTTACCCATCGATATTGTTAACGTAAAAGTATTTATATATAAATGACATTAGGACTTAGGATATTATCGAAGGGACGAGAGGGCGCTGGCAACGCGATAATAAACGCGCGAAACAATTATCGCGCATTAGCGCGTGATTTGTCGTAACGTTCTACTCGAAGTATTTTTTTTTAGAGAGTTCCAAAGCGGCGACAAAAAGAAAACCGGTATAATTGCAGTCTAACAAAGTAATTTCTGCATTTGTATTCTCCATTTTGAGAAAATGATTTTTGTATTTTATTGTTTTTAATTCGTTTCCGCGTAAGAAACGATTTTATTCATCTAGTCATATTTTTATTGTAAAAGCGTATTATACGTTAAGAACGCATTTTATCACAGTGAATAAATGTCATTGGAATAACGAATGTCTCGTTTTATGATAAAATACATAATTAAACCTATTTAAATATACGAGCGAAAGATCATCAGGCGGTGTTGAATTAATTTCAATTAATTTACGAAAACCGCCAACGTTGAAAACATTTATTTGAATTTTTCTTGTCCTTGAAAAGTGCTGCGTCGGCCATCGATGTCCTTCTCTTCTATCTTGGTTTTTTTCGTTTTGTAAATTGCACATTTTTCATAATTTTTTTCTTATATAAAACGATAAATATTTTAGGTTGCGCCGAATCGCTAAGACGAAATCTTTATAATGAATATTTTATATTTCCGTAATAATTTCGCAATAGCTGTACATTAAATGGTATCGATAACATGATTTCAACTGTTAAATACACATAAAATATAAACAGCAATGAAATAAAAAAACGAATTCAACGTTACGTATCGGGCTGTTTGAAGAACACTCTTGCGCCGGAGAGACTGTAATAGAGCAATTGAAATTCGGCGCTTCTTTCGTTGAGTCTCTTCAGCGTCAATGCTTTGGTCTGTTGCAACTTTTCATCCTCCACGTCGTCTTTGCTTTCGGCGGACAATTTTTCGGCGTTTATGTGCCCGTGAACCGTTTCGAACCAATGGAGACCATCGAGTTCGTTGCTCTGATCGAGAAGCGCGTTTATGTACGCTATACCCATAGCAAAACCATCGTCCGTAAAAGCAGCGCCATCTTTGTTCTTTTTAAGAATCTTCTCTTTGTTCGAAAGCGCATTATCGACGAAACTGAGCGTTAGCGGAGGAATGATTGCGTAAAATTGTTGCAAATGATGAGATTTCGCATCGCGAAACGAGGACGCGAACACGTCGACCAATAACTTGAAGTAATGTATTCCCTTTGTAAAATTTTGTACCAAATTCGCAACATCGTCCTCCAGTCGTTTCGCGGCCGCTTGGGTACTCGACGAATAATCAAGACCCCGGCAAGTTTCCTCGAAAGGTGTAATCGAGTTAATGTCCGGCAGGAAGGATATCGCGTTGGCGCAGGCGTGCAGACCACCGGATCTTATCAGTCTCACGTATCCCAATGCATTGCCGATTTGCGTTATCAACTGGCGGAATTGATCGAGATAACTAAGACCGTCGGCGGACATTCCAAGTTTTCTTATGACTTTCTGAAATTTTTCCGCCCTCTCGTACGTGTAAGGAATTGCGTCGTTCTCCCGTCGCGTCTTAACGAATCTTATGTCTCTCAATAATTTCGACTTGATATGCTCGTCGAAGAGAAATTGCGAGAATATATGCAATTTTATTCGTAAAAATTGATAAACGAAATTGACGGTTGTACTCATTATTCCGGTTCCGTGAGTTCTTATGGAATTTGCTATGTGACGAATGCCTATGGTATTCAAATGTTTATTCGAACTTTTGTGCTCGACGAATGTTTGTGTATTCAAGTTGTACAGATAGCGCGAAACGAATTTTTGAATGTCTCGCATTATTTCGAGCGCATCGAGTCCCTGTTCGAGGGTCTGAGTCGGTAAGAGATTCTGTACCGTTTCTAGAGACAATTTGTAATTAGCGAGCGCATGCATAGTCCGATAAGTCTTCCAATCGTGAAGCGCAACCGTCGTTAGATTGTAGAAAGTATCGTCGAGATAGTGTTCGACGAAACGCTTCGAACTTATTAGTTCCCCGGCGATCGGAAGCGGTGATGCGCGCACTATTCGTCCGCCATCTTTCGCCCCAATTTTGAATGGATTCGAGGAGTCCAATTTGAGATGCGAGTGAACGTGGAGCCGCAGATTAGTTTCGATTTCGCAACACGCCGGTTCGAGAACATTTTTCGCGAGCATTTCCTTCAATTTTTTTATTCTTTTCCCCTCCACCTCGGGACACTCTTGACGAATCGAAGCACTGTTGAAAGCATTAAAAAAATGCGAAACGTGACTGATATCCTGATTATTGTCCGCTACCGACGCTAGATACGCCGGTATCATACTTTGATGGTGCAGCAGCACGGAGTAATCGCATATTTCCGTAATGTTCTCGTAAAGCTCGGCTATCGTGTCGTAATCGTCCAATTTCTGACGAAGCTTAACGGCATCGTCCTCTTTGAAGGTATCTGCTAGTTGTCGCGCGTAAGCGAGCGAACATCTCACGAGCAATCGCCGGTCCGCGCTCGCCGGACCGTTCATCAGTCTCATACTCAGCCCCATTAACGACAGCGCGTCGAGTCTCTCACGGCTGTATCCCTGATCCCGCTGAATCAAACCCTTTCTCGCTGTTTCCATTATTACGAGAATCTCGTAGCTGAGACATTGCAATGCTCTCCCCTGCGCCTGAACTATCACGGGACTCAGGGTATTGAAAGTCGTTTCCAACGTTTTCTGCGCCTCGACGAGTCTGCAGATTATTTGCACCGTACTGCGCGTCATCGGCTTTGTTAGATTCGCGTGCAGATTCGTCACGCAGGAGATCTGTTCAGCTATAATGGACAACAACGCGACTACGTCTTTCAGTGATGAACATTGTTTCTTTATATCTTTTATTTGAAAGTCGGAACTCGTTAAAAGCCGCTGCGCCTCCGCGCACCAAAGCATTGCTCGATGTATCGAATTGCCCGCGGTCGTCGGCAATTTTAGACTTCTCGCGGCCAAAATTTTTTCGCCTATCTGAGAACTTGGCGCCGCACCGGCTTCGCGCGGCAAAAATTCACTCACAAATTGTCCCGCTACCCATACGACGTTTCCCACGAGAGTTGCCGCGTAAAGTCGCTTGTTAGCTTCTAAAACTCTCCTCATTAGCTTTCTGTCGCACACACCGAACAGCTTAGCGGAAACTACTAAACCGATATTTATTCGGATCCAATTTTTGTTGATCGCCGCGGGTGTAGCGATTTTGTTTTCCACGTCGGCCATTGTGTTTTTCAAATACGTTACGATATGATCATTCATGTTGGATGTTTTACTAACGTTCATTGTGTGCTCTATGCTTTTGAAAAATAGGCTCTTGGAAAGCAATTGCGACCTAAGATCCTTCAATATTTTGTCGAAAGCCAACAATTTTTCCTCCGGTACGGAAAATTTTGACGGGTTATGCATAACGGAACGGACCTGAATTCTGTATGCTTTCCACTGATCCCCAAGCGACGGATATAATTCTACTATCTCGTCGAAGGTTACAAGTACCAAAAATAAATCTATGAGATGTTCTATCAGCGACGGCAAATAAATATCATTTGCGCCGCTCGACAAACTCGCTAACTGCTGTATACCGAGATAGAGAACTGTAAATATCCTGTTGACGTAAATGGATAAGTCCTGCAGATCGGCGAATAATTTAGCAAAGTTGCGGATGTTACCTTCCGTATTTGCCTCTCCGTGAATAAAGAGCTTTGAATAAAATTTATGCGATTCTGTTTTTAATGCTCTTATTTCTCTGCAAGTTCCGGCTATCGTAGCCAATACTTTTGATAGCGTTTTGTTCTCCATCTCTACGAGAGACGATATACTTTCTTCTTGGTCGATTCGATACACCAGACGTACGGGTCCTTCTCTAAGGTACTCCAACGACGACGCGTTTTCCGACCACTCGGAGCCGAGAGAGTTGAAGAATTGGCCGTACTTACGGAGCTGAACGTTGCCGGCTGCTTTATGTATCTCCTCGTCTCTGCTTGCGCCCCATTCCGACGTTTCGAACATTGCGCAGCCTTTTTTTTTTTCACCGATTCGTTGTTTTTTGTACGATTGTTACGAAACTAATGACCAAAACTTTTGACAAACTTGATTGTCAACGATTCAACGCGAATTTTGAGGTTACGATCATTTTTAGACGTTTTATTTACTTTTTACGGATTTTTTATTAACCAAATCGTATTGCTTCTCTACGCTGTTTGGAGAACCGACTTTTGACTAAAATTCCGAAGGATTTCTGTGTGTCGCAGTGATTGACTCATTGATCAAGGGAACGTTGATCCCGTTTTTGACAGCTCGACAATTCCCGATACGAGTGTCGCTGTCGCCGTGTAGAAGAAACCCGTAACACGGAAGAGACGTAGCGATAGTACAACGGGGATATTCTCGTTACCGGTAACAGATACAAAGAAATTACTTTTTTCCGATGTAACATTTTTTTTTTGTATTTTATTTTATTTTCAAGAAACATATTTGAAAAGCTGTTTTATACTACCAATCGAGATGATTGTTACAAGGGGTGCATTTGAAAAAAAAGGTTATTGAGTAAAAATAAAAAATAAAGTATGTTAGCGATTTTTCGACGTTTACAAAAAAAAATGTATTTCAAAATATGCCAATTAAACATTTTTTCTTCAGATTTGTTTATTTTTTAATTTTTATCAACAACAATTTATATTTTTGGAAAAACAAATCTTATTTCGGGGGAAACGAACGTAAATAGATATAACAATGAAAATCGAAGTCGAGCGAATTGCAACAAGTTTATTATCGAAAATAGACGCAAAATTAGTGCACTGGCACTGGCCGCATTTTATAAGATTGAAAAGTTGCAAACGTCTGAAAATGAAATGTTCTGATTTGTATTGCTCGCGGGATTAATGACTCTCATTTTCTTACAATTTGTATGCATAAATTAATACAAGTCACGCTTTAGCGTGCGGTAGAATCTCGATGACAAATCAACTGGCATCGATATCCACAGCCCGTTAAACATTTGAAAACACAACGATACATACTACAACATTTATGATTAGTGAAAAAAAAACACAAAAACTAATTTTACAAATAAAAATAAAATTATCACACTCATTTTTTTTTTTTTTTTCGACAGATACAAAAAATGCTCCGGGCATTGAAACTAACGTTTTGCACGAAACTGCACAATGATTTTAAGCTAAAGAACATAATAACTCGATATCAAAAATAGAGTGTGATTAATATTATTGCGAATTAAAATTGAGATTAAAAAGTATGAATGTCGGTATTAACGAGAAAACAAAACGTGCCAACCGAAGTAAAATTTATAGCGATTATCGCATTGCGACAATGATTCAGTCGGGTATCCCAAATTCGTATTTTTTTTTTTTTTCGTGTTTCAAAAGATTTCCGACATAATGAGACGAATTGTTTAAGATGACATTTGCGCTATGATTAAAAAAAAATTTGGCACATTTTCAACGAGAATTCTTTTTTTTTTTCAAGTTAAAATACAGTAAAATAGATAATATATAAATGTACGATAAATAAATAAGATCCGTATTTGTGATGTTTGGCGCATAACAACGATTCGTCATTCGAATCGCGCGAGAAGTGATTTTTTTTCCTCGCTATTTTCTTACTGAATCACAAATAAATATCGGGCAATCAATGATCGATTGTTCAACGGGATGCTTCGATTTTGTTTTCTTGCGCCCAGTTTGACATATCCAAACCGAGAGAATTGTTGTTCAGCGGCCATGGGGAATTGTTTTGAATCGCGTAGTGGAGACGCCAATATACCTCGCGAGACGTTTCTTTCATTGCGCTTTCTTTAGACGCGTAGTTAATTCCTTGAAAATTGAGGATAGGTTCGTTTTGGTCGTCGACAATCCTTATCTAGAAATTACCAATCAATCATTATTACAGCTCTTTAATAACCAATTCAATGCAACTGATATAATATTTCCTTCATCGCGGAAGATGTTTTGTAAGACCGATTGATTTTAACGTGTCGATTTCATTAGAATAGTCCAATACATTGAAAACTGCGACCTTCCATGCTTTTTTTTTTCATTTCTTATATCACTTTAGCGCTAAATTTTTTTTTTACTTATCGTTAGAGTTAAAAAAATTACACGACGATGTTTTTTTACGGCATTTTTTTACGATAATTACGGCATATTTCAGCAATTTGCAAAGATGCCGAAACTTCGAAAGATAATGCATTGTATTCGGAAGAGCATCGATGAATATCGTCCATCAATTTAAATTGATTTTTTTAAAGTAAAATCAAAAAAATCATCAATAAAAAGAATCTTTAACTTTTGGATAAAAGTTTGTATTCACTGACCTCACAAATGTATCCATACGAAAGCCTCGCATAAACGTTGAATTTGCAAGTTGCACCCAAATTCTCTTTCACAAAACATTCCAAGAGACGTCGGAAATCTACTTGGACACCCGGAATTGCCGTCGTTATTTCCAGATTTGTTTTCTTTACACGTTTCTTGGCTACCGATCTCTTCGCCGGCGCGGCGGTATCTTTGCCCGCGTTCTTCGTCGCTTCGTTTATCGATTGTTGCCGTTCAAGATTTTTCAACGAACCGGAAATAGGTTTGGCCCAACGAATCTCCCAATTTTGCTGCGATGCTACGCTTCCCGGTTCTGCGCAAAAAAAAATCAAATAAAAAATAATTTCAATAGTGTTAAATTAGTAAAGAAAAAAAAAAAAGAAGACATGTGATTATCAATATAGTCGAAAAAAATATATATATTTAATTTATTTATTATTATATATTTCACGTGATAAACCCGTAAATAGTTACGATTTTACCTAATTACATATATGTAGCGCATGTGAATAGAGAACAATTGATTGAAAATAAAATTGAACCTTGAAATGAAAATAAAACGATATATCGAAACATTTTTTAACATGCGAAGCAAAATATGATTTTTTTTCTTTAGAATGTATTTTTAAACGAATATTTGTTCATTGATTTACTTACGCGTCATGATCTCAAGAACGCACTGCGCCAGTTGCCGATTCTCGTAATGAACGAAAGCGAAGTGATTGATTTTTTTCAGCTTGAGTACCGGTACACCGGTCGATCTTTCGAATATCTCACGAATTCTCTGATGCGGTATGTCGACTGGAAGATTTCTTAAAAAGAGCGCTGTCACCTATGGGATGAATACATAAAATATCGTCTGTAGATATTCATGAATGTCATTAAAAAACTATGTATATTATACCTGCGCGCGGAATCCCTATTTTTTTTAACAAATATTACATAGTTCTTTTATCAGAAAGTAAGTCAGCTATTTTCGTACACATCGCTTTATCGATAAATCTTATTACATAATTCTGTGCCGTTTTCGAGAATACGACAGAAATCGGCGCCTCGATAAACCAATCAAATTGAAATACATAACTCGTCTCTTGTATCTCACTCGGTACAATATTATGCGTATGCGACGTTTTCTTTAAAAATTTTCAAGAGTTCTTTTGAATCGATTTTTTTTTCGATCTTTTGTCGATTCAAGTGTTTCGGAACAAACAGCCGATCGGTCGTTCGATACAGCGGGTCTTTGTCTCTATTCGATAAATAACGATAAATGAGACTCTGAAGACGAATGTGGGGAATTAAAATTTATACGACTTTCATGACACAATTATCGAACGTCGATAAAATTTACCAAAAATGAAAAATTCATTGTTATATATTTCAAGATTTTATTCTTTTTTCATTGTTTTATTTATTTTTTAATCAATTTTCCATCGCTTTTCGAAAAATCATTATCTGACGGACTAAAACGTCGAAAAAAAAAAAAACGATAATTCTATAAAACAAAATTATCCTTCAAAATGATTTTTTTTTAAATAAAAATAACATTTTCGAATAATTAATTTGGTTATTTTAACGAAACTTAATTTTTTCGTAATCTGCATCGGCTCGGATTTTTTTCATTGCGGTAAAAAAAGGAAAACGTTGACGAAAACGTTCTATTTTTGTTAAAAAAAAAAAAAAAAATTTGCCGAAAAGAAAATAACCATATCTACTTTCCGCATTTTATTTAGCTAATATAAACCCTTTATTTTTGGTTTTTTTCGGATTTTTTTTTCAAACTTGTGAAATAAGAACGCTTCACCACCGCCGGTTCGCTTAATTACGCGAAACATTTTTTTTCTTCGTAAAAACGGTATTTTTATTAATGAAATCCGCTTGCAAACAATAATAAATGATCGAAAAGATTTTTATACCCACCGATTGCATGATTTCGTCATCGATGGGATCTCCGGGTTCCGGATCGGCCCAATCGACGGCAATCTCGTGATTCCACAGTACGACTCTGCCGGGAATGAGTTTTCGTCTCGCCATCGCCGCCGAGCGATGATCCTTAAATTCGACGAAGATGAATCCTCGATTTTGCGTCTGGTCCTGTGCGTCAGGATATACATAAATGTCGGTGATACCGTCGAGAAGTTTGCCGAGTTCGTCCATGAAATCTTTCTTCGTTTTCTCCTTCGGTACACCGCCAAAGAACAGACGACAGTTGTCGATGGATTTGACAACGCCGATCTTGTGACCCGGGCGAATCGCGTAACCGTCGAGCATACGACAAGCCCGACGAGCAATTGCCGGACTCTCGTACAGGGCGAAGGCGTAACCTCTCGTCGATCCCGAAAAATCGAGCATCAATCGCAATTCGAGAAGTCGCCCGACCTTTTCCAACATCGGCATTAACTCGTCCTCGTAACAGTTGCGCGGCAAACGACCGAGGAACACTTCCGCACCTTTCGTTTGATCTCTCATTTCGATCGTAAACTCGGGCGCCGTCAAACGTCGCTGTCCGTTTTCTTGCACGAGTTCGTAATTCGTTGCTTTCGTCAATTCGAGAAGGCGAACTGTGATACTACACTCACTGCCGAGATTTACGGGTGCCGCGTACGGATCCATCATTTCGCGATTTTTAAAATTTCACTTATCGCGTTACGGTTGTGATTCGATTGTGTAATTTTTTAACCGGTAGCATTAAAATCTGTAAACGCGTAGTAGCCTCCGAGACGTTCGATTAACGACTGAAAGTTTTCGATCCCCTTCTCGGCGTCCGTAGAGCTTGTGCGTTCTCCCCACTCCGTCGTGCCCCCCATCACCGGATCAACGAGGCCTATTCGAAGCGGCGAGGCGATCAACGGACCCAGGGACTTCACGGAACTCAAGGCTCTTTTTGTTTCCGCGAAAGCGTCAACGGTCGAAAGGGAGTCGCGCACGAGAAACGGCGTTCTCGGAAATCTATATTCTCCGAATTTCGAGTGGCTTTTAACTGAAGACTTTAAAGCTAAGTGACGATTTAAATGGACTCCTTTTCATCAATAATTAACGATAACTGAAAATTATTATCGATAATTGTCGTAAATCACGATTGTTGACAAACAATTTTTATTGAAGTATCATACCAAAAGTTTCGCGTGAAAGAATGAAAAAAATCAATATTTATCAATAATCGTTAAATAAACGTAATCAATCGATTATTGTTATAGCAGTCTCTATAAACTCGTACTTAATTATTTCATATTAATATCGGGTCTATCAAAATGCATGTACCTTTCGTGTTGGAATATACGTAGAATTTCCCATATATATTATGTTGCGTATCGATTAAACAGCGACAACGGCTATCTTCCGTTTGTCGACTTGCCGGTCAGCTAAGAGGTACATTTTTATTCCTTGCAGTTTTTACAACCGCGAGTCTCCTATAATTTTCTATTACACCCGAAGCAAAATAAAAGTTCTTTCCAGTAATTCGGTAAAATCGAAACAACGAGAATCGATCATTTTTTCATTCACGAAAATCGCTGCGAATATATATATAACTCAAAGGTACACGAGTTATCGCGGAGTTTGACGATACGCGAAGGAAGAAATAAATAAAAATGCGTAGCGGAAGCAACACGCCGAAACGCATGTCCGATCGCGATCGAAGTACGAGTTCGTCGCGTTTGCGAGTTTTTCAATCGGCACGGATGCGACGCGGTTTACCACGCGGTACAACATCGACAATTCAGCAACGAAAGTACATCCGTGTTATCGAAGACGGTTTAGATTTAACCCCAAAATCATTGACCCACGCGCGTTATCCGGCGATCGAGGAAAAGCAATTGACCGCCTTCGATGCCATCGGTATAAGCCGAAGCGGAAGTGCGGCTCAAATCACTAATATTTCGTCTACCGTTCATCATGGAGCCCCGAAATCGAGTTCGTTTAACTTAGTGAGATCCTCGTCGATACACACGAACGTGCCATATGACGAAATGATGGAAAACCTTGCATCGACTCAGGGTGCAGTTGTTTCGTCGCAGGGTCACGAAATCGATCGAGCACCGTCGCAATTCTGTTTGCCAAGGTGAAGAAACAAATATTTATTGAACGCTAAAGCACTATCTATCGTACTATCGAAGCACACTTCGTCGTTTCGCGTCTTATTTGAACAAAAACGTATGACTTGTAAAATTTTTACTATATCGATATAATGCATGAATAGAGATGCTCTTAATTACGTGGCGTTTTAATTTCATTGCAAATAAAAATTTAAATACTGATTTTCTTTTCTATTTATTTAGATTCTTTTAGAATCTTTTATTTTAATTATCGAATGTTTTGTTTTGATTTTTATTAATGAAAGTTGATGAATTTTCGCTGAGTTTTTCTAAAAAGTCTACGCATTACACTCGCGAAGCTTTTGGGTAATTGATCTCAAATTGATTCACGAACACGGATTAGTTCTTTTTTGAAATGTGTCATTTATGAAAATTTGGGATAATTCTAAAAAAATTCATATTTATTCGGAAAAAATCAACGAATCAATTTCTGCTCGGAAAGAAATGTTCGGTTGTGAATCATTTTTTGATCAATTTTTTTTTACTTATTTGTCAATAAATTTTTGGAATTATTATAATAAATCATTTTTTGATTATTGTATATTATTATTATAATTGGATAATCGCAGATACGACTCTAGCATTTTTCACGAGAAGCTTCAAAAAGTAACAATAATCATCAAGGAAACGGAAACATTCTTCCTATTCGAAATGCCTCAGTTGACCGAAGACCTCGAAACTCCCGCGGGTCTCGCGGTCAGAGAAGCTAACAAAAGATACGAGCGCATCACTATCGGTGATTTATCGAATAGAAAACTCGTCAATGCCGAAACTCAGACACCGCGAATACACACGAAATCCAGATCGACATATATCGGTCGCCAAAAGCGAGAAAATTGTGGGACCTTTGTGAACAACTGGGTGATGCATGACACATATGCCACGGAACTCACGAAAGATCACGATGACCGTCAAATTGCCAATGCTGTATCGACATCAGAGTTTACGGAAACAGAGGTTCGTTTCTATTAAATTTGTCATTTCCAAAATGTCAAAATTTTAAAATTCGTTAATTTAATTTTTGATTACATTTTCTTTTTGATAACGTTCTTTTTTCAATTTTTTTTACATACCTAAATATTTTCAAAAGTCTCAAAATACATTTTTTTTTCTTAACCCTAATTATGTTCAAAATTCTATGTCTCTACATTACCAGCCGAAAAATTCTGAACTTTTATTTTTTTTGTAATTCAACTTTTGTGACTTTTTTTTTAAATTAGTATTCATTTTCATGAAATTTTGTTTACATAACTAACATTTTTTGAAAGCCCAAAAATAATTTTTTTTTTCAATATAAATGTTCAAAATTTTATATGTTTATATTTCTGATGCCGGATTAGCTCCAAACACATTTGGAATATCACTTAAGAGATCTGATTATTGTACATTTTTTTCTACTCATAAAGAACGGAAACAGAATTTTTTCATTTTACGGTTCGCTGTTATTCTCAGACGCTGCGCCACAAGTTTTTCGAAAACGAATCCTCTTGGAAAAATAACAGTACGGATGATCAACTCACACGTATTTATGAAAAAACGAGTTTCCGCGATGCTGTACGAGTGATGGAACGCATAATAGCAAGCAATGTATTCATAAAAATGCAAAAGCGCTTCAAAGGATTGATGAGGAAAAATCCTTGCGATTTGGGTTTAGAATTCACTTACAGTCTCGATTTGCTTTGGATTCATTCGTATCCATTGACCAACGGCAGGGAGGTGAGTTGTTTCAGATGGAATCCCGTGAATCTGAATCTCTTAGCTGCGGGTTACGGCGCCTCGGTGTCGGAAAAGAACGGTTTTGTGCTGGTGTGGTGTATAAAGAATCCAAGTCAACCGGAGAGAATTTATAAATTCGATTCACCGATTTCGGACGCCGCGTGGAGCGGCAAAAAGCCGAATCAATTGGCCATTGGGTTTTACGATGGAACGATAAAAGTAATAGACGTTAGTAACAAGGATGTTAACGTCGTCAAGAGGAGTTCTCGCAACACATCGCCATCGTATTCGCCCCATTGGCAGATCCAATGGTGGGGCGAAGACGAGCAATTCAATTATCAAGAACAGATATACACCGGCAATCAGGACGGTCGGATCGTGCGATATCGTATGGGCGAAGATTTCGCCGCGACCGAAATAATGAGAGTACCGCGAATCGAAAGTAAAGTTCCCGGTGTCAAGAGAACGAATTACTGCAACACTTACGACATACCGATCAGTCGTCATCCGGGTGCATTATTGCTCCAAAGACATCCGACGATCAATACCGTTTATTTCGTCGGCACCGACGAAGGCTGCGTATACCGTTGTTCAACGAATTATCTTCATCAGCACAGCGAAAGTTTTCTCGTTCACGACGGTCCGGTTTATTCTTTCGAATTTTCCCCGTTTTGTTCCAAAATCTTCTTGACCTGTGGCGCCGATTGGTGCACAAGAATTTGGGCGGATGGTATCACCGAACCCCTCATCACGCTGTCCACGCGAATGGCCTGCGTTCGCGGATCGACTTGGTGCCCTACAAACTCAACGGTCATAGCGAGTATCGTTGACAATGAAATATGCATATGGGACATAAAAAGAAAGGTCTACAGACCCGTTTCAATTACCGTTTCATCGAATAGTCAGAGACTTATGATGTTGGAGTTTACGAAGAATGGCAATCAGCTCGTTGTTGCTGATGCTGAGGGCATTATCTACATTTATAGTCTCGAAGGCATGCCATTCCCCCCCTTCGATCAGACTTCGTTGCTCGTCAAAGCCATCGAAAAAACACTCGTCACGAATCTTGGACTGTTGAAGAAACTAAAGAAAATTGGTACTCCCTTTTGATGTTCTCCACCCTCTGGTTAAGTAAGAAGCTCAGCAATCCACGTTTCACGTATTTTCAAAAATTTCAAAAATTGTCGTAGTTTTTCTCGAAAAAACACCTCTAACATATCTCTGACTTTTCCTGATCTCAAACCCTTTTCCAGATTTTCCAGATTTTCAGGTTGAGTGGTAATTTGAAACTTGAAGTAAAAAAAAAAAAAAAAAAACAAATAATTGTTCCTAAGCAATGTATCTGAATTTAAGATTTTTAGTAATGTTTATTGATTTCTATTGTGACGATAAGGCGTAAATAGATATGTTTATTTTTTTTATTTCGCTCAGTGCGAAAAAGGCAATTTTCCGCCCGCTTTGCGCAGGCATAATCCCATTTTTCCCACTTCGTGAATTAAAATTTTGTACGATTCTCGTGCGAAAACTTTTTCTGACGAGTGTGAGTTTGCAGCACGAGCCGATGTGCTATTACAATGTGAAAATACCGGTCGCCCCTTTTTTGTCGATCTTCGTTTGGACGCGTGTATCCCTCGTTGCCCTTACCAGTGGCGACTGACTGACAGTAGGGACTGTTGGGGAAACGCAGAACAGTGAAAGCGTCCGGTCCCGTCGAGTTAAGAAAATGGGGGATATACTATATTCCTGTAATACCTCGGTAAAGTACTTTCGGGTTCGTACTTGTCGAATGCAATTTTATCGCTGCCATCGCGCGTAGAAGCGTACCATTGGTGTATCCGTAGTCGAAGGTAACGCGCAATTTATATCAACTTTGAGGGTAAAAATTACAACTTCCGGACGATAAATCGAAATAAAATTCGACAGATTTTGGAACGGTATATCAAATAATGTGCACGTCAAGTTTAAACAGATTCGAAAAGAAACAAACCGGTGGGTGTACACTGCGTTAAGTCAGCGTAGAGAGTAGAGGAGCCGAAACCGGCGTAAGGAATCGATTTTACCGGAAAGCGATGAATTAAATAATTTTAAAATTAGACGCGATAGCTTATTTTTTAATATAATGCTTATCAATACGATAATGAATTAAACATTACGCACAGCACAGGAAATTGTTGTCCCGACAACATGGTTTTGGCTATCCGCACTTCTTCTTGCAGCTCTTCCTTATTTCATTAACCGTTAATATTCCGACAGAATAACATGATGATAATTGATTAGCGCCCACTGGAAATTATGCTTGATTCACTTGTTCTATTTGCATGATTATTCGTAAACGAAATGATTATTCAAACGCGCGATATTGGCGTTACATCGAACGACTCGAAGACCGTTGTCAATCTTCCTCTTCCGAACTGTCGTCTTCATCGGTGTTTTCATCCTCGAGTTCCGGCATAGGAAAACGCAATATTGCAGCGACCCCCGTCAGTTGATCCAATTCTGGAAACAATCGTTCACGATATTACTAATTTCCACTGTTTTTATGTCCGACTGGACGCGCGTAGAACTTTGGCGTTTCAATTACGAATCCGCGAAACGGCCAATCGCGCGATCGAAAAGGATCATATAAAAAATAATGTTTTTCGATTATGCAATTGGAAAAGCACCGATTTACATCGATTTGAATAGCAAACGTCGGAATTCGTCAAATATCCTACTCGGTTATCCGTTTATCACGGAAAAAAGAACGTAGAATGTAGATTTTAATTCTCTTCACCGTTGTCTCGCTCGATATTTGACTTCAATATATGCGGAACATCACATGGGAAGTATATTGAAACTTACGTTCTCCAGAAACATGCATACTGGAAAAGATTTTTACGTCCCCGCTCGAGTCGCGCACACTTTCGACTAATTCAACGTATTCCTTTCGCGTTGCGATGTCTTGACATCTAAAACAAAAGTATATATACCAATGAAATGAGAAATATTTTATGATTATCGTATTCTGCGGATTTTTTTTCGACATTCGGTTGGGAATGTAATTAATTGAACATATTAATCACCTGAATAGCTTATCGGAAATTAGCAATGTCTCAACGGCCTGAGCTTGAGCCGCCGATTGAACGTGTTTCTTGCCGTAAAATGCGCGCGCCGGATCAGTTTGTAGAATAGTGCAAAAGGCTTCTAAAACTTTAACTTCACCAGCGGCTTTAGTGTCCGATATCCGCGATATGACCAATGGGTCTACGAGAACTTCTGTAAAAAAAAAATGTGGAAACGGAATTTATTAAAATTGAACAAAGGAATTTGCACATATTAGCGCCCTCTTATCGTTTCTGAAAGGCACGTTTTTGGAGGGTACCGAAAAATCACTATCGTTTTTAAGTTCAATACGGCGATAGAATCTTTTACGAGACCACACGAGTCCTCGAATTTTAGAACATTATAATATTTTTGCGCCTCTTGCACATATACGTTACGTGCAAATTTTCGAGGAAAAACAAAAAATTAACCGTAATGAAAAATATAATTACGAGGGAACGAAAAATTTATGGATAGACTAAATGCAACTCATTGAAATTTAAGCGACACGTAAAATATAATACCTTTTAACGAATGCTTGAAGCCGGAACTCGCGTGGACCAGCATAAATTTACTTTTGTTCTCCAGTATTAGTTTATTGTCCGTCTTTATGGCCTGTTGGGTCATGTATTCCATAAATTGATCTTTAACAAATCCCGGACTTGCGATGATGATGCACTTCACTATCTCGAAGTTGACATGTCTCAAAATCGCTTGTACAACATTTTCGTAAAATCGACTGAGACCCTGTTGAACGGTAATTGGTATACTATTAGTCATGTTAACGATGTCGAAGAGGAAGAGTTACCGAAATAAATGAATTAACGAATACCTTTTCGTGTTGAGACACATTTCCTTTCCGCTTTCGCGGTATCACCTGATCTATCTTCGCACGTACTATCGTCATGTTGGACGTTATCAAGCAGACGTGCGCTATTCCTTCTTGCATCACAACCGCAGCTACGTCTGCATTCTGTAACAATTGAAGAATATATTTTTTCGTCGAACAGAAGGAGCGAAGTTTATGTCGATAAGATTGTGTTTTTGAGATTTTGCATTTACTTTTTTCAAGTTTTTTAACGTTCAAATAATTCATTAGAAAAGTGATACGTATCGGCAAAATCAACTTCTATCGAAAAAAACGTTCGGCTGCCGGATAATTGATTGAACAATTTTTGCGTTTGAACAAATTTTGATGTTTTTTCCGTTTGAAATAATTATTGTGCAAAATTGATTTTTTTAACACCCTCTGTAAAGTAAATTTTTGTTATATTTTCATTCCATTGGGAAGAGTTTTAAATTCTCTGTCAAATTTCTCTTATGACTGGAAAAATAAACGATACAATCTCCTTAACAGCAGTACGAGAGTTTTTAAATAATTATTTGTGATATTTAACCTGAGTCGGGTCGCAGGCAGTGTCGACGCGTTCCAAGGCTATGGAATCCCATATTGGCTTTTTAAGGATAAATTTACGATTTTGTTCAACGTCCAATGTGTGATATGCTCCCATCTGTGTAAGAAAGCACTTATTGTAATTCCGGCCACATATTTGAGACGTTTAAAAATCAACGAATATTTAAAAATGTTGTGAAGTTATAAGGTCCATAATACGCTAATTGGCGAAACATTGAACACCGTATTGATTAAAGGTTTTTCACTCACCTTGACGTATTTATTTTCCTCTATGTTTCTACCTTTCAGTCTCAGTACACAGGCTTGAGTATCAAAATCTATGCCCTCCACTCTAATCGTTAATGTCGTTCGTACCCTATGGCTGCTGGAACTTCCCGTTGACGTTTCCGTTTGTACTTTTCTAGCAACGAAAAAAAAAAAAATACATAATTCAAAACGAAATTGTTACAACTTGATCCAAAATCATAAAAATATTGAATTATTTCAAATAGTAGTAATAATAATTATTATTTAATATGTATAATTATCAAATTATTTTGAAGCCATTAGGGATTTTCTATGACTTTGAAATAATTTCATTTGCGTAACTTTTTTGTATTTGTTGCTATTTGACATAGAAAAAAAAACATATCGTGGATAATTGATTGATTTTGCCAAAATGAATGAGGAATACCGTGCATTGTAATTTTTACTCAAAGATGAAAATATCGGTACAAAAATAAAGCTTTTTCCATAGGGAAGTGAAAAAAATAAAAAAAATAGTATGCAAAAGCTTTTGGATTACCTAATCGTAGAACAACTAACACAATCTCCTTCGCTCAAGAGATTGTAAGCGTGCCACATATCCTCTGTATTTTCCGGTACAAGAGAAACGCTCCTAAAAACAAACGCATTTCAAGTATGAAAAATATCGATGGAATATTATTTATTTTTAAATACTATGATAAACTCACCCTTCTCCATCTTTGTCGACATTTCTCGCTACGAGTTTCATTTTTTTTTTTTTTTTTTCACAATAAAATATATCGAGACGCGCTGAAAAAAAATAATTGAAGAATAAGTTTTATATTTAAGTGAAACTTGAACGATTAACATGATTATGATTAGGTTAAACACACGCGATCGTAAACACGATGCGCCTCAGGAGCAAAAGTTTTCTTTTTCTCACCCACAATTTTAATTAACGGATCGACGAAACTATTATACAAATATCAATAAAAACATGTCTCACAGAATATTAAGATACACTAAAATAATTAATTGTAACATATGTCGAGTGTTTGCCGTCATTTTTTTTCTTTTATGTGACCCAATGGGCGCAGAAGTTGCTTCTATATATAGCTATACAGCGAATAGAGTGGTAGGGTACGATTTTCGCCCACAGAGATTAGTAGGGAGATGCACAACGCTCGGCTTTTGGCCGTCCCCATTTGAGGGGCGCTAAATCGTAGTGGCGAACTCGGGAGTACGATTTTGTGATCATCGCCTCGGCCAACATTGCAGAGTCGGGGCGAACGTGATCACCGGTGCGGTGGGTAATACAGGCGCGTGATCACGAGTCAATGCTTGGCGGAGAGAACCTCTGCGCCGCTCGAGCTTCGTTCTCGCAAACTCGGAGACTTGGTTCTTCGGACGCCGTTGAATTTTTTTCTCTCTTTTGCTTCTTGCAAGTAGCTAATCATTGTCTACGTACTCTACAACGTGCATGACAAGACTAATCAATTAGCGTAGGCGTGATTAGACGAGGAAAAAATATTTTCTCACGGCAAGCGAGCTCGCAACTTTTATGCGACTTTCATGCAATCAACTTAAAAGTCATCGGTTAGCCGACAGCGTCTCGGCATCTTTTTTTTGCTTCGAAGATTCAACGTTCGAGCCCAAGATGTATTGATTCATTTTTATTTTTTTTCTCGTGTTACAGCAACTTTCGGAATATCTGTGTGCACTCCCACGTGTACTAAATGACTTATTAATTATTGTAGGTAGTACAATATGGGATGGAGAAAAATATTTTCTGACGGCAAGCGAGCGCGCAATTTTTATACGACTTCCGTACACTCAATTTTAAAATATTCGGTTAGCCGAGAGCGTTGGCGCATCCTTTTTTACCTCAAGAATCTGAGGTTCAAGCCAAGATAGAATCGGCCTATTTTTTTTTTTTTATTCTTTCAGTTAGTTGCGATCACGGTCTTTAGACAAGCGTAAAGGATAAAAGCGTAAAGGATAAAAAAAACTGATCGCAACAAACTGAAAGAAAAAAAAAAATATAGGCCGATCTATCTTGGCTTGAACCTCAGATTCTTGAGGTAAAAAAGGATGCGCCAACGCTCTCGGCTAACCGAATATTTTAAAATTGAGTGTACGGAAGTCGTATAAAAATTGCGCGCTCGCTTGCCGTCAGAAAATATTTTTCTCCATCCCATATTGTACTACCTACAATAATTAATAAGTCATTTAGTGCACGTGGGAGTGCACACAGATATTCCGAAAGTTGCTGTAACACGAGAAAAAAAATAAAAATGAATCAATACATCTTGGGCTCGAACGTTGAATCGTCGAAGCAAAAAAAGATGTCGAGACGCTCTCGGCTAACCGATGACTTTTAAGTTGAATGCATGAAAGTCGCATAAAAGTTGCGAGCTCGCTTGCCGTGAGAAAATATTTTTTCCTCGCCTAATCACGCCTACGCTAATTGATTAGTCTTGTCATGCACGTTGTAGAGTACGTAGACAATGATTAGCTACTTGCAAGAAGCAAAAGAGAGAAAAAAAATTCAACGGCGTCCGAAGAACCAAGTCTCCGAGTTTGCGAGAACGAAGCTCGAGCGGCGCAGAGGTTCTCCCCGCCAAGCGTTGACTCGTGATCACGCGCCTGTATTACCCACCGTACCGGTGATCACGTTCGCCCCGACTCTGCAATATTGGCCGAGGCGATGATCACAAAATCGTACTCCCGAGTTCGCCGCTACGATTTAGCGCCACTCAAACGGGGACGGCCAAAAGCCGGGCGTTGTGCATCTCCCTACTAATCTCTGTCGCCCAAGTCGATCTTCGCCAAAAAATTATAAGATAGAATAAGTGTCGCGTGCACAACAGATGGCGTAACGAGACATTTTCAGTAGACTTGAGCCCCACCAGCGATGAATTGAAATAATTAAATAAATTAAAAATTTTTTTCATTCGAAATTTCACCGGAGGTGTACGCGGTGTCCAGGTGTACCGCGATGAGTTCCTCGAGGTCTCGCTTGACCGGAGAGGATCTCTCATGGTCCAGGTGCACCGCGAAGACTTCTTCGAGGTCTAACTTAACCGGCGAGCGTTTTTCGCGATCCTGGTGTACCGCGAAGATTTCGTCGAGGTCTAACTTGACCGGAGAAGATCTCTCGCGATCCAGGTATATCGCACAGATTTCCTCGAGGTTTAGCTTAATCGAAGAGTGTGTTACGCGGTCCAGGTATACGGCAAAGGCATTCTCGAGGTGTTGCTTGACCAAAAAGTGTTTCTCGCAGTTCAGATGTGCTGCGAAGACTTCTTTGAGTTCTGGCTTCATCCAACAAAATGTCTCGAGGTCTAGGGCTACCGTAAGAACTTCTCGGAGGTCTAGTTTGACCGAAGAAAGACTCTCGCGGTCCAGGTATACCACAAAGACATTCTGGAGGTCAAGCTTGACCAAACAAAATGCCTCGAGGTCTAGTTTGACCGAAGAGCGGTCTAAGTATACCGTCAAGACGTCGTCGAGATCTAGCTCGACTAGAGAGCATCTCTCGCGGTTCAGGTCATCACTCTGTGATGATTTCTTCAAGGTCTAGCTTGACCAGAGAGCGTCTCTCGCAGAGCAGGTGTACCACGGAGACTTCTTCGAGGTATAAGGTTGACTGAAGAGTGTCTCTCACGATCCAGGGGTACCGCAGTCTTCCTCGAAGCTCTAGCTTAATCAGAAGCATTCCTTGCGTCCAGGGGTACCGCGAAGACTTTATGGAGGTCAAGCTCGACCGAACAGACATTCTCTTGGTCTCGGGCTGCCATGAGGACTTCGGTGAGGTGTAGTTGGACCAGAAAGAATTCGAGGTCGACCTTGGCCACTATTATCTCTTGCAGTACAGAGGTTTCTCGAGTTCTTCTGGAGTTCGAGCTCGACCGCAAAACATCTTTCCTGATGCACATGCACCGCGAAAGCCTCGAGGTCTAGCTAGGCGAGTGATCTTCTCTCGCGGTCTAGGTGTACCTTGAGGAATTCCTCGAGGTTTAGCCAGACGAAGAACGTCTCGCCCGGTCCATGTGTACCGCGCGCGAACACCAGGAGATGTTCCGCTTCCTTCTCGAGGAAGTCTTGGCGGTACACCTGGATCACGAGAGAAGCTCTTCGGTTAAGCTAGACCGCGAAGAGTTGACCTCTTCGAGGTCTAGCTTGAAAGGAAACTTTCGCGAGATGTAGTTGAAATTTTCCATTTAGGATTTGTATCCCCGTAAGTGTAATTGTATACCATACGTATGACTCATATGTACCACAATTTTGACTGTTTTCATGTAAAAAGATACATTAAAATTAAAAGAACTCTCCGGCGTCGAAGCCAATTGAAGAAGACTCGATCGCGGGATAAACTTCACTTTGCGGTACACTTGAAACGATTCCTACGATTATACTAGACCTCGGGACGTCGCCGAGATTGCATGAGATTGCCCGGTCAAACTAGACCTCAAAAAAGTCACTGGCCTAGCTAGACCTCGAAAAAATTTTCCTCGTAAGGGGAAGAGGAACTACGCATCGCGAACGTCTTCGAGGTGCACCTGAACCGCGCGAGACGCTCTTAGGTCAAGCTAGATCTTGAAGAAGTCTTCGCGGTACACGTGGTTTGCGCGAGACGTTCTTCGATGAGGCTAAACCTCAAGGAAGTCATCGCAGTACACCTGGACTGCAAAAGACGCTGTCCGGCCAAACTAGACCCTGACGAAGTCTTGGAGGTACACCTGGACCGAGAGAGACGCTCTTCGGTCAAGCTAGAGCTCGGAGAAATCCTCTGAGTGATTCTTGCCCTCTAGACATTTTGTTTGGTCAAGCTTGACCGCGAGAATGTCTTTGAGGTATACCTGGCCCGCGAGAGTCTTTTTTTGGGCAAACTAGACCTCCGAGAAGTTTTTACGGTAGCCCTAGACCTCGAGACATTTTGTTCGATGAAGCCAGAACTCAAAGAAGTCTTCGCGGCACATCTGAACCGCGAGAAACGCTTTTTGGTCAAGCTACACCCCGAGAATGCCTGTGCCGTATACCTGGACCGCGAAACACACTCTTCGATTAAGCTAAACCTCGAGGAAGTCTGTGCGATATACCTGGATCGCGAGAGATCCTCTCCGGTCAAGCTAGACCTCGACGAAGTCTTCGCGGTGCACCTGGATCGCGAAAGACACTCGCCGGTTAAGCTAGACCTCGAAGAAGTCTTCGCGGTGCACCTGGACCGCGAGAGATCCTCTCCGGTCAAGCGAGACCTCGACGAAGTCTTCGCGGTGCACCCGGACCGGGAAAGACGTTCTTCGATTAAGCTAAACCTCGAGGAAGTCTTCGCGGTGCACCTGGACCGCGAGAGATCCTCTCCGGTCAAGCTAGACCTCGAGGAAGTCTTCGCGTTACACCTGGATTGCGAGAGACGCTCTCCGATCAATCTAAACCTCGAGGAAGTCTGTGCGATATACCTGGATCGCGAGAGTTCCGCTCCGGTCAAGCTAGACCTCGAGGAAGTCTTCGCGGTGCACCTGGATTGCGAGAGACGCTCTCCGATCAACCTAAACCTCGAGGAAGTCTTCGCGGTACACCTGGGTAGCGAGAGACGCTCTCCGATTAAGCTAAACCTCGAGGAAGTCTGTGCGATATACCTGGATCGCGAGAGTTCCGCTCCGGTCAAGCTAGACCTCGAGGAAGTCTTCGCGGTGCACCTGGACCGCGAGAGATCCTCTCCGGTCAAGCTAGACCTCGAGAAAGTCTTCGGGTACACCTGGATTGCGAGAGACGCTCTCCGATCAACCTAAACCTCGAGGAAGTCTTCGCGGTACACCTGGATAGCGAGAGACGCTCTCCGATCAACCTAAACCTCGAGGAAGTCTTCGCGGTACACCTGGATAGCGAGAGACGCTCTCCGATCAACCTAAACCTCGAGGAAGTCTTCGCGGTGCACCTGGATCGCGAGAGATCTTCCCCGGTCATGCTAGACCTCGAGGAACTCATCGCGGTACACCTGAACACCGCGTACACCTCCGGTGAAGTTTCGAATAAAAAAAATTTTTAATTTATTTAAATATTTCGATTCATCGCTGGTGGGGCTCAAGTCTACTGAAAATGTCTCGTTACGCCATCTATTGTGCACACGTCACTTATTCTATCTTGTAACATTTTTCGGCGAAGATCGACTTGGGCGAAAATCTCGTCGGCGAAAATCGTACCCTACCAATAGAGTGTTTGAAAAGTATCGGCTTCGACCAATCAGCGTGAGTGCGATTAATTAGCTTGGAAGCTGCTGTTTCTTACCTGCTCGGAAATCGGAGTTTTCCGAGCGCCGAAAAGAACAACCGTGTTTCGTTGTTTACAATTTAAGGAATTATCGCTCAACAAGCGTCGAGGAAAAAGACGCATAACATTGAGCAAAAATGAACGCACCACCGACATTCGAGTCGTTTCTGCTTTACGAGGGAGAAAAAAAGTTAGCAAAATCCGAGCGTCTGCTTTTAGCATAATTCGTCGGGATAACCTTAAAAAAACTTGAAAAACTTTTGGTGTTTTTGACAGGATTGTCAAGGAACAGGACACGAAAGTGCCGAACGCAGCTATTTTTACGGTCAACAAGGAGGACCACACTCTGGGAAACATGATCAGAAAGTACGTACTACTCTCTTTATTCATTTTTCAGCGATACCCAACTTTGTTTTTTATTTATTTATTCATTATAACGGAGCAGCGTCGATTCTCAACGTAAAATAGTCCCGTTAAAAAATCGTTATCTCACCACTCTAAATTAACGATTGTCGACGTTTTTAAATAAAAAAAAAGTAAAAATAAAATTGTTGCAGCCAGTTACTGAAGGATCCGCAGGTTCTCTTTGCCGGATACAAACTTCCGCATCCCCTGGAGCATAAATTTGTCATCCGCATTCAAACGACTTCCGATTATACTCCCCACGAGGCTTTTATGCACGCGATTACGGATCTCATTGCCGAACTTTCTCTATTTGAGGAAAGATTCAAGGTGCATTTTTTCTTTTTTTATGTCCCATTTTATTATTTCTTTTGCTTGTTGTTCACGTGTTGTTACTTTTTATTTTCAGGAAGCTATAAAGGAAAAGAAGGAAGGATTGGATTGAATGTACAAATATTCTTAACATTCGCGAAATTTCGCGGAGACACTTGTAAATATAAAGTACGTAAATATACGGAGATACCTACAATATTATACCGGATGCCTTTGTAATAACTTTTATTACAACGGATCACCACATTTTTCACTATACTTTAATTTTGATTAACAACAGTTCCAAATTGTTGAAAATGGCCATTTCTGGGTCATGCAGCAAACACTTCGAAAAGCGACCCGGAATTTTGGCAGATTTTTTGAAAGCCTATAAAATTTCGAAAACCCGACAATTTCTTAAAAAAAACTAAAGTTCTTGCATTTCCAAGTACTAATAATCCATTACGATCTTTGGATGTATTTCATTTGTTGCACAAGTTGCTACCGATTTCGTATTTATTGGATCTTGAGACATCCGTTGAGCCAAACCAGCAAAGAAATGAGATTTTGTTTCGTATTCTCCTTTTTGCATTCTTTTTCCACATGACGAAATTTTTTTTCGATTTCCCAAAGTTTCGGACATTTTTTCTCTTCGTTACTCGTTTACGCTCCTTCTGCAGGGATCTCCTTCGATATAATTTTCAAAATCTTCTCAGCATCTATTGGACATTTTTATCTTCGCTCTATCGGCTTTATCGTCGAAGTAAAGATTCGTAAAATAATTAACACAGATATCGACGATATTCAACAATCATATATTTGACAAAGAATTAATAATGTATAAATTATTTATTCCTCGTAATAAATCAGATTTTTACCCATATTCCTGAGATTTCTATCCGCAGAACGTACACTATAATTTTTTTTATTGACATCTCTCCGTTACCCGATGTACAAGGGATCGTATAATTCTAAAGTATCGGTATAACAATAATTGCAAAAACGTCATATCTGTAAAATCCATTGAGCGCTTAGAGAAAAAAATATAATGCGCGGAAGGATTATCGCGTAGAGTTGGCAAGTTGAATCGCGAATGCCTAGCGAGCGATACGCCAACGCGCTATACGAGATGTCGAGATTCGACGATCTTTAAAAAAAAAAAAAAATTGGCATCAATAGGTTCGAGAATTAGTAAAGCTGTCCATAAGAAACCTAAATTTTCTCGCGCGCCTCGCGAAGTCTCCAACGTTACTCGGCGATTGAGCAACGAAACGAATTTACGTTTTTTTTTGTTATTTCTTTCAATCACAAAACTAAATATTCGATTTAAAGGGTCAAAAGACCCGTGTATAGACGTTTGAAATAACGACAAATTGACTAATTAATACGACTGAAAAAAAAATTAAAAAGAAAAAACGAATTGAAATAACTTAATTAGCCTTTTAGTAAAAGCAGACTGCTTGCGCAGCTTTTTTTTTTACTTTGTAACCGCAAATTCCGATATTGATTTTTATACTCGATACGTTAATGTAACAATTAGGAACCATAACGCCAACTACGTATTTTATCGTTTTCTATGTACACGCGCATGACAATAAATTATTAAATAGATTTAATTGAGGATCTACTTAGATTCATAGATATACATATATACATAATTACATGGAGTATTTAGGTATATTGTGTAAATTTGTCGAATCTCCCGCTGAATCTCCCTCTCGTCCGTGACTTTCGGCACTTGTCCGCCTCGCAAAATTAGCGAAAAATTATTCGATTATTGATCGTATGCAAACTGGATTGTCTTAGCGATTATCCGAGGACCTGCAATGGGAACGTCAAATATTTCTTCGGACATATCGCCGTGGAAGCGAAACCCACCAGCCGAGGCGCAAGACAATCACACCCGGCGATACCCGTTTATATTGGAGGAGAATTTTCATTTCGCAACGTTGACCTTAACTGCGATTTATCGAACTTAATTGCCGAATCGAATCATTTATTATGTTTATTTATTCATTTAGTATTCACAGTATTCAATCATTTTGAAAATTCAAAAATTTGATTTTTACCGAACTCGTTTTTTACCGAAATTTTAACTTTTTCATATTTTTGCACCGGACATCATGATTAACGCCGCGGAAGGCAATTTAAAATACTTCCCTATTAAATGAAATTCTGAGAAAAAATCAACTGCAATTTTTCAATCAAATCAACAACAAATAGTGCCAAAAAAATTAATTGTGCACAATAATTATGCAAAAAAGTGATTAAAAAATTAATTAAAAAAATATAATTATTTTGTTAACGAATTTATTAGCAATAAAGAATTCTTTTTTCAATATGAATATTTTTAGTACCTTCAATATTTATTTAGATTTTTATTCTTCGAAATTCTCTCTTAATCTCATTTTTCACTGCAAATGTGATGTTTTATTTTCGTAACAAAAATTCTCCCCCAGTTTAACATGCATGGAATTTGAGCTGCGATGACGGTGTACAATGGATTAATTGTCAACGGAATAAACTAGATGCTATAAATAAAAAAATTAAATAATAATGATAAATGAAACGCAAATATAACATTGGGCAAACGCACAATTGTTTAGCAGCGAACCGGACGAAGGGGGTCACAGAACTCGAGGGACTTGATTTCCGATACCTTTTGTCGCAGTGGAAGACACGCGTAATTGAAATAACCGTACAATAAATTACGTTCGAATTCGGTTTGTATAAAAATATACTATGCAAAAAAATCAACGAATGTCTTTCTTTTAACTACTCAAAAATTTTCTTGTTTTTTTCTTTTCGCTTTCTTATATTTCGTATTGTTCCAAATATGACTATCCGTTACTTCCGCGGAGCAGCATAGAGCCTGAGACTTGCGAAACGCGCTTTTCTTTTTCCAACGCTTAACGCTTTCCGCTCAAAATGTCTCGGCATCGTCGCAGTTAAGCGTATCGTGTCCAAACACTGTAAAAAAAAGGGCGAAAATAACAAAAAAAAGAAAGAACTATTAGCAAATAATAAATACGCCGTGCGGATAAGTTTTCGACGATCCGAATGTCTGCGCATTTTGTGAATAATGTTTTTTTTTTATTTTCAAATACTCGCACTTATAGTTTATATTCGCAGTGATTTAATTTCTACGATTGACGATTTCAAGGTCAAATAACTCAGTGGAAACTTTTCTAGTTCGATAACAATATTGGGGAAACTAACCAAAATTACGGCAAACTTTGAACACAATTGCCATGTTGAATCGTCGAAAACTTGTAACTACTGCATGTAACTCTCCGATGATGAAATTGATATCAAAGTATTTGCTAATCCCAAGAAATGCACGACATGAACGTGATTTTCGGTAGCGTTACTGATTCACTAACGATTATTAAATAATTTAATCGTCCCATTTGCGTTACTGTTCTATATATCGAGAAAAACGAGTACTCACTTTCACAATTATCGCAATAGGGTCTATCGATCGCAGGTTTTTTTGGCGATTTTTTCGGTATCTCAGGCTCCGCAAAGTCCTGCGCCTGACGGGGACAGTCGTCCGTTTCGTGAAGATCAAATTGATCGCATATATCGCAGAACATACGCGGTGCCGTCGCTCGTTTGTCCAAAGTACTTCTGTAATACACCATAAAGACGTTAGCTTTCCGAAAATCGCGGCTTATCATTGATATTCTATTATTTTTTCAAGACTCATCGTAAATCTTGCGTTCCCATAGTTTACCGACATTATTTACATATATTTATCACATATTGTAATAAAATATATTATATTATTACATAAAGGAATGTTGTATTCTGAAAAGATCCATCGATCGAAAGATTGCACTGCAACGCAATACAATCAATTCAATTGTATTCAATTCTCAAAGAATTTCTCAGTAGCGGTTTTGAAGAAATGTGAATCGAAGCAAAGTTTGCGTTTTACTGCATTGTGGTCCGTGGCCATATTGAGAGACGCGGCGCGGCGCTCCGCTTATACTTCAAAATGCCGGAACAAATCGTTTATCGATCATTTCTCGGCGATTAAACAGTAATAAACATTTTTAATACAAAGATACAGCACAACAGTGTATAATCGTTACCTGCTGTAATCGTCGGCCTCATTTGCGGGGACACCCATCTCCAGAACTTCGATTTTGCACACAAGCGTCTCGTTCTTTCGTTGCATGTCGACGATCACGGAATTAAGAAAATCGATTTGTCCCTTATACGTCTCGTTCTCGTCTGACAATTTTTTCAACTCGTTTTGACGATCTGCAACAAGTAATTTTTCATTCGCTGATTTCATCAATAGAAAGAGGCTTTAACTAAGGCTGCTGGGGTAGCGGCTTTATTCGATTATTGGAATTTTTCCAATTATTGAAATTTTGTCGAATAATTTGGATTTTCTCGATTATTGAAATTTGTATCGAACGATCCGATTTTTTTGTCGATTATTGACATTTTTTTTCGAATTATTCATATTTTGTTGGAGTTAATTAAATTTTTTCAAAATTTCTAATGTTCGCACATTTCCTCTTTCTATTTATTGTGAAAACAAACCTGAATTTTGATTCATGTCCCCTCCAGCCGATTGGATTTTGAGATTCGTTGGATAATTCTCATTCTGTTCAGACTGAAATAACGATAATAATGCCAAATAATTAGCCGATCAATAAATTTTCTTCGTTTTGCAGAGATAAAAGTAAAAGTAAAATAAGTTAAGCTTTTGTTAAGTAAAATTAAATTTTCTCGTCCTTAAAATTACGATATAGTAATCGCGATAGCGCACCTCCCGATTGTTCTTCATATTTTCATTAAAAGTTTTCAGATCATCCAGCGCTTGATTCAATTTTCCAGTAATCTGTTTATTCTCCTTTTCCCTGAATAACAAAAAACAGAACGTCGCAGCATTGAATTTATTTACGAGGTTTTTTAAACTGTATGCGGGGGGTGTATTTTTTTTTGTAATTTCAGTTTTGTAATTTTTTCTTTTTGTTTTTAATTTTGCATTTTTAAAAATTATTATCGTATCAACTGTCGTGTACTCACAAGCGATGCTGACTCTCCCTAAATTGTGCAACTTGACTTCTCGTCGAATTCAAGTCCTCTTCGAAAGTCCGAATATTATTGGCGGATGAACTTTCCGTTTCGCGCAGCAATTTTGTCAACGACTCGATTCTCTCTTCTGCGGTTCTCAATGTATTTTCCACAGATTCCTTATTGACTCGAAGATCTTCATTGAGCTTCAAAAGTTCTTCGATTTTGGGTCGTTCGGTCTCGAGTTTCGCATGAATGTCGCGCAAGCTATCCGCCTCCTTTCGCATTTCCTCGACAAGTCGGTCCCTCGAACCAAGATCGGCAGTAAGCGCGATAATTTTTTCTTGCAAATTTTTGTTCTCCGTTTGAAGATTATTCGCGAGCGCGGTGACACTCTCCGTTTCCGTTACTTTGGCCTGATTCGCGGACGCGAAATTTTCGAGTTTTTTCTCAAGCGTTACGCTCGTCGCTCGAATTTCTTCGATCGTTCTATCCCTCTCGACTAATTCATTCTTCACGACATTCAATTCAGATTTCAACGATTCAACTTCTTTGCCGAGTTCGGAACTCTCGTTGACGCGTTCTTCCAATTTTTTGTCGAATTCCTTCCGATTACTGTCCAGTTGATTTTTCAACTGTTCCATAGAATTTTCCGCCTCTCCAAGATCTTTCGATAATTTCGATTTTTCAATTTCCTTCGCTCGCAAAACTTCCGTCAATTCGTTCAATTTATCATTTGTTTCTTGCGATGTATTTTCGTTTTCTCTCAGACGATCAGTGATATCTTTGTTGTTCGTTTCAGCGCGTGCGAGTTGGTCCTTCAGATTCGACAATTCCAGTGAATGTTCCGTCTCCGCGTTCGCCCGTGTGGAATTTAAAAGCGCGAGCTGCGTAAGCGTATCGTTGTATTTAGCGCTCGAAGAATTCGCCGCTGCGTTCGCTTCGTCCCTTTCTCTCTTTATCTCTATAATTTTTTCCTCCAATCTTTTTATCTGAGAATTTCCGTCGGCTATAACGGACTCAAGACTCTTTTTTTCTTCGATCTCCCGATCGACATTTTTCGTCAATAGTTCAATCGATTTTTTCAATTCCGTTCTTTCCGCCGTTAAATTTTCGCTCGTTTTCTCCAATTTTTCCGCCTCGTCGCGAAGTCGCGCTATTTCATTTTTCAATTCAACGGATACGTTCTCCAACTGCTTTTCTCCGTTCGAAGCTTCTGTCCGCAACGAAGAATATTTTTCGTTCAAATTGGCGACAGTCTCTTCGGTTTTTCCGAGTTTATCGGTCAATTCCGAAATCTCGGTATTTTTTATTTTCAACGCATCGACGAGTCGATCTTTTTCCTCAGATACTTCCTGAAGCATCTGTTCTTTTGCCTTCAAATCCTTGATTTCGGACGTCAATTCGGCTCGTGTTTGCGTTTCCGTATTTATTTTATTCTTTAGTTCATCAGACTCGGCGCGATATTTTTTGACCAATTCGTTCGATTTGCTTAATTGTTCGTTAACGGTTGCAATTTTACTTTCGGCGAGAGCCAAACATTTTTCTGTTTGAAACGAACGTTCGCGAAGCTCATCCAATTCCTTCTCTTTACCTCTCAATTCCTCGTTATATTTCACAAGCTGATCAGTGGAATTGGTAGACGTACTTATGACGTTTGCTATCTCAGCTTCCTGAATTTATCAATAAAAAAAAAACAACGACTAAAATAATTCACATTAAAATCAATGCCGGTGGATATTTGCGCGCATCTCCCCCGCAATCTTTCCCTCTCAATAAGAAATTTCACTTAATATCGTTTGCGATACTATAACCTGACAGTGTATTATGAAACGACGCGTTTATTTTAACAAACAAACACATAAGTAAAAGTAATAAGTCGTCGTAAGTAATAAGTAAGTAATTAGTTACCAATTTCGTCTTCTGTTCCGTGAGATGAGTTGATTTTTCCTCTGCTCTCGACAATTTTTGGTTTAACTCGGCAATGTTAACGTCGTACATACGGAGTTCACTCTCCAGATTCGTTTTTGTCTGTTCTGACAACGTTACGGCGTCTTGTAGCTCTGAAAAATCGTTCGGTTTATAAATAGTACATTATGCTACAAGGGAGGAAAGTGCGTGATTTTCACCGAGTGTGAGGATTGCTGGTCCGAGCGCAGCGAGAGCAAGAGCGGATTTTCCAAATTAATTTATTAATAAATAAATAGAAAATAGGCCTCAATCGACCGCTCCCGAGTCACGGCCCGATTCCTCTTATAGCTAATTTGTGCCGCTATGCCTTTGCAGGCATAAAAATATGGTCGATTTTTAGCACGGTCGGAAAAACAGTATCGTATGCCACACGGGAGGAGCGGATTTTCACCTCATGTGAAAATCACGCACATTCATCCCTTGTAGCACAATGTACTGTTAACTGTTAACGCAAAGCTTAAAATTTCATTCGTAGACATTGATATGCTACAAACAAAATTTTTCAATTTTTTTTTTTTTTCATAAAAAAAAAGAGTTAATATGTGAAAAAAAATATATATATGCAAATACCTGACGTTTTTTCCAAGAGATTCTTAATTTCCTCGTCTTTGTTAGCGATAATGGACTTAAGATCAGTGATCTCCTTCTCGAGAGCGCTGAGTCTTAAAGATTTCTGGGATATGTCGGCGCTTATTTCCGTTATATATTTTGTCTTATCCTCAATTTGACTCTCGAAACTCTTCTTCAATTGTTCGATTTCCGCGACTTTGGCGTCGCGAAGCTCCGACAATTCTTTCTCCTTCGTCTTCAGATCCTCGTTGAGTTTTTCGAGTTGAGCGGACGATTCGGTAGACGAAAGTAGCAGACTGGCCATTGATGCTTCCTGCATTTATTATTTATTTATTTAGATTACAGACAAGAAAACTTTGTCGTGACAATTTTTTACAAGTATTAATATCAATATCGACGTATAGATACGAGATGTCAGGTTTTTATTTTTAGTCAAACCGATTTTTTTCCTTTTCAAATGCAAACTTCTGAAACTTATAATTCATCTACTGAACTAAAATTTATCACGTATATTGCGGATTCAATACTTATTGTTTCTTTCAAATTCTATATAACAAGACTTACCAGTTTCTGTTTCTCCTGAGTAAATGAAGCATAACTTTCCTCGCTCCGCGATCGTAAATTATCCATTTGATTTTTCAATTCGTCGTTCGCTTCCTCAGTCGCCTTCAATTGCGCACTCAGCTCTGTAATTCACGAAGCTACATGCAGAATTCCACTTGCCGCAGTTACGATGGTAACGAAAAGAATTTGTCATGTTTTCTCCATTTTAGTTAATTCCATTTCTGTTTTTTCTTTTTTTAATGTAAATTACCTTTCAGGCGTTCCAATAATTTTTCCAATTCTTCGTCCTTGCCGAGACAAGCGACTCGTTGCAGCGACAATTCCTCAATGAGGCGTTCGATTTCCGCAGACTTTTCTTCCAGTTGACGGGAGATACTGTTTATTTGGAAATCTTTGTCGGCTAATTGCTTCTTAAAATTTTCCGACAATTGATTTATCTGCTCCTCACTGTCGGCTCGCAATTTTTCCAGCGCGTTTTTGTGAATTTCCGAACGGCGTTTTGTTTCGCTTTCCAGTTGATCGGTTTTCGCTTTAATCATATTTTCCTTCTCGTCGATAATCCTCTGATGCTCTTCGGCTAATAATTTTTTTTCTTTTGTACTATTCTTTGTTATATTTTCAATAGTTTGCTTCAAGTCTTGTATCTCCTTTCTCAACGTCTCAGAATCGATCTCGTGCTCTCGCTTCATTCTCTCGATCAGTACGCTCTTTTCCGATAAATTTTTCTTTATATCATCGGAATCTTTTCGTAAAACGTTCTCCGACTCTGTTCTAGCGACGGTTTCGAGTTCGCGTTCCTTCAATTTCGCTTCGAAGTCTCTTATTTGCACTGCGTACTGCTCGATCAAATCGTTACGTTCCAACATCTGCTTTTCGAGAGTAATCTTTGCCTCTTCCAAACACAAATTTCGATTTTCGATATCTAAAAAATATTTTTTTCTTAACGTTTCATCGACCACTCAAAAATAATCGACCGATCGTTGAAGCATATAACGTATATATCGACCAAAAACACATATGCCTTTAGTCTCACAATAGATAAACAATAAATAAAAAATCATATCGCAATTAAGTAATAATATACATTAATTAATATAATATATAACAGTATTAAATTCCGTTGGTTAACCTTGAAAATCTTTTTTTTCGTGCTTCAACGCCGACGATAGTTCGGTACGCAATTTGGCGATCTCTTCTTCGGCCTCGAAGAGCTTAGTGTTTTCTTGTTCGAGTTGAATAACGCGTTCGCGTTCTTCGCTGAGTTGCTTCTCGAGTTCCTTCAATTTGCTTTCGTTCAGCGTGTTGACGACCTGGTGATTAGAAATCGACAAAATATCGTTCGGTGAATAATCCGGACGCATTGTCTAATGTTTTAAAAAATTTTATGTCACACCGTACAATCGACGATATGTTTTTTTTTATGTCAAAATTTCGCAATATTGAAAGCTTTCACAATAATAAATAAAATCGTTAGACGTGTGCTAATAGTGTTTGAAAAGAATCAAATTAAATAGTAGTAGTCAATTCGAAATCCAAATCATTCGAATTTTTTGGAATTATTGATATTTATTCGGTTTATTTTAATTATTTAAATTCTTTGAGGTTTCATTGAATTTTATTGAATTACAGCGAGTTATTTGAATAGTTCGAATATTAATTTGAATTATTTGTATTCGATTTACGGCCGAATTATTCGAAATTTTGAGTATTCGCACACCGCTAAGAATAATATTAATAGAAAAATGAAAAAAAAAAAAAAAAAAAAATAACAAAGATTGATTTTAATTGTAGCAAACATTATTATTAAATCGAATAACAATTTAAATACAAAAACCAATTGATAATAAATAAATCACATTGCATCAATATGAAAAAAAAGACTTGACACTTCTACAAACTAAATATAAATACGATTTAGTGAAATCGTTTGTAAATCGAATACCTATTATTTTCATGAAAAAAAACAAACAAAAAAATAGGCACAACAGTATATATAGATATTGTATATGTACGGTATAACAATTCGTGTTAACAGTGAGACATCATGTGATACGCATACCTATTTATCACGTTTAACGGACAGGAAATCGATGAAAGCGCGTTACGTTTTATTTGTTAAATATTTATCACGAGAAAACATATTTACTGCCAGTGATTAAGACGTTATTACGGTGAAATGAACGTGAATACGAAAATGTGTAATACAAAAGACAATGCAATTTTGAAATATCACGACGGGGGCGATGTAGAAATTCTATCCTCAAAAGAAATTGGTACCCTTGTTAAAAAAAAAAAAAAAAAAAAACAGAAAAAATGTTAGCGAACGCTTTTTTCATTTTTTGAAAAAATCGATTTAGCCGGCCAATTCAACTTCATCGATATTCGATTCATCACCCAATTACATTCGCCATAAAAGACGACACAAAAAAAAATCTTGAACGAAATTTCGATCATACTATTTAAAATAAATTATTTGCAATGCTTTGATTTTGAATCCTGATAAATAAGAATTCAAAAATGGAACGTACAGTAACAGGAATGTCTTTGAGATATTTTCGGGCAAATTATATCGTGTTACATGAAGACTTTTGGAGTATTTACTCCGAGTAAATTTAGTATTTGTTAATTTGAAACGTTAGAGAAACGCAAAAAAAAGCGATAGTGTTTTATAGGTTTCGCATAGAAAAAGTCACGGAGACGCTGATCGACAAGCTAAGTATGAATTGACAGCGATAGTGCAAGCAGTGCAGATAAACAGCGTCAACATCTTCTCGGTTTGGAATATCTTCCCTCGGATACTCACACATTGATCGGTACTCTGATTCTGAAAAAAATCGAATAACAAGTGTGTGGGTGTTATAGACTACTCCGATAGATTTTTATAGCTTTAAATTATGTTTTAGCGCGATGATATCGCGAAAAATTCCATATCCGGACCTAATTCGAAATGCGGTTTGGAGTGCTTAAGAAAAAAAAAAAAGCTTTAATTTTTTTTATTCAATCGGTCATTCAAATTGTTTTACTACTTCACGAAAAAGTGATTTTTGTACAAACGGAGTTTTTGTACAAAAATATTTATTACTGACGCAGCGATGTGCAAATTTCCCAAAAAAAAAAACAAATAAAATATTCGAGAATTTCAAAATGTAGCTATCGCTCATCGCGGTTCATGTCGCTTCTGGTGAAAAAGAAAAATATCTTGTAAAATCGGATGTCAATATGATTCGTTTCACTATCGCCTCGTATTATAGTTGACAATTTTTCAAATGCCATATTCCGATTTCATTGTGTCGGCATTTTGAAAATCGAAATTTGGAATTTTTAAAAATTTGAAAGTCGGTCGTATTACAGTTATCGTTTCGCGAATGAGTACAATAATTTCGAATGAGACACTTGAATAAGAAATGTAGACATTTTTTTCAATCACCCAAATGTGAGTGATGTGGGATTTCCAATTTGTGTAATTTGGTAATTTTAAGACCATAAATGGCGAACGTTTCTCGATTGGGAGTCGTTTTGTGTTCGTTAAACACCGCCACCGTGTGGATATTAAATAATACGCAAAGCTGAAGCCAAAAATAGTCTATGTATGTATGTCTATGTTTTGTAATATTACCGTAGAAACGGTATGAAAATGTAACGATAAAAAAACCGAAAAACGAAAGCCAATGTTCTGCGCGATATTTATTAAAAGATGCAGAAACAGATAATACAATGGATTGGCGGAAATGCGTGTTTTTCGGCATCTCAACGTAACATTATTCGTCAAAGTGACTATCCCATCTGCGGCAATAACATTTTTCGAATTTATGTCATTAAAATTGGCTTTTCTAAGATTTTTATGCAATATTTCACGAAATTATGCATATCGATGCCATATAAATTCTGAACATTATTGAGCGAAGTCGCTTCTCGTTTTATTTCATCGTCTATAATAGTCCATTATGCTACAAGGGAGGAAAGTGCGTGTTGCCCACCGCGTGGGGTTTGCAGCCCGAGCGAAGCGAGGGCTGCGATCACACGAGGTGAAAAGCACTTCCTCCCGTGTGGCATACGTTACTTTATTCCTGACAACCCTATAAAGTCTATATTCCGTACATGCGATGGCGAAAAAGGTTAACTCGGAGTACGGGCACCTTTCGGGCACCTTTCGGGCACCTCTCGGGCGTCGGAGTACGGGCACGGGAGGGCGTGCGTATATAAATTATAATACTGATATTTTTTTTTAATAACAAATTTTTCTAATAACTATATACGGTGGGAAATAAAGTACTACTTTATTGCCCGGCGGGAAATAAAGTACTACCGTGGTGGGAAATAAAGTAGTACTTTATTGCCCGTTCCGTTAATTACGTCCCGCTGGATTACAATTCGCCACTTTCCACCCGCCTCGGAGTTACGGAATGTGGACTTTATAGCGCGGTCGGGAATAAAGACAATTTCGTTATGTATTTCGCAGGAAACTCAGTCAACAGTGAATGAAATTTCCGTTTACGCCCAATAATTTTTTGTTTTGTGAGTTACTCGAGAAAAATATTGAAAAAATATTTATAGCAGGAATCGATTTTCATTTCAAAGGGGGGAAAAATTAAACAATTTGATAGACAAAACAGATATCAAGTAAATTATTTTCAGCTGTAATTTAACAATAATTGTAAAAAATATTTCGTTGAAGACGTAGGATCGCAGGAATTGCATAGAAGTTGATTCGTATTCAAAAAGATTTACTTGTTTTAACGAATATAAAAAAAAAGAGCCTTAATAATTTCGTACCTGTATATCATCCTTGTTGACGGATTCTTCTTCGAAGCGGAACAGGAGATCTTCACTCTTTTGTTTTTCCTCCTCGAGATGAACTTTGAGAGTATTTTTTTCATCCAATAACTGAGCCAATGCCGCTTGAGCTTCTCGTACTGTTTTATCCATATCCTCGCGATACTTGAATGTTAAACGAAAAATGTTTAAGTAAAACTATCGATAACCGACTATCGGTTGTTTATCATTTAATAATAATAAATGAGTGATTATTAATTGCTTAATTAAAAATTAATCGTTAATATTAATATTATATAATTAAATTGTTATTGAAAATGTTAAATTTTCAGTTTATTGTAAAGTTGTTTTGGTTTTTTACGTAAATTTAATCGATACCTTCTGATATTCTTGTTTCAATGTCATAACTGTATGTTCGGCGTTATCCGCTTGGGTAGCGGCTTTTGAAATTCTTTCGCGTTCGAAATCTCTTTCCTTTCGCAGCATCTCGATCTCTTGCTGTTTTTCCTTCAACATTTCCTGCAAGTCATCAAGAATCCTTGTTACAGTTACGGTAATACCGGATACGCCAAAAAACGAGGATGCTATAGAAAAATGGTTTTACGAACAATCGATTCTGTATCTCTAAATCGTGCGATTAAATTTTCGTCGGTAGTCTAAATGCCCGTAAGTCGACAAATCAATTGTCGATCAAGTTGATCAATGTTCAAAATACGAAGTAAACGAATTATCCGTAATTTACCGACCCGAAAAATATTTTATAGCAAAATGATAAACTCGGCAAAGCCGTTATCCTAACTGCGCTTTTAGAAAAAACTTAATTTTTCGTATATTACTGCAGTTTCAGTTGCTTCGAACGTACGTAACGCTTTATCGCAAATCTTATTTTCTACTTTAAATAGTTATGATAATAATTTTCTTTTTGTTTATCATTATTTGAAATGAATGAATGCCTTTTTAAGCAATTAATTTATTATTATAATTGAAATGGAATGCGGAGACTAAAAGAGTCTCGAAGTAACCTTTAGAACAGAGTATCGAGTTTCACGATTAATCGGAAAATTTCAATAAACTCTGATTTTTTACGCCGGTTTTTCCCGATAATTATGCGCCCCGTAATATAGAATTTTGTATGAAAAATCCGTCTCGAGAAACAGTATCTATTTCTTTTGACTCATTTATCTATTTTTCCAGTTTAAAGAAGAGATTCGCGCGAACTACCATACGGATATTTTATTTTTATTGCGAAGTATCCTTTGGGAGATCGATGTCATTCGGATCCGCATACTATCGCACAAAACGTCTTGATAATCAAATGAAACGCCAAATACTGCGAGTCCTCTATCTTTAGTACTACTGAATTTTGAAAAATTTTATACGCTTCAGTTTTAATGTTTGAAAAATTTTAATGTTTTCTTATCGTTATTTCTTTAATGAAAAGAAGAATAATGTTGCAATGAAAAATTCTAAACGTCGTAATTCGATGGAAATCTTAGAAACGATTTTGTAAGTCAATTACATATCGACAAAAATCGATTGAAAAACAAACGAAATGCCATTGAAATTCGATAAGTGAAAATTAAAGAAATCCGCTAATTCATTGCAACGGAAGCACGCTTTTTTTGTTTCGAGGTTTCCGTGTTTTGAATTAATGAGAATTAATGCAAATTTACATTCCCTGCAAAAAGTGAGTTTAAACAGATTTTCGAATAGTTTTCAATGTGATAACAATCTTAAAACAAAAAATCATCCATACCGAAGGTGATGAGAATGCGCATTCTTTAAATATATTTGAAAAAAAATCAGAAAAATTAACGAATCAACTATGACCGAAGGAATTACTAATTCGCTGAACAATTTTTTTAAAACCAATTTCTTAATAACTTTTTGGCAATTTTATTATACAAAATAAATATTCTCAGCCCCTTCTGTACTAAAGTTTTTTTGTCGATTTTCATCCCACTTCGAAGTATTTGAAATTCGCTCTGAATCTCACTTTTGGTAAGGAATATGCCGATAGCTTTTTCTTATACCTTAAACAGCCGTATGTACTCCCGATGATTCCTTCTTTTTTCGTGCCTTTCATTAACGCAAAATATTTCAATTCATTAGAAGTAAACCGCCGAAGATAACCGCGAATCAATTTTTAGTTAAAAAAATAATAATAATAAAAATAAAATAAAACAACATCGATTCTCTCGAAAAAAAAAAAAAAAACCATTTTTCTATGTACCCACCTGTCGTGTTTATTGTACCACAGGGATATTCGGGGGGATCGGTAACATAAATTTATTACACAATAGATCAACGTACATATAAAACAAAATAATTGTATGTCTACAAAAATATATAACAAGTTTGTCAATCGATCTACGATCTTTATACGAATTATTATAATTTGTAGGCAAGCGGCGAACCAGCGATCTGCATAAATATTTTGTTTCTACAGCATTCCCACGATAAATTGTGTGTATAAAAAAAAACGAAATTCATAGCCCAGCCGACGTTCGGACGGGCTGCGGGTGTCGGAGGGAAATTTTTTTGAATTTTTTCATTGGCGAAAAAATTCTCACCGATAAACGGCGAATCTATTGTGAATAGGAAAAACAGTCGAGTAGTTTCTCACCTGCATTGAACTTCGTGCAGGTGTCGATGTGCGTAAGCCAGGCCTCTGCAATTTCATACGTTAAACAAACAACGAAAACCAAAAAACAAAAAAATAACGACGTTACAATGGTACGCATGCGGATTGTCGAACATATTCAATAAAAAAAAAAACTTAGCGACGCTCGGGCGATTAGCTGCGAATCATCTCACGTCGATTACTTTACAACAGACTCCACAATAACATCGATAAACAAACGAACGGTAACCATTTTTTTCCTCTTTTTTTCTATTCGGAAATACTTGCGAATGTGCGTATTCGGGAGTCGACGGCACTGAAATTGGAACAATTTTCGTGTGAATAACGAAAAAACAAATTAATAACTTTATTAATTTTATTATTATTATTATTATTATTATTTAATTGATTTTTTTAAATATAACAAAGAAAAAAATTATAATCTCTACGAAAATAAAAATCGAAAAACGGAATTGTCGCAACGCGCGATAGGTGCAAAAATGTACAATTTTTTTTTTAATCCTCTTTTGAGATCCAATAATAATAATTGAAAAAAAGTTTTGGCATATTTCGAAAGGCGTTCGAGTCTTGTGAACCAAGTAAAAGTCAATTAGTTATTTTCGCCGGATTTTTTTTTTCGTTTTTTCGTAATATTATTCGAAAAGCGCTTAAGCAATGTTTACCATCTTCGATACTTCGTGACACGTGTATATCTCGCAATGAAATTTCGGAGAATATTGATATTGAAATATTGCTCTCGTATTTCCGTGCCGTCTACTTACACCGTCGTTGGAAGGAGATAAAATAAAAATACTTCTAACAGCGTAGTTGGATGAGATTCTTCGGCATCTTTGGAAGGGGAAATTTGGTTTTTTTTTTATGGTAAAAATTTATGAAATTTCGGTGGTTTTCACTCGGGCATTGCGAATCTTACCCTCGAACCCGAAGCCGTTCCTCTTGTAGCGACACTGGCATTGGTACTTGCGACGCTCGACATCGAAGCCAATGATTCTCGCGAACCGCCGATTCTTCTTATCGATGAATTCATCGATGCACCGGTCGGTTTGTGTAATGCGCACATTGCGCTCGTTCTTCGGCTCGACGGCGAACGACTTACTTTGTGTAACGGTGCGAAAAGACCGTGTCGCGGACGACATTCGAAATACCTATTGATACAATATATTGGTAATAAATTCTCGATAAACTTCCACAAGGAAAAGAAACGGAAAATCGTCGAAGCAAAGTGAGGAAAAAGAGGATAAACAGACGGAATCGATCGCGAGGGCGAAATGGGTGTTGTAGGAAAAACAAAGCACCTTATCTCATCAACGGAACCGTCATTCTTGCCAACCGCGTCGTCCAATTCGACTCCGCACCATTCACCGGTGGCAAATTCCGTTGTTCCCATGAATCT
Source organism: Cryptus viduatorius (assembly GCA_964006125.1). NCBI lineage: Eukaryota > Metazoa > Arthropoda > Insecta > Hymenoptera > Ichneumonidae > Cryptus > Cryptus viduatorius. The sequence goes on along the minus strand of OZ023225.1, from coordinate 8,072,443 downwards.
CAATACGCCCGTTTTGCTTCCCTGACTTGAGGAGACGATCACACGGTCGCCTAACTTTAGATCTTTATGAGACACCGAAGCGAGGCTCGTGGTTGACGCATCTGTATCCGATAAGGATCAATCAACCGTTTTCCTCAGTGAACCAAATTTTTATCAATAAAAAATTATATAAATAACAAAAAATATACATAGATATATCGATTCAGAAAAAAATATATTGCATTGTTTATTCGTGTGAAATGCTTAATTTCGAGTTAAATATAATATATAATGGACGAAAAAAGGTGCAAAAAGAAAAGCGTGTGCCACTCGATTCATTTTTGTTTTTTTTTTTTTTTTCATGATAAAATTAAGTGCAGGTGGATTGGTGAATCTGCAATGCACTTTTGTGGATTGATCTACGGACGACGGTAATTTTGCTTGTATCTCGCCTGCTTACTTAAGGACGGCGACATCGATTTGTTGAGATTGCCACGTAAACTATCCAGCGGGCTTGTTGGTGTCTTTTCACCCGTCGGCGACGCGATCATCGCCTCGGGTAGCGGTTGCCTCGTGAGTCTCGTTAAACGAGAAAAAATTCCACGCTTTGGTTCGCACTGAAAGTACCGTGAACCCGCCACGGAACCATCATTTTTACCTGCGAATTTTCAGGCGCATTTTTTTATAGTACTCAACCATATTGAAAAGCCAATATGGTAATAATCGGTATAGTCAAAGGAGTTTAAGTCTCGAGAAACTTAATTCTTGGTGCCCAATCACCTTTTTTATAAAAAAAATGATATTTCTTAAGGCCGCTGTGCCTTTCGCCGGTTCAATTCCGAAATCAAAAGTGAAATTCGAAGAGAGTTTCGAATACATCCCAATGAGATTAAAATAATAAGAAAAAACATCAACCATATCGAATGCGCTATACATTTGCCATAATGACAATGCCAGAAAATTATTAAGAAAGTAGTTAAAAAATAATTGCTCAACGAAACATCCGATAAATGAAATTTATTTTTTTGGCAATATTTATGAATTTTTCAAAATTCTTGAAACTTTTTCAGGGAAATGCGGGAAATATTCTTTTTATGAAAACGTATACAAGATTCATGACGTTTCATCCATAAAAATAAACGAATTAAAAATTTGAAAATCAGAAAGAATCGATACTAAAAAAATGTATATATATTTGAAAAATTAAGGAACCAATTCTTCCAAAAAATAATTCAGTTGCCGGATGATATTTTAAGTAATATTTTTAAATTAATTTGTTAATAACTGTTTGGTATTATTAGTACTATTATGCAAAATGAATGTTTTTCACATCTAATATATTGTCGATTTTCTAAAATTTCTGTACAGCGAAGTGTTCGAAATTCTCTTTGAATCTTACGTTTGGCTGGAAATATAACAATACACCCTCCTTAACTCGCCCCTAAAACTTTCCGTTTGCCTTCAATTATGCTATTCTTACAAAACTTGTAATAAACGTTAAATGTTTATTTTTTCTTTTTTTTTTACAACGAAAATAACTAAGTTTAGAAAGAAAATAGTCTCGCATTTTTGCGAAATTTTCTTTTTTTGCCAAATTCAAACGTCACTATTTGTACCTCACAGTTTTACGATAAATAAATATTTTTATACATTAGCCAAAAAAAAAATGGTCGCCGACCGTACGCAACTTGAGAGCATAAATGATTTTTATAATATTGCAAATGTTTCTTTAAAGCCAAACTTTGAACGTGTTTTCTGTACCGCGTCTGCAAATTTCTGTTTAAAAAAAAAACAGATTTTTTTGTTTTTAAATGGTTTTGTTATTTTTTCAAATGTTCGATATATTAATAAATGTAAAAAAAGGAGAATTGTTTTTTTTTTAACGAATATCTTTCATCACTTACCGATTGGCTCGTCAAGTACGACGCCAGCCCAATCTCCAGGTGCGAATTGGGTCTCGCCGATGTAAGCTATCGAACCCGGTTTTGTACCACCGACCCATACTCGATCACCTATTATAAAGCTGTCGGTGTCTTCTGTCAAGACGACGCTAGTATCTGTTTAAGATTCGTTAAAAAACATTATCATTTTTTTTATTTCGTGTTCTTTATTAACAGGCCGATGTTTACGAATGGTTTTTTTTTTTTATTCGTTGTTTTTTCTTTCAGTTAACCGATGAAAAAACAAACCGCATTTTTATTCATTTTGTAGGATAAAAATTTAATTCAATTATTCCGATTTTATACGATTTAAAAAAATGCTGTTGCAACGATTGGGACATTTCGTTATTAGTACCTATACGTTGTAAATACGTACGCAGTCGACAAACAATGAAAAAAAAATCGCGATTCATTAACGCTCGTTTGCATCGGGGACGATTCTTTGTCACCGACGAAAATATCAAATTTCACTTCTGCAATAATCGATTTTGCATCGACGAAAATTCATAATACAATCGAAGATTTCAAAAATATACAATATTTATCTATGCGAAACAACTACAAGTACAAAACTAAATTTTCCAATTTGTGTGCGTCTTTTGGCGAGGTGCGCAGATGCAAAACGTGCTGAACAATGAAGCTGTCGCAGCGACCTACCTGATCCGCGTCGCAATCCAGCTTCACTTAGTCGACGTCCGTGACTCTCCCACAGTGGCTCCATCGAATCTGGATAATTACATCATGCAACACACACAATGCCAATAAAACATCGAACGAAAAAAAAGCCGAGCAACGGAAAAGCCAAGATACAAATTTACATTATTCCGACCCAATTAAACTCTGAAATGCTTATTGTTACGATGTTTTTTTGCATATTCATAAAAAAAAAAAACAAAAATATCGCACAACAAGCCAACATGCGTAAAGTATTGTATAACAACAAAAAATTCAATAATTTCCGTAATTTTTCCGATTGATTTGGGAATTTATGAAAAATTTCCCGAAAATCAATTTTCCAAAAACACAACTTCCTAAAATAATGAATAAAGGTAATAAAAAAAAGTAATAGAAGCGCGATGAATTAACGTTACATTATCGGAAAATTGCACATTCGGGACTTTGTTTATCCGAATTTTTTCCGGGTACCTAAATTTGGCCATAAAAGAAGACCAATTAAATTGAAACCCTATGCGATAAAACGTACGGAATCGTTGGATATTCGATTATTCATATTTATCGTCGAGAGGATTGCATATGCTAATAAATGTCGGTCATAATGAGATTACAATACGAAACGACGAAACCACGGGTTCGTAATAATAGGCTCCATTGAAGTCGAACAAGCTGTGCACTAATATCGCGGTGCTAAATGAGCCGCGAGGTTCGACGTTATATCGAGCCTCCGACGTACACGATAATTACATTGTCGATGATTTGGATCTCCGGACGCCTGAATGCATTCAGCCATGAAGCCCCCGAGGCTCGAATCTTTCGCGGGACTTGTCCGACGCATCGGGTTATGTAAAGTGACCATTAACGAGAGGCAGGGCATGCTTTGTAATTGTAGCCGTTATGGGCGACCGAAAGATTCCGTGATGTTACATTTTTTCTCATTTTCGATGCCATTATATAGTCCCTAAAATTTCCATATGCGATCGGTCTAAAAAGATCAACAAAAATAGATTATTCTCGACCATATTATTGAATTTGGCGAGAATTGACCATACCGTCCGATTTTTATGCGATTTTAATTTTTAGACAAAATCATCGAAAAAAGTGCAAATTTAATTTGCACATAACTTCCTTATTTTTTTTAATCGTCAGTTGGAAACTCCGGTTCCAAAAAAAATCGGAAGCAATGCGCAAATATATTCACATTTTTTTTATATGTTCGCGCATCGACTTTGTGATTGTTTTGTGATAATTTCAAACAGCTAGAGAAATAGAAATCTTTCACACGAGTTTATAATTAAGAATTTTTTTCTCTTTTTTACTCGACTTTTTAAGGTCAGAATGGTAAAAACGAAGCAAAGTACATTCTTCGCATTTTTTCTCCACAATAGTTTCGTGTTTTCATTCGTAGCATCATAAACCGTAGGGAGTCGTCGAAGGAAACTGTAGTATGTAAAAAAGGAAGGCATTTATACCTCAGGATGTAATTAATTACTGACGGATTCATAATTGATAAATCATTTTTTCTTTTTGTTTGTTGAGGTTGAGACTCGAGTCACGTTGAGTGCAGATCGTGTCATAATTATTTTTGACTTTTCTTTTTTACTCGCGTTTCCATATTCTCATTCATAACAGTCGGTACTATAAATCGCGGTGAGTCAGTCAAGGGAATCGGCAAGCCACTGCGCAATGTACTATTCTAGCGATCGTGTTACCGTAGCGTAGGAGATGAAAAGCTGAGCAAAGATCGAACGAGGTACAAGCTGTGAGAAAAAAAAAAGAGAGAGAAGAAAAACATTCCACTGTGGTCGGTAAGTCCGGATATCGCGGCTACTCAGTTTGATTAATAATTAATGAGAAGGTAGGAGTGGGCGCGGTGGCCAGTAGGTCGAACGCGTGGGTAGCGTCGCTTGTGTTCTACGAGATTAATCATTGATACGCGAGAATACGTTTCTTCTGGAAACAAGGGATTTCTTGTTACACCAGATAAATAACTCGTCCGCTCGTGTTTTCAATCGATGTTTTTTTTCATCTTCTCCTTCGCTTCATTTTTTTTTTTTTCATATTCTGGTCGCGAGTGCGGTTTCATTCATATTGAAATGGACGTACGCCGTCGAGATTCAACGATAAGTTTCAAGAAGTTTACTTTACATGTGACATGGTAATGCATTTCACAAATCGATTATAAAATCTGCGCGGATCTGTTATTTGCTCGTGTTATACTGTGCGGTCCAATGCGGCAAATGTTTCGGTAGACGAAAAAATTCATTTAAGAAAAGTTTATCGTTTTGTTAACAGACATACGTGAAATTGAGAGATTTTCTAATAATTTCCAATGTAGTAAGAATTTAAAAAAAATCAACCACTCCGAAAGTCCTAAATACATTAATTTTGCATAATAATATGCACTCGCACAACCTTTGTTTCGAATTTTTGATACTTTTCGAAATTATTTCATATGTTTTTTTTATTGATGATCAGTCACGGATTTTGGATACGAGTTCGCAAAAAATTACGATTTACACTCGAGAAGTTTTTGGTCAATTAATCAAACATATTTTCGCATACCAATTAAACATTTTTCGAAAAATGATTTTCGGTAATGGTAGAGAAATATTTTTAATGAATTTGTTGCCATTTTGGAATTATTATTATGTAAAATGAATATTTTCAGCTCCTTCTATATGATTGATTTTATAAATGTAAATGTAACGATACACTCTCCGTACGTATAAAAAAATGAAAGAAATAAGAAGCGCGTTGTTGAATTAAATGTTCAATTAAATTGGTTCGTAAAATTCGCCAGTAGACGGAATTCTCATCGTTTTCCAATTGATGTATTTGTCACATTGTCATTAATTAAAATGAATGTATTTATTTATAAAAAAATAATATAAATTATAATGTTATATAATATAATTTATTTATTAATTTTTTACTTGTATGTGAAAGGAGAAATACTATATGCTGGCGTCACGGAATTTCAATATTACCACAAAACAGGTTTTCCGCGTGGTGCGGGCCTTCGGCAGTTAATTAACATTCAACGATTCCTTAAAGGACAAGTTCGGCCGAAATGTGTATTATGTGTAAGCGTTTCCGTGTAAAAATCATTTTATAAATTGACAACAACTCCGGCATACCTATGGCTTTACGAGAATTCTTTTGCCCGTTGTCTCACAACGGAAGGTATGCGTCAACGATGTGTGTGTTTTATGTACGCCGCATTATAGCATCAGGGTTACCGTGTGGTACAGCATCAACCCGCGTAACGACGTGTCGTATGTGTCACCGGTGTTTACAATAACTAAACCATTGCGACGTTTCCATTTTTTCATAATATACAATTTTCCTTTTCTCGATATTTTGTTAATAGATAAATTCCTAAATAAACGATAATGAATAAATAATAGCATCGTAAAGGAAATTTTTGTTAATCGTAATTTTTACGATTTTTTTTTAACATTGCCAACGGTTTTTTTAATTAAAATGTCGAAAAAATAAACGGTTTTTTTTACAAAACCAAAGTTTTTGGTGTGAAAAAGCGAAACTCACGAAATTATCAATTACCGAGTTCCGAAAAATTTCACCGTCGAACGAATTTTTCTTGTACGTAAAGCGCTTGAATCGCGGTCTTTGCAAATTGTATAATAGACGATCGTCAATAGATGAAATATGTGAAATTTATGACAGTGTATTCTAAATGAATTAGTACCTCTTGTATAAATAACCGTAATGTAGGAGTTTATCGTCGGATGAGTCAGAATGACAAAATAAAAAAGTTTAATCAAAATTCTTCAACATATTAGTCATTGTTAATCATTTATAGATGATAATTGTCTCGATTCGGGAATTTTTTTTTTTTACATATTACGGTTGTTTTTCATAACTTTTACACAAGTCACAGCGTAAACTGTAGAAACAACGGCATGAAAAGCATTAAACATAAGAAAATGACGTTTAAAAATAAAATAATGTTTTTGCTACAGATCATTAATTATTAATTTTATTTTTTATATACTATCGATTTTCAATCCGATTTTTCTGTATTAAAGAAATTCTTTTCGAATTTTTCAATTTTGAGTTTTCAATATTTTTCATTTTATTGTTTTTCAAATTTGCCCTGAGAGTCGTCTAAAAATTCTTATAATCAATTGTAATATATATATTTAAAAAATTGATATCGATTAGGTGAATTATAAATTTTCAAAAAATGCACAGGTGTTGGATGGATGCGATTGAAAGTAAGAAAGACGAAGCTGTGTTGACTGTGAGAGCCATTGGAAGGGTCAATAAATATTGTGTTGCATCATGCGATGACTGCACCGAGCAGTTTTCTAGGTTTCTGCAGTGTGCAGGGATGACAAATACAGTGAGACACTACCTCCGACTAATAAGGTAAGATACGTGCCCTCAATGCACTCGTATATACTTATGTGGTCGCAGTCTCATCGTCACAAGGGGGGGGGGGGGGGGGGGGCTCGCGTCGTTCCTATAGTTCGTACAGTAAGTAGAGTATTACTGGCAACGTTTCTACATCGTTTTTAAAAGCCGACACAAGCCAAACAACGAGAAACATCAAAAAATAAAGATCGATTTAAATAAAACACGCCGGACGATTCGGAACAAAAATGACACAAAAAATGGAATTGAAACATCGCGGAGTTACTTCTGAATGTCAAAGTATTTTCCCGATTTTTTTTACCGAATGAACGATTTAATTTTTATCACTAAGTTTCGGTATTTTAAAAATAGTTTATGTAATTATGAGTCCAAAAAAAATACGATAACTACACTGATATTGGAGTTGTATTGGATAGCAATTTCACAATACATCGATGACGCGTAATGTATCGGAAAAATGTGATAACAAAACGGTTAATGAAAAGGAAATGAGAATAAAAGCGTGAATTTATAATTACCGAAGTTAAGTCAATGTGGCGTTTTTAGTAGTCAACATTTGATCGATCGAGGATTATGGATATCGAGAGCGGCGAGATCAGAATATTTACCAGTTAACAGATGCTTCGCGACGAACGGTAGAATAACGACTTACCGAGAGCTTCGCGATTCGGATCGGCGGGAGTATACTTACGATGTCTCAGGCGGTCTTGTGGGTGTATATCAGGTTCTCCGGACAACTAAGAGCTGCGAACGCATCAAAGAGACTTTGCTTCGCTCCACGCTACTGAAGTAGTGGGGGAACTCATGGTAACTCTTTTTTAGGAATGAGAAATAATCCTAACGAGTGTCACTTGCTAAACTTCTCTTTTTCTACTATCGTAATACCCATCGATCTCTATTTCTTTCGGGACGGCAATGCTAAGGTAGAAAATTGCTTCAAAATGTTTTCAAATTTCGAAGATCGATACATCACCGTGGTGACTCAATCGCCAATTGGTAATTCTTCCCTTCTCCACGTTCCGAGTTCCGGAAAAATTGGAAATTATTATCAATATTTTCCAATGTTAAAAATTTGAAATTATTATGAATACTTTCCATTTGGAAAAATTCGCAAATATCGCAAAAACTTCTCAATGGGATAAAACCTTAAAAATAAAAAACAACCCATAACAAAGATTTCCGAGGGTCGATTGATAGGCTACGCACAATTTTTTTTGGTTAAAGTATTATCAATGTTTCGATGATGTAGTGGGCGATACAGCAGTGTTATCTTTTCCTTGATCGGACGCTTTGGACGCTTTGGAACGCCTTCATTCATTTTCTGTTTTTTGTTTCAGTCTCGAGATGCTTCTCAGAATTTAATTTTTTCTGCCACCGCTATTCTGTTCGTATCATTTCTGTATATTTTCCATATTGTATTCCATATTGTTTTCCATATTGTCTATTTGGTTAAAAAAAACGATGAACATTCGTTTTTTTAGACATCGGAAAACATCAAACGAAGAAAATGAAAAAAAAAGAAAAATAAATTGAAATTTTGAGGAGGAACTCCAGATCGTAACGTAAAAAATCCGAAGCCGCGGCCAAGAAAAAAAAAGACTATTAATAATCTTTTCTTTAAAGAAATATGTATAATTGTTGACATTTTTGTTATAATTACTATACGTAATATTATTATCAATAATACGTATAACACGTAAAGTAATTTTGAAAACATTTTGCTCATAACAGTTTCAGCTCCGTTTCTTATAATTTGCAGCGCCGCGATCTTTAAGTTCTCAATGAAGCGCGCAAACGCCGTGATTTAAAATTTTTTAAATGTTTCTCTAAAAGTTTACATTTTTTTACGTTACGTTGCTAATGGGCAAAAAATGAATTTCCATTGTTGTGAAATCCCAGTTGGTCAATCGATTTAAAAATCGAGAAAATGCACATATGTTCACGTGATATTCGAACAAAAACAATTGATGCAGATATTATAAGTAGGAACTTTTTTTTCTCTAAATTTCAACACTAATACTAATAATAATAATAACAAAATGATAACGAGATATAATATTGAAGCACAACATCGCGCAATAACCCAGAAAGCCAACAACCACAAGATGAAAACAAGCACAGAAGCATGCTGTTAAAAAAATAAATAAAACATTAAAAGTTGTTGAATTGCTCACTCAGGCTGGACCTCGGAGGCGAAGGCGGCAATGCTGGTTTCGGCGGAACTGTGCAGCATGGCCTGCCGATCTTGGATGGCGGCCTGAGCTTCGATGCCTTGGAATCTGCCATATCGTAGTATCCTCTGTCACGTTCACGTTTATGTAACACTGAAATTTGAGAAGAAGCAATCAATACCAACCGAACGCAACCATACATAGAATTACCACCGAGACATCGCAACGAGAAACAAAGACGATTGCAGGACTAGTCGAATGATTTCTTTTTTTTTTTTGTTCAAAACTGTCTAAATATAATCCAACTATCAGTTTGGCAAATAAAAACACGAAACATAACCTATGGAGCTCATTATGAATTTACGAAATTAATTTTTATTTGTGAACATTTTTCATTATCCATCATTTTTTTTTTCCAAACCCAGCAATACAGAGGGAGTAGAAAAAATGATAAAACAGTGATAATGAAGGATCAAAAAAAGAAGTGTAACTCGTACGACAGAACTGAGGAAAGGAGCAATGCTTCGGAGGGCGATAAGCGATTCGAACGCGAGACATTTTTTCCCAGTACAACGAGCCTTTTCGTTGCAAATTCGAAAATTCATAGAGAATTTCTAGAATAATTGCAGAGATAATTGCGCACAATACGAACGAACGAACGACAGGTGTATAACTGTTGTTTCAAAATTCCAGGATGATAACTGTATAATAGATACAATCGGGGTGACGAAAAAAAAAAATGTAAACAAAGATTTCTATTTACTGGATCGATAATTTATTCACTACGAATGGTTCGTTCGAGAATGATGGAAGAAAAAAAATTAGATGGTCTTTGAGGTTACATCGAGTTTTCCTCTCCCCTTCCGATTTATTACGAGTACCGCCGGCAATCGATTACAAGATATGATATATCGCCAGTGTCTTACCTTAGACGCGATCGGAGAACGATGGACCGAATCACTCGTTACCACTAATTTATCACACTTATTACTGCATCACTTTATTTAGTTCTCTCGCGTTTTACGAGACGTTAAATTCGCGATTTCGCAGTAAGGTTAACAGTCAGGAAATACACACATAACTGACATGCGGAAGTAGCACAGAGCGATGTCACGGTCCAATTACGAAGCGCGAAGCCATATTGTTTTTTTTACCGCGCCGAGCGTCGACAAGTCGACAATCTTCGTTGTTGTACCGGCGATGCTCAGCCGTTGGGGGAAAGGTGTTGTTTGGCGTACTACTTAGTTCACGCGGAAACCACTCTCGCCGCGGAGAGCCACTTATGCCACAGGCCCAGTATTTTGTGCGGTGTTACAGTACAGCAGCGCACCGCGTTCGCCGCGCAGTTCGTTGTGTCGAAAAAAAAAAAAAAAAACCGAGCGGCGCCGCAGAGAGGTGGCTGGTCGCGTTTCTCGGGGCTGGTGTAAGCGCAAAGTAGTTGTCAAAATGGCGAGCGAAAGTTCGGCGAGTGTTAATCCAAATGCTGGAATAGTTCGCGGACAAGTATTCGAGGTCGGTCCACGTTACACCAATTTGGCTTATATGGGCGAAGGTGCATACGGGATGGTCGTGTAAGTCATAACGTACGAATCATTATTCGTTATCTCTGGCGACTTTTTTTTTTCTCCACCTCGAGTGTACAGACGACAGGGCCGCGCGCGATCGTACCGCTCTGCATGACAGACGACGAGATAAACAATTGGCGCACATTATTATTCATCCTGGCTCCCCGTTTTACTTTTATTTTATTCAATCATTGTTTTCTCGTCTGCGCGTGTGTGTATGTGGGATTTTTTTCTTTTCTTTTCGTTGCCTTCGGCGATCGTTACGCCTCGTCAATTTTAACGAGTAATCGCGTCGTGACAAACCATTATTTATCGGCCACGGGACTTGGCGCCAGTTTTAAATGAACGTCACACCCCTTTCGATCCTTTTTTTTTTTAATGTCTTCGATAATTCCGACGTGCTATATCTCACCGCGATAACGTTACTTAGCCGAATCTTTTGTCGTTGTCTTATCGCGTTGATAACACGCACCCATTGTTTCCGTCGACGCAGTTTTCTTCGTTCTTAACGCGTTTTTTAACTTCCTTCTTCTCTCTCTGATACAACTTTTCAGTTTTTCCTCTATCTAGTTTTTTGCTCTTTCAAGGAAATTCCTTATCTTGCCTCACGTCGATTTGCGGTCGGTGACAGCCACTCGGCAACTGCGAATCTCATCTATGAAAATTACTCTACGTGAAAATAATAATAAATAAATAAATTGCTCGAATGTTCTATCATTCAGTATGAGATTTTTTGTAATGTTTTAGCGTTCTGTTACACTGAAGAATGACAAACAAAAAATGAGCATTTGTTTCAAAACAAAATTGAAGGGGATTAGAATTTTCCTAGAAATATTTTCCAAGTTTAGAAGAAAATTTTTTAGGAAAATAGAAAAAACTAAAACGATTCGGGACATTTTCACAGATTTTTTAATCTTTTCTGTAAAATATTGTAAATGAGTTCCGACACGATTTTTAATACTATAAACGACACCAGACATTTTCAATATTATCATATTAATTTCACCAGTAAAAACTCTGAAACAAAAAAGTTACATATACAATATTGTGAAATAGAATTTTATGTATATCAAGCGACATCAAGCAACTGGTTTAAAAGAAATGAGTAGCACAATTGTAGTTGCAAAAAAAAAACCCATCAGACTTTTTTAGAGCTTGTATTCATTTGAAAAACTTGAAATATATATAATGGAAAAATAATAAGTTTTGTAAAAAAAACAAAGTGATTTTAGAATTTACATAGTTCACGAGAATCGTACCATTTCTTTAAAAGATGTCCCATTGAAAGATTTCGCGCGCAAAATAAATTCGCGCGAAATAAATCCGGTATACTATAAACATGTGGGACCTGTTTCGTCCCAACAACGATCATTTTATTTTTGATAATTCGAGATAACAGTAATTTATTAAATGTCTATATTGAACATTCTCTTTCGATACTCGGGAAGAGTTTCGCCGTATTGTTCGGATAAAACTATTCGAAAATGAATATTAAATGAATGGAAACACTGAGAAATTCCGTTGTTTCATCGATCTTTGCGTTTTTATATGTTCACGAACAGATCGGCTTACGACAATGTGACGAAAACAAAAGTAGCAATAAAGAAAATATCGCCTTTCGAGCATCAAACGTACAGCCAAAGGACGCTGAGGGAAATCAAGATTTTGACGAGGTTTAAGCACGAGAACGTAAGTTTCTAATCATTTCTTTTTTAACTATCCGCTATTCAAACGATGAATTTCGCGATATTAATGTTAATATTTTTCTCTTTTTATTTCTAGATAATAGATATAAGAGATATATTGAGAGCGCCTTCCATAGATCAAATGAGAGATGTCTACATTGTTCAGTGTTTAATGGAAACTGACCTGTACAAGTTGTTGAAAACTCAGGTGAGTCGACAAAAACTTTCGATAACGATGTATCGTAACGAAACCATTTCGTATATCACGGAAGTGCGAACGAAAAAAAAAAAGAATTATAATGTATGTAATAATTGTTGTTGTACAGGCGATTAGTAACGATCACATATGTTACTTCCTATATCAAATACTTCGAGGTCTGAAGTACATACACTCGGCAAACGTGTTGCACAGAGACCTCAAGCCGAGCAATCTTTTGCTTAATACAACGTGCGACCTGAAGATTTGTGACTTTGGACTCGCGCGCGTGGCCGATCCCGATCACAATCACGCCGGTTTTCTCACGGAATATGTCGCAACGAGATGGTACAGAGCGCCAGAAATAATGCTTAATTCGAAGGTAATATCAATCAACACATTTTGTCCGCACAATTCATTACGTCGATTATTTCATTCTATCCGTCCAATAATCGTTGTTAATTAATTCTCGCTCGACGCTCGCGCAATCTCCCGACGATGGTGTTGGCCATTTTCTTTCCAACGAACGCTTTTCATCGTCAAATTTTAAAATTTTTTTCCGAAATCTCGAAATTCAGACAATTAGAAATGAAGAAATAATATTGAGTATCGATTGAACATCCGTAATTAACGATCGGAACTGAATAATGAAGAATTTAGGAGAATCAATGATAACGATAATAATATATTTGACTTTTTTTTTTTTCGAGTTTTGCAAATATTTTGGAGATTTAAAGCACAATTCGCCGAGTATTGTGAGATCTGATAGGTCGTTCGTGAATTTCACACGCAATTCAGTTGTTGCCGATAATTGAGGACGTTTTTGTTATTTTTTCTGGAGCTCTGAAATTTCATCAATTTTAAGCCGATATATCGATTATTACGATAATATTAATGCCGCTTGCCGCTTTAACGTTCCTTTTGACGCGCAAACACACACTCACACTGGATATTTTTTCCAATCGGGGGTTTTTTTAGTGTTTTGAAAAATTCGCAACTCGTTAACATATATATATTTTTTTTGTTCGCGAAAAAAAGTTTTCGTGAGGAAATAAAAAAATGTAACGATTACTGCGAAACGTTCGTCAAGTAAAATAATTCAGAAAAATATTGTCGCAAAACGTGGCAAATGATGCAATTGTTTTGAGGATAAATATGTGAATATCTTCGCTGTTGATGATGTAATCGTCGAATATAATACAAGATGAGTCGGGGAAACATGTTTCTCCTCTTCAATAACTCCTTATGTCGCTTGGTAATAAAGATCTTCAAACAAATTCATTCAAGTCCGGTCCCGCGAACACGTAAAATTTCCCAAAACCATTGTAATGGTTGTTTTTCTCAAAATCACTTATAAAAATCCTAAAAATTCTTGGACTTGCAACACTTCTACTATGAGAGACCATAGAGAATATTGACAATTTTCAAAATTTTTTTTTTCGTATCTGTAAATAGAGATGAAAAAAATCGAACAAAATTCTCTCAAAATAGAGATTTTAAAATTTTTCAACGTTTCATCAAAATTCAAATAGAAATTTCATCAATACCAAAAATGAAAATATTTACAGTCCACGCTCCGTATTTTTAACTCGACGGGACCGGACCCGATCCCTATTCTGTATTTCCCCTATCGTCCCTACTCCCGGTCAGTTCCTGCGAGTAGGGGTACGGAGGGGTGTGAGCGCCGGGTTTCCCCCGCTTGGAGTGGGGAAAAGGGGCTAAGGGGCAATACAATTAAGGGAATTCGTTACCATGGTAACAAGTTAAAATAAGGGACCAGTTAAGATAAGGGGAGTTAAGAGTACGGAGCGTGGACTGTATAACTTTTGAATGACGCATTAGCGATTTGAGATTAACAAATTCAAAATCCCTTAGTCGCGACTCGATTCATATACCTAATTTCAGAATCGATTAGTCGTAATTTGCACCAGTTATTTCTCAAACTAAAAGCGAAAGAATTTGTTATTTTGTTCGCAGGGCTACACGAAATCTATAGACATATGGTCGGTTGGTTGTATACTCGCTGAAATGTTGTCGCGACGAGCGATATTTCCTGGGAAGCATTACCTCGATCAGCTAAACCACATTCTCGGCGTTCTGGGATCGCCGTCGCCCGAGGACCTTGAGTATATAATAAACGAGAAGGTGAGCAGCAGCGCGCCTCTTTGACGCTCGTCTGAGGCGTTTCTCCATTATTTTATTATTATTATACTTATTATCATTTTTTTTTATTACGCCATTGATGCCGTTTCCAGGCGTGCAATTTAATCATCAGGATTGTTTTATTTTTTTCCTTTCTAATCAGCATTTCAAATTACCGTTCACAGGCGCGCAGTTATCTCCAGTCGTTACCGTACAAACCGAAGCTACCGTGGACGAGTTTGTATCCGAACGCGGAACCTCGAGCCCTCGATCTTCTCGACAAAATGTTGACCTTCAATCCGAATAAGCGAATCGTCGTTGAAGATGCACTCGCGCATCCTTATCTCGAACAGTATTACGATCCCGCCGACGAGGTAATCAATTATTCTTCGCTTCGACAATCTTATTTGCCTTAGGCGTAATTCCGCGATTTTGTTGTTTTGCAATGAGGCGTTTATGAACTATTGGCCTTTTACCGTTACCGCACACAACTATACCACGTTTTTTATTATTTAATATTGTTAACGAGTAGAAAATATCGAACAATTTATAATTTGGGTTTTCGGTACATAAAGTGTATAATGCATCGTTACGATGCTTTATTAACATTATGTTATTTATAAAGTATAAAAGTAAATAAAAAATAATATAGATAAATAATAAATGTTACGTTGTGGCAATTTCAAGTCAAATGTTTAGTTTTAGTTTAAAAGTAAAAGGAATATATTTATATTTCCTATATGAACATCAATGTTGAGTCTTCGGTTTTTAATATTTATTTATTATTTTTTTTGTTTCTTACAGCCCGTGGCGGAAGAACCATTTAAATTCGACATGGAGTTCGATGATCTACCGAAGGAAGTTCTAAAACAATACATATTCGAGGAGACATCACACTTTTCGCATAATCAGGAAAACGCTATGTAGTCCACTGGTAATGGTACAATGACAGTCCGTTCGACGTCCCGTAAAGGTATAGTATATCGAGACATCGAGAAAATATTAAAAATCTTCGACAAACTTTGACTTCGAATGGATGGGCAAATGTGACGCAATTAAAGTTTATTTCCTACCAACGAAAACCTTTATTTTGTGGATAGTGAAAGTAATTTTCGTTCTATGCGAACAAATTATGTTTTCCATTGAAGAACCTTCCGGCTTTTTGCATTTTCAACTTGACGCCTACATATATTTTCCTTTCGCATCAATTATCTGGTAACTTTTCGAGAATATTTGATTTTTCATCCATTAAAAAAAAAAATTCGAAAAATACTTATATGCATTCGCCAAAGTCAATAAATCAATCGCAGCTAAAAAAAAGTTCGTTTGAGAAACATTTTTGATCATCCGATCGTATAACGACGATGTTCGTTTGTTTTTTTTTGTTGCACGCAGAACAGCGTGAATCACCAAAGTGGAGAGTTACTATAATCGAAGGAGAGGAAAGTCAACGCGAGGCTTGCGAAAAGCCAGGACACTTAAAGTGGCAACGATCGCTGTTCCCGTTGGCCAATAAGCAGTATCGTTCTCGGATCTAACGAGAGAATGAATTTAAAAAAGAAACAAAAAAGATGAACAGTGACAAAGGTCAGTTGTTGAACGGTAATAAACATTAAACAAAAAATCGAAAAAAAAAGAAAACAATAAAAAGCGAGTAGGGGGGTATATGCGGTTTACATGAAAGACGACCGGTGTCCCGCGTTAATAACACTTGTACATTCACATGTCACACTACCCGAAAAAAATATACGTGATTTTTGTTACAATTAAATGCATAATATTAATTTGTACGATAAGCTTTTTATTTCTCCTCGATTAATATAGATTATTTTTTAGTGCAAACGTGTAATCTGCGCGAATTTTTTTTTTGTTGTTTACCATTCATTCTTTGAATATTTCCTTGAATTTTTCTTCTTTTATTTGTTCCCACCGACATACGCCTATCTGTGATTTAATTGTCGAGCAATTATCGGGCGATACGATTCTTGGAGGCGATACGCGACGACGACAGAGATTGTCTCCGAAACTGATCATCGCCGACTCTAATTATAATACCGCTTTACGGGGTTTTTTTCCGTAGCATTCGTCATTTACGCATATTTTTTTACATATATCGCCGAAAGCTGTGGGAAATATAGCCGGTGAAAAGTAGGCTTCCCGATAAAATCGATAACGAGGTTTTTCCAAATTCGATCGTTACGATGATAACGCGACAGATACTATTATTATACCTGTCTCGAATGTAGTTTATGCGCGAAGATATAATATTAAAAGTAAAGTTTTACCTTAAAAAAAACCGAATCGAACAACATTGTTATCACGATAAAAATCGCGCGTTTGTTTCGATTGCCGATAAAAAGCGAGAGTATTGCTTCCGGAACGTTGAAATTTTTCGGCTTTCGCACCGCGATTTTTGCTGTTAATGACGGTTCCGCAAATCGTCACTTCCGCTGCGATTCTATGCATTTTTTTTTATGTTAAAAAAATGAATGATATTTATCGCGAGGATAAGAGTTAAAAAGCGATGAGTATATTAAAAAGTATATTTCCGATGTCAGCTTTCACCGTCGCAATTTTTATTAATCGATACATCGGGGGCCAATTTACCACTGGTTAATTTTCCTATCGCGTGACTAGTAAAAAGCGATCTTACCGGATTTGCGAATTGCCGCGAGACATCGATTTTTTTATTTTATTTATTTTCTCTTCCTATTCCCATATTTCGTACTGCTGGCTGATTGTTTCCGCCGATGTTTTTGTCGAAAATATGTGAAAACAAAAAAAAGACAAAATCTTTCCAAAATTTCCATCATTAGAATCATCAAGTTATAATTCGTCGATATATATTTACGTATACGGGAAATACTTGTGAAATAGTAAAAAATTAATACTCAATCAATACTTTCGCGCAGTTCCCCAGGAGAATTGCAATTTTCATGTTTGTAAAAATTCCAGTGTACCGTCACTTCGTGTAGTCTCTTAACGTTTCTCTTAACGTTGCAATCCGCGGTCGTGAAAGTGTACGTGTGCGACGTGTGCGAAAGGGCCGAAAGAGATAAAAAAAACGAATATATAAAGAGGTCGTAACAATGGTAAAATTAAATACGCGAGCGAAATAAATGAAAAAGAAAAAACGAAAAAAAAAATTGACTTAACTAAAATTAAGTTCTGTGTTTCCAAATAATCATCCTGCGAACTATAATGCGTTTGACTGTTCTCTTGTTATTCCAATTCGAGTCATGTTTCTCGTGTTCTAAATGTCTGAATCGATTAATTATGCATTTGACGATAAATTCCTTTCGAATCTTAGGGATGTGCGAATAACATTTGAGTTTAATTCAATCTAATATTCGCGACGTTTTAATCATTCAAATATTTCGAATAAGACGAATATTTGCGAATATTTACGAATGATTCGAATATTTGCGAATATTTACGAATAATTCGAATACTTGCGAATATTTACGAATAATTCGAATGCTTGAGAATATTTACGAATAATTCGTATACTTACGGATAATCCGAATTGCGAAGTATTATACATTGAATTATTAATCTGTGAATCGTCATGAGTTATTCGGAAGTTTGCGTATTCACACACCCCTAATCCAACGGAATCGGACGAAAGACGGAATCCCGTACTGTTCGGAGTACGAAGCTTTTGCATTTGCGACGAGATCATCGAGATAACCAGCGTTATTCTCTACTGAGCGAATTAAAATGTCGAAAAAACGGAAAAGCATTGCTTTTCACGCCTTTTTTTCGTCCCATTAACATGAGATATTTATTTTTGTCAATCCGCTGTAATCGATTGACGTTCCGGGTTGTTACGTATTTTATTGGGAAACGAGAAATAAAATGTTGTTAACGCAATAGTTATCTCGATGTTTCGGTAGAAAATTAAAAAAAAATGCAAATATCGAATTCGATACCGAAGTCCGATTGATGAATCAACGTACAAATTATATCTGTACGATCCGCGGGTGTTGAATTATGTGTCTTTTTTCCTCTGCATAAATAATATCATTGTTAAACTTTGTACAACAGGTGAAGAAAAAAAAAAAACGCTGTTGTTTATTGTAAACGAAAATGTGTGTGAAACGCGACGAGTCAATGCGATAAAAGTCATATTGCTTTAAGTAAGCAACACGAATGGAAAACTGAAAATGAAAATTAAAACAAACCAAACGAAACCTCAACAATTCTATTGTCTGTCGTACGCCTCTAATCGGGAATAACCATTGACCTTCTTTCAACTCCGAACATCGTGCGTAAAGATTCCTGTCGACAAATCTTTAAACGCCGCACAATAATCGTGCTACGCGTAAAAGTTGACGTGTCGTTGAAGACCGTGAAATATCCC
This sequence comes from Cryptus viduatorius, assembly GCA_964006125.1. NCBI lineage: Eukaryota > Metazoa > Arthropoda > Insecta > Hymenoptera > Ichneumonidae > Cryptus > Cryptus viduatorius. Next base: position 8,053,326 of record OZ023225.1, on the reverse strand, counting down.
CGGAACTTTTGTCACCGAATAAAAAAAAATCATCTTATCTGTCTTTTCAAATAACGTTACGAAATTTTTTTTTTTTTAATCTTGCGAAGCCTTCGATATTATTCGTTTATGGAAGTCTATGTGTGCCATCGTTCGAAATAACCGGACCTTTATATCGGTTTGGAATAATAAAAGTGAATAGGAACGAGATATGGAACGTTGAATCGTTTAACGATCGGATATTTAACCTCCAAATCGTGTTGACTTCAATACGACTTGATACCATAAGTACCATATTGTACATAAAAACACGAAAGATAAAAAAAAAGCGGGACAAGACTCTTTATACTTGAAATAAAGAGTTAACATAAAAATCCTTGTGATTCACGTTCCACATTTGGCGTTATAAACGCAGAAGAGAAATGGTGGGCAAAAAAAATGGCGCATGCACGCGATGTTCGTTGAATGATATTTTTGCGGGTGCAAGATATCGATTACGAAATTCGGATAAGAGAATTTTCGGGGGACAGCTATTCGGATGTTATTGCATAAGCACTATGACGAATGAAAGGCTTGTCGGGAAATAACGAAACGACGATAATATCGGGGTGCGAATGAAAAAGAGAAATTTAGCGCGCGACATGCGGAAAGTGGCATGCAAGCAACGATAGATCGTAGCGTATACATTGGTATATTTATCAATATCATCAGGCCTAATATACTTAATCGTTATGTATGTGTATTTGTTGTTGTTGCTGATGCATATCTATTATATCCGACATTAAATATTTCGTCTATGAATTTTTCAATGTTATTGTCACCGTATAGACGTTATTTCGCACCCGTACACACGATAAACACAGACACTAAACTCGGGGAAAAAATTACTATATATTTAAAAAAAAATTATAAATCAACATATAATTTTACGTAAAGATGGCGAAATGTACATGGATTTCTATGATATCATATATAGTTATGTATGACTCGACATATTTATATACGAGGCATTCCATATGAATTCGCCCATTTTCTTTTTTTTTCGTATTCTCCGATATTTTCCGTAACCGCGCAAAATAAGACGCATGTATTTATTTGCTTTGCAAAATCGTCGCGTGACATTCGTAAAAATAATTTTTCGCAACTGCGCAACGAGGTTAACTGAACATAATTGTAGAACCACGCAATCTTCTAAACGCCGTATTTCGTCATTTTCACGAAATTTTCGGTAATTTTTCTTCTCGTTTTTATTAATAACAAAAAATCAATCGTATTCAAATTTGAAATAAAATCAATAAACGTGCATTTTTTCTGTTGACCATTCGAAAATTTCAAACGTCGATTCAAAAAAATGAGCGTTCGTTCGATCGGGTTGTTGCAAATAAATCCTTTTATTCCGATAACCTTTTTTTTCATGGTAATTTCATATAAAAATTGGTGGAATAAAATAATTGTGTTTGCCCCGGGACAACAAATACCGTAGCGAAGGGTTATTTTTTTTAAATCTTTTTTGTTTTACAGCGGATGTTCTCAACGTAGCGGAAAAATGGGAAACATTTCTTTGTAATACGATTTTTCAGGGAAGAAAAAAAACGTAATTTTTAAACTCTCTCTCGTGAAAATATTACCATTGCGAAAACGAACGAAAACTTTACAGAAAAACATTCGAATAAAAAAGTAGACAAAGAAAAATAAATAACAAAATTAAGCAATGACGAAACAAAGCGCATTACATAATTAAAGAGTGGGAGGATGAATGATAATGTGTATATATCGTTAAGACTAAACCAACATGCTGCCTTCGCACGGAATTCTGTCGATCGTTTGCGTTTCTCAACAAGTCCCATTTCGGGTTTCAAAAAAGTAGCCGCGCAAGCGATTATTGGATGCAAAAAAAAAATTAATAGCGCACGGGGTTTGCGTGCACCGAAACGCGAACCGAAAACCGGATAATGCGGATTTTCGCAAATTAGTATTAATAAAAGCACATATTCAACGGTAATAAGAATTGATTATTACTACTAAAAACTTACTACTGTTTAGATCGTTAAATGTCCATTAGAATGGAATACATGATCCGTTTATATGGTATTATCGAAAAAAGCTATATGTTAGAATCGTAATCATAAAAATGTCAAAAACAAAATCAAATTATACTCAAGTACCTTGAATATATGAAGAAAAAAATTTAATTGTTACACACGAACTAATGAAAAGAAATAACTCCTTGAAACACATACACCCGCTACGCAGGGTAACATAAGTAGACGAATCGATTTATAAATTGTGAACAACACAACTCTGCAGAAAGTCTCCAGAGCACTTTGCCACCGAGTCATTTGTGCCATCGGAGAAAAACATCTACCCAAAAATATCAATCGGAAACCATACCACGGTATATTCTAAGTATTTTATAGAAAAAGGTTTTCGACAACAACAAACCAAGATGACGGTAATTAAAATTTTTCTTATGAACCTTTAGCAATTTCGGTCCTGAGATTATCTCGGCAAAATACACCAAAAAGTCTCGTCGAAATGCAATTTCCGTATATGATTGTTCCGAGACGAATGCACATTATATAGCAAACAAGTTTAAATGCTGGTATGATTCTGGACGATGAATTCAAAAATCAAAACGGCTCTGCATTTGCATCCCACTATTTAATAAGCTGTTCCGAACGAAAATTACAATAATCATCGAATCTCCTGGTGAGTTGTCCGCTTTAGTACAAAATCATTTTCTGACAGTTACGCCCCAATGGATGAGATAAAACATTGCTGCTCGGGAATACGTGCGATCGGCAATGCAGATGTTTGCTTGATGCGAAGGTAAAGACATTCGTCGATGGATGCCGCTCTGTGTTAATATATAACTGTGGTGTGGCGTTTTGGCGTTTTTTTTATCGACAATATCAATATTAACAATACCATCGACGAGTAATTAACACCGTCTACAAGGATATCAGAGGTAAACATAATCGGCGATGTTATGACGAAAGTTGGAGTGAGAAAAACAACGGGACAAACGAAAGCGTGAGTATTTTTCTCTTTCCGTTTTTCTTTTTGCTAAATTTTTATCCTACATAACTTCGTTGTAAAATATTTCAGAGCTTTTTTAGTGCGAACAAAAAAGAGCAGGAGCTGTTTCTTTTTATCGTTCCTTTATCTATTTTTAGGCACTCACTATAACAATAGGGAAAGAGTGCCTATTGAAATGACCATCCGTTGCTCTTCAGAGTCTGTTGGTGGGGTTACTCCGCAGCGAATACTCCAAAAATGTTTATTTTTTACCATTTGCTTCAATGTATCTTCAACATCATGTGTTGTTAATTTGAAGTGATTCATAATATTTTTTGGTAATATTTTTTTTCGCCTGCAGTTGAGTAAAAATACTTTTATTACTGAAATTATCTTCTTAGACGTCCGTATCACAGTGTAACTTTAGACTGGGCAAACCAATTTTTCTCTTTTTCGCAGGAATGATGTATCATATCATCAACATTGTGCACATACATTTTGAAGCCCCTGCGAATCATTTCAACTTTTGCTTAACAAAAAAAATCCATTGTTGCTTCAACAAGTATCCGTACGGTGCTGTAACTTTGGGCTGTGCGAAGAAATTTTTCTCTTCTTTGCAGAGGTGATGTATCATATCATTACCATTGTGCACAATCATTTTGAAACAACTGCGAAGCCTTTAATGAGGTGTTTTAAATTTTGTTCTGCTAAATGTCCATACGGTGCTCCAATTATGAAGTCTACGAACCTAATTTTTTCTTTTTCGCAGCATTATATTATTTTATGAAAAGCACTACGCATAGCAAATTTGAAGACATTCTGACATTTCTTAGTATTTTTATTCTCCAATTATTTTTAGTGAGGAATTATTTTAAAAGGTTATATTATTTTAATTTTCCAAAAAACACTTTTTTATCATGTCACAAACGAAAATTTGGTTGCGAAAAATGAAATACGAAATATCACACATTGACTGCCAAATATTAATCCTTTTTATTTCGAAAAAAATATATTTTGAACGAATATCATTCACAATATTTTATATACGTTATTCACATTCATAATAAAAATAAAAAATTTCGTGGGTGCACTGAAAACCTGGTTATAATTCCACAAAGAAGAATCATCGAATATCCAAAATTATTGCAATTTGTCAAATAAAATAGAAAACAATCGCGGCCATTTATTTTTTTTCCATTCATTCTATCTGTCAAACCTTGGAAGCCGATAATTCGATAGCAGACGTGATAAAGTTTGCATACGCCGCGACGTTGGTATTCTGTGTCGGAATGATTTGAATCGAAAATAAAAATCTTACTGTTTTCTCATTGTTTAATGTATTGTAACGATCGAGCGAATGTATAACACGCGTATTTGGTTTTGGGGCGGATATTATTAATTATAAGAAACGTTAATTATCCCGATCTCGAAATGTCACACGTCCGCTCGCTTTTAAAGTCCCGTCCAGACTCTCTTGTCGTGACGATCGATATTGTATCGATCGTTCGTACGTTTTTCTATTGGCAACCTAACTAATATCGTGTGTCTCAATAAATAGTAAGCTAACATTCGTTAGGTAGTCAGCTATATTCGTTACACTACTCCCCTCCTTTTGAATTGCCGCCCCGGAAATTCCTAGTCCACCCTAAGATGTGCCACGGTCCATCATGCTAATATCTGTCCAATGCTCGTTAACCTACACTGTTCCGACATTCGTCTATGTCCACAAGGAAAACCATGGCCGAAAAAACCTTGGGAAGAACAGTGTTTACAAAGCTAAATAATCTCATTTCGTCCTATACTTTTTTCTGTCAAATCCGAGCTAAATAATTCATTTTATCCATTATCAGTCCATGTCAAGTTCATTTCTAATCATCTCGTAAATACTTGATTCAATAAATAATTATTTTTTCTTTCTTTTCGTTCAATCTTCTCCAATTTCTGGCTTTTTGGAAGGATTAGAACAGGACGGATTCTGACCACTTCACAGTATCTTCATTTCATCTGTGAAACACAAATTAATCCCGTAGACTTCTGCAACTACCAGTTATACCTTCGACAATATCGTCTCAATGATTATTCTCTCTCTTTTATTTAAATTTCGTCGACATTTTCGACCTCAAAAATAATCAATTCATCAAGTTGATTCCACAAACATCCGACATTATACGATTACATCTGGAAAGATTTTCTACAAAATAATCAGTCACTGTTCGAAACCTCTCTCATAGGCCAACAGTCCCCCGATCCGTAACTCTGTCTCTCAGGCCCAGTAGTTACCACAAAAACAGAATTCTCCGGAAACCCTCCAGAACACCAGTCCAAAGCTCCAGCCAAGCAATTCTCTACCCTTTCCAGTTCTATAACAACATTAATATTCCCACCGACGAATTCGATTCTACCCGAACAACGACTTTACTTTGCAATCGCGTTGATCGCCTACACGAGAGAGAAGAATCACTCATTTCCATCTAATATTTCTACAAATATCGCAACAAAAAAATACATAAATTTTAATTTGCCTGTCTCAGTCCTTCGTAGTTCAATCCGCTTCCATCCATCCAGTCTAATCTTCATCAGTACCGAGCGTCATCGAGACTTCAATTTTCGTTTTTAACTCATAGCTTCGCCAGCGAAGCTTCAAAAAAAAATCCCCGCACTCGTTCCGCAATAAACTGTCTAACGAAGAAAATAAGACATCGCAAGCAAAGATTGATGCTTTCGTTCAGTCCGAAAGCTGCGGCAAAGGAAAAATGTTTGACCATTGCGCATTACACCGGAATACACTGTAGGTCTCCAAAAAAATTCACAGCGGTAGTCTAACACATATATATTATGAAGGTAAAATGGAATTTTTCATTAAACTTATATATTCTGCAAAAAAAAATTTTTACTTTTCGATTTTTTAGGTGACTCAGTCCTCTTAAATGATGCACAATTTTTGCTCTGCGAGGATTGACACATGCTTTAAAGTGAGAGCGAGGATTATGTGAGAAGACAATGCTTCCACAGGTTGTACGCAGGCCATATGCACGCTGTTAGAATTTCGTAAGAAAGGGCCTATCGCACTTTCCCACGAGAAAGGGTCTTTCTTTTCCAGGAGCATAGAGTACGCAGGGGACATCCGAAATCTTTATGGGGGGTGTACAGAAAAAATGCTTCCAGAGCCGGTGCATAGGCCATGTGCCTCGGCCTGAGCTCGAAAAGAACATTCTCACTCTCTCACCTTTACTCTTTCTTTTCCTCAAGACAATGATTTATTTACAAGTCCGATTTATTAATCCAACTATTGTGCGAGTTATCAAATCCGAGCCATTTTACATAAAGTTTGTCGAGTCGTTTTTTCAACACTTTTTCAACTAAATAAATATCGGGGTGTTTGACGGCGAGTAGCTCTTGCTCATAGAAACCGCCGGCAATCGGTTTATTCTCATAGTCCATTAGCCTGTACGTCACAGGTGAAGTATTCATTATTCGAGATATCGTAAATATTTCAGTTGTCCAGTTGGGTGTATAGCCTTTCGCAAATATATTTTTATATTTACTAACTCGAACTTTTTCGCCAACTTGAAACTTTGGCTTCCTGGTATATTTAATTTTTGGCCGATCATACACTGTATGCAGAAGATTTTTCTCATGTTTAGCGCATACGTCTTTTGGCTTCATTCTAATAGTGCGATGTATTGTGGCGTTGTATTCGAAAAGCAACTTCTCTATAATATCAATCCACTTATAACTTCCGCGAAGACTAAAATGTTTCCACATTTTATTTTTTATTGTCCGATTGCTAAATGTTCAAGTTTCAAGTTGCTAAATGTTGAATACAAATGAATTTTATACTGCTACATGAGAAATTGAAAATTAGAATTGTAAAACTCTCTGCCATTATCCACCTGTAATTTTGATGGTGTTCGCCCTTGAATAAGTACGGACTTCATTGCAGCTGTTGTATCTTTTCCCGTCTTGCTCTTCATCGGTACAGCCCAAGCGAATTTCGAGAATATATCAATGACGGTAAGGAGATACTTGTATTGATTGTTCTGACTAGCATAAGCTGACATATCGACGAGATCGGCTTGCCAAGTCTCATCGAGACCTCGTATATCCACATGACGACGAGGATAATTCCGTCTAGCTGATTTATGTAGCTCCGCCACTAGTGCTTCTTTGCGCGCGCTCATTTTCAAGAACGTTTAGTCTAACGTCCACGTTGGCAATGGCCTTTGAGTTTCGAGTAGCCAAGTCTTGTACTGTTTCGAGGTTGATATTTACAGTTCTCATGATATCCTGCATTGTTGTCTCAAGCCCTTGAACCAATGGAAGATTACTATCATTCATATCTTTTCGTAAAATCTTCATGGTGGTATGTACTTTGCGATGTAAGATGTTTGAGGTTGCAGCATCGTCTTGTTGTTCCGGAGCGGCAACATTGCGGAGTCTTTTGTTTTCCTTATTATAATGGCCATCCTCGGTTAATTTAAATCCAATGCCGGAATTACCAGGAGCGCCGGGCGGCCGGGAAGACCGCGGTTTTTTACACCTACGCTCTTATCGAGCTGTCGTCCAAACATATCGACACTCATCTTGCAAATGTTCAAAATCTCTATAGGTGGTAAGTTAATATATTATCTGGGCCTCCCGTAGTTCCTATATAATTGACATAATTTCGTTTCTATGAGAGGAGTTGCCAGCTGTTTGTGATGCCAAGAGTAGACGAAGCCGATTCAATAGCTCGTTTGGATCATCCCAATAAACATAATCCACTTTGACATTTTTTTGCGCAACTTTATATTGAGATATACCTTTTCCGGTGTATTCAACATCGTTTAGAATTTTTGCGATATAATTAGTGAATTTGAAAGATTTATTTATTTTGTAATACTTCTTGTGCGCATTTGTTCTGATAATTATATCCTTATAATTTTTCATATCATCAACGCTAATATAAGCAACATTGGGTTGTTTTTTAAACAATAGTTCAATGAGTCCAATAGTTTTTCCATAGCTCACACCCCCTATTTCTATAGAAGTAGCGTTAAAATTTATCGGCGAGTTTCCTATCATTAACCTATTATTAGCAAGATTTCGCACTCCATAAGAAATATCTAAATCGGACGTTCTATTTGATTGTAACAATGCGAGATATTCATTTATTAATTCATCTACTTCAGCGTTTGTCTGCACGATTTTATTATCATCGTCATCGCTTATAATGTCCTCAGTATCGTTGCCTATTGCTGACTTAAACGAAGCATCTTGCTCCTCATCATCGCTGTCGATAAATTCACGTTTTACTATTCCACTCGTTCCAGCTCTTTCGACAATATTATCTCTAGCCGCATCATCATCATCATCACTTATTTCTTCCTTAATTTTATCTCTAATTTCATCCTTAATTTCATTCTTAATTTCCTCTTTAATTTCTTACTTCACAAGTGCCGTATCGCGATTTTTACTTGTGTGAGACACATTCACTAATTTTTCCAATGGATTCACGAGTGGTTTGAAGACTTCTTGCATCGCCTGGTCATTGGCCTCGCGACCAGTTTTCAACATTTTATGTTTCCGTCGAATTGCATCGCTGGCTTTGACGATTTTACGCAAAACTTCTTGTTCTCTAGAAATATTTTCAATCTTCATGTTGCCGCAGCTGAGACGCGGATACTACTGTTGCAAGATCAGCTAGTAATAGAATATTTATTACTTATCGATGCACGCGAAACAGTCAAACCCTTTCCTATATCTACCTCGATCAAGATCACTATCCTTGTCAATCATAATAAATCCATACTTATCGGCCCAGCATGCCGAGCATAAATTCTTGAACTCAGCGTAAGGCATATCGGTGTTTACATGATCATTGTATACATGCTTGAGATTCATCTCATCTTGCTTAAATAGTACTAGGAGGTTGGCATTATCACGGACGAGATGCTTTGGAATGCGTGCATATGTCTGACAGAGATAGAATGAATCAACGTGCTCGTGTCTACCCATTGAAAAATATGCTCGAATATTATCCTGTTTCTCACATGCTACATCATCGAAAATAAATATTGAGTTCGGTCGAGCCTCGCTTGGTAGCACCACTTGTTCATTCTCGTCGAAGGGAAAATATTCAATACCGTCCACAGACTCAAGCAGTTTTTCTAGTAACTTATACTTTGGCTGCTTAAGAGATTTCGAGTATATATAAATATTTCCGAATCGCAATCCATTGGGGTGAGTGATGAGCGTGAGCAACGCATTAGTTTTGCCGCAATTCGATGGCCCGCAGAACACTGCACGAACGGTATTTGGTAATAAATTACCATGACGTTTCGCGATCTTTTCCTTCTGCGCAAACTGATCAAAATTGATCACAGGTAAATTCGTGGATTGTGTCTTGAACTTCATCCCGATGCAGACTAACAGGAAACCTTATAAATAATCGTTTATATATATAAATTTTCTCAGTAGCTCATGAGTCTTTCGATGGAGAAGATCGCGAGGCAACGCGGTAAAAAGTGTGGTAAAGGCTTGCTTAACAGACTTATCAATAATGTCCCTGTTGAATTACATCTGCCCGGTCATCGGTATTGTGGGCCTGGAACAAAGCTAGCGAAACGTCTTGCACGGGGCGATCCGGGAATTAACCCGCTCGACGCGGCCTGTAAGGATCACGATATCGCTTATTCGAAAAATCGAGAAAATCTCGCTGCTCAAAGCGCTGCGGACAAGGTATTGGCCGAGCGTGCTTGGAAACGCGTGAGCGCCGCTGACGCTAGTGTAGGTGAGAAAGCTGCCGCGTGGGCCGTGACAAACATAATGAGAGCGAAACGAAAATTTAATTGGAGCTGCTAAGGAAGCGATGATTCATAGTAATGATTCACGCGTAATCATTAAACCAAATAATAATACCCTACGCAGTGAAATTAGGTGTGATCACGATATAGATTTCACACCTGCAGATTCTATTGGTCGGTTACTAGGATTCACACAGCGTATCTTGCCAGCTAATAACAAGCGTTTCAGGGCCCTGCGGGAGCAGATGCTCTTGTTGGTGGGCTCCGCCCCCCAAACCCCCCGAAAAATGTCCCGACGGGACATTTTTTAAGGCACTCACGGGGGTGTACGTCGTGCTACGCGCTCCGTATCGAGTGTATTTACACATCGCGCTATGCGCTACGGATGAAGTATGTTGATATGTCGCGCTCTGCGTTTCTTTTCGAAAGTACGTGTGAGGGAAAAACATTTATCAGTTACGTAAATTAATTCATAGTGTTTAACCTTCGTCGAATAAAAATATTTCTTTTTTGTACCAATTGATTATTAATATTCACGACGGATATTTCCTTTTTGTTTGACGATAAATTATCAAATATTGAGACACGATACAAATATAACGAATTGCACCACGTAGAAGTTGATCAAATTAATTTAACGAATCAAATCATGTCTAGTAAAGTCGTTTTATTGGCTTTAGATTTTATGACCAGATTTAATGAATATAAAACAAACACACAAAACATGTACCGACACCAATACGATTACCATTTAGCATTCAGGCCAAATATCCCCTTTAAACCCTTCCCCTTTAGTATTTTTTTTCTTCCCCATAATTGATGGAATCAGTTCGTTATTTTATCTGTAGGAAACCAAATCATTGTAGAAGAAAAGTTCAAGAAATTTGCTATTCTTTGTGATTTTCAATGAAATTTTGTCGATATTTATGGATGCTGCAAAAAAATGCTATCTCGAGAATGAAAAAATATATCGTTTTGGTTCCTGTCTTGTATTGAAGAGGAAGTAGTACGTTACTCGAATCAAAAATTTGTCATCTTGGATAGCTCCGAAATATTTTTTTACAAATTGATGAAATTCTTGAAAAATTCGACTTTGAAGGCTCTTTGACAGTCCTCTTATAACAAATTTCATTTTTACCATTTGAGATATTTTTTTTTTCTTCTTCGTAATGCATGGAATCAGCTCGTTATTGTCTCTGTAGAACAGACAAGTATTGGAGACGAGAAGGTTGAGAAATTCGATAATTCTTTTCGTTTTTCAATGAAATTTTATTGATATTTATCGTCGCTTAAAAATATCAAATTTAGCATCATATCATATCGTATTTTATTTAATTTTATTTAATCACAAACGAGGATAAGTTTCTCGGTACGGAATAACTCGTAAAATCGACAAATTCAGTGTTTTTCACTTTCTTGATAAATAATTGTTTATAATTGTTCTTTAAGAGTACAATTGTTTTTTTTTTTGCGAAAAAAAACTTTTCAAGACGTGAGCATATGAAAGAAATTTGTATTTCGACGAAAATTTGAAAAAATTTGAAAAAACAAAAAAAAACGTTGGAAATACGTCGATAGAATAATCATTAGCAGTTTTCTTATCAAGTGTAAACGAATAAATGCAGCGAACAAAATTGACAAAGATTTCGAATGTGATGAATCTCCGACGGTCGAAGTGTAAAAAATTAAATTTTTAAACATAGCACACTTTTTATCTGCGCAATAACGCGGAGAGTCAGTTTGTAAATACGATTTCTTTGAGAGGAAAGGATTAGAGACGGCAATTTCGAGAAATTTGGAAAAACGATTCGTTTTTTGACGAAAATTCGTAAAATTAGTCTTTGCCTAAAAAAAATCATATCTCGGCAGCGAAAAAAGATTTCGACTCTTATTGTGGCTTGTTTTGAAGAGGAGAAAATACGTTGCTAGAAAAAGAATTTGCAGTTTTTATTATTAACTGTAAACGAATAAATCGGGTGAACATAATTGACAAAGATTTCGGCTGCGATGAATCTTCGACGGTCGAAGGATAGAAAATTCTTTTTTTTATGATTGCACACTTTTTATTTGCGCTATACCGTGTAGAATCCATTTATATTTACGTAAAATAGGAACAAAGATTGAAACGAGATGTCGATTATTTTTATTTAAAAATCATCCGGCCACACCCGCGTAGAAAAAATTAGTATGGGATTGACTCTGGGAGAACGATGGTCGAGAGTCTGGGATTTATTTGGGATTGAATCTGGGAAGCACTATGGGCAGTTATCTGGGTTTTGGGACCCGGCTAGATGGTTTCCCAGACCTTTTCCCATAGCTTCAGTGGACGGGGGGAGTCCTCGTGCAATCAATCCCATACGTTTTTCCAGATTCTCTCCCGGCCGTACCGTACGACCGGGGGGATCCTCGCGCGATCAATCCCATGCATAGAATCCCTTATTATGTGTAAATGAAAGAAGAAGGAAAAATAGATTTTGTCAAATGGGAGGGAAAAATGAAAAACGAAGAAATATGCTCAAATCTAATTTTTTTTCAACGAATATGATTTCGCCGTGCAAAGTTAAGCGCTGTAGTACATAATCGGCGGTTAAATTTCATTTAAGGCCCCAAAAATAATGTGATGTACTGGGAAAAGCTTGGATAGATAAATTAAAAGATCTATGTTAAACTCATCCAATACTTTACAATATTTTTGGGACCTACATCGAATTTCAAACGCCGATTACGTATAGCAGCATTTAACTTTGCTCGGGGAACTCATATCCGTCGAAAAAAATTGGTTTTAGGCATATTTTTTCGTTTTTTATTTTTTTCTTCCATTTGACAAAATCTATTTTTTCATCTTCTTTCACTTACACATAACATGGGATTCTATGTATGGGATTGATCGCGCAAGGATTCCCCCGGTCGTACGCGACGGCTGGGAGAGAATCTGGAAAAGCATATGGGATTGATTGCACGAGGATCCCCGTTCGTATGCGACGGCTGGGAGAGAATCTGGAAAAGCGTATGGGATTGATTGCACGAGGATTCCCCCCGTCCACTGAAGCTATGGGAAAAGGTCTGGGAAACCATCCAGCCGGGTCCCAAAACCCAGATGACTGCCCATAGTGCTTCCCAGATTCAATTCCAAACAAACCCCAGCCTCTCGCCCATCGTCCTCCCAGAGTCAATCCCATACTAATTTTTTCTACGCGGGAAGCCGTTGGCATTACCGTTCACCGGCCAGTTAAGAAAACTGCGCTGACAGATGCGCATCGAGAGGAGCGACTGCAGTTTGCCCGAGACCATATTAACTGGCAACCGGAAGAATGGGCACCGGTGATATGGTCCGATGAAAAGATTTGACCTTAGCATCATTTTCTAATTCCCTCTCCTAAAAAGTTGGTGGCGACATATATCGACTTTCGAGTTTTCACTATCGAAGGTTCGATATTTGTATTGTCGGTTTATTCGTGCCGTGATTAGTCGACGAGATTTGAGCGCTGCGCGCGCGTCCGAAACCTCCTAGTAGAATCAAAATTGCACTTATTTAAAAAATGTTATTAACGCGTGTAAAACATGAAGGGGGATGAAAATGGAACAGGCACGTTTGACGTTACATTTTTTTATATAGAATTTCGCGATACATTCTTCAGTTCAATGATTCAATCAAATAGGTTTTCAAGTCGTCTGATGACGGGCATCGAATTGTGTATCGACCACGAGGCCGAGCATTCCGAACGAATCCGCGATATACGATTCAAAAACAGCTTAGTGGTCGTATATCATGCGGATTCTGGGGTTGTATGTCTGCTGCTGGTGTAATGGCGCTCCATGAAATCACACCTCACCTGAATTCCGAAGAATACATCGATATTTTGGAAAATGTAACGTTACCGTGCGCGCGAGAGGGGTTCCCGGCTGACCGATTCCCAGTGATCCGCTTTATGCAGGATAATAGTTCGGTACACACATCACGGGTAACGATGGCGTGGTTCGCAGAGCACCCGGAGATCGAGCTAATGCGTTGGTCGAGCAAGTCACCGGATATGAACCCGATCGAAAATTTGTGGAGTAAGTTCTTCAAATTCATCCATAACTATCGTCGATACTTTTCAAGTATACATTGAATAAATACGAGTTAAAGGATAAAAAATAAAACTGTGGATCGAACTCCAATTTGAAAAATACTGTTTATTTCAAAGGTGTAATGGTCCGAGAGTGGCGCTCTGGCGCAGACCGTAACCGTGAAGATCTCGCTGTGCATGCAAACCGTGTGTGGCAAAGTTTAAGAGGAAAGCACGAGCTTACTCTTCAACTCGTCAATTCCCTGCCCAATAGAATGCGATGCGTTATTGAGAACGACGGTTATCCAATCGATTATTAACATAAAGGCGTTTTCGTAAATTACAAAAATCGAACTGCGCGAGCAAGATCGACGATCATCTCGTGTGAACTGTACGAGCTGTTGCAGGCCATACATAACTGGAAATACTCAGAAAGAGAGGATTAGCAATTATTCATAAATTATCTGTGAATGGAAATATACCTACCTCGTTGTCCTCGGCGAAGTTCCTTCGGCGTCGATCCTCGTAATCCCTTGGCGATGATCTATTTTCGTCCCTCGGTGCCTTCCCTCGTCGTCGATGTTTTCGCGTCACCTGAAACAGAAAAAGAGAAAAGATGAAAACAAAAATATAAATCAATCAAAACATTGAAGCTGTATTTACCTTGCTCACGGAAAGTCGCTGCGTTGACCGATTTCTGGCGTGTCCTGGAGTATCCTTCGCCGGATCATCCGCTTCGGCTGAAAGACGCCACTCGGACCGTATATTCTGACTCGCAAGACGATAAGGCGTCGACGTACTCTCGCGATTCCGCGGGGAAATCCGCGGACAAACCCTCGATTTCACACAGTTTGTCGCGATTTTTTGCGCCATTCTGAACACTTCTTCGTCGTTTGTAACACATAACACACAGCTAACAAGATAATACTTTGAACTCGGAAACCGTTATTTTGCGTCGTTCATTTATATAGTGACAATCACAAAACTCTTGAAGAAAGTGTATTTCGATTATTTGAATAAATGCATTTAACGTTCTAGCGACTAAAAAATTGCACTTACAGAATTTTCATACCAATTTTCCTATTTTTATGTATCTTATTGCCAACCTGGTCGGTGGATTGGCCGGTCTTAATTCTTAAGACCGACCCGAACGTAAATTTTGATCCTCAATGGCACCCGAAGAAAATCCTTCGAAACAGCGATTAGATAGAGACTAAACCAGCCTTATCGTATATTATCGTCATAAGCTTGCGACAGTCGATCGCGCATTGCAAAGCTATAAAATGATTATACGATTACATTTAGACCGATGAAATAAACTCCGAGCCCGCGTCCAATGCCATCGGATCGAACATGACGATTTGATAGTCGAAGCGGAATCATCGTTTTCATCTGGTTTTTCTGTGAATCTATGCGAAACCTGTGTCATAAGCTCAGGACAGTCGATCGCGCATTGCAATGCTATAAAATGATTATACGATTACATTTAGACCGATGAAATCAACTCCGAGCCCGCGTCTAATGCCATCGGATCGAACATGACGATTCGATAGTCGAAGCGGAATCATCGTTTTCATCTGGTTTTTCTGTGAATCTATGCGAAACCTGTGTCATAAGCTCATGACAGTCGATCGCGCATTGCAATGCTATAAAATGATTATACGATTACATTTAGACCGATGAAATCAACTCCATAAGCTCATGACAGTCGATCGCGCATTGCAAAGCTACAGAATGGTTCTTGAGAATTACGAAGAGGTCGACCTGGATTTCCAGAACTGTGAAGAGGTCGACCTGGACTGCCAGAACTACGAAAAGAAAAAGGAAATGCGAAAAGGTACGGAGGCAAAGTCACTCGATGACGCGGGATCACTAGGGTGACCTGGACGTCGCGGGCATTGCCGTGCTTTGGTGCGATACTCTGGAGAAAGTTTTTCATGTGCCGGACTAGTAAAAACTACGGAGCCAAAGTCAGACGATGTCGGAGAATCACAAGGGTGACCTGGACGTCGCGGGCATTGACGTGCATTGGCGCGATACTCTGGAGAAAGTTTTTCATGTGCCGGACAAGTAAAAACTACGGAGCCAATGTCACACGATGTCGAGAAATCACTAGGGTGACCTGGACGTCGCGGGCATTGCCGTGCTTTGCCGCGATACTCTGGAGAAAGTTTGTCATGTGCCGGTCAAGTAAAAACTACGGAGCCAAAGTCACACAATGTCGAGAAATCACTAGGGTGACCTGGACAGCGCTAATTTCTAAATTCCAAATAAGAGAAATATTTATTTTTATTCAATTTTTATTTTGCAACACATTATATATTACACCTCGACTCTTCATTTGAAATTGCCGCGGGCTAACCTCAATAAAAAATATTTCATTATGGCGGGCCATTAGCCAATTTAGTTCACATCACCGCACCGATGTCAAACGATTGTTAGGTTCTGTCATTTACCCTTCAAAGACGTTACGTTACGAAACATCGATATGAACCTCGCTCGCAACCAGAAATCGACCAGACAACAGAACACTATCAATTTTCACGGGAAATGTCAAAACAGGCACTAATGAACGGCAGTGGCCAAGGAGCACCGACGACTCGTCGATTGGGAGTCAGCGAAAGCTGCCTTCCGAGAACGCTTCTCCGATCCCGACTATCAAATGGCACTCCGCGAGGAGATAGCATTCCGGACTCAGGGTAACCGAGAGTCGGTCCGCGAATACCTAAGCTGTATGAGCGGCCTGTTTTCGCGTCTCAGTCCACCCTGGACTGAGCAGTAACGCGTGAGGTACGCATACGGCAATATGCTACCTCCGTACTAGGACGTTTCTCGGGTCGAACTTAATAGAGTTCCTCGTTGATCTTGGTCAGGAAATAAAGCGAATCGCGCCCCGGTCAGTGATGACTGCGAATAGTCGAATGGAAACTATTAGGACAGCTTCCGAGGTACCAACGATCCTCGAGGGTCGTTGCAATACCGTTCTCGCACTCCACCTAGCATCGCTCTCAGAAGAGCTGACACTCGGGCTGGATTATTTAAGATCTGCGAAAATGGTCGTTGACTTCTTCGGGCAGTCATGGTTCTTCCGTGATGCCCCTGAAGTCCGATACACTTTCGTTCCCGAGGAGAGAGTATCGAACCTAGCGATGTGCTGTGGTCTGCGAACTCCGGATTCCGATGAGGCTGCGCGTTTGCATGAATTCCTCGACGCTCACGTGCCGGATATTCCTCCGGATGAGGCAGTCACCTCTCTTGTGTCTCATCACATTGATGTAGGTGACAGCACTCCGATAAAGCAGAAGCCGTATCCCGTTACTCCAGTCATCCGCGACATTATGTGGGCAGAGGTCGATCGAATGTTGGCCACCACCAACCATGTTGGCCACCATTATCGAACCCTCCAGCAGTTACTGGGCGAGTCCCGTGGTCATGGTTAAGAAACCAAACGGCAAGTACCGGTTCTGTATTTATTACAGGAAGGTTAATGCTGTTACGAAAATGGATGCTTACCCCATCCCGAACATGACCGGTATTCTCGACGAGTTGCGACAGGCCAACTATATCTCGACGTTGGACTTGAGCCAAGCCTATTGGCAGGTTCCAATGGATCCCGCTTCGGGTGAGATAACCGCTTTTGTGGTACCAGGTCGAGGCCTGTTCCACTTTAAGCGGATGCCGTATGGCCTCACGAACGCTCCCGCTACGTTCCAGCGCATGCTGGATCGGCTCATCGGTGCGGAGATGTACCCGCGCGTGTTCGTCTACCTAGACGATATCATCATCGTAACTCGAACATTCGTCGAGCACCTAGTGTGGCTTCGAAAAGTCCTTGAGAAGATCTCGATGGCCGGACTCACGATTAACCACGAAAAGAGCGAGTTTTGTCGCCCAGAAGTCCAGTATCTCGGGTTTCTTGTGAATAGCGAGGGCCTGAAGATTGATACCGCGAAAGTCGCTCCTGTTATCGACTTTCCGATTCCGCTAAATATACGGCACCTACGCCGGTTTCTCGGCATAGCGTCGTGGTACCGGCGTTTTATAGAAGAGTTTGCTACGATTGCAGAACCTCTAACGCGGCTCACGAAAAAAGGTCACCCATGGGAATGGGGTCCCAAGCAACAGCAAGCACTCGATACCTTGAAGCTACGGCTAACGAGCCCTCCAACGCTCGCCTGCCCAGACTTCTCGGTCCCATTCACGCTGCAAACCGACGCTAGCGGGGTGACCTAGGTGCCGTCCTTATGCAAGTGATCGGGGGTCAGGAGAGGGTAATCGCGTATGCGAGCCGCGCTCTCACAGCTCCCGAACGGAAGTACTCCGTCATGGAACAGGAGTGTCTTGCCGTATTATGGACGATACGAAAGTTCCGTTGCTATCTCGAGGGTTACTCGTTTACCGTGGTGACACACCACAGTAGCCTACGCTGGCTACATAACTTGAAGAACCCGACAGGTCGACTCGCCCGGTGGGCTTTGTTTGGAACTGATGGAGTACGACTTCGTCATAGTACACCGCAAGGGCGCATTGCACCACGTTCCCGACGCGCTCTCGAGAATCCCTGAAGGCCAAGCTGAGGCTGCCATGTGCGCCCGCGACACCCAAGACGCGTGGTATCGCCGTCGCTTCCGCGATGTGTTGCGAATACCCGCTAAGTTCCCGGATTGGAAGATAGTCGATAATCGACTATACTTCCATCGACCGACAGATCTCGCAAACCTCGAATTCAAAGATTTCGACGACTGGAAGCTTGTGCTTCCTCGCGAATCTCGACATGTCGCTCTCGAAGAGTGCCATGCGCTCCCGCAAGCCGGCCACTTGGGTGTCCAGAAGACATACCGACGTCCATCCACCCTTTACTATTGGCCTGCCATGTTTAAGGATGTTGTCGCTTACGTTCGGCAGTGTGGAATCTGCCAACGTTGTAAGGTCGAACAACAGGCTCCCGCAGGCCTCATGGGTCATCGCGTGGTCGAAGGTCCTTGGACCCTGATCGCCGCCGATATCATAGGACCGCTTACGCCAGCCTCCACAGGACACGCGTACGTTCTCGTTATCCAGGATCTCTATACGAAGTGGATAGAGATCTGCCCTCTTCGGAAGGCAACTGGAAAAGCGATGTCGAAGGTTATCGATGAGATAATCGTTACTCGATGGGGTACACCACGAGTACTGGTCACGGACAATGGTACCGAATTCATCAACCGGGACATTCGTCAGCTCACGGAACGGGTCGAGATGCGGCACGAACCGACGCCGCCGTACCACCCGCAAGCAAATCCTACCGAGCGCGTGAATCGGGTTGTTAAAACCATGATTCGCGAGTATCTCGAAGGAAATCATCGTGAGTGGGACCACCACTTACATGAATTCCGGTTCGCGTATAACACCGCGTTCCATAGCTCGCTACAGGCCACCCCGGCCTTCGCGAATTTTGGGCGCGAACCTTAAACCGCCAGCTCGTTGCGACGAGAGGTTGAAGGGGATCTCGAGGTGATACCGCGTCCTCCTGAGGAGTGAATGAGGCGCATGGCCCATCTGGACACCCTGAGGACAGCGTTCACTCACGCTCTCGACGAAGCTTTCCGCAGGCAATCCGAACAGTATAATCACCGTCACCGAGATCGTACGTTCGAGGTTGGCGATCTCGTTTGGCGAAGATCGCACACGCTCTCGAACGCAGCCCGACATGTATCGGCTGCGTTGAATGCCCCGTTCGAGGGGCCATTCATGATCTCGAAAAAGTTATGCCGCGTAGTTTACGAACTATCCGATCTCGATGGGCGATCTATGGGAAAAATTTCGGTGAAGGACTTAAAACCATATCGATCGCCGGAGGTACCGGTCTAACCATTGTTGCGAGTTGCAGGTCTCATCATGCGTACCGCCAACAAGCCACCAACACCCGGGCGTACCCCACCCGCCGAGGACGACGACGTCCTGGTAACGGCGGATTACGAGGAAGCGGCGTGGTTCGACGCCATGGTTCAGAAGACGTACAGCGTGGAGGACTGGAAGGACTTCTTCCTCCGGCCTCCCATGAGCGAGATGGCTCGGGCGTGCGCCGCCGCACTAACCGGCTCGGGGCAGCTGGACGAGCGGTCGACGGAGGCATTGGTGCGGACGATCGGGGAATTGGCCGTTGATTCTGACGATCGAGACCCCCGATCCCCGCACCTGCCCTACGTCGACTTGGGCCACCCAGTCGATGCTCCGATGCCGCTGGCACCGGCGGTGGCAGACAAGCCAGCGGGAGTACCCGCGGCGGAGCCCTCTGCGGCGGAGCCCTCAGCGGCGGGTAGCTCGGGGGGGTCGATCGGAGAGGGAGTGGCTAGTCCGCTGGTTCACTCTCCCCAATCTCCGAACCCGGTCCCCGCCGGTGCAGGAGCCCGCAGGAGCCGGTGGCGGGATGCTCTAGCTGGGTGACGCCTAGACCGATCCCGACCGAGGCCATTGCGGCGAATGGCGATCTCCCGAAGGATCCCCGCCACAAAAGGGCAACTCGGCGTTCCCGTAACCGTCGGCAAACCTCGAGAACGAGTGCGCAAGGGGCCACCCCCTTGGCCGCACCTCCCGTGTCACCGGCGAGCTCTCGTCCGGCACCGCCTGCGCAGCCACCGAAGCCGCTCTACGCGGCGGTTGTGGCGACCGCTGCGGCAGCCCGGAATGCCGCGCCGCCGACACCGAAGAACTCCCGGCCGGCGCCATACAGGATCCCGAAGGTGGTCAGACCACCCCCGATTCCGAGCTCCGCGGCGGTCGCAACGACCATCGGCGAGGTGATCGGCGTGCCGCCCCCCGTGGAACGACGCGCGGTGGGCCCCATCCGCCCGCTGCCGCGATCAGTCACCCGGGCGTGCTGGAGCTGTGGAGGCGACGGGCACCGATATTCGCAGTGCCCGCTCGGACCGCCGACAAGGACATACTGCCGCCGGTGTGGTCGCAAGGGTAAGACCTTGCGGACCTACCAGGCGTGTCAGAGTCAATGGCGGCGGGAGGGACCATACATCCCGCGAGCAGGTCGTTGCGTTCCCCGGGAGGAGCTGAAGGCGGCCCGAGTCCAAAGGCCTCAACCTATGGACTTGGATCAGCCGAGGACGGAACCTCCCAGGGTACTGCGGTACCAGCTCCCGTACCACCCGCGGCAACCAGCAGCAGGCGTCCCCAACAACGTCCCCTTGCAGGCTTAGGCTTCGGCGATGGAGCTGCTAGAGGTCCAGTTACCGCACGTGACAACCGTCATTGTTTCCGCTCTGTAGGCTCTCTAGCCTCAGTTCCCGCCACATGGACGAAAGTCCAAGTTCTCGTACGCGATGGCAGTCGCAGATTCCGCGTTGCAGGCCTTCGAACCTCAGTTCTCGCTTTGCAGGCCTTCGGGCCTCAGTTCTCACCTTGTAGGCCTTCGGGCCTCAGATTCCGCTTTGTAGGCCTTCGGGCCTCAGATCTCGCCATCCGGGCCAAAAAGGCCCAGGAACTCACCAATGGAGAGAACAATCGGACCCCGCTATGGTGCCACCGACCACTGGAAGCTACGCAGGAGGCTGTTGGGGGTAACGTAGAAACGTTCTCCGACTACTTGTGGTTGTCCGGGAATTGGTGGTGGGTTGCCTTTCCCGTTAAAATTTTCTTCCCGTTCTGCGATCGAGACTTTGTCTCTCGTGAGGTTCCCGTCTTACCCCAACTTCAGCTACCGACAAGCATCGGTGGTAAGAGCAAAAGACCATGGCAACCGAAATATGCGCCGTGGGTCTTTTTCGATGATTCCCGTACTGAGGGGCCAAAACCTCTCGTAAGCTCCTCCATGATGTAGTCACGTTATTTTGTTGACAAACCGTGTTGAGACGAGCCGTTACCGATACATGCTACGCGTGTTAAGATCCCGAAGAGCTCCCGTAACCTCATCAGGTTAACCTCAAGAATTCAGGTACTTGAGATGTCGCTCCCGTAATCCTCGGATTGGATACCGTTTCGAACCCTAGTTCGAAACCTCTCCTAAGGGGTGAGAAGTTGTGACGTGATTTTTTAAGTCAGCGTCACAAATAACGCCAAAAATCATGTTACGCTATCGATACCGATTTTTGTTGTTACAGTTCCTGTTTCACGCCTCTTGTTAACCTTCCGCGTTACTATCTAGCTCCCATAAAATCAAGTTTGTGAGTTTCTCGCGATTTATTCAATGATGTAGCTCAGATTTCGTTTAGAGATTTTTTTGGTTTATCGAGATCTTCGACGCTATTTGGTGGTGTGGTCTCATGGTAATGAGAAGCCCAAATAGCCGAGAACCTCGAGAAGAGATTTTTTGCGAAACGTTAAAGTCCGGTGCAACCCCGGCACTCCATGAGCAATACGCTGGAGAATAGGCGGAGATATAGTTTTGGGATTCCAGGCAAGGATGGAACGCTTTGCGCTGCATCTGTTTGAGTAAGTGCCTTGTTTTCGCGTATTGACTAGGAGGTAACGATCGTGAAGATTCTCATATGCTACCGCGCTATAGTTCTCGTATCGATAAAGTCGCGAAATAGTTCAAGAGGGCAGTAGCTATCGATCAAAGTTTCCGAAATAATAATGAGATTTCGTTGAGATATTATAGTAGGCAAATTAGTCTACCGAGAGCTGTCCTCGAGACAACTCGGACTTCTCTCGCGCTCACATGTTGTTATGGTTCAGGCCTATTGTTCGCGCTGTGGTAGTGCTATCTCGCTCGCGCTCACGGTACGGCCTATCTGTCGCATTCTCGTTCGCGTTCGGCTATCGCTCTAGCTTCGTGAGTTGAGTGCAGCGAAAGAATTTTGTAATAAATTCTTCGCGATCCCGTGCGTGAGTGAAGCATTAGAAATAATGCTTCTTGAGCAGTGGTGATAGTGATTCAGTTCTCGATGTATCGTGAGATATAGGTTCCCGCTCATTAGAGGATTAAGGGGGCTGAGTCACCTAAAAATTATTTTTTTATCTATTTTTTTTAAATTTTTTTTCTGAATGTACATACGGTGTACTACATACACACCAAATTTTAGAACGAAATTTAAAAAATTAACGAAGTTAGAAGCATTTTAGTAGTGTTAGAAATAAATAATGCGTGAAAAAAAAAAAAAAATGCCGAAATGCAACACAAACAATGCCGGAATACCGCATCTCCGCATGTTTTTTTTCTTCTAATAAGAAGAATAAGAAACATCGAAAAAAGAACATAAAAAAAACAATCGATGTCGAAACTGCATTCGGTAGGTAACGATTTACCGACCAAAGGGTCGTTACGTCTAATCGATGCGACTCAGATTATCGCCGCTACCGCGCTTTGTTTTGAGTCTGCTATACACCGGCGTAATGTAGCAGCGATGATTTTTAATCGATATGTGTCAATCGGGTAAAAAACGGAGCTTGTAAACTCAGTGTAATTAGTTATGTGTCAATGTTTACAGTTTTTCCGAATGAACGTAATATATTCTGTATTTTTGCCCGCAATAGTGTAAAAATGTTTTTCACAGTGACAGTGTCGCAAAACGAGAAGTCTCGCAGACTTAACCTCTTTTTTAAACATCACATTTGACGTAAGAGTATATTTTTTTATTTTTTAAACATTTTTTTTGCATTTACGAGATTTGTGAAGTGAAAAAAAAAACAAAAAAAAAATCTGATTTTTATGTGATAGAAAAAAAAAGTGTACATTTTTATGCAACAAAAAAAATATAAAAATAATTTTTTTTTAATGCGAATCACCCAAGTCGGTTATTTTCATTAATCTGTGAAATTCATTTTTTTCCATTTTATTTTTTTTTCGCTTGCCGCAGGTTTCAGAGAGAATGGCCCCACCAATTTTGGATTCCAACGGCTCATTTTCTTCGTAACAGTCAGTGTTACGGAACGAGTGCGGGGATTTTTCATGCGATCAAAAATGGATTTATCGCAAGCCATTATGTGAGTGGTTACGAGTCAAAAAGTGGAAAAAGTGAATTTTTTGGTAGTTTTTAGGCACTCACTATAATAATAGGCAAAGAGTGCCTATTAAAATGACCATCCGTTGCTCTTCGGAGTCTGTCGAAGGGGTTACTCCGCAGCGCATACTCCAAAATTTTTTATTTTTCACCATTTGCTTCGGTGTATCTCCAACATCATGCGTAGTTACTTTGAAGTGACTGCGATGAATAGAAATATTTTTTTTAGCCTGCGGTGCAATGAAAACAACTTTTTGGCTGAATTTTTCTTCTCGGACGTCCGTATCACACTGTAACTTTAGATGGTGCGAACCAATTTTGTTCTCCTTCGCAGGGTTTTTTTATTACAGTATTTCCAGTATGCACATTACTTTTAAAACCAATCTAAGACCTTTAAGTATTTTTTCTAAAAAATTATTGGCCACAATTTGCATTTGCCTTCGGTCAAGTGTCCGTACGGTGCCATCATAATGAACTCTACGAACCAATTTTTTTCTTCTTCGCAGCATCATTTTGTTTTATCAAAAGCACTGCGCACAGCAAATTTAGAGATAATCCTACATCTCTAACTATTTATTCATCACAATTTTCCATAAAAAACTTATTTTCTCACATCTGATGTCCGTACGGTGCCCCAATTAAGAATCCTGGAAACCAATTCTGTTCTCTTTCGCAACAATATTTCATTGTATCGAAAGCACTATGCACAACAAATTTTGAGTCATTCTGACAAATATAATTTTGATTATAAAATAATTCAAAAACAGTGGTTATAACAAGATTTGCTTTAAAGGTTATGTTATTTAGATTTGCCAAAAATCCATTTTTCATCATGTTAAAAAAAAAACTTCGGTTGTGAAAAATAAAACACGAAATATCATACACAGATTCACAAATGTTTGCGTTTTTTATTTCGAAAATAATATATTATCACCGAAAATCATTCGCAATATTTTAGCATATTTTATTCACATTCGTAATAAAAATGATAAATTTCACGTATTCACTGAAAAAATTGGTAGTAAACTCACAAAAAAGATTCATCGAATATCCAAAATAATGACAATTTCCGAAATAGAACTAAAAAAATCGCGAGTATATATTTTTTCGTTTTATTCTATCTGTCAAACTTTGGAAGCAGATGACAATTTCGTAGCAGACGATACACAGATGCTCATACGTCGCGGCGCGCGTACTCTGTGGCCGGATGATTTTCAAACAAAAAAAAATCGACATCTCGTTTCAATCTTTGTTCCTATTTTACGTAAATATAAATGGATTCTACGCGGTAAAGCGCAAATAAAAAGTATGCAATTGTTACGTCCTGACGTAACTCTCTTCATTTTTTCATTAATAACAGTTTTTCGCAACTCATTTTTCTGCTTACTTTCTTACTATGCAAACCTTTCTCCTTCCAAAACAATTAATACATCTCACGGAAAATCCAAGTATCACCCATCCTCATAAAAATCACGAGAAGAAATGATTTCTCTCATCAATCGTTGAACGATACTTCAGGAATGATTTTCCATTGGGAAAAATATGTCCAGGAAGGTTAAAATAAACAGCATGTAAAGCTAAAAACAGGGTAAAAGATAGATGATAAAATTATCTACCACACGAGCTAGATGCGGACAGAGGTCTCAATCCCCCTCGACACACGCACTACCCTCGGTGAAACAGCGAACTCCGCTGCCGACGTCGGTACAATCGACTACTGCATCGACTCAAGGAGTATAGATCTAAGCTTTTACCCTGCGGCCAGACCATTAAAGTTTTTCTAACTGAAGGTCAAAAAGGCCCTCCAACGTAAAAAAGGGAACCTACATTACCTTATGTATGGAAATTAACCCCGACTACCGAAATAGTTTCAGTATTTCGACACCGAACAGCATTGCATAATATTTCTGAATATACGAGTCACGCGATTGAGAGTCAGAACATCCCCCACATCATCCAACCACTCATCATTATAATGACATAATTTTCTTTAATCACGATCCTAAAAGAAATACGGTTTCATACTCCCACACGCTTTCTAATTTAACGCTAATTTAATGAATATGACCATTTTAAAAATCTTCGCAATTAAATTATAAATTACGGTATCAAATGAATCAAAGATGGTAAAATTGTCCAGAATTACAGGAGGAATAATCGATGCAAGTTATTGGCAAACGCTACTAATGCCATGAAAATATTAATAAATTCAAAACAACAAATTATTTTTGAACTTAGAAGTGCTATTCGATACTAGTTAAGAGTGAAATATCATTTATGGCAAGAAATCAAATACGATCATACAAAGGCTGATTAGTCGAATCACGCAAAGACACGAAAAATAGTCGAGACGAATAAACGTCTGTGATTTCGTGAAACACGTGCAGTCACCATAATGTTTGATAACACAATATGTAACGGTGAAGGAAAGGGCAAAGATGGTCAAAATTTAAGGAATAACAAACGAATGAAACAGAAAATTTACATTACTAAAGCTAAACAATTCAAGGAAGAGAGTCGTAAATCATTTCCGAACCGCCGAACCGAGTTGCGGTAGCGCGGGATGCAACACAAGTATGCCTCGACGATGAGTCACGAAGGCAAGGCGGCTCAACCACCAAGCGCGAAGACGCAATTCCGTCGAGAAAAGTCACATACCGCGCGCAGAAGAAATGCCTCCCTACGATCGGGAGAATGAAATAATGATATTTTAATGTAACTATTATCCTTCCGATAATGTTCACCGTATAAATTGGTATCAGGAGTAAAAATGTACTCCTGGAATTTCGTTTTCTCGGCTCCTGGTGCACAAATTTATAAATCAGTCAATATATCAAATTAATCAGAAATAATTCCTTATTCGTATGTCGCAACTATTTTTTTCCAAAAATCATGGAAAAGGTCGTAACGTGAGCAACTACAAAGTACATGTAGCAGGAAAACGTACGTCGCATACAGTTGACTCGGTCCCCCCCCCCCCCCCCCCCCATTTATAGTATAAAAATAAACATTGCAGGTTATATCAAAATGTTCAGGAACATTCCACCGTTAACATGGAATTGTTAATTTATCGATATTATTTAACATTCGACCAGAATTCACTTTCAAAGACAGAAAATAAGTCGGAATCGGCACACTGTAAGGATAATAAAAGGGGCCCGGGCAAGGAACGAGTTGCGTAAGCTAAGCTGCATAGCGTCAAGGTTAGTTCACGACGATAGGGGAAGGTCTAGCAGGTACACCGAAAGAGGGGAGTCATACAGCTCGCCCGGGCAACGGAACAGTAGTTCCGGAATGACCATATAAGGGAATAAGACGATCGTACGACGTTGTTACCGGGCACGCGCAATAGTTGCTGCACGCCTCTTAGGGGGGCAACGCCCAAAGATATCGGGCCGGTTATGCTACCGATACTTCGGATATTCAAGAAAATCCTGATATTTTATAATGAAATAATTTGTACAAGAGCCGAGAAATATTTTTACCCTTCAGGTATATAATAATTTGACACCCAAACAATGACAATGCGACGAAATTATTAATAATAAAATATACATATCTCTCGACTCTTACCACCGTCCTCGGAATACGAAGACATACCGGAGAATTTTACAAACAGCAACTATCAGTCGATTTTTCTCTCTCTCTCTTATGTTAAACATATCAAATCTTAATTATTTTTAGTAATTTGTTTACGAATTATTAATATTAAAATTACAAATAACTCAGGCAAATAATTAGACATAAGAAAGAAAAGGGAATTCAATAGAAACGGGATAAATTTACAATTATCTCGCAATACGAATATTCCAGAAATCCTGGAATCTCGAGCAAGCCGAGAGGAGAATAGCGAAGGGGCAACGTTACTCATCAGGGGAGCAGAATGCCCGGGATACGTGAGGGAGGGTTCTTCCCCCTCTGATTACCATTTTTCTAGTATATAAGAGCCCGCGAAAAGAGGGCACGAGAGTACCAGGACAGAGTAACTACCGTCAGGATTAGAGATCAGGAGTAGAGTTAGGAAGTCAACGGAAACGCGCAACTGGCGCATCCGATCGGTAGGCTGGTGCTCCGGCTGGGCGGCAAGAAGGATAGAGTCAGAGACCGCGCACTCTGTTTACCACCATTAGAAAGAGACATCACGGGTATTTTTCGGACAACGAATAGAATTGTACCGTTCTCCTATTGGAGAAGTTTGTTTATAATATTTTCCATCTCCAAAAATTGTACTCATTTTCACTGTGACCAGAGTTTTCTTGGTCCAGTCCAGTTCACCAAATTGTCACTCTCAATTCATCCGTTGTAACGAAGTCAGCTTCGCTTCACCGTCAAAATCCTTTCTTACTTCATTGTTGAAAGAGATTTCTGTACGAATAACGGTCTTGGAATCAATTGTACTTTCCAAAACTCGCATTCTCTTGCATTCTTTTTGAATCTGCCTGAGATATTTTTCTTTGAATAAAATTTGCATATTACGAGAATCCCCCGCACAAAGTCGTGTTTCACCGATTTCATCGCAACAATCAACACCTCAACGAACAACGTAAGTACAATTTTAATTCAACTTCTTCAATATTTCTATAATTAGACGTGTGTATAATATACTGTGTCACTCTACCTCCCCGATAATTCACCTAGCCGTCGCCAGACATCATCTACATTACTCACAGAACAACATTCAGGTTACCAGATCGTTTGTACCGCGTTGAAATATTTCGACATAATTAAAATCACCTATGATCCGCATTCTATTTACGTGACAGATAAGATATTTCGTAATACCTCTCAGACAAGTCAACGAATAGCATTCCAAGCCCTATCCTTAGTAAATTTCCTCACGGTTAGACTAGAAAATGGGCAGTTGCGCCGATAATCGATGCCAGGAGTGGTAGAGGAGGGAGAGATCTCTCTTGACCAGCGCGTATTCAATCGTACTCGACGCAACCACGCGTTAAAAATTAGGGTGAAAGGAGAAACATCCGCATTTTTGACGTAACACAATAAAAAAAAAAAAGAATTTTCTATCCTTCGACCGTCGAAGATTCATCGCAGCCGAAATCTTTGTCAATTATGTTCACCCGATTTATTCATTTACTGTTAATAATAAAAACTGCAAATTCTTTTTCTGGCAACGTATTTTCTCCTCTTCAAAATAAGCCAAAATAAGAGTCGAAATCTTTTTTCGCTGCCGAGATATGATTTTTTTTAAGCAAAGACTAATTTTACGAATTTTCATCAAAAAATGAATCGTTCTTTCAAATTTCTCGAAATTGCCGTCTCTAATCCTTTCCTCTCAAAGAAATCGTATTTACAAACTGACTCTCTGCGTTATTGCGCAGATAAAAAGTGTGCTATGTTTAAAAATTTAATTTTTTACACTTCGACCGTCGGAGATTCATCACATTCGAAATCTTTGTCAATTTTGTTCGCTGGATTTATTCGTTTACACTTGATAAGAAAACTGCTAATGATTATTCTATCGACGTATTTCCAACGTTTTTTTTTTTAATTTTTTCAAATTTTCGTCGAAATACGAATTTCTTTCATATGCTCACGTCTTGAAAAGTTTTTTTTCGCAAAAAAAAAAAAAACAATTGTACTCTTAAAGAACAATTATAAACAATTATTTATCAAGAAAGTGAAAAACACTGAATTTGTCGATTTTACGAGTTATTCCGTACCGAAAAACTTATCCTCGTTTGTGATTAAATAAAATTTTTTAAAATACGATATGATATGATGCTAAATTTGATATTTTTAAGCGACGATAAATATCAATAAAATTTCATTGAAAAACGAAAAAAAATATCGACTTTCTCAAACTTCTCGTCTCCAATACTTGTCTGTTCTACAGAGACAATAACGAGCTGATTCCATGTATTACGAAGAAGAAAAAAAATATATCTCAAATGGTAGAAATGAAATTTGTTATAAGAGGACTGTCAAAGAGCCTTCAAAGTCGAATTTTTCAAGAATTTCATCAATTTGTAAAAAAATATTTCGGAGCTATCCAAGATGACAAATTTTTGATTCGAGTAACGTACTACTTCCTCTTCAATACAAGACAGGAACCAAAAAGATATATTTTTTCGTTCTCGAGATTGCATTTTTTTGCAGCATCCATAAATATCGATAAAATTTCATTGAAAATCACAAAGAATAGCAAATTTCTTGAACTTTTATTCTACAATGGTTTGGTTTCCTACAGATAAAATAACGAACTGATTCCATCAATTATGGGGAAGAAAAAAAACACTGAAGGGGAAGGATTCAAAGGGGATATTTGGCCTGAATGCTAAATGGTAATCGTATTGGTGTCGGTACATGTTTTGTGTGTTTGTTTTATATTCATTAAATCTGGTCATAAGTTTTAAGCCAATAAAACGACTTTACTAGACATGATTTGATTCGTTAAATTAATTTGATCAACTTCTACGTGGTGCAATTCGTTATATTTGTCTCGTGTCTCAATATTTGACAATTTATCGTCAAACAAAAAGGAAATATCCGTCGTGAATATTAATAATCAATTGGTACAAAAAAGAAATATTTTTATTCGACGAAGATTAAACACTATGAATTAATTTACGTAACTGATAAATGTTTTTCCCTCATACGTACTTTCGAAAAGAAACGCAGAGCGCGACGTATAAACACACTTCATCCGTAGCGCATAGCGCGATGTGTAAATACACTCGATACGGAGCGCGTAGTGCGACGTGCACCCCCGTGAGTGCCTTAAAAAATGTCCCGTAGGGACATTTCCCGTAAAAAATGTCCCGTAGGGACATTTTTCGGGGGGTTTGGGGGGCGGAGCCCACCAACAAGAGCATCTCCGCCCGCAGGGCGCTGAGACGCTTGTTATTCCTGTGAACACTGTTTTCGGGCAGAACTTCCAAATTACGCTATGCAGTGATTCATTTGCATTCTGCATTTTCGCCCCAATGCAACGTTTCAAAACATTTGGGCACGTCAAATTCTCGAAAATTGGTTTGATTGCCGCCATTACCGCTGCTGGCATAACTTTTTTTTTGGGATAGCGATAGTCTTCTTCACGTCCTGTTGCTTCTGCTCGTCGATACTGGCACCAAGATATTTCACCGGGTGGACAAAACTGATGCTGCGGCTCCTCATCGGTCGACGCCTTGTGATACCAGATTGCCCAAATCGCTTCTGTCATGTCCTTGACTGATGTAGGGTTATTGCGAATCGCATTTCCGTAATACGACTGCATTTCATCTATCAATACATTTGTCAGCCGTCCTTTACCACCTATTGTCTTGCCGTCGCTGAGTTTCTTGCCTGCGAGAGAAGTCTTGAGTTTTCGCGTCCGGTTTCCAAAGCGTTTTTGAACATGACTGGTGCATTCGATCTTCTTTATCTCGACGTTTGGGCCATAAGGCATAGAGCTACTAACTTTAGAGTAGCTCTTTGTATCGGCATCTCCGATCCCGCGTAGAAAAAATTAGTATGGGATTGACTCTGGGAGGACGATGGGCGAGAGGCTGGGGTTTGTTTGGGATTGAATCTGGGAAGCACTATGGGCAGTCATCTGGGTTTTGGGACCCGGCTGGATGGTTTCCCAGACCTTTTCCCATAGCTTCAGTGGACGGGGGAAATCCTCGTGCAATCAATCCCATACGCTTTTCCAGATTCTCACCCAGCCGTCGCATACGAACGGGGATCCTCGTGCAATCAATCCCATATGTTTTTCCAGATTCTCTCCCAGCCGTCGCGTACGACCGGGGGAATCCTTGCGCGATCAATCCCATACATAGAATCCCATGTTATGTGTAAGTGAAAGAAGATGAAAAAATAGATTTTGTCAAATGGAAGAAAAAAATAAAAAACGAAAAAATATGCCTAAAACCAATTTTTTTCGACGGATATGAGTTCCCCGAGCAAAGTTAAATGCTGCTGTACGTAATCGGCGTTTGAAATTCGATGTAGGTCCCAAAAATATTGTAAAGTATTGGATGAGTTTAACATAGACCTTTTAATTTATTTATCCAAGCTTTTCCCAGTACATCACATTATTTTTGGGGCCTTAAATGAAATTTAACCGCCGATTATGTACTACAGCACTTAACTTTGCACGGCGAAATCATATTCGTTGAAAAAAATTAGATTTGAGCATATTTCTTCGTTTTTCATTTTTTCCTTCCATTTGACAAAATCTATTTTTCCTTCTTCTTTCATTTACACATAATATGGGATTCTATGTATGGGATTGATCGCGCGAGGATCCCCCCGGTCGTACGGTACGGCCGGGAGAGAATCTGGAAAAACGTATGGGATTGATTGCACGAGGACTCCCCCCGTCCACTGAAGCTATGGGAAAAGGTCTGGGAAACCATCTAGCCGGGTCCCAAAACCCAGATGACTGCCCATAGTGCTTCCCAGATTCAATCCCAAATAAATCCCAGACTCTCGACCATCGTTCTCCCAGAGTCAATCCCATACTAATTTTTTCTACGCGGGATGTAATTCGTGTATTTTACGTCGTACTTTTCAACCGATCGATGAAAAATCTTCATTATTCCATCGACTTCCATGGATCCTGACGATCCGGAGTAGTTTTTCGTACACATATCTCAATGTGCTTTTTTCCAATTTTCTTTCTCTTCTTCTGAAGCATTCTTATTTGCCGTGGCCCATTTACGACACTGTCGGCACCACAGCGACAAAACTTCCTGGTCCAACACTTTTCCCGTTTCAGTGCCGATTACTGTGAAGACCGCGTTGAGTGAACTAAATCGTCGACGCTGCCAAGTAGCATCACCTTGAATGGTGATACAGCGGTTATCGGCGTCAGCAGTACTCGTAGTAGCGATGGGTGATAGGCCTTCTTCATCGTCATTCGTCGTCAAATCTATTTCTTTTTCTACGGCCTTCTTTTTGTCATCTTGGACCACTTCATTTGTAGCTTCCAGCATTTTTTGTCCGATTTTCTTCCATGTTGATAATTGCACTAGTCGCGACAAGTCCAGCAAGACCTTGGTCGTCGATTTATCTCGTACCCACGACCACCTTCGACGGTCGAAGAACTATCGAACGTTTTTTGCAATGCCCAGTTCTCGCATCGCATCTCATACTTTCCTCCTAGTCCTCGTAAATTGGTTTCGGTGAAAATTACGGGTCCATTACACACTCTACAGCCAACTATCTCTTGAAGATTTCGAAACAGGTGAGTCAAATCAAAGAGTCGATACCCCTCGAAATCGGAAGCCGGGATATCATCTTTTTCGCGCTCACAGTCAAAAAATCGTTTTTTTTTTCAATGCGAGCATTGCATACTCTAAGCCTGTTACGACGTCGGCCAGTCGAATATTTTTTGTCCCTCCTCGGCCGTCTCTTGCTTTGTCCCATGTCTCTCACGACACTTTATCACCAACACTTTATCACACGCGCACAATATACAAAATATTCACAAAAAATAAATAATCTCAATTACAATTATATTGTACAAACATATAACACTCAATAACACTCTCGACAGGAAAGGAACAGCAAAATAAAAAATAAACCGTAGAAAAGTAAAGGAGATAATGGAATGTTACAAAGGGAAAAAAACAAACGAAATTAGTAGAAAAGAAAAAATAAAAAAAAAACAAAAAAAAGGTGGAACAGCAATAAAGCAATGAAAATCAAACACACAACACACAAAGCAAATCGATAAATTTCCAAAGAAAATGCGGTGCTCGACCTCACGTGCTTGCAAGTGATGCTGTCACAACATTGCGCCTTCGACCGCGATATTTTATTTCAAGCGCGACCGTAACAAAATTGCGAATCAAAAATTTGCATTCGGTAGGTAACGATTTACCGACCAAACGGTTTTTACGTATAATCGATATGAGACGGATTTTCGCCGCTACC
This sequence comes from Cryptus viduatorius, assembly GCA_964006125.1. NCBI lineage: Eukaryota > Metazoa > Arthropoda > Insecta > Hymenoptera > Ichneumonidae > Cryptus > Cryptus viduatorius. The sequence continues at coordinate 8,019,684 of OZ023225.1, read as the reverse complement.
GTGTGTCATCGAGTCTATGATCCACCGGCGTATTGCAACCGCGATGTTTTTTACTCGAATGCGGTAAACGCGTAAAAAAGCCGGCTTCGTAAACTCAATTTATCCACGCGTCGAGTGTGTAAAACTTTGATAAATGAACCGAATAATTATTGTGTTTTCGCTGCTGGGGGGAGGGGAAGTTTACAATGACATTCGCGAGAAGTCCAACAAAGTGTACCGGATAACCTAAAAACATCGGTTGCCGTGTCAGTATTTTTTTACACTTTTTTAACAGCTTTGTACAGTAATTTTTATTCGATTATTCGTAAGTTTCATGAAAAAAAAATCTATTTTTTATTTTTTATTATTTTTTTGTGAAAAAAACGCAATTTTCATTTTTATGTGTATAAGCTGTGACGTGCTTTTCCCCGGCTTTGGAGTACCGGGGATCGGCTAACACGTCCAAAATATAATGACGCCCCGTTCGCACACTCTATTCCCCTTACCGTCTTGTTGGGCGCCAGCACACCGTATCAACCCCGATGTGCAAGGGTTTTTCGTCTTATCGTTCCTTCTTATCAATTATCTTACGGCAAGCAGGAGGGGTGCAATTCGGGAAACAATAAAATAATATTTTCAACGCACTGATTAAAATAAAATAACAATAATCACTCTCGTTTATTTTACTAGTGAGTTCCGATACAAAAGACTTCTGTCTGACTTTCCGCTGACTCGCGAGACTCAAGATTAGCGTCTTTGTAACAAAATAATTATAACACCCGCCGCTGCGAGCGAAAGTCATACACGAAATATTCCGGGAACACCGGGCACGAGCGAGAAAGCTACGGCAACACGTGTACGGCACAGAATAGAACCGAAGATGGTCTGCACTGCGTGCACCTACCTTTGTTTTCCCTGTCCGGCGATCTACACGAGTCGTCCTCGTGACTTTCCTCTAGCTGCGAGTCTCTATCCTCTATTCCCCTCGGAAAATTCCTCAGCCATAACGGCGGTTATTCCTCACAAATAATAATCCTCCGGCCGATGACACGGCGTATCACGATTTTCTTACTCCCGTGGCTCGCACGGCGTTAACTATTTGTCACGGACTTATTCTTTCCACTAATATCAAACTAATCGAATCTCTATCGCTTATTTCGCCTGTCGATCTACCCTGTACAACGCGGCGCGTGAGAGTGCCTCTCACTCGTGTTTGGTTACGCGTCTCGGTAATCGGTGGGAGGAACGAGCCCTTTGTCGCCGAAAATCGCCTGATCGTGGAATATTCGCGACGTCTCTCCTCGTGTGGTTCCCCTCTCGTGTCTCCTACTGGCTGTCTTCGTGAAGCTGGACACCTGTAATCTATAATATATTCCCCGGCAGTCTCCCGAATACTATACACTTTTCTCTCCTCGGGTATCGTCAGGGGACGACTCTGTATACGCGCCTATCTACGACTCTCGCGCGTACCTAATATCTAGCGTGCCTGCGAGAGCGTTGTAACGCCTCGTCACAAAGCATATTATATATACAGTCCAAGCTCTGTATTCTTAACTCGACGGGACCGGACCCGACCCCTATTCTGTATTTCCCCTATTGTCCCTACTCCCGGTCAATTCCTGTGAGTAGGGGTACCGAGGGATATGCGCGCGGGGTTTCCGCCGCTTGAAGTGGGGAAAAGGGGCTGAGGAAAAATACAGTTAAGGAAATTCGTTACCATGGTAACGTGTTAAAATAAGGGACCAGTTAAGTTAAGGGCAGTTAAGAGTACGGAGCGTGGACTGTATAAGCCATTATATAAGTGGTAACGAGTCAAAAAGGGAAAAAAAGTAATTTTTTGGGATATTTTAATTGATAGCGTCGTTGGATAAGCTTAGAAAAAAATGCCTGTACTCGTTCCGTAATAAACATTCAAACGAAGGAATTGAGACATTAAAATCCAAAATTGATGCTTTCGTTCATCCAAAACCTGCGACAAGTGAAAAAACTTTGTCTATTTTTGTTGGCGCCTCCATACACTATAGGGCTCTGAAAAAATTCATGAAGATAGTCTACCATCCATATATTATGCAGGTAAAATACAATTTTCATTTATATTAATATGTACTGAGAAAAAAAATTGTTTTCTTTCCTTTTTTTAGGTGACTCAGCCCCCTTAAATTGTATAACGCTCGGAAATACAAGATTTTTCCGTTTTTCTGATGGGTAGTTTTTCATACTTTTAACCTCCTTCGAAATCACGGTTTTACGGTCGTAGGAGGTTCCCTCTTGTCTCTGGACAAAATTTAGCATCAGATTCGTAGTCTGTACGAAAAAATACATGAAATATGATGTGGACAAAAGTTTCCTAGCGACTTCAGATTTTGACCAAAAAAAAAGTGCTGAAAACGTCGAATTCAATTAGGAAAAGGGTTAACAAGCGTCTCAGCGCCCTGCGGGCGCAGATGCTCTTGTTGGTGGGCTCCGCCCCCCAAACCCCCCGAAAAATGTCCCTTCGGGACATTTTGTAAGGCACTCACGGGGGTGCACGTCGCGCTACGCGCTCCGTATCGAGTGTATTTACACATCGCGCTATGCGCTACGAATGAAGTATGTTTATTCGTCGCGCTCTGCGTTTCTTTTCGACAGTACGTATGAGGGAAAAACATTTATCAGTTACGTAAATTAATTCATAGTGTTTAACCTTCGTCGAATAAAAATATTTCTTTTTTGTACCAATTGATTATTAATATTCACGAAGGATATTTCCTTTTTGTTTGACGATAAATTGTCAAATATTGAGACACGAGACAAATATCACGAATTGCACCACGTAGAAGTTGATCAAATTAATTTAACGAATCAAATCATGTCTAGTAAAGTCGTTTTATTGGCTTTAAACTTATGACCACATTTAATGAATATAAAACAAACACACAAAACATGTACCGACACCAATACGATTACCATTTAGCATTCAGGCCAAATATCCCCTTTAAATTCTTCTCCTTCAGTGTTTTTTTTCTTCCCCATAATTGATGGAATCAGTTCGTTATTTTATCTGTAGGAAACCAAACCATTGTAGAAGAAAAGTTCAAGAAATTTGCTATTCTTTGTGATTTTCAATGAAATTTTATCGATATTTATGGATGCTGCAAAAAAATGCAATCTCGAGAACGAAAAAATATATCTTTTTGGTTCCTGTCTTGTATTGAAGAGGAAGTAGTACGTTACTCGAATCAAAAATTTGTCATCTTGGATAGCTCCGAAATATTTTTTTACAAATTGATGAAATTCTTGAAAAATTCGACTTTGAAGGCTCTTTGACAGTCCTCTTATAACAAATTTCATTTCTACCATTTGAGATATATTTTTTTTCTTCTTCGTAATACATGGAATCAGCTCGTTATTGTCTCTGTAGAACAGACAAGTATTGGAGACGAGAAGTTTGAGAAATTCGATATTTTTTTTCGTTTTTCAATGAAATTTTATTGATATTTATCGTCACTTAAAAATATCAAATTTAGCATCATATCATATCGTATTTTTTAAAATTTTATTTAATCACAAACGAGGATAAGTTTTTCGGTACGGAATAACTCGTAAAATCGACAAATTCAGTGTTTTTCACTTTGTTGATAAATAATTGTTTATAATTGTTCTTTAAGAGTACAATTGTTTTTTTTTTTGCGAAAAAAAACTTTTCAAGACGTGAGCATATGAAAGAAATTCGTATTTCGACGAAAATTTGAAAAAATTTGAAAAAAAAAAAAAAAAACGTTGGAAATACGTCGATAGAATAATCATTAGCAGTTTTCTTATCAAGTGTAAACGAATAAATCCAGCGAACAAAATTGACAAAGATTTCGAATGTGATGAATCTCCGACGGTCGAAGTGTAAAAAATTAAATTTTTAAACATAGCACACTTTTTATCTGCGCAATAACGCGGAGAGTCAGTTTGTAAATACGATTTCTTTGAGAGGAAAGGATTAGAGACGGCAATTTCGAGAAATTTGAATAAACGATTCGTTTTTTGATGAAAATTCGTAAAATTAGTCTTTGCTTAAAAAAAATCATATCTCGGCAGCGAAAAAAGATTTCGACTCTTATTTTGGCTTGTTTTGAAGAGGAGAAAATACGTTGCCAGAAAAAGAATTTGCAGTTTTTATTATTAACTGTAAATGTATAAATCGGGTGAACATAATTGACAAAGATTTCGGCTGCGATGAATCTTCGACGGTCGAAGGATAGAAAATTCTTTTTTTTTATGATTGCATACTTTTTATTTGCGCTATACCGCGTAGAATCCATTTATATTTACGTAAAAAAGGAACAAAGATTGAAACGAGATGTCGATTTTTTTTTATTTGAAAATCATCCGGCCACAGAGTACGTGCGCCGCGACGTATGAGCATCTGTGTATCGTCTGCTAGGAAATTGTCATCTGCTTCCAAAGTTTGACAGATAGAATAAAACGAAAAAATATATACTCGCGATTTTTTTAGTTCTATTTGGGAAATTGTAATTATTTTGGATATTCGATGAATCTTTTTTGTGAGTTTACTACCAAATTTTTTAGTGAATACGTGAAATTTATCATTTTTATTACGAATGTGAATAAAATATGGTAAAATATTGCGAATGATTTTCGGTGATAATATATTATTTTCGAAATAAAAAACGCAAACATTTGTGAATCTGTGTATGATATTTCGTGTTTTATTTTTCACAACCGAAGTTTTTTTTTTAACATGATGAAAAATGGATTTTTGGCAAATCTAAATAACATAACCTTTAAAGCAAATCTTGTTATAACCACTGTTTTTGAATTATTTTATAATTAAAATTATATTTGTCAGAATGACTCAAAATTTGTTGTGCATAGTGCTTTCGATGCAATGAAATATTGTTGCGAAAGAGAAAAGAATTGGTTTCCAGGATTTTTAATTGGGGCACCGTACGGACATCAGATGTGAGAAAATAATTTTTTAATGGAAAATTGTGATGAATAAATAGTTAGAGATGTAGGATTGTCTCTAAATTTGCTGTGCGCAGTGCTTTTGATAAAACAAAATGATGCTGCAAAGGAGAAAAAAATTGGTTCGTAGAGTTCATTATGATGGCACCGTACGGACACTTGACCGAAGGCAAATGCAAATTGTGGCCAATAATTTTTTAGAAAAAATACTTAAAGGTCTTAGATTGGTTTTAAAAGTAATGTGCATACTGGAAATAATGTAATAAAAAAACCCTGCGAAGGAGAACAAAATTGGTTCGCACCATCTAAAGTTACAGTGTGATACGGACGTCCGAGAAGAAAAATTCAGCCAAAAAGTTGTTTTCATTGCACCGCAGGCTAAAAAAAATATTTCTATTCATTGCAGTCACTTCAAAGTAACTACGCATGATGTTGGAGATACACCGAAGCAAATGGTGGAAAATAAAAATTTTTGGAGTATGCGCTGCGGAGTAACCCCTTCGACAGACTCCGAAGAGCAACGGATGGTCATTTTAATAGGCACTCTTTGCCTATTATTATAGTGAGTGCCTAAAAACGCGTTTAAAATTTTGGATTCCTTCCCATCGGATTACGGTTTCTATTAACGCGTGGGCCATTTGCTGGTCACCCTATTTTGTGTATTTTTTTCCGTACAACACGATAGGCACCTCATTTAGATTGTGCTGTAACTTTGGACTGTAGCAATTTTTCTCTTCGTCGCAGGGATGTTGTATCATATCATCACCATTGAGCACAATCATTTTGAAACTACTGCGAAGCCTTTAATGAGTTGTGCCAAAGTAAAAATTCAATTCTGTTTCGCTAAATGTCCATACGGTGCTCCAATTATGAAGTCTACAAACCAAATTTTTTCTTTTTCCGCAATATTTCATTGCATCCAAAACGGTATGCACAGCAAATTTGAAGACGTTCTGACATTTCTTAATATTTTTATCCTACAATTATTTTTAGTGAGGAATTATTTTAAAGGTTATGTTATTTTAATTTTCCAAAAAACAATTTTTTATCATGTCAAAAAAGAAAATTTGGTTGCGAAAAATAAAATACGAGATATCACAAATTAATTGGCAAATATTAGTCCTTTTTATTTCGAAAATAATATATTTTAAACGAATATAATTCACAATATTTTACAAAATGTTATTGACATTCCTAATAAAAATAAAAAATTTCGCGGTTGCACTGAAAACTTGATTATAATTTCACAAAGAAGAATCATCGAATATCCAAAATTATTGCAATTTGTCAAATAAAATTGAAAACAATCGCGACCATTTATTTTTTTCAATTCATTCTATCTGTCAAACGTTGGAAGCCGACGATAATTTCATAGCAGGCGTGATAACGTTCGCATACGCCGCGACGTTTGTATTCGGTGGCGGGATGATTTAAATAATTTAAAAAATCTCATTAGGCACTCACTATAACAATAGGCCATCCGTTGCTCTTCGGAGTCTGTCGAAGGGGTTACTCCGCAGCGCATACTCCAAAAATTTTTATTTTTCACCATTTGCTTCGGTGTTTCTCCAACATCATGCGTAGTTACTTTGAAGTGACTGCGATGAATAGGAATATTTTTGTTAGCCTGCGGTGCAATGAAAACAACTTTTTGGCTGAATTTTTCTTCTCGGACGTCCGTATCACACTGTAACTTTAGATGGTGCGAACCAATTTTGTTCTCCTTCGCAGGGTTTTTTTATTACACTATTTCCAGTATGCACATTACTTTTAAAACCAATCTAAGACCTTTAAGTATTTTTTCAAAAAAATTATTGGCCACAATTTGCATTTGCCTTCAGTCAAATGTCCGTACGGTGCCATCATAATGAACTCTACGAACCAATTTTTTTCTCCTTCGCAGCCTCATTTTGTTTTATCAAAAGCACTACGCACAGCAAATTTAGAGACAATCCTACATCTCTAGCTATTTATTCATCACAATTTTCCATAAAAAAATTATTTTCTCACATCTGATGTCCGTACGGTGCTCCAATTAAGAATCCTGGAAACCAATTCATTTTTCTTTCGCAACAATATTTCATTGCATCGAAAGCACTATGCACAACAAATTTTGAGTCATTCTGACAGATATAATTTTAATAATAAAATAATTCAAAAACAGTGGTTATAACAAGATTTGCTTTAAAGGTTATGTTCTTTAGATTTGCCAAAACACCATTTTTCCTCATGTTAAAAAAAAAACTTCGGTTGTGAAAAATAAAACACGAAATATCATACACAGATTAACAAATGTTTGCGTTTTTTATTTCGGACATAATATATTATCACCGAAAATCATTCGCAATATTTTACCATATTTTATTCACATTCGTAATAAAAATGATAAATTTCACGTATTCACTGAAAAAATTGGTAGTAAACTCACAAAAAAGATTCATCGAATATCCAAAATAATTACAATTTCCCAAATAGAACTAAAAAAAATCGCGAGAATATATTTTTTCGTTTTATTCGATCTGTCAAACTTTGGAAGCAGATGACAATTTCGTAGCAGACGATACACAGATGCTCATACGTCGCGGCGCGCGTACTCTGCGGCCGGATGATTTTCAAATAAAAAAAAATCGACATCTCGTTTCTATCTTTGTTCCTATTTTACGTAAATATAAATGGATTCTACGCGGTATAGCGCAAATAAAAAGTGTGCAATCATAAAAAAAAAGAATTTTCTATCCTTCGACCGTCGAAGATTCATCGCAGCCGAAATCTTTGTCAATTATGTTCACCCGATTTATTCGTTTACAGTTAATAATAAAAACTGAAAATTCTTTTTCTGGCAACGTATTTTCTCCTCTTCAAAACAAGCCAAAATAAGAGTCGAAATCTTTTTTCGCTGCCGAGATATGATTTTTTTTAAGCAAAGACTAATTTTACGAATTTTCGTCAAAAAACGAATCGTTTTTTCATATTTCTCAAAATTGCCGTCACTAATCCTTTCCTCTCAAAGAAATCGTATTTATAAACTGACTCTCCGCGTTATTGCGCAGATAAAAAGTGTGCTATGTTTAAAAATTCAGTTTTTATACATCGACCGTCGGAGATTCATCACATTCGAAATCTTTGTCAATTTTGTTCGCTGGATTTATTCGTTTACACTTCATAAAAAAACTGCTAATGATTATTCTATCGACGTATTTCCAACGTTTTTTTTTTTTTTTTTCAAATTTTTTCAAATTTTCGTCGAAATACGAATTTCTTTCATATGCTCACGTCATGAAAAGTTTTTTTTTGCAAAAAAAGAAAAACAATTGTACTTTTAAAGAACAATTATAAACAATTATTTATCAAGAAAGTGAAAAACACTGAATTTGTCGATTTTACGATTTATTCCGTACCGAGAAACTTGTCCTTGTTTGAGATTAAATAAAATTAAAAAAATACGATATGATATGATGCTAAATTTGATATTTTTAAGCGACGATAAATATCAATAAAGTTTCATTGTAAAACGAAAAAAATTATCGAATTTCTCAAACTTCTCGTCTCCAATACTTGTCTGTTCTATAGAGACAATAACGAGCTGATTCCATGTATTACGAAGAAGAAAAAAAATATATCTCAAATGGTGAAGCAAATTTATTGTATTAATAATATATATAGAATCATTTAAATATTCTTCTTGGTAACGCGGTTGCTAGACAGCGTTACTCGTCTGTTAATAATAAATAAAACAAGCGTCTCAGCGCCCTGCGGGCGCAGATGCTCTTGTTGGTGGGCTCCGCCCCCCAAACCCCCCGAAAAATGTCCCTTCGGGACATTTTTTAAGGCACTCACGGGGGTGCACGTCGCGCTACGCGCTCCGTATCGAGTGTATTTACACATCGCGCTATGCGCTACGAATGTAGTATGTTTATTCGTCGCGCTCTGCGTTTCTTTTCGACAGTACGTATGAGGGAAAAACATTTATCAGTTACGTAAATTAATTCATAGTGTTTAACCTTCGTCGAATCAAAATATTTCTTTTTTGTACCAATTGATTATTAATATTCACGACGGATATTTCCTTTTTGTTTGACGATAAATTGTCAAATATTGAGACACGAGACAAATATAACGAATTGCCCCACGTAGAAGTTGATCAAATTAATTTAACGAATCAAATCATGTCTAGTAAAGTCGTTTTATTGGCTTAAAACTTATGACCAGATTTAATGAATATAAAAGAAACACACAAAACATGTACCGACACCAATACGATTACCATTTAGCATTCAGGCTAAATATCCCCTTTAAATCCTTCCCCTTCAGTGTTTTTTTTCTTCCCCATAATTGATGGAATCAGTTCGTTATTTTATCTGTAGGAAACCAAACCATTGTAGAAGAAAAGTTCAAGAAATTTGCTATTCTTTGTGATTTTCAATGAAATTTTATCGATATTTATGGATGCTGCAAAAAAATGCAATCTCGAGAACGAAAAAATATATCTTTTTGGTTCCTGTCTTGTATTGAAGAGGAAGTAGTACGTTACTCGAATCAAAAATTTGTCATCTTGGATAGCTCCGAAATATTTTTTTACAAATTGATGAAATTCCTAAAAAATTCGACTTTGAAGGCTCTTTGACAGTCCTCTTATAACAAATTTCATTTCTACCATTTGAGATATATTTTTTTTCTTCTTCGTAATACATGGAATCAGCTCGTTATTGTCTCTGTAGAACAGACAAGTATTGGAGACGAGAAGTTTGAGAAATTCGAAATTTTTTTTCGTTTTTCAATGCAATTTTATTGATATTTATCGTCGCTTAAAAATATCAAATTTAGCATCATATCATTTCGTATTTTTTAAAATTTTATTTAATCACAAACGAGGATAAGTTTTTCGGTACGGAATAACTCGTAAAATCGACAAATTCAGTATTTTTCACTTTCTTAATAAATAATTGTTTATAATTGTTCTTTAAGAGTACAATTGTTTTTTTTTTTTTTTTTGCGAAAAAAAACTTTTCAAGACGTGAGCATATGAAAGAAATTCGTATTTCGACGAAAATTTGAAAAAATTTGAAAAAAAAAAAAAAAAAACGTTGGAAATACGTCGATAGAATAATCATCAGCAGTTTTCTTATCAAGTGTAAACAAATAAATCCAGCGAACAAAATTGACAAAGATTTCGAATGTGATGAATCTCCGACGGTCGAAGTGTAAAAAATTAAATTTTTAAACATAGCACACTTTTTATCTGCGCAATAACGCGAAGAGTCAGTTTGTAAATACGATTTCTTTGAGAGGAAAGGATTAGAGACGGCAATTTCGATAAATTTGAAAAAACGATTCGTTTTTTGATGAAAATTCGTAAAATTAGTCTTTGCTTGAAAAAAATCATATCTCGGCAGCGAAAAAAGATTTCGACTCTTATTTTGACTTGTTTTGAAGAGGAGAAAATACGTTGCCAGAAAAAGAATTGCAGTTTTTATTATTAACTGTAAATGAATAAATCGGGTGAACATAATTGACAAAGATTTCGGCTGCGATGAATCTTCGATGGTCGAAGGATAGAAAATTCTTTTTTTTTTATGATTGCATACTTTTTATTTGCGCTATACCGCGTAGAATCCATTTATATTTACGTAAAATAGGAACAAAGATTGAAACGAGATGTCGATTTTTTTTTATTTGAAAATCATCCGGCCACAGAGTACGCGCGCCGCGACGTATGAGCATCTGTGTATCGTCTGCCACGAAATTGTCATCTGCTTCCAAAGTTTGACAGATAGAATAAAACGAAAAAATATATACTCGCGATTTTTTTAGTTCTATTTGGGAAATTGTAATTATTTTGGATATTCGATGAATCTTTTTTGTGAGTTTACTACCAATTTTTTCAGTGAATACGTGAAATTTATCATTTTTATTACGAATGTGAATAAAATATGGTAAAATATTGCGAATGATTTTCGGTGATAATATATTATTTTGGAAATAAAAAACGCAAACATTTGTGAATCTGTGTATGATATTTCGTGTTTTATTTTTCACAACCGAAGTTTTTTTTTTAACATGATGAAAAATGGATTTTTGGCAAATCTAAATAACATAACCTTTAAAGCAAATCTTGTTATAACCACTGTTTTTGAATTATTTTATAATTAAAATTATATTTGTCAGAATGACTCAAAATTTGGTGTGCATAGTGCTTTCGATGCAATGAAATATTGTTGCGAAAGAGAAAAGAATTGGTTTCCAGGATTCTTAATTGGGGCACCGTACGGACATCAGATGTGAGAAAATAATTTTTTTATGGAAAATTGTGATGAATAAATAGTTAGAGATGTAGGATTGTCTCTAAATTTGCTGTGCGCAGTGCTTTTGATAAAACAAAATGATGCTGCGAAGGAGAAAAAAATTGGTTCGTAGAATTCATTATGATGGCACCGTACGGACACTTGACCGAAGGCAAATGCAAATTGTGGTCAATAATTTTTTAGAAAAAATACTTAAAGGTCTTAGATTGGTTTTAAAAGTAATGTGCATACTGGAAATAATGTAATAAAAAAACCCCGCGAAGGAGAACAAAATTGGTTCGCACCATCTAAAGTTACAGTGTGATACGGACGTCCGAGAAGAAAAATTCAGCCAAAAAGTTGTTTTCATTGCACCGCAGGCTAAAAAAAATATTTCTATTCATCGCAGTCACTTCAAAGTAACTACGCATGATGTTGGAGATACACCGAAGCAAATGGTGAAAAATAAAAATTTTTGGAGTATGCGCTGCGGAGTAACCCCTTCGACAGACTCCGAAGAGCAACGGATGGTCATTTTAATAGGCACTCTTTGCCTATTATTATAGTGAGTGCCTAAAAAGGCAGAGTATCTGAGACGAATAAAGAGTCAAGACGTATTCTCAACCTGAATCTTTTTTTGAAAAAGTTACGTCAATTTTCAGAAGTGGGATATAACCCGATAAACGCACGAATTAAAGATACATGAATCCGGGATTCATCTGTTGACTTGTGATAACGGAATTTCTCAAGTAACACCGATTGCAAGTGCGAAATCATCAAGGTTTATGAATCAAGTCGAAGTTTAATCAATCGATAAAATACACTGTGGATGTTTAATATCGAAAAAACACCGGCGAAGAAAAAAAGAGGTAGACCGAGGAAAATTCAGGACAGTACGCAAAGCAGTCCACCTGACGAAGATCATCGCGAAATGCAAAACGATTTATTACAACGGTCACCAGTGATGAACAATGTCGAAAATAATACGATTGCAGAAAATAATCAGGGTTTATCATCGACTTCGGCAATTCGCAGCGATAATAATGTTAACGAGGTTCAACGGGGACAATCGTTAAACATTGCTCCGTTACTGGATTTAAACGCTGATTTTCCTGATTTGGATCGATTGAGTTTGGCAAATCAATCGCATAACCGCCTACGCACAGGGTTTATGGATTTATCTAAAGTTTTGCCTGGATTCGATCCAGTGCATGGAAAAATCGATATCCACCGATGGATTGACAAGATTGAAGAGTACGCCGATATGTATGGGTGGGATGATATTGCTACAAGGCATTATGCCTTGTCGAAGCTCGAAGGCGTAGCAAAAATATGGAAAGACAGTCTGGAGAGAGGCAACAGATCATGGAACGATTGGAAAGGTTTATTAACACAAACGTTCCTGCCGGAAGATACTGGAATCAGGAAAACTCTCGAAGCGCAAAATTATAAGCGTAAGTCCGGTCAAAATATCGTGGAATATTTTTACGAGAAGCTTTCAAGATGCCTCAACGCTTGCATGGGTACTCGCGAAACGATTGAATGGATTGTAGATGGGTTAGACAGCTTTCAATACCGTTCATTTTTGGGGCCCTTATCTCGCTACGCACAACCGACCGATTTGCTACCAGATCTGAAAAGCTGAGATAGTTTTATCAGAGAACGCGCATCGTCAAAACCTCCGTTCGTAAGGAAGGATGATCGACACGATCAAAAATTATATCAATCATCGAGTCGCGATAAAACGAATACTGCACGCGAAAATAAATCAAAAAATATCGAGGAAATAATATGCTTTAAATGTGGCAATGCAGGCCATTACGCGCGTGATTGTCCGGGAAAATCGGAGAAAAAAGAAGAAAAAAAAAGAATCTAAACGAAACGAAAGCGCACCGGTTTTGCATATCAAAGGAAATTCGCATTCGAAATTTTTCAAGAAAGCTTTCATTAATCGAAAGGAAATCAGATGCTATGTGGATTTGGGGAGCTCAGTAACGATACTACGCAAAGATTACGCCGATAATCTAGAGTTGACATACTACGAAGGAAAGTTTGACAGTATGACAGGTTATGGAGGAGGCGAGGTTACTCCGATAGGCGCAATGAATGTCGACATCGAAATCGATGGTGTGAATGCGAAATGCGACGTTTTCGTAGTGCCGAGCGATCCACAAATCGTTCCGTTACTCGTCGGACACACGTATACGGAACAACGAAACGTACACATACTAAACTCGCCGGGAATTCTTAAAATAACCAATGATCTCGAAGAATTATTAAATATAGAAACAGAGAAACCGAGCAAGACGATGTTTAAAGCGGAAGAAGAAATCGTTATCCCGAAAAATTATCTGGGGCACATCAACGTTGTTGGAAGTATCTCCGAAGATAATTTTTACATAGAGGGAGGAATACGTGAAACCGGAAACTTAATACCGCGATGCATTATCAGTACCAGCAAAGAAGGAAAAGCGATTATTCCAGTAATGAATCTCAGCAACAGCAACGTGACAGTCAAGAAAGGTGAAACTATCGCTCGAGGAGAAGTATGCTGCGAAGAAGAATTTGAACGCGATGTTCAAGTGGACGAAATTCACGCCGACGAAATCGACTCCGATTTGGACAGCGAAAAACACACTCAATTGGTAAAATTGATAAACAAATATCGAGGTGTCGTCGCGAAGAATATTCAGCAAATGGGGAAAACGAACGTTTCCGAGATGAATATTCACTTGACTACAGAGAAGCCGGTTTATTATCGACCGTACCGATTGTCTTACCACGAGAAAGAACAGGTGAGAGATATGATAACGGATCTTAAGAAAGCAGATGTAATAGAAGACAGTAATTCGCCGTACGCGAGTCCAATTATTCTCGTGCGTAAGAAGAGTGGAGAAATTCGGATGTGTATCGATTATAGAGCACTAAATAAGATTACGGTCAAAGACAAGTATCCGATGCCACTCATCGACGATCAGATCGATGGTTTGCGAGGACATCAATATTTTACGAGTGTCGATCTTTTTAGCGGGTACTACCAGATACCAATGGCTCGAGACGCAAGAGAGAAAACCGCATTTGTGACGCCCGATGGTCATTATCAATTTAAAAGGATGCCTTTTGGATTGTGTAACGCGCCAGCCGTTTTCCAGAGAATGATGAACGTAATTCTCGGATCCTTGGACGGAAACACGGCAATGGCGTACTTAGACGATATTATTTTAGCCAGCCGAACATTCGAGGACGGCATGAAAAAATTAGACAGAGTACTTTCTGTATTACAATCGACTGGGCTCACCGTAAATTTGACGAAGTGCCATTTCTTTAAAAAGAAAGTGGATTATCTGGGTTTCGAGATATCGGCGAACGGCGTCGAACCCGGTACAAAAAAAATTAATTGCGTCAGATCGTTTCCAACACCGACAAACGTTAAAGCTGTGCGCAGTTTCATCGGCTTAGCCAGTTTCTTCCGACGCTTCGTGAAGGGATTCGCAACAATCGTGAAGCCATTAACGGATTTATTAGCGAAAAAAGAAACATTTGTTTGGGAAACAAGACAGCAACGAGCTTTCGACGAAATTAAATTACGACTCTCGTCGAGGCCGATATTATCGATATATGACGTTAAAGCAAAGACGGAGGTACATACCGACGCAAGTCAGCACGGACTTGGAGCTGTACTGATGCAGGAACAAGAAGACAAACGCATACACCCAATCTGCTATTACAGCCGAAAAACAACGAAGGATGAATCGAAATATCATTCATACGAGTTAGAAGCGTTGGCGATTGTATGTGCATTGGAAAGATTTCGAGTTTATCTCATCGGAATAAAGTTTACCATTAAAACCGACTGCAATAGCTTGAAACACTTGGAGAACAAAAGAGACTTGAACCCTCGAATCGGAAGATGGTTCGTGAGACTCTCAGAATACGATTACACTATCGAGTATCTCAAAGGAGATCAAAATTGCATCGCCGATGGATTAAGTCGATTCCCTGTAGACCCAGCCGAAGAAACACCGATTGTGGGTATGCCGATCTTGGGGATCAATATTAATACTAATTGGATCGCGGCTATGCAGCGTGCATGTCCGGAAATCCTTGCCGTGAGGGATAAATTGGAGTCGGGTGATGCAGAAACACACGAAAAATTTACAATGTACAATGCGAGAGTGTATCGTGTCACAAAGGGACGTTGGAGGTTATACGTACCCGACGAATTAAAACACGAAGTCGTTGCCACAACTCACAAGAGCCTCGCGCACTTAGGCGTGGATAAAACGCTATCTAAACTCAAAGAGACCTATTATTTTCCAGGGATGAGGGAATATGTGACGATGTACATCAATCGATGTATAAATTGTTTATATTACAAAAATCAAACAGGAAAGAAGCCCGGTTATTTACATCCGATCGAAAAAGGAAGTATCCCGTTCGAAACAATTCACGTTGATCATCTGGGGCCTTTCACACGAACAGAACGCAATAACAAGTATGTACTTGGAGTAATTTGTGCTTACAGCAAGTACGTCATACTTGAAGCAGTTCAAACTACGAAATCCGAAGAAACGATTGCGATGCTGCAGAGATTAATGACGCACTATGGAAAACCGAAACGAATCATCAGTGATCAAGGTGCAGCGTATATTTCCAAGAAATTCACAGAATTTTGTGTGGAGTACGAGATAAAACACGTACGAATCGCTGCCGGCACTCCAAGGGCGAATGGACAAATTGAAAGGGTAAACAGCGTTATCCTGAACTGTCTGCCCACTGTAACGAAGGACGTCGAGCACAGCGATTGGGACGAAAGAATTTATGAAGTGCAATGGGCCATCAACAACAGCACACATCGAATAACGAAACAGACACCTGTAGAACTCGTGTTTAATTACAAACCGACAGGCAAAGGGGAATCGTTACTAACGCAAGAGATAAGAAACATAAACGAGGAACTCGGAACTGAAGAAGTGCGCGAAGATGTTGCAGAGCTATTAGAAAAAAATAGAAATAAACTGAGAGAACAGTTCAATAAAAAACGCAAGATCCCTGAAAAATTCGAACCGGGACAATTAGTACTCGTTCGTTACGAAGCACCGGCAACAGGCGACAGTAGAAAATTGACCGAAAAGTTTCGTGGTCCCTATGAGGTGGTGAAGGAAATAGGGAATGACCGCTATCTCATTCAAGATATTGAGGGAGAAAAGCAGAGTCAGCGACTATATAAAGGGATCATAGCCATTGATCGATTAAAAAAGATTCCGAAATAATAAATCAAGAGCCATCATCGAGGACGACGATCATTATCAGGAAGGCCGAATTGAAGCAAATTTATTGTATTAATAATATATATAGAATCATTTAAATATTCTTCTTGGTAACGCGGTTGCTAGACAGCGTTACTCGTCTGTTAATAATAAATAAAAAAAGGCAGAGTATCTGAGACGAATAAAGAGTCAAGACGTATTCTCAACCTGAATCTTTTTTTGAAAAAGTTACGACAATGGTAGAAATGAAATTAGTTATAAGAGGACTGTCAAAGAGCCTTCAAAATCGAATTTTTCAAGAATTTCATCAATTTGTAAAAAAATATTTCGCTATCCAAGATGACAAATTTTTGATTCGAGTAACGTACTACTTCCTCTTCAATACAAGACAGGAACCAAAACGATATATTTTTTCGTTCTCGTGATAGCATTTTTTTGCAGCATCCATAAATATCGACTAAATTTCATTGAAAATCACAAATAGCAAATTTCTTGAACTTTTCTTCTACAATGATTCGGTTTCATACAGATAAAATAACAAACTGATTCCATCAATTATGGGGAAGAAAAAAAACACTGAAGGGGAAGAATTTTAAGGGGATATTTGGCCTGAATGCTAAATGGTAATCGTATTGGTGTCGGTACATGTTTTGTGTGTTTGTTTTATATTCATTAAATCTGGTCATAAGTTTTAAGCCAATAAAACGACTTTACTAGACATGATTTGATTCGTTCAATTAATTCGATCAACTTCTACGTGGTGCAATTCGTTATATTTGTCTCGTGTCTCAATATTTGACAATTTATCGTCAAACAAAAAGGAAATATCCGTCGTGAATATTAATAATCAATTGGTACAAAAAAGAAATATTTTTATTCGACGAAGGTTAAACACTATGAATTAATTTACGTAACTGATAAATGTTTTTCCCTCATACGTACTTTCGAAAAGAAACGCAGAGCGCGACGTATAAACATACTTCATCCGTAGCGCATAGCGCGATGTGTAAATACACTCGATACGGAGCGCGCAGCGCGACGTGCACCCCCGTGAGTGCCTTAAAAAATGTCCCTTCGGGACATTTTTCGGGGGGTTTGGGGGGCGGAGCCCACCAACAAGAGCATCTGCGCCCGCAGGGCGCTGAGACGCTTGTTTTAAAAATTTTTTTAATGTATTTTACTTTAAATATTGGGAAACTGCAATTTAATTTTTTCAAATCTCTAACAACTTTTCGAAACAAAATAAATTCAAATTTTACCTCATATTTTTCCAACCGCCCTTCTATTTTTTTCAACTGTTTTAATATACCTATTTCAAAACAAAATAAAACGAAAAAAGAAATAAAATTTGTCGAATTTCTCGTCTCCAATGTTTTACTCTCAGACAGTGACAATAACAAATTGATTCTGTCTATTATAAGGAAGAAAAAAATGCTTAAAGTATTATAACCAAATTCTCTTATACATCGACAGTCAAAGAGCCCTCGCCGTCGAATTCATGGAGAAATTGAATTTTTTTAATTATTTTGGACGCATCCAAGACACTACAACTTTTTACTTGAGCTACGTACTACTTCCTCTTCAATACACAATAAGAACCAAGACGATATCTATGTTCGTTCTCGAGTTATAATTTTTTGCTACAACAATCAATATCAAGTAAATTTCATTGAAAATCGTAACAAAAAGCAAATTTTTTGAATATTCGGCACCAATACTTCGGCTCCTGTCCAGAGGCAATAATAAAGTAATTCCATGTATTTCAGGAAAGAAAAAAACATTTAAAGAGATGCATTTAAAGGGGACATTAGACCCGAATGGTAAATGGTAATGGTGTTCGTGTTGGTAAATATTTTGTGTGTTTGTTTTATACTCATTTAATCAGTTCAGAAGTGTTAAGCCAATAAAACGACCTTTATTATGTATGTTCTCCTCTTCAAAACAAGACAAGATAAGAGCCGTTATCGTTTTTCGCTGCCGAAATATGATTTTTTTTAAGCAAAGACTAATTTCACGAATTTTCGTCAAAAAACGAATAGTTTTTTCAAATTTCTCGGTACACGAAATTGCCGTCTCTAATCGTTTCCTCTCATAGAAATCGTATTTATAAACTGACTTTCCGCATTATTGCGCAGATAAAAAGGGTGCAATGGTTAAAAATTGAATTTTTTACACATCGACCGTCGGAGATTCATCATATTTAAAATCTGTGTCAATTTTGTTCGCTTGATTTATTCGTTTACAGTCGATAAAAAAAAACTGCTAATGATTATTCTATCGACGTATTTCCAACGTTTTTTCAAATTTTACAAATTTTCGTCGAAAAACGAATTTTTTTTTAATATTCTCACGTCTTGAAAAGGTTTTTTTTGGCGAAGATCAAGAGACGCGGTAGCGTCTCGACGCCAAGTGGTTTAAAAAATAAAAAGTCCGCGCGGTGAGTCCGCGCGCGTCGAGCGCTACCGTAATTTTTTTTTTCTGAAACGAGACATCGGATCTGAATTCCAAAGACACATTCATTATATAATTCGAATACAAGCTTCAAAATGCGCCTGGAATCAGCCCGATCGGTGCTCGAAATGATGAGATATCGCGATGTCGCCCAAAAAATCCTCACTTTCACGATAAAATTTTTCTTCAGAGATTTTTTCGTCTGTCCGTTGTTTGTCCGATGCCCCATCATGCCTGTGTGTTGCGTCTGTGTGTCCATGCGTGCGCCCTGCATATACAATGGTATATGCGGAACGAACGGTTAGCTGTTACCGATTCCAAGTGTCAGTTCGTGAACACAGCAACTTGTGATATCCGTACCCGCGATCCGCGAATAGTGCACTCGCATTCAGTCATCGAAATGGAGGTTAAATACTAAGAGGTTATTTATAATTTTATTATCGCGAAAGGTACTACTTACTAAAAAAAATCTCTCGTGGTAAAAAAAAGGGATACCTATGTGAAAAAATTATCTTAACTAATTGCAGGCGAGTGGTAATATCAAAGAATAAATATTACGCGTGTGATACAAAAAAAAATCTTTAAAAATAAATGATTCAAATTAATAATAATAAAATAAATGAAAAAAAAGAATAAAATAAATAGTAAAAACATTTTTCTACAAAAATGTAAAAAAAAGATGCCAAGTGGTTTAAATAATGTTTGAGAAAAAAAAATTGAAAAAATAAAAAATCATAGAAGCCAAGTAAAAATAAAAATAAAAAAACTTGGCGAGTCCTTAGACCACAAATAAATGTAGTAGGAATGAAAGAAAGGACGAGCAAAGTTTTTTTATTTTTATTTTTACTTGGCTTCTATGATTTTTTATTTTTTGAATTTTTTTTTCGCAAACATTATTTAAACCACTTGGCGTCTTTTTTTTACATTTTTGTAGAAAAATGTTTTTACTATTTAACAATTGTACTCTTAAAGAAAAATTTTAAACAATTATTTATCGACAAATTGAAAAACACTGAATTTGTCGATTCTACGAGTTATTCCGGACCGAGCAACTTATCCTTGTTTATCCTTATATCCTATCCTTGTTTGTGATTAAATAAAATTTGAAAAAATACGATATGATATGATGCTAAATTTGATATTTTTAAGCGACGATAAATATCAATAAAATTTCCTACAGATAAAAAATAACAAACTGATTCCATCTATTATGGAGAATAAAAAAGAACACTGAAGGGGAAGGATTTAAAGAGGATATTTGGCCTTGTTACGTCCTGACCCTTAATACACACGTATTTCAGATTTTTCTATCTTTATTTAAAATTAAACGATTTAATTTCTTTTATTATTTCCACTCGCAAAGGAAGGAGCCCAGACGCTAGATCATCCGACCGGATAACTAATATCGAATTTCGCCAATTCGTATCCGTTCGCGATTTTACCTAATAACTGCATAATTCTATTCTCTCTCTCGGAACACTCAGTCTTCTGTCTCATATCCAAACCAGCATTTCGAGGTTTCCCTCATGCTGGATTTACCTCTTGCTTAGCGACAGCGCGTGTCGCGCACTGTCAGCATTTTCGGCCGCTTCGCAACGGCCACTTTCATTGACTCAAAATTTAGTCTTACTTTGAATTTCACACCGATCGGTCGGACTCATCCTAGAGCGGACAACTTCCTCCGCGATTAAGCTAGATTATAATTTAGAGTCTCGCACATTCACACACGAACACTATCGCGATAATAATTGTACGAATCATAATTTACGTTTGATTTAATAAAAAGCGAAGTTTGTTACTCTCGAATCGGGATCCTTCGATCTTATTCGAGGAACAGAACCCCTTAAAATCATTTATATTCCTGAATTACGTTGCCAAGTAAAAAGCGCGCGTGACCGCTGAGACGGACGTCCAAGTCTACGCGTACGCCGGTAAACCTCTGGGACGTAACAGAGAATTTTTTGGTGTCAGAAGTGGGATTCCTTCCTCGAGTTTCCAGTGTATCGCGTGCTAAAGTGAGTGCGTGACGTTTAAGAAGAAACAACATCGAAAGAAAATCGAAGAAAATAATCGACATCCACGGAAAAGCAGAAAGAGCACGGTGCCCATCCTGAACCGATAAGCAGATCGATCGGAAATCGACAAAATACTGATATCTAGTCCGATGATTTTACTGCTTCTACCGATTTTCACGTAAGTACCATCAACTTAAAAGAAAAAAAAAAGAAAATTTCATTTTCGAGAAAATATCCGCCTAAATTGGCAAAAATCACCAATATTCGGATCCTTCGAGTTTCGACAGTTGGAGAATCATAATACTAAAACTTGTCGATATTCTGAAATTTAACAACTTTCGAATATTAAACTTTTCACTACTCAATTTTTTTTGAATTTCTAAATTTTTTAAGTATCAAAATTTTTCGATTCTAATAGTTAAAAATTGTCATCTTTCCCAAATATCTAAATTTACCAATTTTCAATAATTTAAATATTTATTTTTTCAAATGATTTAAATTTTCAATATACAAATTTTAATTTTCTGTATTTTTAAATTTTCAAATTTTTCCAAAATTTAAACTTTTCAATTTACAATACTCAATCTTTTAAATCTTTCAAGTTTGAATTTTGTGTTTTTCAAATAATTAAATTTTGCGATCTACAATATCGCATTTCGCAAATTTTCGATTTTCAATTATCTGAAAATTTCAATTTTCGTAGTTTTGCAGTTTTCAATTTTCAGCTAGTCGAACTGACAATTTTCGCAATTTTTTATTTTTCGACAATTTAATTGTGTGAAATTTATTGTTCCCGAAATTTTTTATTTTTTTATTTTTCAACTACTAGGAAATTTCTAATCTCCGAAATTTATAATTTTGCAAATTTTAAATTATTCGAGATTTACAATCTCCAAAATTCTTAATTTTTTTTTCAATTATTTGAAATTTTTATTTTTCGTGAATTTTTATTTTGTCAATTGTCCGATCATTTGAAGGTCGACATTCTCCCGATTTTTCAACTCTACTGCCAAATATTTGTAGAGACTACCGATATCGATCCGTAATAGGAGAAAAAAAAATCGTCCTTTTATTTCTTAATTCGAAATTCCTTTTTTTTTTTTCTCTTTTTCGAATTTTTCAGTTTTTCGGTTTTTCAAATATTTCGATTTTCAACATTTGATTCTCTAAAATTATCGGATTTTTCAATTTCTTTTTCGGGTACTCGAACATTATTTGCGATTCATAACGCTTAATCTTCTGAAATCTTCAATATTCGAATTTTTCTGATACTACAATTTCCAAATTTTTCCGAATTCCTGAAAATATATATATATCAGTCAACGTCGTACGAAGCCCACTAGGGACCGGAGTTCCCGAAATCGAATAAAGTCGAGTAGCATCTTCTGCTTTAAAAATTATCTATATCATAAATTACATAAAATAATATGGCTCGACGCCCGGATACTCCCGAACAATTCCTCGACGATCACCCCCACGACGGACTGAATCCCCATACGCACTTGCATATGGGATCCCACGGTAACAACCGATTAAATCAAAGAGCGTACTCGATGGATAACCTCCTGGAGGGACATCGATCGATGAACGCAACGAATCAAGCGTACAATAACTACCATCGAGCAAACCGGATGTTACAAGACTTTGACACGTTGTGGACGCCCCAATCAAATAGACAACAAAATATGCAAAACGTGCCGCAAATCCCGCGACAGAGCACCCCAAATCCACAACAAAACCCGCGAGTTCGTTTCAACGAAAGTTGGGGAGCGAGCGATTTCAATCAACCGCAGGAAACAAATCTGCCTCACCGCCCCGCTCCACCCCCTCCGAGCGACCTCGAGATGGTCTCAAACTTCCGCCGAATGACCGTCCGAAGTGATAACGACTGGCTGATGAAAGCACTGTACCCGATCCCTTGCTTCGACGGAAAAAATATACCGATCGAGGAGTTTATATCAGACGTACAGTACGCGATGTCCACTCTAGACGTTAGCGACTTCGTAAAGTTTCGTTACTTACTATTCAATAAATTAAAGGGTGACGCTCGCGCTCAAACTCATCCGAAGCGCAGGATATATACAGGAAATTTTAGACGATTTAGAAAACCTATATTCCCATAAAAAGGACGAGCTCGCGCTTCAGGTAGAATTAGCGAACATCGCACAAGGCACCGACGAATCGCTAAACGATTACGCGGCTCGCGCCAAACGAATTACTGAGCGGCTGCACCGTTGCGCTGCTCAGGGTCTTGATCGCTCTAGGGAAGTAATACGATCACTTCAAGAGAGTCACACGAAAAACGCCGTCAGTAGGTTTGTAAAGGGACTGCACGATTGCATCAGCGACGCGGTTTTGAATAAAAATCCGAAAACAATTGAACAAGCGATAGCCTACGCACAAGAAGCACAAGAGATCTACGAAGATCGCGAAAAAGTCCGAAAAAATCGCGCTAAATACGATCTAAAAACTCAAAAAAAAAAACACAAAATCATTGAAGAATTGGCTGCCGTGGACGGACGCGAATATCGAGTAAACGTCAAAGCAACGAATCGCCCCAGTCGAAAACGCGAAAGGGAAGAATTTCGTCACAGGGAAAACCGCGAAGATGACAACTCGCGTTCCCGGTGTTACTCGCGCTCGCACTCTCGTTTGCGCTCCCGCTCAACCGCACAGGTGCAATACACGGACTCAAAAGAGATAATTCCGTTTTGCATCTATTGCAAGAGCGAAACTCACGTAATCGACAACTGTTGGAGACTCCAAAACCGCCGATATTACGAAGATTTAGAACGCAGGAGAAAGAGAGACGATTCGCGCCCCCGACGTCACAGCCGCGATTCCGGTCGAAAGAGTCGCCACTCTAGCAGCGATTCAGAAGACCAACAAAAAAATCGAACTCGCGACTACTCGCGGGAAAATTATCGCAGAGCACAACTAAAAAAACGGGACTCCTCTCGCGATGGATATCGCTCCGATTCGCGTCAAAGGAGAGACGATTTTAAGACTAACGATAAACATCGCCACCCCCGCCGTTACCACCGTGACGAATCGAAGAAAAATAGTAATGCAGACAAACGAAAGGAGAAAAGACTACGTTTTTCTTCCTCCGACTCGAGCGATGCCGAAGACTACCCGAATACGCGAAATAGGAAAACTACCGACAAATCAAAAATAAAACAAAAATCGGGTAAATCTCGCAGTGTCTCTCGAGACAGCAAAGGCTCACAAGATTCACGTTCCTCCAAGAAGAGCAGAGATAGTTCGGCTAACCGTGGCCGTACCTCGGACTCTTCGTACACTTCTCAAAAATCGAACTCGGAGAATTTAAACTCCAAGGGGGCTCGGCGAAGCGCGACGCCGAGCGACAACGAGGAAGCGCAGAAACAGCCGAAATCCATCAAGCTAATATATCGAAGCTGTCATACAGACCTGACAGCGTCGTCCGACTCGGATGCGCAAGCTTGAAGGGAGGCGAAGGAAAATTCTACATAGATAACGGTTCCGATATTTCGGTTATTAAACGCCGTTTCCTCTTACCCGGCATAGAATTTAATCGCAAATTAAAATACGAAATAAACGGTGTAACGGAAGGTACTACTCGTTCACTGGGTTCAATCGAATTACATGTGAACGGTTTAGCAGGCGAGTTCCAAGTCGTCAGTAACAATTTTTGAATAGCCGAAGATGGAATTATTGGCCGTGATTTCTTCAGAAAACACAAAGCCAGTATCAGCTATAGCAAAGGAGGAATATGCATTCCGAAACCGTATCAAATAATACCGTTTATACCGTTACAGAAGTGGTCACTCTACCTACACGAACCCGAAAATTGATGAAAATCGAAATTACGAACAGTCTGCAAGAAGGCTACATCGCTAATATCGCGTTTGGAAAAGGAATTTACTGTGGAAATGCCGTAGTCAAAAACCACGGCGGTATCGCGTATCTATTCGCGATAAATTCCACAGACGAAGAGATAGGACTCGTCGTACCTCGCATCAAGTTAGTACCATTCGAGGAATACGTCGAAGCCGACGCTGAAGAACCAACGATCGTCGAACAAGCGCGAATAGCACGAATCGAGTCCGATTCGAGCGAGAGAGTGAAGAAGCTACTCCCATTATTACGCTTGGATCATCTCACGAAAGAAGAACGCGAACACGTGATGTCTCTTGTAAAAGAAAATTCGGGAATTTTCCATTTACACGACGAAGATCTTGGCAAGACAAACGTAGTCAAACATCAGATCTATACAACCGATGAGCTACCGATCAACACGAAGCAGTATCGATTTCCGCAAAACATGAAGGAAGAAATAAACTCCCAGGTGAACGATATGCTGAAGAAAGACATTATTCAGCCTTCAACATCACCGTTCAACTCATCGATCTGGATCGTCCCGAAAAAGGCGGATTCCAAAGGGAAAAAACGTTGGAGATTAGTAGTGGATTTTCGGAAATTAAACGAGAAAACGGTCAAAGACGCGTATCCGCTACCGAACATAACGGATATCCTGGATCAACTGGGCAATGCGCGATACTTTTCGGTCTTCGACCTTGCCTCAAGATTCCACCAAATCCCAATGGAGCCGTCGGATCAACAAAAGACAGCGTTTTCCACACCTCACGGTCACTTCGAATTTAATCGCATGCCGTTCGGTTTAAAAAATGCTCCAGCCACCTTTCAACGGCTCATGGATCAGGTTCTCTCCGGATTGCAAGGTAACGAGATGTTCGTCTACCTCGACGATATCGTAATATACGCGAACTCGTTGGAAGAGCACAAGAAAAAATTCAGACGACTAGCGAAACGCCTGACAAAAGCAAGACTGTCACTACAACCTGACAAGTGCGAGTTCCTACGACCAGAAGTTGTATACCTCGGTCATATAAATGGACGCGACGGCGTGAAACCAAATTCACAGAAGCTCGACGCCGTGAAGAAATTCCCGATCCCCAAAAATGTGAAAAATATTAAGCAGTTTTTGGGACTCGTCGGTTATTATCGCCGATTTATCGAGAACTTCGCGCTGATCGCGAAACCCTTGACGAGTCTACTCAAGAAAAACGTACCTTTCGAATGGAAGGATGAGCAACAAAAGGCTTTCGAGGAATTACGCAACAAATTGTGCGAAGAGCCAATATTACAATATCCAGATTACACGAAACCGTTCATCTTTACCACCGATGCGTCAGATTACGCGCTTGGTGCCGTTCTTAGTCAAGGCGAAGTAGGCAAGGATCTCCCGATAGCCTATTTATCGAAAACGCTTTCCGAAACTCAGACTCGCTACGATGCGACGAAGAAAGAGATGCTCGCGATCATCTACGCATTAGAACAATTCCGATCCTATATTTATGGAAGAAAATTCACTCTCGTCACGGATAATAAACCACTCACCTGGATAAAGAGGCTGAGCGATCCGACTTCACAGTTGCGACGATGGGCTGAAATCCTTGATGGGCGTGATTATGAAATCAAGCATAAACCGGGGAGGTCAAATACAAACGCTGACGCTCTCTCACGAAATCCAGTGGAGGAACTACCAATACGCTCCGCTATAGTTCGCCCATTGAGAGCGAAGAAGAGAGCCCGTATTAGCTCCGAGGATGAAGTATCACCACCAAGGAAAAAATCGCGAATAACACCTCGCGAGCCATCTCCCGATACTTTGACGATAAATCAACCGAGACTCGCGGATTATTCATCTAGCTCGGACTGGGAATCTTCTCCCTCCGATAGCCGCGAAACCGAAAGCGACATGAGAAGGCGAAGATTCGGAAGACGCTTCAAGATCTCGGCACCGCGTGGCGATAGAAGACCCGCAGAAAAAACTGTAAAGAGAAGCTACGAGCCAGCGGAACCCGCAGACGACGCTGAAACACCCAAACGTCTGCAAAAGCGAAAGAAAAAATCTCAGCACGATGAAGACGACCTCTGGTGGTACAGTGATGGCACAGAATGGGACGCTCAGTATACGGACTGCACGCGAACACCGCCGTCAAGCGGATGAAAAACTGAGCGTAATTCTATCTCGAGGCCAACAAATGAACAACAGAGTCCTTCAGTTTCCCCACAGGAATTAAACAGTTACCTGCAAACAACAGGGGAGGAGGAACAACGAGTAACCGGCCCGCTAAGCTCGATGTACGAACCGGAAGACGAAGAGGAAACCTCCGATTCAGAGTTCGAAACGGAAAATACGCAAATTACAAATGAAGAAATACCAATACCCTCCGATCCTTCATCGCCTGATTTTTCGAAGTCAGAGGGAGAGAACTCGGAAGATGAGCCTGTGAAAATCGTCAACCAACACATCGTCGAAGAAAGAGCATCCGTCGCATACTGGCTTTCATCAGATAAAGAAATAGTTTCACAAGCCACCAGAATGCTCATCGAGAAACAAAGATTGGATTGGAAAGACATAAGCGACGAAGAAATTACACCAGGGGAGGTGGTAATGCGGAAAAAGGGGGATTTATTCTCTTTTGGTCTCGTATATGGTACCACTTTCTCCAGGCCTCCCGATCCCGACGAAATAATTCCGTGTCTAGAGACACTGAAGGAATTAATGAGGCGACACGATGTAAAAATCCTCCGGATTTCCCTCGATAACGAATCGTTTAATCATACCGAGCGAAGATGGCTCGTAGATCGATTCAACATTATATTTCGCACAACCGAAGTAAAAATCTATATCTGCAATAAATACATAATCGTGCCAGATCCAGAGGATAGAAGCGAAGTCATACAAGAACATCACTGCTCGACTGTCGACGGTCATAAAGGCATGACAAAAACCTGGAAACTAATCAAACAACGATACTATTGGAAGACGATAAAGAAAGACGTCGAACGATTCGTCAGGCGATGCCAAGACTGCCAACGATGCAAGTTAGTGCGCGTAAAACACCGCGAACCCATGGTTATCACTGACACTCCAACAGAAGCCTTCGAGAAGATATCAATCGATATCTATGGGCCTTTGCCGATCACCGCATCGGGCAATAAAAACATCCTAACAATCCAAGATAACCTGACGAAATATTCGGTGGCAGTAGCTATGGGTAACACCACCGCAAAAGACGTTGCCACGGCCCTCGCAATGAAATTCATATGCATTTACGAAGCGCCGAAGATCACCGTCTCCGATAGGGGAACAAATTTCGTAAGCGAAATTTTTAAGGAATTCACAAAAATTTTCCAGATAAAGCACTACACAACGACCGCCTACCACCCGCAATCCAATGGTTCACTGGAAAGAAGCCACCACGTGCTGACTGAACATCTAAAACAACATATTGGAAATCGCGGTAACTGGGACTACTGGGTCCCTTCAGCAATGTTCGCATATAATATTAGTATCCACGAAGGCACTAAATACGCACCATTCGAACTCGTGTTTGGAAAAACCGCGAGAATCCCTTCGCAATTTAATTACGAGCCGAAAGGGTTAGTCAGCGATCGGAATTTCGACGAATATTTCTCCGACCTGATCGCAAAATTGAAGTTAGACAACGAATCGGCTCGCGCGAATTTAATAAAAGCAAAGGAACGATCAAAAACTTACTACGACCGTAGAGTGAGAAAACATACGCACGAAATCGGTGATTACGTATGGCTCGAAAAACCAGTGAAAACAGGAAAATTTGATGTGGAATACATCGGCCCATACCGAATCTCGGAAATATTACCGAAAAATAACATCGAACTACTACAGTAAAACCTCTGAATTAGTCCCCTCTATATTAGTCCAACCTCTACAATAGTCCAAGCCGAACCTCTCCAATAGTCCAGAGGCTCCGCCTACCTGTTACCTACACAAAGTAACTAATCCTAGCGTCTGTGTACACGGCTGTGCGCCGTTACCGAATTCAAATTTATAACGTTATGCCTACAAAGTATAGTGTGCAGAAGATTATTTTTGTTTACACTTTCAAAAAAATTTGCTAAAAATGTAATATACTTACCATGAGTAAAAGTTATTATGCATAAACTTGTACATTAAATTTATTGATTACGCATAAAAATATCCAGTACTAAACCATTGAATTATCAATTTTTTTTGTTAGAAGAAATGCGTTTTATGACAACCGAAATAATGTGGAGAACAAAAGATAATTCTAATTATGCCGATTCAAAAGTTCAATAGTAGATTGATTAATGATTATAATAAAAATATTGATATTCTTTGCATTGCTCTTATTATAATAATTTAAAATATATTATTATAATAATTGCAAAAATATAATATCATAGAACATTATAATATATATTATTATAACGACTAATTTGTAATTTTTTAATAAATTTTTACTCTGTCTGTTATGTTGTAATGCACTAGACTAGCATTTTGTACAAAAATGCATTCAACTGCATTGGTATAGATTTTCTGACAAAGTATCTGTGTCGATTTGGATGCAGTAAAATAAAAATTCTTGAAACGCGAAGGAAAGTTTAAAAAATACCCGGGTGCCTGTTTAGAGTCGTCCAGCCCTGTACCGACGGGGTCCTATTTAACATAGGTCGTCCCTGACAGAGATTCGCTCATTGGCTACGAAGCGAAGGCAGAGTTACGCCTATTTTTGGACTATTAGAGAGGTTCCCAAACAGCGCTTGGACTAATAGAGAGGTCTTACTGTACTACCATGTGAAGGAAGTGAACGGCGAGAGAAAAGATATGTCGTTTACGCCGACAAAGTAAAAAAATATTACGAATAAAAAAAATATATATAATATTAAATCTTATAATAGTAAATATTAAATATTAGATATTAAATTTAAAAAAAAATATTACAAAAGAAAAAAAAAACACAATTCGCAAATTTTTCTCAAAATTTTTTTTTTCCTTCAAAATAAAAATTTCCAAAATTTTTTTTTCTCTTTTCTCCAGAACAATTTTTTTTTCATGAACTCTCTCATCTTTTAACGAAACTTTCTAATTTTCTAATTTTCTAATTTCAAATTTTTTTAAATTATTTTCTAATAAAATTTCTAAGTTCTAAATATTTTTTTATTATTTTCTAATTTTCTAATTTCTAATTTTTCTCCTTCCTCTCTTCTCGCTCGCAGTCTCGGTGCACTTGCAACTACGTTGCAAGGGGAAGGGGGAAGCATCCTCGCGATGGAAAAAAGGGAAGGGAAGTAGAAAAAACGAGAGAAAGAATTAAAGAAAAATCTCTTCTTTATTGGGAACACAGGAAAGATATTCCTGTGCTCCAAAAAACCGCCATTCAATCCAATACAAAACAAAATTTCTCGTCAAAAACATCACAAAACATCTCAAAAAAATTTAAAAAATTCCTCCTCGTCCGAGTCACACGAAATGTGGACGCGGGCACCCCCGAGCAGCCAGGCTCCGGACCCCAGTCGACTCCCGTGAATGAGGATGCCATCGCGACATATGACGTTCGCCTCGGCGAACAGCCGATGGACGCCGAGATCATCGTCGACCCACGGATCCGCCGACTCCAATAACCGCCGATGCTCTCGACGGGCGGCGCGCACCCGCGTGCCAAAACCTCAATGCCATTGCTATAAATAGACAAACAATGGTAATTTAAGTAGGAAACAATAATAGAGTAAACAGAAAAACAAATAATAGTAAACCAAACGCAAAATTAATAGTAAATTAAATAGGAAAACAACAGTAATAAAAAAGCAAAATAATGATAAATTAAATACAAAAGAGTAGGAACAAGAGTAAACCACTCAAAGACACTTGCCGAAAGAATACACATGGCTAACTTCCTCCGTTCCGGATTCATCCTCGACGACGTTTCTCCAAGTACGGTTGGTACAGAAATGAGGAGATACTCCGTCCCTCAACCACGACAGCCTGCGATATACAAACAGAGAAAAGCAACGTCAACAAAGTCTCACGACCATGCATATACAAAAAAAATATTTTAAATAAGATATGTATATGTACGCAATACTTACACGGAGAATCTCCGCGAAGCACTGCCACCCGACACATCTCCGGCACCCGTTCTCACGCCACATTCGCTCGTTGCAGGTTGGGCGTAGAGGATGGACAATACACGATAACATCCGTACCAGGCAACCCCGGAATATACTCGGATCAGTGGGGAACTTTGAGAACGTACCAGATCTCTTGGAATCTCGTTACACATGTCGATTTGACAAAACTTCTACCGCGAGTCGCACAACATACCGTAGACTGGGAGAACCTCTCACGCGAATGTCGCCGGCTGCAATATGCATGCTCAGCGAACGCACAACTCGAGGGTATAGAAGAAACACTGAAAACATTGAGTAGAGACCAGATAGAAATCGAAGGATTGACGCAAGATTACCCACAAGAACATGCGGAAAGGAAAAAACGAGCCCCGCTGGGATTTATCGGATCAATTAGCCGCGCACTTTTCGGTACACTCGACGCCGAAGACGCGCAATTTTATGACGAACGTATCGAAGCATTGGAAAACGACACTCGTTCTGTCATCGAATTGCTCGCGAATCAAACACATCTTATTAAATCACAATTCGAAGAAGAAAGGCGCCAATTAACAGCTACAGCAATGCAGCTTTCGGGTCGCATAAGTAATATGACCCGCGCGGTAGACATCGTCGCGAACTCCGTGCGCGCGCTCGAATTTAACGAAAAGTTAAATGATGCCACAGCCGCACTTGAGCATAATGTTACGGAATGCGAACTGGACACTACAATACTCACGGACGCGATTCTGTTCGCGAAGCAAGGACAATTGCATCCCCGACTTCTTTCACCGCACCAAATTATTCAGGGCGCTAAAGCTATCCAACAGGCTCGACCGAATTCGGAATTTCCCATGCCATTAGAACCGAAATATTCATCGGAACTAATAAAATTATCAGAGCTTACGATCTATCACTCGAACGGAAACCTCATATATATAATCTCGGTACCCCTTTTGGAATTAAAATTCTACACGCTGTATAAGAATATTCCACTGCCGGTGCACCAATATTCAAACACTAAGGGCACTAGCTTCGCCTACATCAAACCTCGATCAGAATTTTCTGCGATTTCCGACAACCTAGACTCGTACTTCCGCTTGGATCAGGAGGACCTCAGAGAATGCAAAAATTCCGCTGATCGGAATATTTGCAAAAATAACAATGTCCTGTATTGGGTAGACAGTCATAGCGACTCCGAAGTGAAAATCATTACCGAGCCGCGATTCGTAGACTTCGCATCTTGCGACATTCGCGTCAAAACCAGTGCTCGAACGCATTGGTCGAGGATACACTCCACAAACCAATGGATCTTTTCGTGCCCGGATGCCGGAACGGTCCATATTAAATGCGAAAACTGCGTGCCAAGGTCTGTAACGATTAATGGGACCGGAATATTACGTTTATGGCCACGCTGCGAAACTAGAACCAGCGTCGCTGTAATAACATCCTCCGAAGTGATATCGACCTCCGCCTTCGAGGAATTTTCCCCGAGAGCAACGCTCAATATATCCGCGTTATACGCCAAATCACTGAACACTACCGTACTCGATCAAAACGACCCGATAAACCTCGCCGAATTATTATCCGAAGCTGATTCCCCAACTCCCGTCGACTCCGACAAAAATCACGACTCTGACCTTACGGACGGAAGTGTCGAGTTCCAATCTATTATAAACCGAGCTAACGAACTAATGAAACATAAACGAATAAACAGAAGAATGCATAGATGGGAAACGATCGCGGGATACGCTGGCATTGGGTTAGGATCACTAATAATCTTCCCGGGGATAGCCTGGAAGTTTTCTTTATTTTCCAAAGCCAGCTGCTTGATAGCATTGTGCAAACGCAACAAAATCGCACGAAGATCAAGACGAAATTCGCACAGCATCACACGACCGACCATAGAGATCTCCGAGATAAGGGATCCTCCACTGCTTCCCCTTACTACGCCCTGTGCCACGACGGCTCACAACATACCGACTCGGAGTATGCAACGCGCTATCGGTCAACCGCTGAACGATGACTCATATCGAATGGCACGCGGCCTTCCCCAGCCTCTGCCTCCGAGTCGAATATCACAACAAACACAGCTGCCGTACTCGCATGGGTTCAATGCCGCCATATACTGACCAGCCGCAATAAGTATAAGCTAATCACATTAGCTCGACTCGACTTTAAAATTTCCGGATGCAAGGTAAATTACGGATAATAAACACTATCACCATCTTATCTTCTCTTCTTTCTCCTTGAAAGTAACTCCGATTCGAGCAGCCTTCTCGAAAACTCCAAGTTAAATTCAGTAATCGCCCAAACTTTATACTCTCTATTATAATTAATTTTCGATAGTTTCAGATTCAAAGCCATACGCAGAAAACAATTGCGTCAACAACCTATCAACAACCAGACACTTAAACATCATATTCGCACCATCAAGGCCCTCTCCATCAACAATAAGCCAGAATTTATCGGGATATTCAAACAACAGGAAACCATCGAACGATTTTCAACGCAACGACTCACCATTCGAAAGAAGACCCCAAACCCACACGCGACTCTCACAACATCCCAAATAAAATACTTAAGCTCGTAATTATGGAGCTATTCTCCAAACACTTTTAACGGGTTAACTATAAGTACACACTACACTACACGAATAAACATAATCACGTCAGGACGTTCTACGCCGTATTGCCTTCACCATATCCGAGGCATTGCGTTGCCTCGACTATCTCTTTAGGCGGGGAGGTGTTACGTCCTGACCCTTAATACACACGTATTTCAGATTTTTCTATCTTTATTTAAAATTAAACGATTTAATTTCTTTTATTATTTCCACTCGCAAAGGAAGGAGCCCAGACGCTAGATCATCCGACCGGATAACTAATATCGAATTTCGCCAATTCGTATCCGTTCGCGATTTTACCTAATAACTGCATAATGCTATTCTCTCTCTCGGAACACTCAGTCTTCTGTCTCATATCCAAATCAGCATTTCGAGGTTTCCCTCATGCTGGATTTACCTCTTGATTAGCGACAGCGCGTGTCGCGCAATGTCAGCATTCTCGGCCGCTTCGCAACGGCCACTTTCATTCACTCAAAATTTAGTCTTACTTTGAATTTCAAACCGATCGGTCGGACTCATCCTAGAGCGGACACCTTCCTCCGCGATTAAGATGGATTATAATTTAGAGTCTCGCACATTCACACACGAACACTATCGCGATAATAATTGTACGAATCATAATTTACGTTTGATTTAATAACAAGCGTCTCAGCGCCCTGCGGGCGCAGATGCTCTTGTTGGTGGGCTCCGCCCCCCAAACCCCCCGAAGGGGGGTTTTTAAGGCACTCACGGGGGTGCACGTCGCGCTACGCGCTCCGTATCGAGTGCATTTACACATCGCGCTATAAGCTACGAATGAAGTATGTTTATACGTCGGGCTTTGCGTTTCTTTTCGACAGTACGTATGAGGGAAAAACATTTATCAGTTACATAAATTAATTCATAGTGTTTAACATTCGTCGAATAAAAATATTTCTTTTTTGTACCAATTGATTATTAATATTCACGACGGATATTTCCTTTTTGTTTGACGATAAATTGTCAAATATTGAGACACGAGACAAATATAACGAATTGCACCACGTAGAAGTTGATCAAATTAATTTAACGAATCAAATCATGTCTAGTAAAGTCGTTATATTGGCTTAAAACTTATGACCAGATTTAATGAATATAAAACAAACACACAAAACATGTACCGACACCAATACGATTACCATTTTGCATTCAGGCCAAATATCCCCTTTAAATCCTTCCCCTTCAGTGTTTTTTTTCTTCCCCATAATTGATGGAATCAGTTCGGTATTTTATCTGTAGGAAACCAAACCATTATAGAAGAAAAGTTCAAGAAATTTGCTATTCTCTGATTTTCAATGAAATTTTATCGATATTTATGGATGCTGCAAAAAAATGCTATCTCGAGAACGAAAAAATATAGCTTTTTGGTTCCTGTCTTATATTGAAGAGGAAGTAGTACGTTAATCGAATCAAAAATTTGTCTTCTTGGATAGCTCCGAAATATTTTTTTACAAATTGATGAAATTCTTGAAAAATTCGACTTTGAAGACTCTTTGACAGTCCTCTTATAACAAATTTCATTTCTACCATTTGAGATATATTTTTTTTCTTCTTCGTAATACATGGAATCAGCTCGTTATTATCTCTGTAGAACAGACAAGTATTGGAGACAAGAAGTTTGAGAAATTCGATAATTTTTTTCGTTTTTCAATGAAATTTTATTGATATTTATCGGCGCTTAAAAATATCAAATTTAGCATCATATCATATCGTATTTTTTAAAATTTTATTTAATCAAAAACGAGGATAAGTTTTTCGGTACGGAATAACTCGTAAAATCGACAAATTCAGTGTTTTTCACTTTCTTGATAAATAAGTGTTTATAATTGTATTTTAAGAGTACAATTGTTTTTTTTTTTTTTGCGAAAAAAAACTTTTCAAGACGTGAGCATATGAAAGAAATTCGTATTTCGACGAAAATTTGAAAAAATTTGAAAAAAAAAAACGTTGGAAATACGTCGATAGAATAATCATTAGCAGTTTTCTTATCAAGTGTAAACGAATAAATCCAGCAAACAAAATTGACAACGATTTCGAATGTGATGAATCTCCGACGGTCGAAGTGTAAAAAATTAAATTTTTAAACATAGCACACTTTTTATCGACGTAATAACGCGGAGAGTCAGTTTGTAAATACGATTTCTTTGAGAGGAAAGAATTAGAGACGGCAATTTCGAGAAATTTGAAAAAATGATTCGTTTTTTGACGAAAATTGGAAAAATTAGTCTTTGCTTAAAAAAAATCATATCTCGGCAGCGAAAAAAGATTTCGACATTAAACATAATTGAGAAAGATTTCGGCTACGATGAATCTTCGACGGTCGAAAGATAGAAAATTCTTTTTTTTATGATTGCACACTTTTTATTTGCGCTACACCGCGTAGAATCCATTTATATTTACGTAAAATAGGAACAAAGAATGAAACGAGATGTCGATTTTTTTTTATTTGAAAATCATCCGGCCACAGAGTACGCGCGCCGCGACGTATGAGCATCTGTGTATCGTCTGCTACGAAATTGTCATCTGCTTCCAAAGTTTGACAGATAGAATAAAACGAAAAAATATATACTCGCGATTTTTTTAGTTCTATTTGGGAATTTGTAATTATTTAGGATATTCGATGAATCTTTTTTGTGAGTTTACTACCAATTTTTTCAGTGAATACGTGAAATTTATCATTTTTATTACGAATGTGAATAAAATATGGTAAAATATTGCGAATGATTTTCGGTGATAATATATTATTTTCGAAATAAAAAACGCAAACATTTGTGAATCTGTGTATGATATTTCGTGTTTTATTTTTCACAACCGAAGTTTTTTTTTTAACATGATGAGAAATGGATTTTTGGCAAATCTAAAAACATAACCTTTAAAGCAAATCTTGTTATAACCACTGTTTTTGAATTATTTTATAATTAAAATTACATTTGTCAGAATGACTCAAAATTTGTTGTGCATAGTGCTTTCGATGCAATGAAATATTGTTGCGAAAGAGAAAAGAATTGGTTTCCAGGATTCTTAATTGGAGTACCGTACGGACATCAGATGTGAGAAAATCATTTTTTTATGGAAAATTATGATGAATAAATAGTTAGAGATGTAGGATTGTCTCTAAATTTGCTGTGCGTAGTGCATTTGATAAAACAAAATGATGCTGCGAAGGAGAAAAAAATTGGTTTGTAGAGTTCATTATGATGGCACCGTACGGACACTTGACCGAAGGCAAATGCAAATTGTGGCCAATAATTTTTTAGAAAAAATACTTAAAGGTCTTAGATTGCTTTTAAAAGTAATGTGCATATTGGAAATAATGTAATAAAAAAACCCTGCGAAGGAGAACAAAATTGGTTCGCACCATCTAAAGTTACAGTGTGATACGGACGTCCGAGAAGAAAAATTCAGCCAAAAAGTTGTTTTCATTGCACCGCAGGCTAAAAAAAAATATTTCTATTCATCGCAGTCACTTCAAAGTAACTACGCATGATGTTGGAGATACACTGAAGCAAATGGTGAAAAATAAAAATTTTTGGAGTATGCACTGCGGAGTAACCCCTTCGACAGACTCCGAAGAGCAACGGATGGTCATTTTAATAGGCACTCTTTGCCTATTGTTATAGTGAGTGCCTAAAAAGCGAAGTTTGTTACTTTCGAAACGAGATCCTTCGATCTTATTCGAGGAACAGAACCCCTTAAAATCATTTATATTCCTGAATTACGTTGCCAAGTAAAAAGCGCGCGTGACCGCTGAGACGGACGTCCAAGTCTACGCGTACGCCTGTAAACCTCTGGGACGTAACAGGCCTGAATGCTAAATGGTAGTCGTGTTGGTGAATATTAATAATCAATTGGTACAAAAAAGAAATGTTTTTATTCGACGAAGGTTAAACTCTATGAATTAATTTACGTAACTCATAAATGGTTTTCCCTCATACGTACTTTCGAAAAGAAACGCAGAGCGCGACGTATCAACATACTTCATCCGTAGCGCATAGCGCGATGTGTAAATACACTCGATACGGAACGCGTAGCGCGACGTGCACCTCCCTGAGTGCCTTAAAAAATGTCCCGAAGGGACATTTTTCGGGGGATTTGGGGGGTGGAGACCACAAACAAGATCATCTGCGCCCGCAGGGCGCTGAGACGCTTGTTCACAATTTCAACCTTGTGACGTGATTTTTTGGAATCGACAAAAATCCAAAACTACCGTTACTCGCATGGAAATTACGATTTTTGTGCTGAAGTTTCGTGTTACTGCCTCTCCCAGCGACTTCAGATACCGTCACGCTCTCGTTGAGTTACCGATCGAGATTTTTGCAGTTTATTTTGTATCATTTTGTTGTAATTATTCCAATTAGCTTCATTACCGTTATTATTTTATTTCAGTTCGAATTTTGAGATTCCGTTTGTTTAGTTTGCTTCACGATTTCAGATTTCATTTTAATTCAGTTTAGTCGACGTTTCCGACTCTATTTGGTGTTGTAAGAAGTAATAATAACAAGCGCCTCAGCGCCCTGCGGGCGTAGAGGCTCTTGTTGGTGGGCTCCACCCCCCAAACCGTCCGAAAAATGTCCCTTCGGGACATTTATTAAGGCACTCACAGGGATACCCGTCGCGCTACGCGCTCCGTATCGAGTGTGATTACACTTTGCGTTATGCGCTACGTATCGAATATGTTTATTCGTGACGCTGCGCGTTTCATCTCGGAAAAACGTATGGGGAAAAATCATTTATCAATTATGTAAATTGATTCATAGTTTAACCTTCGTCGAATATAAACATTCTGTTTTTATACGGATTGATTATTATTATTCACAACTGATATTTCCTCTTTGTTTTACGATCAATTGTCAAAAATTCCGACACGAGACGAATATAACGAATTGCATCGCGTAGAACTTAATCGAATTAATGTAACGAATCGAATCATATCTAGTAAAGGTCTGTTGTACCGCGGAACCCCTGTACTCGGTACACGGGAATTAGTAATGGTACAGTAAAACCTCTCTATTAGTCCAAGCGCTGTTTGGGAACCTCTCTAATAGTCCAAAAATAGGCGTAACTCTGCCTTCGCTTCGTAGCCAATGAGCGAATCTCTGTCAGGGACGACCTATGTTAAATAGGACCCCGTCGGTACAGGGCTGGACGACTCTAAACAGGCACCCGGGTATTTTTTAAACTTTCCTTCGCGTTTCAAGAATTTTTATTTTACTGCATCCAAATCGACACAGATACTTTGTCAGAAAATCTATACCAATGCAGTTGAATGCATTTTTGTACAAAATGCTAGTCTAGTGCATTACAACATAACAGACAGAGTAAAAATTTATTAAAAAATTACAAATTAGTCGTTATAATAATATATATTATAATGTTCTATGATATTATATTTTTGCAATTATTATAATAATATATTTTAAATTATTATAATAAGAGCAATGCAAAGAATATCAATATTTTTATTATAATCATTAATCAATCTACTATTGAACTTTTGAATCGGCATAATTAGAATTATCTTTTGTTCTCCACATTATTTCGGTTGTCATAAAACGCATTTCTTCTAACAAAAAAAATTGATAATTCAATGGTTTAGTACTGGATATTTTTATGCGTAATCAATAAATTTAATGTACAAGTTTATGCATAATAACTTTTACTCATGGTAAGTATATTACATTTTTAGCAAATTTTTTTGAAAGTGTAAACAAAAATAATCTTCTGCACACTATACTTTGTAGGCATAACGCTATAAATTTGAATTCGGTAACGGCGCACAGCCGTGCGTGTACACAGACGCTAGGATTAGTTACTTTGTGTAGGTAACAGGTAGGCGGAGCCTCTGGACTATTGGAGAGGTTCGGCTTGGACTATTGTAGAGGTTGGACTAATATAGAGGGGACTAATTCAGAGGTTTTACTGTAGTTAGTAGTAGTAAAGGCATAGATGGGAAATAAAACTCTACAAGGAGGAAAGTGGAATATAAATACAAGTAAGTAAGTATCGAATTCCTTACGACATGTGTATTACATATGCACTGACGAGATACAAGGAATTCGAGTGGCACGCGCTTAAGCGTGCCATCGTCGCACCAAACGCATAGCAGTTTCGCGGGCGAGGCCTCCTCGGCGAGCGTCCGATTGCGAAACTCGTCAAACACCTGAGTCGGCTTTACGCAAATCGAGGTAACTCGGATCTCTGAATACATACAAAGATTGGGGTAAAAATATTATTAAACAAAATATGATGAAATGAGAGCATCGAGACGATGCCCGTCATCAAGGGAATCCGCTGAGTCGAACGCTCCACTTTACGCTCGATAAAATGTGGGCGCGAGCTCACGGTAAACAATAACATAAAATATACGAGATGACATCGATCTCCGTTCATATAATGGGAACAGAGATCGAGTGTCAGGCAGTTGTTAATCGACTCGTGAACTGTACGTTTGGTCCGGCAAGATCTAAGATAATAATCTTGTTAATTGATACACGTAGAACTGTGTGAACTGTGTGAACGCAACGTGCGCGAACTATACAACTGTTCCAAGGGGATATTAGAACATACAAACTGTATCTACGTGTAAGACTTTCAACGAATAAAGTATTCTTTTGTAATTTACTCTCCGGTTCAATTCTTACTTGGGTTCCAACCCTTAACTGGTATTCCTTATTACATAAATTATATCTCATGTTTCGTTCTCAAGATCACTAGGTAGTACCGTTTCCGTACGTCCGGAGGTCACCACAAATTTCAGCTAAAAAATAAAATTAAGTTGGCCAGCCTGATTCCGTCCCTCTTGTTCCTTCATAACGTTTTTTGTGCGTCTACAGATCAGAGGTGTTTATTTTTGTTGAGTGATTTGGAAAGTTTGTTTTGATAAGAGGAATCTCGTTTTGCTCGGAGCAATAGCGTGATTTATTCGAGAAACAAAATGAGTAAGCGCAAGGCCGACGAAAAAGAAGTTTTCGGAAGAAAAATCGAGAAATACAAGAGGCTTCTCGACGAAGCGCTTTCTTCGTGCTCGGGCCAAGATGGCGGCGAACGCCCGGAGTCCAATAAAGGTATGAAAAAATTTCTCTCGATGTTCGGGCAGTCGAGGGGCCCTTCATGCTTTCCTCGGCTGTACCATCCGGCGTTAGCCGTTGAGTGGCGCATTGCGCTCACGTCGGGCGATTCATTTTGTCACAAATGAATCGCACCATGTCGCGAAGCGAATTCGCGACTGCAAATTGATACGGGAAATCTCTCACGAGACCGGGCAGTCGAGGGGCCCTTCGTGGCGCCCTCTGCTGTACCATTCGGTATATGCCGATGCCGTATTATATACATACGTACTTTATATGTACGTCGGGCGATTTATTTATTTTTTCATAAATAAATCGTACCATGTCGCTAGGCAAATGGGTGACTGTATATATATATGTTCGTTCTGTCGATTTTTTTTCGCAGAGAACGATGGCGAATCAGGAGTGTCAAACTCTGATAGCGAGAACGATGCTAGTGTGGCGAACGTTTTGTCGCCATCTTCGAAATCTTCTAAGACGAGCGCACGGGAGGTTTCAACCCCCAAGTTGAGCGACAAGGCATGTCAATTACTCGAGGTCGAGAAGAGACGACAGAAAGAGCGTACCTTCGAGTTTCATCCGGATTTGGCGGAATGTTGGAAAGACATCGTAATCGAGGGACTCGAGTCCAAGACAAAAAAAGGTTTGGAAGAGAATTATCCCAACAAGGGTAATTGCCCATTAAAGGCGCCGGAGTTAAATTCGGAATTATTCCCACTGCTTCACAAAACAGCGAAAAGTAGGGATAAGTACCTGTCGGCAAGTCAGGATTCGTGCGGACGAGGCCTAGTTGCTCTCGGAAATGCTGTTTGTGCCATTTTTAACGACGAAGAGGAACCTTTGGACAAAGATACTCTCCTCGAATGGTTGTGTGACGCGAGCAAAATGTTCTGCGACGTCATGCACCAGTTGACAAAGACGAGAAAGTTTCACGTCTATCAGCACGTGGATGAAAGACGCAAGTCTATTCTACAAGAGGCGAAGACGGACGATTTTCTTTTCGGCGAGAATCTGGCAAAACGCATCAAGGTGGTTTCGGCGGGCGAGAAAGTCGGGTTATCGCTAAAAACACCGGCAGAAAGGAAGTTTAATTCGAGACCTCGACAGTTAAACTGGAAGAGCTCGTCGGCAACGCGGGGCGGTCATTCGCAGACGAGCTACAACGTGATACCGTTCCAGAAATCGGCTCCCTCTTACAGAGGAAATCGTGCACTATTTCAAGCGTTCAAGACGCAGAATTGCCAAAACCAGCCGAACAACACCAACAGCAAATAGAGGTGAATAGTATTACGGGTCGTTTACGCTTTTTCCCGCAAGCTTGGTCGCGGATTACATCGGATGCTTTTGTACTCGCAACAATCTCGGGTTACAAAATTCCGTTTGCGTCTATCCCCTTTCAATCGGGAGAGCCACCGGAATTTTTATCGCAAAATGGAAGTGATTCGGAAATGCAAAGCGCGATCGAGCGAGTTTTAGCTCTTGGCGCGGTAGTAGAATGCGAAGATATTCAGGGCCAATTTCTTTCGAGTATATTTTTCGTCCCGAAGAGTAATGGGAAAATGAGATTAATTCTGAATCTCAAACAGTTAAATTCTTTTATCGAAGTCGAACATTTTAAGATGGACGACATTAGAACCGCTCTCAAGCTGTTGTCGAAAGGGGATTATATGGCCAATCTGGACTTGCAGGACGCGTATTTCACGATCCCGGTTCACAAAGAGTTTCGGAAATTTCTTAGATTTCGCTGGAAGGGACAACTTTACGAATTCGTGTGTATGCCTTTTGGTTTAAGTAGGGCTCCCTGGACGTTTACCAAGATTTTAAAACCAGTTGTGGTATCCCTCAGGAACCTGGGGTGGTCTTCGGTCGTATATCTGGACGATTGGCTGCTATTAGGGAATTCTCCGGAGAATTGTGGAGAAAACGTAGCCGTGACAGTAAACCTTTTAGAGTCGTTGGGTTTTGTCGTGAATCATAAGAACAGCAATCTCGTGCCTTCGCGTATTTGTGAATTTTTGGGTTTTATCTTAGATTCGTCCGCGATGACATTGGAACTTACGGAAAGAAAGAGAAAGAATATTTTGGAATTGATCTTGGAGTTCAAGGGGAAAAAAATCTGCACGATTAGAGATTTTTCACGTTTTGTCGGGAATATCACGGCGGCTTGTCCGGCTATTGGCTACGGGTGGTTCCATTCAAAGCCATTTGAACGCGAAAGATTTTTGGCATTGCAAAAATTGAAAGATAACTACGATGCTAATATGCGGGTTAACCCTTCGCTAGGTAGAGAATTCGAATGGTGGCAGGAAAAGATCAAACTGTCTAAGAACCCGATTCGGCGATCGGTCTACAGTTTGACGATTTTTTCGGACGCTTCTCGTTCGGGATGGGGAGCGTCATGCGAAGGGAAAGTTGCGTTCGGTGAATGGTCGTTTGACGAACAGTTGCTTCACATAAATTGCCTTGAGCTGTTGGCAGCGTTTAACGGTTTAAAATCTTTTGCTAGTGAACTGACGCGTTGCGAGATTCTATTGAAGATAGACAATTCGACGGCGATCGCGTACATAAATAGGATGGGAGGTACGAAGTACGCGAGTTTGAACAGCGTGGCCTACGAGTTATGGTCCTGGTGCGAAGAACGAGAACTCTGGCCTTTCGCAACTTATATCCCGTCGAGGGAGAATACGGAAGCCGACATGGCGTCGAGGGTTGTGAATATTGATACGGAGTGGTCTTTGGCGCCTTGGGCGTTCGATCGGATTTTGCAAAGATTTGGCAGAATGGAAATAGATTTATTTGCGTCAAAAGAAAATTCGAAATGCGACTTGTTTTGTTCTTGGCATAGAGACTCGGAAGCCTTTTGCATTGACGCCTTCACACTCGAATGGGACTCGTGGAATTTCTTCGCCTTTCCCCCCTTTTCGTTAATCCTAAAAACATTAAGAAAAATCCAGGTCGACCAAGCTTGTGGGGTTGTGGTGGTCCCGGACTGGCGCGCCCAGGCTTGGTATCCCTTGTGGTTATCTTTCCTACAGTCTGACCCGATAATTTTTCAACCGGCATATGATTTATTGACTGTTACCGACAGCAGAGCGCAGCATTCGTTGGCTGGCAAGCTGAGTCTGATGGCAGCCAGATTGTCCGGCAGGCGTACAAGAGACGCGGAATGAGCGAGGATGCAATCGAGATTCTCTTGTCTTCGGTAACAAGCGGAACGATGCGACAGTATGATCGGCCAATCACGGACTGGGCATTCTTTTGCCGGAAGAAGGAATGTGATGTTTTCGAACCGAAGGAAAATATGGTTCTAGACTGGTTAGTCGAGAAATTTAAGCTCGGCGCGTCCTATGGGACACTTAACACTTATAGATCAGCGCTTTCGTTGGTTTGCGGAGATTATGTGGGGAAAAGCCCGATAATCGCACGATTTTTGAGAGGCGTATTCAAAAAGAAGCCGAGTAAGCCGAAGTACGATCGGGTGTACAATCTTGATCCAGTCATAGAAAAGATCGGAGGAATGTTTCCCCTCGAGAGTTTGAACCTGCAGCA
Organism: Cryptus viduatorius; assembly: GCA_964006125.1. NCBI lineage: Eukaryota > Metazoa > Arthropoda > Insecta > Hymenoptera > Ichneumonidae > Cryptus > Cryptus viduatorius. Next base: position 7,975,506 of record OZ023225.1, on the reverse strand, counting down.
ATTGACGATTAAGCTGGCGATACTACTTGCTCTAGTCACTGCTCACCGTAAGCAAACGATTATCGCGATAAAAAGAAGCAACATCCGGGTGATTGCCGATGGTTCTTACGAAATCGAGATACCGGATCGCATAAAAACTTCGAGACCGGGAGCGTATCAACCTCTCTTACTGGTTCCAAGGTTCGAAGGGAAACCACATGTGTGTGTGGCGTCGACCCTAGAGCAGTATTTAGCGGTTACTTCACCGCTGGTGAAAGATATTGATAGTCTTTTCATTACGACAAGGAAACCTTATCGTACGGCATCCAAAGATAGTTTAAGTAGGTGGATACGATCGTTCCTAGTGCAATGCGGTGTCGGACACGAATTTTCCCCACACAGTATTAGGCACGCAGCCACTTCGTCGGCATTAGCTAAAGGAGTTGAAATCGGTATTATTAAACGATTGGCAGGTTGGTCGGAAACGTCAAGAGTGTTTGAAACATTCTATAATAGACCCATCGTTAGGGATAACAGGGAGTTTGCTGAAAGAGTTCTATCGTAGATATAAGAGATTATGCATTATAATATTGTTAACGGAGTTGAAAAATGTTTGTATTAAAAATAAAAGTTACGTGTACTTTCTAATAAAAATCAAATTTGGGTTGGATTTTTAATAGCTCTGAACATCCTACCTAGTGATCTTGAGAACGAAACATGAGATATAATTGAGCAATTTATTGAGTAATTGAGTAATTATATCGATTGTTTCGTTCGAAGAGATCACTCCCTCCTCAAGAAAATTTCCTATGGAAAACCCGCCCGTGATCTCTTCGTGGGTAAGTCGATTAGGCTGAACTGTATGAAGGAACAAGAGGGACGGAATCAGGCTGGCCAACTTAATTTTATTTTTTAGCTGAAATTTGTGGTGACCTCTGGACGTACGGAAACGGTACTACCTAGTGATCTCTTCGAACGAAACAATCGATATAATTACGATCGAGCGAGCCCGCCGAAGGCGCCGAAGGCGGGCTCAATTTGAAGAAGATCTTCGAAACCGCAGACTCAGAGTAGCTAACTGGGTTTCGGCGGTATAACAAGTCGTTTTATTGGCTTAACACTTATGACCAAATTAAATGAGTATAAAACAAACACACAAAATATTTACCAACACGAACACCATTACCATTTACCATTCGGGTCTAATGTCCACTTTAAATGCATCTCTTTAAATGTTTTTTCCTACCCTAAAATACATGGAATATCTTTATTATTGCCTCTGGACAGGAGCCAAAGTATTGGAGCCAAATATTCAAAAAATTTGCTTTTTGTTACGATTTGCAATGAAATTTACTCGATATTAATCGCTGTAGCAAAAAAAAATTATAACTCGAGAACGAACATAGGTATCGTCTTTGTTCTTATCGTGTATTGAAGAGGAAATAGTACGTAGCTCAAATAAAAAGTTGTAGTGTCTTGGATGCATCCAAAATGATTTAAAAAAATTCAATTTCTCGAAGAATTAGACTGCGAGGGCTCTTTGACTGTCGATGTATAAGAGAATTTGGTTATAACACTTTAAGCATCTTTTTCTTTCCTATAATAGACAGAATCATTTCGTTATTGTCACTGTCTGAGAGTAAAACATTGGAGACGAGAAATTCGAGAAAATTTATTTTTTTATCGTTTTATTTTCTTTTGAGATAGGTATATTGAAACAATTTAAAAAAATAGAAGGGTGGGTGAAAAATATGACGTAAAATTTGAATTTTTTTTGTTTCGAAAAGTTGCTAGAGATTTGAAAAAAGTAAATAGGAGTTTCCCAATATTTAAAGTAATATACATTAAAAAATGTTAAAAAATGAGATTTTTTTTTTTCGTTTCAAATCATTCCGCCACCGAATACCAACGTCGCGGCGTATGCAAACTTTATTACGTCTGCTATGAAATTATCGTCGGCTTCCAAGGTTTGACAGATAGAATGAATGGAAAAAAATAAATGGTCTCGATTGTTTTCAATTTTATTTGACAAATTGCAATTGTTGCGAACGGTCGCTCATTTTCCGGACTGCCGCGCTCTCCTAGCGCGGCAGCACGCTCCGGCATCGATCACTGATCGATACTCGCGCACGCGCGGCTTCGTCGTCTTGCCGCTGCTCGACGAGAAAGAGACGAGACTACCGGCACGGGACGACGGCGGCCATTATCAGCATCGGCATTGTGCGATCTCCACGTGCGTTCTCGCGTCTCTACGGTTTTCGGATATTCTCGGACGTTCTCTCGGTCTTCTCGTCATCGGAATATTCTCGCGATCAGCTCAGTGATAGTGGAAGAGGTGTGTGCGACAACTCAACGCATATTCGCGAACAGGAGCGCTCATCGAGGAGAATCTCAACGACTCAGCTACTCTCGGCATCGCCAACGGACATCTCAACGAACGACTCAACGGCGTCGCGTCTCACCGTCGATTTATTATCACGCGGAGCGCTCAAGAACTCGACAGGTATTTTTCACTCTACACGGTACTCTCAAATTGTAAAGTGGAATAAAGTCAACGCTCAAATACCTGAAATGCATCTCTCAGAATAAAATTATTTAATTGCCCTGACCCCTCTCCCGCGCATCCATCTTGCTCTCGATCCTTACTACGCGAGTTTCACGACTATACGAAACATTTTTTGGTCCTTCGAGCCGGATCGAGAGCTCGTGGGTGGAGTGGTCAGTGGTTTGTTGTGTGGACTTCTCGAGACTTTTGTAAAGGGGCATTCGTGAAAAATCAGCTCGGTGTTTTTCTCGCGTGCGGCTCTTTGTGTGCGGGTGCATCGGTGAAATTGACAGGGCAATTTCTATCTCGCGGTACTCTTGTGAATTGTCTCGGAAAAAACTCGGATGTTGTGCGCGTGTGGCGTTTCGCGGGCATAATATAATTTTCGCGGTATTCGCTCTCGCGTGGGGAACAGCGTGAGACGTCGAATATTCTCGGCATCTCTCTCTGGCTCGTGAGGGGAACAGCACGAGCCGTCGTCTTTCTCTCTCTTTCTCAGTCTCGCGCGCGAAACAACGGCTTTCTCGTCGCGTGGGCTCTCTCGCGGCGGTTGAGCTCTCGGTCTCTCTCGTGCCTCGTGCGCACTTCGATCAACGGTCGATCGGTGCGTCGAAGTCTCAGGGGTATTATACGTGTGGTAGTGCGCGTCGGTTGGGTGCTCGTATACCGACTTTGTCTCGCGTTCGAGCGTGCAGTGCGGCGTGGTGGTGCGCTCTCACTCGCTCTCTCGCGTTGTAACGGGGATTCGGTGCGTCTCGCTCGCACGGTATACCTCAAGCTTTACGCCTATCGGACTTCTCTCTCTCGCGCACGGTGACAGATAGGCGTAAATGTTCGCGCGCTTCGGGTATCGGCTCACGGTTCGGTTGCACGTTTTTTAACGTTCGGTTTCGCTCAACTTTGTGCAACTTTGTGTTATCGAGAGTGCAGATAATTTTCGGACAATTGTTTGAAGAATTTTCTCTTTTTTGGACAATTTATTGTGCGCTGTTGCTGTTGTCGTCTGTGTCTATCTCGTCTTCTTTTATCCTCTGACATTGCGCTCATTTACGATGAACTCTACAGGAGGAACTCAAGACTCTGGGAATTCGACAGCTCAGGATACGATGGAGGATAAAAAGAGACCGGCTCCTCCCCCGCCCATGAGTTGGGCCGATGACGTCTCTCCTAACGAGAGCGTCACGAAGGAATCGGTGGCGGCAACAGCTCAGGATTCAGCTCCGGAATTCGCTCACGGGACGACTCGCGGTTCGGATCAGGAGGCGTCTCTTGACGGGAGTCAAGGGGCCTCTTCCTCCGCAGTGGAAACACTCAACGTACCTCTCTCGCAAACAACAAATCGTCGCACTCGTTCGGCATCTCCTGCGAGGGTTACCGGACCGATCTCTTCTCGCATCTTCCAGCAGGAAGAGAGGTTGGAGATGCTCGGAGAGTTCGCGCAATCCGTCGCGCAGGCGCATGATCGGGAGTCATCGCTCTCGCATCTCGCTATGTGGGAAGCGCGAATAGAGGAGCTCTTTAACGACGCGAAGGAGGCCAACGAATTTATTTCGGATCGTTGGCCATCAGGGAACTTGAATCATCCCTACTTTACGGAAGGGTTGTTCCGCAGGATCACCAGCACTCGGAACAACACTCTCATGGCGATCTTGGGGCTCAAGCGCAGTCTTGGGTTAACGGAATCGGCTCTCTCGGGCACCTCGACGGCGGGCGGCTCAAAGGTTTCGGCGGCAGCCAAGCTTCCTAAACTTGACTTGCCGACCTTCTCGGGGGCATATTACGAATGGCCGCGTTTCTCGCAGCTGTTCAACTCTCTGGTACTGGAGCCAGAGAGCATCTCGGAGGTGCATAAGCTCCAGTACCTGAAGCTCAGTCTCGAAGGGGAGCCCGCTCAACTCATCTCGGCAGTCCCTCTCCAGGAAGGGAAACTCAAGGAGGCCTGGGAAACTCTGACGGCTCGATACGAGGATAAGGGACGAGTCATCGCCTCTTATCTCGAACGGGTGCTCTCGCTCTCGCCGTGCACTTCGTCGAATCAGGCGGAGTTAAAGAAAATATACGGTGTCGTGTCGGAGGCGGCAAGGACCGTCAAATCTCTTGCGGCCGAACTCGATATTGGAGATATTTTCTGGGCGCATCTCATGGTGAGAAATTTGGATCCCTCGCTCAGGAGAGATTTGGCCTTCGCTCTCGGAAGCACTAAAGTTCCCTACAGCTACGATAAGGTAGAGGAATATGTGCGAGGAAAACTGCGCGCTCTAGAAACGACGGAACAGCCTCAAGGTGTCGCCGCTCAGAAGAAGGCTCACGGATCGACTCAATCGGCAACTCAGCAGCGGGGATCGGCTCTACAAGCATCGGCTCAGGCATACGGCGCTTCTCGATCGGCCTACGCATGCGACTGCTGTCAAGGGTCGCATTACATCACGGCCTGTGCCTCGTTCTTGCACAAGAACGCTAAGGAAAGACGCTCTCTGGTCGTCGAGAAGCGGCTCTGCTTCAACTGTTTGGGGAGGCACAATGCTCGTGCCTGCAGAAATGCACAATTGTGCAAGACCTGCAAGGGGAAACACCACACCCTTCTGCACGAGGCATCCGCATCAGCTCGACCAGCAACGACTCAAGGAACATCTCAGCAAGGAACGAGCTCGACCTCTCAATAGGGAGGTTATGCGGTCGTCGCTCTCCAGGATTCAACTCATTCACTTCGCGCGTCGCACTCGATTGGAACGACTCGATCGTCTCTTAGCCAGGACGAGGTTGGAAATTCTCACTCGGACACAGCTCTCGCGGAAATATCTCACGAATCATCAGCTCTCTCAGCGACTCAAGCTCTCGTGCTATCGTCTCAGTCGTTGCTTGCAACTGCCATCGCAGCTATACGCACGCCATCGACGACTCATCAGGTTCGACTTCTCGTTGATCCTGGATCAGAGTTCAGCTTCATCGCTGACGAGCTGGTGTCAGCTCTGCATCTCTCTCGACAATGGTCTCCGCTCATCGTCACGGGCATTGGAGGCACTCACACGACAAAGACCAAGGGGGTCGTTCAACTCTCCTTGGCTTCGGTATACTCGTCGGAAAGTGTAATGGTTCGAGCTCACGTGCTTAAGAAGATCGCAACGGCATTACCATCTGCCGACGTGATCGTAGATGCATGGCCTCATCTGCAGAATCTCGAACTTGCTGATCCGCTGTATTATCAATCTCGAGCAGTGGACGTGTTGCTCGGAGCGGACGTCTATGGACAAGTCATCAAGCCCGAGGTGATAAGGGGATCTCGCTCAATGCCAGTGGCGCAATGCTCAATTTTCGGATGGTTAATTCTCGGCCCAGTGACAGCTCAAGGGGTAACTGCTCATCAGAACGTCTCGCTCGTTGGAAGGATCGACAATGACTCTCAAGCTCTTCAGGATCTTCTCGCGAAATTTTGGGAACAAGAGGAAGTTCCAACAGACGAGACGGCGATTCTTTCGCCCGAGGAACAGGAGTGCGAAAATCATTTCCGGTCGACTCATACGAGGGATGAAGAGGGACGGTACATCGTGCGTATCCCTCTCAAGGCTCCCGTCTCATTGCTGGGCGACTCGTATTCAACGGCGCGTCATCGTCTCCGCAAAACTTTGCAACGGCTTGCAAAGGATGATGTGTACAAGGAGTTGTACACGCAGTTTCTGGGGGAATACGAGAAGCTCGGGCATATGGCTCGCGCTCCAGTATCGGCTCAACGCTCGGAGGATCCGGTGGCATACTATCTGCCGCATCATGGAGTGTTACGACCTGAGCGAACTACAACAAAGCTTCGGGTTGTGTTCAACGGATCCAGCGCCTCCGCATCAGGATACTCGGTGAACGATCTCATGCACACTGGTGCCAACCTGCTCTTGGACATCTCGGACGTTCTCATATGGATTCGGCATCATCGACATCTCTTCGCGACGGATGTGACGAAGATGTTTCGTCAAATAAGGGTGCACGAAGGGGACCAAGACCTTCAGCGCATCCTCTGGGTCGATGAAAAACTCAACGAGGTACCGTATCGTCTCACCACCGTGACGTACGGCACGAAATCAGCGCCGTTCTTGGCGGTGCGAACTATGCTTCAGCTCGCTGAGGATGAGGGGCACAACTTCCCGTTGGCAGTGCCTTCTCTCTTGTACGGAAGATATGTTGATGATATCTTTGGCGGTGCTGATACGGAAGCAGCTCTTTTGGAAACGGCTCAACAGTTGAAGGGACTCTGTCACGCGGGAGGATTCCCGTTGGCTAAGTGGCACGCTACGAGTCCTTTGGTTCTCGCTCAGCTTGGGTCATCTGGTGATCAGCAAACCATCCAGTTCGACGACTGCACAACCAAATTACTCGGGGTTCAATGGTCGCCAAAGGATGACAAATTCACGTTCGTTTCTCGGTCAAGCTCGCCTACCGGCAAGGTCTCAAAACGCGTGGTTCTCTCGGAGGTCGCGAAGATCTTCGATCCTCTCGGCTTTATCTCACCGGTTACCATTCGCGCCAAAGCGTTGATCCAGGAGCTTTGGCTGCATAAACTCGGATGGGATGAACCACTCCCAGCTCTTCTGGCGGAAAAATGGCAGGCGGTAAGAGAAGAGTTCACTCAACTGGCTAGTCTCTCTGTTCCAAGGTGGTTCAACACATGCCAGGGGGCACGTGTTACTCTGCATGGCTTCTCGGACGCGTCACAGCTTGCCATGGCGGCCGTGGTGTATCTCACGGTCGACTCACCGTCCACGGGGAAAGTGACGTCACTAATCTGCTCGAAGACAAAGGTCGCACCCTTGAAGCGACTAACCATCCCGAGGTTAGAGCTCTCTGGTGCTCTCATTCTGGCGAAGCTCGTGAGTCATATCAGGAAGAAAGAGGGTCTTGATATCGACGAGGTATTTTTGTGGACGGATTCGAAGGTCGCTCTCACCTGGATCAAAGCTCATCCCTCTCGATGGAAGGATTACGTGCGGAACCGAGTCACGCAAATCCAGGATCTCTCACCGGATTGCTCGTGGATGCACGTGCCGGGAACGTGCAATCCTGCTGACTGCGCGTCGCGCGGGGCGACAACGCAAGAACTGGCAGCTCTCACGTTGTGGTGGCAAGGGCCATCATGGCTCACTCAGCCCCGGGAAAAATGGCCTTCTCAGACAGACGTGTTTGAGGTGGCTAGCGGCTCAGAGGCGAGGCCAGGGGTTTCGCTTGTGGGGGCTCTTCCGGAACCTGATTGTCAATGGGATCTGCTCTTCAGGTACTCTTCATACTTTAAACTTCTGAGAGTAACGGCTCTGTGTTTCAGGGTGATTGATCGGCTAAAGCGACTACCGAAAGCACCCATTGGACGACTCTTGCTACCCTCGGAACTGCATCGTGCACAGCAGTTTTGGGTTAAAGCATCTCAGGCGGCATCGTTCGCCTCGGAACTCAGGACGCTCTCGAAGGGGGATACTCTTCCGCCAGGTCATCCTCTGAGCAGGTTGACGGCCTTTATCGACGCAGATGGTGTCCTCAGAGTCGGTGGACGGCTCGACAATTCTGCTCTCAAGGAAGAGAGTAAACATCCGGCAATTCTCTCACGGCATTCGCACTTGTCGTCGCTGATAATCGACGAAGCTCATCGGAGAACTCTTCACGGCGGTACTCAGCTCACTCTGTCTCATACTCGACAACGGTTTTGGATTCTTGGAGGAAGGAATACGGTACGAGCTCATGTGCTTCGGTGCGTGATGTGCGCTCGGCAGAGGGGGATCCGTGCCCGTCAATTGATGGGCCAACTACCTCTTTGCCGGGTTACACCATCTCGCCCGTTCATGCACACAGGCTTGGACTACGCTGGACCACTCATGCTCAAGTCGTGGCAAGGTAGAGGAGCTAAAACTCACAAAGGATGGCTTTGTGTGTTCGTCTGCCTCAGCACTTCGGCGCTTCATCTGGACGTTGTCACGGACTACTCAACGGAAGCGTTCCTCGCAGCCTTTCGGAGATTTGTCTCACGGAGAGGCATCCCCACGGCAATGTATTCGGACTGCGGAACGAATTTTCTCGGAGCCGACGCAACTCTCAAACAGATGTTTACGGCAAGCGCCCGTGAACATCGGACGATGGCTCTGGAACTCTCGAGGGAAGGAATCAGCTGGGTATTCAACCCCCCAGCAGCTCCGCATATGGGCGGAAAATGGGAAGCGGCCGTAAAATCCGTTAAATACCATCTTCGGCGAACGGTACGTGATGCATTGCTCACGTATGAACAGTGGGCTACGCTGCTCACGCAGATCGAGGCTCTGCTCAACTCAAGGCCGTTGGAACCTCTTCGCGACGATCCAGAGGATGTCTCAGCTCTAACACCCGGACACTTTCTTGTCGGCTCTGCTCTGACGACGATACCTGAGCCTTCAGTACTCGATCTCAGAGAGGCTCGCCTCTCTCATTGGCAACTACTCCAGCAGAAGACGCAGCAATTTTGGAAGGTTTGGTCAACTCATTACTTGCATCAACAACAGGCGATCTCGAAATGGCAGCACTCTCAAGATGCAATTCAGATCGGCTCTCTGGTTCTCATCAGTGACGAGAGAGCCCCTCCAGGGAGATGGCCTCTCGCTCGAGTCACCGCTCTTCATCCAGGGCGCGATGGACTAACTCGGGTTGTTACCCTGAAAACCGCAACGACCACACTCACTCGCCCAGTTGTGAAACTCGTCCCTCTGCTCACAGAAGGGACCAAGGGATAATATCTCCGCGGACGCGGAGATGGCGGGCGGGAATGTTGCGAACGGTCGCTCATTTTCCGGACTGCCGCGCTCTCCTAGCGCGGCAGCACGCTCCGGCATCGATCACTGATCGATACTCGCGCACGCGCGGCTTCGTCGTCTTGCCGCTGCTCGACGAGAAAGAGACGAGACTACCGGCACGGGACGACGGCGGCCATTATCAGCATCGGCATTGTGCGATCTCCACGTGCGTTCTCGCGTCTCTACGGTTTTCGGATATTCTCGGACGTTCTCTCGGTCTTCTCGTCATCGGAATATTCTCGCGATCAGCTCAGTGATAGTGGAAGAGGTGTGTGCGACAACTCAACGCATATTCGCGAACAGGAGCGCTCATCGAGGAGAATCTCAACGACTCAGCTACTCTCGGCATCGCCAACGGACAATTCAACGGTCGACTCAACGGCGTCGTGTCTCACCGTCGATTTATTATCACGCGGAGCGCTCAAGAACTCGACAGGTATTTTTCACTCTACGCGGTACTCTCAAATTGTATAGTGAAATAAAGACAACGCTCAAATGCCTGTAATTCGTCTCACGAAATAAATTTATTTAATTGCCCTGACCCCTCTCCCGCGCATCCATCTTGCTCTCGATCCTTACTACGCGAGTTTCACGACTATACGAAACAGCAATAATTTTGGAAATTCGATGATTCTTCTTTGTGAAATTATAATCAAGTTTTCAGTGCTCCCAGGTAATTTTTTATTTTTATTATGAATGTCAATAACGTATTGAAAATATTGTGAATGATATTAGTTCAAAATATATTATTTTCGAAATAAAAAGACTAATATTTACCAATTAATGTGTGATATCTCGTGTTTTATTTTTCGCAACCAAATTTTCTTTTTTGACATGATAAAAAATTGTTTTTTGGAAAATTAAAATAACATCACCTTTAAAATAATTCCTCACTAAAAATAATTGTAGAATAAAAATATTAAGAAATGTCAGAATGTCTTCAAATTTGCTGTGCATAGTGTTTTCGATGCAATGAAATATTGCGGAAAATTAGAAAAAAATTCATTCGTGGTTTCAGAATTACAGCGCTGATTTTTTAATGGAAAATGCCTGGAAAAAATGTTCAGAGATGTTGGAATCAAAGTTGCTGTACATAGTGCTTTTGATAAAATAAAATAATGCTGTAAAAAAGAAAAAATTTGGTTTGTAGACTTCATAATTGGAGCACCGTATGGACATTTAGCGGAACAAAATTGAATTTTTACTTTAGAACAACTCATTAAAGGCTTCGCAGTAGTTTCAAAATGATTGTGCGCAATGGTGATGATATGATACATCGTTTCTGCGAAGAAGAGAAAAATTAGTTCGCACAGTCTAAAGTTACAGCACCGTACGGACACTTGTCGCAGCAAAAATGGATTTTTTTTGTTAAGCAAATATTCAAATGCTTCGCAGGGACTTCAAAATGTATGTGCACAATGGTGATGATATGATACATCGTTCCTGCGAAGAAGAGAAAAAGTGCTTCGCACTGTCCAAAGTTACACTGTGATACGGACGTCTAAGAAGATAAATTCAGTAATACAGGTATTTTTATTAAACCGCAGGCAAAAAAAATATTTCCAGTCATTGCAGTCACTTCAAATTAACTACGCGTGATGTTGCAGGTACACCGAAGTAAATGCTGAAAAACTACATTTTTTGGAGCATACGGTGTGCAGAATCCCCATCAAAAGCTGTGTGAAGAGGCCTCGCTGGTCATTTTAATCGGCTTTCGACATTCACCGCGTCAAAGAACGCGAGTAAACAAAATGCCCGAAGTAAAATATTAAAAAATATAATAATAATAATAAATAGATAAAATCAATTACTAAAATGTTCGAGTCAGTGAAAATAAGAGTGAAGAAATAATTATCCAATAAAAACGAAACCTGTGCCCCGCGACCAAACTCTGAAATAGGAGTGGTGTGTAGTGCGTAATCACCGAATGACGAACAATCCTTGCGAAGACAATTATGATCTCTCTATATATATAAAGTTACCGCCGCTTTCGCCGTCGCCGCCGCCGTGTCAGGAATCGAGACCCCCGCCGCCTCGATCCCGCTCGCTCAGGACTTAGAATATTTTCAGTCGAAGGGGTCGGGGGGGGGGGGATATTCTAAGCCCCCTTAGAGGAACTTAGAATATTTTTACCTGCGGAGGGATCCCCTTAGCAACGGTTGCCATAGCAACGGTTCCCATAGCAACGGTCGTCATAGTAACGGTCACCATACCAATGGTCGCCATAGCAACGGTCGCCATAACAACGGTCACCATAGCAACGGTTGCCATAGCAACGGTTGCCATAGCAACGCTTGTCAGCAACGGTCGCCATAGCAACGGTTGCCATAACAACGTTTGCCATATCAACTGTCACCATAGCAACGATTGCCATATCAATTGTCACCATAGCAACGGTTGCCATAGCAACTGTCACCATAGCAACGGTCGCCATAGCAACCGTCGCCATAGCAACCGTCGCCATAGCAACCGTCGCCATAGCAACCGTCGCCATAGCAACCGTCGCCATAGCAACCGTCGCCCTAGCAACGGTCACCATAGCAACCGTCGTCATAGTAAGCGCCGCCATAGAAACGGTCCCCATAGAAAACGTTCCCATAGAAACGGTCCCCATAGAAAACGTTCCCATAGAAACGGTCCCCATAGAAACCGTCCTCATATCAACGGTCTCCATAGAAACCGTCCTCATAGCAATGGCCGCCATAGCAGGAGAGCGGAGAGAGAAAAATCTTCTAAGTCCCCCTTAAGGGGACTGAGTCACCTAAAAAATCGAAAAGTAAAAAATTTTTTTTGCAGTATATATAAGTTTAATGAAAAATTCCATTTTACCTCCATAATATATATGTGTTAGACTACCGCTGTGAATTTTTTTGGAGACCTACAGTGTATTCCGGTGTAATGCGCAATGGTCAAACATTTTTCCTTTGCCGCAGCTTTCGGACTGAACGAAAGCATCAATCTTTGCTTGCGATGTCTTATTTTCTTCGTTAGAGAGTTTATTGCGGAACGAGTGCGGGGATTTTTTTTTGAAGCTTCGCTGGCGAAGCTATGAGTTAAAAACTACCAAAAAATGCACTTTTTCCACTTTTTGTCTCGTAACCACTCACATAATGGGTTGCGATAAATCCATTTTTGATCGCATGAAAAATCCCCGCACTCGTTCCGTAACACTGACTGTTACGAAGAAAATGAGCCGTCACAATCCAAAATTGGTGAGGCCATTCTCTCTGAAACCTGCGGCAAGCGAAGAAAAATAAAATGGAAAAAAATGAATTTCACAGATTAATGAAAATAACCAACTTGGGTGATCCGCAATAAAAAAAATTATTTTTATATTTTTTTTGTCGCATAAAAATGTACACTTTTTTTTTCTATCACATAAAAATCAGATTTTTTTTTTTTTTGGTTTTTTTTTTTTTCACTTTACAAATTTCGTAAATGCAAAAAAATGTTTAAAACATAAAAAAATATACTCTTACGTCAAATGTGACGTTTAAAAAAGAGGTTAAGTCTGCGAGACTTCGCTTTGCGACACTGTCACTGTGAAAAACATTTTTACACTATTGCGGGCAAAAATAGAGAATATATTCCGTTCATTCGGAAAAACTGTAAGCACTGACACATAACTAATACACTGAGTTTACAAGCTCAGTTTTTTACCCGATTGACACAATCGAGTAAAAATCATCGCTGCTACATTACGCCGGTGTGTCGCAGACTCAAAACAAAGCGCGGTAGCGGCGATAATCTGAGTCGCATCGATTAGACGTAACGACCCTTTGGTCGGTAAATCGTTACCTACCGAACGCAGTTTCGACATCGATTGTTTTTTTTATGTTCCTTCCTCGATGTTTCTTATTCTTCTTATTAGAAGAAAAAAAAACATGCGGAGATGCGGTATTCCGGCATTGTTCGTGTTGCATTTCGGCATTTTTTTTTTTTTTTCACGCATTATTTATTTCTAACACTACTAAAATGCTTCTAACTTCGGTAATTTGTTAAATTTCGATCTAAAATTTGGTGTGTATGTAGTACACCGCATGTACATTCAGAAAAAAAAATAAAAAAAAATAAATAAAAAAATCATTTTTAGGTGACTCAGCCCCCTTAAAGGGACAGAATATTTTCGATCGAAGGCGGCGGTGGAAATTCCCTTAGAGGGACTTAGAACATTTTTCTGAAGGGTCGTGGGAGGGGAAGGCCAAAATGTTCTAAGTCAAAAAAGTTCAAAGAGTGACTTAGAATATTTTTGGTCGAAGGAGTAATGGCAAAGGGGGTGGGGGAGGGGAAAAATATTCTAAGTCCCTTTAAGGGGGACTGACTAAGTAAAAATACAAAAAAAAAGCGGCGGCCACCACCATTGATGAAAAGTTACGGCGGTGATTAAACATTTTTATAATTTTAATAAAAGAAAGTCGAGCGCGCGTAGCGCGTGAGCCCGGGGAAACTCTAGTTTATTTATAAAAAGGAGAGCGGACATACACGTGGAAAAAAATATATATATGATAATCAAAAAATATATATATATATCCGAATTTTCGCTGGTCTCGCGTGGCGTGCAGCACCGCTGGAAATAATCAATATGGTCGATTAGTGATCAGAACATATCGATTTCGAGAGGATAAAAAGGGAAGGACCAAAGTGCTTACGTGGTCACCACCAGTCCTCTTCCTCCTCGACGAAAAGCTGTGCGAGACACGGCTCGACCTCGACCTGCCGTTCCAGGCGGGCCCTCCGTTGCGCCAGGCGTCGTTTGTCCTCCTCGATCCGTTGGACCCCACGAACGATCGAGTGGATCAAATCTCCGAGCATCGGTTCACCAGTGATTAACGTTTGTAGATAAAACTGCAAAATCCACAAAGGTTAATAAGCAGAATACTCTATAAAACCCATTTAAAAATTGAATAAAAATAAATTCAATAAAATCGAATAAAAATGAAATTCGATAAAACCAAGTAAAATCGGAAAAATAAAATTCGAGTTAATAGTAAAGCAAATAAATAATTGTCAAAATTCACCGCTTCCGAGAACGCGAGTGAATAAATGGCAATTGTATAGCTCAAATAAAAAAATACATGACATGTAATGTACACGCCCAAATTATTTGCGCGCCTTGTCGGACACGTCGAAGATACGACCTTTGCGTCGACAGGTGGACTCGCAATTCTACGAGCCTCTGAGCCTACGAGCCTCTGAGAATAAATAAAATAAAAAAAAAATGTTTCAACTCGTCAAAAGACGAGCGAATAAATAAATTATATTTCGAAAATCTGACTAGTGGAATAACGGGAGCATAAGTTTTACCGATTCACTCGATGATAAACGCGAGTGAATACACGAGATCTTATTAAATAGATGAACAGAATAATAAACACTTACATTTAAAGCGAGTCCATAAAGGGGTGCATGCGACCATCGGTCGCATCTATACTCGCGTTGGTTCAGCCACGCAACAACGAAGTTCGAATGCCGTGACTGTTATCGCGCGCGAGGGTAGAAGATTACCCCATTGAAAGGTGTGAAACGATACACACCACGCGCTAAGGGACGGATAAGCCTACAGTTCGTGTCAAAAACTTTAGCTCGTAGAGAAACGCGAGTCATATTAATTTAATAATCCTTAAAGTTTAACTCAACGATAAATCGCAAGCCAATTAACAAATAAACGTTCAAAATTTGACTTAGCGAAAAATCACGAGTGAATTAATTAAACAAACTACAAAATTCAGCTCAGTGACAGATCGCGAGTGAATTAATAAAACAAATAAATAAAATTTTAGTCTTCAATCGGCAGAAAATAATCGCTATCAATTTATCGCGAGGGACCAGCGCGAGCTCATCGATACAATGATACGGCAAACTAATCACGGCGCCGTGACTTCCGCGCCTAAGTATGCGACGTGTTAGCGAACACATGGTGCTACAGGTTGCGCCAAAATAAATCGAACTCTTGAAAATTCACCGAGTCTCAGAACGCGAGTGAAACGACGAGTGAACTCACGAAAAATGTTAATCAACAAACAAATCGTGAGTGAATTAATAAATTTAATTAAAATTCGGCATCAGAGAGTGCGTGAAAATCAAAATTAAATCCGGAAAATTCACCGTAACAAATAGTGAGTGAATTAATAAGTTTAATAAAATTCGGCCGTCAATGAACGTGTTCGGATAATCTAATCGTCTGCAAAATCATCGCGCTGAGCAAAACGCGATCGACTAATGACGCAATAAAAACATAAAAAAAAAAATTCGGCCGTCATTGAACGCAACTGAATAAATTAATACGCGAACTTGGACAATTCGAATCGACGAAAAAATTCGCAAGTGAATTGACAATCGAACTTTGGAAAATAGAGTACACAACAAATAAATTGTGAGCGAATGTGAGTGAAATTCGGCGGTCATTGAACGAGCCGAACGAATCGATACGCGAACTTCGAAAATTTGTACTCGACGAATAAACGCGAGTGAGTGTGCGTAAAACAAAACGCTCAAAGTTCGGCACGCCACAGAACGTGACGGAACAAATGAACAATTGTTTTTCGGCAATTTTCACCGTATCGGAGAATGCGGGCGAATAAATCGAAAACAAAATTTCCTATAAATAATGCTGGGCGATGTACACGCTCAAATTGCCTCTGAGCCTCTGTCAAACACGTCGAACATTCGACCTCTGAATTGACAGAAGGACACGCGATTTAAGGGCCTCTGAGACATCGTCGCGGCGATCAAAACACATACAAAATTTGACTCGTCAATCATCGCGAGTGAAAGTGTAAAGCAAAAATTTCGGCCGTCACCGAACGAGACCGAATAAACAAAATAAATGCAAACTACTCACCGGGTCAATGAACGCGAGTGAGAATAAAATAAATAAATAAATATTAAAAGACGCTTAACAAGTCACGCACACGCTCAAATTGGCTCTGAGCCCTTGTTGAACACGTTGAACGCTCAACCTCTAAGTCAGCAAGAGGACCCGTGACGACGAGCCTCTGAAACAACCTTAGTGCGCGAATCGAACAAGTGATAAGTGAGGCAATAAAAACCATTTAAAGGTCGATACGTCGCGAAGCGTCATTGAGTAAATGAAAGTGATTCATGCCGAATACAATTTGGCTTCCGAAACTTCACTGCGTCAAAGAACGCGAGTGGAAAAGCGACGTTAAATAAATCAACAAATGTGCGAAAACTTCATTACGGTAAACACAACGCGAGTGGAAAACATGGCAAAGTTCTACGCACAGCAAACGCGAGTGAACGAACGAAACAAAATGTCTTTTCGGCTCGCCATTGAGCGTGATCGAAAAATTAATAAAATTGATGTGTCTTCGGAAAATTCACCGTGCCGAACAAAACGCGAGTGAATGTGTAAAATAAAATTTTCTTCAAAAAAATTCGGCTCGTCACTGAGCGAGTTCGAATAAATAACAACAAATGGACAATAATATTCGGCAAATAAATAGCGAGAAAATCAATATCAATTTTCTTCGCGCCGAAAAACGAGTGCAGCACTCTGTCAATTACGTCAGAATATTCAACCTGACATCCGAATAATAAAATCAGAATAAAAATGTTAGACACACGCAGTCATGTCTGTCGTTATCATTACGTCATCAAAGACATGTTGACGGCGTGGGAATCACACTCGAATATGGGACTCAACCAGAGAAGTCAACGGCGACCCGTTCCGAGTCATCGTCGCATCGAGGGAAAACGAGATTTTCACCATCGAGCCAACGAAAACTCTACAGACACAGCGCAACACAAATCGCTAGTGCTAAGTAGAAATTAGAAAAAAAAAAATATCTCATGACAAACGAGGAAAAATCAGATCATTTCGAGTAAATGAGCAAATAATACAAGAAATGTTTCAGTACAATTATTTTAGTCGCAAATAAAATAAAAATTCGCGAACTTAGAGTCACTACGAATAAAATAATAATTTGCGAAAATGCAAATTGCTCGAACAAACAAAATTAAGGCAAGTTATTAAAATCTGTCTCGCGTACGTGGAAATAAAATAAAAATTCGGAGAACCGAGAGTTTCTCCGAATAAAATAAAAGCTTGCTGCGATTCAAAAATTAATTTGACTTGATGAATAAATTCAAGTGCATCTGAAAATAATTTTCGGTAGAAATAAAATGTTTTAAAAATATTCAGCCGAATAAAAATTTCAAAAATGATTTTGAGACGAAAAACGCAGTATCATCGGGACCTCTAATTGCGCGAATTAAATTTTCGAGACCCACAAAGCGAAGTACAAAGGTGAAGCTTGGGCATACGCGATAGAGCCGGAAACACATATATCCTCGAACGAAGTACGCAAAGTGAAGTCGGGAAATTAAATAGTATTCGTCTCGCATAACGAGCTCAATTGTTTCGTTAAAATAAAAATGACAATTCGAAAAAAATAATAAAATATATTCATAAAACTGAAATAATAAAATTCGATGTCATTCGACCGAGGTGAATAAAATGAAAAATAAAAATTCAAAAAATTAAATAAATAAACAACACCGGAAAATTGGTCGAATACCGATAGTAGATAAGCTAGGCCGGTTCCCCCCCCCCATGTCGATAAGCAAATTCCTACCTTACCAACAGTCGGTAAAAAGGGTTTGAGTCCGGGCTAAAAGATTTCTACTTACCGACATTACCGACATTGCCGACTTACCAACTTACCGACAAGAGGAAGAGGGAGAAGGAAAAAAGATGTTAAATTTACCGACCAATGACTATTTGACCCTTTTTATGGAAAATAGCCAATTTTACCGGCCGACCAACGATCGGGATAGCAATGATCAGGATACCAACGGTTATTTGACCCTTTTTGCGGAAAATAGCCAGTTTTACCGGCCGGCCAACGATCGGGATAGCAACGATCGGGATAGCAACGATCGGGATAGCAACGATCAAGATAGCAACGATCGGGATAGCAACGATCAAGATAGCAACGATCGGGATAGCAACGATCGGGATAGCATCGATCATGATATTTCGACATCAGCATCCGGTTTGCCGCGAAATTTGAATTATGCTATCGAAATTACCGACTCGTAATGTTGACATAGCAGGAGATTTGAATTTTTTGGCGGGAAAATCGACCTTACCTAACCTTACTTATCGACTTGCGATATTTATAGTTTGAGATCAGGATATTGGAACTAATCTACGGAGCTTATTTATTAGAATATATGAACTCAATTTAATACGAAAAATCTTGTTTTATTTTAGCAAATTCGCTTTACAGACTAATGATTATTGTTATTATTGATACATTGAATGCACTCTCTCTTCATTGGTGCAGATAATTCGTTTTCCATGGGAAAGTGTTCTCGACATCGCAAACACTCGGCGACTTCAGGGTCTCGTTTGAGGAAATCAGGCAATTTATCCCACGCAAGCTCGACGCTTTTTGCAGCGAAGGTAATGATGAATTCTTTGGGCAGCTGCGCAATATCTCTAGGTTCCATGAACGATAGTAGTCCGATGCGATGGAATAGCTTGAGCGATCGTCCCAGAGATGGAACGTTGTTTCGAAGAAATTTCTTCAACAGCTGTACGTTTCGAAGTGCGCATCGAGTTTTAACTGCCAAATCGTTGTGGTGGGGGCATGATGTCTTCACTATCTCGGGGTGTAGCTTCTTCAGCGACGGACAATCCGGGACATCGCGTACATTGTATCCAAACTGTTCGAGCCATTTTTTCTTCTGCTCCCCCTTCACGTAGATGGTACTTGCGTTGTGCAACACGGTTCGAAGGACGTTTTCTACTTCGTCGTATGGCAACTCTCCCGAGTACCAGGAGAGATGGTGATAATTGCGTTCCAACCAAAGATTCACGCTCTTGTACTTAGCCGGAAGATCATTCCACTGTGTCGGAGGTTTGAACAGGAAGACCATAGGTGGGAGGTCACAGTTGAGCGGGATCACTGCGAGCTCTTTAATGACAAAGTCGTTCATGGGCTGCTGGAACCCTTGTGTATCCACCACGTACTCCATGGCAATTGATTGCGAGTCCGCTCCGTACGCGCCTTTTATAGGCGTCTTTTCACATCCCCACTTATGGGATTATATTCGACAATTCGATCGTGCAAGATCAAACAGTAGGCCGTAGTTCCCACGGGGAAATTTGTTTCAGCCTCCAATTCGAGACGAACATCGACTGGAGCCTGTTTGAGCGACTCGTTCTGTTTCGAGCAATCGATCACGATTAGCGGAGCATGCGTGAGGAAGTCTTTCTTCGTCAGCATGGGTTCCGACTCCTTGCCGTAGTATACATTCTGAAAGGTGGCGTACATGTCGTACAACACAGCGTACTGATTGCGACTCATGTCGAGATTGAGGTTACTGTACGGATAACACTGGGAGTTGAGGAAGAGTTTCACGTTGGTGATTTTGCAATGATCAAAGCGGCTAGCGTTCGCCGTTTTGACTACTCTTCGATTCGTCTGGAAGCCCACAATGACGAAGCGTGGTTTCTCCAACTGATTGGACGTTTTCACCGTCCAAACGTGTTTCGTCGTGTTTGGGAGCATGGGATACTCGTACAATTCCCAGGTGCGAAAGCTCATGGTGACGTCCTTTTCAATATGGCTGAGCAGACGTATCTTACGTTTGTCCGACAACGTCACGTACGGCATCAGCCACTCAATTCTCGTAAGCCCAATCTTGAATTCCTCAAAAGTTCGATTTTCGAGCGCCGTTTGCACAACTGCATTCGTGTCGCTCCTCGATCTCGTGAGAATGAGCTCGTGCTTTGTGTTGACGATGATTTTCTGATAGTCTTCGGCGAAGCCGAGAATCATAGAGAGAGGCATGCATACATCGAAGTACCCACTGTCATCCGTCAGTTGTTTAGTCTCTTCGACATCGAGCCAGCCGGCATTTTCAACTAGTGCAGTCTGACCAGGGCTCAACGATGCGTAACCCTTCATGAGACACGTCAAACCAACATTCTTATTTCGGTCGATCTCTATGGCATTGATCTCGTAACGAATTTCCTCGAATAGATGGGCGATGGCATTGTTCACCAGCTTCGTCGAAGCGGCGACAGTCCCATCCGCTTTGGTCAATCTTCCACAAACGTGCAGCGAACTTCGTGCGGGCAAGAGGCACAGATCTTCATGTTGAATGGATATTCGAATCTCATCGCTATTGTTGAAGGTTGATGAAGTGTAGGGCTGATGCGCATGAATCTCGTAATGCGTTACGGATTCGTCGAATACCACGTTCGACTGAACGTGCAGAACCTCTTCCATTCCAGCAAAAACAAAATATCAGACAGGTTACTTTCTTCTTCCACCAGCGACTCGGAGTCCCAGGCTTCTTAGAAATTGAATGTTGCGACGTGTTAGTGTCTTCAGTGTTCGTTGACGACTGATTGGTGGGCGCCATGTTGACTCTCTTTTATAGCCCCGGCCAACTTTGTTGTAGACGATACCCATGATAGCTACTTGACTTCCTTGATGTGCACTCTGATGGTAATAATTTCGCCCCGAAAATTCACCGGTTCTTCGTCTTGATCAACTATGCGTAATTGTACGTGATCAATGACCTTGACGGCGATCGGAAGGTAAATGAGTTGCGATGGAACTTCGATGATCTTATATCCTGGCGGCACTGCTGGAAAAAATTCGTGAATCGTGTGCACCTTACGTTCGTTGATGTACGCTCCTGAAGTGATGTTGCACTCTACTCGCAATGCGTTGACCTTGAGGATAGCAACAGGTAATTCCGAGCTGTGAGTCTTATTTCGTGATAGCTCGCGTTGAGTGAAACCTAACAGACGAGCGATTGAGTCTTGCGGTCGAAAATCGACGTTTTGATTGCACTTTATGACGCTGCGCAGCGTATTGTTGTTGGGCTTGAGATTGATGGATACGCCTTTTGGCGCAAGAGCTTCCTGCAAATATTGTTCGATATCTTCGATCTCGTAACTTCCGGTCGGCAACACGATCACCTCGTTCCCCACGTAAAACTTGTTTTTACCAATATCGATATTGGGTATAGAGTTGAATGTTAGTAATTCCACTAGTCCAAGAACGTAGTGTTTATCGGCCGAGAGTTCAATTGGTGGAAAATATTGGGCTTCTAGTGTAGATGACGTTCCAGATAAGCTGAGAGTCAATGAATCTTCCATGACGATGAACACTGCTCGACTGATTCAATGCACGCACTACAAACTCTTATATAGGAATTTCAGACAAAGATGGCCACACTCGTACGTGTTGTAATCCTGATATCGCGCGTGATTGTACCGAACCTCATCAACTCCAAGATACTCCATCAGCTCTCGAGGTGGTTGAAGATCTCCGAAACTGTCAAAGTAAACGACATTACTGCCATTCTTTCGATATGCCACCCAGTGTGTTCCAGGTCCATCTTCGTCATCTAGGTTAATTATAGCTGACTCGCGATAATGAGGTCCACCAGTCGGTAAGGCGTTTCGCATAAATACTCCGCGGAAATGGGGAATCCCTGCAGCACGTGCGTACTTGAGAAGATCAGCGTCCGTTAGAGCGCGTTTGGGCAGACGGACGTCAAACTTTTTTTTTTTCGCGCATCCAAATGCAGACCGAACCCGTTCTTGTGTGGTTTGAGGTAGAGACCTTTGCCGAGAGCGATAGCTTCCATCGTCTTATTGTGTCGCTGACTCTCTGCCAACTGTTGCTTCGCGGCGCTTGCGTCGTTCACAGCTTTTGCCACTCCCGCAGCGCCACCTGCCAGCGCCCCCGTTGCACTCAAGCCGGCAAACAGGGGTATGAGAAAAGGCAAAAATCCACCAACTTTTTCGGGGACTGGTAGTATGCGCGGTACACGAACGTGTTTTCTTCCACCCGCTTTCTTCACGGCATCGCGAGCCTTTTTCAATGCCGATCGAATAACTTCTCTAGAGTTTTTCCCAGTCGATTTCGAGGCAGCTTTCACGATCTTGGAGAGCATGATCGTGGGCTTCGTCTTTCTCTTCAGCCCCATACCGAGCTTGGATTTTAGCTTCATCGCGTTTGTTATAGCGTAAGCGGCAACCTTCTCATCCACACCAGCGTCCTTTGCCCAGACGCGTCGCCAAGCGTTATCCGCCAAAACTTTGTCAGCTGCGTTACGCGCTTCAACGTTGTCACGATTCTTCGAATAGGCAATATCGTGCTCCTTGCAGGCTGCGTCCAGAGGATTAATACCGGGATCACCGCGAGCGACACGTTTCGCTACTCTCGTGCCCGGTCCGCAGTATTGGTAGCCCGGTAGATGAAGTTCGATAGGCAGATTGTTGATAATCTTGTTAAGGAGACCTTGGCCCTTGTGTACGATCATCCCGCTAGCGCGGCCAGTCGATGAATGAATCCGACGGTATATAAGCGCGCTATTTATACCCTGGCGGCTCAGTCGTCATGGAGTTCAGAGAGCAATCGCACAAGCTTCCGGTGGCGAACTTTGATGCTCTTACCGAGCAAAAAAGTGTTCGCACACGCCATGGTGAATTGCTGCCTGACAGTATTCGCGCAGTTTTTTGCGGTCCATCGAATTGCGGCAAGACTAACGCACTGCTCGCTCTCATCACGCATCCCAATGGACTGAGATTCGAAAATGTCTACGTCTATTCCAAGTCCCTGAATCAATCAAAGTACAAGTTTCTCGAAAAACTCCTCACACCCCTAGAGGGTATCGAATACTTTGCCTTCGGTGAACATGATCAAGTCGTTTCACCCGCCGACGCTCATCCCAATTCTATCATGATTTTCGATGATATCGCCTGCGAGAAACAAGACAATGTCAGAGCCTTCTACTGTATGGGCAGACACAAAAACATTGATTGTTT
The DNA here is from genome assembly GCA_964006125.1 of Cryptus viduatorius. NCBI lineage: Eukaryota > Metazoa > Arthropoda > Insecta > Hymenoptera > Ichneumonidae > Cryptus > Cryptus viduatorius. Next base: position 7,952,366 of record OZ023225.1, on the reverse strand, counting down.
CTATCTCTGGCAATCCTACGCACAGATTCCTAAACATCTGGTGCGCGATAACGTTAATTTGCTGGTGATTTTTCGACAAGACGATGTAAATCTCAAACACGTCTATGACGACCATGTGAATACGGACATGTCGTACTCGCAGTTCAAAGATTTGTGCTCGACATGCTGGAACGACGATGATCATGAATTCCTCGTAATCGACAAAGATCGTAGGGGCCTCGATTGCGGTCGATACAGAAAGGGTTTTGACTGCTTTGCTATAAATATATCGCGCGCAAAGTGAAACTGTCAGTGTATCATGGAAGGTCGAGGCGACGATATTGCGGCAGAGTTCCGCCGAAAGAAAAAAACGCTTTGTCAGATTGACAAAGCGCGGGATGCAGTTAGACGGAAATACAAACTTCTCAAAGAGGGCAAGCGAACACTGGAAAAAGCTCTGGACGACACGTTCAAACCAATTGTTAATCCGCTGGAACGACTCGTTACCGCGACCGACACAAACAGACGTGAAATTAAGGATGAAATCGAAAGCTTGATGCCGAAGAAGGAGGAGGAGAATCAAGACTGGGAAACTTTATCTTTCAAGACTGCATACGACGACGACGATGACGACGAGGAAGCTAACGAATCAATGGGAATACCCAAAGGAAATACAACTGTCGATAAATATATTCACCTACTCAATATGAATCGAAAAAAGTATATCGACATGACTTACGGAGTTCGAAAGCTGGCAGACGGTACATTGATGATTGGAGATTCACCGATAAGTTTTGGGAAGGAATACGTGATTGTGGGTGATGAGAAGTATCATCCGAGTGTCGGCTTGTTCGAATTGCTCTTCCGAAAGCAACCCGATGCGGATCTTATAAGCGCCGAAGATAAGAATAATTACGCGAAAATCCTCCAATCGACGAATGCATACAGGAAACACTACAGTCCGGATGAAGTCATCCACAAACAAAACAGCAACAAGTATAAAACGTATATAGCGCCGTTAGTCGGTGCCACACCGACTCGGAAGAGAGCATCACTCGGTTCAGGGATACCCGGATACAAAATCGCGAGGCGAGGTACGCGAATGGATTACGTGTACTGGGACGACCCCAACGAACTCGTGGATAGACTACGTCTGCTGATTGCCGAGCGATCAGCCGGCAATACGAGTCACATCAATGAGATTGTATCGATCATCGAGGAATTGCGCGAAGCTGGAATAGTTTATTAATAGCAGTGAACGAGTGGCAAACACCTCAATTGAACAATGAGCGTCGACGTGTTCGGACGACAACTAGGACGAAACGAGGGTACACGAGGGCTCCCGGGCTTCGGATTCAAACTCACCACCGACAACCAATACGACATCGAGAATAAGAGACTGTGCAACGTTGCCGAGTCAAGGGAGCCAAATGACGCTGTCAATCTGAGTCTGACGAAACGCCTCATAAGACAAGAATTGAGCGGACTTTTCCACATCACGACTAAGCAACGAGAGGATTTGGATGACCTACAACTGAAGATACAAATTGTGCAAGATCAGGTGGAGAAGAGATTGAAGGCAATCGAGATAAACGTCGAAACGAATCTAGACTTGGCGATACGAAATTCCAAATCCATTGCCGCATTGGACACAGCATGGAACATGAGAGACTAGTCGAAGAGCTACACAAACCCGCTCGGCGCAATTATCCTCGCCGCAAATTCGTTGTGCGAGGTCTCGATGAAACGTGGCAAGCTGATCTCGTGGAGATGCAACCTTACGCTCGCGAAAACAAAGATACCAAATACCTGCTCACAATCATCGATGTTCTGTCAAAGTTTGCCTGGGCTCTTCCCGTGAAGCGAAAAACAGCGCAAGATGTCACTGCAGCTATGGAATCCGTGCTCCGGCAAGGACGCGTACCGTCGAATCTTCAAACGGACAAAGGCAAAGAATTCTACAATACGAATTTCCAGAACCTCATGACACGATACGGTATCAATCACTACTCGACATATAGCAACCTCAAGGCATCAATTGTGGAACGTTTTAATCGCACACTCAAGAATAAAATGTGGCTTAAATTTAGTCTGCAAGGCACGTACAAGTGGCTCGACATTTTGCCTGATCTCGTAAAAGCCTACAACGATGCCAAGCATCGCACGATCGGAATGAAACCGAAGGAAGTCACTGCAGCCAACGTTGAAACGGTGATGCAGCGTTTTTCTCACGATCCTCGTCGGCGTCGTCGTCGTCGTAAGATACCTAGATTTCGTGTTGGTGACAAGGTACGAGTGAGCAAGAACAAACATGTTTTCGAGAAAGGCTACACCCCCAACTGGACAACGGAAATTTTCACGGTGAATCGCGTGATGCCAACGACGCCGGTGACGTACAAGCTAAAGGACTATCAAGACGAGCCCATCGCCGGGGGTTTCTACGAGGAGGAGCTTCTAAAAGCCAAGTATCCCGATGTCTATCTCGTGGAGAAAGTGCTCGAGAAACGTGGAGATCGAGTTTACGTCAAGTGGCTGGGATTCGACACTTCGCACAATAGTTGGATAAATAAGTCTGATTTGTAAAACACAATTTTTATTATAAAACAATAATTTATTATCAATTAATAAAGATATACAAAATTATTTATTGCCGATGTTAAATTGAATCTGATGCTTGTATGCTCCGCCACCCAGGTACTTTAGGAACAATTCTCCTTCCGCTACCGTGTGCACCATTCGATCAAACATGATCTGGTCTTTCTCGAATGCCTCCGAGATGCGTTTCGGCAGGAAAACCTGGCAGTCGTCATCGAGACTGGCGACGGCTTTCAGTCCATACTTTGTAGTGACTTGTCGCAAGTCAGTGACCTTGTAGGTCTCGTTGATCTTCAATGCGCTGAGCTGCTTCGTCGGGAGGAAATCCTCCAAAAGAGCGATTTTGTTGAGCTTTGCAATGTCCATTGTGAGAACGACTGCGAGTGTCTGATGTGAAAGGCTGTGAGCTTGCCGTTGATATACCCGTATCCCCTCCACCAGCAAGAAAGAGGTGGGAGGCCGAACGCTCTGATTGGTGCGTGAGATCCGATCGTCCGAGATTTTTGAATCTTTCAGTGATGAGCCGTAGATCCGATCTTGTTTCAATGAGATTTTGTACTTGTTGAATATGTTTCATAAACAGTTCGATCCGAGCTTTCAGCTCGTTGCGTTTATTTTGCATTGATCTTTTATTTACATATGCCATCGAGAAGGGTTCAGCATTGGAATGATACAATTGACTGCGAGTTCGCTACTCATATACTCGTATCCCCTCCACTCGCGACCTGGGAGTGTAACTCTCTGATTGGTGGTGGTGGTGGTGGGGGTGGTGAGGAATCCTGTGCTCCGATTGGTCGTCTATTATTCAATCATAATTTCCGACGGGATTCGAACGAGTTCTGGCACATCGGGTATCTCGCGATGCCCCCAAGGCAACGTATCCGTGCTATCGGGTAGCAAATATCGTTTGTCATCGTGAGGACTGAGCGCTATCTTGACTTGTTTCTCCGTGTAAACTTTGTGCATACGAGATCTGATCACGCGCTGCTCTCGATGCTGGATGATTTTCTCACGGAGACACTGCACGGAATCATCGAAGGTGATGGTCGTTTCCACGACTCGCGTCTTCACACCCTTCACCTTCTTCATGCGATCTTGGCCGTCGACTCGTACACTGTACATTTTGCTGCGCAATCCAACGAATTCCGTCATGATACGACCGTTGCACTCATCTTTCATGAGTCCCACGACCTTCTTGTTCACTCTCGGGATAGCAAACTGGTTTTCAGCTGGATAATCGGACGTATCAAATTTGTCGATATCGCGCTTCATGACGTCGTAAATGTCGGGGCAGCGCACTTCGTAGAGCAAGCTGTCGGTGTCGGTGTACAAGAGCTTGCAGCGGTCGTCGAACTGCGACTTCATGTAGTCGTAGTGGAAGTCGTAGACGAGAATCTTGGACAAGTCCAGAACGCAGAGTCCGACGTAGATCGGTTTGTTGAGATAGACCTCGGTCTTCGTGAGCTGTACAGCAACGAGGTTCTCATCGAAGATCGAGCGACTGTGGAAGTTGGGCTTCGCAATGAGCGCCTCGGCGCCGTAACGACCGTCCCAGTGAGTGACGAGTTTAACGTCGACGTGCTTGCGGACGTTCTCCATCGTCTTGCCGAACACCGCGTTATTCATGAGTTTGAAGAGGTTTTTTTCAAAGTCGTTCTTAGCCTGCTTCCTCATATCGCTGTTGAGATCGATGTAGGATTTGAGCCACGCGCTTTGGTTGAATTGCAACACTCGATGAATACGTTTCAGCTCCAATCCAAACCTGAGAGCCTGCTTCAGGTTCCTGTAGTGGATTATGTATCGGCTCTTTGAATCCTGCGTCGTCATCAGCTTTGGTTGTTTGGAGCCTGGTGCGCACTTGTGTTCGGGGCACAGAGGCAGGTCTCTGTGCGCATCATGGAGACTTTCGGGGTACTCGAGGTCGACTTCGAGGATATAGCCGTCCGACGACGTATCCGGAACGTTGGGGAAGTCGATGCTTTCGGGACTCTCTACCCATTTGAATCCGCCGTACGGGAGATACTCCATCATTGCCCAGCCGTAGAGGTTATTGACGTCAAAGTACATCAGGTACTTGGTCTCCTCGGTTGGATCGTGATCGCGCATGTACCTATTATTGGCGCGAGCGTAACGGTTGCAGCACTGACTCACTCCGCCTCTCACACCGCGCTCGATGAACATGTGCATGTCCAGGTCGGTGAGGAGTTCCAACTCGATCTTCGTGTACTTGAGCATGGCGTCCCACGTGAATCCTGGTGTTGTGTAGTAGTGAGCTGGATCAAGGTCGTAGGCTTCGATGCTGTTGTCTCGGAAATTTTCAAAGACATCCGCCAAGAGGAGAACATCCGTTTTTAGGTAGAGGTCCGAGTATTCGCCCAGGTCTGCGATGCAGAATTCTTCCCACACTCTCTTGGCATGATCGTAGTCCCCGTCCGAGATGTGGCTATCGTACAGCGAGCTGTAGAAATCTTCCCTCGATGGAAGATTCGTCTCGTCGAGTTTCGCCAATGAGTCGACGTACTCGTAGGGAAATACGCCTTTCCTCGTGAGTAGTTCGAACTTGGCGTCGGAGAGGTTAGGGAACTCGCTTCTGAGGGTCTTTAGTTCCGTCAGGTATGAGGCTAGTTTCTCCAGAGACGAAGCCATGAAGCGAAACGAGTCGATGAATCGAAAATTCATGTCGCTTCCGTTAATGTGTTTCGTGAAGGAGATGTATTTTTCCTTCGTCAGTGGCAGAATATCGATGCGACCCTCGAAGGCTGTAGCAATTTCCCGTATCGTGAAGTGGGAGTCGTATCCTGTGAGGTTGTGGAATACGACTGGTACTGTGCGTGAGTCATTGTAATTGAGATTGCACTCGTTGTGTGCTGGGCCCCTGTACCTGTGTACGGAAAAAAACATATCATTATTTGTTATTGGTAAAATGTAAGAAACTATAAACTAGAGATACTTACCGTCCTGTCAAATGGCAATGATCCTTGACTCGATCGTTGTTGGACATGCGTTTCCCGCAGATGTGACATGTGGTTGCTGTACGAAAGTCCGTCATCTGTTGCGAAGATAGTCTATCCATAGGTTTCGGATTCATGTGGATTCCTTCAATGTCCTTGGCCAACTCTTGCAATTCGCGAACGAACCATTCTGCTGGTTTCTCGCCTCTGTAGTTGCGGTACCTAGACCTCGAGTCATCGTAACTGCATTTAAGGTAGTATGCTACGCTGAATGCTTCGTGCTTTTGGTAAGCATTCTCGAGTCGGTTTGAGAAGGCATTCAAAGTCTGCGTAGACGAGGAAGGGTACTCTCTCCTTGTTCGAGTGATTCTTGAATCGTAGAATCCTATTCTTCGAGGCTGGCATGTTGACCTTGCACTCGTTTACATCTTTGCAGTCTATTTCATGCGAAGCCAACTGCTCTTTGTCACGGAAGTAGTGAAGGCAGCGGTCGCAGATATGATGCTTATGATTACGCTTCGATAGCTGAGACGAGACCAATCGGGACAATTCTTTTATCCACACGTAATGGAATTTTGGTAGCTCATAAACGTCAGCATTGTTTTGCTCCTCCTCCTCCTCCTCCTCCTCCTCCTCATCGACGTAGTGGTCTTGCACAAGTAGGAGGTTGACGTGCTGAGGCTTCTTTGCGGCCGTAACGTGTAGGGGTGCCGTCTCAAACTTGCCCTTTCGCATCTTCAGAATGTACACGTTTATCGACAGATCATTCTGTTTCTCGAATCTCGAGATTTGTCGTGGCATCACCGGAAATTCGATGCCTTCAAAGTTGAGATCGTCTTTGTACTTTCTGTACTCGGAAACGCGATCGCAATGATGAGCAGGATGTAGTGCGGACAGGATAGCCCACTTGAAGCACATGCTGTCAGTGTTCTTAACGTTGACACACGCTTTTTTGTTAAGGATTTCGTCCGGTAGTTTCACGTAAGAGTTGCCGCGCATCGGATTGAACCTGCTAATGTTGACTGTTAGATTGATGATCGAGTGCAACGACCATCCCGAATCCTGCTGCTCGAACTCCTCCATTTCCCGCAGAATGGGTTTGCAGATGTTGGTCGTGAACCATCGGTTCACGTTAGTTGTCGGGTAAATTGGTTCGGCCTTCGCATTGAAGTACTTTGTATCTATCACTTCTTCATCGTTTTTCGATACAACGAATTTTGCAGCGAGTACCATGTAAACTTTAACCGTATTTCTCTCTCTCGCGAGTACATTTCTAATTCGCGAGCGGAACATGGTCTTGGAATCCTTCATGAACTCATTAACGTCTACGTGTTTTAGGTTTGTAATTACACCCGTTTTGATTCGCTCCTTGAACGCTGACTTCAGATCCGACCATCTTACTCTATCGACGAGTCTTTCCCGAGCCTGTACACCCTCACCTCGTTTCAGCAAACATCCCAATTTAATTTCGATTCCTTTGAGGAAACCGATTGCGGCTGAATACTTTTGTCTATCGTTAACGGTGGATGTGGGCATCAACAACAAGTCCTCCCACGAGCTTATGAGTTCCGTGAGGCGATTTTTCCATACATTGATCTCACTAGAGTTTCTGTCATTCATCAGCTCCAACACTTCCTCCCATGTCTTCATAACATCCTTGCAATCCTGGGCATCCATCTTGTCTCTGACTGAACAGTCGAGTAGTTGATCGAATAATGAGTTGCTCTGCCGCCAAGACCGTATTTATACTGTTTGAAAAAGTGGTGGGGATTATCGATGCTGATTGCTCCTATGCATTAATCTTGACTTTTCGTCTCTGACTGAAGTTGTCTTGTTGAATGAGTTGTTCCGCTGCCAGGTCTGTATTTATATTACTTGAAAAGTGGTGGGGAGTATCGGTGTCGACGCTGATTGGTCAGCTTTTTGTTAATGAAAATGTTTAGTGGCGGGAACGATGCCGATTGGTTAAGATTTGGCTCTGATCGGTGATTGGTTGTTATTAGGCATGCGCAGAAAAAGTGAAAGAATATCACGAGTGGTGGTGGGGGTAGGAGATTTTGTATAAAAGAGATAAGCGAGCAGCCGCTGACATGAGACACCGTCGAGATGGAGTACGTTGTGGACTTCCAGGGCTTCAAGAGACCCATCAACGACTTTGTATTCAAAGAAGTGGCCATTATCGCTCTCGAAGATGACGCTCTTCCGTCCGTCTACCTGTTCGAGCCGCCTCACAAGTGGAGTTTCCTCCCCGCTAAATACAAAAGCGAGAACACCTGGTTGGAGAATAACTATCACGGCATCTCCTGGGACAGCGGTGACGTACCGTACGAAGAAGTCACCGAGACTCTGCATAATCTTCTGCGAGACGCCAGCAAAGTCCATGTCAAGGGTGTAGAGAAGAAACGCTGGTTGGAGAAAATTCTGCCCAACGTGTACAATCTTGAAGATCTGGGTTGTCCATCCTTGCAAAAATTGGAACACATTGCGGATATCTCGTGCACCAATCACAAACGCACTTGGAATCCGCACTGCGCAGCCTACAACGCGCGCAATTTGAAAACGTGGCTTCTCCAGACAACCGAGAAAGAAGTCAAGAATGCTAGTACGGAATGTATACCCGATTACCCTATGACACTTAATGATTACTACGCTCAATGTCAATTCTCACCTTAGATACTATGCTCGAATAAAAGTTTAAAGATGATAATATACGCAAGTGTTTTTTTTTTTAATCCTATTTTATAAGAAATTAATTTCAAAGTTATGTTATACACAGACTAAGTCGTCATAGTGAAAAAGTTCTAATTTTTTTTTTTTTTTTTTTTTTTTTTTTTTTAACAGTTACCTCGAATCTTTGTATCGATCGCAGAATTGATTGACGTATTGAAAAAAACTTACTTTCCGCGAAAGTCGTCAATATACTCTTCAAAAAGTCGATAATGAACCGCGATTCATCATCACATAGCTTTACGGAGAAAGAACAATGAAAGTATGATTTACCGACAGTCGATCAATCCGGATGTCGAAATTACCGACTCGTGATCTTATCATAGCAGGAGATTTGAATTTTTGGCGGGAAAATCGACCTTACCTAACGTTACTTATCGAATTGTGATATTTATGGATGGAGTATACAAGTCGATACAGGTTGTTTCTAGTCGGGGCAGGTTCTAGATATCGCATGCAAAATAATAAGACAAACAGATTTATAAAGGTAAACAATTATTTTTTATTAAAAAATACATTTTTTTTTTGTTTTTTACATTTTTTTTTATTTTTTTTTACATTTTTTTGTTTTTTTTTTTTTTTTTTTTTACATTTTTTTTAATTGAAAAATTTTTTTTAGGAGGGCCGCTCTTGCTGCCGTCGGGGCCCTCGCGGCTTGCGGGCACCTCGCGACCCTGGCGGCAGCAGGCGGCCTCTCCTTCGGCGGGGGGTCCGCCGTTGCTGGCGGCCCCACGGCCGGTGCGACTGTTGGCTGCCTAGCAGCAGCAACGAGGAGCCGCGCAGGGCGAGTCCTCCTCCTTATGCACGGGTCTGACTTCGGGGGAGATACAAGAATCGTCGGACGACGATTCTCCTTGTCCGAAGTCAGACCCGTCCTCGGTTTCTTGGGGGAGGGCTCGCTCTGCGCCTCGACCACCCTCTTCTTTCTTCGTAGCGACTCCTCGTTGCTGCTGCTGCTGCTGCCACTGCTGCTGCTACTGGTAGAGCTGGAGCTGCTACCGGAGCTGCTACTGGAGCTGCTGCTGGAGAGTCGGAGATCGCTCTCCAGCAGCAGCATATCCGGTAATGGTGGTGGTGGGTCCAGCAGCTCCAGCTCACCTTTTGGATCCGTCGGCGGCAGAGGTGGATCCGGTGGCAGAGGGATATCCCTCACCGAAAATCCCGGCGGTGGTGGTGGTGGTGGAGGGATATCCCTCACCAAAAGTCCCGGCCTTGCCGGGTCGTATTCCACGTCTTGCGGGATCTGTAAAATAAAAATAAAAAAACATTATTTCATTAATTAATTAATTAATTACGCGAAAGTATAGTTGAGTGAATATGAAAATTCTTACCTCACATGCTCGCCGACGAACCTCGAAGGGAGGGAGAGGCAAATCGATGCCTCTCCTCCCGAAGCGGGGATCGCCACGATGCCCCGCTTCGCAGCAGCAGCAGTAGCAGCCATACCACATTGGAATCTGAAAAAAATAAAATTATTAATATCTATCAGGGGAAAATACAGTTAGGCGCAAAGAAAAATATTTTACTTACCTTCGTTGACTTGTCCATGACGCTTCGCACAAGGATTGTGAATGAAGCCCTTGAGCACTGCGAGCTTTAATTTATACCCAATTTTTAACTTGTTCTAACGAGTATCGGCCAATAACAGGACAGACATTTAAAAAATAGCCCGAGGCTATAAACATTGTTGCAGGACCTGTTAAAACTTGCATTCGACGAAGCCTCGAACTCCCGAGGCAAAGCGCCCTTCAACGCTCGCATAGAGGTCAAACTCGAGGGGGTCCGCGCGCGCCGAGAATAAAGCCCGATATTTTGTAAACAATGCTCGAATAAAATAAACGTACAAAGTATCGGATTATATGATCGAATGATAATATTATTATTATTATTTATCAATAGTTCAATATATTTTAATCGATGCTATCAGATATTCTGATAGATGCTATCAGATATTCTGATTGATACTATCAGATACGTACGCGTCCATCCCTTCGATCATAAGTCGCTCCTCCTCCTCTTCCGTCATTAAAATATAAATAAATCGAAATTTTTAGCCCGGACTCAAACCCTTTTTACCGACTGTTGGTAAGGTAGGAATCTGCTTACCGACATGGGGGGGGGGGAACCGGCCTAGCTTATCTACTACCGATTGTTTAAATGAATACATCGAATAAATAAAATTTGACTGAATTCGAACGAACGAGAATTGCGAGTAAACAATTTTAGAATCAAAATAAATTCAAATAAAATTCGGAAAATACTCGTACACAGTCGAATTCGATCGAACGCTCGGACTTAGAGTCATATAAGTGCGATTAAAATAAAAACTTCAGAAATCCTCGAGTTATTCTGAACAAATCAAACTCGTAAAATCGAAATAATCAATTAAATTGAAATAAATCATAAATTCGGTCAAACGCGAATGAACACTCCGAATAAATTTATGGTGCTAGATTGCACTGCACACGAGGCAAGCACCCTAAAAATTTCGATGTGTTGCTGTGCTAGATTGCCCTGCACGCAGCAGATATCTTCTTCGATCTTTAATCTTTGTACGAACTTTATAGTGCGAGATTGCATTGCACATGAAGGGAGCACCCTAAAACGTCGAAGTGCTAGCTAGACCTCGTACGCGACCCTACTGTTTCAAGCATTGCAGCGCTAGATTGCCCTGCGCGCAATACGAAATCTTTGATCAATTTAATCGCAATAAATTACCGATAAATTATCCAAGTCCCAAATTCTTTCTAAAATCTATAACGATAACAAAAGAGTAACGTCGAGAAATCTGTACGCGAACAAAATATTCGTTTCCCTAAGCGAAGTACGCAAAGTGAAGCCGGGAAAACGGGCGACGGTTGTTAAAAGTGCACTTCATGTGCAACCTCAGACGAAGTACGAAATGTGAAGTCGGGGAATTAGCCAAAATTAAAGGTTAGCACTTATCTCTCATCGCGTACTCGATTGTAATCGCTCAAAATTATAATTAAAATCTGAAAATTGAAAATAGAATGAAATAAAATCCGAATACAGATTTGACTTAGGTAAATTAAAACGAAAAAAAAAAATCGAAAATTCAACAAATAAAATTTGACAAAAATCGGTCAAGCCGTGTAAAATCGAATTTGATAGAACCGGACGATCAGGTACTAACGCCGCACGAAGGCAGAGCAAAGCACCGCCTTCGTTCTTAATGAGGGAGGTGTTACGTCCGGGCTAATTAATTGTTAAAAATTAAATAATCATTATTCCGTTAAAAATATTTCCCACCACCATCAGCGGTCCCACGCTGATGATGGTGGTTTCATGTTCAAAAAGCGCACTTATCAGCGCTTTCTCACGACGGGATGCTAAGCAGAGTCAGCAGTCCCAAGGTAAGAGACAGGGAGCAACACACCTCCAAGATGTGGAGTTTCGGACGGCAACAGTAAGATGCACGCGCGAACGAAGTACTATCACGGGGCTCGACTAGCGTGGTCGAGCCCCCGAATAACACGAACAATTGAAACTGTATGGCGGATCTCGACAGAGCATGCTCGAGGCCGCCTAATAAATAATTTAAATATAGTGAATTTGATAAATATTAATTATTGTTTGTAATAAAAAAAATAAGCAAAGTGTTTGTTTTGAAAATAATTTTTTTCCGAAAACTCCCTACGGCTCGTCCGCTCTAAAATGGAGGAAATTACAAACTTTTACACGTGCTACCCCCATATGCCGGGACGTAACATATAATAAATTCAAAACAACACAATTATTCAAAATCATAGAAATGTTACGTCCAAATCAGCATTTCCTCGGTAATTACGGTCAAGGAATATAATCCCTTTTTACACGTTTTGTACCATTGAGGCGCTTTATTTGACTTATTCCCTTTTCGAGTCTGACCTTTCGGAGAGTTACTCGGGATAGGGTACAGAGTGCGCCGTATTAATGATTTAAATACCCGAACCAAAAGAATAAAAATCGCACGTGGAGAGAGTCACTGTCTCGTAGTACGCATATAGTAAAGGCGTAGTAACCATATGACAGAAGTGTTTACTATAAAATTCCCTGATAAGACGCCGTACGCTCGGTGCGTCTGGTAGTATAATTCGACCCGTACGTTGTCACTGACCAACGCTCGACTCACGACCTTAGTACTCCTTACCAGAGGCTGAAGAGATCACTTATTAATTCGCTCTTTAATTTAAAGAAGGTATACCCTTCGATATTTATTTTATGATGATGATTAAAATCGGTTTAATTGTTGAGTTTAGATTTAAAATAAATGTTATGGTGGGAAAAACTTACGTTGGTGATTGATGAATTAAAATAAAATTTAAATGTTTAATGTTGAATTTGGTGAATGTAGTTGAAGATGATCGAGAATTTGGATTTCTCCTTCCTTCCTTCCTTCAAGGTTTTCCAGTTGGTTGTGTAAAATATTTGAAGATGATGAAATTAACGATGAGATTGAAATTAACAACCGAAATTATTTAATTCGGAATATATTGTTTAACACTTCGCGTTGATTGTAAATTAAATGTTGAAATTTATTTAAAATGTTTATCAGCACCAATACACATTTAAGTTCACTCTCGATAGTTTGGTTTATCGCGTTTTACAGTTTAGTCCCCATTATATTTTTAAAGTCTCGAAAAAGTCGTAAATGTTGTTTAAAGTTCTGTTAACTTCCCGATTCGAACAGTGTTAATATTCGTAATAGTCAATTCACATTTTTATATTGTTTTTAGATTGTTGTAGAATTAATTAAACGTCAGAATGTTATTTGATGAAATATCGTTGATTTAGATTATTATTTAAATGTTGATGTACTCTTTTCAGCCAATTCTCAACTATTGCTCTTAACTGTTACTGTCCTCGTTCTTAACTGTCACTACCCTTGTTCTTAACTGTCCTTTGGTCGCTTTAGGTCTTGTATTTATCAACTGTCTCGGGGGGTCGGTCGGTCGGTTGGTGACAAGTATTAAATTTTATGATATGACAATTTCCGTTATAAACAATAATTTTTATAGTTAAATATTGCTAAAAATATTCCCTTTAATTAAAAATAATAATTGTCGAATTTGATTGAAAGTTCTACGATAAATACAAGTAAAGATAACAATTTAAAGACGAAGAACTTATAAAATTGATTTAATTATATTTTTGTATGTTTAGTTAATAAGGATGTGACTCATATATTCTATTTCATGCTCGATTTTAATATTATTAACGAAATTTAGAGACCTTTTGGTTATTAACGAAATGTTGAAATTATTTTGTTATTATTGATCGATGAAATGTTGATGATTGACTTAATTGTTGATTATTACGTTTTTAGTTCAAAATTGATTATTAATTTATTGTTTGAGAAGTGCTGCACTCATTAGTGACAACGGTAATTTCTCGAATCGCCTCCTTCGAGACAGCCACACCGATTCTCTGGCTGCACGCTTGTATCAATGCATGAGTTGCATCGCTACTAGTGTTAGAGCGATAAGCAAGCGTTCGATGATCACGTGAAAGAAAAAGATTCGTATTGCCCAGGTAGTCTGGTTTAAGCAATGCGAATAGGTATTTCCGCTGGCGATACCACCCCTTTCGGTAATTCGAATAGTCACCAAGTCGCGTCCAAGTATGCGACCAGTACTATGCCAATGATTGAATATTTGGCTTTTACCAATTAACATATGTTAGTTATTGTCCAATTATCGATTTTTTTATACTGAGAGACGATAATAAAATCACATGCAATGCGTGTGTTTTGGACTATCCTTCGCTCTCCTCCTTATTCTCTATTCGCTTTTTTCTCAAAAACGGTTATAAATGTTGTAAAATTGGGCTATTTCGAAATTAAGTCGGCGAATAAAATTTTAAAATTCGCCAGACGTAACACCTCCCTCCCCAAACGAGTGCCGCTTCGAAGTACGAGCGTACGAAGGAAGTGAGTGCAAAGAACGGCACTCGATCTCGGTAGAGATAAACAATTGAATAATTAAAATTCACTTGGCTCAACTCGCTAATAACTGTATCTATTAAAAACTGTAAGTAGAATAACCCTACTATTTATCAAAATATTGCCCTAAAATATATTTGAAAACATTTTTGGTTATTACCTTAAATTAAAATATCTTATTGATATACGAAATTTTTTTGAAACCTTATCGAAAGTGATATCTACCTGTTATTTTTATCAATGACTACTGAATTCTATTTGACACGTGTAATTATAAGGTGTTGTGATTATGGTTGAGTGTTATCGCTGTGATGGAATTTATAAACAGAGACAGCCAAACTCAAGTGATGCCTCGGCTCACCTCGCGAAAAAGTTCACTCCTCATTCACACTCCGTACAATCGACATCGCAACTCCAAGTTGACTCAACACCAAAAGTAAGTAAAATAAATTTTCAATTAACAATGATTTAAATTCTGAATTTATATTGATTATATTGATTATAATTATTGAATAACGTTACTTATTTAAATTTAGCAGTTTTTGTATATTGACATAAATATATTTCTGATTTATTTATTTATTATTTAATTATTTATTTATTTATGTACTATTATTATTATTATTATTATTATTTTTAAGAGACTATGGGCCTTATTTTGTCCATTTACTCCATCGTGGAGCCCATCTGCGATTTGACGAAGCCATGGATCACGTGGGACCCGAACGTGGAGCCATTACCGTCGGAAGATCCTCGGTTCCTGCGCGTAATGCGGCCGCACGAATACACACCTCCTCCGTCGTGTGAAGAGTGTTGGCAGTTTATAGTCGAATGTAAATATGACGATGGACCGTATATTATGACAAATTAACAAAAAAAAACTATTTTATATCCGCCATTATAATTGTTAACGCAATTACTGATACTATCCCTACGATTTAACCCTTATAATAAACAAATTTGTATCGAAATTTTAAGCTGATTTTTATGTGTATTTCCATCCTAATTCCTATTTTGATACCTTATTTTGTTTTAGCTTTATATATTTAAGACGAAAATGTCTGAAGGCGCTTTTAAAATTATAAAATTAATTCAATTTATTTATTTACCTTTATTTTATTGGAACTTATTAAACCGTTTTAAAGAAAATTGCGATTATAAAAAAGAATTAAATTTTATAGAATAAGTTATAATTCGAAGATTTATTTTTATCGATTAATTATTACTAATATTTCAAGACAAAGTTTTTTTTTTATTTTTTTATCTAGAGAACGAAATACATTTCTAAATATTTTTTTTTTAGAAATGTTTTTTTTTTTTTTAATTTCTGTATTATTTACGATTATTCATTGATTTTTTTATTTTTTTTATTATTATTTTTTTTTTTATTTTTTAACATTCACTCAGCTCATGTGTAACTCAATGAATTACTCGCAACTGCGCGTCATTTTCTGTCTCGCTCTATGTCACTCTCTTTCTGTCTGTTTCTCTCTCTCTCTCTCTCTCCTTAATACGAGTTTTACACTCACTCAAAAGCATTAATTATCCCCCCTTTTTTTTCTCCCTTGTATAAGTGTATTAGACACGCAAAAACATCTCGATGCCAAGTACTAAAAAAAAACAATTTTTTTTTTTTTATGATTCTGTGATATCTCAAATATGACAATGATCAACCTTAAATATTTTTTTTTTTTTTTTTATAAGTCACGTTGACAAACTGGGAATTTAAGGTAAATTGATTTGGATAAAAGAACCATATGATTCACAAAACAAAACAACACGAACACAAAAACATAGATGAATTTACGAAGTTACTTCCCCAAAAATTAATTCTATTTTTAAAGCATAAACAATTGAAATTATTTAATAATCAATATTAAATTTCGATTGATAAAAACGTATTGAAAAATGTATTAATTGTTCAAAATAATCTCAAAGATTGTAATGAAATATTTTATCCCAACTGAGTCAAATTTAAAATTCTAAGAAAAATGATTTGAAAGTATTTGAATGCCCAAAAAAAAATTATTTAATTTTAAATTTATTAAAGCAACAACAAAGATTATTTTATTATGTTAATATCCAAGTATTTATCCGTTTATTTTTGAATTTAATTTTAATTGAGATTGAATCATTTCCCCGAGTGATTACTGTTGTCCGACCCCGTATATGAAACACTGTACTCATGTTTCACTGTCGATATACTCAGTGTCCTTACTGATATTACACGCAATAAGTCCCATTTGTCATCTATAAATGGAAAATCAATTAAAATATTGGTTTATTGACATTTTATATATAAAAATTTTTCCAAATTTATTTATTTTAGTAATATTATTATTATTATTATTAAATTTTTTTTTTTTATAATGAAAATTACTCCTATATATCTTTTTATTTTAACGTTATTTTAAGTATGAATTCCCCATACAATATTTCCAGAGTTTACAAAATAAAGCTCTCTTAACCTATAATTTTAATCATTTAAACAAATAATTTTAGCAACTTATTTACTTATTTTTATTATTTATTTGTTTTATGAAATTACTAGAAACAACTTATAACTTTGATCCATTTTGGTAATGTTAATGCATTTTCAACCTTTATCTTGTCTATATTATTATGATTATCCATGTTTGATAGATTTTTGTTCGAAAAGGTACTTAAATTTCTGTTTGAATTTAATATGCTATTAACTTTCGTTTTCTTTTCAAGCAGAGAGATCTCATTTTTATCTAAATATCGTATTTTCTTAGGTTTCTTCCCTGTGATAACTTTATTCATTGGTGTATGTTTAATCTCGTTCCGATTTTTCTCGTTCCGATTTATTTTTACATTTAATTTTTATTTCATCACCCTTTTTGTTCACTCTTTCAGATTGATATTCACCTTTTACATGCCCCAGTACCGTTTTATCCCTAATTAACTCGAAACTAGCGTTAACCTTTCCAAATGTTACCCTTGCCAAATTTATACTTAGTATATGCAACAGAAAACAGAAGATGCCCTGAACCAACCAAATCAAACTTAGCAAACTTTTTATTCCGAAATTCTCATATAGACTTTTCACATCATTGAATATAGACAAACCTTCTGATTTTCGTGTATTATCCGTTATATTATTTTTCTCACAATTTTTCACATACTTTGCTTTGTTGTATTCCTTAATTTTTCTCCTCGGATAAATTTGATCTGAATTATATTTCACTGTTTCAATTTTTTTTTTCGTTCGGTTTTCAGTCGATTTGTACTTACAATGTGTTCAATATATTCGATTTTTGTTCCGTTTAACTGTTCGTTTGGTCCTGAGAAATGATTCGCTCCCTTTTTAACGACTTTTTGTACAACATCTGTTTCCGTATTATTTGAGTTTACGAATTGTATGAATGTTAACTTTGTCAAAAATTCTGTTTTGGTTTCAAATCGGACTTTGATGCTCAAATATTTCGATTCCATAAGATTTTTATTTAACATAAAATTATTTAATAATTCACGCAATCGAGCATTTATTTTTACTTTTGGTTTTCCGTTTTGCAATTCAGTTTTTAATCTTTTGTTATTATCAACGTCCTGATTGTATAAACTCACTATGCCTGCACTTCGATTTTCATTCCCTATGTCCTTATGTGTTATATTATCATTGGCATTTACAATTGAAATTTCTAACTCACATCCTATATAATCTGACTTTTGTTCGTTATCTCCGTTGTCAATTATATTCGCAATATTTTTCTCGGTTATTGAGGAAATGTTTACAACATTTGGCAAGCCGTCGTTGTTAAAACAGTATTCAAAATTTCCAAAGCTGTCGTCTTTTTCAGTTGTTACCCCATAATCTAGTGATTCACAATAATCTCCTTGCTGATCTACTTTCTCTTCAGACACAACTTTGATTTGTTTATTTATTTCCGTAATTTCACCCAATTCCAATGTTGACTCTATTTCAAGCCTGTTTTCTTCATTCACCGCAATACAACTTGTTACTGAATCTAAATTTTCCTCATATTGCAAAATTATTGGTTTCACCTGAACACAATGGTTAACCGAAAATCTCCCTTTATTGGTACTTTGATGTTTAATTTCACTTTCGGTCTCAAAAATCATTGATACATCAGTAGTTTCACTGTTTAATTCAACAACATTTTCATAATCGTTCGCAATTATTACATTTGCCTTCTCAAATGCTGTTTCATATTCTGCAACTTCCTCCTTATTTGATTTATTTTCAATCACTGAATCTGTTAAACACAAAATCCTCGTTGGCTCCCGTTGATCCTCATTGTATATTAACGACATTTCGTTGTCAACTGCAAAGTATGAGCTATCTCTGACTTGTGCAATAAAAATGTTTTCCTTTTCTGTTTCTAAGTCCTGATTATTAACTGAATTTTGGAATAAGTCATCTGCCAAAGATCCAGTTTCGTGATCATAATTCTGACTTTGACAATCGTTTTGGCTCGAAAAATTACTGTGACCATTATTTTGATCATAAATTTGATTATTGTTATAATGACTGTTGTAAAACGAAGCATTATTTTCGCAATTAAAATTTAAATTCGGATCGGATAAATCTTGACTCACTTGATTGTAGAAAGGTTTATTACAATTATGTTCAGTCATTTTTTCTATACCACAATATTGATTATTATTGTATTGACAATTTTCCGAATTTTGTTGACTGTTGATAATTATGGGACAGTGATTTGCAAGATGTCCTTGTTTATTGCAATATTGACAAATAGGAAATTTTTTTTCACTAATTGGTATTGCAAAAATGTTTTCCTTGTATGGTTCAACAGAATTTGGAATTATATTTTGTTTTAACATTGCGTTTTCTCTCAATACGCGGCGCTCAATAAGATCTCGCTCGATGTTTTTAGCTATATTTATTATTTCAGTAAGAGTATATGTTTTTTCTGTTATTTTATCATAGATTTCTGGTTTTAATCCTCTTTTGAAACAAATAACTGCCATATTATCAATTGACTCTCTATCAAAATCACTTAAAAATCCTGTATTATACTGTTGAGCTTCTCTCATTTTTACAACTAATGATTGAATTCTATATGCGTATTGATCAATTGTATCGCCATCTAACTGAGCACTACTTCCCAATTCTCCCTGTAATTGAAAAATATCCCGTGGTGGATCATAGGTTACTTTAAGATAATCCATATAGTCATATATATCCGTAAAATCATTTTTAGCCGCTTTGTCATATACTACCCCACTCAATTTGATTTTTGCTAATTGTAACAGCTGGAATTGAAAATCATCCCCTACCATATCCAAAGCAGTTTCCAAACCATTTATATATTTACTCAAAGAATGTCTGTTTCCATCGAAATCCGGTATTAACTTTACTGCGCCACGCATGATTTCCATTGTCTCCTTTGTAATCCCTGAAAAAGATCTTCTCGATCTACCGAACGGACTTGACTGACGATAAGCAGTACCTTCGTCTTCACTACCATTGCCATCATAACTCTCGTCGTCTTGTTTCCGTCCATTGTCTCTATAGCGTATTTTACTCGATCTACCCATATTTCTATTTACTGGTCCCATTTTACCAAAAAAAGATTTTTAACGACTCTATTTAACACGATATTTATAGATTTTTGGCTTGACTTGATCTAATTGCCATTTAAAAGCCATTTAAAATATTACAGTTTTCATAAGCAACCTGATTATTCTATTTGAGTTACCAAATTATCCTATCAATTTTTTTTTTTTTTTTTAATGTGACAATGAAAATAAACGGTCGTAGAAGATCAGATTATTTGATTGAAGTCTCAATTTAAATTAATGAAGTTAATTGTTTATTTATTTATTTAAATTTACACACACTCTGTTTTGAAATCAAAGAAAATAAATTATAATATTTTTAGCAGCAACTCTGTGTGGAAATCCCATAAAATAATATAGAATATATTTGACGGCAACTCTGTGTTGAGATCCCGGACAAGCCCCCAATTTTTGTTACGTCCAAATCAGCATTTCCTCGGTAATTACGGTCAAGGAATATAATCCCTTTTTACACGTTTTGTACCATTGAGGCGCTTTATTTGACTTATTCCCTTTTCGAGTCTGACCTTTCGGAGAGTTACTCGGGATAGGGTACAGAGTGCGCCGTATTAATGATTTAAATACCCGAACCAAAAGAATAAAAATCGCACGTGGAGAGAGTCACTGTCTCGTAGTACGCATATAGTAAAGGCGTAGTAACCATATGACAGAAGTGTTTACTATAAAATTCCCTGATAAGACGCCGTACGCTCGGTGCGTCTCGTAGTGTAATTCGACCCGTACGTTGTCACTGACCAACGCTCGACTCACTACCTTAGTACTCCTTACCAGAGGCTGAAGAGATCACTTATTAATTCGCCTTTAATTTAAAGAAGGTATACCCTTCGATATTTATTTTATGATGATGATTAAAATCGGTTAAATTGTTGAGTTAAGATTTAAAATAAATGTTATGGTGGGAAAAACTTACGTTGGTGATTGATGAATTAAAATAAAATTTAAATGTCGATTTAAATGTTTAATGTTGAATTTGGTGAATGTAGTTGAAGATGATCGAGAATTTGGATTTCTCCTTCCTTCCTTCCTTCAAGGTTTTCCAGTTGGTTGTGTAAAATATTTGAAGATGATGAAATTAACGATGAGATTGAAATTAACAACCGAAATTATTTAATTCGGAATAAATTGTTTAACACTTCGCGTTGATTGTAAATTAAATGTTGAAATTTATTTAAAATGTTTATCAGCACCAATACACATTTAAGTTCACTCTCGATAGTTTGGTTTATCGCGTTTTACAGTTTAGTCCCCATTATATTTTTAAAGTCTCGAAAAAGTCGTACATGTTGTTTAAAGTTCTGTTAACTTCCCGATTCGGACAGTGTTAATATTCGTAATAGTCAATTCACATTTTTATATTGTTTTTAGATTGTTGTAGAATTAATTAAACGTCAGAATGTTATTTGATGAAATATCGTTGATTTAGATTATTATTTAAATGTTGATGTACTCTTTTCAGCCAATTCTCAACTATTGCTCTTAACTGTTACTGTCCTCGTTCTTAACTGTCACTACCCTTGTTCTTAACTGTCCTTTGGTCGCTTTGGGTCTTGTATTTATCAACTGTCTCGGGGGGTCTCCTGGCCCATACTTCTCCTCATTGAAGCGCCTACTCCCACCTCAAGTAATTATCGATCGGTCGGTTGGTGACAAGTATTAAATTTTATGATATGACAATTTCCGTTATAAACAATAATTTTTATAGTTAAATATTGCTAAAAATATTCCCTTTAATTAAAAATAATAATTGTCGAATTTGATTGAAAGTTCTACGATAAATACAAGTAAAGATAACAATTTAAAGACGAAGAACTTATAAAATTGATTTAATTATATTTTTGTATGTTTAGTTAATAACGATGTGACCCATATATTCTATTTCATGCTCGATTTTAATATTATTAACGAAATTTAGAGACCTTTTGGTTATTAACGAAATGTTGAAATTATTTTGTTATTATTGATCGATGAAATGTTGATGATTGACTTAATTGTTGATTATTACGTTTTTAGTTCAAAATTGATTATTAATTTATTGTTCGAGAAGTGCTGCACTCATTAGTGACAACGGTAATTTCTCGAATCGCCTCCTTCGAGACAGCCACACCGATTCTCTGGCTGCACGCTTGTATCAATGCGTGAGTTGCATCGCTACTAGTGTTAGAGCGATAAGCAAGCGTTCGATGATCACGTGAAAGAAAAAGATTCGTATTGCCCACGTAGTCTGGTTTAAGCAATGCGAATAGGTATTTCCGCTGGCGATACCACCCCTTTCGGTAATTCGAATAGTCACCAAGTCGCGTCCAAGTATGCGACCAGTACTATGCCAATGATTGAATATTTGGCTTTTACCAATTAACATATGTTAGTTATTGTCCAATTATCGATTTTTTTATACTGAGAGACGATAATAAAATCACATGCAATGCGTGTGTTTTGGACTATCCTTCGCTCTCCTCCTTATTCTCTATTCTCTTTTCTCTCAAAAACGGTTATAAATGTTGTAAAATTGGGCTATTTTGAAATTAAGTCGGCGAATAAAATTTTAAAATTCGCCAGACGTAACAGAAATATTATTTGATACCACTTATCAATAAAATATAGTTCACAACAAGAAATAAATTACAATCGTACGAAGGCTGGTTATTGAAATTGCGCAAAGCCATAAGAAATAATACGATGAATAAACGCTTCTAACTTCGTAAAGCGCGCTATAGTTATCATAATGTTTGACAATGCAATGTGCAACGGTTGAAGAAAAGCACTGGTCATGGTTAAAATTCGAGAAATAATAAACTAGTGAAACAGAAAAATCACGTTTTCAAAGCTAAACATTTAAAGGAAGACAGTCGTAAATCATTTCTGAACCGCCGAACCGAGTTGCGGTAGCGCGGGATGCAACACAAGTGTGCCTCAATGTTGACCCACGAGGGCGAGGCGGCTCAACCACCGAGCGCGGAGACGCAATTCACTCGAAAGACATGACGTACCTCGCGGAAAGAAATGCCTCCGTACGATCGGGAGAATAAAATAATGACATTTTTATTACATCAATTTATTAACGAAGATTTTCTCTATGACATACAACTATTATCTTTCCGATAATGTTCACCGTTTAAGCTGGCATTAAAAGCAAAGAAGTACTTCCGGAATTTCGTTTCCTCGGCTCATGGTGGAATATTTATAAATCGATCAATATATCAAATTAATCAGAAATATTCCCTTATTTTAATGTCTATTTTTCCAAAATGATTGATCGTTTATAGAAAATTCGTAACGAGAGTAGCTACGAAATATATGCAACGGAAAAAGGTGCGCCGTGCGCGAAAAACCGGGTCCCCCTCGATTTATAGTATAATATAACCCAAAATATTTTTTTCAAAAAAAAAAAAAAAAGGTACGCCAAGTACTGAAAAATTCGATTAGAAAATATTATAAAAAAAAAAATGCACAAAATTTTATAAGCCAAGCATAACAGAATAACAAGCGTCTCAGCGCCCTGCGGGCGCAGATGCTCTTGTTGGTGGACTCCGCCCCCCAAACCCCCCGAAAAATGTCCCTAAGGGACATTTTTTAAGGCACTCACGGGGGTGCACGTCGCGCTACGCGCTCCGTATCGAGTGTATTTACACATCGCGCTATGCGCTACGGATGAAGTATGTTTATACATCGCGCTCTGCGTTTCTTTTCGAAAGTACGTATGAGGGAAAAACATTTATCAGTTACGTAAATTAATTTATAGTTTTTAACCTTCGTCGAATAAAAATATTTCTTTTTTGTACCAATTTATTATTAATATTCACGACGGATATTTCCTTTTTGTTTGACGATAAATTGTCAAATATTGAGACACGAGACAAATATAACGAATTGCATCACGTAGAAGTTGATCAAATTAATTTAACGAATCAAATCATGTCTAGTAAAGTCGTTTTATTGGCTTAAAACTTATGACCATATTTAATGAATATAAAACAAACACACAAAACATGTACCGACACCAATACGATTACCATTTAGCATTCAGGCCAAATATCCCCTTTAAATCCTTCCCCTTCAGTGTTTTTTTTCTTCCCCATAATTGATGGAATCAGTTCGTTATTTTATCTGTAGGAAACCAAATCATTGTAGAAGAAAACTTCATGAAATTTGCTATTCTTTGTGATTTTCAATGAAATTTTGTCGATATTTATGGATGCTGCAAAAAATGCTATCTCGAGAACGAAAAAATATATCGTCTTGGTTTCTGTCTTGTATTGAAGAGGAAGTAGTACGTTACTCGAATCAAAAATTTGTCATCTTGGATAACTCCGAAATATTTTTTTTACATATTGATGAAATTTTTGAAAAATTCGACTTTGAAGGCTCTTTGACAGTCCTCTTATAACAAATTTTATTTCTACCATTTGAGATATATTTTTTTCCTTCTTCGTAATACATGGAATCAGTTCGTTATTGTCTCTGTAGAACAGACAAGTATTGGAGACGAGAAGTTTGAGAAATTCGATAATTTTTTTCGTTTTTCAATGAAATTTTATTGATATTTATCGTCGCTTAAAAATATCAAATTTAACATCATATCATATCGTATTTTTTTTCTCGTTTCTCGGTACGGAATAACTCGTAAAATCGACAAATTCAGTGTTTTTCACTTTCTTGATAAATAATTGTTTATAATTGTTCTTTAAGAGTACAATTGTTTTTTTTTTTTGCGAAACAAAACTTTTCAAGACGTGAGCATATGAAAAAAATTCGTATTTCGACGAAAATTTGAAAAAATTTGAAAAAAAAAGTTGGAAATACGTCGATAGAATAATCATTATCAGTTTTCTTATCAAGTGTAAACGAATAAATCCAGCGAACAAAATTGACAAAGATTTCGAATGTAATGAATCTCCGACGGTCGAAGTGTAAAAAATTAAATTTTTAATCATAGCACACTTTTTATCTGCGCAATAACGCGGAGAGTCAGTTTGTAAATACGATTTCTTTGAGAGGAAAGGATTAGAGCCGGCAATTTCGAAAAATTTGAAAAAACGATTCGTTTTTTGACGAAAATTCGTAAAATTAGTGTTTGCTTAAAAAATTCATATCTCCGCAGCGAAAAAAGATTTCGACTCTTGTTTCGGCTTGTTTTGAAGAGGAGAAAATACGTTGCCAGAAAAAGAATTAGCAGTTTTTATTATTAACTGTAAACGAATAAATCGGGTGAACATAATTGACAAAGATTTCGGCTGCGATGAATCTTCGACGGTCGAAGGATAGAAAATTCTTTTTTTTATGATTGCACACTTTTTATCTGCGCTATACCGCGTAGAACTCATTTATATTTACGTAAAATAGGAACAAACATTGAAACGAGATGTCGATTTTTTTTTTATTTGAAAATCATCCGGCCACAGATTACGCGCGCCGCGACGTGTGAGCATCTGTGTATCGTCTGCTACGAAATTGTCATCTGCTTCCAAAGTTTGACAGATAGAATAAAACGAAAAAATATATACTCGCGATTTTTTTTAGTTCTATTTGGGAAATTGTAATCATTTTGGATATTCGATGAATCTTTTTTGTGAGTTTACTACCAATTTTTTCAGTGAATACGTGAAATTTATCATTTTTATTACGAATGTGAATAAAATATGGTAAAATATTGCTAATGATTTTCGGTGATAATATATTATTTTCCAAATAAAAAACGCAAACATTTGTAAATCTGTGTATGATATTTCATGCTTTATTTTTCACAACCGAAGTTTTTTTTTAACACGATGAAAAATGGATTTTTGCCAAATCTAAATAACATAACCTTTAAAGCAAATCTTATTATAACCACTGTTTTTGAATTATTTTATAATTAAAATTATATTTGTCTGAATGACTCAAAATTTGTTGTGCATAGTGCTTTCGATGCAATGAAATATTGTTACGAAAGAGAAAAGAATTGGTTTCCAGGATTCTTAATTATAGCACCGTACGGACATCAGATGTGAGAAAATAATTTTTTTATGGAAAATTGTGATGAATAAATAGTTAGAGATGTAGGATTGTCTCTAAATTTGCTGTGCGTAGTGCTTTTGATAAAACAAAATGATGCTGCGAAGGAGAAAAAAATTGGTTCGCAGAGTTCATTATGATGGCACCGTACGGAGATTTGACCGAAGGCAAATCCAAATTGTGGCCAATAATTTTTTAGAAAAAATACTTAAAGGTCTTAGATTGGTTTCAAAAGCAATGTGCATACTGGAAATAATGTAATAAAAAAACCCTGCGAAGGAGAACAAAATTGGTTCGCACCATCTAAAGTTACAGTGTGATACGGATGTCCGAGAAGAAAAATTCAGCCAAAAAGTTGTTTTCATTGCACCGCAGGCTAAAAAAAATATTTCTATTCATCGCAGTCACCTCAAAGTAACTACGCATGAGGTTGGAGATACATCGAAGCAAATAATGAAAAATAAAAATTTTTGGAGTATACGCTGCGGAGTAACCCCTTCGACAGGCTCCGAAGAGCAACGGATGGTCATTTTAATAGGCACTCTTTGCCTATTGTTATAGTGAGTGCCTAAAAAGGATTCTATACGACAAAAAATATTGTTTTTTTTGCAAAAAAATTGGTGTAAAAAATTGGCGTTCCAATGCTAGTGGTTTATTGTGACGCTTGCAAACACCGGAACGCCAATTTTTTACAGCAATTTCTTTGCAAAAAAAAAACAATATTTTTTGTCATATAGAATCCTTTTTGTTCTGTTATGCTTGGCTTATAAAATTTTGTGCATTTTTTTTTTTTTTTAATAATATTTGCTAATCGGAATTTTCAGTACTCGGTGTACCTTTTTTTTTTTTGAAAAAAATATTTTGCGAAATTTCACTGCTTTTTGAAAAGCTAATATTTTTTCGTAATTTTCCGTTTAAAATTAATTTCGACAGATCGAATAATTTAAATCCCACAAAATTAATTCTATATACAAAATCGGGCGAACGGCACGTCGCATATTCCACTTGATGATTGCCGGTTATGTTGTTCGAGATTGCATAGAAAAGTTATAATCGATATAAAATCACACGTATAACACGTAACTCGTAATTTTTCTTTTTTACTTCGCGCCGAGACACTAAATCACGATACGGAATACATAATTATTATCTTCGAAAACACTCAAAAAAATGTTCATGCCGTGAAAATACGCGCCGACGATAACAATTGTCAACTGAGCCGGCTGTGGCGACGAGTGCGCCACCGCACGATTTTTTCTATGAACTGATATAAACGTAGACGGCGTATAACATTGCAACCGACAACAGCTGACAGCTACGCCGGCTGTGGCGACGAGCGCGCCACCACGCACATTTTTCGATGAATTGATGTAGACGCAGACATATATATATATAGGGGACAGGACACTTTATAATCGTTTGGACCCTGTGAAATTTCCGACCTCGATATCTCAAAATAGGCTAAACCAGTTGAATGATAGCGAGGCTCTTTCGAAAGATTGACCCAAAATTACATTATAAAAGTGTCCATGAAAATTCGTTTCGTTGTCTTATTGCGAAGATATATCGATCGAAAGTTGAACGCACTATACACTTCCGGTATATTGGCGTAGGTCACTCAGTCGCGCCTCTTGATACATCGCATTTTATATCAAAATGTTCAAGAACATTCCACCTTTAACATGGAATTATGAGTTTGCCGATAGTACTTGATGCATGACCAGGATTCGCTTCCATAGACAGAAATTAAGCTAGCATCGGCAAGCGGTAAGGATAAAAGGGTCCCGGGCAAGGAACGAGTTGCGTAAGGTAAACCGCACACCGTCAAGGCTAGTTCACGACGGTAGGGGAAGACCTAGCAGGTACACCGAAAAAGGGGAATTATTCAGCTCGCCCGGCCAATGGAATAGTAGTTCCGGAATGTCCATATAAGGGAATAAGATGATCGAAAGACGGTGTTGCCAAGCACATGCAATAGCTGCTGCACGCTTCCTAGGGGGACAACGCCCAAAGATATCGGCCCGGTTATGCTACCGATACCCAGGAATATTAGGAAAATGTTACTTCTTTATAAATAACAAAATAATAAAATAATTTGTACTAAAATTGTAATAAAATAATTTGTACAAGAGCCGAGAAGTATTTTACCATTCAGGTATATAATACTATATCAAAAACATTTTTTTTATAATAAAAATATGAAAAAAAAGTACGCCAAGTAGTTTAAAAATAGGAGCAAATCATTTTTTGAAAAAAAAAAAAAAATCATATGAGCCAAGTAAACTTAAAAAAAAAAAAAAACTTGGCGAGTCCTTACAACACAAATAAATGTAGTAGGAATGAAAGAAAGGACGAGCGAAGTTTTTTTATTTTTATTTTTACTTGGCTTGTATGATTTTTTATTTTTTGAATTTTTTTTTCGTAAATATTATTTAAACCACTTGGCGTCTTTTTTTAACATTTTTTTAGAAAAATGTTTTTACTATTAATACTTCCAAAAAATTTTTTAAAAATTTATTTATAAATAATACAGATCATAATACAGACCTTGAAAAATACATAGCAATACATAGATAAATACGAGCGAAAAAATACTCTTAGATACGGTTTTTTTTGCGTATTCGAAAAATGGTTTTACATATATGCGCTTCAATACAATACAGCAATTGAATTAAGTTTCAACCATAAAACGTTTTGTGCCAAATCGACAGATACAAATGTACGTTATTTTTTTAGATATACATTTTAATGATACACTGCAAAGAAAAAATTTGATTGATAAAGACTTTAAGCGAGAAAAAATTCACGGAATTTATGGCCGACTTCG
Source organism: Cryptus viduatorius (assembly GCA_964006125.1). NCBI lineage: Eukaryota > Metazoa > Arthropoda > Insecta > Hymenoptera > Ichneumonidae > Cryptus > Cryptus viduatorius. The sequence continues at coordinate 7,923,769 of OZ023225.1, read as the reverse complement.
GATGACAAGAGGCGGATGACAAATCCGGTTATAAGCAACGCACCCTTTTGAAGTATACGATACTTTGTTAGAAGATTGGAGCCGTTCACCATACATACTAACGTGTCCAACTGAATTTAGGGTGGCGACGCACTTTCGATTATGTATGGAAATTAAGACTTCCACAATGAAACTTACGAAAGCGCATCCCCAACCAATTGCCAAAATCAAAAATGCGAAACTAACATCGGTTAAAATCATCACCTGCGGTTCCTTAATTTTTTCCTCTGAAAACTTTTCCTGTATTCTTACTGATTCCACAAACGCATCGAAACTTTGTATAAAACCACCAGCTTTCTTGATTGCGAGAAATTTATGGAATATTTCATACAAAGCCCAGACACGTGGAACATATGTAGATAAATATTCGACTTCGATGCAATCGCGGCTTACGTGTACTTCACCGCCCAAAGATTGAAACCACATTCTCACGAAATGGTCTGTAAGCGTATAACAAGCAACTAAGTGATCAGTTTTAAAGGCCATCTTGAAGCAATCTGCGTCAGTTGTTTTCTCGATAAGATGACCTTTGAAGCCCGCGTTCGTGAAGGTCTGAAATTTCACTTTGAAAGCTTGGACCGTGTAACCCAAATCAATGAGGTCCTGAATTGTATCTACTTGTCGAACGGGTACATCAAGAGTCATCACAGACGCTAAACTGCTCGAAAAAATTCCCTGCATTGTTAGCATAAAAAAAAATAAACAGCCCAAATAAATCCGCAGTCCCATTTTCGGAGGTAATGTTGGTAATCCAATACAGCAAGACAAACGCCAAAGATTCAAAATTCCCACTGTCAATGATTGACGGAGAAAGTATTTAAAGAAAATCAATGTAATAAAATAAACCATAATGAACCCACCCCACGAATATTCGTCGAGAACACTATAAATCTTTTCTATCTGTGATTTATTGCCGCGGTTCTTGGTTATTATAAAACTACATGCCATCGCATATGGATAACTATGGGCTAACAGCGGTTCTGGCATGTTCACGGCTATTGGCCGCTCCACAATAGAATACGGGAACTCTGACGGTCGAAGGGCATTGGTCGTTAGCCATATCGTTTTCGCAGTAGCATTGACATACCGTAAAAAATGATTTATAAACTCTCTATAAAATCTGAAGCTAATATGCTCCTTCTGCTTCATGGAACTTTCGGGCTGACAAGGTTCCGCAGAACACCATCTAGTTACTATTATCGGCAAACCATTCATATCCTTCGATTTATCGAAGAAAATATTTTTACACATTTCCTCGTGTTCTCGATACTCTCGGATGAAATAAGAAAAACCGGAGGGGCGCTGGGGCCATTTACTGGTTTCAACGAACCGCCACGGTTTAGGCGCGTAATTTTTGAAGGCATTAAAACTGTAAATCACTATTCCCTTGTTAACATCCCGACAAATTATGTTTACATCCGGCCTTTCTCGTTGATGTGCGTTAAAGAGTACGCTCAGGATGTCAAAGTTGGAGTTGCAGGGCCCATATTTTCTTTCCGGAGACCATCCGATTAGCAGAACGGATGCCATGGAACTGGCGTATTTGCTATTCCAAAACGAGTCGAGCACATTGTAGACAGATAGATAACATGGGGCCATCCCTACGAGAATTCGCACCTTGTGCACCGTATAAATGTTACTAAGATCCATTTTTATCGAATGCCGGGTGTCCAACAAAACTGTAGAATGGGATTGTTGAGACGACAGTTTTTTCATGAATGTCCCAGGAATATCTCCAGTGAGACCCATTGTGTTGTCTTTGTTCCCATAGCAATTTGACAACACTTTTATCTGCAACCCGTCGAATTGTTAAAGTTTCTCATATTATTTTGCACGTATTATCGGAAAATTATATTGCTCACGGCTGCTTCTTCGAGTTCGACGTATCCGTCCTGTTTGTTTGTCTTGATCAGAATTTTAGAGAAACATATTCTTCCGAGGAGAATCACAACCACAACGGAAAATCTTGCTAACTGCATGGCTAACGAGTTTTTGTTAACGGTATATGTGAAAGTCGACTACTCTATATTATGTAGTTGCGACTACAAAGATCGACGACTGAATGTCAGTGGAAACTCTATAAAAAAAATGGGTAACCGAGCATTCGAGAAAGAATGTTGGTGGTGGTAACACGTACTCCGTGTACTGTACTGTGCTCTGAATAATTTACATGAGGTATCGAATAGAACAACCACAATGTCACGCTACGTGGAATTTAATATCGATATGTTTCAATTGTTGCAATGTGCAATACTTTTCCCAGCCAAAGCTGCAATGTTATTCTCCCGGATAAATAACAGATAAACACGGATAAACGATTGAACGAAGTCTTTTCCGAGAGACCACATTTATTTATCATAATTTATTCTGTTTATCTTGTCATAGCCGATTTCTACGGGCAGAATATTTCGAAAAAATATTAACGTTTCACGAGCCATTTATTTTATATTATCCTACAGTAACGCATTTTCTAGAAAATCGATTTTAACAGGAAATAGTTAGCTTCGTCAAAATTCGCAATGGCCACTATCCATATTCTTTCGACCAATAATCAACGGTATTACACATACATATTACAAGTGAGTTAAATATTTTGTCTATTAAAAAGGGTCTGTTAAAAAGTTATTTGTTTTGAATGACGACGGCAATATATTGTGTTACCATGAGGATGTTGGTGGGGGCGATCCATACTTCGTGTACTTCTAATCTGAATAATCGACATGCCGTATCAAAAAGGTCAATCGCAATGTCACGCCACGTGGAGTTCAATATCGATATGCTTCAATAGTTGGCCTGGTTGACTCGTGCTAAACTTTTCCAACCGAAGGGGGAATATTATTCTCATGGGTAAACAATAAGCTATAAAATGAAAAAGGGAACATTTTTCGAGGGTCCCCAAATTTTTCATCATGTGAAAAATGTTCCGATCACCTTGGAATCATGAAATTTACACATTTCATAGCATTTATAAACGAATTGCCTCGAAAACCAAAATCGAAATTTTATGATCCCAACTAGGTAGTTACTCTTCAATCTGTTAAATAAGACACGATTTTGTTTATTAATATAATATTTCCAGGATACTTACAATTTACAATTTTTGTAGTGTTTCTCGTATTTTAAAGAAGAAATTTGTTGATATGCTACCATTTGTCTAGGAAAAAAAGATATTGAGGTAATATTGAAAAATTCCAAATTGCCAGGATATCCGAAATGCTTGTTATTAGATTACATACTTCCAAATTTTAAATACTCTTAATACCACTTAAATACTCTTAAATACCAACAATATATTCCCCAACGATTTTTTTCTACCTTTTTTTCCGCGTGTCCTTCACAATTCATTGTCACTTATCGATCGTGACATTTACGCGTCCTATTGCTCCTAAACACAACAGCCGATACGGCAAAGGTATGCTGGACATCGGACAATGCGGTCATTTAATGAAGACGCACAGACCCAGAGAGATCGTTCCAACGAAGGAAAGTTCGAGTTGGACGCTATTCGTCGTACTCTCACGAGTGCAGACCTATAACGAAATTTGTCGTACATCAAACTCCACTCGGACAGAAACAAGATTACCGTTGTGCACGGAATCTCTCGTACGGAATCTCCCACCGACTTATCCTGAGCTGAGTCTAATCCGTAAACTTCAGAAAATATCGATCGATATCCGCTGCACATACTACACGCGAGAAGATAATACACGCGCGCGGAACTGACCAGCGCGACTTCGTATTATGTATATTCGTTATAGAGGATTGGCCTCAGTTTACTCGGACGAGAATTTCTCGCGAGCCCGCGAAGCCGACTTCCGTATAGCCCGAGGCCCTGTGCATTTTTGATTCGGCTAAAAAAATTATACTTTAAGGAACGAGGCGAGTGAAAAGAGAGAAAGAGAGAAACGAAGGAGAGTGAGAAACGAAAAGAGAGATGCCAAGAAAGGAGAGAAAGATAGAAAGAGAACGCATGACACGTAGCGAAGGCGAGACGCGCGCGCGTAAGTTCGGTAAAAAAGAATCCGCTCGAGCCGTTTGCTTGCGCGTGCCCCTTCGTTCCACGGAAAATGTAATCCCGTACTCTATATTGTACTCACTATTTTCTACCACATCCCTCAATCCCTTCGTCCCCTCGAGCGCAGCCTCTCGCCAGAGCCCGCCGTTGGTTAAGCCGAGAAAGGAATAGAACGAAATAATAATAATACGCCCGCTCGTACATACATGTAGTGGCCAGGATATGACCCTTTCCTTCTTGTCTCCTCGCTTTTCCTCTCTTTCACTTCGGTTGTCGCTCGGGCCTTCGGTCCGACTACGCGTTGGTTATATGCGCCCACCGAATGCCGGAAAGTACAAAGAAAATGTGAGGAAAGGAATTGCTCACCCCTCCCATCTCCAGCCTCGCTCTCTCTCTCTCTTTCGTACGTATCTCGTATTGTATGTAGTACAACCGCGATGAAGATATACCCTCGTTTCCTTCTACTCGCCTGAACGAGGTAAAGCGCTGGAGTGCCCATACATGTTAGTATCATTGCGGACTCTTGTATAATGATATATGAGACCCGTCAGAAAAATATACTAAGTCCCTAAGTCGGTCGAATGGGAGGGACCCCATCCCCCCCTTTCTTCCCTCTTAGAGGGACTTAGGAGGTTAGGGTCGTTGGAGGGGAAGGCCAAAATATTCTAAGTCCTTCAAAGGGGGACTTAGAATATTTTTGGTCGAAGGAGTAATGGCGAAGGGGGGGGGAGGAAAAAAATATACTAAGTCCCTTTAAGGGGGGTCTGTCCAAAGTAAAGTAAAGTAAAAATACGAAATAACAAGCGTCTCAGCGCCCTGCGGGCGCAGATGCTCTTGTTGGTGGGCTCCGCCCCCCAAACCCCCCGAAAAATGTCCCGAAGGGACATTTTTTAAGGCACTCACGGGGGTGCACGTCGCGCTGCGCGCTCCGTATCGAGTGTATTTACACATCGCGCTATGCGCTACGGATGAAGTATGTTTATACGTCGCGCTCTGCGTTTCTTTTCGAAAGTACGTATGAGGGAAAAACATTTATCAGTTACGTAAATTAATTCATAGTGTTTAACCTTCGTCGAATAAAAATATTTCTTTTTTGTACCAATTGATTATTAGTATTCACGACGGATATTTCCTTTTTGTTTGACGATAAATTGTCAAATATTGAGACACGAGACAAATATAACGAATTGCACCACGTAGAAGTTGATCAAATTAATTTAACGAATCAAATCATGTCTAGTAAAGTAGTTTTATTGGCTTAAAACTTATGACCAGATTTAATGAATATAAAACAAACACCCAAAACATGTACCGACACCAATACGATTACCATTTAGCATTCAGGCCTAATATCCCCTTTAAATTCTTACCCTTCAGTGTTTTTTTTCTTCCCCATAATTGATGGAGTCAGTTCGTTATTTTATCTGTAGGAAACCAAATCATTGTAGAAGAAAAGTTCAAGAAATATGCTATTCTTTGTGATTTTCAATGTAATTTTGTCGTTATTTATGGATGCTGCAAAAAAATGCTATCTCGAGAACGAAAAAATATATCGTTTTGGTTCTTGTCTTGTATTGAAGAGGAAGTAGTACGTTACTCGAATAAAAAAATTGTCATCTTGGATGGCTCCGAAAATTTTTTTACAAATTGATGAAATTCTTGAGAAATTCGACTTTGAAGACTCTTTGACAGTCCTCTTATAACAAATTTCATTTCTACCATTTGAGATATATTTTTTTTCTTCTTCGTAATACATGGAATCAGCTCGTTATTGTCTCTGTAGAACAGACAAGTATTGGAGACGAGAAGTTTGAGAAATTCGATAATTTTTTTCGTTTTTCAATGAAATTTTATTGATATTTATCGTCGCTTAAAAATATCAAATTTATCATCATATCATATCGCATTTTTAAAAATTTTATTTAATCACAAACGAGGATAAGTTTCTCGGTACGGAATAACTCGTAAAATCGACAAATTCAGTGTTTCTTACTTTCTTGATAAATAATTATTTATAATTGTTCTTTAAGAGTACAATGGTTTTTTTTTTTTGCGAAAAAAAACTTTTCAAGACATGAGCATATGAAAGAAATTCGTATTTCGACGAAAATTTAAAAAAATTTGAAAAAAAAAAAACGTTGGAAATACGTCGATAGAATAATCATTAGCAGTTTTTTTATCAAGTGTAAACGAATAAATCCAGCGAACAAAATTGACAAAGATTTCGAATGTGATGAATCTCCGACGGTCGAAGTGTAAAAAATAAAATTTTTAAACACAGCACACTTTTTATCTGAGCAATAACGCGGAGAGTCAGTTTGTAAATACGATTTCTTTGAGAGGAAAGGATTAGAGACGGCAATTTCGAGAAATTTGAAAAAACGATTCGTTTTTTAACGAAAATTCGTAAAATTAGTCTTTGCTTAAAAAAAATAATATCTCGGCAGCGAAAAAAGATTTCGACTCTTATTTTGGCTTGTTTTGAAGAGGAGAAAATACGTTGCCAGAAAAAGAATTTGCAGTTTTTATTATTAACTGTAAACGAATAAATCGGGTGAACATAATTGACAAAGATTTCAGCTGCGATGAATCTTCGACGGTCGAAGGATAGAAAATTCTTTTTTTTATGATTGCACACTTTTTATTTGCGCTATACCGCGTAGAATCCATTTATATTTACGTAAAATAGGAACAAAGATTGAAACGAGATGTCGATTTTTTTTTTATTTGAAAATCATCCGGCCACAGAGTACGCGCGCCGCGACGTATGAGCCTCTGTGTATCGTCTGCTACGAAATTGTCATCTGCTTCCAAAGTTTGACAGATAGAATAAAACGAAAAAATATATACTCGCGATTTTTTTAGTTCTATTTGGGAAATTGTAATTATTTTGGATATTCGATGAATCTTTTTTGTGAGTTTCCTACCAATTTTTTCAGTGAATACGTGAAATTTATCATTTTTATTACGAATGTGAATAAAATATGGTAAAATATTGCGAATGATTTTCGGTGATAATATATTATTTTCGAAATAAAAAACGCAAACATTTGTGAATCTGTGTATGATATTTCGTGTTTTATTTTTCACAACCGAAGTTTTTTTTTTAGCATGATGAAAAATGGATTTTTGGCAAATCTAAATAACATAACCTTTAAAGCAAATCTTGTTATAACCACTGTTTTTGAATTATTTTATAATTAAAATTATATTTGTCAGAATGACTCAAAATTTGTTGTGCATAGTGCTTTCGATGCAATGAAATATTGTTGCGAAAGAGAAAAGAATTGGTTTCCAGGATTCTTAATTGGAGCACCGTACGGACATCAGATGTGAGAAAATCATTTTTTTATGGAAAATTGTGATGAATAAATAGTTAGAGATGTAGGATTGTCTCTAAATTTGCTGTGCGTAGTGCTTTTGATAAAACAAAATGATGCTGCGAAGGAGAAAAAAATTGGTTCGTAGAGTTCATTATGATGGCACCGTACGGACACTTGACCGAAGGCAAATGAAAATTGTGGCCAATAATTTTTTAGAAAAAATACTTAAATGTCTTAGATTGGTTTTAAAAGTAATGTGCATACTGGAAATAATGTAATAAAAAAACCCTGCGAAAGAGAACAAAATTGGTTCGCACCATCTAAAGTTACAGTGTGATACGGACGTCCGAGAAGAAAAATTCAGCCAAAAAGTTGTTTTCATTGCACCGCAGGCTAAAAAAAATATTTCTATTCATCGCAGTCACTTCAAAGTAACTACGCATGATATTGGAGATACACCGAAGCAAATGGTGAAAAATAAAAATTTTTGGAGTATGCGCTGCGGAGTAACCCCTTCGACAGACTCCGAAGAGCAACGGATGGTCATTTTAATAGGCACTCTTTGCCTATTGTTATAGTGAGTGCCTAAAAACGGCGTCGACCCCGATTGGTGAAAAGTTGCGGCGGTGATGAAACATTTTTATAATGTTGATAAAAGAAAAGCGAGCGCGCGAGTCCGGGGAAACACTAGTAATCTTAATATATATAAAAGAAAGTCCCAATTTTTCTTGTGTGTTTGTCCACGAGACACTCACAGACACCACAGAATTATTAAATTACTAGCAGGTTGTTGTGGCTCGCGCGCTCGAATTGAATTACATTGGAACTATCTAAGTAAATGGTTAAGTATGAGCATATTTAAGAATAAACGAAAAAAATTCGACGTGATACTACAATTGATAGATTTTTATTTGTTGGTTTTTGGCCAAATTCGCTCATAATTGAGTCATAGACTTTGAGTCGAGAATTTGTTTTCGAGATGCACCACCACAGAGTACTATCGAATCAGCGTGATATCTTCGCGCAAGAGCGCCCGCAGCTCGGCAACGATCATTTTTACGAGTAAAGAATTTTTAAAATTCGCTCGATAAAATATTCTTTATATAGGATATTTTATCGAGTCAAGAATTTTAGGAATGCGCTCGATCAAAAATATCCATGCATCGACATACTACTGCCAAATTAGCGGGATAATAGTCGCGTAAAAGCCCGAAGCTCGGCGACAATATTGTATCGACTCCAAAATTTGTAAAATTCGCACGATTAAATATATCTTCGCGTCGAAAGAGTTCTATCGAATGAGCGGGATAATTGTCGCGCTAAAGCCCGAAGCTCGGGGACGATATTTTATCGAATGAAGAATTTTCAGAATTCGTTCGATAAAATATAATCTCGCATCGACAGATTACAGTCGAATTAGCGAGATTATTATGGCGCAAGAGCTTCGAAACTCAGCGACGATATTTTATCGAGTCAAAAATTTCGAAAAATTCGCTCGATAAAATATAATCTCGCATCGACAGAGTACAGTCGAATAAGTGAGATGATTGTCGTGCAAGAGCTCGAAGCTCGGCGACGATATTTTATCAAGTCAAGAATTTTGAAAAATTCGCTCGATAAAATATAACCTCGCATCGACACATACTATCGAATTAGCGAGATTATTGTCGCGCAAGAACTTGGAAGCTCGGCGACAATATTTTATCGAGTCAAAAATTAAAAAAAATTCGCTCGATAAAATTTATCCATGCATCGACAAAGTACTGCCGAGTTAGTGGGATAATTGACGCACAAGAGCTCGAAGCTCGGCGACGATTTTTTTAATCGAATTAAGATTTCTTTTGAAATCGTTCGATAAAACGAATTCACGCATTGAAACTATTGCCGAGTGAGCGGGTTTTCGTCGCACAAGAGCTCAAGTTCGGCGGAGTCTTTAGCTTGGCGAATTATTGTTATCCAGTCAGAGATTCCCAGGCTCTGACTTGACAAAAATCATTCCTCGCGTCGACAGTGTTCTGTCAAGCTAGCGAGAATTTATTCGCACGAGAGCATTTAGCTCGGCGAATTATTTTTATCGAGTCCGAGTTTCCCAGGCTCTGACACGATAAAAATTATTTCTCGCTTTGACAGTGTTTTGTCAAGTTAGCAAGGAATGATTCGCACAAGAGTGTGGCACTCGGCGAATTATTTTTATAAGATAAGTAATTTTATAAGATAATTTTCTAAGATAAGATAAGGATAAGTTTTTTATCGAGTCAGAGCCTGGGAAACTCTGACTCGATAAAAAACTTATCCTCGCATCGACAGATTACTGCCGAGTGAGCAGGATATTCGTCGCACGAGAGCTCGAAGCTCGGCGACGATTTTCTATCGAATCAAGATTTTTTAAATCATTCGATAAAAGCATTCTTCGCATCGACAGAGTGCTGCCGAGTGAGCGGGATTTTCGTCGCTCAAGAGCTCACGAATTCGGTGATTTTCAGTGCGCAAAAGCTCGTGAACTCGGCGACATCTTTATTCACACACCGATGATAGTGACGATAGCGACGATATAGCGGCTACTGACGGTACGTCCCTCGTAGTTCCGTCCAACTGCTACTCCTGCGCTGTTCGTTGCTGTTGTTCGCGTTCCATTTTCCTTTGCTGCCGTTGCTGCCGCGCCGATTTTTTTTGCTTCTGCTATCTATCTTCGATTACTGCTGCTTCTACCTAGAGCCTCTGCCAACTAGAAATTAATGAATTTTATGAATTGTATTTTTATTCGGGATTTTCGTCACACGAGAGCTGGAAGCTCGACGACGATATTTTATCGAGTCAAGAATTTCGAAAATTCGATCGATAAAATATATCCAAGCATCGACTGTTTAGTGTCGAATTAGCGGGATTATCGTCGCACAAGAGCTCGAAACTCGGCGACGATATTTTATCGAATCGTTAATTTTTTAAATGCGATCGATAAAATATATCCGCGTATCGACATACTACTGTCGAATTAGCGGGATTATCGTCGCGCAAGAGCTCGATTCTCGGCGACGAGATTTTATTAAATTGATTCGATGAGTTTCATCGCCCAAGAGTTCGCGAACGCGGCGATTTCGTATCAATCCGCGGATGCTGCTTTGAGGACTCGAAGTTCTCGACACAGCATCCGTCGATTGAAATCGCACAAGAGGCCACGAACTCGGCGCATTTCATGGCGCTAGAGTTCGCAAACTCGACGACGATATTTTATCGAACCGAAATCTTTGAAATCTTTTGTCACTCTATAAAATATATCCTCGCATCGACAGATTACTGTCGAGTCAGCGGGATTTTCGTCGTACAAGAGCTCGAAGCTCGACGACGATATTTTATAGAAATCAAATCGATAATTTTCTTCGCACAAGAGTAGCGGACTCGGCGATTGTATTTCAATCCACGGATGCTATTTTGAGAACCCGAAGTTCTCGACATAGCATCCATCGATTGAAGTCGCAGAAGAGCTTACGAACCCGGCGACTTTTATCGCGCTAGAGCTCGCAAACTCGACGACTTTTTTGTACTCACCAATTCCGATGATGGTAGTGGTTGCGGCGGCTACTGATGGTGCGTTCCTCGACGTTTGTTGCTGTTGCTGCGACTCCTGCACTGATTACTGCTGCTGCTCCTATGGTGTTTGCTATTGCTGCTCTCGTGCCGATATCTCCTGCAGCTTTTGCGATCTGGAAAATAATTAAATAGTGTACTTTAATAACTGTTTCTTGAATCTTTTTACTCGCATTATTTTTTCATTGCCTAGTGTTGTTTGCAATAGTCCATAATGATTCTATTCTCTATTTCCACTGACCTTTTATTTATTTATTTTATCATTTTTTTTTAATTTTGAAATTGAAAATGTTCGATCAATATTGACTTATATGATGATGAGTGATAGAATTGTCATGGTCTTTTACAAATAACACGGCGACGAAGAAATAATGCCAGCCAAAGGGTTTAAGAATGAACAGTAATTTAGGTACGCTACATACAATTCTCTGAGTTCTGAGAGTAGTGGTTCGTCGACTGATTTACTTCAATTTTTTTGTGTCGAAAAACTATGAATCTTGGAATAGACAGATTTGTGCGTAGCGTACCTAAATAACTGTTCGTTCTCAAACCCGTCGGCTGGCATTATTTCTTCGTCGTCCGGTGTTGTTTGTAAACCTCCATGGCAATTCTGTTGTTTGCTATCGCTGGCCTCTAATCCTTTTTTTTAAATCTTTTTATTAAAATTTTACTATCAACATTGACGCAGCGCTGGTGAGAAATAGGATTGTCATAGTCTTTTACAAACAACACTGGACGACGAAGAAATAATGCCAGCCAAAGGGTTTGAGAACGAACAGTTATTTAGGTACGCTACGCACAAATCTGTCCATTCCAAGATTCATAGTTTGTCGACACAAAAAAATCGAAGTAAATCAGTCGACGAACTACTACTCTCAGAACTCAGAGAATTGTACGTAGCGTACCTAAATAACTGTTCATTCTTAAACCCTTTGGCTGGCATTATTTCTTCGTCGTCCAGTGTTTTTCGTAAAAGTGTAAAACTACATATGACTGCTATTAAAATATCACTTACCTTAGAACGACTTCGTGAACCCGTCTCCCGCTGCCAGCGATGTAATTCCCCGCGATCCTAATCGATACTGGGTTGGCGAAAAAATAAGAGAGCCTGAAAAAATTGCGAGTAATTACTAATAATGTGAAAAAAAAAATTACCTCTCGTTGTCCAAATCGACGAATCTGAAGACACTTGAGAACACGACGATTTTCCACTAACCTGTCAGTTTGACAGAGGATAAAATTCGACGTTGCGATCGTATAATAATAAAGACGCTACTTCAGCGCCATGATGCCGGTGTTTGCAAATGCATGGCGCTCACGTGACCGGAAAAACCGGCGACTAACGCCGACCACTCTCTGTGCGTTTAGTTAGTCTTCAAGATGCCGTCAAATCGTAAGTACCTCTGCAAATTATTTGCTTAATTTCGTATAATTTGCATTTTCATTTCGCGTTTTATTATCGGAAAACGAAAAAGTGGTATGCTCAATCGAGTGTGTATCACGAATTACTGTATATTTTTGTCTAACCTTTCACAATAAGTAACGACATGGCGGCATTGTATAATTCGCAACCGATTCGATTCAGACGATTGGTTATAGCGATAGCAAACCGTGAAAGATGAAAATATCGAAATATACAATAACTGCTCGCAATATACATGAGACCGGGCGACATAATGTATGTCTTCGTTTTTATCACGAGAAACGATGTATTCGTTTTCAAAATCGAAGTCTCGTCTCTCGTGTGCGCAAGACGAATATATTGTTTTTTGCGATAAAACCGAAGTTTCGTGTCTCGTGTGCGCGAGAAACAAATACATCGATGCTTGTGCTAAAAGCGAAGACATACACTATGCCGCTCGGTCTGGTGTACATTGCGAGTAGTTATCGTTAATTTTTTATCTTTTTACATTTCACGGCTTGCCATTGCAATATCGGATCATCTGAATCAAATTGGTAGCAAATTATACGATTCTGCCATGTTATTCCTTACCGCAAAAGGTTAATAGACAAAAATACACAGTAATTATTCGTCATATAGACTAGATTGGGCGTTCTATTTTCTCATTTTTCGCGAATAATGTACAGATATTCGATTTTTTTACTCTTTCGGTGTTCTTTATTTTTCATAAATTTTGTTATGTGTTTGTTTTTTTAATCGAAAGTCGACAGAGGGGAAATTAACAGAAGTTCCGCTTTAAATATTTCGTAAAAAGAATGCGAAATTAAAATTAACGAGAGTGTAATTTAATATTGCGAATATACTATCCGGCATTAATAGTGTCCAAAGGAAAAACATCGATCAACAACAGACATATATCGATATAGGCATCCTCATCACACAGTATTAGTCAGACAGAGCAAAAATATCGGAACAGCAATAACGTTGCCACGCTGGGTCTCAAGGTTTTGTTGACATTGTTTTAGACTAACGCTATGTGATGCAATATATCGATATATGTCTGTTGTTGATCGATGTTTTTCCTTTGGACACCAGTAATGCTGGATAGTATAGTCGCAATATTAAATTTGACTCTCGTTAAATTTAGTTTCTCACTCTTTTTATGAAATATTTAAATCGGCATTTTCATTAGTTGCAGTTTTTTAAAGACTACTTTTCGCATCCTTTCGTAGCCAAAAATAATATTTTGCATAATTTTCAAATACTTACCAATAGTATAAAAATCGACAAATTTATTAAAAAAAAAAAATTCATTGGCTATTTCTTAAATAATTTATTTATTAATAATTACTTGGTATTATTATTAAACAAAGTGAATGTTCTTGATACTTTTCTACGCTTCGTTTTTCTGAGATTTTTACCGTAACACAAAATTGTTAAATTTTAATCACACTAAACATTCGATTGGGAATGTACGTGCAATTCATCCTTAAAAACAATAATATAATTAATTTGTTTTATTTCAGGTAAATCAAATCGCGCGAAAGCAGTACCCGCTCGGTTGCGGCCGTCGCCGCCGACGCCGCTACGGCGAAGGCAACAACAACAGCAGCCAGCGGTACCGCCGCCGCAACAACAGCAGCAGCAATTGGTGGTACCACCGACGCCGCAACAACAGCAGCAGCAATCGGCAGTACCACCGCCGCAATACCATCAGCAACAAGAGCCGCCGGTGCCGGCGCCGCAACAACAGCAGCAGCAGCCACAACAACAGCAACAAGAGTCGCGGGTGCTGGCGCCGCAACAACAGCAGCAGCGGCCACAACAACAGCATCAAGAGCCGCCGGTGCCGGCACCGCAATATCAGCAGCAGCGGCCGCAACAACCGCAGCAGCGGTCGCTGCTGCTAGCGCCACAACAATACGAGCCGCCACCGCCGATGACGCTGCCAGTGACACGGTATGCTCCACAGCTGTCGCCCCTAATACCACCGTGGGTAATGCCGGTACCACTTGTGACGTGATTTTTTCAATCAGCGTCACAAATAACACAAGAAGTACAATTTTCTACAGATATCGATTCTTGTTGTTATAGTTCCGGTTTTGCTGCCTCTCACTAACTTTCGCATTACGGTTTTGTTCCCGTATGTTTTCGATTCAAGATATTTTTTTGCAATTATCCTATGAATTTAGTTTTGATTCATTTGTTTATTTTGTTTTGACTTATTTTGTTTTGCAGTTATTTTATGAATTTAGTTTTGATTGATTAGCTTCAGTTTTTGTCAGTTAAGTTTAGTTGGTCGGCGTACTTGACTTTACTCGGTGGTGAATCACGAAGAATTAAAAGCCCGAGTAAAGGAAAGTCCTGACAAGGTGTAGTTGCAAGACGGCAAAGTCCGGTGCAAACCCGGCACCCCGCGACATAGTGCAATGCGTGGAAGAACAGGCGGAGATTTGGTTTGAGTCCCGGGCAAGGTTGGAGCACCTTGCCGCGGTTTTGTCAGTCGAGGTGAGTGCCTTGTTCGCCCGCATTGACTAGGGGTAACGATTGCGAAGATTCCTTCTAGATCCCCGATTACCGCTAAGAATTTCGAGTCTCGTATCGATAACGTAGCGAAATAGTTGAGAGGGCAGTAGCTATCGATCGCGATCTCCGAAATAATAATCAAAATTCGTCGAGATAGTGTGATAGGCAAATCAGTCTGCCGAGAGACGCCCTCGAGGTACCTCGGACTTCTCTCGCGCTCCCGTGTTGACGTTCGGCCGCTCGGTATTGTTCGCGCGCTCGAGTGAGACTATCTCTCTCGCGCACACAGTGTGGCCTAGCTGTCAGTTTCTCGTTCTCGTTCCGGCTATCGCTCGAGTTTGTGAGTTGAGTGTCGCGAAAGAATTTTGTAATAAATTCTTCGCGATCCCGTGGTTGAGTGAAGCATTAGCAATAATGCTCCTTGTGCAACGGTGATAGTGTTTCAGTTCTCGGTGTATCGTGAGATACCGGTTCCCGCTCAGTCTAGGATTAATAGGAAGTTTCGGTGAGTTTTTGAATTACAAGAATTTATCGATCGCTTATAGATCCGTTATTACTACGTTCTCGTTAGCTCGCTTCGATCGTTCGATCAGCTGAGCGTTTTCGGTGCACTCGCGTGCGTTCCCGTTACTTATAGTCAATAAGAAAATTATTCTCTCGCTCGCAAGGGCTCGAGAGTTCGATTTTTTTGTTGTTTCGTTACCGTTCGTTATTTTATTGGCTAAGGATCGCGACCCTCTACCCCAACCCGCATCCTGAGCAACCGTGCATTTCCGCAACCGTTTGCTTTCGCGAATACGTCGGCGTTAGTTCTCGTACCGTTTTCGTTCCGTTTCGTTTTGTCGTTGCGGAGGTCGTAGTTCCACCGACTTCCAGTTCAGTCCGGATTGGTGATTCCGGCGAAACAAAAATCTACCCTGCGGAGGTCGTTCCACCGGCCTCCAGTTTAGTCCGGTTGTTAATACCGGCGAAACAAAAATTAACTGGCGCCCACCGGGACGCCGATGCATCCGCGAGGGTGGACGGCCGAAGGTGACGTAAGTTTCGTTCGCGTTTTGCTCCCGTTTGGTTTGAGCTTTTCGATTTTTGGCTTTTTTTGTATTTTTATTTATAGAATTTGAGTTAGAGTTTCCGTTACGTGAAAAATACGTCACAAATGGCGCCCAACGTGGGGCCACGCCAATAAAATAACCGCTATCGAATATATTTTTTTTTATTTTTTTTTTGTTTCGATTCCGCTAGAATTTTTTTTTCTTTTCTCTTTTTTTTTCTTTTCTAATTCCGCGCGTTATTATTAACGCTCTCCCGCTGTGGATGTTCATACGAACCCACGGGTTTCCGATAACGTCTCGCAGAGTTGAGAGATAGAATTTTTATTATTAATTACATTAAATTTAATTTTTTTTTTTTTTCCCTTCTTTTCCTTTCTCTCTTCTCCAAAACTTTTTTTGTTGTTTATCTCTCAACATCGGTCGAGCGTCCGTTCCCGTATCCTGAAAATTCAAATATTTTCAGTCCGTTTTCGGAAATATTCGCATTTTTCGAATTTTCGAAATTTACGAATATTCTCCCCTGACGCTCGCGCGTTGCGCGCGGCGGGGAAGGGGAAGCTACCGTTAAGCGAGCCTACACTCGTAGGCTTCGTGCGATCGTGCGAAGGTTCTCGAAATGCGACAAACAATTTTTTTTGTTTCTCCCAAATTTCGAAAAGGGCCCTCCCCTCGCACCCCTGTTCGCGACAGCCGGAATAATCGCGTTCGCCGATCATTTCATCGTGAGCGATTAAAGTGATCAGTGCGAACGAGCTTTCGAATTATTTCGAAAATTTCAAAATTATTTGGGGACTTAGAAAATTCTACCGAACCGTAAGTACCCTCGGCTCGAGGTATACGTCGCTTCATCGGGATTTTCCGAGCGATCGCCCATCGATTTCCGCGGTTCCGAATATTTTTTTTTCATTTATTAGTATTATTCTCGCTTTTCGAACCTGAATTAATTTTCAGAGTTCGAAAATTTGTTTCCGATTTTCGAGCGCGAATTAATTTTCGTCGCTCGAAATTTTCCGCTCTTCGAACTTTGAATTAATTTTCAAAGTTCGAAAATTTGTTTTCGATTTTCGAGCGCGAATTAATTTTCGTCGCTCAAAATTTTCCGCTCTTCGAACTTTGAATTAATTTTCAAAGTTCGAGAAATTGTTTCCGATTTTCGAGCGCGAATTAATTTTCGTCGCTCGAAATTTTCCGCTCTTCGAACTTTGAATTAATTTTCAAAGTTCGAAAAATTGTTTTCGATTTTCGAGCACGAATTAATTTTCGTCGCTCGAAATTTTCCGCTCTTCGAACTTTGAATTAATTTTCAAAGTTCGAGAAATTGTTTCCGATTTTCGAGCGCGAATTAATTTTCGTCGCTCGACATTTTCCGCTCTTCGAACTTTGAATTAATTTTCAAAGTTCGAAAAATTGTTTTCGATTTTCGAGCACGAATTAATTTTCGTCGCTCGAAATTTTCCGCTCTTCGAACTTTGAATTAATTTTCAAAGTTCGAAAAATTGGTTCCGATTTTCGAGCGCGAATTAATTTTCGTCGCTCGACATTTTCCGCTCTTCGAACTTTGAATTAATTTTCAAAGTTCGAAAAATTGTTTCCGATTTTCGAGCGCGAATTAATTTTCGTCGCTCGAAATTTTCCGCTCTTCGAACTTGAATTAAATTTCAAAGTTCGAAAATTCTTTTTCGATTTTCGAACGCGAATTAATTTTCGTCGCTCGAAACGTTCTCGCTTTTCGAACTTGCATTAATCTTCAACGTTCGAAAAGGTTCTTTCCGATTTTCGAGCGCGAATTAAATTTCGCCGCTTGAAGCGTTCTCGCTTGTTGAACTTGAATTAATTTTCAAGCCCAACAAATTCGTTCCCGCTCCTCGAGCCCGAATTAATTTTCGCCGCTCGAAATCGTTCTCGATCCTCCGAGCGCGAATTAATTTTCGTCGCTCGAAACTTTTCCGCTTTTCGAACTTGAATTAATTTTCAAAGTTCGAAAAATTCGTTTCCGATTTTCGAGCGCGGATTAACTTTCGTCGCTCGAAACGTTCTCGCTTTTCGAACTTGCATTAATCTTCAACGTTCGAAAAGGTTCTTTCCGATTTTCGAGCGCGAATTAAATTTCGCCGCTTGAAGCGTTCTCGCTTGTTGAACTTGAATTAATTTTCAAGCCCAACAAATTCGTTCCCGCTCCTCGAGCCCGAATTAATTTTCGCCGCTCGAAATCGTTCTCGATCCTCCGAGCGCGAGGTAACTTTCGACGCTCGGGAGTCGCTTCCGACTGCTCCGTCCCGCTAAACGTCGTCGACCACTATGGCGGACGACGGCGCGGTGGGTGGACCTGATCCCGGGGACGACCCGCAAAAGGAGAACCGGGCAGGACGAGCCACCGAGGCAGAGGACGACGACGCACCTCTCTCGGACTCCTCTCCCGAGGAGGATCCGGCGCCTAGACCCCGAGGTACCCCGCAGCGGTATCGGGGCCAGTTGCGGAGAGGGGATGCTGAGCGGGCGGCTCGACATCGGCGTAGAGCCGGAGTTTGGGACGCCCAGCCGACCAATCCCGTGCCACCCATGACCCAGCAAAGGGGGGAGGCAGATCCCGTTGTCGCGCCGATAGCGGCCAACGTTCCCGTTCCCCAGGGAATGCAAGAGAGCATTCCTGAACCTCCGGCCCCACAGGCTGTAGTTCCCGTCGACCCGGGAAGCGGTCGAGGGAACCGACTTGGCCCGCTGGCCGAAGAGGTCCGACGCCGCGTGACGTTGGACCGGGAGGGTTTCGCAGCGCTCGAGGACTGGGAGACACCCGGGTCTCGAACACGCTGGCTCTCGCCTCATCGCGTCCTCCAGGAGGTCCGACGATGGGGCGCGACGTTCTCGGGCCAACCGCATGAGGATGTGGAAGATTTCCTTGCCCTCATCGAGGAAGGCCGTTCACTGATCCCTATCCAGGACGAAGATCTCTTAAAGACGATCACGTTCTGCCTCACCGGTCTCGCCCAGATGTGGTACCGGGAGGAGCGCCGTCTGTTACAGGACTGGGAAGCGGCCAAGGCTGCATTCCGAGAGCGCTTCTCCGATCCCGACTATCAAATCGCGCTTCGCGAGGAGATAGCTTTCCGGACTCAGGGTTCCCATGAGTCGGTTCGCGCCTATCTAAGCTGCATGAGCGGCTTGTTCTCGCGTCTTAGCCCACCGTGGACAGAGCAAGAACGGGTGCGGTACGCATATCGTAATATGCTACCCCCGTTCAAGATCATGATCTCATATCACGATCGGCTAACAATGAAAGATCTCGTGAGGGAAGCTGGTCGCCGGGAACAGGTGATAAAAAGCCTGGACTCTCGCCGACCGCCCCCGAAACCAGAGGCCTCGCTGTGCCCAGGTTTTGCATACCGTGACCCCCGGCACTCGACATCGCAAGCTCCTCGACGCGAACGAGTATGTGCCGCTCAGGAGCAGGAGATCGAGGCGAGGGATGAACCCCGGGGGGAGGAAGGCGAAGAACCCTTCGACTTCCTCAACGCTTTCGTTCCGCCCCGCAATCCGCGGAGGCGAGTTACCGAAGGAGGATCGAAACCCTCCAGTTCCCGTGCGACTGCGGCACCGCCGCAAGCCTCGAGAACCCCGCGCGGCAATCCGCCCCAGCGGGAAGTTACCGCTGGAGCCTCCCAGGCTCCAAAACAGGAAGCCAACGCTCCCAAAGTTCCCGCAAATGACCACTGCTGGAATTGTGGCCAGACAGGTCATCGTCATCGGGATTGCAAGGGGTCGCGACGACTCTTTTGCTACCGATGCGGGCTCTCGGGGGTGACTTCGGCTCGTTGCACCCAGTGCAACCGGGGAAACGCGTAATGAGGCGCGTGAGCGATACGCCCGCGCCTCCGCAGAACTCCAGCCTCGCCCCAAGACCAACGATCCCGCCAAGCTCCCGTACAAAAAGGCCCTGTCGTCGCTGAAAAACTCGCAAGAGGAGACAGAGGCCACTACCGGACGTCGGCCCCGCTCCCGATACGTCGCTCGACGACGTGGTCGTTAATGCAGCCAGCGATGGCCGCGTTATCGCCTTTCGGGTCGAAGTCACGATTTACGGGCGTACCGTAAAAGCTCTCGTCGATTCGGGTGCTACCAGGACGTTCCTCGGGTCGAGCTTAATCAAGTTCCTCGCGGATTTCGGTCTGGAAACCAAACGAATCACACCCCGCTCGGTAATAACTGCGAATAGTCAAATGGAAACGATCAGGGTAGCTTCCGAGGTACCAACGATCCTAGAGGGTCGTTGTACTACCGTTCTCGCACTCCACCTAGCGTCGCTCTCGGAAGAGCTGATACTTGGGTTGGATTATTTACGCTCTGCGAAAATGGTCGTTGACTTCTTCGGAGAGTCATGGTTCTTCCGTGACGCTCCCGAGATCCGACACACTTTCGTTCCCGAGGAGAGAGTATCGAACCTGGCTTTGTGCTGTGGACTACGAACTCCGGATTCCGACGAGGGCGCGCGGTTGCGCGAATTCCTCGATGCTCACGTACCGGATATACCTGCGGACGGGGCAGTCACTACTCTTGTGTCGCACCACATTGACGTAGGCGATAGCCCCCCAGTGAAGCAGAAGCCGTATCCGGTTACCCCGGTCATCCGCGACATCATGTGGGCAGAGGTCGATCGAATGTTGGCCACCGACATTATCGAACCCTCTAGCAGTGACTGGGCGAGTCCCGTGGTCATGGTTAAAAAACCAAACGGCAAGTACCGATTCTGCATTGATTACAGGAAGGTCAATGCCGTTACGAAGAAAGATGCTTACCCCATCCCGAACATGACCGGTATTCTCGATGAGTTGCGACAGGCCAACTATATCTCGACGTTGGACTTAAGCCAAGCGTATTGGCAAGTCCCAATGGATCCCGCTTCTCGTGAGATAACCGCTTTTGTGGTACCAGGTCGAGGCCTGTTCCACTTTAAGCGGATGCCGTATGGCCTCACGAACGCTCCCGCTACGTTCCAGCGCATGCTGGATCGGCTGCTCGGTGCAGAAATGTACCCCCATGTGTTCGTCTACTTAGACGACATAATTATCGTAACTCGGACATTCGACGAGCACCTAGTGTGGCTCCGGAAAGTCCTTGAGAAGATCTCGATGGCTGGACTCGCGATTAATCGCGAAAAGAGCGAGTTTTGTCGCTCAGAAGTCCAATATCTCGGGTTCCTCGTGAATAGCGAAGGCCTGAAGATTGATCCCGCGAAAGTCGCTCCTGTCATCGACTTTCCGATTCCGCAAAATATTCGACAGCTACGTCGATTCCTCGGCATGGCGTCGTAGTACCGGCGTTTTATAGGAGAGTTCGCCACGATTGCAGAACCTCTAACGCGGCTCACGAAAAAGGGTCACCCATGGGAATGGGGTCCCGACCAGCAACGCGCTCTCGATGAGTTGAAGCTGCGGCTAACGAGCTCCCCAACGCTCGCCTGCCCAGACTTCTCGTTGCCGTTCACGTTACAAACCGACGCTAGCGGGGTTGGCCTAGGTGCCGTCCTGACGCAAGTGATCGAAGGTCATGAGAGGGTCATCGCATATGCGAGCCGCGCTCTGACAGCTCCCGAACGGAAATATTCCGTCACGGAACAAGAATGTCTCGCCGTACTATGGGCGATACGAAAGTTCCGTTGCTATCTCGAGGGGTACTCGTTTACCGTGGTCACGGACCACAGTAGCCTACGTTGGTTACATAACTTGAAGAACCCCACAGGTCGACTCGCCCGGTGGGCTTTGGAACTGATGGAGTACGACTTCACCATAGTACACCGCAAGGGCGCTTTGCACCACGTTCCCGACGCGCTCTCGAGAATTCCTGAAGGTCAAGCTGAGGCTGCCATGTGCGCCCGCGACACCCAGGACGCGTGGTATCGCCGTCGCTTCCGCGATGTGTTGCGAATACCCGCTAAGTTCCCGGATTGGAAGATAGTCGATAATCGACTATACTTCCATCGACCGACCGATCTCGCGAACCTCGAATTCGAGGATCTCGACGCCTGGAAGCTGGTACTTCCTCGCGAATCCCGACATGTCGCTCTCGAAGAGTGCCATGCGCTTCCGCAAGCCGGCCACTTGGGTGTTGAGAAGACGTACCGACGTCTATCCACCCTTTACTATTGGCCTGGCATGTTCAAAGATGTTGTCACCTACGTTCGGCAGTGTGAAACCTGCCAACGTTGTAAGGTCGAACAACAGGCTCCCGCCGGCCTCATGGGTCATCGCGTGGTCGACGGTCCTTGGACCGTGATCGCTGCCGATATCATGGGACCGCTTACGCCGGCCTCCACAGGACACGCGTACGTTCTCGTCATCCAGGATCTCTATACGAAGTGGATAGAGATCTGCCCTCTTCGGAAGGCAACTGGAAAAGCGATCTCGAAAGTCATTGATGAGACAATTGTTACTCGATGGGGCGCACCCCGAGTACTGGTCACGGACAATGGTACCGAGTTCATCAACCGGGACATTCGTCAGCTCACGGAACGGGTCGGGATGCGGCATCAAACGACGCCGCCGTACCATACGCAAGCAAACCCTACCGAGCGCGTGAATCGGGTTGTTAAAACCATGATCCGCGCGTATCTCGAAGGAAATCATCGTGAGTGGGACCACCACTTGCATGAATTCCGGTTCGCGTGTAACACCGCGTTCCACAGCTCGCTACAGGCCACCCCGGCCTTCGCGAACTTTGGGCGTGAACCTTCACCCGCCACCTCGTTGCGACGAGAGGTTGAAGGGGATCTCGAGGTGATACCGCGTCCTCCTGAGGAGTGGATGAGGCGTATGGCCCGTCTGGACACCCTGAGGACAGCGTTCACTCACGCTCTCGACGAAGCTTTCCGCAGGCAATCCGAACAGTACAATCTCCGTCACCGAGATCGTGCGTTCGAGGTTGGCGATCTCGTTTGGCGAAAATCGCACACGCTCTCGAACGCAGCCCGACATGTGTCGGCTGCGCTGAACGCCCCGTTTGAGGGGCCATTCATGATCTCGAAAAAGTTATCCCGCGTAGTTTACGAACTAACCGATCTCGATGGGCGATCTATGGGAAAAATTTCGGTGAAGGATTTAAAACCATATTGATCGCCGGAGGTCCCGGCCTAACCATTGTTGCGAGTTGCAGGATTCATCATGCCCGCAAATAAGCCGCCAACACCTGGACGCACCTCACCCTCCGACGACGACGTGATGGTCACGGAGGATTACGAGGAGGTGGCGTGGTTTGACGCCATGGTCACGGAGGCCTATGGGGTGGAGGACCGCAAGGATTTTTTCCTCCGGCCTCCGATGAACGAGATGGCGCAGGCGTGTGCCGCCGCACTGACCAGCTCGGGCCGGCTGGATGACCGGTCGACGGAGGCATTGGTGCGGACGATCGGGGAATTGGCCGTCAACGCTGACGACCGAGATCCCCGATCCCCGCGCCTGCCCTACGTCGACTTAGGCCACCCAGTCGATGCTCCGATGCCGCTGGCACCGGTGGTGGCGGACAAGCCAGCGGAGGTACCCGTGGCGACTCCATCAGCGGTGGACGGGTCGGCGGGGATAGTCGGGGACGAGGGGGCTAGTTCGCTGGCCCACTCCCCCCGGTCCCCGAGCCCTGTTCCCGCGGAGGATCCGTCAGCGGGTTGCTCCCGCTGGACCAAGCCGCGTCCGATCCCGACCGACGTCCCTACGGCGAGTGGCGATCCTCCAAAGGATCCCCGCCACAAGAGGACGACTCGGCGCTCCCGCCATCGTCGGCCGAGCAAGGGAACGAGTGCACAAGGGGTTCCCCCCTTGGTCGCACCTCCCAAAGCCCCGACGACTTCTCGCCCGGTGCAGCCTGTGCAGCCACCGATACCGAGCTACGCGGCGGTCGCTGCGACCGCTGTGGTGGCACCCTCGACGTCGCGCCCGATGCCGTCAAAAGCTCGGCCGGCGCCGTACAAGATCTCGAAGGTGGTCAGACCACCCCCGGTACCGAACCCCACGGCGGTCGGAGCGACCATCGCCGAGGTGATCGGCACGCCGCCGCCTGAGGCTCGACGCTCAGTGGGCCCTATCCGCCCGCTGCCGCGCTCGATCGCCCGGGCGTGCTGGAGTTGTGGGGGGGATGGGCACCGGTACTCACAGTGCCCGCTCGGACCCCCTAAATTGACCTTTTGCCGCCGGTGTGGTCGCAAGGGTAAAACCTTGCGCCCCTGCCAGTCGTGCCAAGGGCAATGGCAGAGGGAAGGGCCGTACATCCCACGAGCGGGTCGATGTGTTCCGCGGGCGGAGCTGAAGGCGGCGGCCCGGGCCCACCGGCTACAACCGGTGGAGACCGACCGACCGAGGACGGTTCCCCCGAGGGAGCCCACTGCGGTGCCGGCCCCCGCACCACCCACGGCGACCAGCAGCAGGCGTCGCCAGCGATCGAGGAGGAGGTCGGCGAAAGCCGCACCGGCCCCTCAAGTTCCCGCATAGGGCCCCAGGGGAGCCCTGACCTCGCGGTTCTCGCCTTGCAGGCTTAGGCTTCGGCGATCGAGCTGCTAGAGGTCCAGTTACCGCACGTGACAACCGTCATGCTTCCGCCCTGTAGGCCTTTTGGCCACAGTTTCCGCCACATGGACGAAAGTCCAAGTTCTCGTACGCGACAGCCGTCGCAGATACCGTTTTGCAGGCCTTTGGGCCTCAGATCCCGCTTTGTAGGCCTCCGGGCCACAAATTCCGCCTATTGGACGAAAATTCCAAGCTCTCGTACGCGACGCCAGTCGCAGCTTCCGCCTTGCAGGCCTCCGGGCCGCAAATCTCGACGGGTGAAGGAACCATCGGACCCCGCTACGGTGCCACCGACCACCGGAATCGACGCCGGAGGATGTTGGGGTAACGTAGAAAATTTCTATGACTACTTGCGGTTGTCCAAAAGGGGGTGGTGGGTTGTCGTACCCGTTGAACAAACAAATTTTTTTTACTTCCCGTTCCACGATCGAGACTTTGTCCCTCGTGAGGGTCCGTCTTACCCCAAACGTTAGTTACCGACGAGCTACAGGGGTAAGAGCAAGAGATCATGGCGACCGAATTACGGGCCGTGGGTCTCTTCCGACGATTCCCGTACCGAGAGGCAAACCCTCTCGTGCGCTCCTCCACGAAGAACTCGAGAGTTATTCGCTGAGGAACCGTGTTAGAGACGAGCCGCTACCGATACACGCTACGCGTGTCAAGATTCCGAAAAGTTCCCGCAACCTCATCAGGTTAACCTCAAGACCTACTGTTCTTGAGTCGTCGTTCCCGTAATCCCCGGATTGGCTACCGTTTCGAACTCTTGTTCGAAACCTCCCCTAAGGGGTGAGGAGTTGTGACGTGATTTTTTCAATCAGCGTCACAAATAACACAAGAAGTACAATTTTCTACAGATATCGATTCTTGTTGTTATAGTTCCGGTTTTGCTGCCTCTCACTAACTTTCGCATTACGGTTTTGTTCCCGTATGTTTTCGATTCCAGATATTTTTTTGCAATTATCCTATGAATTTAGTTTTGATTCATTTGTTTATTTTGTTTTGACTTATTTTGTTTTGCAGTTATTTTATGAATTTAGTTTTGATTGATTAGCTTCAGTTTTTGTCAGTTAAGTTTAGTTGGTCGGCGTACTTGACTTTACTCGGTGGTGAATCACGAAGAATTAAAATCCCGAGTAAAGGAAAGTCCCGACAAGGTGTAGTTGCAAGACGGCAAAGTCCGGTGCAAACCCGGCACCCCGCGACATAGTGCAATGCGTGGAAGAACAGGCGGAGATTTGGTTTGAGTCCCGGGCAAGGTTGGAGCACCTTGCCGCGGTTTTGTCAGTCGAGGTGAGTGCCTTGTTCGCCCGCATTGACTAGGGGTAACGATTGCGAAGATTCCTTCTAGATCCCCGATTACCGCTAAGAATTTCGAGTCTCGTATCGATAACGTAGCGAAATAGTTGAGAGGGCAGTAGCTATCGATCGCGATCTCCGAAATAATAATCAAAATTCGTCGAGATAGTGTGATAGGCAAATCAGTCTGCCGAGAGACGCCCTCGAGGTACCTCGGACTTCTCTCGCGCTCCCGTGTTGACGTTCGGCCTATTGTTCGCGCGCTCGAGTGAGACTATCTCTCTCGCGCACACAGTGTGGCCTAGCTGTCAGTTTCTCGTTCTCGTTCCGGCTATCGCTCGAGTTTGTGAGTTGAGTGTCGCGAAAGAATTTTGTAATAAATTCTTCGCGATCCCGTGCGTGAGTGAAGCATTAGCAATAATGCTCCTTGTGCAACGGTGATAGTGTTTCAGTTCTCGGTGTATCGTGAGATACCGGTTCCCGCTCAGTCTAGGATTAATAGGAAGTTTCGGTGAGTTTTTGAATTACAAGAATTTATCGATCGCTTATAGATCCGTTATTACTACGTTCTCGTTAGCTCGCTTCGATCGTTCGATCAGCTGAGCGTTTTCGGTGCACTCGCGTGCGTTCCCGTTACTTATAGTCAATAAGAAAATTATTCTCTCGCTCGCAAGGGCTCGAGAGTTCGATTTTTTTGTTGTTTCGTTACCGTTCGTTATTTTATTGGCTAAGGATCGCGACCCTCTACCCCAACCCGCATCCTGAGCAACCGTGCATTTCCGCAACCGTTTGCTTTCGCGAATACGTCGGCGTTAGTTCTCGTACCGTTTTCGTTCCGTTTCGTTTTGTCGTTGCGGAGGTCGTAGTTCCACCGACTTCCAGTTCAGTCCGGATTGGTGATTCCGGCGAAACAAAAATCTACCCTGCGGAGGTCGTTCCACCGGC
Source organism: Cryptus viduatorius (assembly GCA_964006125.1). NCBI lineage: Eukaryota > Metazoa > Arthropoda > Insecta > Hymenoptera > Ichneumonidae > Cryptus > Cryptus viduatorius. The sequence continues at coordinate 7,897,043 of OZ023225.1, read as the reverse complement.
CTCCAGTTTAGTCCGGTTGTTAATACCGGCGAAACAAAAATTAACTGGCGCCCACCGGGACGCCGATGCATCCGCGAGGGTGGACGGCCGAAGGTGACGTAAGTTTCGTTCGCGTTTTGCTCCCGTTTGGTTTGAGCTTTTCGATTTTTGGCTTTTTTTGTATTTTTATTTATAGAATTTGAGTTAGAGTTTCCGTTACGTGAAAAATACGTCACACACTGCACCAGCCGGACGCTAATGATAACGACCTTGCGTTGCACACAGAAATCGCATCACTGCAGAGCATTGTGCAATGCAAGGACGTTATTATTACTGAACAACAGCGGACTATCGCACAGCTGCAGCAGCAACTCCGGCAAAAATCCGAGCACACATCGCAGTCACTGCTGCAGCCTGCGATAGAACCACGTCCGGCTTGGTGGCAGATTCGTAAAGACCGGCAGCGGCAGCAGCAACAGCAGCAACAGCGTCGGGTAAGGCTGGCAACGCGTCGGGAGAAATCGATGAATAACGTAAGTAAAATCTATGCAGAGAATGTCTTAATGAGGTACTTGAAGGACAAATATAATCGTAACGCATTCTCTTTGACTGTTACAGAAAATCGAAACAGCCGTGAAAACCGCCATCGCCCAGATGGGTGCGCACGGTCCACCGCCAATGGCCCCGTAGAGAAGCGCGTACTTTTAGTTTTTAGGCACTCACTATAATAATAGGCAAAGAGTGCCTATTAAAATGACCATCCGTTGCTCTTCGGAGTCTGTCGAAGGGGTTACTCCGCAGCGCATACTCCAAAAATTTTTATTTTTCACCATTTGCTTCGGTGTATCTCCAACATCATGCGTAGTTACTTTGAAGTGACTGCGATGAATAGAAATATTTTTTTTAGACTGCGGTGCAATGAAAACAACTTTTTGGCTGAATTTTTCTTCTCGGACGTCCGTATCACACTGTAACTTTAGATGGTGCGAACCAATTTTGTTCTCCTTCGCAGGATTTTTTTATTACATTATTTCCAGTATGCACATTACTTTTAAAACCAATCTAAGACCTTTAAGTATTTTTTCTAAAACATTATTGGCCACAATTTGCATTTGCCTTCGGTCAAGTGTCCGTACGGTGCCATCATAATGAACTCTACGAACCAATTTTTTTCTCCTTCGCAGCATCATTTTGTTTTATCAAAAGCACTGCGCACAGCAAATTTAGAGACAATCCTACATCTCTAACTATTTATTCATCACAATTTTCCATAAAAAACTTATTTTCTCACATCTGATGTCCGTACGGTGCCCCAATTAAGAATCCTGGAAACCAATTCTTTTCTCTTTCGCAACAATATTTCATTGCATCGAAAGCACTATGCACGACAAATTTTGAGTCATTCTGACAAATATAATTTTAATTATAAAATAATTCAAAAACAGTGGTTATAACAAGATTTGCTTTAAAGGTTATGTTATTTAGATTTGCCAAAAATCCATTTTTCATCATGTTAAAAAAAAAACTTCGGTTGTGAAAAATAAAACACGAAATATCATACACAGATTCACAAATGTTTGCGATTTTATTTCGAAAATAATATATTATCACCGAAAATCATTCGCAATATTTTAGCATATTTTATTCACATTCGTAATAAAAATGATAAATTTCACGTATTCACTGAAAAAATTGGTAGTAAACTCACAAAAAACATTCATCGAATATCCAAAATAATTACAATTTCCCAAATAGAACTAAAAAAATCGCGAGTATATATTTTTTCGTTTTATTCTATCTGTCAAACTTTGGAAGCAGATGACAATTTCGTAGCAGACGATACACAGATGCTCATACGTCGCGGCGCGCGTACTCTGTGGCCGGATGATTTTCAAATAAAAAAAAATCGACATCTCGTTTCAATCTTTGTTCCTATTTTACGTAAATATAAATGGATTCTACGCGGTATAGCGCAAATAAAAAGTATGCAATCATAAAAAAAAAGAATTTTCTATCCTTCGACCGTCGAAGATTCATCGCAGCCGAAATCTTTGTCAATTATGTTCACCCGATTTATTCATTTACAGTTAATAATAAAAACTGCAAATTCTTTTTCTGGCAACGTATTTTCTCCTCTTCAAAACAAGCCAAAATAAGAGTCGAAATCTTTTTTCGCTGCCGAGATATGATTTTTTTTAAGCAAAGACTAATCTTACGAATTTTCATAAAAAAACGAATCGTTTTTTCAAATTTCTCGAAATTGCCGTCTCTAATCCTTTCCTCTCAAAGAAATCGTATTTACAAACTGACTCTCCGCGTTATTGCGCAGATAAAAAGTGTGCTATGTTTAAAAATTTAATTTTTTACACAATTTACACACATTTTTATACACATACAATTTAATTTTTGTCAATTTTGTTCGCTGGATTTATTCGTTTACACTTGATAAGAAAACTGCTAATGATTATTCTATCGACGTATTTCCAACGTTTTTTTTTTTTTTTCAAATTTTTTCAAATTTTCGTCGAAATACGAATTTCTTTCATATGCTCACGTCTTGAAGAGTTTTTTTTCGCAAAAAAAAAAAAACAATTGTACTCTTAAAGAACAATTATAAACAATTATTTATCAAGAAAGTGAAAAACACTGAATTTGTCGATTTTACGAGTTATTCCGTACCGAAAAACTTATCCTCGTTTGTGATTAAATAAAATTTAAAAAAATACGATATGATTTGATGCTAAATTTGATATTTTTAAGTGACGATAAATATCAATAAAATTTCATTGAAAAACGAAAAAAAATATCGAATTTCTCAAACTTCTCGTCTCCAATACTTGTCTGTTCTACAGAGACAATAACGAGCTGATTCCATGTATTACGAAGAAGAAAAAAAATATATCTCAAATGGTAGAAATGAAATTTGTTATAAGAGGACTGTCAAAGAGCCTTCGAAGTCGAATTTTTCAAGAATTTCATCAATTTGTAAAAAAATATTTCGGAGCTATCCAAGATGACAAATTTTTTATTCGAGTAACGTACTACTTTCTCTTCAATACAAGACAGGAACCAAAAAGATATATTTTTTCGTTCTCGAGATTGCATTTTTTTGGAGTATCCATAAATATCGATAAAATTTCATTGAAAATCACAAAGAATAGCTAATTTCTTGAACTTTTCTTCTACAATGGTTTGGTTTCCTACAGATAAAATAACGAACTGATTCCATCAATTATGGGGAAGAAAAAAAACACTGAAGGGGAAGGATTTAAAGGGGATATTTGGCCTGAATGCTAAATGGTAATCGTATTGGTGTCGGTACATGTTTTGTGTGTTTGTTTTATATTCATTAAATCTGGTCATAAGTTTTAAGCCAATAAAACGACTTTACTAGACATGATTTGATTCGTTAAATTAATTTGATCAACTTTTACGTGGTGCACTTCGTTATATTTGTCTCGTGTCTCAATATTTGACAATTTATCGTCAAACAAAACGAAAATATCCGTCGTGAATATTAATAATCAATTGGTACAAAAAAGAAATATTTTTATTCGCCGAAGGTTAAACACTATGAATTAATTTACGTAACTGATAAATGTTTTTCCCTCATACGTACTGTCGAAAAGAAACGCAGAGCGCGACGAATAAACATACTTCATTCGTAGCGCATAGCGCGATGTGTAAATACACTCGATACGGAGCGCGTAGCGCGACGTGCACCCCCGTGAGTGCCTTAAAAAATGTCCCGAAGGGACATTTTTCGGGGGGTTTGGGGGGCGGAGCCCACCAACAAGAGCATCTGCGCCCGCAGGGCTCTAAGACGCTTGTTATTTATTTTATTATGGTTTTGTTTTTTTTTTGTTTAGTATAATAATAAAATTAAAAAATTATATCGAATGCTATCGCTGTTAAGTTTATTTTCCTGATCTTTAAAATAAATAAAAATCTCATAAAAAACAAATTAGAAAAAAATAAAAAATCTTTCTTTATCTTTTTTACATTTTCGGAATTACAAAAAATAGTATCTGTCATTTGTTTCCAATATTTTGATAATTGTTTAAATACTGAAGAGACTATACACAATACTAAACAGATTCGGATACTAAACACGAATACATAGGATATTTAGCGAAAATTTCGGTCGTTCAGTTCTTAATCACAATTGTTCATTAATAAAATAACTTTTTTTTTCACTTCGACTATTTTTTTTCGCATACTTTAGTCAACTTTAAGTCAAACAGGTCCCATGTAATTTACTCTAACTGTTTATAACAATATATTTTTGAAAGTTGCAAATTGGCCAAAACTGCTCTACTTAACAAATTTGACAAAAAAAACAGACAAAGTTTTGATTTTACAATAAAATTGAATAGAATCTTCTTTATTCGAATCGATGAACTATATACGGAGAAAATAGTAAAGATTCGAAATTGTTATTTGGTAATTGTTTAAATATTTTTTATAAATTTCCTATTTCAAAAATTAATTTTTTCATTCGCAACTGTTTTTTCCGAATATCATTCATCGATTCGCACAGTAAAGATTCTTTTCAATGTTCTTGGAAAGCAACACTTCGTTAGATACGCATAGTGAAAATGCATTGCCACTTTACAAAAGCGCGTACTGATAAGGGGATTGAAGCAAATGAAAAGTGTCATGGAAGCTTTTTCGTCCAAATAACCGCACGTAATTCGAAAAAAAAGAATTTTTTTTTACAATTACAAATTTATAAAAATATTTAAACAAATAAAGATATGTAAATTTTAAACAAATAAAGAATAACAATTTCGCATTTGCTATCAGTTTTCGCAATTCTGTTCATCGATTCTAATCTAGAAGATTCTATTCAATTTTCTTGTAAAATCAAAACTTTCTGGTATACACGCAGTGAAAAAGCATTACCACTTTATCAGTGCGCGTACTACAAAGGGAATTGCATAAAATAAAAACGGTCATAGACGCTTTATTGTCTAAATCGTTACGCTTGATTTAGAAAAAATAAATTCTAATTGAAAAATTAATTTTTGCAATTAACAATTTATGACAATATTTAAACATTCGTCAAATAGTAATATCGCTTTTCCATTAAATGTCCCCGATTTGTTTAATCGATTTGAATCGAAAAGAGCCTGTACTGATATTCTGTACAAACGATTTACGATTAGGCTTGATTGCGGTGTCAATAAAAAAATACTACAAAAATTACAAAACTCCCGAGTGAAAAAAAGAGTGGAATAACAATTAATTATTCAAATGTCATAGTCATGCGATTTCTCCGTCATTGAGTATGGAAATCTCCCGACTATAACATGTGAATAATTAATTGTCATTTCACTCTTTTTTTCACTCGGGAGTTTTGTAATTTTTGTAGAATTTTTTTATTGCCGTAAACGCGTTTGCCGTAAACGCGTTCCTCGACCCGTAAACATGTGCTACGCCTTTAAGCTCGCATACCTGCAACAGGCCGGTCCCCTCTCCATTCTGACCCCCACTTCACAATTTTATCCGTCGCATCGTCGCTTACCTGGCTTGGTCAACTCACGAGGCTACTGAGAACCTTCAATTTTCGACGTACGCTCTTTTGGACCATCTCCAGTCACCTGGTCCTCACTGAATGTTTAAATCATAAAACAAAGCTTCTTGAGGAAGCCAAAAATAATGAGAGTACGTTCATACAAGCAGCTGGGTATACTGCAAGAAAAGAATGAGAGGAAGTAATATGCCAACGTAGTTGGCAGCTTTTTATTTTGCCAACCGATTTTTGTAATTTTTATAATCACATTCGTTTTTAACATTATTAAACGTTTACTTTCGCGAATAATAAAATAAACAAATATTTCTATCATGTAATCCGTCGACTGACAGCAGCAGACGACAGATGAGCAGCCAAACAATTCGAGCATGTACACTATCTTGCGCAACGCAACGTAACACGATACATTTATCGCCAATCGGACCCTTTGACGATCTCGACACCGAGATCAAGCCTAATCTAAATAAAACTCGTCTGAACAATATTGCACTTGCGCAGGTAGTCACAACTATCGGCGGCGTTTGCAGAAACGCCGAGGAAACGCCCACCCACACTTACCCACTCGCACTACGTATGAGTTCGTTTCCGTGACATCCTAATTCCAGACACAGACATGATCGTTATTTACGTGAATTGTCATCCCAATGTTGCAATGTGTTGCATTGATAGCAAGTTACCAAGCCTTCTACAGGGCGCTCTAACGTATCATTATTGCATCTTTCCTTGACGGAATGGCAGCTGCACTGTGTTTATGCCTTTATGCCGTTGGGATTGAGACAATTTTCGAAAGGATCGGATTGGACCCTTCGACGATCTCGACACCGAGATCAAGCCTAATCGCAAATAAAACTCGTCTGAACAGTATTGCACTTGCGCAACGTCACAACTATCGGCAGCGTTTGCAGAAACGCCGAGGAAATGCCCACCCACACTTACCTACTCACACTACGTATGAGTTCGTTTCCGTGACATCCTAATTCCAGACACAGACATGATCGTTATTTACGTGAATTGTCATCCCAATGTTGCATTGATAGCAAGTTACCAAGCCTTCTACAGGGCGCTGTAACGTATCAGTATTGCATCTTTCCTTGACGGAATGGTAGCTGCACTGTGTTCATCCCTTTATGCCGTTGAGATTGAGACAATTTTCGATTAACAATAATTGATACCAAATGCGCTCTCATTTTCTGAGAGTCGCACGAATACGCAACATGAGCAGGGTCGCCGCCTAATGCTATTGTCGTAGCAAAAGCAGTGGCATAGACTCCGCAAGCGTACTGATCAGGTTGTTTGGTAAAAGGCTGTAGAACTATATCATTCTCTTCGACGTGAGGATAGCGCCTGTGAAGGTATCTCTTCTCCTCCTCATGTAAACGAAGATAGTCACTTCTGCACAAACTGTCATAAATCATGACAGTGGCGCCATCATAATAGACACAACACCAATGTCTAGTAATATTGCCACCTATAATGTGCATATCTCTATCAGACATAACTGGCTTGATAAAAGTGTAATATGCAAAGTAACTTGTGAGATGGAAGCTAAAAGTCGAGTTTTCATGTACGATTGCTTGAAATAAGTCGATGCTGGTGTCATTTGATAAGTTATTACAAGGTAATATATCGTCTACAACTTCTTTAACACTGATGTTATGTCGTACCACTTCCAGAATTCCGCGATATTGTTCCGAAGGTTCCATGTCATCGATCATATCGATTGTTACCCAATTAGCATCGAGGCATGGTCTTTTCGTTGATGCTAGATCGAGTTCCATCGTTGCCTGACCAGAAGTTGTACCACAGTGTCCGTCTATTTCATACGGTACCTGTTCCCGGTCACGCTTTCCTTTTTCCGCTGTTTTCAGACTTTGCTTACCTTTGGCCCGCAAAATATACTCCGGTTCCCGTATTGGCATACTTCTATTATGCCGACTACCCACGATTTCCGGAAGCAAACATTCCAAGTAAAATCGCAATAAGAACGGTTCCATTTTTGAAGCCCAGAATTCATCGTCTTTCAGGACTTTAACGTATTTCACGTCCACTGGCGTCCAGAGGGCAAAAATACAGTACTTTCGTTGTGTAATATGAAGTTGCCCTTGTACTTGATAGTAGTACGCATGATTTTTATTCATTAGTTCGTTATTACGTTTATCAAAAATTGACTTGAGATGCGGAATCTGCGGTATGGCTACGTCCGGAGCTATGTCTTTGGCTGAAAGCAGACATTTAACCTCAACGATACCGTCGTCATCGATGAGACCATCGGGTGACGCTCCTAAATAAGGGATTTCTGCATCTATGAAAAGTCCACACGCCGCAATTCGTTTGTCAAGTTTAATTTCAAGAGTTTTTATTGCATGAAGCTCGTTACTTATACCAAACTGCATGGCTACAGTGTCGAGGACTTTCGGATAACGAATACTTGTAACAAGTTTCGAGCACGAAGTCGACTCAAGCATGCGACATATCGCTCCAAATTTAGACGCAGTGATTATATCGGTCCGCAATTGATGCCAAATTTCACAATTGCTCTGCAATACAGTATCACGTTCGATTTCGTGACGATTATTTTGATATTCTTTCAACTTATTGAAATGATTTTCAACGCAAACATTATATGCATCCTCAGTAGGTCTGGTTTTTTAGCCGATGGACCGTAGTCTTTGTCCGTCCCACGCCATCTTCGACGTCTGCGTACACCGCGTACACGCCTATTTGTCGAAGCTTGAATTTGCCACCTTTCTTCCATTTTATAAACAGTGGCAGGCACTTCCATACCAGCAGACAGATGAACGCGTGAGACGAGTTCTTGCGTGTTGTGTTGGACAGCACCGCCATAAGATTGCATTTGAAATGAATTTTTAAGGCAATGGTTGATTCGTTTTCCGGAATTCAACTTGTTGACAACGGAATTGGCAGATTCGGCTACATTGTTTGTAACATTCTCCAGCAGACTGTCCGCATGACAACTCAAATAACGGACTGCCTCGAACACTGCGCTATACGCTCCGGTTCTATGAAGCTGCGGCAGTAAATTAATTTCATTTTCATTGGGATTGGGACTGGATTGGCAATATTGCGCATCCGGAATGATCACCGAAAACGTGATTGAGTACAACAAAAATATCTTTTTGCAGTTTCATTGCTTGTTCGGGTTTGGAAATCATTTCGTCTTTGCGAACATCGCGTATATTCGTAATTAACGTACGCATATGCAAAGCGCTAGGTTCGACATGACTTTGAAACTTTCCTTTGCCGATCACATCCTTATCGGGAAGACACGTCATTTTGGACTTGGCGGCCTCTCTAATTTTTCTACAGAAGTTACGGAACAAGTGATTATTGCACTCGATTTTGTTGACCGTTACTCCGTGCTCGGCATATGGATTTGCGTCTTGAATCGATTGAAACGTACTTGCATCCCCATCAGCTATGAGTGTTTTATAAATAAGCCCTCGCTTATCAACACTTTCATTGAAGCCTTCGACAATAATGTCAGCCTCCATGGCAGTCGAACTGTTATCACGTCCCCAGTTTTTATAGCATTTATGCTTGGGTGCTTCTCTCTTCAACTGCAGAGCTTTAGCACATACAGAACAATATTTGTTTCTGACACCCACGTGTAAAACCTTTTTAGTCTCAACGCCAATTATCAAAGCGTTACCAGACAGCGAATCGTGTTTCCCTCCATGGTACGACCGCTTAGCCCAATACCCATCTGCGACGACATTGATATACGGGATATCGTTGATAATGTGTCCTTTGTTGACAGCTATTTCGCGCTCTTCTTCTGCTGCTTTCTGCATTTCTTCTTCAGAACATGCAACGAACTTTTCGTAAAGCTTATCACGATACTTGCGATACGTGACATGAGACATACAAGGAACTCCCATTATTGCCAGCATTTCTTCCAGTGCATTATATCCGGTACCAGAACTAACCGTACCACATACAACACCTTCGTTAATACTCATAACGTTAAGTTGGTCGCGGTCAGTCCATACACTGCCGATGTATTGACAGTCGTCACATTCGAAAAACAATTGTGTCCGCAATCCACGATCCACAAAGTTTCGTAATTTCAAAGAAGTGAAAGGACACTCGAGTGATCTGTTATGTTTACTAAACTGCTCACGAAGCTGCTCAAGTACAAAGGTTAAATCAACTATACGCCGACCGTTTATTTTGACCTCCGGAAGATTGTTTGAGTTTGCCGAATCGTCACACGTATCCGAATAAATGGATTCTTCCGAAACAAGAATTTCTTCGCCGGAACTGTCGAAACTCGTTTCTGGTGAATCAGAAACAACCGGAGTTTCTACTGAAACGACACTTCCAATTCCGTCTATTTCATGAACGGTGTCAGTTGACAACCCGATTTCAACGAGATCATCAGATTCTCGGATCGATGTTATCTCGGAAGTCGCGGATGCTATTTGGATATCACATAATTCTATGATATCTACTATTTCTACTATTTCATTACCGGCTTCAATTTGGATCTCGGTTGCGAGTAACTTGTCCATAGATTTTGCAGGCGAATCGTCACATCCATCAATAACTTCTGCAATGTTTGGGACGACCTTGTCATTACGTCTGTACAAGAAAAAGATTGGGTTTTATAACAAGTACAGATGTTTTATAACACGATGAAACTCTACCCGCTGTCGCATTAAAATATAACACTTATGTTATGAAACGCTAAAATTACAACCGAAAATGACGTCAAAAACATAAATTCAAACTGATGGTTACGTTCAAAGCCATACAACACGTGATGCAAATGCGTCAAAATCGGATGTGACGTCATACGGACGCATATAAACCGGACATTACGTCGTGCAAGTGTAATTTGTAAAGTGACTTTAACAAAAACCATTGAAACGACAGAAAATAGCATTTCAGTTGAGGATTATTTCCGAGAGATTACCGACTAAAGGTTTTTTCAATAATGTGACATCGGTGAAGCAAAATGCACGGTCGTTACCCTACAGGGGTGGATATTGCAAGAGGGCTGCATTTGAACGAAAAGTCGATGAGGACTTTATCGTTCGAAATCGACCAAGGAATGTAAAAAAAATGATTGTCATTAAAAAAATTCATTTTCGGAAATAAATATTTAAAGAATTGTTTAAACAATCGAAAAATCAACATTTTCATCTTGCACTATTTTTCCCGATATCTCGATGTCGATTCAAATCGAAAAGGTCCTGTACCACTTTTTCGTGGGAGCGAGACTTTTCCAGATATCGGTTGGGGAAAATTCACGGTCGTTACCCTACAGGGGTGGATATTGTGAGAGGGTTGCATTTCAACGAAAAGTCGATGAGGACTTTATCGTTCGAAATCGACCAAGGAATGTAAAAAAAAAATGATTGTCGATCAAAAAATTAATTTTCGTAAATAAAAATTGAAAAAATTGTTTAAATAATCGAAAAATTATCATTTTCATTTTGCACTATTTTTCCCAATATCTGAATGTCGATTGAAATCGAAAAGGTCCTGTACCACTTTTTCGTGGGAGCGAGACTTTTCCAGGGTACCAGGGGATACCGGTAGGGCAAAATTCGCGGCTACCCTATCGCTACCCTATCGGGGTAGGTATTGATACGAGGTTAAATTTCATTGAAAATGCCGTAGGGTCTTTGTTTTTCTTTACGAGAAAACAAAAATGTAAAATAAATAAAATGATATAGGGAAGAAAAACAACAATCGTGATTTAGATGGAATCCCCCCCCCCCCCCCCCCCCCCCGGCCATTCCTCCGCTGAGAAGGCAATTGCACAATCCACAGTCCCATGTACCTAGTTAGGCACTCACTATAACAATAGGCAAAGAGTGCCTATTATAATGAGCATCCGTTGCTCTTCGGAGTCTGTCGAAGGGGTTACTCCGCAGCGCATACTCCAAAAATTTTTATTTTTCACCATTTGCTTCGGTGTATATCCAACATCATGCGTAGTTACTTTGAAGTGCCTGCGATGAATAGAAATATTTTTTTTAGCCTGCGGTGCAATGAAAACAACTTTTTGGCTGAATTTTTCTTCTCGGACGTCCGTATCACACTGTAACTTTAGATGGTGCAAACCAATTTTGTTCTCCTTCGCAGGGTTTTTTTATTACATTATTTCCAGTATGCACATTACTTTTAAAACCAATCTAAGACGTTTAAGTATTTTTTCTAAAAAATTATTGGCCACAATTTGCATTTGCCTTCGGTCAAGTGTCCGTACGGTGCCATCATAATGAACCCTACGAACCAATTTTTTTCTCCTTCACAGCATCATTTTGTTTTATCAAAAGCACTACGCACAGCAAATTTAGAGACAATCCTACATCTCTAACTATTTATTCATCACAATTTTCCATACAAAAATGATTTTCTCACATCTGATGTCCGTACGGTGCTCCAATTAAGAATCCTGGAAACCAATTCTTTTCTCTTTCGCAACAATATTTCATTGCATCGAAAGCACTATGCACAACAAATTTTGAGTCATTCTGACAAATATAATTTTAATTATAAAATAATTCAAAAACAGTGGTTATAACAAGATTTGCTTTAAAGGTTATGTTATTTAGATTTGCCAAAAATCCATTTTTCATCATGCTAAAAAAAAAACTTCGGTTGTGAAAAATAAAACACGAAATATCATACACAGATTCACAAATGTTTGCGTTTTTTATTTCGAAAATAATATATTATCACCGAAAATCATTCGCAATATTTTACCATATTTTATTCACATTCGTAATAAAAATGATAAATTTCACGTATTCACTGAAAAAATTGGTAGGAAACTCACAAAAAAGATTCATCGAATATCCAAAATAATTACAATTTCCCAAATAGAACTAAAAAAATCGCGAGTATATATTTTTTCGTTTTATTCTATCTGTCAAACTTTGGAAGCAGATGACAATTTCGTAGCAGACGATACACAGAGGCTCATACGTCGCGGCGCGCGTACTCTGTGGCCGGATGATTTTCAAATAAAAAAAAAATCGACATCTCGTTTCAATCTTTGTTCCTATTTTACGTAAATATAAATGGATTCTACGCGGTATAGCGCAAATAAAAAGTGTGCAATCATAAAAAAAAGAATTTTCTATCCTTCGACCGTCGAAGATTCATTGCAGCCGAAATTTTTGTCAATTATGTTCACCCGATTTATTCGTTTACAGTTAATAATAAAAACTGCAAATTCTTTTTCTGGCAACGTATTTTCTCCTCTTCAAAACAAGCCAAAATAAGAGTCGAAATCTTTTTTCGCTGCCGAGATATGATTTTTTTAAGCAAAGACTAATTTTACGAATTTTCGTCAAAAAAAAGAATCGTTTTTTCAAATTTCTCGAAATTGCCGTCTCTAATCCTTTCCTCTCAAAGAAATCGTATTTACAAACTGACTCTCCGCGTTATTGCGCAGATAAAAAGTGTGCTATGTTTAAAAATTTAATTTTTTACACAATTTACACACATTTTTATACACATACAATTTAATTTTTGTCAATTTTGTTCGCTGGATTTATTCGTTTACACTTGATAAGAAAACTGCTAATGATTATTCTATCGACGTATTTCCAACGTTTTTTTTTTTTTTTTCAAATTTTTTCAAATTTTCGTCGAAATACGAATTTCTTTCATATGCTCACGTCTTGAAGAGTTTTTTTTCGCAAAAAAAAAAAAACAATTGTACTCTTAAAGAACAATTATAAACAATTATTTATCAAGAAAGTGAAAAACACTGAATTTGTCGATTTTACGAGTTATTCCGTACCGAAAAACTTATCCTCGTTTGTGATTAAATAAAATTTAAAAAAATACGATATGATTTGATGCTAAATTTGATATTTTTAAGTGACGATAAATATCAATAAAATTTCATTGAAAAACGAAAAAAAATATCGAATTTCTCAAACTTCTCGTCTCCAATACTTGTCTGTTCTACAGAGACAATAACGAGCTGATTCCATGTATTACGAAGAAGAAAAAAAATATATCTCAAATGGTAGAAATGAAATTTGTTATAAGAGGACTGTCAAAGAGCCTTCGAAGTCGAATTTTTCAAGAATTTCATCAATTTGTAAAAAAATATTTCGGAGCTATCCAAGATGACAAATTTTTTATTCGAGTAACGTACTACTTTCTCTTCAATACAAGACAGGAACCAAAAAGATATATTTTTTCGTTCTCGAGATTGCATTTTTTTGGAGTATCCATAAATATCGATAAAATTTCATTGAAAATCACAAAGAATAGCTAATTTCTTGAACTTTTCTTCTACAATGGTTTGGTTTCCTACAGATAAAATAACGAACTGATTCCATCAATTATGGGGAAGAAAAAAAACACTGAAGGGGAAGGATTTAAAGGGGATATTTGGCCTGAATGCTAAATGGTAATCGTATTGGTGTCGGTACATGTTTTGTGTGTTTGTTTTATATTCATTAAATCTGGTCATAAGTTTTAAGCCAATAAAACGACTTTACTAGACATGATTTGATTCGTTAAATTAATTTGATCAACTTTTACGTGGTGCACTTCGTTATATTTGTCTCGTGTCTCAATATTTGACAATTTATCGTCAAACAAAACGAAAATATCCGTCGTGAATATTAATAATCAATTGGTACAAAAAAGAAATATTTTTATTCGCCGAAGGTTAAACACTATGAATTAATTTACGTAACTGATAAATGTTTTTCCCTCATACGTACTGTCGAAAAGAAACGCAGAGCGCGACGAATAAACATACTTCATTCGTAGCGCATAGCGCGATGTGTAAATACACTCGATACGGAGCGCGTAGCGCGACGTGCACCCCCGTGAGTGCCTTAAAAAATGTCCCGAAGGGACATTTTTCGGGGGGTTTGGGGGGCGGAGCCCACCAACAAGAGCATCTGCGCCCGCAGGGCTCTAAGACGCTTGTTATTTATTTTATTATGGTTTTGTTTTTTTTTTGTTTAGTATAATAATAAAATTAAAAAATTATATCGAATGCTATCGCTGTTAAGTTTATTTTCCTGATCTTTAAAATAAATAAAAATCTCATAAAAAACAAATTAGAAAAAAATAAAAAATCTTTCTTTATCTTTTTTACATTTTCGGAATTACAAAAAATAGTATCTGTCATTTGTTTCCAATATTTTGATAATTGTTTAAATACTGAAGAGACTATACACAATACTAAACAGATTCGGATACTAAACACGAATACATAGGATATTTAGCGAAAATTTCGGTCGTTCAGTTCTTAATCACAATTGTTCATTAATAAAATAACTTTTTTTTTCACTTCGACTATTTTTTTTCGCATACTTTAGTCAACTTTAAGTCAAACAGGTCCCATGTAATTTACTCTAACTGTTTATAACAATATATTTTTGAAAGTTGCAAATTGGCCAAAACTGCTCTACTCAACAAATTTGACAAAAAAAACAGACAAAGTTTTGATTTTACAATAAAATTGAATAGAATCTTCTTTATTCGAATCGATGAACTATATACGGAGAAAATAGTAAAGATTCGAAATTGTTATTTGGTAATTGTTTAAATATTTTTTATAAATTTCCTATTTCAAAAATTAATTTTTTCATTCGCAACTGTTTTTTCCGAATATCATTCATCGATTCGCACAGTAAAGATTCTTTTCAATGTTCTTGGAAAGCAACACTTCGTTAGATACGCATAGTGAAAATGCATTGCCACTTTACAAAAGCGCGTACTGATAAGGGGATTGAAGCAAATGAAAAGTGTCATGGAAGCTTTTTCGTCCAAATAACCGCACGTAATTCGAAAAAAAAGAATTTTTTTTTACAATTACAAATTTATAAAAATATTTAAACAAATAAAGATATGTAAATTTTAAACAAATAAAGAATAACAATTTCGCATTTGCTATCAGTTTTCGCAATTCTGTTCATCGATTCTAATCTAGAAGATTCTATTCAATTTTCTTGTAAAATCAAAACTTTCTGGTATACACGCAGTGAAAAAGCATTACCACTTTATCAGTGCGCGTACTACAAAGGGAATTGCATAAAATAAAAACGGTCATAGACGCTTTATTGTCTAAATCGTTACGCTTGATTTAGAAAAAATAAATTCTAATTGAAAAATTAATTTTTGCAATTAACAATTTATGACAATATTTAAACATTCGTCAAATAGTAATATCGCTTTTCCATTAAATGTCCCCGATTTGTTTAATCGATTTGAATCGAAAAGAGCCTGTACTGATATTCTGTACAAACGATTTACGATTAGGCTTGATTGCGGTGTCAATAAAAAAATACTACAAAAATTACAAAACTCCCGAGTGAAAAAAAGAGTGGAATAACAATTAATTATTCAAATGTCATAGTCATGCGATTTCTCCGTCATTGAGTATGGAAATCTCCCGACTATAACATGTGAATAATTAATTGTCATTTCACTCTTTTTTTCACTCGGGAGTTTTGTAATTTTTGTAGAATTTTTTTATTGCCGTAAACGCGTTTGCCGTAAACGCGTTCCTCGACCCGTAAACATGTGCTACGCCTTTAAGCTCGCATACCTGCAACAGGCCGGTCCCCTCTCCATTCTGACCCCCACTTCACAATTTTATCCGTCGCATCGTCGCTTACCTGGCTTGGTCAACTCACGAGGCTACTGAGAACCTTCAATTTTCGACGTACGCTCTTTTGGACCATCTCCAGTCACCTGGTCCTCACTGAATGTTTAAATCATAAAACAAAGCTTCTTGAGGAAGCCAAAAATAATGAGAGTACGTTCATACAAGCAGCTGGGTATACTGCAAGAAAAGAATGAGAGGAAGTAATATGCCAACGTAGTTGGCAGCTTTTTATTTTGCCAACCGATTTTTGTAATTTTTATAATCACATTCGTTTTTAACATTATTAAACGTTTACTTTCGCGAATAATAAAATAAACAAATATTTCTATCATGTAATCCGTCGACTGACAGCAGCAGACGACAGATGAGCAGCCAAACAATTCGAGCATGTACACTATCTTGCGCAACGCAACGTAACACGATACATTTATCGCCAATCGGACCCTTTGACGATCTCGACACCGAGATCAAGCCTAATCTAAATAAAACTCGTCTGAACAATATTGCACTTGCGCAGGTAGTCACAACTATCGGCGGCGTTTGCAGAAACGCCGAGGAAACGCCCACCCACACTTACCCACTCGCACTACGTATGAGTTCGTTTCCGTGACATCCTAATTCCAGACACAGACATGATCGTTATTTACGTGAATTGTCATCCCAATGTTGCAATGTGTTGCATTGATAGCAAGTTACCAAGCCTTCTACAGGGCGCTCTAACGTATCATTATTGCATCTTTCCTTGACGGAATGGCAGCTGCACTGTGTTTATGCCTTTATGCCGTTGGGATTGAGACAATTTTCGAAAGGATCGGATTGGACCCTTCGACGATCTCGACACCGAGATCAAGCCTAATCGCAAATAAAACTCGTCTGAACAGTATTGCACTTGCGCAACGTCACAACTATCGGCAGCGTTTGCAGAAACGCCGAGGAAATGCCCACCCACACTTACCTACTCACACTACGTATGAGTTCGTTTCCGTGACATCCTAATTCCAGACACAGACATGATCGTTATTTACGTGAATTGTCATCCCAATGTTGCATTGATAGCAAGTTACCAAGCCTTCTACAGGGCGCTGTAACGTATCAGTATTGCATCTTTCCTTGACGGAATGGTAGCTGCACTGTGTTCATCCCTTTATGCCGTTGAGATTGAGACAATTTTCGATTAACAATAATTGATACCAAATGCGCTCTCATTTTCTGAGAGTCGCACGAATACGCAACATGAGCAGGGTCGCCGCCTAATGCTATTGTCGTAGCAAAAGCAGTGGCATAGACTCCGCAAGCGTACTGATCAGGTTGTTTGGTAAAAGGCTGTAGAACTATATCATTCTCTTCGACGTGAGGATAGCGCCTGTGAAGGTATCTCTTCTCCTCCTCATGTAAACGAAGATAGTCACTTCTGCACAAACTGTCATAAATCATGACAGTGGCGCCATCATAATAGACACAACACCAATGTCTAGTAATATTGCCACCTATAATGTGCATATCTCTATCAGACATAACTGGCTTGATAAAAGTGTAATATGCAAAGTAACTTGTGAGATGGAAGCTAAAAGTCGAGTTTTCATGTACGATTGCTTGAAATAAGTCGATGCTGGTGTCATTTGATAAGTTATTACAAGGTAATATATCGTCTACAACTTCTTTAACACTGATGTTATGTCGTACCACTTCCAGAATTCCGCGATATTGTTCCGAAGGTTCCATGTCATCGATCATATCGATTGTTACCCAATTAGCATCGAGGCATGGTCTTTTCGTTGATGCTAGATCGAGTTCCATCGTTGCCTGACCAGAAGTTGTACCACAGTGTCCGTCTATTTCATACGGTACCTGTTCCCGGTCACGCTTTCCTTTTTCCGCTGTTTTCAGACTTTGCTTACCTTTGGCCCGCAAAATATACTCCGGTTCCCGTATTGGCATACTTCTATTATGCCGACTACCCACGATTTCCGGAAGCAAACATTCCAAGTAAAATCGCAATAAGAACGGTTCCATTTTTGAAGCCCAGAATTCATCGTCTTTCAGGACTTTAACGTATTTCACGTCCACTGGCGTCCAGAGGGCAAAAATACAGTACTTTCGTTGTGTAATATGAAGTTGCCCTTGTACTTGATAGTAGTACGCATGATTTTTATTCATTAGTTCGTTATTACGTTTATCAAAAATTGACTTGAGATGCGGAATCTGCGGTATGGCTACGTCCGGAGCTATGTCTTTGGCTGAAAGCAGACATTTAACCTCAACGATACCGTCGTCATCGATGAGACCATCGGGTGACGCTCCTAAATAAGGGATTTCTGCATCTATGAAAAGTCCACACGCCGCAATTCGTTTGTCAAGTTTAATTTCAAGAGTTTTTATTGCATGAAGCTCGTTACTTATACCAAACTGCATGGCTACAGTGTCGAGGACTTTCGGATAACGAATACTTGTAACAAGTTTCGAGCACGAAGTCGACTCAAGCATGCGACATATCGCTCCAAATTTAGACGCAGTGATTATATCGGTCCGCAATTGATGCCAAATTTCACAATTGCTCTGCAATACAGTATCACGTTCGATTTCGTGACGATTATTTTGATATTCTTTCAACTTATTGAAATGATTTTCAACGCAAACATTATATGCATCCTCAGTAGGTCTGGTTTTTTAGCCGATGGACCGTAGTCTTTGTCCGTCCCACGCCATCTTCGACGTCTGCGTACACCGCGTACACGCCTATTTGTCGAAGCTTGAATTTGCCACCTTTCTTCCATTTTATAAACAGTGGCAGGCACTTCCATACCAGCAGACAGATGAACGCGTGAGACGAGTTCTTGCGTGTTGTGTTGGACAGCACCGCCATAAGATTGCATTTGAAATGAATTTTTAAGGCAATGGTTGATTCGTTTTCCGGAATTCAACTTGTTGACAACGGAATTGGCAGATTCGGCTACATTGTTTGTAACATTCTCCAGCAGACTGTCCGCATGACAACTCAAATAACGGACTGCCTCGAACACTGCGCTATACGCTCCGGTTCTATGAAGCTGCGGCAGTAAATTAATTTCATTTTCATTGGGATTGGGACTGGATTGGCAATATTGCGCATCCGGAATGATCACCGAAAACGTGATTGAGTACAACAAAAATATCTTTTTGCAGTTTCATTGCTTGTTCGGGTTTGGAAATCATTTCGTCTTTGCGAACATCGCGTATATTCGTAATTAACGTACGCATATGCAAAGCGCTAGGTTCGACATGACTTTGAAACTTTCCTTTGCCGATCACATCCTTATCGGGAAGACACGTCATTTTGGACTTGGCGGCCTCTCTAATTTTTCTACAGAAGTTACGGAACAAGTGATTATTGCACTCGATTTTGTTGACCGTTACTCCGTGCTCGGCATATGGATTTGCGTCTTGAATCGATTGAAACGTACTTGCATCCCCATCAGCTATGAGTGTTTTATAAATAAGCCCTCGCTTATCAACACTTTCATTGAAGCCTTCGACAATAATGTCAGCCTCCATGGCAGTCGAACTGTTATCACGTCCCCAGTTTTTATAGCATTTATGCTTGGGTGCTTCTCTCTTCAACTGCAGAGCTTTAGCACATACAGAACAATATTTGTTTCTGACACCCACGTGTAAAACCTTTTTAGTCTCAACGCCAATTATCAAAGCGTTACCAGACAGCGAATCGTGTTTCCCTCCATGGTACGACCGCTTAGCCCAATACCCATCTGCGACGACATTGATATACGGGATATCGTTGATAATGTGTCCTTTGTTGACAGCTATTTCGCGCTCTTCTTCTGCTGCTTTCTGCATTTCTTCTTCAGAACATGCAACGAACTTTTCGTAAAGCTTATCACGATACTTGCGATACGTGACATGAGACATACAAGGAACTCCCATTATTGCCAGCATTTCTTCCAGTGCATTATATCCGGTACCAGAACTAACCGTACCACATACAACACCTTCGTTAATACTCATAACGTTAAGTTGGTCGCGGTCAGTCCATACACTGCCGATGTATTGACAGTCGTCACATTCGAAAAACAATTGTGTCCGCAATCCACGATCCACAAAGTTTCGTAATTTCAAAGAAGTGAAAGGACACTCGAGTGATCTGTTATGTTTACTAAACTGCTCACGAAGCTGCTCAAGTACAAAGGTTAAATCAACTATACGCCGACCGTTTATTTTGACCTCCGGAAGATTGTTTGAGTTTGCCGAATCGTCACACGTATCCGAATAAATGGATTCTTCCGAAACAAGAATTTCTTCGCCGGAACTGTCGAAACTCGTTTCTGGTGAATCAGAAACAACCGGAGTTTCTACTGAAACGACACTTCCAATTCCGTCTATTTCATGAACGGTGTCAGTTGACAACCCGATTTCAACGAGATCATCAGATTCTCGGATCGATGTTATCTCGGAAGTCGCGGATGCTATTTGGATATCACATAATTCTATGATATCTACTATTTCTACTATTTCATTACCGGCTTCAATTTGGATCTCGGTTGCGAGTAACTTGTCCATAGATTTTGCAGGCGAATCGTCACATCCATCAATAACTTCTGCAATGTTTGGGACGACCTTGTCATTACGTCTGTACAAGAAAAAGATTGGGTTTTATAACAAGTACAGATGTTTTATAACACGATGAAACTCTACCCGCTGTCGCATTAAAATATAACACTTATGTTATGAAACGCTAAAATTACAACCGAAAATGACGTCAAAAACATAAATTCAAACTGATGGTTACGTTCAAAGCCATACAACACGTGATGCAAATGCGTCAAAATCGGATGTGACGTCATACGGACGCATATAAACCGGACATTACGTCGTGCAAGTGTAATTTGTAAAGTGACTTTAACAAAAACCATTGAAACGACAGAAAATAGCATTTCAGTTGAGGATTATTTCCGAGAGATTACCGACTAAAGGTTTTTTCAATAATGTGACATCGGTGAAGCAAAATGCACGGTCGTTACCCTACAGGGGTGGATATTGCAAGAGGGCTGCATTTGAACGAAAAGTCGATGAGGACTTTATCGTTCGAAATCGACCAAGGAATGTAAAAAAAATGATTGTCATTAAAAAAATTCATTTTCGGAAATAAATATTTAAAGAATTGTTTAAACAATCGAAAAATCAACATTTTCATCTTGCACTATTTTTCCCGATATCTCGATGTCGATTCAAATCGAAAAGGTCCTGTACCACTTTTTCGTGGGAGCGAGACTTTTCCAGATATCGGTTGGGGAAAATTCACGGTCGTTACCCTACAGGGGTGGATATTGTGAGAGGGTTGCATTTCAACGAAAAGTCGATGAGGACTTTATCGTTCGAAATCGACCAAGGAATGTAAAAAAAAAATGATTGTCGATCAAAAAATTAATTTTCGTAAATAAAAATTGAAAAAATTGTTTAAATAATCGAAAAATTATCATTTTCATTTTGCACTATTTTTCCCAATATCTGAATGTCGATTGAAATCGAAAAGGTCCTGTACCACTTTTTCGTGGGAGCGAGACTTTTCCAGGGTACCAGGGGATACCGGTAGGGCAAAATTCGCGGCTACCCTATCGCTACCCTATCGGGGTAGGTATTGATACGAGGTTAAATTTCATTGAAAATGCCGTAGGGTCTTTGTTTTTCTTTACGAGAAAACAAAAATGTAAAATAAATAAAATGATATAGGGAAGAAAAACAACAATCGTGATTTAGATGGAATCCCCCCCCCCCCCCCCCCCCCCCGGCCATTCCTCCGCTGAGAAGGCAATTGCACAATCCACAGTCCCATGTACCTAGTTAGGCACTCACTATAACAATAGGCAAAGAGTGCCTATTATAATGAGCATCCGTTGCTCTTCGGAGTCTGTCGAAGGGGTTACTCCGCAGCGCATACTCCAAAAATTTTTATTTTTCACCATTTGCTTCGGTGTATATCCAACATCATGCGTAGTTACTTTGAAGTGCCTGCGATGAATAGAAATATTTTTTTTAGCCTGCGGTGCAATGAAAACAACTTTTTGGCTGAATTTTTCTTCTCGGACGTCCGTATCACACTGTAACTTTAGATGGTGCAAACCAATTTTGTTCTCCTTCGCAGGGTTTTTTTATTACATTATTTCCAGTATGCACATTACTTTTAAAACCAATCTAAGACGTTTAAGTATTTTTTCTAAAAAATTATTGGCCACAATTTGCATTTGCCTTCGGTCAAGTGTCCGTACGGTGCCATCATAATGAACCCTACGAACCAATTTTTTTCTCCTTCACAGCATCATTTTGTTTTATCAAAAGCACTACGCACAGCAAATTTAGAGACAATCCTACATCTCTAACTATTTATTCATCACAATTTTCCATACAAAAATGATTTTCTCACATCTGATGTCCGTACGGTGCTCCAATTAAGAATCCTGGAAACCAATTCTTTTCTCTTTCGCAACAATATTTCATTGCATCGAAAGCACTATGCACAACAAATTTTGAGTCATTCTGACAAATATAATTTTAATTATAAAATAATTCAAAAACAGTGGTTATAACAAGATTTGCTTTAAAGGTTATGTTATTTAGATTTGCCAAAAATCCATTTTTCATCATGCTAAAAAAAAAACTTCGGTTGTGAAAAATAAAACACGAAATATCATACACAGATTCACAAATGTTTGCGTTTTTTATTTCGAAAATAATATATTATCACCGAAAATCATTCGCAATATTTTACCATATTTTATTCACATTCGTAATAAAAATGATAAATTTCACGTATTCACTGAAAAAATTGGTAGGAAACTCACAAAAAAGATTCATCGAATATCCAAAATAATTACAATTTCCCAAATAGAACTAAAAAAATCGCGAGTATATATTTTTTCGTTTTATTCTATCTGTCAAACTTTGGAAGCAGATGACAATTTCGTAGCAGACGATACACAGAGGCTCATACGTCGCGGCGCGCGTACTCTGTGGCCGGATGATTTTCAAATAAAAAAAAAATCGACATCTCGTTTCAATCTTTGTTCCTATTTTACGTAAATATAAATGGATTCTACGCGGTATAGCGCAAATAAAAAGTGTGCAATCATAAAAAAAAGAATTTTCTATCCTTCGACCGTCGAAGATTCATTGCAGCCGAAATTTTTGTCAATTATGTTCACCCGATTTATTCGTTTACAGTTAATAATAAAAACTGCAAATTCTTTTTCTGGCAACGTATTTTCTCCTCTTCAAAACAAGCCAAAATAAGAGTCGAAATCTTTTTTCGCTGCCGAGATATGATTTTTTTAAGCAAAGACTAATTTTACGAATTTTCGTCAAAAAAAAGAATCGTTTTTTCAAATTTCTCGAAATTGCCGTCTCTAATCCTTTCCTCTCAAAGAAATCGTATTTACAAACTGACTCTCCGCGTTATTGCGCAGATAAAAAGTGTGCTATGTTTAAAAATTTAATTTTTTACACTTCGACCGTCGGAGATTCATCATATTCGAAATCTTTGTCAATTTTGTTCGCTGGATTTATTCGTTTACACTTGATAAGAAAACTGTTAATGATTATTCTATCATCGTATTTCCAACGTTTTTTTTTTTTTTTTCAAATTTTTTCAAATTTTCGTCAAAATACGAATTTCTTTCATATGCTCACGTCTTGAAAAGGTTTTTTCGCAAAAAAAAAAAAAAACAAATGTACTCTTAAAGAACAATTATAAACAATTATTTATCAAGAAAGTGAAAAACACTGAATTTGTCGATTTTAAGAGTTATTCCATACCGAGAAACTTATCCTCGTTTGTGATTAAATAAAATTTAAAAAAATACGATATGATATGATGCTAAATTTGATATTTTTAAGCGACGATAAATATCAATAAAATTTCATTGAAATCGAAAAAAATTATCGAATTTCTCAAACTTCTTGTCTCCAATACTTGTCTGTTCTACAGAGACAATAACTTGCTGATTCCATGTATTACGAAGAAGAAAAAAAATATATCTCAAATGGTAGAAATGAAATTTGTTATAAGAGGACTGTCAAAGAGACTTCAAAGTTGAATTTTTCAAGAATTTCATCAATTTGTAAAAAAATATTTCGGAGCTATCCAAGATGACAAATTTTTGATACGAGTAACGTACTACTTCCTCTTCAATACAAGACAGGAACCAAAACGATATATTTTTTCGTTCTCGAGATAGCATTTTTTTGCAGCATCCATAAATATCGACAAAATTTCATTGAAAATCACAAAGAATAGAAAATTTCTTGAACTTTTCTTCTACAATGATTTGGTTTCCTACAGATAAAATAACGAACAGATTCCATCAATTATGTGGAAGTAAAAAAACACTGAAGGGGAAGGATTTAAAGGGGATATTTGGCCTGAATGCTAAATGGTTTGTTTTATATTCATTAAATCTGGTCATAAGTTTCAAGCCAATAAAACGACTTTACTAGACATGATTTGATTCGTTAAATTAATTTGATCAACTTCTACGTGGTGCAATTCGTTATATTTGTCTCGTGTCTCAATATTTGACAATTTATCGTCAAACAAAAAGGAAATATCCGTCGTGAATATTAATAATCAATTGGTACAAAAAAGAAATATTTTTATTCGACGAAGGTTAAACACTATGAATTAATTTTCGTAACTGACAAATGTTTTTCCCTCATACGTACTTTCGAAAAGAAACGCAGAGCGCGACGTATAAACATACTTCATCCGTAGCGCATAGCGCGATGTGTAAATACACTCGATACGGAGCGCGTAGCGCGACGTGCACCCCCGTGAGGGCCTTAAAAAATGTCCCTCTGGGACATTTTTCGGGGGGTTTGGGGGGCGGAGCCCACCAACAAGAGCATCTGCGCCCGCAGGGCGCTGAGACGCTTGTTTTTTATATTTTGAGAAGATTTTTGCATTTTGTGTAAATACTTCTTTCGGCGAGATGAAACACATTTCGAGTTCCTCTCAGTCGCTATCTCGCTCGCACTCAATTCGCCTCGCCTTCACCTCGCCTTACGATTTTCCTCGTGATTACAAATTACTTTATTTTATAAAGAAATAATCACCCGTACTAATGTCATTAATTTACTCTACGATCACACAATGTCATCGCAGTCACTCGTATGTTAATTAAACGTACCTTTCGATTCATTTTTTTCGACGAGTTCGACCGACTCTTTGCCTGTTATTCTTATTCCCCATGGCACTTGTCACTTTATGCTAATGAACTACGTATGTTCAACACCACGCCACTATTATCGTAGCACTATTATCGTTTATCGTAATGATCGTATTAATAAAAAAAAAAAACGTTGAAATCGAAACACTGCAACTTTTCTCGAAAAACGTACGCTTCAGTCCAGCGGCACGTCAATTTCGGTTCTTCTGACTTAGCGCCGTTAGCAGCCGAGTAAAACAGATAAAGAAGGAAAACGTTTGTTATTATTGCATCTCTCTCGCTACGCTACTCGAAGTTCGCAGAACGCTCGTGGCCCGAGATAGAGTAATAGCCTATGTATAGTTTGCATACATTGCATACGTTGTCAGATACAATCGGCGGCCGGCGGCTTGGAATCGCTCGGCGGCCAAAAGTAAAAAATGTATCCCACAGTGGTTGCTACACGTTATTAGCTTACAATATTGTTTTATTGTTTGCATAATTATTAACAACAAACAATTGATAATTAAGGTAGCCCGAGCGCGAGGTGCTCGTTTCGCATAATTTCGACGAAAACGAGTGAGAATTGCAAACACTTCTCGATGGTATAAAAATCTGAAAAAAATGAATGCATATTGAAGGTACTGGAATAATTAATTTTACATAATAATAATTCCAAAATGTTAATAATAAATTGATGAAAAATTAGTTGTCCAAATAATTTCCCGGGAACCCAACTTTTTTTTTTAATGAAAATGATTCGTTTATTTTTCTGAATACGTATGAATTTTTTCAGATTTTTCTAAAGACTTTGAATTCTTGTATTTTTCCACACATTATTCCGATGAAAAAAAAATGCATAATCTTCAGAAAAATCTGAAAAAATTCATATTCAGAAAAATGAACGAATAATTTTCATAAAAAAAATTGGGTTACCGGGAAATTACTTGAACAATTTATTTTTCCATCAATTTATTATTAACATTTTGGAATTATTATTATGTAAAATTAATCTTTCCGAAACATCGGGCACCAGATGCGTGTCACGTATTCTTCGAAGATAAGTCTTGATGTCGCCGTTTTTCATAAGTTCCATTATTACGTACGGCGGTGTATCCTCGGAGACTACCCCGAGAAGTCGAATAATGTGAAAAGTCGAAAAAATGTTCATTACCAAAGCCTCGTTCAAGAACTCGTTCTTTTCTCATTCGCTGTAATTGTCGGCTATCATTTTCGCCGCTACTTGCGTCGTGCAAATAAATATTTTTGTAAATATTAAAAAATAACAAATCTTGATTTTGCACTATTTTCCCCATGATCCGGAAATAACTTCAAATTGAAAACGTCTTTTATCACTTTTTCGTGGAAGCAAAACTTTTCAAGATATTTTTAAATTAAAGGCCCCCGCCCCCGCCCCCGTACCCCATGGGGTACGGGTACTGATTAGAGGGTTGCCTTTGAACGAAAATTTCATAGGAGCTGTATCACTCGGAATGTTGCTAAAAATATAGAAAAGTAATTGTCGAATAAATAAATATTGTTTGTAAACGAAACATCGTAGTATTGTTTAAATAAATAAAAAATAATAATTTCGACTTTCTACTATTTTCCCCGTTATCTGAACATTTGTTCGAATGAAAAAGGTCCCGTACTATTTTTTTGTCGGAGCAAGTCTTTTCCAGATGCAGGTGTTCAAAAATTCAAGGCCATCTCCTACGGGGGTGGATAATAGTAAGAGGGAGGTTGTTTTCGAACGAAATTTTATTGGCGTTCTTTTATTCGTAATCTATTGCCAGGAAATAGACAAAATAATAGTCGGATAAAGAATTCTATTTTAACAATTGAACATTGTAATATTGTTTAAACAATTAAAAAATAAAAATTGTGACTGCATCATTTTTCTTGTTCGTGTTTGTATATCGCTCTCGTTCCATCGTTGGCGAGATATACTCACGATCCGCTAATTTGGAAGAACCTGAACGGACGGTGCTTCACCGAAGCCACATACAACTGGCGGCCTCTAGCGTGAACGTTACGCGACCGGGTTGTAGCTGTGTTTCACGAAATTTTCTCGTGATTATCGACAATTCCTTCGAAACAACTTTTCTCCTGATTTTACTCACGAATCAGCATCGGAACGAATGTATATTATGTAATTTCATACGCGCTATCTAATGAAACTCTTAGTTTCCGCATTTTATCACCAGAAATGACAAAAAAATCGAATTTTTTATTACAGAAATCTGCAAGCAAAATTTTTTGTCCATTTTTAAAATTCTGAAAGTTTCATTAGCGAGATTTACACTTTTGCAGTCTATCTGCAAAATTTCGTTTCATTCGGTGCAAAACTCTACGAAAAAAGTTGATCGAAACTTTTCATGTGAGCGCTCGGGTGTTTCACCTGCTCTTAACACATGTTCGCCGATTGTATTATCGGTAATAATTTCAGAATTCAAATTTCTGAATAGTATGATAGGGGTTCCGATTTTTAATTTTAGGGTATGTTGTGGAAATTCTGGAGGGTTCAGAGAATTTAGAAATTCAATGGGATAATTTGTTACTTGCTACATTTCTGTGACACTGTCGATCGACTGATAGACATATTCATGTGTACCGTAATCTTTAAGCATCAATTCGACGATGAAATTAACTCTGTCCTTTTTCGGCGCAAGGATAGCGCGTTCCCGAAACCAAGAGCCCGTATGTTCTGAAAGTGTCGGTATATTTGGATAGACTTTTGATATAAATTTATGCAGATTAGGTACCACCGTCGCTAATGTTGAATTAATATCAATTTCCCCATTCTCACGTCACGTTTTAAATAGCGTCACGTTTTAAATAAACGCGCATGTTTGTTGTTAGAGTCAAAACTTCGACAGACTCCCACAAAAAAGATGATTTCACACACGCATTAATGGCGTTGGCTTTAGTACCTCTAGGTATTACAGGAAGAGTTTGTCGAAAGTCTCCTGCAAATACTATCGTTGTGCCTCCAATTCGTTGTTCATTGCTTCAAATATCCTTGAGTGTACGATTAAGTGTTTCTATCGACGGCTCATAGCCATTGTGCATTCGTTCCAAACGATGAGTGCATAATTTTGCAATAATTTACCCTTCACACTTTGTTTAGAAGTATTACAAACGGAAGTATCGTTGTTGATTTGCAATGGTAACTTAAAAGCGGCGTGAGCAGTTTTTCCATTAAGTAACAATGTTGCCGCGATGCCCGATGATACAACAGCAAGTACAATTTTACGCTCAGATCGAACTTTTGACAATAACAAATTTATCAAAAATGTTTTTCCCGTACCACTGGATGCATAAAAAAGAACAAACGACCCTCGTTCACCTGTACATTTTGCAAAATTTTGATGTAAGCAGTTTTTTGATCGTCTACTAATAAACATTCACGCTCGTTTACATAATTTAATAATTCTGTGGTGTCTTTGAGTGTCTGTGTGAGCGTCCGTAAGTGTCTGTGAGTGTCTGTGAGCGTCACCGGGGCAAATATACAAGAAAAATCGGGACTTTCTTTTATATATATTGTGTGGAGATTTTCCAGACTCCAGCACTCTATGGCCCCGACAACCCCGTTCCCGCCGCCAGGCGAATACGAAACGAATCCACGACGAGATCACAATACTTTCGCACCTCGGGGTACCCGGGCGCCAGGTACTACGTACGGCCGATCAACGATCAGTTTGAATTTAGACAAGATGCGAAGAAGGGTCCCCGTACGGCGAGGCAAGGCATACAGCAATCGAGAGTCGGGTAACTCAGCCCGCCTGGGAGAATAGTAAAGGGGGGTGGACGGGGAGAGTAACGAAACCTCCCAAATTAAGTTTGCTGTGTAATTTATTGTAATAGAAACGATAGCAGTTATGATGGAACAAACGCCAGTAATGATAGAAATATAGTGGTTGATAAACAATAGATAAGGTAACATCGTGAATCCCGAAACTCGGGTAGGTAGACGCAAAAGATAAATAAAGATAACTAGATAATTTTCTGAAACTATAATACGAGATTCCGAAACCGGGTATGTAGTAAAATAGGTAGGTAAGATAACGCAAAGATAATTAGATAAAATAATGGAAAAATAGTTCGAGCATCGTAAACTAGGTAGGTCAGTTAAGGCAAAGATAATTAGATAAAACGGAGGTGAAATCGCTGGAGAATCGCACCGAGTAGGTAATCGGAGATAGATAATAGAGGTAAGTCAGTAAAGAAACCTCGTTACGATTCTCGCGAACAGTAAATGATAACGGCAAAAAGATAATCAGATAATATTGTCGCAAAATGATTGGAGAATCGCAAACGAGTAAGTAACAGCGATTATTAATCGATCCGGAGAAACAATAAAGGTAGGTAATAGACAATATTCAGAAAATCGTAGTACAGAATACAGAGCTACGGGTAGGTAAACGCGATAGATAGCATTACACTGAGTAGATAAACCGAGAGTAGTCCGATAGCGAAAAGATAGCCTATTAGAGAATCCTCGCAAAATTATCGTCTCGCCGTAACCTAAAAAAAAAATAATAAATGAAGGCAAATTGGTAGGTAAGCGTAATAGCGATGATACACGAAAAGAATATCCAATAAAATTAGTCCATGGTAACTAATGTCGCGACTGCCAAAGAATAATCTCCAAGAAAAAATTATTAACGTACTCACATTACTCCTATCAACCCCAATGGTCACTATCCATTAATAGGAAGACACCGTAACAAAACGTAACGAGAAAAAATTAATCCACAAAATTACCGGCCAGAATCGAGCCGATCGGGTTCCTCGCGTTCTATACAACACTCTCGTCGAGCACGAGAAAATGAAATAATGCGCCAACCGATTCGCCAAATTATTTAACACTTGTTAATTAACCCGAACGGCGAAGAACCGATCGACTCGCATAGAGACAAATGGGACTCGGGCTCACCTCGTATTCCGCCCAGCCGAGAGCGCAATCGAAGACAACGTGCGTTCGCTTCGTCAGTACGACCAGAACTGATTATTCGCACCTCTGGTGATCGACGCGACCCGTTGTCTCTCTCCCCCAATTCTCAGGCAATACCTTTGCGCGTCGTGTGCAAAG
Organism: Cryptus viduatorius; assembly: GCA_964006125.1. Lineage (NCBI taxonomy): Eukaryota > Metazoa > Arthropoda > Insecta > Hymenoptera > Ichneumonidae > Cryptus > Cryptus viduatorius. The sequence continues at coordinate 7,866,624 of OZ023225.1, read as the reverse complement.
GAATTCCTGGAATTCGGCGAAGTCGTACGAGTCGCACAATAGGCAGTAGGTAATGTTCCTCCCCTTATCTTACGCGAGTAGGCAAAGGTAAGCTGAGAAAGAGATACTTTGCGAGGAGAGCCTTGCCACGCCAAGCGCGTTGCCGCGCGCGAATTACAGACAGGGCTCCAAGTACACGAATTACTGTTGAGAATTTTCGAGAATCTTTCTCGAAGGACCCGACAATGGTTGATTGCAGCGGGGGGAGATCTCCTTCGTGAGTATGAAGCCTTCTTCTCTCTCATGGTGGGTCCACACGGTACGAGATTCAACTGCACTTCGCTGCATCCTTCCCACTTGAGCCCCATTAGCAAGACGCCACTCTTCACGGACCGCGATACTCTAAATTCTCGAAGAGATGGTTCAGCTCCTGGCTGATAAGTCAGGAGTGAATAGGCGGCTCTGTATTTTGGACATTATACCACAAAAACTCCGGCTTCCATTTTCTGCGAATACGAGTGATCGGTATTCGTTCGCAAAACCTCCAAACTCCCTTTTGAATTCACGTGAATTAACGGTAACTGCCTCGCGCGCGACCCGCGACGCTACGCGTCACCGCCTGCCCACAAACGTTACAGGTAAATACTTTCTTCGTCGAGTGTCTCGCGAAAGTCTCTAAGTTCTGGCAGGATGTAAAAGGTAAACAATTCGCCGAAGGCGAGAGAAAGAAAAGGAAACTACTGTTCGAGAGTAGATTCGATATAGGCTACGCGATTAAATAATTTTGCGAGGTAGATAACAATACGTACGGACTTAATGCTAAATGGCAGTTCCTAATATTAATTTAAATAATTATGAAGGCACGATACGAAAAAGGGTGAGTTCCAGACGACCGACTGCCCAATGCCCCCTCCGTGCATGTGGCGAGACAAAAATGTCACGTCACAATATTAAGATGTAAACGAGCGTAAATGTTTATTAGTAGACGATCAAAAAACTGCTTACATAAAAATTTTGCAAAGTGTACAGGGGAACGAGGGTCGTTTGTTCTTTTTTTATGCATCCGGTGCACTTGCTGTTGCATCATCGGGCATCGCGGCAACATTGTTACTTAATGGAAAAACTGCTCACGCTGCTTTTAAGTTACCATTACAAATCAACAACGATACTTCCGTTTGTAATATTTCTAACCAAAGTGTGAAGGGTAAATTATTGCAAAATTGTGCACTCATCGTTTGGGACGAATGCACAATGGCTATGAGCCGTCGACAGAAACACTTAATCGTACACTCAAGGATATTCGAAGCAATGAACAACATATGGGAGGCATAACGATAGTATTTGCAGGAGACTGTCGACAAACCCTTCCTGTAATACCTAGAGGTACTAAAGCCGACGCCATTAATGCGTGTGTGAAATCATCTTTTTTGTGGGAGTCTGTCGAAGTTTTTACTCTAACAACAAATATGCGCGTTTATTTAAAACGTGACGCACGAGCAGGTGTATTTTCTGATATACTACTTCAAGTTGGCAATGGAACGTATTCTGAACAGAATGGGGAAATTAAAATTAATTCAACATTAGCGACGGTGGTACCTAATCTGGATGAATTAATATCAAAAGTTTATCCGAATATATCGACACTTTCAGAACATACGGGCTCTTGGTTTCGGGAACGCGCTATCCTTGCGCCGAAAAATGACAGAGTTAATTTCATCAACGAATTGATACTTAAAGATTACGGTACACATGAATATGTGTATCAGTCGATCGACAGTGTCACAGAAATGTAGCAAGTAACAAATTATCCATTGAATTTCTAAATTCTCTGAACCCTCCAGGACTTCCACCACACACCCTAAAATTAAAAATCGGAACCCCTATCATACTATTCAGAAATTTGAATTCACCCAAACTGTGCAACGGAACGAGATTAAAAATTACAAGATTAATGACTTACACATTAGAAGCTGAAATTATTACGATAATACAATCGGCGAACATGTGTTAATACCACGCATACCCATGATACCAGCGAATTACCTATTCGAATTCAAGCGGACCCAATTTCCAGTCAAACTATGTTTTGCGATGACAATCAACAAATTACAAGGTCAAACTTTTAAAGTTGCCGGTATTGATTTACACGATGAATGTTTTTCACACGATCAACTATATGTAGGAGGCTCACGCATAAATTCAGACAAAAATTTATTCATTCACGCACCTGGAGGTAAAACACCCAATTTTGTGTATACAGAAGTTCTCCGATAGGGCGGCAATTTTGAATTGTGGTTTTGATTTTTCAAAATTGTGTTTGTGAATCAAATTTGTAAATTTGGTTAACAAAAATGAAATTGAAATTCAATATACTTTATAATTTTCAATTGCTATTTTTATTTGAGAATGATTAGGCAGTAGTTTTGAAACTCGCTACTGTTACGTCCAAAATGCCGGGGTTTTGCCTCAACAATTTGTTGGTAACCGTTGCACCTTTTAAATTGCCTCGCGCTGGTCAGATCGATGATAAATCGACCTGTACCACACATGGAGTCGATTCCGGATGTCAACGTGCGCTCTTTTTTAAGCCTAACCTTGCGGAAAGTTGCTTGGGATAGAGCCCTAGGAATGCTTGTCGTTACGAAGGTCTAGAGGATCTACATCTGTGTTTTTAATCCCTTAACTAACAGCCAAGGATTTATGAACCTTGAGACTACCTGAGTAGTCGGAGTACCCGAGGGCGTCTCTTTAAACTGAACTGGTAGGAGATTGACAAAGGAAATCATTAAATGGTCATGCAAAAGATCACAGAGGGAAAAATAAAGATGTACTTACGATTGCTAATGGAGAGCAGCGAACGACGGTGACTTCGTGGTTTCTGTTGTTGATTGTGCTGATCGGTGGTCGCGTGTGAATCATTTAAACACGAATAAGCGTTTTTAATGTTTCATCACTTTTCAATGATTAAAGAATAAACAAATAGTTTTCAATAATACACGTAAAAATTGTTTACAAACGTCGGAATGAAATAATAGATCGAAAAAGGTGACAAATTTATCGGTGTTCAGCCGAGAATAGAATTCCGGTGAACTGAGGATCGATGAAAAATATAAGTTTTCCAAACTCGAGAAATTGATGTTTCATAAAAATCGAAAAAAAAAAATGTCGTTGGGTCGAAATTTCGACAGCAAAACGCTCTGTCCGCTGGTTCAACTGACTCTCCCCGAGTGGGCGTTTTTGGTGGGTTATATACCCTTTTTTTCGTATCCGAAGACAATGCTTTGTACATGTAAGAAATTTCCTAAACGTGGTGGGGATGTATTAGATGAGGTGGACGGATTTCGGGGCGGGGTGTACGTATGCGCCTAGTCCGACCTGCCGTATGTCTCCAAGGTTTCGGGCGGTTAAATTTCTCGGAATCGATTGTCCATCCGAGACCGTTGGAATCCTCGGTGGAGATAGAATTTTACTCAGAGTCGCACACGAGGTGTTTTGTAAATTAATACATGTTTTTCGATTCTCCCACTATTGTTTCGTAAGGTGTAGACTTTTACTACTTACATTAAACGTTTCGGTAATAAAATAGATACGTGTTTGTTTATTCCATTCTCAGGAAAGATTGGTAGCCTGAGTTGGAATATTAATAATTTCCTCTTGGTTTCGTGAAGCTTATTAGAAGTGAGGATTTTATAGTTGTATATTCCTTAATTATTCAAGTCGTGGTACAGGGGTACGTGATTTCCGGCAGAATTCTGAAAGTTTTACTACTATTTCTTTAGCGCGTGATTGTTGCTAGGGAGAGACTTCGCACCTTGATTCGCCTCTCCCCCTTTTTTGACATCAGAAGTCTCTCGGAGACCCGTTGATGCATTTTGTCGTTATTGCCAAACGAAGTATCGGTTGTAGTATATGGTTAATATAGATCATCGATCGTATGTGCGTTTATTTGAGGTGGATGGGCATAAGGCCCCGAAGTGACATAAGCGCGCGCCGCGGCGTGATTTTATGAATATGTAATGTGCTCGTGCCTTCGTAGTTCATGCTTTTCTCTAGTCATTGATTTCGCCGGTCACGCGGCATGTGTCACCCGGCCCCCCTCGAATATAAATAAGGTTAAAAACAGATCGTGGGAAATATTTTTGTTCGGCATATTTTTTGCTTATAATCTCGTGTATTATTACTTGTAACCAAGTAACAGAGCATCATTTATTGAAAATATTCATTTCTTTAATTTCCTTGTATTTGTCTTTTCCCTCTCGTCACTTTGAGTGCCCTGAGAGCTATCTTTTTAGTTTGTATTTTAAAAAATAATTTGAGGAATTGAAAACGACTAAAGGTACCTCTCTACCTTCTGCAACGATTCGTATCTATTTCTTTTGCCCCTCTCCTTTCTAACTGTAGGTCCTTATTTAAACACGAGGCGGCTTCGGCAAGTTATCGTTAGAGTGGTGGCCACCGCCCGAAACATTATTTCGGGGGTCTTGGGCCCGGCACCCGGTGGACGTAAGTCCCCTCGCCGATGACTCTCCTACTAGTGGTAAAGAAGCGAGTAGATCCTAGGTTACCATAGGCGGGCTCTTTGTTTTTGTTTCTTTTGGTAGAACGCCGGAGCGCCAAACGGGGCAGAGATTGGATTGTCACCGCCGGTGAATGCCTGGATCTGCTTCTACCAGGAGTCTATTAGATCAATTTGTTGAATTGCCTGCCTGTTTTATCTTGAGTCGTTTTTTTTGTAGATACCGATCACGGCCGTTCACGGCCGATCACGGTTTTGCGAAAAGGAGAAAAGACAACGATTAGATGGAAAAATAAAAGGGTCGTTACGCAGGACGTAACACTACGTAATCAATCTCGAATTAAAATGAGATGTTTAGTTGGTTTACCTTCCCGTGGTGCATCTCGAAAACAAATTCTCGACTCCAAGTCTATGGCACAATTATGAGCGAATTTGGCCAAAAACCAACGAATAAAAATCTATCAATTGTAGTATGACGTTGAATTTTTTTCGTTTATTCTTAAGTATTCTCATACTCAACCGTTTACTTAGATAGTTCCAATGTAATCCAATGCGAGCGCGCGAGCCACGACAACCTGCTAGTGTTTATATATTTAAAATAGTAAAAACATTTTTCCTCAAAAAATGTAAAAAGAAGATGCCAAGTGGTTTAAATAATTTTTTGCCAATAAAAAATGTAAAAAATTAAAAATCATACAAGTCAAGTAAAAATAAAAATAAAAAATCTTTGCTCGACTTTTTGCTTTCTTTCATTGCTACTACATTTATTTATGTTCTAAGGATTTGCCAAGTTTTTTTATTTTTATTTTCACTTGACTTGTATGATTTTTTATTCTTTAAATTTTTTATTCGCAAAAAATTATTTAAACCACTTGGCGTTTTTTTTTTTACATTTTTTGAAGAAAAATGTTTTTACTATTTATTTTATTCTTTTTTTCAATTTTTTTTTATTATTAATTTGAATTATTTATTATTAAAGAAAACTGTTTTATTTTGAACCGTTAAAAATCCGTACGAAACGATTTTTTGTTGTATCACACGCATAATATTTATTATTAATTAAAATCACCACTCGCCTGCAATTAGTTAATCTAATTTTTTCACACACGCATCCCTTTTTTTTACCACGAGAGAGGATTTTTTTATTAGTAGTTTTCGCGATAATATAATTATAAATAACCCCTTAGTATTTAACCTCTATTTCGATGACTTAAGGCGAGAGTACTATTCGCAGATACGGATATCACAAGTTGCTGTGTTCACGAAACTGACACTTGGAAATTGGTAACAGCTAATCGTTCGTTCGTTCCCCTAAACCTTTGTGTATGCAGGTCGCACGCATGGGCACACAGACGCAACACACAGGCATGATGGGACATTGGACAAACAACGGACAGATGAAAAAATCTCTGAAGAAAAATTTATCGTGAAAGTGAGGATTTTTTAGGCGACGTCGCGATATCTCATCATTTCGAGCATCGATCGGGCTGATTCCAGGCGCATTTTAAAGCTTGTATTCGAATTACATCACGAAAGTGTCTTAAGCATTCAGATCCGATGTCTCGTTTTGGAGAAAAAAAGTGTCGAATTTTAGGGCGCACGATATTGGCGTATAAGTACACGGTAGCGCTCGACGCGCGCGGACTCCCCCCGCGGACTTTTTACTATTTAAACCACTTGGCGTCGAAACGCTACCGCGTCTCTTGATTTGACACCCAACATTTAAAAAATGATAATTCTATTAAATTATTACTAATAAAAATATATACACCTCTCGACTCTTACCAGCGAGCTCGGAAAACGAATACGTACCGGAGAATTTTACAAACAGCAACTATTTCTAATGCTTAAGAGGCCGCGAAAAGCGAGCACGGCAGTAACCATGGCGAGGAGTAGAGATCAGGAGTAGAGTAAGGAAGTCAACGTAAGCGCCTAAGAGCGAGCGCGCAATCGGTGCATCCGATCGGTAGTCTGGTGCTCCGGCTGGGCGACGAGAGAGATACAGCCCGAGACCGAGTACTCTCTTAACCACCATTAGAAAGAAAGATCGCGGGTCCGTTCGGGACAACGATTGGAATACAAGCACCCTCCTATTGAAAAATATTGTTTATAATATTTTCCATCTCTGAAAATTGTACTCATTTTCAATGTGACCAGAGGTTTCTTGACTCAGTTCAGTTCATTAAATTTTCATTCTCAACTCATCCATTGGAGCAAAGTCAGCTTTCGCCTTACCATCGAAATTCTCTCTTACTCTATTGTCGAAAGAATTTTCTGTACGAATTGCGTTCTTACAACCAGCAATGTTTTGTATTCTTAAAATTTGCCTGAGACATTTTTCTTTGAATAAACTTTGAATATTACGGGATAATTCCGCGTAAAAGTTGTGTTCAACCGACCTATCTCATCACAACGAACAACGTAAATACAATTTAATTCAATTTCTTTGATATTTCTATAAGTAGAAGTGTATGCAATATCCTCTGTTACTTGAACTCCCCGATAATTCGCCTAGCCGTCGCCAGACATCATTTACACTACTTACAAATCATCATTCAGGTTATCAAATCGTTTGTACCGCAGTGAAATAATTCTACATATTTTAAATTACTGACGATCATTATTTTAATTACGCAACAGACCAAAAATGTCGTAATACCTCTCAGACAAGTCAACGAATAGCGTTCGAAGCCCTATCCTTAGTAATTTTCGTCACGGTTAGACTAGAAACTGGGCAGTTGCGCCGATAATTGATGCCAGGAGTGGTAAAGCAGGGAGAGATCTCTCTTAACTAGCGCGTATTCAATCGTACTCGACGCAACCACACGTTAAAAATTCGGGGGAAAAGAGAAACACCCGCATTTTTGGCTCAACAAGCCATGTTAAGTCAAAATTGATTCAGTCCTTCGGTCAGAATACTACGACAAGTGAAAAAAGTTTGACCATCTCTGTTTTCGCTTCGACAAACTTAGGGGCACCAAAAAATTAAAAAATGTAGTCAACCATGTATACATTATGGAAATCAAGTAGGATTTTCAGTTTTTACTTTCTTCAAATGAAAAAGAAATCAACATTTTATTTTTCGGGTGACTGAGCCCCCTTAATATTGGCACCGAAAAGAAATAACGATAATTACAAACACATTAATTCCATTTTTAAGTCAACTCCAAAGCATCGGGTGTGAGACCTGTGAAATGAGAGCAACTCAGTCACGGCGTAATAACGTTCTTTTTTGTTAATGAAATGTGAAGATCACAAGAGTAAAAATCATTAATGAGGCGATAACAACTCGGTTACATCAAATGGCGCAAAGCATTGCGAATAATCTACCGCCGACACAGATACTTTTTTGCACATACTTGCTATATCGATCTTACAATTTGCAGACAGCCCTTTCAAAATCTAAAGCTTTCATAATAGCACTTTTCTTTCGTTTTTTTGCCTTGCTTTTCAATACCTTTCGCCCGTAAACACAATTCTAACTAAACTCACCGGCGGTCAATAGGTATATAGTAAAACCTCTCTATTAGTCCAAGCGCTGTTTGGGAACCTCTCTAATAGTCCAAAAATAGGCGTAACTCTGCCTTCGCTTCGTAGCCAATGAGCGAATCTCTGTCAGGGACGACCTATGTTAAATAGAACCCCGTCGGTACAGGGCTGTACGACTCTAAACAGGCACCCGGGTATTTTTAAAACTTTCCTTCGCGTTTCAAGAATTTTTATTTTACTGCATCCAAATCGACACAGATACTTTGTCAGAAAATCTATACCAATGCAGTTGATTGAATGTTTGTACAAAATACTAGATTATCTTTAGTCTAGTGCATTACGATATAACAGACAGAGTAAAAGTAACGTTTATCAACAAATTACAAATTAGTTGTTATAATAATATATTATAATTTTCTACGATATTACACTTTTTCAGTTATTATAATAATATATTGACAATTATAATTATAATAATAAGAGCAATACAAAGATTATCAATATTTTTATTATAATTATTAATTAATATACTATTGAACTTTTGAGTCGTCATAATTAAATTTATTTTTTGTTCTCCACATTATTTCGGTCGTGATGAATCGCATTTCTTCTAACTGCATTGAATGATTTTTTTGACAGTCCCAATGAGTTTGAAACCATTTTTGATACGTTGTCAAGGCAGCTAGAGCTTCCGATGGCGAGGTATTAACAACTTCATGCTCATCTTCATCTTCAGTATTGGACTCCGGTGTACAATTATCATGTATTCCAATCTCTATCGCGTTCTCATCTTCTGCCCGGAGCCTGTAATTACAAAGACAGTGAAAATTTAATATTCTATCAATTATACTTATAATAAATACGTTCATAAACAATAATAAGTATGGGACAATATAGTATCTTTGGAGTATTTCATCGTCTGTTAAAATCTGCCAGCCCAAGTCGCGATCACTCGACAACCATGGAGCAATCCTGTCCACAGTTGTTTCTTCATAGCCAGGAACTCTACGCATCAAGTGTAATAGATCGTCTACGTTTTCCGAATGACTAAGGCATTCATTTGTCGAATCGTCTCCACGAAGCAGCTTGTTCCATGCATTCGACAAATTTTCCTTCGTCAGCATATCCCAGGCGCTGGCGATTTTCATGCAGCAATCAGTCATGTTCAGTCCTTTGATGAAACTTGCTACTGCATTTTCATCTTCACTGGCGAGTAACTCTCTTAGGATTTTTCCACGATACAGTCTTTTCATCTTTTCGATGACCCCTTGATCCATCGGTTGGATCAAAGCAGTCACATTCGGTGGCAAATACATCACCTGTAACAAATCATAAAAATATAAATATTTAATTACCATTCCGATTTTAAAAATATTGTAAATATATACATTTAAATATATCATAAACAATGATAAACTTACCTGAAAATTCTTATCAATTGCGTTCAGATGGTCGACTGATGGATGCGACGGAGCGTTGTCGAGCAGAAGCAGTACTTTTTTTTCTTCTCCGTACTTTTTTAACATGTTCCCACGAACGTGAGGTATAAAAACCGTTGAATACCAGAAGGTGAATAGCGCTCGATCCATCCATGCGCTCTTTTGTCCAGCGTACTCGACTGGTAAATTTGCAATATTTTTAAAGCACCGTGGCTTTTGCGATTTACCAATCACAAAGAGTGGCACCTTATCACTTCCGTCAGCATTCGAACACACTAGCACTGTAACTCGGTCCTTCGGCTCCTTTCGTCCTGGTGCAGAAACTTCGTCTCGTGCTGCCAGCGTTTTATTCGGCATGGATTTCCAGTAGAGGCCTGTTTCATCGGCATTGTAAATTTCCGCCAAGCCGTAATTTTTCTCGGCGATAATTGATTTGAAGTTAGCACAAAATTCGCGGCTCGCTGCAGTATCACAGGAGAGTTTTTCCCCTTGCACTGACAGAACGTGTATGCCATGGCGTTTTTTAAATTTCTCGAGCCAACCATTACTGGCTTTAAAATCTTCGGATCCACCGAGTGTTGTATTTAGCGAAATCGCTTTTTCTTGTAAAATGCGACCAGAGACTGATTCGTTTAAGCTTCGTTTTTGCAAAAACCAAGTCAAGAGAGCTTTCTCAAAAACGCTGGTCTCGGCGGCACAAACTCTTTTTTGAGATTTGCTTTTATGCGTAGCAGTTAAATTGGCAATCTTTGTTTCTAAATTCTCCTTATTACACTGAATTCTGTGAATAGTTCTCTTGCAGACACCAAACTCCACTGCAAGTTGATTTTCATTTTCGCCAGATTTCAATCGCTTAATGATTGTTTCTTTCTGATCAAAAGATAAATCGGTTCTTTTTCTGTGCGTCGCCATTTTTCGATGTACCAAAGGATCTTTTATAAACAAATTTTTTATGAAATAAAACAATTATCAATCAAATTTTTTACTAATTAGGTATGCAAAGTCGAAGAATGCAAACGTTTCCCACTTTCGGCACTTCGGTGTTAATTTTTTTTCACTTTTCTTCGTTATACAGACAATGCCGCAAAATATTTTGTAGCAAGTCAAATATCACTCGAGGTTATATGTAAAACGGTTAGATCAATTTCGCTCGTAACTTGATCACGTTTCGAAATCGAATGCGGACGATTTGTTATTACCCAAGGTATTAATACTTTTGCCGATCTAGACTCGAATGCAGATATCGTGGGGTGAGGGATCACCCACCAGTACCTGTCATCTATGCGGCTATTAGGGGTTCGTAACGGTTATCACGGATTATGCACCGCTAGGTTCTTAACAATAAAATATTCACAGCGTATCATAAAATATGTTCCGTTATGTTGAGTTATTGGTTTTCATAAAATACAGCAGTCATAATAACGATTAAAATATCGTATCCAAATCATAATTTATTATTCATCATCGACGATGAGTTTACTAAAAATTGCCGTAGACTTGCAAACAATAAAGCTATACATATCTTTGAAAATTAACTTTGCAAGTCGCTATACACTTACAAAACTAGTGTTCAAATCAGTGTACCGCACAAGAATAATAATTTTATTATTCACTAGCGTCTTTTCTTATTTATAATCTTTATTATTATTTTTTACGAACAAAGAACATTGAAAGGTCTATACTCTGTAAAAAAAAATGATAATTTACAAGTTTATGCATAATAACTTTTACTGATATTACATTTTTAGCAAATTTTGTTGAAAGTGTAAACAAAAATAATCTTCTGGCACTGATTGAATACTATACTTTGTAGGTATAACGTTATAAATTTGAATTTGGCGGCGGCGCACAGCCGTGTACATAGACGCTAGGATTAGTTGCTTTGTGTAGGTAACAGGTAGGCGGAGCCCCTGGACTATTGGAGAGGTTCGACTGGGACTATTGTAGAGGTTGGACTAATATAGAGGGGACTAATTCAGAGGTTTTACTGTACTAGGCCGGTTCTAATCCAACCGGGGCGTTTTGAAACAGGCCGAGGCGTCTTGGCTGGCGAGGCCTGCTGAGTGGGTGGAGCGGGGGAAGAGGGTGGTGGGTGGGAGGGGGGAAGAGGGTGGTGGGTGGGTGGGTGGTTGGCATTTTATTGTATTTAGTGAATCGGTGAGTGATGGGTGGGTGTGGGTGGCAGGTGTGTGGGAGGTGGGTGAATGGGTGGGAGGTGGGTGGTGGTTGACGTTTTTTAAATTTTTCAAATCGATGACTGACAGGTGGGTTAGCCAGGTGGATGGTGGGAGGTGGGTGGTGGGTGGGTGGGCGGTTGACATTTTTTCTCGGAATGTATCGCTTGCTGATACTCCAAGATCGGTCATCAAGTGGTTGTTTAGACTACAATATATACAACCACCCCAAGTCCCTTTCGCCACTTGTCACTCCTGAAAATTTATGACTGAATAGAACAGTCATAGCTAATGAATGCATCGTGCGTCAGACCCTTGTTCTTTACGCACCCTTTTATATTTATGACGGTGATAAGAATTTATAAACAAAACATTCACGTCCAAAGCATGAGCAATGAATCGGATCGTTGTTCTCAGAATTTATTATAGGGGGAAAACTTATATAAACAAAACATTGTGTATGCATTTCACTGAATATTTAAAGAAAAAAAAATCTCGATGGGCTACGTTTATAGTTTAGTCTGCAATTGAACGGCAAGATGAATACAACGAACGCTACGTTCGTGAGGTGCAATGTTAAAAATTCGTGGGAGCTATCTAAGGCGGAACTGAAAACTATTTCAAAGTCTAAGCTTCTCAAATATTGGGGAACGCAAATTCATCTCCTGTGGGATCGGTTACCCGCACATCTCCGTGCTAATCCCGAAGTAGCATTATACCTACCATGCATGGAGCATTGGAATACACCAGATATGAGAACCCACGTTGATGGGCCAGCTCCACGTCGATTGCAATGTGAAAAGTGTCGTTCTAAAGCAGTGATTCATGCAACGAGTGCGTCATAGAGAAACAATAGCGACACGTGTGGTTCGATCAGTTTTAAATGTTCGATGCCGATAGGGTTAGAGACGAAAAAGGCGGAGTCGATGAATAAGATTCTGTGGTGTGGGTGCTACGGTGCAATGATACAAAATCTAATGCAGCAGCTCGAATTGTACCATTCAAAGACGTGATGCAGAGCAAAGACTGGATGCAAAGCAATCGTCATCGTGAGCTAAAACTATGCACCAAACTACTCTTGAAGAATATCAAAGAAGTACAAAATCTGATTCGCACAAGATCAGACTTGCGTTTAATATTGAAGACATTCGCTGACGCCAAAATCCAAGAAAATGGATCTCACAGCTATCAACAAGGTGGGCAAGATGGCGGAATTCCTTCCAACGAAGAAGCTAATCGAGCTGGAAATTCAGCAAGAACATCCGATCAGCAATCTAAAATTCGTGACGACGAAATTCGGGAAAAGGGTCATCGCTGAGGTCAATGGAGAATTCGCTGTCTTCCTACCAGCGCGGCTTGCAAGAGTTTTCGAGGACGACCAGGCGCTGTTCACGCAGATGGTTGAATCATCGCAGAAGAATTATCTCCGCATGACGTATCACGGCGGAAAATACAACAGTGTAACATTCCAAGTCGTGTGAAAATTCTAATCATGTTTGTGTGATAGCCAAATCGAACTTTATGTTGAATAAGTGTTTTCATATATCATTGTATAATACAGTATTAATAACGTAAGTTTTCATTTGTATTGTAAAAGGTTTTCTACGTAAAAAAAAATAAAAATTCATATATGTAAATCTGTTTTATTTCTTTACAAAACACCTTCATTCGTCTACATTGCGCCTTATGTGCATTATCCAAGTCTTCAGAGATTTCACATTCCCATCGGAACAGTTATATTTCATTAGGAGATTCGGCTGATGTGGGCATCTTATGGCGGGTATTGCGGTTGATAGTTTACGCAGCGGTACTCCAGCGTTTCCAAATCGACAACGGACACCGATGTACCAATCATGATGCGATCCAGCCATCTTTTTTTCTCCAAACCCTTGACGAAAACAGTCGTTCCAAGTTTCAAGATAGCGCGAATGAAACTTATAGCCCCGGCATAGGACATTTCTCCAAACTCCCAGGACATTCCGTGAAAATTTCGTTGTAGCCACGAATTCATACACTTGTATTTCGCTGGTAGGTCGGTCCATGGGCATGGCGGTTTAACGAGCAACGTTATAGGATCAGCGGTCATGTCTCGAGCAAGTTCAAGGATGGATATTTCTTTCAGCACAAACTCATCAATCGGTTTCTTGAACCCTTGAACGTCGACGACGAAGTCCATCTTCATTAATACTAACTTGATTCTCCATATGGAGAAGGCTTTTATACCAACTTTTTTACCCCGCCGCTGATTGGATTGTACTCGACTATTCGATCGTGCAATATTAGACAGTATGCTGATGTTCCGGCGGGAAAATTACTCTTAGCTTCAAATTCAAGCCGAATGTCAACAGGTCCAGACTTGAGAGTATCGTTCTGCTTTGAAGGGTGGAGACCGACTCTACACCTTCCAAGTCTACACGAAGTCAACTCTACACCAAATGTCTACACCGACTGACTGTACACGCAAAAATCTCTACACCAAATAACTCTGCACTGAAATCCTAACACTGCATAACTGTACACGCAGACGGTCTGCATAAAAAGTATGCACCAATCGACTCTACACGCGAGCAAGTCTACACCGAATAACACTGCACTTAATACTATACACCTGCTAAATATGCAAGTTGCACACAAAGCAGCTGTACACAATGATAAACAACACGGCACTACGAAAAGTCGACACCAAAAACTCGACACGACGAAAAGTCGACACTAAAAGCTCGACACGAAGAAAAGTTGACACGAAAAACTCGACACCATTTCTTTTTCTTTGATAAAATTCCACGTGGAGTTTTCGGTGTCGACATTTCGTCGTGTCGAGTTTTTCGTGTCAACTGTTACGTCTGGCGAATTTTAAAATTTTATTCGCCGACTTAATTTCAAAATAGCCAAATTTTACAACATTTATAACCGTTTTTGAGAGAAAAGAGGATAGAGAATAAGGTGGAGAGCGAAGGTAGTCCAAAACACACGCATTGCATGTGATTTTATTATCGTCTCTCAGTATAAAAAAATCGATAATTGGACAATAACTAACATCTGTTAATTGGTAAAAGCCAAACATTCAATCATTGGCATAGTACTGGTCATGTACTTGGACGCGACTTGGTGACTATTCGAATTACCGAAAGGGGTGGTATCGCCAGCGGAAATACCTATTCGCATTGCTTAAACCAGACTACCTGGGCAATACGAATCTTTTTCTTTCACTTATCGTTATTTCAGTTATCGCTTGCTTATCGCTCTAACACTAGTAGCGATGCAACTCACGCATTGACACAAGCGTGCAGCCAGAGAATCGGTGTGGCTGTCTCGAAGGAGGCGATTCGAGAAATTACCGTTGTCACTAATGAGTGCAGCACTTCTCGAACAATAAATTAATAATCAATTTTGAACTAAAAACGTAATAATCAACAATTAAGTCAACTATCAACATTTCATCGATCAATAATAACAAAATAATTTCAACATTTCGTTAATAACCAAAAGGTCTCTAAATTTCGTTAATAATATTAAAATCGAGCATGAAATAGAATATTTGGGTCACATCGTTATTAACTAAACATACAAAAATATAATTAAATTAATTTTATAAGTTCTTCGTCTTTAAATTGTTATCTTTACTTGTATTTATCGTAGAACTTTCATTCAAATGCGACAATTATTATTTTAAATTAAGGGGAATATTTTTAGCAATATTTAACTATAAAAATTATTGTTTATAACGGAAATTGTCATATCATAAAATTTAATACTTGTCACCAACCGACCGATCGATAATTACTTGAGGTGGGAGTAGACGCTTCAATGAGGAGAAGTATGGGCCAGGAGACCCCCCGAGACAGTTGATAAATACAAGACCCAAAGCGACCAACGGACAGTTAAAAAGTTGTCAACGGTATTTAACAGTTGAAAGAGTTAAGAACAAGGGTAGTGACAGTTAAGAACGAGGACAGTAACAGTTAAGGGCAATAGTTGAGAATTGGCTGAAAAGAGTACATCAACATTTAAATAAGAATCTAAATCGAAGATATTTAATCGAATAACATTCCGACGGTTAATTAATTTTACAACAATCGAAAAACAATATAAAAATGTGAATTGACTTCTACGAATGTTAACATTGTCCGAATCGAGAAGTTAACAAAAGTGAACTTAAAAGTGTATTGGTGCTGATAAACATTTTAAATAAATTTCAACATTTAATTTACAATCAACGCAAAGTGTTAAACAATTTATTCCGAATTAAATAATTTCGGTTGTTAATTTCAATCACATTGTTAATTTCATCATCTTCAAATATTTTACACAACCAACTGGAAAACCTTGAAGGAAGGAAGGAAGGAGAAATCCAAATTCTCGATCTTCTTCAACTACATTCATCAAATTCAACATTAAACATTTAAATCGACATTTAAATTTTATTTTTAACTCATCAATCACCAACCTAAGTTTTTCCCACCATAACATTTATTTTAAATCTTAACTCAATAATTAAATCAATTTCAATCGTCATCGTGATTTAACTTCGAAGGATAAGCCTTCTTTAAATTAAAGTGTGATTAATAACGTGTGTGATTTCTTCGGCCTCTGGTAAGGAGTGCTAAGGTAGTGAGTCGAGCGTTGGTCAGTGACACCGTACGGGTCAAATCACTACAAGACGCACCGAGCGTACGGCGTCTTATCAGGTAATTTTATAGTAAACACTTCTGTCATATGGTTACTACGCCTTTACTATACGCGTACTACGAGGCAGTGACTCTTTCCACGTGCGATTTTTATTCTTTTGGTTCGGGTATTTAAATCATTAACGCGGCGCACTCTGTACCCTATCCCGAGTAACTCTCCGAAAGGTCAGACTCGAAAAGGGAATAAATCAAATAAAGCGTCTCAATGGTACAAAACGTGTAAAAAGGGATTATATTCCTTGACCGTAATTACCGAGGAAATGCTGATTTGGACGTAACACAACTTTTCGTCGTGTCGAGTTTTAAGTGTCGACTTTTCGTCGTGTCGAGTTTTTGGTGTCGACTTTTCGTAGTGCCGTGTTGTTTATCATTGTGTACAGCTGCTTTTTGTGCAACTTGCATATTTAGCAGGTGTATAGTATTAAGTGCAGTGTTGTTCGGTGTAGACTTGCTCGCGTGTAGAGTCGATTGGTGCATACTTTTTATGCAGACCGTCTGCGTGTACAGTTATGCAGTGTTAGGATTTCAGTGCAGAGTTATTTGGTGTAGAGATTTTTGCGTGTACAGTCAGTCGGTGTAGACATTTAGTGTAGAGTTGACTTCGTGTAGACTTGGGAGGTGTAGAGTCGGTCTCCACCCGCTTTGAACAATCAATTACAATGACTGGAGCATAATTTATAAAATTTTCCTTGTTTAGCAATTGTTCAGCTTCTTTACCATAATAACTAGTTTGGAAATTTGCATACATCTCATATAGCAAAGCGTACTGATTTTGATTAATATCGAGATTCAGGTTGCAATAGGGATAACATTGCGAATTCAAATATAATTTTACATCGCTGATGTTACAATGATCGAAATGACTAACATTTTTGTTAGTACTATTTTTTCTCTTCGTTTGAAAGCCTAGAATAACATATCGCGGCTTTTCCAACTGGGAAGATGTCTTAACGGTCCACACATGCTTCGCAGTAGTGGGGAGTAGGGGATACTCGTACAATTCCCATGTACGAAAGCTCATGGGGATTGAAGCATCTTTGGCTATGAAATTGAGAAGCCGTATTTTCCACTGATCGGAAATTGACACATATGGTACAAGCCATTCTACTTTATGTAGAGCAATTTTAAATTCTTCCGCTGCCGTTTGAATAACTGCATTGAGATCATTTTTTGATCGAGCGAGAATCAACTCATGTTTGGCATTAATGACAATCTTATGATAATCTTCAGCGAACCCAAATATGAAGCTGAGCGGTATGCAGACATCAAAGTAACCCGAATTAGTTAGAGATTTTGTTTCTTCGACATAGAGCCAACCGGTCTTTTCCATTACTGAAGTTTGACTGTGACGTAGAGATGCAAATCCTTTTATCAGACTCGTGAGACCAACATTTTTGTTTCTATCGATTTCGATACCATTCAGTTCATATCGAGCTTCCTCAAACAAATGACAAATTGCATTGTTCACGAGAGTTGTAGAAGTAGCCGCCGCGGATCCATCACCTTTCATGAGCTTTCCACTTATGCGAAGCGAACTCTTGCTCGGAAGCAAGCTGAGATCTTGATGTTGAACTGCAATACGTATCTCATCACTGTTGTTGAAAGATGATGATGCGTAAGGCTGATGAGCATGAATCTCGCAGTGTGTTATGGATTCATGAAAGATGATGGGCGTTTGAATATTCACTATTTCCTCGTCCATCGTATTCGCCAGCAGCAGATACAAAATACGCGGAGTAAATATCGTTTTACAATTGTTTTCCGCGTTGCTTGACCTTGAGACCCAGACTTTTTAGAAGTTGGATGTTCTGATGTGTTAGCACCTTGGGAGCTAGTCGATGACTGATCTGCCTTGCACATGATGGCTTATTATAATTGGCAGGCTTCCGGTTAAAAACTATCGCCATTATTATTATTATTATTGGGATTTAATATGCAACCGAATTGTTATCACTTCCCCGCGGAAATAAACTAAATTCCCGTCCTGATCTACTATTCGCAGTTGAATATGATCAATTACCTTGTGGAGAATAGGGAGATAAATGACGCGTGATGGTACTTCGATAATTTTATATCCCGGCGGGACACATGGGAAGAATTCGTGAATAGTATGTACTTTTCGCTCGTTGATATAAGCACCGGTTGTAAGACTACATTCAACTCTCAAAGCGTTCACTTTGAGAATGGCTACAGGAAGATCGGACTCGTTGTTTTTAGGCACTCACTATAACAATAGGCAAAGAGTGCCTATTAAAATGACCATCCGTTGATCTTCGGAGTCTGTCGAAGGGGTTACTCCGCAGCGCATACTCCAACATTTTTTATTTTTCACTATTTGCTTCGGTGTATCTCCAACATCATGCGTAGTTACTTTGAAGTGACTGCGATGAATAGAAATATTTTTTTTAGCCTGCGGTGCAATGAAAACAACTTTTTGGCTGAATTTTTCTTCTCGGACGTCCGTATCACACTGTAACTTTAGATGGTGCTAACCAATTTTGTTCTCCTTCGCATGGTTTTTTTATTACATTATTTCCAGTACGCACATTACTTTTAAAACTAATCTAAGACCTTTAAGTATTTTTTCAAATTTTTCAAAATTATTGGCCACAATTGGCATTTGCCTTCGGTCAAGTGTCCGTACGGTGCGATCATAATGAACTCTACGAACCAATTTTTCTCTCCTTTGCAGCATCATTTTGTTCTATCAAAAGCACTACGCACAGCAAATTTAGAGACAATCCTACATCTCTAACTATTTATTCATCACAATTTTCCATAAAAAAATGATTTTCTCACATCTGATGTCCGTACGGTGCTCCAATTAAGAATCCTGGAAACCAATTCTTTTCTCTTTCGCAACAATATTTCATTGCATCGAAAGCACTATGCACAACAAATTTTGAGTCATTCTGACAAATATAATTTTAATTATAAAATAATTCAAAAACAGTGGTTATAACAAGATTTGCTTTAAAGGTTATGTTATTTAGATTTGCCAAAAATCCATTTTTCATCATGTTAAAAAAAAAACTTCGGTTGTGAAAAATAAAACACGAAATATCATACACAGATTCACAAATGTTTGCGTTTTTTATTTCGAAAATAATATATTATCACCGAAAATCATTCGGAATATTTTACCATATTTTATTCACATACGTAATAAAAGTGATAAATTTCACGTATTCACTGAAAAAATTGGTAGTAAACTCACAAAAAAGATTCATCGAATATCCAAAATAATTACAATTTCCCAAATAGAACTAAAAAAATCGCGAGTATATATTTTTTCGTTTTATTTTATCTGTCAAACTTTGGAAGCAGATGACAATTTCGTAGCAGACGATACACGCGGCGCGCGGCACGCGGCACGCGGCGCGGCACGCGGCGCGCTCATACGTCGCGGCGCGCGTACTCTGCCCGCGTAGAAAAAATTAGTATGGGATTTCTGGGAGGACGATGGGCGAGAGGCTGGGGTTTATTTGGGATTGAATCTGGGAAGCACTATGGGCAGTCATCTGGGTTTTGGGACCCGGCTGGATGGTTTCCCAGACCTTTTCCCATAGCTTCAGTGGACGGGGGGAATCCTCGTGCAATCAATCCCATACGCTTTTCCAGATTCTCTCCCAGCCGTCGCATACAAACGGGGATCCTCGTGCAATCAATCCCATATGCTTTTCCAGATTCTCTCCCAGCCGTCGCGTACGACCGGGGGAATCCTTGCGCGATCAATCCCATACATAGAATCCCATGTTATGTGTAAGTGAAAGAAGATGAAAAAATAGATTTTGTCAAATGGAAGAAAAAAATAAAAAACGAAAAAATATGCCTAAAACCAATTTTTTTCGACGGATATGAGTTCCCCGAGCAAAGTTAAATGCTGCTGTACGTAATCGGCGTTTGAAATTCGATGTAGGTCCCAAAAATATTGTAAAGTATTGGATGAGTTTAACATAGATCTTTTAATTTATCTATCCAAGCTTTTCCCAGTACATCACATTATTTTTGGGGCCTTAAATGAAATTTAACCGCCGATTATGTACTACAGCGGTTAACTTTGCACGGCGAAATCATATTCGTTGAAAAAAATTAGATTTGAGCATATTTCTTCGTTTTTCATTTTTTCCTTCCATTTGACAAAATCTATTTTTCCTTCTTCTTTCATTTACACATAATATGGGATTCTATGTATGGGATTGATCGCGCGAGGATCCCCCCGGTCGTACGGTACGGCCGGGAGAGAATCTGGAAATACGTATGGGATTGATTGCACGAGGACTCCCCCGTCCACTGAAGCGATGGGAAAAGGTCTGGGAAACCATCTAGCCGGGTCCCAAAACCCAGATAACTGCCCATAGTGCTTCCCAGATTCAATCCCAAATAAATCCCAGACTCTCGACCATCGTTCTCCCAGAGTCAATCCCATACTAATTTTTTCTACGCGGGAGTCTGTATCCAGTTTTTTTGCGTGGACTCTACGGGAAACTTATAGAATTATTATTCATTTTATAAAGCACCAATAGATTTGTCATAGTTTATATAGATTACTGATAATTTCTATAAGCAAACGAATTCTGATCATGTGGAAAAAAATGTGCTTTATACCGCGTTCTGTAATACATATAAGAATTGTATCCAGTTCATATAATATATAATTTCTATGGAAACTATTGCTAATCCATGTTTGAAATCTATATAGCCATATATTCGACAGCGACTACAAAAGATTTGATAATGAGGTAAGACGTATAATGTAATACGCTGCGCCGCGCCGCGTATCTATATGCACCGTATATAGATAATTTACAACATATATAATTCATATATAATCTCTATATACACATTAGCTGTTCCATTCTATTGTCCCTTTCATTGTGAAATAAATCCAGTTTATTATCCATATGCCATAAATCAATTTTTTTATTTTCTTAATTACATTTATGTTCGATATTTCGTCGACTACAACAAAACGTGATGCACATAGAGTGTTAAATTAATCGTATAGGTAGAATATCTTCCGATCAATTAATTAATGGGAACGTAATTAAATATTTGCGTAAAGAGGAATTTCGACAACACAATGTGCTTAAGTACTGGCGGGTGAGAGTACGACGATGCATGCAATGCGCGGCGATGATGTGATACGATTATTGTGACGATAACGACGAGTAACGATTATTGATTTTAAGATATATGTTTCCGGTACAACTAATAACATTCAATAAGATGAGCAATGCATTGACTGGTAATTCCGATCGTTGCGGTTCAATCGCGGTTCAAGTCATGCTGCTTACGAAGCTCATTCAACTTTGATCGGAGACTTGCTTTTATAGTACGATCTTCGACGACGGGCCACTTATTAGCTTCGGCGTGTTTACGAACAAATTCTAAGAAAAAAGAAAATACCGCGATTATTAAAAACATTCACTCGTATCGTAATCGAAGTGATCCACTGCTTACTCAAGATACTCTTGATAGCTTCTTGGTTTAAGCCTGGTTTTGTTGTATCGTCTTTCTTCTTGCCCTTCCCTTTAGCTGTTCCACCTGAGAGCGTGTATTTGAGTAAAGCCTCTTGTGAGAAAACTTCCTCCAATAACATCCTAGCAAGTCCAGTTTGGTTTCTCGCACCTCGCACCACGCTTGATAGAGCAGATTTTCGTACGTAAATGTTTGAAGCTCTTGCTAGTTCCCGCATCTGCTTGTTATAGAGAGTGTAATACATTGGGAGGTATGAACTTCGATATGAAAGCTTCCCGAAACGGTACTCGAGTACAACGCGATGAATAAAATAATGTATGTTCACACTATCGAACGAATTTTATTAGTAGGACAGTTTGACGTCACCTTTCCCGTCTCGTTATTCGAATGCCTCAGAGTCCACGTCGAATTGTTTGCACTCTGTATCGCGTCGGCATCTGCATCGTTACTATTCTCACGATCCGGGTTCAGCGGTTCGATAACATCCTGATAATACATCGGAATTGGTAGTATACATGATGATGCTGACACATACGGATTAAAGTTTTCGAATTGCCTGTACGTTTGTCTTCGGCGTCGGAATATTATCAATCGTTTGAATACTGACGTTCTCAGTTTCTTCTTCTGACGAATCATCGAAGTACGGGACTAAACGATTTTCGAGTGTACGTTCGAATGTTACATTTTTCCTATGCATCGAAGACGCTATAGGACTCAACGAAGGACGCGCTTTATTGACTGAGCTTTTAAAGCGAATCGGCGATGCAATGGGATGGGAAGAATGCCCTGTGACAGGGTTTCGTATGCGGATCGGTGATAGGGCGGGACGTGAAGAACGTGCCGAGATAGGGCTGTTCATTAGAATCGGAGCGGCGGTCGGACTCGGCCGCTCAAAGTTTAATGTTTTTCCAACAGTCGGAGATGTGACTGGTGTCGATTCATTTAAAAATGAACGCTCAAACATAGTCGGCGAATCGTTATCTCTTGAATGGGATGAATAGCGAGACGGATCCGCACGTTCGGCTAGTGATGTATCGAGATCGACGATGTCAAACCTTGCCCTGGTCGAATCATTTTTACTCGTGGATTCGGAGTAATGACAAGAGTTGTCTTCGCCGGATAGAACCGGCGGTTTTTCATTATTCGAAGGTCGCAGTTCCTTGATAAATAATACGGAGTACATGGTTATATTACGGTTATACAACGAAGACTTTAGACACGGATATACATTTTTTTCATTACATTTTTAATATCTTGCAACGTTTCCGCGAAAGTTATTGCCATGTTGATAGCGGAATCGATCTTGCCAGTCAACGACTGCGATGATTGAGATGATTCGGGGATCGATACGTGCGAATTTCGAGCCGAGGGATTACGCTTCGAATTTAGTTTTATCTCGGCAAGGATGTCTTTAGCGGCAAGCGTAGTCGCAACCTTCTTACGTTCTTGAAGCTTCGTGAAAAATAGACAAAAATTCATTGCCAAATAAATATAATAATAAATTTATCAAAGAACTCACACCCGAGCGTGATCGACGCGACGACGATGCGCAGCGGGGGCACGAGCGAGCGTTGATCACGATAATCAAACATTGTGTAAAAACTCAAACAGAATAGAGACCGATTGCCACGTAGGACAAGGAGAAAAAAGATTAAATGTTAAGTCACATAGTTTTTCACTCATGGAAATTTTAGTACGATCGCACTCGGCTGTTGGCTCGCCCGTGCTGTCATCGATCGATACAGCATTTCTGAATCGTTTGCTCCTTTGTAGAACAAGTTCTGGCATTACGTCCGCGGGCTGTACAACTTGACTTTTCCTTTTTTTCACCGCTTTACACATTGCGCTTCGCAGAACACTTTCTTCCCCTAATAGCCGTAGATCCCCAATAGCGGTTGGGACCAAATATACAAATAGGAAGAGTACGCCGACTATTATAATTTTCGTACCTGACGCTTCAATAATCGTCCCGTCGTATTTTTTCGGTCGGATCGCTTCTTCGGGCCACAAGAAAGAAACGTTCATGCCAATCTCGATCTTATCACAATTTCTATCGAATAAAATCGATTTTTTGTGAATAATGTACAAATATCCATCTGTGCAATCCACTAAATACTGCAAATCCCGATTGCAATTAATTTTAGTAGAAATTCGCGTTCGGTTCGTGCTGGGATCGCACGGCGGTATCGATAAAAACGAGCTACCGACAGTTTTATGTTAATTAACAAGCGTTGCTACGCATTGAAACGTATATCGACGAGAATCACTTTAGCTGTACTTCAGGGTATTAATTGAACTACCCATAGAACTTATCACTAGGCAAATAACTAACCTGTTTGGAACGTCGTACTTAATTTTGAGAGTTCTACTTCGACTGACGCGCGATGACAATTTATTGAAGATGGAACGTCGATGTCGTAGGTGGCTACTTGATGACGAGGTAAACGTTTAATTCACGGGAATTACGGCTGATGTGATAATGTGAACTTTCAGCGTCAATGTTACGCAAACGATAAACGAATGAATGTAATTCGTGTAATTCGTCGCGTTCTGCTGACGGAGTTCATCTTACGTTTGAAGGAATCGGCTTTTACGAACATATTTTTATTATTTACACATATTTTAGTGTGAAGATGTTCCGCGATCGACTCTCAATCGTTGGAAAAAACGAAAAGAAACCCACGGCGATATGGACGATTTATCGTTAGGACATGAATATAACCGAGTTGAATATGAGCAAGAGGCGATAATCGAGGTACGAATAAGCTGTACTTGAAACGCGATATAATTCTCGAGCTCGCGAAATTATTTAACTCTTCACAAACCGAATCATTGTCTAACGATTATCCGATAAAGTCTACCAGTTCAGAATGTTTAATTGATTTAAAAATTAACTATATGCGTTATAAAATTTTTTGAAAACAATTACCGCAAAACTATAAAGTGTAACTTCTTTCATTGCAAACAAAAAAAAATAGTTTCTGATATACGTGACGTTGTAGCTGAAAGACAGCAACGTGATTTGGTGTTAACAAAGCTTACCCTCCACGTACGATGGAGGTTTATTCCCAGCAAGTTTATTAGACAATACTTTTAAAGACTTCACATTTTCCGTGCGTTGAATATAGGATGATAGAATCAACTGTCACTCGATACGTGGATTGCGAGAAAGTGATACAGCGTCTGTTACATCAGATCAGTCGGATACGTCGTGAAATAGCGGTGACTTATCAACCTCCTCGTGTCAATCACGAAGAAGCGATGGCGATGAAGATGAATACGTTTATGAAGAGTCTGATCGCGACGATGAATTCATTTATGAAGACGATAATCACGACGGCAATAATCCGATATGGCTTTCTCATCCCCTTTACGTGGGTAGTGATTACACGATTGGGCAGAGTGTCGAGATTATTGTCGACTACTTCTTGAAAAATGCATTGACCAAGAAAAGTCTAGAAGAATTATTACACATTCTCGCGATTCTACCTCAACCGAATTTTCTACCGAAAACGAAATATATGTTGAACAAGCTATTAGAGCCGATAATGCCTTCATACGCGAACGCTATAAAGAAGTACCGATACTGCAACGATTGCTCCAAGATCATAGGCGATTGGTGTGAACTGTGTGAAGCATGCCAAAGTTCGGATATCAACGGTATGTTCGTTGAGTATGATCTTCGATCTGTGTTCAGAGACGCATTTGAAGTACGAAATCTTTGTAATTTCATAGACATGCACGGAAAATCGCATAATAATGATATAGGGGATGGATACATTAGCGACTTTATTCATGGATCGGAATATAGAAAGTTAAAGGATGTAGCGATACCGGGAGAATATGATTTATTTTTGATATGGAATACGGACGGTTTTCCATGCGCTAAGAGTTCCACCGGTCAAATTTGGGCGATTCAAATTCAAATTGCGAATATTCCTCCAGAAAATAGACGAGCTTTCCAATTCGTGTGTGGATTGTACTATTCGGCGCACAAGCCCGAAATGAATTCATTCTTAAAACCTTTCGCTGACGTTATGATCGATCTGTATGCAAACGGAATTAACTGGTACGATAAGAAATCCGGTGTAATGAAAAATAGTAAAGTAATAGCTCCGATCGCAACTTTAGAATGTCCAGCTCGAGCGTCGGTCCAGAACATAATGCAATTCAATGGAAAATACGGTTGCACGTTTTGTGAACATCCGGGGGAAACGTGTAGAGCTGGATTCGGTTTTAATCACGCTTATCGGGTCCTTGATATAGAATCTCCACTCAGGACGCACGAAAAAATGATTTCACAAGCATCGCAGGTAGTCAACGAAGGTGTCAATAATATCAAAGGTGTTAAAGGGCCGACGATCGTTGCTACACTACCTTTTTTCGATATCGCAATTGGCTTTGTGCCAGATTATATGCATGCAATTTTACTCGGAGTCGTTCGTATGTTACTCATGTGTTGGTGCGATAGTCGACATAAGGGCGAACCCTTCTATATAAAGAAGCGATTGCGCGATAAGATTGATAAAGAGCTCGAGGCAATTAAGTCACCGGACGAAATAACTCGAACACCGAGGCCTCTCAAATATTTTAAATTTTGGAAGGCTTCAGAGCTTCGAGCCTTTCTTCTATTTTATTCGCCGATTTTATTGAAGGGAGTTCTGCGTGAGGTGTACTATCAGCATTACTTATTGTTAGTAAGTGCGACGCAATTAATGCTGAAATCGAAGATACACTCGAACGAGATTGATTTGGCCGAATCGTTTTTTTATCTCTTCGCGACAGATATTAAGAATTTATACGGACTCGACAAGTGCTCGTTTAACGTTCACCAGCTGACGCATCTCCCAAGGTCCATAAGGCAATGGAGTCCAATGTGGGCGTGGTCAGCCTTTCCTTTTGAAGATGGTAATGGATACCTTTTAAGACTTACGCACGGCTCTAATAAAATTGACGTGGAGATATGCAATACTTTAAAATATGCGAACGCATTACAAATTCTAAAACAAAAGATTTATTCCGTGAATACAGTGCAATCTGCGAGTACTAATACTTTAGGGTCACCGGTAGTAATGCCATTGCAGCACGATGCCTTACAAGCTTTGCAAAACGTATTGCTTGATCGATTGATAGATATCCGTAACGAAAACGTTCACGTTTATACCAGGATAAAGGTAGGAAAACACATATTCACGTCGCAACTGTATAGAAAGCAAACGCGGCGCGAAAATTCGTTGGTTATTTGGAGTGAATACTCATAGCTGGGTGTTATTCAATACTTCGTCTCTGTCGGTCGTATGTTATTCGCAATCGTGCAAAAATTCGAGGCACAGTCTCACGAATCGGCTGCAATTACCAATAGGGATACGGGAATGAACATGAGTGAGTTTATCACGCCTATTCGCAGCACGTATTGTTTAAGGGCAGTACCTATAAACCACATTAAAGCAAAGTTTTTCCGGATAGCGAACTATGGGTGTTTTCTACCTAATATAATCGAGCAAAAGTTGTAATGAAACATATAGACTTTAGGTTCTTTTTCTCCTTTTGATAGTTGCGGTCATTATTTCCTCGATAACTGATATTAATGAACACGAACGAATATTCACACGATTCTTAACACGCTAATAATTTGTTACATTCGCACGATTAGTCTCGTTATCAGTATTATTGCCTTCATGTATTATCATCATGTGTAAATAAGATGTAGCTATGTAAATAAACGATTCATGTGATGGAATATGTATAACGGATATAGTTATTTTGCAAATCCGGATGTATATAAGTTCTCTATTCTGCAGTTCTTTAAGTTCTGTATTGCATATAATCCATATATGGAATATGTAAATATGATTTTATATGTAGTTGTTACCGGAAATGCACTAATATGGAATTCATATATTGATTATGGATGGTTTTTATATGGGTTGTATATAAATCTTTTATATCTTTATTCTCGTCGGTTTATATCTTTTTTCTCGTCGGCAAATCTGTTGATCTATCGATTCGAGTAATAATCTATACATGCGTATGAATATCTTCATGGCTAGTGACGTAGAAATTTTGATTATGTAGATATACAGACATTGACTATACAGAATATATAAAAATTATATATGTCCACTTTCGTGTACAATTTCAATATAAAACTTTATATGTAACTTGTATATAATCCCTATAAAAAAATTTCACCTGGGATAAACACACACAGTGGTGTTAAAATCAGACCACGCTCTTTAAAGCGGCTGTGAAGTTTTGACTCGATGGCTCGCTCGTCACTTTACCCATCCTCATAGACCCTGTCAAGTGTATACGTGGTGGAGTAAGCGCCTTGTCCGCAGCTCACACTTCGGCGGCATCGAATGTCCCGAAAAATATCAATCGCTGCAAAATGAATAGATGCTGGAGCGTTGTTTATGTTTAGCATCCCTTCCCAAAAACACCCTTTTCACCCATTTCTTCCCGATAGCGAGTATCCTCGTGATTGGCTTTTTTTTAAATTGGTGGAGAGGGTGAAGTTAGAATATCTTTGACTTTGAAAATTAGTTGATCAGTCTACAATCATTCTGCAGCTTCGAGCGCATCGCGAACATCTTATAATTGAGATTTCCGCGTAAAGTATTTACTGTTGAGATTTTCTCACATGTGTTTAGTGTACGTTCACTTACCTGTGAGTGATAAATCGTGATAAGCGTAAAAAACTTGTGCATCTCATGGAGAGGGCATATTCGACTCTTAACGAGAGAACACTACCCGGTGAGAGGCAAAAGTGGATCGACATCGGTGAAAGAAATGTGAAACTTTTGAGTTCGATTTTACGCAAGTGCGATTCACTCACGATTCACGATAAAATTCAAATTCAAGCGACGATAGTGAATTTAAAGTTAATGACCGAAAGGTTTAAAACGACTGGTGCCGGTGCAGTTTCGAAAAAAGTGCAGTGGTCCGACCTCGAGACGGCATTTACGCGGCGCGTACGCACGGGCGTTGTTACAAACCTGCAACACAAGGATTTGACGGAACTCTCAGATGATGCTAAACGCCTCATAATCACGAGATTGAAACGGATGTTGAATGGAATCGCGAGGAAAAAAAGGAGACGTTCTCTCAAGGTCAATGTCATCCTCGGATGTAAATTCAGCGTTACGAAAAACGCCGAAAATCTGGAGGAGAATAAATTTTTCAATACGCGTAATGAAGTCATTCTTCACTCCACGAACACCGATGAGTGGTTCAGAAAACACGTGAAAGAAAAATTGTTGCGGAAAGTGGAAGAGTTTCAGCAAAAGGAATCTGGCTGGACTCTCATCGAAATAATTAATCTGCAATTCAACATGAATAAATATGTGCCACTTCGAGGAGGATTATCCACCTTTGTCAGCGTTCCAAGGGATATTCAACGGAGGCGGGCTGTTATCATCATTACCAACAACGACGAATACTGCTTCCTGTGGTCCGTGACAGCAGCGCTTTCTCCACCGGTGAAGAATCATGGTGATCGCAAAAGTTCGTATCGACATTTCCGTGAAGTGCTTGATTATAAGGATCTTATTTATCCGATGAAGCTAAAAAATATTCCAAGGTTTGAGAGAATAAATAATTTAGCGATTAATGTGTACGCTGTAGAGAGTAAGAAGCAAAAATCGAAAATTATATCGGAAATTGTACCGATATATCTGAGTAGAGCAAAGAGCGATCGACCCACGATACATTTGCTTATGCTCGAAACTTCTATAAATCTCGGTGACAATAATCCTATCCATCATTTTGCGTGGATTAAGAATCTATCACGGCTCGTTAGTTCACAAATATCTCGCCATGAGGCAGCGACTTGGCTTTGCGATAGATGCCTGTGCCACTTTCAGACAGAGACCGTCTTAACCAAGCATAAAGTTGATTGTTTCAACATTAACGGTTGCAAAGTGGAGCTTCCTGCGGAGGATGATAAGATTTTTAAATTTAACAAGCGTCTCAGCGCCTTGCGGGCGCAGATGCTCTTGTTGGTGGGCTCCGCCCCCCAAACCCCCCGAAAAATGTCCCGAGGGGACATTTTTTAAGGCACTCACGGGGGTGCACGTCGCGCTACGCGCTCCGTATCGAATGTATTTACACATCGCGCTATGCGCTGCGGATGAAGTATGTTTATACGTCGCGCTCTGCGTTTCTTTTCGAAAGTACGTATGAGGGAAAAACATTTATCAGTTACGTAAATTAATTCATAGTGCTTAACCTTCGTCGAATAAAAATATTTCTTTTTTGTACCAATTGATTATTAATATTCACGACGGATTTTCCTTTTTGTTTGACGATAAATTGTCAAATATTTAGACACGAGACAAAAATAACGAATTGCACCACGTAGAAGTTGATCAAATTAATTTAACGAATCAAATCATGTCTAGTAAATTCGTTTTATTGGCTTAAAACTTATGACCAGATTTAATGAATATAAAACAAACACACAAAACATGTACCGACACCAATACGATTACCATTTAGCATTCAGGCCAAATATCCCCTTTAAATCCTTCCGCTTCAGTGTTTTTTTTTCTTTCCCATAATTGATGGAATCAGTTCGTTATTTTATCTGTAGGAAACCAAACCATTGTAGAAGAAAAGGTCAAGAAATTTGCTATTCTTTGTGATTTTCAATGAAATTTTGTCGATATTTATGGATGCTGCAAAAAAATGCTATCTCGAGAATGAAAAAATATATCGTTTTAGTTCCTGTCTTGTATTGAAGAGGAAGTAGTACGTTACTCGAATCAAAAATTTGTCATCTTGGATAGCTCCGAAATATTTTTTTACAAATTGATGAAATTCTTGAAAAATTCGACTTTGAAGGCTCTTTGACAGTCCTCTTATAACAAATTTTATTTCTACCATTTGAGATATATTTTTTTTCTTCTGCGTAATACATGGAATCAGCTCGTTATTGTCTCGGTAGAACAGACAAATATTGGAGACGAGAAGTTTGAGAAATTCGATAATTTTTTTCGTTTTTCAATGAAATTTTATTGATATTTATCGTCGCTTAAAAATATCAAATTTCGCATCATATCATATCGTATTTTTTTAAATTTTATTTAATCACAAACGAGGATAAGTTTCTCGGTACGGAATAACTCGTAAAATCGACAAATTCAGTGTTTTTCACTTTCTTGATAAATAATTGTTTATAATTGTTCTTTAAGAGTACAATTGTTTTTTTTTTTTTTTTTTTTGCGAAAAAAAACTTTTCAAGACGTGAGCATATGAAAGAAATTCGTATTTCGACGAAAATTTGAAAAAATTTGAAAAAAAAAAAAAAAACCGTTGGAAATACGTCAATAGAATAATCATTAGCAGTTTTCTTATCAAGTGTAAACGAATAAATCCAGCGAACAAAATTGACAAAGATTTCGAATGTGATGAATCTCCGACGGTCGAAGTGTAAAAAATTAAATTTTTAAATATAGCACACTTTTTATCTGCGTAATAACGCGGAGAGTCAGTTTGTAAATACGATTTCTTTGAGAGGAAAGGATTAGAGATGGCAATTTCGAGAAATTTGAAAAAACGATTCGTTTTTTGACGAAAATTCGTAAAATTAGTCTTTGCTTAAAAAAAATCATATCTCGCAGCGAAAAAAGATTTCGACTCTTATTTTGGCTTGTTTTGAAGAGGAGAAAATACATTGCCAGAAAAAGAATTTGCAGTTTTTATTATTAACTGTAAACGAGTAAATCGGGTGAACATAATTGACAAAGATTTCGGCTGCGATGAATCTTCAACGGTCGAAGGATAGAAAATTCTTTTTTTTATGATTGCATACTTTTTATTTGCGCTATGCCGCGTAAAATCCATTTATATTTACGTAAAATAGGAACAAAGATTGAAACAAGATGTCGATTTTTTTTATTTGAAAATCATCCGGCCACAGAGTACGCGCGCCGCGACGTATAAGCATCTGTGTATCGTCTGCTACGAAATTGTCATCTGCTTCCAAAGTTTGACAGAAAGAATAAAACGAAAAAATATATAGTCGCGATTTTTTTTAGTTATATTTGGGAAATTGTAATTATTTTGGATATTCCATGAATCTTTTTTGTGAATTTACTACCAATTTTTTCAGTGAATACGTGAAATTTATAATTTTTATTGAGAATGTGAATAAAATATAGTAAAATATTGCGAATGATTTTCGGTGATAATATATTATTTTCGAAATAAAAAACGCAAACATTTGTGAACCTGTGTATGATATTTAGTGTTTTATTTTTCACAACCGAATTTTTTTTTTTAACATGATGAAAAATGGATTTTTGGCAAATCTAAATAACATAACCTTTAAAGCAAATCTTGTTATAACCACTGTTTTTGAATTATTTTATAATTAAAATTATATTTGTCAGAATGACTCAAAATTTGTTGTGCATAGTGCTTTCGATGCAATGAAATATTTTTGCTAAAGAGAAAAGAATTGGTTTCCAGGATTCTTAATTGGAGCACCGTACGGACAACAGATGTGAGAAAATAATTTTTGTATGGAAAATTGTGATGAATAAATAGTTAGAGATGTAGGATTGTCTCTAAATTTGCTGTGCGTAGTGCTTTTGATAAAATAAAATGATGCTGCGAAGGAGAAAAAAATTGTTTCGTAGAGTTCATTATGATGGCACCGTACGGACACTTGACCGAAGGCAAATGCAAATTGTGGCCAATAATTTTTTAGAAAAAATACTTAAAGGTATTAGATTGGTTTTAAAAGTAATGTGCATACTGGAAATAATGTAATAAAAAAACCCTGCGAAGGAGAACAAAATTGGTTCGCACCATCTCAAGTTACAGTGTGATACGGACGTCCGAGAAGAAAAATTCAGCCAAAAAGTTGTTTTCATTGCACCGCAGGCTAAATAAAATATTTCTATTCATCGCAGTCACTTCAAAGTAACTACGCATGATGTTGGAGATGCACCGAAGCAAATGGTGAAAAATAAAAATTTTTGGAGTATGCGCTGCGGAGTAACCCCTTCGACAGACTCCGAAGAGCAACGGATGGTCATTTTAATAGGCACTCTTTGCCTATTGTTATAGTGAGTGCCTAAAAACTATAAAAATAAAGTCGATGTTCGGTTTGCAATTTATGCCGATCTCGAATGCCTTTTAGAGCCAAGCCCATCAACACCGGGAGATCAAAAGCACGTGCCGCACAGTATTGCCTTTTATTTGCATTGCGCGTACTCAAAGGATATATCCGAATATAAATCATACCGCGGCAGAGATTGCATCGAATGGTTTATGCGACAATTGCGCGAGTTAGCTAACTTCATTACTCCGCGCGTGCTAACTGTTATTCCGATGAAAAAATTAACAGTTGATCAGATTCGTGAATTTCAAGTAGCTACAACGTGTCATATTTGCGAAAAATCGTTTACCGTAATTGAGGTGAAAGTTAGAGATCACTGCCACTTTACGAGTGAGTATCGAGGCACCGCGCATAACGGATGTAACTTACGGTACACAAACTCGCACGTTGTACCTGTTATTTTTTACAATTTATCAGGCTACGATTCACATTTTTCGATTAAAGCGTTGGCCACAGAATTTGAAGGCTCAATTCAATTGCTACCGGTGAACAAGGAAAAATATATATCTTTTTCAAAAGACGTGAAGGGTACACCTGTGCGATATCGTTTCATCGATTCGTATCGATTCATGCCGAGCAGTATTGAAAAATTAGCATCCTATCTTGGCGCGGATAAAAAAATTATAACGCGGGATGGGTATGATACCGAGGCGGAATTTACATTGCTAACGAGAAAAGGAGTTTTTCCATATCACTATCTCGATAATTGGGGGAAACTTGATGAAACGGCTTTGCCGTGTAAAAATGATTTTTTCTCAAAACTGACTAATGAAGCGATAAGCGATGATGATTATACACACGCATTGAATGTTTGGTGTGAGTTCAACGTAAAAAGTTTAGGCGAATACTCAGACCTTTACTTAAAAACAGATGTACTTCTCTTGGCCGACATTTTCGAAAATTTCCGACAGACATGCTTTAAAACATATAATTTAAATCCGTTGCACTACTATACAGCACCAGGCCTCGCATTCGACGCAATGCTCAAGTGTACGGGAATCGAGCTTGAACTATTTACCGATGTAGATATGTTATTGTTCATTGAGAAGGGCATTCGAGGAGGTATCGCGCAGTGTACAAATAGATATGCAAAAGCGAACAATCGGTATATGGGTAAAGATTTTGACTCGAACGTAGAAGAATCGTACCTCATGTACTATGATGTTAATAATCTTTATGGTGCAGCAATGAGCCAATACTTACCATGCAGTTCTTTTGAATGGCTGGAGAATTCTGATAACCTCGATATAGAGAGTATCGAAGATGATGCTCCAATGGGATACATATTCGAGGTAGATTTAGAATAGCCGCGAGAACTCCACGCGGAGCATAAAGACTTACCCGCGTAGAAAAAAGTAGTATGGGAAAGCGTATTTACCTGTGTATGGGATTTCGATGGGAAATCGCATGGGAACTAGTATGGGAAAGGGTTTGGGAACGGTATGGGTTTTGGGACGGAGCCATATTCACCCCGTACGCTTTTCCAGAGTCTCCCCCAGCTATCCCATATGACCGGGGAAACCTCGCGCAATCAATCCCATATCTGTTATCCCATATTATATGTAAACGAAAGAAGAAGGAAAAATTAATTTTATCAAATGGAAGGAAGAAATGAAAAACGAAAAAATATGCCTGAAACCAATTTTTTTCGACGGATATGAGTTCCCCGAGCAAAGTTAAATGCTGCTGTACGTAATCGGCGCTTGAAATTCGGTGTCGGCCCCAAAAATATTGTAGAGTATTGGTTGAATCTCACATAGATCTTTCAATTTGTCTATCCAAGCTTTTTCGAGTACATCACAATATTTTTGGGACCTTCAACGAAATTGAAAGGCCGGTTATGTACTACAGCATTCAACTTCGCTCGGAAAACTCATATTCGTCGAAAAAAATTAGTTTTCCGCACATTTCTTCGTTTGTCTTTTTTTCCTTCCATTTGGCAAAATTTATTTTTTCTTCTTCTTTCATTTAAACGTAACATGGGATTCTATGTATGGGATTAATCGCGCGAGGATCCTTATGCTGGGAGAGACTCTGGAAAAGCGTATAGGATTGATGGCGCCAGGATTCCCTCGGTCGTACATGATGGCTAGGACAGGGTCTGGGAAAGCGTATGGGGTGAATATGGCTCCGTCCCAAAATCCATACCTCTCCCAAACCCTTTTCCATACTACTCCCCATACTATTTCCCATCGAAATCCCATACACAGGTAATGACGCTTTCCCATACTACTTTTTTCTACGCGGGTTACCGCTATGCGCTGAGCACTTCGTACCTCCCCTCCCCGGATGTAACCAATCAAAGTTGATGACAACTTTATTGCCGAAACGGAAATATATAATTCATTATCGTAATTTAAAACAGTGTCTCAGTTTTGGTCTGAAGTTAGCAAAAATCCATAGAGTATTAAAATTTGAACAAAGCCCGTGGATGAAGCAATATATTGTTTTAAATACAGACTGCCGCAAAAAATCGACTAACGATTTTGAAAAGAATTTTTACTAACTTATGAATAATGCCGTCTTCGGCAAAACAATGGAAAATGTGAGAAAACACCGGGAAGTAAAACTTGTCACCAAATGGGCAGGGAGGTACGGGGCGCGAGCCCTTATAGCGAAAGCGACGTTCCATAGCTGCACCGTATTCGATGATGATATGCTTATAATAGAATTAAATAAAACATCAGTCAAGTTCAATAAACCGATATATACAGGCTTCACCATTTCGGACGTATCAAAGATTTATATATATGATTTTCACTATAATTATATGCGGAACAAATTT
Organism: Cryptus viduatorius; assembly: GCA_964006125.1. Lineage (NCBI taxonomy): Eukaryota > Metazoa > Arthropoda > Insecta > Hymenoptera > Ichneumonidae > Cryptus > Cryptus viduatorius. The sequence continues at coordinate 7,830,945 of OZ023225.1, read as the reverse complement.
GGTGAAAGTGCAAAAGTAATGTATACTGACACTGATAGTCTAATCTATCATATCAAAACCGGGGATGTATATGAGACGATAAAGCAGGATTTGCACAAATTTGACACGTCGGATTACCCTTTAAATAATTTGTATGGAATACCGCAAGCGAATAAAAAAGTTCTCGGATTAATTAAAGACGAGAACAGTGGTAGAATTATGACTGAGTTCGTGGGTCTAAGAGCAAAATTATACTCATATAAGGTTAGAGATGATCCGAAGGATAAAAAACGCGCAAAGGGTGTCAAAGCATCCACATTGAGAAAAATTACATTTGCTGACTACAAGAAGTGTTTGTTGCAGCATGAGAATCTCGTGAAATCTCAATGCTTAATACGTAGCCGAAGGCATGTGGTAGAGACGATTACTAGAAATAAGTTAGCTCTAAGTTGGAATGATGATAAGAGGATGCTGCAGCGTGGCTCCACCGACACTTTACCGTGGGGTTATAGGGGATAAGGGTAGAAATAATTGTCTCTCTATATATATAAAGTTTCCGCCGCTGTCGCCGCCGCCGCCGCCGTCGCCGCCGCCGCCGTCGCCGCCGCCGCCGCCGTGTCAGGAATCGAGGGGAGGGCAAAAATATTCTAAGTCCCTCTAAGGAGGAAAAGAAAAATATTCTAAGTCCCTCTAAGGGGGACTTAGAATATTTTTCTGAAGGGGGGGGGGGGGGGGTCGTGGGAGGGGAAAGTCAAAATATTCTAAGTCCTTCAAGGGGGGACTTAGAATATTTTTGGTCGAAGGAGTAATGGCGAATGGGGGGGAGGGGGGGAAAATATTCTAAGTCCCTCTAAGGAGGAAAAGAAAAATATTCTAAGTCCCTCTAAGGGGGAAAAGAAAAATATTCTAAGTCCCTCTAAGGAGGAAAAGAAAAATATTCTAAGTCCCTCTAAGGGGGAAAAGAAAAATATTCTAAGTCCCTCTAAGGGGGACTTAGAATATTTTCGGTCGAAGGGGGCGGGGGGAATCCCCTTAGAGGGACTTAGAATATTTTTCTGAAGGGGGGGGGGGGTCGTGGGAGGGGAGTCAAAATATTCTAAGTCCTTCAAGGGGGGACTTAAAATATTTTTGGTCGAAGGAGTAATGGCGAATGGGGGGGGGGGGGGGGGGAGGGGAAAAATATTCTAAGTCCCTTCAAGGGGGACTGACTAAGTAAAAATACAAAAAAAAAGCGGCGGCGACCTCCATTGGTGAAAAGTTGCGGCGGTGATTAAACATTATTATAATGTTGATAAAAGAAATGCGAGCGCGCGTAGCGCGCGAGCCCGGGGAAACTCTAGTACTTATATATATTGTAAACATGTATATATTGTGAATATTGTATATAGTGTTTTATAATATTTTGTGTGCGTGTGTATTGATCGATAGACAATAGGAAATATATATTTAGTGCATAAAAATGTATATATATTATATCATATCATATTCTTATAAAATAAAGATTCATTGTTTTTCACATAATTTTATCACTTATTAATTATCACTCTTCCAGCACTACATTAATTTCATATTCCTCCTCGTCATAGTCGTCCTCATCATCATCATCATTATATGGATCGTGATATTCATCAACATATTCTTCTTCTTCTTCTTCTTTTTGTTCTCCTATATCCCCGATGAGGCAATAGAGTTTGAATCTCTCTATGTATTTCGCGCTTTTCCTTTTAACTCGCCCACGGTCCTCCGGTTGCGAGCGTAGACTCGAATCGGAATCCGAATCCTCCAGCTTATGTTCCGCGCTTCCTCATTCAACCGCTCCATCTCCTCCGGTGGGGGCGAGTAATATCGGCGATTGATGCGCGGTCGTTTTATCATGGGCTGGTACTTTGGATCATCATCGTAATAATCGTATTGTCCCACTATCGACCTTCGAAACTCTAATGCAGCGGCAGCGGCATCGCGAATATCACCACGGACGTATCCACTTTTTACGGCGTCGAAAATTTCTTCAGTTTTTGCGACGAAAAAAACTCTTTCGAGTGCACGAAAAACTGCATCGTAGGATATGTTTTCTAACGCGCGCCGTCTTTCTTTTGGCCATCGACGATTTATAAAATCATTCCTCCGTACGAGGAACTTGAAAAGCGCACGCACAGTCGACCAGTTAAAGCTGCCCGAGTCATCGCGATAGAATTGTTGTTGCTCTTACACGTATGGAAAAGAACTGAGCTCTGCTACTTTTCGAAAAACTAAGCCAACCCTCACCAAAAAGTTTTTTCTTTTTTTCAAAGAGTAGGAGGATGCGAGTGAAACTAAGAAGTTTTTAAATGATGCACAATTTTTACTCTGCGAGGATTGACACATGCTTTAAAGTGAGAGCGAGGATTATGTGAGAAGACAATGCTTCCACAGGTTATACGCAGGCCATGTTCACGCTGTTAGGATTTCGTAAGAAAGGGCCTATCGCACTTTCCCACGAGAAAGGGTCTTTCTTTTCCAGGAGCATAGAGTACGCAGGGGTCATCCGAAATCTTTATGGAGGGTGTGCGGAAAAAATGCTTCCAGAGCCGGTGCATAGGCCATGTGCATCGGCCTGAGCTCGAAAAGAACATTCTCACCCTCTCACCTTTACTCTTTCTTTTCCTCAAGACAATGATTTATTTACAAGTCCGATTTATTAATCCAACTATTGTGTGAGTTATCAAATCCGAGCCATTTTACATAAAGTTTGTCGAGTCGTTTTTTCAACACTTTTTCAACTAAATAAATATCGGGGTGTTTGACGGCGAGTAGCTCTTGCTCATAGAAACCGCCGGCAATCGGTTTATTCTCATAGTCTATTAGCCTGTACGTCACAGGTGAAGTATTCATTATTCGAGATATCGTAAATATTTCAGTTGTCCAGTTGGGTGTATAGCCTTTCGCAAAAATATTTTTATATTTACTAACTCGAACTTTTTCGCCAACTTGAAACTTTGGCTTCCTGGTATATTTAATTTTTGGCCGATCATACACTGTATGCAAAAAATTTTTCTCATGTTTAGCGCGTACGTCTTTTGGCTTCATTCTAATAGTGCGATGTATTGTGGCGTTGTATTCGAAAAGCAACTTCTCTATAATATCAATCCACTTATAGCTTCCGCGAAGACTAAAATGTTTCCACATTTTATTTTATATTGTCCGATTGAAACGTTCGCAAATCGATGCTTTCAAGTTGCTAAATGTTGAATACAAATGAATTTTATACTGCTCCATGAGAGATTGAAAATTAGAATTGTAAAACTCTCTGCCATTATCCACCTGTAATTTTGATGGTGTGCGCCCTTGAATACGTACGGACTTCATTGCAGCTGTTGTATCTTTTTCCGTCTTGCTCTTCATCGGTACAGCCCAAGCGAATTTCGAGAATATATCAATGACGGTAAGGAGATACTTGTATTGATTGTTTTGACTAGCATAAGCTGACATATCGACGAGATCGGCTTGCCAAGTCTCATCGAGACCTCGTATATCCACATGACGACGAGGATAGTTCCGTCTAGCTGATTTATGTAGCTCCTCTACTAGTGCTTCTTTGTGCGCGCACATTTTCAAGAACGTTTAGTCTAACGTCCACGTTGGCAATGGCCTTTGAGTTTCGAGTAGCCAAGTCTTGTACTGTTTCGAGGTTGATATTTATAGTTCTCATGATATCCTGCATTGTTGTCTCAAGCCCTTGAACTAATAGGAGATTACTATCATTCATTTCTTTTCGTAAAATCTTCACGGTGGTATGTACTTTGCGATGTAAGATGTTTAAGGTTGCAGCATCGTCTTGTTGTTCCGGAGCGGCAACATTGCGGAGTCTTTTGTTTTCCATATCGTAATGGCCATCCTCGGTTAATTTAAATCCAATGCCGGGGTTACCGGGAGCGCCAGGGCGGCCGGGAAGACCGCGATTTTTAGGCACTCACTATAACAATAGGCAAAGAGTGCCTATTGAAATGACCATCCGTTGCTCTTCGGAGACTGTCGGTGGGATTACTCCGCAGCGAATACTCCAAAAAATTTTATTTTTCACCATTTGCTTCGATGTATCTCCAACATCATGTGTTGTTAATTTGAAGTGATTCCAATGACTGGTAAAATTTTTTTACGTCTGCGGTTGAATAAAAATACCTTTATTACTGAAATTATCTTCTTAGACGTCCGTATCACAGTGTAACTTTGGACTGTGCGAAGCAATTTTTCTCTTCTTCGCAGGAATGAAGTATCATATCATCACCATTGTGCACATTCATTTTGAAGCCCCTGCGAAGCATTTGAATATATGCTTAAGAAAAAAATCCATTTTTGCTTCGACAAGTGTACGTACGGTGCTGTAACTTTGGACTGTGCGAACCAATTTTTCTCTTCTTCGCAGGGATGATGTATCATATCATCACCATTGTGCACATTCATTTTGAAGCCCCTGCGAAGCATTTGAATATTTGCTTAACAAAAAAAAATCATTTTTGCTTCGACAAGTGTCCGTACGGTGCTGTAACTTTGGACTGTGCGAACCAATTTTTCTCTTCTTCGCAGGGATGATGTATCATATCATCACCATTGTGCACATTCATTTTGAAGCCCCTGCGAAGCATTTGAATATTTGCTTAACAAAAAAAAATCATTTTTGCTTCGACAAGTGTCCGTACGGTGCTGTAACTTTGGACTGTGCGAAGCAATTTTTCTCTTCTTCGCAGGAATGATGTATCATATTATCACCATTGTGCACATACATTTTGAAGCCCCTGCGAAGCATTTCAATTTTTGCTTAACAAAAAAAAAATCCATTGTTGCTTTGACAAGTATGCGTACGGTGCTGTAACTTTGGACTATGCGAAGCAATTTTTCTCTTCTTCGCAGAGGTGATGTATTATATCATCACCATTCTGCACAATCATTTTGAAACTACTGCGAAGCCTTTAATGAGGTGTTTTAAATTTTGTTCTGCTAAATGTCTATACGGTGCTCCAATTATGAAGTCTACGAACCTAATTTTTTCTTTTTCGCAGCCTTATTTTATTTTATGAAAAGCACTATGCACATCAAATTTGAAGACATTCTGACATTTTTTAGTATTTTTATTCTCCAATTATTTTTAGTGAGGAATTATTTGTAAAGGTTATATTATTTTAATTTTCCAAAAAACATTTTTTTATCATGTCACAAACGAAAATTTGGTTGCGAAAAATGAAATACGAAATATCACACATTGATTGCCAAATAGTAATCCTTTTTATTTCGAAAATAATATATTTTGAACGAATATCATTCACAATATTTTATATACGTTATTCACATTCATAATAAAAATAAAAAATTTCGTGGGTGCACTGAAAACTTGGTTATAATTCCACAAAGAAGAATCATCGAATATCCAAAATTATTGCAAGTTGTCAAATAAAATTAAAAACAATCGCGAACATTTAATTTTTTCCATTCATTCTATCTGTCAAACCTTGGAAGCCGACGATAATTCGATAGCAGACGTGATAAAGTTTGCATACGCCGCGACGTTGGTATTCTGTGTGGGGATGATTTGAATCGAAAATAAAAATCTTATTATTTTCTCATTGTTTAACGTATATAATTTTAAATATTTGGAAACTGCAGTTTACTTTTTTCAAATCTCTAACAATATTTCGAAACAAAAAAAAATCAATTTTTACCTCGTACGTTTCCAACCACCCTTCTATTTTTATTTCAATCGTTTCAATATAATTATCTCAAAACAAAATAAAACGATAGAAAAATAAAATTTCTCGAATTACTCGTCTGCAATGTTTTACTCTCTGACAGTGACAATAACCAGTGAATTGATTCCATCTATTATAGGGAAGAGAAAAAATGCTTAAAGTGTTATAATCGAATTCTCTTATAGATCGACAGTCCAAGAGTCCTCGCCGTCGAATTCATCGAGAAATTGATTTTTTTTATTTTGGACGCATCCACGACACTAGAACTTTATTTTGAGCAGGGTACTACTTCCTCTTCAATACACGAACGAAGGTGATATCTATATTCGTTCTCGAGTTATAATTTTTTTACTACAACAATTAATATCGAGTAAATTTAATTGAAAGTCGTATTAAAAAGCAATTTTTCTTAATATTCAGCTCCAATACTTCGGGTCCTGTCCAGAGGCAGTAATAAAGTGATTTTATGTATTTTAGGGAAGAAAAAAGCATTTAAACAGATGCATTTAAAGGGAACATTAGACCTGTTGGTAAATGGTAATAGTGTTCGTGTTGGTAAATATTATTTGTGTTGATTTATTCTCATTTAATCTGGTCATAAGTGTTAAGCCAATAAAACGACCTTTACTAGATATTATTTGATTCGTTACATTAATTTGATCAAGTTCTACGTGATGCAATTCGTTATATTGTTCCTAAAACAAAAAGGAAATATCAGTTGTGAATAATAATAATCAATTCGTATAGAAACGAAATGTTTATATTCGATGAAGGTTAAACTATGAATTAATTTACATAAGTGACAAATGATTTTCCGCCATACGTTCTTCCGAGATGAAACGCGCAGCGCGACGTATAAACATATTCGATATGCAGCGCATAACGCAAAGTGATACTCGAATCATACTCGATACGGAGCGCGTAGCGCGACGTGTATTCCTGTGAGTGCCTTAAAAAATGTCCCAAAGGGACATTTTTCGGGGGGTTTGGGGGGCGGAGCCCACCAACAAGAGCCTCTGCGTCCGCAGGGCGCTGAGGCGCTTGTTCTTTCTTACTTCGCGTCGAGACACTAAACCAAGATACGCAATACATAATTATTATTTTCGGAAACACTCAAAAAAATGTTCACGCCGCAAAAATACGTGCCGACGATAAGAACTGTCAGCTGTGCCGGCTGTGGCGACGAGCGCGCCACCGCGCGAATTTTTCTATGAACTTATGTAAACGTAGACGGCGTATAACATTGCCACCGACAACAGCTACGCCGGCTGTGGCGACGCGCGCGCCACCACGCAAATTTTTCGATGAACTGATGTAGACGCAGACATATATATACGGGACAGGGCACTTTATAATCGTTTGGACCCTGTGAAATTCCCGATCTCGAGATCTCGAAATAGGCTAAACCAATTGAATGATAACTAGGCTCTTTCGAAAGATTGACCCAAAATTACATTATAAAAGTGTCCATGAAAATTCGATTCGTTCTCTTATTGCGAAGATATATCGATCGAAAGTTCAACGCACTATACACTTCCGGTATATTGGCGTAGGTTACTCTTAGTAGCGATACGCCTTGTACTGTTTTTTCAGTACTTGGCGTCGAAGCGCTACCGCGCTTCTTGATATCCACTGTGACGTGACATTCCGTCTCGCCACCCGGAAGGAGGAGGCATTGGGCAGTGGGTCGGCTTTACGACCCATTGGACGTCGCATCGAGTCGGTCATCCAGAACTCCAATCCCGTATTTTGTAACGGTGTGTGACGGACGGGTCCAGCTTTGCATATAAGTAGACAACACGAATGATAGAAACATATGGGTGACTATAGCGCAGTGGTTAGCGCTCTTAATTAGTACCTGATCAACCTGGGTTCGAATCCCGCGGTCACCATATTTTCTATCATTTATTTCTGGCCCTACCGTCGCATCATCGTCTGCCATCACCTCATCGAAGATATCGGTCGTTCTGTTACAATTTTTAATTTTACTTTTCTTTTTCGTTAAATTTAGTAGTAATACTATCTTTACCTATTTAGGATATACTATCTACCTCGCAAAATTATTATTCTCGCTACCTAACGGCCTAGTTAGAAGCATTTATTTTCATTTCTTTTCATTTTCTCGTTCGTCTCACAGTAGTGTTTACATCGCGACAGAGCCGGAGAATCGGGTGAGACAGTCGAGTAAGAAAGTTAGATTATTCGATGCGAGGGATGTCGCGGGTCGCGCGCGGTATAGTAACCGTTAGTTCAAGTGAACTCGCAAGGGAGTTTAAATTAATGGTAAGCGAGTACCGAACGACAGGATTCGTGGTATAATGGATGCCGGGGTGAATGCGATATAGTGACCGATACACAGTGTCGCCGATTCACCGCCGACTTAGCAGCCTTAGAGCTGCACCATCCCCGCGAGAAGTTCGCGATTCATAGTCCGCGTTAAACGGCGTCTCGCTATTGGCGTTCGAGTGGGAAAAGATGCAACGGGGTGCAGCATATATTATCGAGTGGACCCACCGTGAGGAGGAGGGACGCCTTGTCCTCACGAGGGAGGTCTCCCCCCCGTTGCTATCGCCCACCGTCGGATCCTTCGAGAAGGAATCTCGAAAAATTCTCGAATATTTCGTTGTGATTTGAGCCCTGACTGTACTTCGCGCGATCACGCGTTCATTGTTGACGTTATCCCTCGCACCGTATTTCCCCTACGAGCTCCGATACATTTTCTTACGCGCAAACAATAACAACGGTCTCGCTATATTCGGCGAATCGTACGTCATCGATGAATTCCCGGAATTCCTCTATGGCTCGACTCGCTGAGGTATCGCGTGAGAATTGGGGGAGGTAAACCGGGGGTCTTGCCGATCAGCCGAGAGGTGCGAATAAGGAGTTCTGGACGTACCGGTGAATCGACAAGACGTGTCTTCTTCGCCCTCTCGGCTGTGTGGAACATTAGGTCAGCTCGAGGCTTCCCGTATCTCTGTGCGAGTCGGTCGGGATCTCGCGTTTCTTTAACTTCTTTTATCGTAATTAACTCGGGTTAATTATTTTTGGCGAATCGGTTCGCGTTTTGTGAGTAATTTTAAGTGTTAGTTTTTTTGTGTGACGCGAGTGACCGACCGACTCGGCTCTGGTCGACGATTTTTCGTGTGTTATCTGGTGATTATCTCGTGGTGGTTCGCGCCTGTGGGAATAATCGATGTATTACTGTGAGTACGTTCCGTATCGTTTTCTATAGCATATAACTCTGGCAGTCGCAACCATTCTGGCGAATCACGATTCGCGTTATTCGTCGAGCTATTTTTCGGTGGTTATCGAAGGATCGCGAAGTAATAATTTTGCGAGGATTCCTAATATTATCTAATTATCTTTTTTTCTACTATTCATTATATTTGGCGAGGATCGACGTGAGCTTTCTTTACTGGCGTGTACCGATTATTTAATATTATTTACCTACTCATTGTCGATCCTCCAATCACGTTATTGCAATATTATCTAATTATCTTTTTTCTACTATTCATTATTTTTGGCGAGGATCGACGTGAGCTTCCTTTACTGGCGTGTACCGATTATTTAATAGCATTTACCTACTCATGGTCGATCCTCCAATCACGTTATTGCAATATTATCTAATTATCTTTTTTTCTACTATTCATTATTTTTGGCGAGGATCGGCGTGAGCTTCCTTTACTGGCATGTACCGATTATTTAATAGCATTTACCTACTCATTGTCGATCCTCCAATCACGTTATTTTATGTATGTATGTATGTGGTTTATTTGTTTTGAAATCAATCGATTTCGTACAAAGGAGTTTCACTCAGGCGTTATACATATTTCCTTATTGACTATTTCTTACAATTTTTCTTATGCGATTATAATGTCTTACACGGTTGTAGAATAGCAACTTGCGGGATTCTCTTAGCGTTCAGGTTACGTTACAGGCGATGGCCGCGCTTGGCCACGGCTCGTTTAACAAAGTTATATGCCTTCTTGGCCTCATTTATCTCAGTTGTTGATAGCATTTGTAGCCAGACGTCGCGGAGAGCCTCGGGATCAGAGATTCCCCAGAACTCCTCGTTTCTAATCGCATTCAGGCTTGGGCATACGACGAGAAAGTGGTATAGACTGTCAAACTCGCTGCCGTCGCAATGTTGACAAGGTTCTAGCGGTTCAAATTTGCATTTTACGTTATCCACTGCGAGATTACAATTATAGATTCCGGATACACGCATTTGAGCAATGAGACGCTTGAGTTTAAGGGGAGCTCTGAACCTGAGATAAGGCTGCGCACCTTCGGTTACATGCAGGTGAGGGAGGAGCTGCAAAGACTGAGAGCTAGCCAGACGCTCATGGTCCTCTCTCATCCGCTCTGCATCGTAACAGTTTAATAGAATAGGCGCATTATTTTTTACAAAGTTGAGAGACAGCTCATTGACCGGTGTGTCAACCCCGCAGTCGCCTACAACACTCCGAAATTGCGCCCACCAATTTAGCTTTACCGGGCTGTTACCGGTCGCCGCGAGCATAGTGAGTTCATCCAGACATTGCTTAGGGTATCTATCATGACCCATTCGTGTGATCTTCTCAATCCAACCTATAGTTAGACTGAGTATGGTGCTGGCAAGGCGTTTTCTGCCGCATTCTAGGCGAACTGCATAGTTCGGAGTGCAGGCAGGGAGCCGCAGATATCTTTTAAAGAACGCGAGCTGTATTTTTTCAACCTGGACCATAAATCTCAGGCCCCATACCTGCACACCGTGTGTAATCGTACTTGCAACTAAGCTATCAAAAAGGGTAGACACAGTTGACCATGCGTCTGCTTTTACCGCCGATAACACTTTCAAGGTTGCTCCGACCGCTGTGTGGGCAGCATGGATAACTCTATCGCACTGTGCCGCAAACACACCTGACTGAGAAAATAGTACGCCGAGATACATATAATCATTGACGACTTCAATAAAGTCGTCCCCGAAACAGAAACGCGGCCAGCGCGCAATTGTAGCTTTTTGATGACTCTTCTGAAAAATTACTATTTTTGTTTTTGCGACATTGACTTTGAGAGAGTTATCCGTACAGTAATCGTTCAGGGCCTTAAGTTTCCTGTTAAGTTCAGTCGGGGTGTCAGCGAGAAGTGTGAGATCGTCAGCATACGCAAGGAGTGTGATTTCCAAACCTGCATTAACCGATAAGCCTCTGCATCCATTCAGTGCTAAGTAATCTTCCAGATCGGAAATGAAAAGTGAAAACAAAAGGGGGCTCAAAATTTCTCCCTGCAAGACACCCTGCGAGATATCGACAAAGTCCGAGTTACCGGCTTGCGTTCGCACCGCCACCAAAGAGCGATCGTATAAGTTTTTTAAGATTCGAACCATCTTACCGCTGACACCGAGACTAAAGAGTTTTAGCCACAACTTTTCGTGATTTATCGAATCAAAGGCTCGAGAAAAATCGACAAATAGCGCAAATACTCTGCCTTTCGGCTTCGCCAAATGGATTTGGATTAAGGAGTTTAAAACAAAAATATTGTCCAAGCAACCCCTTCCTTTTCGAAAACCTGATTGAAATTCTGGAATTAAGTGACATTTCTCCGCCCATTGGGTAAGACGCTGCGCTAGAATAGATGTAAATATTTTCACTATACAATTTATTAATGCGATAGGACGGTAGTTCGCCGGGCATGACGTATCTCCTTTTTTAAAGATCATAAAAAATACAGATTCACACCATTTTTCTGGTACAGCCTCTGTGTTTAGAATTCGATTAAAGAGCACTTGCAGAAACAAAAGCCAGTTCTGTGGGAGGTACTTAAAAAATTCATTTTGGATACCGTCTGTTCCTGGTGACTTATTATTTTTTGCACCCGCGATACAGGCTGTTATTTCGTGCATCGTTATTTCTGCGTCTAAGTGCGGGTGGAGAACATCAGTAAACCTGTGTTCCGTCGCAACGCGCCGCGGATAAATAGATCTGAGGTAAGCAGACCATTCGTCGCGATCTATATCATTCGCCACAAATGGTTTTCGTCTGAATCTGTTGAGCGCATCCCAAAACAGGACAGCATTTGAAGCATTCGTGATCGCCTCAAGGATTTCTTTTTCATAATTAGCTCTTTTTCCCGTACGTATTTTGAAGTATGCTTCTTTATATTGGCTGTAGCGGGCGACTGAATCGCAATCAAACTTTGTTTGCTTGCATATCGCGAGTTGCCGACACGCTGCTTCTCTGGCTTGGTGACATTCGCGATCGTACCACGGTTTTCGGCTGTGTTTACTACTACTACCGGGGGAACCGACACGCTGACTCATCCCTACCGCTGCCGCAGCACCTGTTATAGCTACGACAAGCGAGTTGTATATGTCATCTACATTCCCCGTTATGTTCGCTACTTCTGCACACGTTTGGATAACGCGTGTATATTCACCCGCTCTATTCGGTTTCCATTTAAGCCTGGAGGTATTGGGGGCTACAGGACCCGCCTGCCTGTCCTCCCTATCTCTCTCGCGCATGAGGTGTGTTACGATCGGCAGGTGATCAGAGTTCGTTATAATTTTTAAAACCTCGAAATCCAAGATCATAGAAAGATAATCAAGTGAGCACCATGCATGATCGATAGTACTTGCCCCAATAGCACTTATGTAGGTATAATTAGCCGGTGTATCACTTTTTGAACGCCCGTTAAGCAGGCAGAGATTGTTAGCTTCCATCATATTTACGAAGTTACGAGCGTGAGGTCCTATGATAGTATCGATCGCGTGTCTGTCGGGGTAAAGTAGGCAGTCAGCTGGTAAACATTCTTCTGGGAGCGAGTTGAGTTCAGCAACACGGCAGTTAAAGTCTCCGCCTATAAGTATTGGTATATTCCCGTGTTTACTTGTAGCTTCAGATAGCGTACTGTCAAAATTGCTCCATTGATCATTTTCGAAGTTTGGATTAACATATACTACACCGAGGAGAAACTTAAAGTTAGAATCGGAAATAAGTACAAGTATACAATCATTCTCGCACACTATAATCTCTGCTTTGTATTTCACTTTATCGAAGGCTATAGCCAATCCTCCTTTCGCTCTTCCTTTCGCGTGGACACGGGTCGCATCAGATAGAATAAACTCGAAGCCACTTAGGAAGGGGGGGATATAACGCGGTGCTGTTTCCAGCCACGTCTCACTGAGGCACAAGATGTCATTTTGACAGATTTCACAGCTAAGATCTTCTATGTTTGCAAAGCCGTGGACGTTCCAGAAGAGCACTCGTGGGGGGGGCTGTGCGAACGGGCCGGGCAGCCCCTTCTTCGCCGATTCATTTCCGTGCTGCTGAGCCGTTGTCGTTGCCGTTACGTTGAGAGGGTACCTTACTGTTGTTTGCTATGCTCGCGGTTTGGAGGTACTTCTAGTTACTCTATCTTCCTTCTTTGATTGCTTCTCGAAGATCGGGGCAATGGGTGGTGGGGCACCAAAAAGCTCCTTTCTGCTTTTGGGGGCTTTGGGCTGTTTACTCTTCTCTTTGGTACGCTTGGACCCTTCGCGAGTCGGCTGGACGGTGTTTGGAGTCAGCTGACCTTTTGGTATACTCGCTCCTGCTGGTTCCGGGTAAACTTGCACCTCTGCCTCTACGTTGTGTTCGCTAGCTTTGGATCTGTCACGAGAGTCATGCCCTTGACCAAGGCGATTGCTCTTACGGACAGTGTTTTGTATAGGAGCCTCAATACTATTCTCGTCTTCCGAATCAGTGACAACAGCTGGACGGTCGTTTGTCGACGCCTCATTATCTTGTTGATGAGATTTCTTGTTTTCAATTTCGTTGCCGAGATCGCGAGCGGCGCCTATTGTGTTTTCGAGCTCTGATATAACGTCATGAGAATACAGTTTCCCACCGAATAATAGCTTGTCTCGCCTCAGTTTTACATTCGCACCTGTATTTTTTAGCTTCTTGTAAACACCTATCATCTGACTTCTGGCCACACGCTCCTCTGTCGAGAGATCGTCGCCAACGCTAATGCCCAGTGGTTGAAGCTTGTTGATGTTTCGAAATACGTTGTGTTTCCACATTAGACCCGAGAAGCACACGACTACCGGCCGTTTGCCTGGCACCTTTCCTATACGGTAAACGTTTGTGATGCAGGAGACCGGGATGTTTGCCGAAATCTCGTCGAATATTCTCTCGACCGTGGCGAGTAAGTTTCCGTTGGTGAATTCGGTATCCGGCACGTTAAAAAAGATTATGTTACGAGCTCTCTCTTGGTTTTTGATGCTGGTAACTTCGGTCTTCAAACCTTCGACCACTTTTACTAAATTTTGATGTGACTCGTCTTGTTTGGCTAATTTTTCATGGAACTGCGTGTTATCTTCCTTGAGATCTTGAATATCTGCCTTCGTGCTTTTGACGTCGACACGTATTTCCTTCAGTACGTCAAGCAGCTGCTTAAGCGAAGGGTTTTCGTTATCCGCCATGACGGAATTAGAAGTTTTACGATTGGTGTTCAACTGTTGATCGTTCCAACGACAGATATCCACATTTAGTAAAAAGGCTTAACCGGACCTTTCTATAAACTGATTTATACCCGAAGCCAAGCGACACGTAGCTCACCTTGCTCCGCACTGGGCGATAGGTACCGAAAAGTTAGTAAATACTGGACGGAGCTCCGTGAGACACGACTGCTCAGCTCGGCGTCCGAGACGAGACTCCCAATCACGTTATTGCAATATTATCTAGTTATCTTTTGGCTATTATTTCTTATTATTTTCGCGAATCGTCATGAGATTTCTGTACTGACGTATAACGTTCTTTCACGGTAATTTACCTACTCATTGACGATTCTCCGATCACGTTACCACCATATTATCTGATTATCTTTTGCGTATCTTACCTAACATTACCTATCAACTTACTTGCTTTTGTTCTGTCATCAGTTATATTTCCCAAACCGTAATAAATTATACCGTAAACTTAATTTGGACGTTCGTTACTCTCCCCGTCCACCCCCCTCTACTCTTCTCCCAGGCGGGCTGAGCTAGCCGAATCTCAGTGCCGTATGCCTGGCCCCGCCGTACGGGGACCCTAGGGCACATCTCGGGGTCTAACTAAAAACCGATCGTTGATCGGCGGTACATAGTACCTGGCGCCCGGGTACCCCGGGATGTACAAAAATGATTATCTCGTCGTGGGTTCGTTCCGTTATCGCCCCGGCGGCGGGAATGGTGTTGTCGGGGCCATGAGGTGCTGGAGTCGGAAAATCTCCTCACACCACGAACACCAGGAAAACACCGTTTATTACCGTAAGTACCAGTTTATTTATTTATCAACCGAGCATCATTTCATTTTGTTCTCGCAACCCAGTGATTTAGAGTGACCACCAAATTTTATTTAACCGTGTCGCGTGTTCCGATACCTGGTCAGGAAACGGGAGGTAGCTGCCGTCACACCGAAAATTTCCTCTCTATCTCTCTTTTGCCTGAGAGACGCCGAACCCTCTACTAATTAGTTTACACCCTACGACACGCATTTGACAAGCACTCTTAAGGGCTCCATCCCAAGCAATTTTCCGCAAGGTTAGGCTTTAACAAGCGCCTCAGCGCCCTACGGGCGCAGAGGCTCTTGTTGGTGGGCTCCGCCCCCCAAAACCCCCCGAAAAATGTCCCTTTGGTACATTTTTTAAGGCACTCACAGGAATACACGTCGCGCTATGCGCTCCGTATCGAGTATGATTACACTTTGCGTTATGCGTTGCATATCGAATATGTTTATACGTCGCGCTGCGCGTTTCATCTCGGAAGAACGTATGGCGGAAAATCATTTGTCACTTATGTAAATTAATTCATAGTTTAACCTTCATCGAATATAAACATTTCGTTTCTATACGAATTGATTATTATTATTCACAACTGATGTTTCCTTTTTGTTTTAGGAACAATATAACGAATTGCATCACGTAGAACTTGATCAAATTAATGTAACGAATCAAATAATATCTAGTAAAGGTCGTTTTATTGGCTTAACACTTATGACCAGATTAAATGAGTATAAATCAACACAAATAATATTTACCAACACGAACACTATTACCATTTACCAAGAGGTCTAATGTCCCCTTTAAATGCATCTGTTTAAATGCTTTTTTCTTCCCTAAAATACATAAAATCACTTTATTATTGCCTCTGGACAGGACCCGAAGTATTGGAGCTGAATATTAAGAAAAATTGCTTTTTGATACGACTTTCAATTAAATTTACTTGATATTAATTGTTGTAGTAAAAAAATTATAACTCGAGAACAAACATAGATATCGTCTTGGTTCGTGTATTGAAGAGGAAGTAGTACCCTGCTCAAAATAAAGTTGTAGTGTCTTGGATGCGTCCAAAATAAAAAAAAAATCAATTTCTCGATGAATTCGACGGCGAGGACTCTTGGACTGTCGATCTATAAAAGAATTCGCTTATAACACTTTAAGCATATTTTCTCTTCCCTATAATAGATCGAATCAATTCACTGGTTATTGTCACTGTCGGAGAGTAAAACATTGCAGACGAGAAATTCGAGAAATTTTATTTTTCTATCGTTTTATTTTGTTTTGAGATAAGTATATTGAAACAATTGAAATAAAAATGTATGTATGTATGTAGGTTTTTATTGACTCCCCTATGGGGTTACAAGTCCCTCCGTCTCCTTCTCCCTCTTCTTTTTACACATATTTACATTTTTTACAACACATTTTCTCTTTTCCGTTTCATACCTTCTCTTTTTTCACACTCATCCCTCCATACTCGCATTCTCTCTCTCCCTCTCGCTCCGGTACACTTTCCTTTCCTTATTCTACTCACTCTCATTCCCTCACTCATCCCTCCATACTCGCTCTCCTCCCCTCTCTCTCTCTTTTTCTCACACTCATCCTTCCATAGCCCATACCTTTACAATTCCAGCCCTACTCTTATCTCTCCGTACACGCTCTCCTCCCCTCTCTCTCTTTTTCTCACACTCATCCTTCCATAACCCATACCTTTACATTTCTTATCCTACTCTTCTCCTAACTTATCCTCTCGCCTCGTTCGTCTCTTTCGCCTCGCTCGCCCGTTCGCCTTTCTTGCCTCCTTCGCCGCGCTCGCCACTTTCCCTTTTCGTTCGTCTCGCTTCTCCCGCCTCGCTCCTCCCTTCCTCTCTCTTTTCTCATTCTTTTTCCTTCTCCATTCCTCTCCCCCCCCCCCCCTCTCCTCCCCTTTCTCCTTTCCTTTCTTCATCCCATTCTCCTTTCCATGTCGGCTGGATCTGTGGCATCCTTTCGGAGTCCACAGATCCATCCTTGACTTCCGTTTCCTTTGAATCATTCACTCTTTTTCTTTTTTTTTTTATTTTTTCATTCCTCTTCCTCCCTCCCTCCTTCCTTCCCCTTTCTCACTCTATCCATGTTCTTCATCCATGCTTCCCCCCCTCCACCCTCCTCTAGTATCTTCCTCACTTTCTCCCCTATCCCTCCCTGTCCCTGCTCCCCTCCCCTGCACCTGTCCAGAACATGTTCCCACGATTCCACCTCTTCCCCACATACCCTGCACACCCTTTCCTCTTCTCCCTCCCAATATCTCCCTTCCCTCATCTCGTTCCCCAACCTGTACCTCGCTATCCTGACATACCTCTCCTCCGGCCACCCTTCCCCTAAATATTTCGGTATTCCTTCCACCCTCACCTCTCTATACCACCTGTTGTACTTCGACTCTATTATCTTTTCCGCCCTTTCTCTTTCCTGCTCCTTTAAATCTTCTTTTTCCACTCTTTCGCATCCCCCCTCCTCTTCTCTCTCCTCTCCTGCGCGTCTAATCGCCTTTCTTCCCTCCTCCCATTTCGATAACCTCCCTTCCCCCCTCCTCGCCCTCCTTTTGATCTCCATCAAGCATTCTCTCGCTATACCACTCCCCTCGCCCCTCTCTAGTTTTTCCTCATACGCCCATGCCCTCCTCCTCGCCCTTGTTCTCATCTTCTCCTTTTTTGCTTCCTCCCTTACCATATACCCCGGCGTCCTCCAGTCTAGCCCTAACACCCACCTTATGTATCTTTCCTGTGTCGCTTCCACCTTACTTCTCTCCTCCCAGCCCCATATTTCCACCCCATACCCCATCACCGTCCACACTAGCGTGTCGAACAACCACATTCTCCTTTTCCAGATCCTTCCGAAGTTCCTCTTTTCTATCCCCCACACCTGCTTCATCGCCATTCCCGCTTTCCTTATTCTGTCTCTTATCTGCGCTTCTTGCCCCCCATTCTTCCCAAACACATACCCCAGATACTTAAACTCCCTTACCTCTTCTATTTCTTTCCCTTTCCATCTCCATTTCACCCTCTTGCTTCTTCCTCCTCCTTTCCTAAACCTCATCACCTTTGTCTTCCCTACGTTCACCTCTAGCCTTCTCTTTTCAAAGTACCCTTCCAACACTCTGATCGCGCCCTTCATTTCCTCCTTCGTCTCCGCCATCACCACTACATCGTCCGCGTACGCCAGGCTATAGACCTTTCTTCCCGCCAGTTTAACCCCCCCGTACCCTGCTCTGCTCAATTCCTCCTCCATGTCCGCCGTCACCAGATTAAAAATTATCGGGCTCAGCGGACATCCTTGCCTAACCCCTCTCGCTGTCCAGAAGGCCTCTCCCACCTCTCCCCCCACTTTCACCCTACTCATTGTTTCCCTATATATCTCCTCCACCCTCTCTCTCAACCCCTTCCTCACCCCTTTCTTCTCCATTGCCCTCGCCAGTACCCCCCTGTCCACTGAATCAAAGGCTGCCTTTAGATCCACGAACAGGGCCACCAACTTTCCTCTCTCCCTACTCACCTGTCGCCCCACTAGGTAGTTTAACGCAAATACGTTGTCTACCGTTCCCATTCCCCTCCTGAAACCCGTCTGATTCTCCGGCACCAACCCCTTTTCCTCCACTTCACTCTCTATTCTTTTCGCCAGCACCGACGCGTACATTTTGTACGACGTCGGCATCAGCGTCACTCCTCTATAGTCCTGCACTTTCCCCCCTTCCCCCTTCTTTACTATTGGCGATATTATGCCCTCCTTCCAGCTCTGCGGCCACCCTTCTCCCCTCCATACTCTCCTACATATCTCCCATGCCATCTCCTCTGTTTCCTCTCCCCCGAACTTCCACACTTCGTTTGATATCCCGTCCCCCCCACATGCTTTTCCTTCCTTCAGCCTTCTTACCGCTCTCTTTATCTCCTCTCTACTTAATTCCTCTTCTTCTCCCTCCCTTCCCCTCTTTTCACTCCCTCTCACCACTCTTCTCTCCTCTCCCCCTAGCAATCCCATAAAATATTCTTTCCACTCCCCCTTTCCTATGTTCTCGTTCACCTTCTTCCTCTTTTTCCTCCCTCTATTTACGATTTCCCATACCTCGTTCTCTGTTCTCGCTTCTGCCACCTCTCTTATTAACCTTTCCTGTTCTTCCTTTTTAGGCACTCACTATAATAATAGGCAAAGAGTGCCTATTAAAATGACCATCCGTTGCTCTTCGGAGTCTGTCGAAGGGGTTACTCCGCAGCGCATACTCCAAAAATTTTTATTTTTCACCTTTTGCTTCGGTGTATCTCCAACATCATGCGTAGTTACTTTGAAGTGACTGCGATGAATAGAAATATTTTTTTTAGCCTGCGGTGCAATGAAAACAACTTTTTGGCTGAATTTTTCTTCTCGGACGTCCGTATCACACTGTAACTTTAGATGGTGCGAACCAATTTTGTTCTCCTTCGCAGGGTTTTTTTATTACATTATTTCCAGTATGCACATTACTTTTAAAACCAATCTAAGACCTTTAAGTATTTTTTCTAAAAAATTATTGACCACAATTTGCATTTGCCTTCGGTCAAGTGTCCGTACGGTGCCATCATAATGAATTCTACGAACCAATTTTTTTCTCCTTCGCAGCATCATTTTGTTTTATCAAAAGCACTGCGCACAGCAAATTTAGAGACAATCCTACATCTCTAACTATTTATTCATCACAATTTTCCATAAAAAAATTATTTTCTCACATCTGATGTCCGTACGGTGCCCCAATTAAGAATCCTGGAAACCAATTCTTTTCTCTTTCGCAACAATATTTCATTGCATCGAAAGCACTATGCACACCAAATTTTGAGTCATTCTGACAAATATAATTTTAATTATAAAATAATTCAAAAACAGTGGTTATAACAAGATTTGCTTTAAAGGTTATGTTATTTAGATTTGCCAAAAATCCATTTTTCATCATGTTAAAAAAAAAACTTCGGTTGTGAAAAATAAAACACGAAATATCATACACAGATTCACAAATGTTTGCGTTTTTTATTTCCAAAATAATATATTATCACCGAAAATCATTCGCAATATTTTACCAAATTCTATTCACATTCGTAATAAAAATGATAAATTTCACGTATTCACTGAAAAAATTGGTAGTAAACTCACAAAAAAGATTCATCAAATATCCAAAATAATTACAATTTCCCAAATAGAACTAAAAAAATCGCGAGTATATATTTCTTCGTTTTATTCTATCTGTCAAACTTTGGAAGCAGATGACAATTTCGTGGCAGACGATACACAGATGCTCATACGTCGAGGCGCGCGTACTCTGTGGCCGGATGATTTACAAATAAAAAAAAATCGACATCTCGTTTCAATCTTTGTTCCTATTTTACGTAAATATAAATGGATTCTACGCGGTATAGCGCAAATAAAAAGTATGTAATCATAAAAAAAAAGAATTTTCTATCCTTCGACCATCGAAGATTCATCGCAGCCGAAATCTTTGTCAATTATGTTCACCCGATTTATTCATTTACAGTTAATAATAAAAACTGCAATTCTTTTTCTGGCAACGTATTTTCTCCTCTTCAAAACAAGTCAAAATAAGAGTCGAAATCTTTTTTCGCTGCCGAGATATGATTTTTTTTAAGCAAAGACTAATTTTACGAATTTTAATCAAAAAACGAATCGTTTTTTCAAATTTCTCGAAATTGCTGTCTCTAATCCTTTCCTCTCAAAGAAATCGTATTTACAAACTGACTCTCCGCGTTATTGCGCAGATAAAAAGTGTACTATGTTTAAAAATTTAATTTTTTACACTTCGACCGTCGGAGATTCATCACATTCGAAATCTTTGTCAATTTTGTTCGCTGGATTTATTTGTTTACACTTGATAAGAAAACTGCTAATGACTATTCTATCGACGTATTTCCAACGTTTTTTTTTTTTTCAAATTTTTTCAAATTTTCGTCGAAATACGAATTTCTTTCATATGCTCACGTCTTGAAAAGTTTTTTTTCGCAAAAAAAAAAAAACAATTGTACTCTTAAAGAACAATTATAAACAATTATTTATTAAGAAAGTGAAAAACACTGAATTTGTCGATTTTACGAGTTATTCCGTACCGAAAAACTTATCCTCGTTTGTGATTAAATAAAATTTTTAAAAATACGATATGATATGATGCTAAATTTGATATTTTTAAGCGACGATAAATATCAATAAAATTTCATTGAAAAACGAAAAAAAATATCGAATTTCTCAAACTTCTCGTCTCCAATACTTGTCTGTTCTACAGAGACAATAACGAGCTGATTCCATGTATTACGAAGAAGAAAAAAAATATATCTCAAATGGTAGAAATGAAATTTGTTATAAGAGGACTGTCAAAGAGCCTTCAAAGTCGAATTTTTTAGGAATTTCATCAATTTGTAAAAAAATATTTCGGAGCTATCCAAGATGACAAATTTTTGATTCGAGTAACGTACTACTTCCTCTTCAATACAAGACAGGAACCAAAAAGATATATTTTTTCGTTCTCGAGATTGCATTTTTTTGCAGCATCCATAAATATCGATAAAATTTCATTGAAAATCACAAAGAATAGCAAATTTCTTGAACTTTTCTTCTACAATGGTTTGGTTTCCTACAGATAAAATAACGAACTGATTCCATCAATTATGGGGAAGAAAAAAAACACTGAAGGGGAAGGATTTAAAGGGGATATTTGGCCTGAATGCTAAATGGTAATCGTATTGGTGTCGGTACATGTTTTGTGTGTTTGTTTTATATTCATTAAATCTGGTCATAAGTTTTAAGCCAATAAAACGACTTTACTAGACATGATTTGATTCGTTAAATTAATTTGATCAACTTCTAAGTGGTGCAATTCGTTATATTTGTCTCGTGTCTCAATATTTGACAATTTATCGTCAAACAAAAAGGAAATATCCGTCGTGAATATTAATAATCAATTGGTACAAAAAAGAAATATTTTTATTCGACGAAGGTTAAACACTATGAATTAATTTACGTAACTGATAAATGTTTTTCCCTCATACGTACTGTCGAAAAGAAACGCAGAGCGCGACGAATAAACATACTTCATTCGTAGCGCATAGCGCGATGTGTAAATACACTCGATACGGAGCACGTAGCGCGACGTGCACCCCCGTGAGTGCCTTAAAAAATGTCCCGAAGGGACATTTTTCGGGGGGTTTGGGGGGCGGAGCCCACCAACAAGAGCATCTGCGCCCGCAGGGCGCTGAGACGCTTGTTCTTACTCTCACACATCTCCTTATACTCCTTCTTTCTGTCTCTGTATCCCTGCTTCGAGCCTCCTTCCTTCCTCCACCTCCTTAGTTCTCCTCTTACCTCCCCCTTCTTTTCCCTGCACTCGTCATCCCACCATCCCTCCCTTCTCTTCCTCCTTTCTTCCCCCTCCCCCTCCTTAGTGCATTTCCTTATCGCACCCATAATTCTTTTCGTCACCCCTTCCACCAACTCTTGTATCTCTCCCTCCCTCCCCGTTGCTCCCGTCATCTCCCTCGCGTACCTCGCCTTCGTTTCCTCTGTCCATTTACCTCCCCCCCTCCTTTTCTTTCCCTCCTTCATCGTCACCACCAGCGGGTGATGGTCCGAGTCCACCTTTTCCCCCACTACCAGCCTCTCGATTCCTTCCCTTACCCTGTGGTCCCCCAATACGTAGTCTATCACTGTCTCTCCCCTGCCCCCTGTGTACGTGAACTCCCCTTCCTCGTCCCCTTTTATGCTCCCGTTCATTATCTCCCAGCCCACCTCTTCCAGCATCCCTATCAACTTTTTTCCCTCTCTGTTCACTTTCTTATCCTTCGATTTCCTCCCTCCCTCCTCCTCCTCGCTTCCGCCCGCTCCTCCCCCTTCCTCCCCTGTCCTTGCGTTAAAATCCCCCCCTATTATTATTCTCTCCCTCTCTCCTTGTCTCTCTACCCACCCCCTTAGTTTTTCCACTTTTCTTTCTATGTCTCCGTTCACGTACACCCCTATCACTGTCCAGCTACTTGTTTCCGTCTTTATTCTCTTCACCATCATCCCTTGCTCCATCTCCTCCTCTCCCTGTTCCTAGCATGCCATTTCCTCCCTCACTCCCACAATCATCCCCCCCATCGCTCTTCCCTTCCTGCTCTTTCTCTCCGCTCCTTGTACTGTCCACCTATACCCTTTTGGCAACCTCTCCTTCATCCTGTCCCAACCTCTTTCTTCTACCCACGTCTCCAACATCACTATTACCTCCCATTCCTCCAGTTCCTTCCAGAATTCCCTATCCTTGTTTTCCAGCCCCGCCACATTCCAAAACGCTATCCTCCACTCCCGATCTCTTTCCTCCTGCCCTTTCTCTTGCCCCCCTATTCGTTTTTTGCCTCCCCCCCTTCCGCACCTTCCATGCTTCTGTTTCGTTCCTCGATCCCCCCTCCCTTCCTTCTATTATTCCTTCCCTGCTGTCCTTCCCCCTCCTCTTCCCACTCCTCTCCTCTCCAATTTCTCAGCTTCTCTCTTTCCTCATCCCACCACCACATTTTCCCTTCTATTTCTATCTTTCCGTAGCTTATCCTTGTTCTTCTCCCCTCCTCCCTTCCCTATATCCTATTTCCCTTAATCGCCACTGCATTTTCCTTTCCTTCCATGTCATGTCGTCTTCTATCCTCACTTCCCTCTCCTTCACATTCCATCTTCTCTTCATCACCTCTTTTTTTTCTTCCACGTCTCCCATCCTCACCTCCAATATCGCTTGCGTTCCCTGCTGCCCCCTGTCTCTCATTCTCCCTACTTCTCTCACCGCTTCCACCCTCGCCTGCACCCCTATGCTCTCCATTAGTCTCTGTGTCGTTTGCCACGCCGTGTCCTCCATTTTCACTCCCTTCACAATCACGTTTCTTCTCCTTCTCTCCCTTTCCCCTTTTTCTATCTTTGCTTCTATCTCTTTCACCCTCTCTCCTACCCCCCTCCCCTCTACTCCCCCTCCTCTTCCCCTTCTTTCGTCCTCCATCTCCTCTATTCTCCTACTCAACTCTCCTATTTTCCTCTCTGCTTCCTCCGCACCTTGTACCCTTCCCTCCAGTTCCCTCATTTTCCTCTCCATTTCCTCTCTTTCCTTTCTCGCCTTCGCTTCCCCCTTCCTCACCTCCTCTCTTAGCTTTGCCACCTCTTCCCATACATTCCTCCCCTGGTTCACCACATCCGCTCTTACCTCTCTTATCTCTTGCCTCATCTCTTCTTTCATTTCCCTTATCATCTCCTTTATCTCTCTCATCTGCTCCCCCTCCCCCTTTCCCTTCTCCGGCGATCTCACCGTTATCCTACTTCTCCTAAAAATTTGCTCCACCTCTTCTTCCCCCTCATTCCCTTCCCTCTCCCCCTCCTCCAGCTGTCCCCTTTTCCTTTTCCACATGTCCTTTAGGTCCCTCATATCTCCTGTACTCGCGCTTCTTTCCCTCTCCAGTCTCTCCACGTTAGATTTCCTGCCCCTTTTCCTCGCCTCTTCCGCATTCCCTCCCCCCTTCCCATCTTCTAGTCCTCCACCTAACATCTTTACTTCTTTCCCCTTGCTTTTCCCTTCTATCTCTATATCCCTCTTTATCCTCTTTTTTTTTTTTTCGCTTCCTATCTCACCGACTCCTCAGCTCTTTCTTCCTTATCCCCGCACGCTCTGCTCGCCTCTTACTCCCTACCTTACCTCGCTCCGCTCTCGCTCTTCCTTATCCTCGGCTGCCTCGCTTCGTGCGGCCACCTACCTCTCTTACTCCGTACCCACGTTTTTCTCTCTACCTCTTTCCTCTCCCCTCTGCTGTCACTGCCCTTCTTCCTCTCCGCGTCCTTAACCTCCAAAACCCTTCTTTTTCCTTTCTCCCTATTTTCCTCCGCCCTTTCCCACTCGCTCCGTTACTCTCCCTCCCTTCTCTCGTCTCTCCTCTCTCTATCCCTTTCTTCCCCTTCTCTCTACTCACGTTTTTCTCCCTTTCTTCCCTTTTCTCCTTCTCACCACTCTGTCGCACATTCGCTCACTCACTCACCGGAAACGGAAGTCCAATTGAAATAAAAATAGAAGGGTGGTTGGAAACATACGAGGTAAAAATTGATTTTTTTTTATTTCGAAAAATTGTTAGAGATTTGAAAAAAGTAAACTGCAGTTTCCCAATATTTAAATTTATATACATTAAACAATGAGAAAACAATAAGATTTTTATTTTCTATTCAAATCATCCCGACACAGAATACCAACGTCGCGGCGTACGCAAACTTTATCACGTCTGCTATCGAATTATCGTCGGCTTCCAAGGTTTGACAGATAGAATGAATGGAAAACAATAAATGGCCGCGATTGTTTTCAATTTTATTTGACAAATTGCAATAATTTTGGATATTCGATGATTCTTCTTTGTGGAATTATAAGCAGGTTTTCAGTGCACCCACGCAATTTTTTATTTTTATTATGAATGTGAATAACGTATATAAAATATTGTGAATGATATCCATCCAAAATATATTATTCTCGAAATAAAAAGGATTAATATTTGGCAATCAATGTGCGATATTTCATTTTTCGCAACCAAATTTTCGTTTGTGACATGATAAAAAATTGTTTTTTGGAAAATTAAAATAATATAACCTTTTAAAATAATTCCTCACTAAAAATAATTGGAGAATAAAAATACTAAGAAATGTCAGAATGTCTTCAAATTTGCTGTGCGTAGTGCTTTTCATAAAATAAAATAATGCTGCGAAAAAGAAAAAATTAGGTTCGTAGACTTCATAATTGGAGCACCGTATGGACATTTAGCAGAACAAAATTTAAAACATCTCATTAAAGGCTTCGCAGTTGTTTCAAAATGATTGTGCACAATGGTGATGATATGATACATCATTCCTGCGAAAAAGAGAAAAATTTCTTCGCCCAGTCCAAAGTTACAGCACCGTATGGATACTTGTCGAAGCAACAATGGATTTTTTTTGTTAAGCAAAAGTTGAAATGCTTCGCAGAGGCTTCAAAATGTATGTGCACAATGGTGATGATATGATACATCATTCCTGCGAAGAAGACAAAAATTGCTTCGCACAGTCCAAAGTTACAGCACCGTACGAACACTTGTCGAAGCAAAAATGGATTTTTTTTCTTAAGCATATATTCAAATACTACGCAGGGGCTTCAAAATGTATGTGCACAATGGTGATGATATGATACATCATTCCTGCGAAAAAGAGAAAAATTGGTTCGCACAGTCTAAAGTTACAGCACCGTATGTATATTTGTCAGTAGTAGGTGGTGCACTATGGCGACCCCCACTCCTATCCCCTCCACTTCGGTCCCGTCTTGAGCTCGGCTTGAAGTGGCGAGATAAAAGTGGGGATAAGTAGCGTTTTGGGGGCGTCATAGTGCACCACCAGTTTATTTGAGCCATAAAAAATTTAAAAATTTAAAAAAATTAAAAATTAAAAATTTAATAATTTAAAAAATTTTAAAAATTTAAAAAATTTTAAAAATTAAAAATTTAATAATTTCAAAAATTTAATAATTTAAAAAATGTAAAAATTTTATAATTTAAAAAATTTAAAAAATTTAAAAAATTTAAAAAATTTTAAAAATTTAAAAAATTTAAAAAATGTAAAAATTAAAAAGAAAATTACCTTTCACTGTATCCCCGTCGTCTCCCTCTCTTTCTCCTGTCTTTTTTTTCGCGCACTCTCCTGTCTTTTTTTCGCGCACTCTCCTGTCTTTTTTTTCGCGCACTCTCCTGTCTTTTTTTTGCGCACTCTTCTGTCTTTAACGCACACTCCTGTCCTTTTATCGCACTCCTGTCCTTTTTTCGCGCACTCTTATTCACCTAATATTCCTAGCAGTACCTCCATGCTACGAATACACTCGTCGGCATGAAATTTTAATACCCGAACTTTAACGGTGCCTCTGCACAATGGGCAGCGCACTTTTTTATCGGCTCCTAACTGGCACTTCGTAGCTCTAATGACTGCCCTGAAGCAGCGCAACCAATTATGGTCAGCTCCTTCAGGACAGAACGGGCAAATTTTATTCTTGAGTTTTTCTTCGATTACTTTTAGTCGGCCGTTTGTTTGGTTTATTTGCTCTTCTTGTAAAGCCGTCCTATTGTGTTCCGGATTAAAACGTGTATTGAAACTCCAATCGTTATTAGCCATTTTTTTTTACAATTATCGCACTATTACTTTTAAAACAATTAGCCTCGCACTCAGTGTTGTCACGCTCGCGCTACTCGATGAACTGAGTGCCTGTTGCTGCAGTTGTGCAGTAGCTCGCGAAAAAGTTGCTGACACTGCAAATTCTCAGACGCTCTACGGTGCGGACGCCGTTCGAGTCGTCAACGGGTGGGCGATCTCTGTCGCACCTATTCGATGATATGTAAAAATTTTAAAGAATTATTTTAAAAAATTTTAAAGAATTAAATTCAAAAAAATTACGTCAACGGGTTGTCGGTCTTTGTCGCGCCTATTCAATGATATGTAAAAATTTTAAAGAAATTTTTTCAAAAATTTTAAAGAATTAAATTCAAAAAATTACC
The DNA here is from genome assembly GCA_964006125.1 of Cryptus viduatorius. NCBI lineage: Eukaryota > Metazoa > Arthropoda > Insecta > Hymenoptera > Ichneumonidae > Cryptus > Cryptus viduatorius. Next base: position 7,803,410 of record OZ023225.1, on the reverse strand, counting down.
TTTCACTGTATCGTCTCTCTCTCTTTCTCCTGTCTTTTTCACTTGCCTGTCTTTTTCACTCTCCTGTCTTTTTTTTCACTCTCGCACTCTCCTGTCTTTACACACACTTTCACTCTCTCCTGTCTTTTTTTCGCGCACTCTCCTGTCTTTTTTGTCACTCCTCCGCGATATTGTTATCCCCCTCCTCGGCATCATCTACGAGAATGATGTCGAGGAGTTCGTATTGACGGTTAAAATGTTCGGCGATGATACGCCCTATGTCAATAAACGGTATCTCCTCTCTATCATCCCCGTAATTAGTTTTATACAGAGCAATGACGGGGTAGGGAGTGTCACTGTCTATTGTTATCGCCGTAAACGCAACGGTATTATTACTAGAACGCACTGCACCTAGAGCACCACCATCACCTCTCTGTTCTTCTTCTTCTTCTTCTTGCGCCGAATCGTCCTCGTCTGCGAAGCCTTCATCATCACCATCATTATTATCGTCAATATATCCCCACATATTATGTTCTTCCTCCTCGTCAATGTCCTCGACGTTGTCGTCCTTATTTGAGGCTGCCTGTTCCACGGCTTGAGCTATTACACTGCTCAGGTAGTTTTCAGCCTCGTAATTCACGGTCTCATCGTCTGCCAATTCACGGAGTCCGTGAATTTCACAGTACACGACGAGAGCCGGAACGGTAGCAAAGAGGGGATGAGGCCTGAATAACTCCCTGAATTCGCAATATGTCGAAACGTCTTCGTCTACCAGATAAACCTCTGTGTAGCCGTCATCGTCTATATAGACAATTTCGCATCGATACATATTATAATTACGTAGCAGTACACAAGCCGTACCGGGCGCTGTAAACCGGCGGGGAAGCCTCCACTGCGAGCTACAGTTTTTATAAAAATCGTTCATTAAAGTTTTGAGGGTCTTATAGGACCCACACAAATTATCGAATCGGATGGCTATTATGCACGCCGACACTACGTGCAACACTTCGCACACAAAGCCCTCGGGCATTTCGGTGGTGGGGTATCGGAGATACATTTTTCAGAAAAAAAATTTTAAAAATCACGTACACGCACACGTACACAAACAATAACAACTCACTCGATGCCGATGCAGCTCTAATAAATATAACAACTATTTAATCCGTACACTAACGATGAACTTATTATTATATTTTTCCTGTAAGTTGTGCGTTGCGTTTGGATGCTGATGAAAGACTAATGATGCGTTTCATATATTTGTGAAAAAACAGGAGGGGATATAGAGAGCATAGCAACCATCTTCACTGTAATTAATATCGGTACATCCCCAGACAGCCGCTCAGGGTCACCTCACGGATTGATTCCCGAAAATGCAGTATCAGGGCATTCCCAGGTGCGCTCGTGCAGCGAAAAGAGATGCTCTTTATAAATAGGAATTATAGAATTAAATATCGTGATTTTCTCGACCTAATGAATGCTAGCATATTAGGGTGTGGCACTTTTATTTGGGGGGACCTAATTCAAGAACGGTAATTGCTACGCAATTTTAAACCACGGGAGTACCATCCTTGTAACCCCCGCCTCCCTCTCCCGAGAGGGCCAATCACTGTACCGATTGGTAATTCGCGGTTTTCGCGATGTACAGTCATTGGCATAGCGTATTAGCAAATTAGGGTGTGGCACTTTATTTGGGGGACCTCTAACTCGTGAACGAGGGGTGCTAGCCGAATTCTGATCACGGGGGGTACCACCCCCTATGACCCCCTCTTTCGTCTCCCGAGAGGGCCAATCACTGTACCGATTGGTAATTCGCGGATTTCGCGAGGTATAGTCATTGGCATAGCGTATTAGCGTATTAGTAAATTAGGGTGTGGCACTTTATTTGGGGACCTCTAACTCGTGAACGAGGGGTGCTAGGCGAATTCTGATCACGGAGGTACCACCCCTATGACCCCCTCTTTCGTCTCCCGAGAGGGCCAATCACTGTACCGATTGGTAATTCGCGGTTTTCGCGAGGTACAGTCATTGGCATAGGGTATTAAATGTATTAAGAGCGACTCTTTATTTAGGGGGATCGTCATTGGTTGATCCTCATCGAGAGCAATACCAGAGGATTCAAATAGCTCATGGTCGCTTAGCGGATTGATTCCTCAAAATGTAGTGTCAGCACATTCCCAGGTGCGGTAGATGCGAATGTGATTTTCTCACAAATAAAAAATGTACGCTCATCAGGCAGTAGCGCTTCGCTTATCGGACGATTTGGAAGTAATGAGCTATTGTCAATAGAAAAAATGTCAGACCATACCATACGTAAATGTATTATAGATTTATTGAAATTAACAAAATTGCGTAGTGCGATACTTCAACGTCGGTGCAATGAACAGTGGTATAGACATTTGCGCGATTTATCGGGAAATGGTCTTGTAAGGCGTTTGAAATTCGTTGTATGGTGGTCGCCAGTACGAGTCCTCGCAAAAGCTTACAAGAGAGGGATGTTTAATGGGCATGAAGTTGTTACGTCCAAATCAGCATTTCCTCGGTAATTACGGTCAAGGAATATAATCCCTTTTTACACGTTTTGTACCATTGAGGCGCTTTATTCGACTAAAATTCCCTTTTTGAGTCTAACCTTTCGGAAAGTTACTCGGGATAGGGTACAGAGTGCACGGTAGAAGTGATTGTATGAAAAGAAATATTTGCACGTGATGCGATGAGTAACCTCGTAGTACGCATATAGTAATCTTATAGTAAACAATCAATGATGGCCGCCACTACGAAATTCTTCCGATAAGACGCCGGACGCTCGGTGCGTCTTGTAGTGTAATTTGATCCGAATGAAGTCACTGACCAGCGCTCGCGACTATCGCGGCCCGGTGCACCCCCCTTTTTACTACCTTCGTATTCGTTACCAAAGGCCGAGCATAATATTCGGTCACTCTTTAAATTTAAAGAAGGTGGGTCCTTCTACTTTTATTGGTTTCGATGCACTGGTTTATCGTTTTGTTTACTTTAAATTGCTTATTGAAATTAATTAAATGTTCTGATGCGAAAAACTTACGTTGCCGAAAGATGAATGAGATGAAAACTGAATAATGATTTACGATGCTCGGTATGGGTTGATGGAGATAATTGAAAATGATACTGGAATCCGATTCACTCTTCCTTCCTTCCTTCCTTCCTTTCAATGAATGATGTTGATTCAGATGTTGATGATGATATTTATTTAACTCGAAATAAGTTGACAACACTCTCACAAAAGATTTCGATTTCTATGTTTGATTTATTTAAGGTTTTACCGATCACGATACACGGATTGTTTTAATTCCGAAAATTCAATTTATATTGCGAATTACAATTTTATTTAATTCACTTGTTTTCATAAACGTTTTATAATATACCGAATCGATTCGATTATTCGAGTTTGATTTTTAAATGACAATCGTAGTGACAATTTTTAGTTGTTAACGCGGGATGTTCTGTCAATGCCGATAATGAGCCTCCGATGCCGTGGGGCCTGATTTTATTAATTTGCGCGGGGAACCCCCTCACCTGCGGACAGTCTCGAGCCGCCGCCGCTTGCGAGTCTCCCTCCAACATCATTATCGATCGATGCTCTTTTGCTCAAGCTGTCTATTTTTATACTTTTTTTATTTAATTCCTTTGCAACATTAATATTGTTTAAAGGATTATTTCAAAATTTAGGATTTTAATTAGCAATTTCTGTCAAATTTGAATGAACTTTCTATGTTGTTTATATCCAAAGTAATTTTTTTATCATTGAAATTTATCTCTAAAATCTATTTAATGATTTTAAATTGTTTAAACTTTTTAGTTATTATTTATCGTTGATAACTTTTAATAGTTTTTAGCTTATTACATTTAAATTTTATGATTTATTTCTAGTAATTATTTCTATTTTATATTGTTTAAGTAATTCTATTTTTACGAATTTAAATATTTGTTTTAACTTCACTTTGTTTCCTTTATCATTTATTATTGGTTTTATTGTTTATTTGTTTTAACGTATTTTTCATGCGCGAATTTATTGAAAATTTACCAATCGATTATTATCCCATTAATGCAACATTCCTCCTCATCATTAAGGTGAATTAATGTATTAAAAATTTGTCCAAAATTATTATAATATTATAATTTTATGCGCCGAGAGGTGCTGCACTCGAACACGATGACGGTCAAGCCGTGCATCGTTCCCTTCGAGACAGGCTCACCGATTCTTTGGCTGCACGATAGTGTATATGCGTGAGTCGCATCGCTACTAGTGTTAGAGCGATAAGAAGGCGCTCGACGATCACATGCAAGAAAATAATTCGTATCGCCTATACACCTGAACGCTTATCGACGAATTCCTTTTTGGATATTCCTCAGGTATCCCCGCCGGAAATACTGTATATCCGAGACATAGCTCGAATTTACGTGGCTAGACCGTTAAGATGCCAATAACTGAGCAATGACTTTGCTCGACTTTTGCACACGGTTCGTTTGTTGCTACCTGAGAGGTGTGTGCATTGCCCCTTTCAGATCTCAATATTTTAATTAATTTATTTTATTAATTTATATCCGAGGAACCATTTGCTCTCTCAAGGATATTTAAATAGAGAATTTACTGTTGCAACAAAATTAAAAAAAACGAATACCGCATTAATGGAATTATTGATATATATATATATATATGTATATATTCAGAGGACGTAACAAAGTGTTAACATGTATTTTCAATGAATTGCGACGACGTTGTGTCGAAGATTTACCATTGTTACGTCCAAACTAGCGTTGTTTCTTTACTAGTTTGAAATATAACAGTTGTCTCCGTTATAATCGCACGCGCTGGTCAAGTGGGTGGGTTAAACCAACCTTTACCACACCTGGTGTCGATAAGGAGGACAACGATTGCTCCTTTTTAAAGCCTAACCTTGCGGAAAATTGCTTGGGATGGAGCCCTTAAGAGTGCTTGTTAAATGCGTGTCGTAGGGTGTAAACTAATTAGTAGAGGGTTCAGCGTCTCTCAGGCAAAAGAGAGATAGAGAGGAAATCTTCGGTGTGACGGCAGCTACCTGCCGTTTCTTGACCAGGTGTCGGAGCACGCGACACGGTTAAACGGGATTTGGTGGTCACTTTAAATCACTGGGTTGCGAGAATAAAATGAAATAATGCACGGTTGATAAATAAATAAACAGGTACTTACGGTAATAAACGGTGCTTTCCTGGTGTTCGTGGATATAGAACTTTCTTCACGTTGGTTTAATTCGAAAATGAATTTAAAGAAAAAAATGATGTGTTTCACGGAAATGCAGGTAGAGTTAATACTTTTTAATGTCACAAAAAAAATATGAGTAATACAGGTGATGATATTGAACTAAAAAAAACAACGGAGACCAAATGTCTATATGGTTGGAATTCCTAAAACTCGCGAAATACAATGTCAAATTATAAACTGAAGAATTAATTCCGTTTCTCTGAGTCCTGGATTTAATACTGACAACTCGAAAGTCTGAAAGACAATCGGGTTAAAACTGAATTTCGAAACAAGGGATAACTGATTTGAATTGTACTACTGTGGTATCTTGAACAAATAAATGAAAGAATATGCTGAACAAAACTGAAGGAATATCCTCCGATAACTAAAAACGGTATGCTTATGAAACTGAAAGAGGTGTGCTCAAAAAAACTGAAGAAAGTGTGCTCAACAAAACTGAGGGAAGTGTGCTCCTGAGCGTACAATTTCGGGGGTTTTTATACCATTTTCCTTGGTGACAAGTAGAGGGGATGTTGCTATGCGAGTGTCTTTTTGTATATCTATTCGGTATAAAATTCTGGTACAGTAACGAGAAGATGAGGTGATGCTACCGGTCTCATCCCTGATTGGTCCGCGATCTTAAGTCCTTCTTTTAGGCGTAATGCGTTTATCGGGCCCCGCGCCGTGGATGACGGGGTGGGGTATCGAAAAGTAAAAGGGCGCAGACGAGATCACGTAGGCATCAATCCCCTCCTTTTCTCGTTTCCGTTTTCCGGGAAGTCATTACCAGAAAGATTTTTGTTGGTATGCAGCCTTTTATGGCTAAATACTTTATATGTAAAAAGGCCGCCAGAGTTCCAATCGGACTATAGAATTTCGTCAACTGTCTAGACAAATAAAAACCGGTATTGAACAGTGAAAATACGCTCTCCTATGTCTTCTGAATTTTATACGTATTACGTGAATTATAAAATTTGTAGTTTCTCGTAAGACTCTTATAACCAGGACTCGCTTATTCCTAGCAGAAATGAATATAATAACGAAAATATAATAATGAATATTATTGATATAAACCATAACCTATTATCGGGAACTAATTATTTAGTACTCGATTAGTTTGTACTCGTCTGTCTGGATAATAATGCAAAAGTATAATTCTATATTACTAATAAAATCAATAAAAGAAAAAGTAATAAATCTTTTCCATGTTATTTCGCCCAGGGGCGTGCCATGGAAAAGACTTTCCTCGGCAAATGCTTTACCGTTAACTCCTTCAGTCATTTGTTTAAACAAATGGCGTACAAGTTGTCCACGGCTAAGAATTTCTCGAAGGACGAACTAAATTAATAGGGTACGTTTAATAGGTACGTGTAGTAATTTCTTCACAGTCGGAGAGTTTATGGACAAGTTTCCTGCCTGTTGCGAGGGGACTCTTTTTCGTTACTTGACGGTTTTGTGCCTGAACTGTCGAATGCCAAACGTTGTATAATTTTCATAAGGTGAAAATCCCTTTTCGTTTTTATAATGGTATCATTCTCCGTGTAATTACCACTACGTACTTAATTAATACCGTAAGGATAAACACAGGCGTTCAAGAGAGCAAATCCTGGGGTGAATTGTTTATTATTATTTCTTTTTAGATGGACTATATTCTCAGTTTCGTTTCTCTATTTATCATTACTTTCTTCTTCAGAAATCTGACCTCTATTGCTTTCCGATGTGTTATAATGAGAGGAATCCGAGGTTTACCAATTATGTAAGGATTAATTAATTAAGATTTAATAGAAGAAATTTCCTTCTTCCTGCAAATATCAAGGTCATGAGCCCCGTCTTCTTTGTTTTAGCTTGTGGAGTTCGGTTCAACTTAAAACACTGTTTAAAGCGTTTCCCTTAACGAGGATAACTTGTCGACCCGATTGCATGTATCTAAAACCCGACGGGTTTAATCGACTGTCTGTAAATTCCTCCCTGAATGGTTTCGAGCCATGTTAAAATAGATTTACTGATCTACGGGGAGGTAGTCGATATCGATACTAGTAGGTCCCAATGGTAACTGTCAGCGGGCCGCGTTTCTTTTAATTCCTTTTTGGGACTCTAGAGGAGCGCTCGGGAGAGGGGTCAGAGACCGCCTTTCTCGACCTCCGCCTGTGAGGCCCCGGATTAGTTTTACCCTGATTCATCGGTATCGACTCGCTAAGGTAGGGCACCGATTTTTGTAAGACTCTGGGCTAGCTTGACACTGATTAAGCAGTAGGTAAAATAGATATTGCTAATGAAGAATTTTTAGATCAGATTCCCCTTTTTACTTTCACAAAGAAGTTTAGGCTCAACTGCTATTGAGGGTAAAGCAGAAAATAAACTATGCGTTACGCTGGACGTAACACCTCCCCCCCTTAAGGCGATTATTAGGGGAAGCCTAATAATCGGCTCCGCGGCGCGGGGTGAAACTGAGAATTTTTTTGGATTGCGACTTGTTTTCTCTTGGCTCTATGTTTATTCTTAAAGATATATTTCTTGATATATATATTTTAATGCTACCATTATTTCCTTCCTTAAGGATTTACCCGAATATAATTCATAGAGTAATGTATTCCCTTTCCTTTTCTCATATTATGAAGTTATAAAAGTTACTACGCTTGTTGTTATATATGAATGCGTGGGTGTTTGTATGTGCATGTGTATGTGTGCGTTTTTTTTTTTTTTTTTTTTTATTTTATAGAGGAGGTTTGAAAATGCATTTACGCATACCCGAGTGGGTTATGTGGGACTCGGCCATTCCTGGCAATACCCACTAAAACATTCCTCCTCTCGACTGTATTCCCCCCCGCGGAAACCGCCCAAAAGGCTTTACTTCGCGAGGGGCAGTCTAAGCCTCAGACGGCCCTTCTAGCACGCGCTCTGATTTTAGGCGCGTCTGCCTCTCCGTTCTTCCATCTTCCTGATGGAATTCAGCTTCTCCACAATGGACGTGGCGAGGGTAACCACCGCATCCCAACCATCCTGTGAGCCAAGCAGGCACCTTCCCATGCCTTCAGGCGTCATGGATCCTCCCCATGACGCTCGGAATCGCTCCCGGTCATCGGCGAATCTCGGGCAATAGAAGAGCACGTGTTCCACGTCCTCGTCGATCCCAGGGCACACCGGGCATTCCGCGCTATCGTACACGCGAATACGATGTAGGTAGCTGCGGAAGCAGCCGTGCCCGGTGATTACCTGGGTCAGGTGGAAAGTTGTAAGTCCACCGTGCCTGCTCGTCCACGCTCTCACATTAGGAATCACGCGGTGGGTCCACCGACCCTCGCCTGCTGAATCCCATCTCTGCTGCCATTCTTCGAAGGTTCTGCTGGACCATCGATCATCACCACGCTCTTGATCGTCGCCATCAGCACCAGTACGCCTACGCTCACGGTACACCCTGGCCCTCTCGGCTGCCAGTAGATCAACAGGAGGCAGTCCTGCGATCACCGAGACAGCGATGTCAGACACGGTTCGATACGCTCGGGCCACCCTTAGCGCGACAGTCCGGCAGACCCGTCGGCATGTGGCTCCGTAACTCGCATTGGTATTCATGGCACCAGCCCAAATCGGAGCACCGTAGAGAATTACGGAGCTCACAACAGAGGAAAGAAGGAACCGTCGCGGCTCCTTCGGTCCCCCGATGTTGGGCATGATGCCCGCTAGCGCTCCCGCAACCCGTGATGCCTTCGAGCCCGCGATCAGAAGATATTCTCTGAACGACAGCCGCGCATCCAGGATGACACCGAGATATTTCAACGTGTCTGCGGTCTTGATCTTGCTATGACCGACCGTGAATGTGGCGTACGCCCTCTTCTTCGTCCGAGAGATGAGCACCGCCTCAGTCTTCTCGTCCGCCAGACTCAGTCCATGGTCGCTCAATCAGCCAGCTACTACCTCGATTGATTCGTCTCCGAGGTGTTGCACCTCATCGATGGTTTTCGCGACGACGACAAGGGCGACGTCGTCCGCAAAGGCCACCATCGATACCCCGTCTGGAAGCGGCTGCCGAAGCAGGCCATCGTACAAGACATTCCAGAGGAGGGGCCCTAGGACCGAACCCTGTGGCACGCCTCCTGTGATGTTATAGGAGTGCGTGCCGGCGTCGGTGTCGTAAAGCAGGGTCCGGTCCGTCAGGTAGTTCGAAATGACTCTTCGCAGGTAGAGCGGCACCTTGAGATCTTGCAGGGCCAGCAAGATCTTGTCCCACCTGGCCGAGTTGAATGCGTTCCGGATGTCCAAAGCGATGATGGCACACATGCGCTTTGTACACCGGCTGCCACTGATGGCGTCCGTAGTTAGCGCCACAACCCGGCCGATGGCATCCACCGTTGAGCGACCCTTACGAAAGCCGAACTGGTTTTCAGACAGGTCCCCAGCTCCCTGTATGGCTGCCTCTAGCCTGGCACATATGACTCGTTCGAATAGCTTCCCGGTTATGTCTAGCATGCACAGCGGTCGGTACGAGGAAGGTTCGTCCGGGGGTTTGTTCCCCTTGGACAGAAGGACCAACCTCTGTACCTTCCACTGTGCCGGGAAGCATCCTTCGCGAAGACATGCGCTGAATGTATTCCCAAAGATATCGGGAGCATTCAACACAGCGGTCTTTACGGCCAGGCCAGGGACCCCGTCCAGCCCTGGAGCCTTACGGACGGTGATCCTGCTGGCAGCCATCTTCAGTTCGTCTTCCATGACGTCTGGCGTCTCGGCTGTACCATCGTCTACCATCAGACCGGTCTCGGCACGCCGCTTCCGGTGTTCCGGGAAGAGGTGTCGGACGACCCTGTCGAGGAAGATTGGACACGTTGGAGCGGTGGCACCCCTGGGCTTGATCTTATTGATAACCGTTTTGTACGGTCGGCCCCAAGGGTCACTGTCCACTTCCTGACAGAAGTCCAGCCAGCACTTTCGCTTGGAGGCCTTGATTGCAGCCTTGAGGCGTTTCCGCATTATTTCATAGGCCGCAGCCAGTTCCTGGTATTGCGGCCTATGAACAGCTCTTTGGTGCAGCCTACGTGCTCGGAAGCACTCTCGGCGTATCTCCGCGATGTCCTCGTTCCACCAGTATACTGGTGGACGACCGCGAGGGTTGAACTTCGCGGCCATGGAGGCATCGCAGGCCGCTGTGATGGTTTGCGAGAGGCTTCGAGCTCGTTCCTCGGGCGTTCCCTGCACTGTCGCTCCCTCTAGCATGCAGAGAAACGTCTCCCGGTCGAAGGTGGCGGGTGCCCATCTCTCTTTTTTGCGTCTGCACGACGCCCCTGCTGTCCTGCTGGTCAGCTGGAGCTGGTATACCAGGGCGTGGTGGTCGCTGCCCGTGTACCGATCGCTAACTTTCCAGTCGAGCCCTTCCCTCATCAGTCTAGGATCGATGAAGGTCAGGTCGATAATGGAGGTCCTGCCGCCCTTTGAGAAGGTTGGCTTGGACCCGGTGTTAGCGATCTCCAGCTCCAGTATCGCGAAGGCCTCGAGGAGGGCGCGACCGCGGTGGTTGGTGCTCGCGCTGCCCCACTCCGTCGCCCATGCGTTAAAGTCCCCTCCGATGACGACCGGCAATCGGGAGGTCCTAGCACTGTCGACGATGGCATCCAGGGATCTCAGGTATTCGTCGGTGGCATCACTGGGTGGAAGGTAGCAACTGTATATTCTTATAACAGCCACCTCCACCCAAGTGAAACCGGGCCGAGGGGCGGCCATCTTGTTGGATATATGAAGGTTTCCGCATACCCAGATGGCCGCCTTGCCGGTCGAGTCCCCTACCCAGTTCGGTTCACTGAGATCCCTGTACTCCTCGTTGACGATGACTACGTCTGCCTTCTCTTCCCTGACCAGCTGAAACAACAGGTCCTGGGCCACAGCGCAGTGGTTCAGGTTTATTTGGAGCACCTTAGCCATTGCTGGTCGATGCCCCAACCTCCTGCACTGCCTGTCGCCTGACTATGCAGTCCACAGCTCTGTGACCATCTTTGCCACACCGGAAGCACTGCGCCGACCGGTCGACCTCGCTCTCGCAGTCTTTCGCCAGATGCCCAGTGTTGTGGCACCTGAAGCAACGGGAGGATGTTTGGCGCGGCCGAACCCGGCAATTCATCCATCCAATCCTGAGCCTTCCGCTTTGCAACAACTTCTTTGCTGCTGCAGCGGGAAGCAGGACGCTAGCCGCCTGGGTGCCACTGTAGGAGTCCCTGAGTTTAATATCTCCAGGGGTTACCGCTCCTGGCCCAATCGCCGCAGTGATAGCCTGTGCCACCTCTTCTACGGTTGTGGCCTCGTCCATGTCCTTGATAACCAGGACTTCCCTATGAGTCAGCGTCTGAACAGCCGCCGACTCCACTAAGGTGGCCGAGACCACTGCCTGTAGCACTGGGATCTCTACACCAGGCTTCCCCAGCTCCAGGAGTAATTCTCCAGCTCGGGTCCGCCTGATGCGGGTCACCCTATCCCCCAGAGGTTTGAGGTCCGGTGTGGCTCGAACTCTGCGAAGAATGTCAGCATACGACACCTCACCCGTTGCCTTGATGTGGATCGCATCAGGACGGGGGGGTCTAAGCAAAACCTTGGGCTTTGCCTGCCTTTGGGCGCGCCTGCCGGACTCTTCTATTGACAGCGGCTGCTGCTGCTGTTTTTTCTTGCCCCGTTTGACGACTGTTGCCCAGTCGGGGTCTTTCTGCTGGGCAACTGGCTGCTGTCTGGCTTCAGCTAGCCGGGGCGGATCCCTCTCGAGCGTCGCCTCTCTCTTCTTCTTCCGCTTCTTCCTCGCCGGCGGAGACCTAGGCGGCGAGGGGCGCTCGCGGTCCAAGTCTCCGTGGGGCGCCCGGTCGTTGCGGAAGAGAGGCGACGTTTGGCTCGACCCCTCCTTGCTCGGTCGAGCTGCCCGGGCTGAGGTTGCCGCGGGCCGCGCCGCCGCAAACTCTTTCAGCGCCCTTAGGGTGCCCCGTGCTTTGACTTTAAGCTCTGTGTGGAGGTTCTTCTTCTCCAGAATGAACTCCACCAAGGACTCAAGTTCCATTGTTAGGCGCTGAAAAGCCTCTTGAGCCTTCAGCGTCACGCTCTCACCACCTGCGTCACTTGTAGCATTAGATGCTACAGAGGCCGAGTGACCAACCTCTGTAGTACTGCGGTCGCTAGATGACGACGTCCCGGGGCCCGCTTGCTCACCCCCGACGGACGCCGGTACTGGGGATCCGAACCCCTGCACCGTAAACGTTAAATCTTTCGTACTTCCCATGCCGATTTGTTAACGGGGTTTCTTCCCCGGATCTGTTTGGTCCGCGGGAGGTATTTTAATTGCCTCCTACCCTCTCTATCTAGAGAGCGTTCCCCTATCCGCCACCTGGGGACGCGCCACGTAGGGGTTTCAGTTTCCCCCCGTGGATGTGTATGTGTACGTGTACGTGTACGTAGGTGTATGTGTATGTGTGCGTGTACGTGTATGTATTGTGACGTATTTTTCATCTACGGAAATTCTAACGCAAACTCTGTAAATAAAATAAATAAAAAAACAAAAATCGAAAAGCTCAAACCAAACGGGAGCAAAACGCGAACGAAACTCACGTCACCTTCGGCCGTCCACCCTCGCGGATGCATCGGCGTCCCGGTGGGCGCCAGTTAATTTTGTTTCGCCGGTATTAACAACCGGACTCGATCTGGAGGCAGTGGAGCGTCCGCCCTCCGAAGGATAAATTTTGTTTCGCCGGAATTATCAAACCGGACTGAACTGGAGGTCAGTGGAGCGACGACCTCCGCAACGACAAAACGAAAACGAACGAAAACGTTACGAGAACTAACGCCGACGTATTCGCGAAAGCAAACGGTTGCGGAAATGCACGGTTGCTCAGGATGCGGGTTGTGGTAGAGGGTCGCGATCCTTAGCCAATAAAATAACGAACGGTAACGAAACAACAAAAAAAATCGAACTCTCGAGCCCTTGCGAGCGAGAGAATAATTTTCTTATTGACTATAAGTAACGGGAACGCACGCGAGTGCACCGAAAACGCTCAGCTGATCGAACGATCGAAGCGAGCTAACGAGAACGTAGTAATAACGGAGCTATAAGCGATCGATAAATTCTTGTAATTCAAAAACTCACCGAAACTTCCTATTAATCCTAGACTGAGCGGGAACCGGTATCTCACGATACACCGAGAACTGAACACTATCACCGTTGCACAAGGAGCATTATTTCTAATGCTTCACTCACGCACGGGATCGCGAAGAATTTATTACAAAATTCTTTCGCTACACTCAGCTCACAAACTCGAGCGATAGCCGGAACGAGAACGAGAAACTGACAGCTAGGCCACACTGTGTGCGCGAGAGAGATAGTCTCACTCGAGCGCGCGAACAATAGGCCGAACGTCAACACGGGAGCGCGAGAGAAGTCCGAGGTACCTCGAGGGCGTCTCTCGGCAGACTGATTTGCCTATCACACTATCTCGACGAATTTTGATTATTATTTCGGAGATCGCGATCGATAGCTACTGCCCTCTCAACTATTTCGCTACGTTATCGATACGAGACTCGAAATTCTTAGCGGTAATCGGGGATCTAGAAGGAATCTTCGCAATCGTTACCCCTAGTCAATGCGGGCGAACAAGGCACTCACCTCGACTGACAAAACCGCGGCAAGGTGCTCCAACCTTGCCCGGGACTCAAACCAAATCTCCGCCTGTTCTTCCACGCATTGCACTATGTCGCGGGGTGCCGGGTTTGCACCGGACTTTGCCGTCTTGCAACTACACCTTGTCGGGACTTTCCTTTACTCGGGCTTTTAATTCTTCGTGATTCACCACCGAGTAAAGTCAAGTACGCCGACCAACTAAACTTAACTGACAAAAACTGAAGCTAACCAATCAAAACTAAATTCATAAAATAACTGCAAAACAAAATAAGTCAAAACAAAATAAACAAATGAATCAAAACTAAATTCATAGGATAATTGCAACAAAATATCTTGAATCGAAAACATACGGGAACAAAACCGTAATGCGAAAGTTAGTGAGAGGCAGCAAAACCGGAACTATAACAACAAGAATCGATATCTGTAGAAAATTGTACTTCTTGTGTTATTTGTGACGCTGATTGACAAAATCACGTCACAACTCCTCACCCCTTAGGGGAGGTTTCGAACAAGAGTTCGAAACGGTAGCCAATCCGGGGATTACGGGAACGACGACTCAAGAACATTAGGTCTTGAGGTTAACCTGATGAGGTTGCGGGAACTTTTCGGAATCTTGACACGCGTAGCGTGTATCGGTAGCGGCTCGTCTCTAACACGGTTCCTCAGCGAATAACTCGCGAGTTCTTCGTGGAGGAGCGCACGAGAGGGTTTGCCTCTCGGTACGGGAATCGTCGGAAGAGACCCACGGCCCGTAATTCGGTCGCCATGATCTCTTGCTCTTACCCCTGTTGCTCGTCGGTAACTAACGTTTGGGGTAAGACGGAACCTCACGAGGGACAAAGTCTCGATCGTGGAACGGGAAGTAAAAAAAATTTTGTTTGTTCAACGGGTACGACAACCCACCACCCCCTTTTGGACAACCGCAAGTAGTCATAGAAATTTTCTACGTTACCCCAACATCCTCCGGCGTCGATTCCGGTGGTCGGTGGCACCGTAGCGGGGTCCGATGGTTCCTTCACCCGTCGAGATTTGTGGCCCGGAGGCCTGCAAGGCGGAAGCTGCGACTGGCGTCGCGTACGAGAGCTTGGAATTTTCGTCCAATAGGCGGAATTTGTGGCCCGGAGGCCTACAAAGCGGGATCTGAGGCCCAAAGGCCTGCAAAACGGTATCTGCGACGGCTGTCGCGTACGAGAACTTGGACTTTCGTCCATGTGGCGGGAACTGTGGCCAAAAGGCCTACAGAGCGGAAACATGACGGTTGTCACGTGCGGTAACTGGACCTCTAGCAGCTCGATCGCCGAAGCCTAAGCCTGCAAGGCGAGAACCGCGAGGTCAGGGCTCCCCTGGGGCCCTATGCGGGAACTTGAGGGGCCGGTGCGGCTTTCGCCGACCTTCTCCTCGATCGCTGGCGACGCCTGCTGCTGGTCGCCGTGGGTGGTGCGGGGGCCGGCACCGCAGTGGGCTCCCTCGGGGGAACCGTCCTCGGTCGGTCGGTCTCCACCGGTTGTAGCCGGTGGGCCCGGGCCGCCGCCTTCAGTTCCGCCCGCGGAACACATCGACCCGCTCGTGGGATGTACGGCCCTTCCCTCTGCCATTGCCCTTGGCACGACTGGCAGGTGCGCAAGGTTTTACCCTTGCGACCACACCGGCGGCAAAAGGTCAATTTCGGGGGTCCGAGCGGGCACTGCGAGTACCGGTGCCCATCCCCCCCACAACTCCAGCACGCCCGGGCGATCGAGCGCGGCAGTGGGCGGATAGGGCCCACTGAGCGTCGAGCCTCAGGCGGCGGCGTGCCGATCACCTCGGCGATGGTCGCTCCGACCGCCGTGGGGTTCGGTACCGGGGGTGGTCTGACCACCTTCGGGATCTTGTACGGCGCCGGCCGAGCTTTTGACGGCATCGGGCGCGACGTCGAGGGTGCCACCACAGCGGTCGCAGCGACCGCCGCGTAGCTCGGTATCGGTGGCTGCACAGGCTGCACCGGGCGAGAAGTCGTCGGGGCTTTGGGAGGTGCGACCAAGGGGGGAACCCCTTGTGCACTCGTTCCCTTGCTCGGCCGACGATGGCGGGAGCGCCGAGTCGTCCTCTTGTGGCGGGGATCCTTTGGAGGATCGCCACTCGCCGTAGGGACGTCGGCCGGGATCGGGCGCGGCTTGGTCCAGCGGGAGCAACCCGCTGACGGATCCTCCGCGGGAACAGGGCTCGGGGACTGGGGGGAGTGGGCTAGCGAACTAGCCCCCTCGTCCCCGACTATCCCCGCCGACCCGTCCACCGCTGTTGGAGTCGCCACGGGTACCTCCGCCGGCTTGTCCGCCACCACCGGTGCCAGCGGCATCGGCGCATCGACTGGGTGGCCCAAGTCGACGTGGGGCAGGCGCGGGGATCGGGGATCTCGGTCGTCAGCGTTGACGGCCAACTCCCCGATCGTCCGCACCAATGCCTCCGTCGACCGGTCATCCAGCCGGCCCGAGCTGGCCAGTGCGGCGGCACACGCCTGCGCCATCTCGTTCATCGGAGGCCGGAGGAAAAAATCCTTGCGGTCCTCCACCCCATAGGCCTCCGTGACCATGGCGTCAAACCACGCCACCTCCTCGTAATCCTCCGTGACCATCACGTCGTCGTCGGAGGGTGAGGTGCGTCCAGGTGTTGGCGGCTTATTTGCGGGCATGATGAATCCTGCAACTCGCAACAATGGTTAGGCCGGGACCTCCGGCGATCGATATGGTTTTAAATCCTTCACCGAAATTTTTCCCATAGATCGCCCATCGAGATCGGTTAGTTCGTAAACTACGCGGGATAACTTTTTCGAGATCATGAATGGCCCCTCAAACGGGGCGTTCAGCGCAGCCGACACATGTCGGGCTGCGTTCGAGAGCGTGTGCGATTTTCGCCAAACGAGATCGCCAACCTCGAACGCACGATCTCGGTGACGGAGATTGTACTGTTCGGATTGCCTGCGGAAAGCTTCGTCGAGAGCGTGAGTGAACGCTGTCCTCAGGGTGTCCAGACGGGCCATACGCCTCATCCACTCCTCAGGAGGACGCGGTATCACCTCGAGATCCCCTTCAACCTCTCGTCGCAACGAGGTGGCGGGTGAAGGTTCACGCCCAAAGTTCGCGAAGGCCGGGGTGGCCTGTAGCGAGCTGTGGAACGCGGTGTTACACGCGAACCGGAATTCATGCAAGTGGTGGTCCCACTCACGATGATTTCCTTCGAGATACGCGCGGATCATGGTTTTAACAACCCGATTCACGCGCTCGGTAGGGTTTGCTTGCGGATGGTACGGCGGCGTCGTTTGATGCCGCATCCCGACCCGTTCCGTGAGCTGACGAATGTCCCGGTTGATGAACTCGGTACCATTGTCCGTGACCAGTACTCGGGGTGCGCCCCATCGAGTAACAATTGTCTCATCAATGACTTTCGAGATCGCTTTTCCAGTTGCCTTCCGAAGAGGGCAGATCTCTATCCACTTCGTATAGAGATCCTGGATGACGAGAACGTACGCGTGTCCTGTGGAGGCCGGCGTAAGCGGTCCCATGATATCGGCAGCGATCACGGTCCAAGGACCGTCGACCACGCGATGACCCATGAGGCCGGTGGGAGCCTGTTGTTCGACCTTACAACGTTGGCAGGTTTCACACTGCCGAACGTAGGTGACAACATCTTTGAACATGCCAGGCCAATAGTAAAGGGTGGATAGACGTCGGTACGTCTTCTCAACACCCAAGTGGCCGGCTTGCGGAAGCGCATGGCACTCTTCGAGAGCGACATGTCGGGATTCGCGAGGAAGCACCAGCTTCCAGGCGTCGAGATCCTCGAATTCGAGGTTCGCGAGATCGGTCGGTCGATGGAAGTATAGTCGATTACCGACTATCTTCCAATCCGGGAACTTAGCGGGTATTCGCAACACATCGCGGAAGCGACGGCGATACCACGCGTCCTGGGTGTCGCGGGCGCACATGGCAGCCTCAGCTTGACCTTCAGGAATTCTCGAGAGCGCGTCGGGAACGTGGTGCAAAGCGCCCTTGCGGTGTACAATGGTGAAGTCGTACTCCATCAGTTCCAAAGCCCACCGGGCGAGTCGACCTGTGGGGTTCTTCAAGTTATATAACCAACGTAGGCTACTGTGGTCCGTGACCACGGTAAACGAGTACCCCTCGAGATAGCAACGGAACTTTCGTATCGCCCATAGTACGGCGAGACATTCTTGTTCCGTGACGGAATATTTCCGTTCGGGAGCTATCAGAGCGCGGCTCGCATATGCGATGACCCTCTCATGACCTTCGATCACTTGCGTCAGGACGGCACCTAGGCCAACCCCGCTAGCGTCGGTTTGTAACGTGAACGGCAACGAGAAGTCTGGGCAGGCGAGCGTTGGGGAGCTCGTTAGCCGCAGCTTCAACTCATCGAGAGCGCGTTGCTGGTCGGGACCCCATTCCCATGGGTGACCCTTTTTCGTGAGCCGCGTTAGAGGTTCTGCAATCGTGGCGAACTCTCCTATAAAACGCCGGTACCACGACGCCATGCCGAGGAATCGACGTAGCTGTCGAATATTTTTCGGAATCGGAAAGTCGATGACAGGAGCGACTTTCGCGGGATCAATCTTCAGGCCTTCGCTATTCACGAGGAACCCGAGATATTGGACTTCTGAGCGACAAAACTCGCTCTTTTCGCGATTAATCGCGAGTCCAGCCATCGAGATCTTCTCAAGGACTCTCCGGAGCCACACTAGGTGCTCGTCGAATGTCCGAGTTACGATAATTATGTCGTCTAAGTAGACGAACACATGGGGGTACATTTCTGCACCGAGCAGCCGATCCAGCATGCGCTGGAACGTAGCGGGAGCGTTCGTGAGGCCATGCGGCATCCGCTTAAAGTGGAACAGGCCTCGACCTGGTACCACAAAAGCGGTTATCTCACGAGAAGCGGGATCCATTGGGACTTGCCAATACGCTTGGCTTAAGTCCAACGTCGAGATATAGTTGGCCTGTCGCAACTCATCGAGAATACCGGTCATGTTCGGGATGGGGTAAGCATCCTTCTTCGTAACGGCATTGACCTTCCTGTAATCGATGCAGAATCGGTACTTGTCGTTCGGTTTTTTAACCATGACCACGGGACTCGCCCAGTCACTGCTAGAGGGTTCGATAATGTCGGTGGCCAACATTCGATCGACCTCTGCCCACATGATGTCGCGGATGACCGGGGTAACCGGATACGGCTTCTGCTTCACTGGGGGGCTATCGCCGACGTCAATGTGGTGCGACACAAGAGTAGTGACTGCCCCGTCCGCAGGTATTTTCGGTACGTGAGCATCGAGGAATTCGCGCAACCGCGCGCCCTCGTCGGAATCCGGAGTTCGTAGTCCACAGCACAAAGCCAGGTTCGATACTCTCTCCTCGGGAACGAAAGTGTGTCGGATCTCGGGAGCGTCACGGAAGAACCATGACTCTCCGAAGAAGTCAACGACCATTTTCGCAGAGCGTAAATAATCCAACCCAAGTATCAGCTCTTCCGAGAGCGACGCTAGGTGGAGTGCGAGAACGGTAGTACAACGACCCTCTAGGATCGTTGGTACCTCGGAAGCTACCCTGATTGTTTCCATTTGACTATTCGCAGTCATTACCGAGCGGGGTGTGATTCGTTTGGTTTCCAGACCGAAATCCGCGAGGAACTTGATTAAGCTCGACCCGAGGAACGTCCTGGTAGCACCCGAATCGACGAGAGCTTTTACGGTACGCCCGTAAATCGTGACTTCGACCCGAAAGGCGATAACGCGGCCATCGCTGGCTGCATTAACGACCACGTCGTCGAGCGACGTATCGGGAGCGGGGCCGACGTCCGGTAGTGGCCTCTGTCTCCTCTTGCGAGTTTTTGAGCGACGACAGGGCCTTTTTGTACGGGAGCTTGGCGGGATCGTTGGTCTTGGGGCGAGGCTGGAGTTCTGCGGAGGCGCGGGCGTATCGCTCACGCGCCTCATTACGCGTTTCCCCGGTTGCACTGGGTGCAACGAGCCGAAGTCACCCCCGTGAGCCCGCATCGGTAGCAAAAGAGTCGTCGCGACCCCTTGCAATCCCGATGACGATAACCTGTCTGGCCACAATTCCAGCAGTGGTCATTTGCGGGAACTTTGGGAGCGTTGGCTTCCTGTTTTGGAGCCTGGGAGGCTCCAGCGGTTACTTCCCTGGGGGCGGATTGCCGCGCGGGGTTCTCGAGGCTTGCGGCGGTGCCGCAGTCGCACGGGAACTGGAGGGTTTCGATCCTCCTTCGGTAACTCGCCTCCGCGGATTGCGGGGCGGGACGAAAGCGTTGAGGAAGTCGAAGGGTTCTTCGCCTTCCTCCCCCCGGGGTTCATCCCTCGCCTCGATCTCCTGCTCCTGAGCGGCACATACTCGTTCGCGTCGAGGAGCTTGCGATGTCGAGTGCCGGGGGTCACGGTATGCAAAACCTGGGCACAGCGAGGCCTCTGGTTTCGGGGGCGGTCGGCGAGAGTCCAGGCTTTTTATCACCTGTTCCCGGCGACCAGCTTCCCTCACGAGATCTTTCATTGTTAGCCGATCGTGATATGAGATCATGATCTTGAACGGGGGTAGCATATTACGATATGCGTACCGCACCCGTTCTTGCTCTGTCCACGGTGGGCTAAGACGCGAGAACAAGCCGCTCATGCAGCTTAGATAGGCGCGAACCGACTCATGGGAACCCTGAGTCCGGAAAGCTATCTCCTCGCGAAGCGCGATTTGATAGTCGGGATCGGAGAAGCGCTCTCGGAATGCAGCCTTGGCCGCTTCCCAGTCCTGTAACAGACGGCGCTCCTCCCGGTACCACATCCGGGCGAGACCGGTTAGGCAGAACGTGATCGTCTTTAAGAGATCTTCGTCCTGGATCGGGATCAGTGAACGGCCTTCCTCGATGAGGGCAAGGAAATCTTCCACATCCTCATGCGGTTGGCCCGAGAACGTCGCGCCCCATCGTCGGACCTCCTGGAGGACGCGATGAGGCGAGAGCCAGCGTGTTCGAGACCCGGGTGTCTCCCAGTCCTCGAGCGCTGCGAAACCCTCCCGGTCCAACGTCACGCGGCGTCGGACCTCTTCGGCCAGCGGGCCGAGTCGGTTCCCTCGACCGCTTCCCGGGTCGACGGGAACTACAGCCTGTGGGGCCGGAGGTTCAGGAATGCTCTCTTGCATTCCCTGGGGAACGGGAACGTTGGCCGCTATCGGCGCGACAACGGGATCTGCCTCCCCCCTTTGCTGGGTCATGGGTGGCACGGGATTGGTCGGCTGGGCGTCCCAAACTCCGGCTCTACGCCGATGTCGAGCCGCCCGCTCAGCATCCCCTCTCCGCAACTGGCCCCGATACCGCTGCGGGGTACCTCGGGGTCTAGGCGCCGGATCCTCCTCGGGAGAGGAGTCCGAGAGAGGTGCGTCGTCGTCCTCTGCCTCGGTGGCTCGTCCTGCCCGGTTCTCCTTTTGCGGGTCGTCCCCGGGATCAGGTCCACCCACCGCGCCGTCGTCCGCCATAGTGGTCGACGACGTTTAGCGGGACGGAGCAGTCGGAAGCGACTCCCGAGCGTCGAAAGTTACCTCGCGCTCGGAGGATCGAGAACGATTTCGAGCGGCGAAAATTAATTCGGGCTCGAGGATCGGGAACGAATTTGTTGGGCTTGAAAATTAATTCAAGTTCAACAAGCGAGAACGCTTCAAGCGGCGAAATTTAATTCGCGCTCGAAAATCGGAAAGAACCTTTTCGAACGTTGAAGATTAATTCAAGTTCGAAAAGCGAGAACGTTTCGAGCGACGAAAGTTAATCCGCGCTCGAAAATCGGAAAAGAATTTTTCGAACTTTGAAAATTAATTCAAGTTCGAAAAGCGGAAAAGTTTCGAGCGACGAAAATTAATTCGCGCTCGAAAATCGAAAACGAATTTTCGAACTTGGGAAATTAATTCAAGTTCGAAAAGCGGAAAAGTTTCGAGCGACGAAAATTAATTCGCGCTCGAAAATCGAAAACGGATTTTCGAACTTGGAAAATTAATTCAAGTTCGAAAAGCGGAAAAGTTTCGAGCGACGAAAATTAATTCGCGCTCGAAAATCGAAAACGGATTTTCGAACTGGGAAAATTAATTCAAGTTCGAAAACCGGAAAGACTTCGAGCGACGAAAATTAATTCGCGCTCGAAAATCGAAACGAATTCTCGGACTTTGAAATTTTATTCAAGTTCGAAAAGCAGAATATCTTCGAGCTGCGAAAATTAATTCGAGCTCGAAGATCGAAAACGGATCCTCGAACTGTGAAAATCAATTCAAGTTCGAAAAGCGGAATATTTTCGAGCAACGAGAATTAATTCGCGCTCGAAGATCGAAAACGAATTTTCGAACTTTGAAAATTAATTCAAGTTCGAAGAGCGGAAAATGTCGAGCGACGAAAATTAATTCGCGCTCGAAAATCGGAACCAATTTTTCGAACTTTGAAAATTAATTCAAAGTTCGAAGAGCGGAAAATTTCGAGCGACGAAAATTAATTCGCGCTCGAAAATCGGAAACAATCTCTCGAACTTTGAAAATTAATTCAAAGTTCGAAGAGCGGAAAATTTCGAGCGACGAAAATTAATTCGCGCTCGAAAATCGGAAACAATTTTTCGAACTTTGAAAATTAATTCAAAGTTCGAAGAGCGGAAAATGTCGAGCGACGAAAATTAATTCGCGCTCGAAAATCGGAACCAATTTTTCGAACTTTGAAAATTAATTCAAAGTTCGAAGAGCGGAAAATTTCGAGCGACGAAAATTAATTCGCGCTCGAAAATCGGAAACAATCTCTCGAACTTTGAAAATTAATTCAAAGTTCGAAGAGCGGAAAATTTCGAGCGACGAAAATTAATTCGCGCTCGAAAATCGGAAACAATCTCTCGAACTTTGAAAATTAATTCAAAGTTCGAAGAGCGGAAAATTTCGAGCGACGAAAATTAATTCGCGGTCGAAAATCGAAAAAGAATTTTCGAACTTTGAAAGTTAATTCAAGTTCGAAGAGCGGAAAATTTCGAGCGACGAAAATTAATTCGCGCTCGAAAATCGGAAACAATTTTTCGAACTTTGAAAATTAATTCAAAGTTCGAAGAGCGGAAAATGTCGAGCGACGAAAATTAATTCGCGCTCGAAAATCGGAACCAATTTTTCGAACTTTGAAAATTAATTCAAAGTTCGAAGAGCGGAAAATTTCGAGCGACGAAAATTAATTCGCGCTCGAAAATCGGAAACAATCTCTCGAACTTTGAAAATTAATTCAAAGTTCGAAGAGCCGAAAATTTCGAGCGACGAAAATTAATTCGTGCTCGAAAATCGAAAACAAATTTTCGAACTTTGAAAATTAATTCAAAGTTCGAAGAGCGGAAAATGTCGAGCGACGAAAATTAATTCGCGCTCGAAAATCGGAAACAATTTTTCGAACTTTGAAAATTAATTCAAAGTTCGAAGAGCGGAAAATTTCGAGCGACGGAAATTAATTCGCGCTCGAAAATCGGAAACAATTTCTCGAACTTTGAAAATTAATTCAAAGTTCGAAGAGCGGAAAATTTCGAGCGACGAAAATTAATTCGCGCTCGAAAATCGAAAACAAATTTTCGAACTTTGAAAATTAATTCAAAGTTCGAAGAGCGGAAAATTTCGAGCGATGAAAATTAATTCGCGCTCGAAAATCGGAAACAAATTTTCGAACTCTGAAAATTAATTCAGGTTCGAAAAGCGAGAATAATACTAATAAATGAAAAAAAATATTCGGAACCGCGGAAATCGATGGGCGATCGCTCGGAAAATCCCGATGAAGCGACGTATACCTCGAGCCGAGGGTACTTACGGTTCGGTAGAATTTTCTAAGTCCCCAAATAATTTTGAAATTTTCGAAATAATTCGAAAGCTCGTTCGCACTGATCACTTTAATCGCTCACGATGAAATGATCGGCGAACGCGATTATTCCGGCTGTCGTGAACAGGGGTGCGAGGGGAGGGCCCTTTTCGAAATTTGGGAGAAACAAAAAAAAATTGTTTGTCGCATTTCGAGAACCTTCGCACGATTGCACGAAGCCTACGAGCGTAGGCTCGCTTAACGGTAGCTTCCACTTCCCCGCCGCGCGTAACGCGCGAGCGTCAGGGGAGAATATTCGTAAATTTCGAAAATTCGAAAAATGCGAATATTTCCGAAAACGGACTGAAAATATTTGAATTTTCAGGATACGGGAACGGACGCTCGACCGATGTTGAGAGATAAACAACAAAAAAAAATTTTTGGAGAAGAGAGAAAGGAAAAGAAGGGAAAAAAAAAATTAAATTTAATGTAATTAATAATAAAAATTCTATCTCTCAACTCTGCGAGACGTTATCGGAAACCCGTGGGTTCGTATGAACATCCACAGCGGGAGAGCGTTAATAATAACGCGCGGAATTAGAAAAGGAAACAAGCGTCTCAGCGCCCTGCGGGCGCAGATGCTCTTGTTGGTGGGCTCCGCCCCCCAAACCCCCCGAAAAATGTCCCGATGGGACATTTTTTAAGGCACTCACGGGGGTGCACGTCGCGCTACGCGCTCCGTATCGAGTGTATTTACACATCGCGCTATGCGCTACGAATGAAGTATGTTTTGTGACGGGGGGTTTTCGTCAAACTTATATTCGGGGGGGGGGGGGGGGGGGGATAAGACAAAGTTAAATAATCGCAGGCGGCGGGGAGATACTGAACAACAGAAATAATAATTTATTATAAATTCGGGAAAATAATACAAAAGAAATCGGAATAAAAATAAGAAATAATAAACTAAGCAAAATAACGGAGATCGAATAACTAATGATAGGAATGATAACTCGGAAATTATAATAAAAGAAAATAAAGAAAATAATCAACCCAAAATAATAAACTTCAGAACGCAGATAAACCTTAATAACAATCGCAACTAAATCATAAAAATAATAACTCGAAAATAGTACTCTGCGGTGAAATGTCGGGGGTAAACGGGGGCGGGGGCTGAAAATTGAGAAACTGAATCGGGGGAGAAATACTAAGAAAATAATCACGAAATAATACAAAAATAATAATAATTCGCAAAAATAATATTAAATCGCATAAACAATAATTCTGGGTAGTATGGCTGAGGGGAGGATCGGGGGAGAATTAATAAAAGAATTTACGGTGGTTGCCACGAGGCGATCCGCGAGGCGTACGCGGCTCGTGGCAAGAGAAAATGTCGACGGGACTATCGAATATTCTCGGCAAAGGGACGACGGGTCTTCAGAAAAATTACTGGGAAAATCGCGGGGAAATTGCTCATAAAAATAACTCACAAAATATCTCAAAAACTCGGGGGAAACAACTCAAACAATACTCTTGGGCGCCAGTTACCATTTACGGGGTAACGCCGTTATTCGACTCGACATGAGTCAGCAAATATTCAACTTTACACGAGATACGTAATGGCCGGCAAACTCAAAGGGACAGCAGAGGGCTCAGGGGAGGGTCAACCGATCTTTGGGCTCGCAATTTAATGCCTTCGGCTCACACACGAATTTCGGGGACGTCAGGGCGATGTAACGGGGGGGAAAACACGATGGAAAAATATTCAAACTTGCACACGAATAACTTACTTAATAACTTCGCACGCAAAAATAACGTCGCACGCCACTCACCACGTGCACGAGTCGTTCGCCGGTAAATGGCGAGACTTGGGAAAATTATGCGATAAAATGACGAAAGAAGTGATTACCGGTCACTTCACTGACTCAATTACGGGGGAAAATATCGGGGGAAGACGGGGAAGAATTATCACGCGGGAGGGAAACTATTACTCGCAAATATCACACACTCTGTACAATTAAATTCACGCTGGGCGATTCCCTTACAAAAATGGCGGGGAACGGGGGAATCGTCCACACACGTCTATCCTAATCAACGGCTCGAACGAGGCTGAGGTAACGCTCGTCCTTCTTCTCGGAAATCTCCTTCGTTGACAGCGCGACGGAAGGCAGTGGAGAGAGAGAGAAGACGGTACTCGGCGTCGGTCGATAATTCGCTCGATCGACGGGCGAGGTGTCAGATGGCGGCAGCGATATTGATTTATCGTCGCTCGGGCTATTGAGCGACGATCGAGAGCGGCGGGCGGCGTGGTCGATGAGAGAGGCGACGGGACGGCAACGGTGGACTTTGGCCAGCGACGAGTCCTGTTGTTGTCGAGCGAATATCTTCCTTCGCTGTTTCCCGCTCTCTCTCTAGCTCGTGCGTTGTCTCTGCTATCGGTCTCTCTCGGTGTCTTGGGTCTCTTGCTGAGCGTTACCTTGCCTAGGCGCGGGGGTACATGGGGGGGGGGGGGGAGGTCTACTATTTCGCGCGATGATATTAAAGGGGCTCCGTGGTGAGCGGAGCCTCGACTCGAGTACGCAAAATAAATGGTACGAATTTACTTCGTTACAAACTCCTCCGGGGGAAATCGAGAGTACTTCTTTGAAGGACTCGAGCAACATTCATACAAGGTGGGTGGGGGAAGAGGGGATGGGCGGAGGGTGCTGGAAACGATGGTTCTTGAATGTAATCGCAATAATACTGGTTTATCTAACTGCAATAAAACTAATAATCAATTACTGAAACTATACTTCTGCTACCGCACACGGCTTCTGCAATCGGGACTACTTCCACAATTTTCTAGACGAGTCTGGGGACTTACAGAGGTCATCATAGGGGGTCATTCAGTGGCTTTGAGTTCGAAGCAGCCTCTTGGGGCAGTCGTCTGGGGCTGTCTTCTTCGACAGTCGTTTTCTCGAGGGGTTGGGGTTGACGGGGAGAGGAGTAGTTACCGGGGGGGATCATGGCAATGGTCTTACCAAGTTCGGATATTCATCGGCGGCAATGGAGGATTGATCGCACAAAAAACTGAGAACTCGTACGGGTCTGTCAGGGAATCTTTATGCAACAACGGGGGTCTGGAGAACGATACCTAGGGCGTAGGGGACTTAGTTGATCGTTCGGGACTCAACGACAACGGAAACGGTCCCACATCGTGGTTACGCGCATCAAATGGGCACGGTTTTTCACACGGTGGGTCTTACTAGGAGGCAGGGGCGGTGGGGGATGGAACGGGGGTTCATTGGGACGGAATCTGCTGAGAAGCTCGAGTACTAACTGGGGGGAGGTGTCACGGGATGGGGAATACTTGATACTATTGACTAACGGAACACACGGGCGGGATAAACTATAACTTGGCAGTCCAATATGATTGCGACAATAGCGGGAAGAAGGGAAACTATGGCTTGTCAGTCGACTACGACTGAGACAAGAGCGGGGAGGAGGTGAACTTTAACTTATCAGTCTACTGGGACTGAGGCAAGAGCGGGGAGGGAGAGAACTATAACTTATCAGTCGACTACGACTGGAACAAGAGCGGGGAGGGAGAGAACTATAACCTGTCAGTCGTTTGCGACTGCACAAGAGCGGGGAGGGAGAGAACTATAACCTGTCAGTCGTTTGCGACTGCACAAGAGCGGGGAGGAGGTGAACTATAACTTGCCAGTCGACTACGACTGGGACAAGAGCGGGGGGGGGAGAGAACTATAACCTGTCAGTCATTCGCGACTGCACAAGAGCGGGGAGGAAGTGAACTATAACTTGCCAGTCGACTACGACTGGGACAAGAGCGGGGAGGGCAGAGGGAAATTCTTATTGATCTAATATCCAATCCAATTGGGCGGTACTGCGAATGCGAAGAGGGGGGGTAGGAATCTTTGAAACATTTCGATCCATCTTTCGGGGCTCGACTTACAAATTATACTGTAAACAATCGATGTGATTGAGGGGATACGGCAACGCAATGGTCTTTCACATCTGACGTTCCGGTCAGCCTCTCACACACCATTCTACTATCCTTTAAACTACTTGACACGCCGCTACTCGCGCGCGTGAAATCTCAGGAGGGAACGGGGGGAATGGCAATACAAAACAAACAATTACACGGCAATTCGCAATACTCGTTTCCGATACATGTTGGCGAATTGTCCTGATAACGGGGAGGAGTTATCGGACATTGATTCGACAATGATATGGACAATTAATACCTGGGGCGTTTCACTGGTTCTTGGGAGGAGAACTGTTCAATTCGCCTCCGGGGGAGCATCGTTGCTGGGGTGGCGTGACACGGGGAACGTTAGGAACTTCGGGGTGCCTGGGACTGGGGTGACTCTGGGGGCAAGGGGAGGGGTTCTGAGAACATGGGGGACTCGGGTTACCGTTCGATGGGACTTCGAACGTTCTTCGAGGCTTCTCAGGGCGACGGATGTAGTTTTCGGAGCGTCTCGGGGTACGTGGATAAACTCGGGGGTCCTGGAGTGTTGAGAAGAGGGGGTATGGGTGGCGAACGGGTTGTACGGGGGGTCGTGGGAGTAGTACTGGCCAATTTCTGACCCTGGGGTTTCTCGTTAGTGGTTCTCTGCCCTTCGCACGGCGATTCCCGTCGTAATACCTGTTGTATTCGGGCGTACGCTGTCGAGGGGCAGTCTGTGGCAAAAATCTGCGTAAGGCAGGAACTTCGGGGCATGGGGCGGGACATGGCACTAGTCTTGCCATCAGGGGGGGTATAAACGATCTGGGGGACGGGGGTTGAGTTTTCCTAACGCGGGGATGTACGTTAGGGGGGGTGGGGGGTGAATATCCAGACTTCCGAGAGCGGGGGTTGCTCTCGGTACTCTCCGAAATTCTCGACGTACGGTGTCGTTTACGAGCGGGGTTTATTACGGGGGAGGAAGCTACTATTGGCGAAGGAGGCTCTGTTTGAACCGCCTGACTTACCAAAACTCGGGGGTACAGTGAGTGCGGGGTGTCGATGTGCGTCGGTACGTGTGATACGGGGGAGAGGGCTGCGAGGGGTTCTGGGAGTGGAACGGTGGCTGTTTCAGATGTTTTGATTACTGGTTCGGGCTTTTCCGTTACGGGGATTCTCTTAAGGGCAGCTGCTTTCAGTTGTTTGGCCTTAAAGAGCCGAGAAACCTTCACGAGCTTCGTGAAAAATTTCTCGGACTCCACTTTACTTGTTCCGGTTATCTTCGACACGAATTTGTCGAAATAACGCGGGGTATGCTGTTTACGGGAGGGGTACTTTATGGGGGACGAACTTGAAATACAATCCTGGCGATTGTTAACTACGAACGGGGTACTCGTGAAACTTTCTGGGTTGGAATCCAACTCGGGGGAGGATGCTTCTGAGACGGGGTATGGGTCGAGCAAAGGGGTATCTTGGCTTGGGTACGTTTCGTGGTGAAGGGGTTCTGAATACGACCTCGAGATGGGGGACGAGTCTTCTGAGGTGCAGTATCGGGGGGTATGACTGAGTTCGGGGCACGAGGGTGGTGGCATACGGGGTGGGGATTCTGGGGGACTGGGCGGAGGGGTGTACCGGAGTTCTGGGTAATGTGTTGGGGTGAATGGCGGGGGTTCTGGGGTTACAAATAGCCTCTGACTCTCCAGGCCTGTCCTCGGAGGGCTATCTGAATTTACGGGGGCTGGGGGAGTCGGTATCTCTGCGGGGAAGAGGGCTTCTTGGCTATATCGGAAGTCTTTAGTATCGGGGCTACTCTCGTCTACGATCGCATCCCACCGTATGGAAACTTCGGGGAATCTCGATCGCACGAGGTGACGCCAGTATCGGTCGACTAGTGTCTCGACCGTACCGCGGGTGCTCAGGTTCGCTTGGTCACAGAGCTGTAAAAGCTCAATGATTTGGGCCTCTCGAATGCTATTCCACATTCCATTCATCTGTTCCTGGACTACGGTGGGGAGTGTGGGGTCTATTATCGGTGTTGGGGTTGATGGTGGCTGATACGTAAGGGCGGGGGTTGGTAACGGGTCGACGTTGACATGGAATGTTCCATCTGGGCTGATCGTGATGTAGGGACTCTTCGGTGCCATCTTGGATTAGCTTGTAGGACTTTTTACAATCTAAGGGCACTCAACAAAAGCAAAACGAATTCAAATGTCAACGTGAGGGGCTACTGTTCGGGGGGGAGGGCACTGTAAAAATGAAGTGACAATAAATAACTGATTACTTTTGCTGCTGGGACACAACAAAAATAATCTGGTGGGTGATGGAACCAAATAGAGGGTATTGTATAGGGGTCGCTGGGGCAATGGGGTGCGGGTGGTTGCTGTGGAGGGAGAGGGGCAATAACAGATAGCAGCCGTGTGGGTAATGTGCAGCTAGGATGCAGAGCAAACAGCGCAAAAAAAACCAAATCGGCGCGTTCAAAACCCAAAAAAAAACTTTTGCAAAATTGCAACAATTCAAGAAGATAAAACAAACAAAAAATAAATAAATTAGAAAAATTTTAGGGGAAAAAAAAATGCGAAATGCCAAAAATACCAAAAACAAAATCAAAATAACCAGATTTACCAACTCTGGGCGTGACACGGGGGTGGCGTGTCGTTACTTAATCGTGTGCAGTCGGGGGGGTATACGGGGCTTGGGTAACGGGGTTGTTTTTTTTTTTTTTCAAGGGGGTACGACTTGGCAAAATTCGAAGGGAAGGGGTTTTTTGCGGAAACAACAAGAAGAAAGAGATCCAAGGGGGGTGATGCTAGCAAAATAGCGTAGGGTAAATGACCAAACTAATTTTTAATAAGCATCAAAACTAAAGGGGGCTCGCTGGGCTAGCGAAGACGGGGCAACCACGAGGGTGGCTATCGGGAGGGTGTTCAAACGAAAGAAGAAAGAAAATTCAAAAATAGGGAAAAGGCGAGGGTATTCAATCCGGAGGGGAGGGACAGCCGAAGTGAGCTCTTACGACTTAGAAAAGGCACGCGAATCGTTTTTAAACAATAATTTTCCTCAACAAAAAATTATTCTCCTTTTCTAAAATATCAGTGCCCCACGTTGGGCGCCATTTTGTGACGGGGGGTTTTCGTCAAACTTATATTCGGGGGGGGGATAAGACAAAGTTAAATAATCGCAGGCGGCGGGGAGATACTGAACAACAGAAATAATAATTTATTATAAATTCGGGAAAATAATACAAAAGAAATCGGAATAAAAATAAGAAATAATAAACTAAGCAAAATAACGGAGATCGAATAACTAATGATAGGAATGATAACTCGGAAATTATAATAAAAGAAAATAAAGAAAATAATCAACCCAAAATAATAAACTTCAGAACGCAGATAAACCTTAATAACAATCGCAACTAAATCATAAAAATAATAACTCGAAAATAGTACTCTGCGGTGAAATGTCGGGGGTAAACGGGGGCGGGGGCTGAAAATTGAGAAACTGAATCGGGGGAGAAATACTAAGAAAATAATCACGAAATAATACAAAAATAATAATAATTCGCAAAAATAATATTAAATCGCATAAACAATAATTCTGGGTAGTATGGCTGAGGGGAGGATCGGGGGAGAATTAATAAAAGAATTTACGGTGGTTGCCACGAGGCGATCCGCGAGGCGTACGCGGCTCGTGGCAAGAGAAAATGTCGACGGGACTATCGAATATTCTCGGCAAAGGGACGACGGGTCTTCAGAAAAATTACTGGGAAAATCGCGGGGAAATTGCTCATAAAAATAACTCACAAAATATCTCAAAAACTCGGGGGAAACAACTCAAACAATACTCTTGGGCGCCAGTTACCATTTACGGGGTAACGCCGTTATTCGACTCGACATGAGTCAGCAAATATTCAACTTTACACGAGATACGTAATGGCCGGCAAACTCAAAGGGACAGCAGAGGGCTCAGGGGAGGGTCAACCGATCTTTGGGCTCGCAATTTAATGCCTTCGGCTCACACACGAATTTCGGGGACGTCAGGGCGATGTAACGGGGGGGAAAACACGATGGAAAAATATTCAAACTTGCACACGAATAACTTACTTAATAACTTCGCACGCAAAAATAACGTCGCACGCCACTCACCACGTGCACGAGTCGTTCGCCGGTAAATGGCGAGACTTGGGAAAATTATGCGATAAAATGACGAAAGAAGTGATTACCGGTCACTTCACTGACTCAATTACGGGGGAAAATATCGGGGGAAGACGGGGAAGAATTATCACGCGGGAGGGAAACTATTACTCGCAAATATCACACACTCTGTACAATTAAATTCACGCTGGGCGATTCCCTTACAAAAATGGCGGGGAACGGGGGAATCGTCCACACACGTCTATCCTAATCAACGGCTCGAACGAGGCTGAGGTAACGCTCGTCCTTCTTCTCGGAAATCTCCTTCGTTGACAGCGCAACGGAAGGCGGTGGAGAGAGAGAGAAGACGGTACTCGGCGTCGGTCGATAATTCGCTCGATCGACGGGCGAGGTGTCAGATGGCGGCAGCGATATTGATTTATCGTCGCTCGGGCTATTGAGCGACGATCGAGAGCGGCGGGCGGCGTGGTCGATGAGAGAGGCGACGGGACGGCAACGGTGGACTTTGGCCAGCGACGAGTCCTGTTGTTGTCGAGCGAATATCTTCCTTCGCTGTTTCCCGCTCTCTCTCTAGCTCGTGCGTTGTCTCTGCTATCGGTCTCTCTCGGTGTCTTGGGTCTCTTGCTGAGCGTTACCTTGCCTAGGCGCGGGGGTACATGGGGGGGGGGGGGAGGTCTACTATTTCGCGCGATGATATTAAAGGGGCTCCGTGGTGAGCGGAGCCTCGACTCGAGTACGCAAAATAAATGGTACGAATTTACTTCGTTACAGTTTATACGTCGCGCTTTGCGTTTCTTTTCGACAGTACGTATGAGGGAAAAACATTTATCAGTTACGTAAATTAATTCATAGTGTTTAACTTTCGTCGAATAAAAATATTTCTTTTTTGTACCAATTGATTATTAATATTCACGACGGATATTTCCTTTTTGTTTGACGATAAATTTTCAAATATTGAGACACGAGACAAATATAACGAATTGCACAACGTAGAAGTTGATAAAATTAATTTAACGAATCAAATCATGTCTAGTAAGTCGTTTTATTGGCTTAAAACTTATGACCAGATTTAATGAATATAAAATAAACACACAAAACATGTACCGCCACCAATACGATTACCATTTGGCATTCGGCCAAATATCCCCTTTAAATCCTTCCCCTTCAGTGTTTTTTTTCTTCCCCATAATTGATGGAATCAGTTCGTTATTTTATCTGTAGGAAACCAAACCATTGTAGAAGAAAAGTTCAAGAAATTTGCTATTCTCTGTGATTTTCAATGAAATTTTATCGATATTTATGCAAAATCGGATCGGATGCTGCAAAAAAATGCTATCTCGAGAACGAAAAAAATATAGCTTTTTGGTTCCTGTCTTGTATTGAAGAGGAAGTAGTACGTTACTCGAATCAAAAATTTGTCTTCTTGGATAGCTCCGAAATATTTTTTTACAAATTGATGAAATTCTTGAAAAATTCGACTTTGAAGACTCTTTGAAAGTCCTCTTATAACAAATTTCATTTCTACCATTTGAGATATATTTTTTTTCTTCTTCGTAATACATGGAATCAGCTCGATATTGTCTCTGTAGAACAGACAAGTATTGGAGACGAGAAGTTTGAGAAATTCGATAATTTTTTTCGTTTTTCAATGAAATTTTATTGATATTTATCGTCGCTTAAAAATATCAAATTTAGCATCATATTGTTACGTCCAAAATGCCGAAGTTTTGCCTCAACAATTTGTTGGTAACTGTTGCACCTTTTAAATCGTCTCGCGCTGGTCAGAACGATAATAAATCGATCTATACCACACCTGGAGTCGATTCTAGGTGTCAACGTACGCTCTTTTTTAAGCCTAACCTTGCGGAAAATTGCTTGGGATAGAGCCCTAGGAATGCTTGTCGTTACGAAGGTCTAGAGGTATCTATATCTGTGTTTTAAATCCCTTAACTAACAGCTAAAGATTTATGATCCTTGAGACTACCTGAGTGGTCCAAGTACCCGAGGGCGTCTCTTTAAACTGAACTGGTAGGAGATTGACAAAGGAATTTATTAAATGGTCATGCAGAGAATCACAGAGGGAGAAAAAAAAAAAATAAAGATGTACTTACGATTGCTAATGGAGAGCAGCAACGGCGGTGATTTCGTGGTTTCTTTTGTTGATTGTGCTGATCGGTGATCGCGTGTGAATGATTTAAACACGAATAACTGTTTTTAATATTTCACCTCCTTTTAATGATTAAAGAATAAACAAATGGTTCTCAATAATACACGTAAGAATTGTTTACAAACGTTGGAATGAAATAATAATTCGAGGAAAATGACAAATTTATCGTTGTCCAACCGAGAATAGTATTCCGGTGAACAGAGGATCGATGAGAAATATAAGTTTTACAAAACTCGAGAAACCGATGTTTGATAAAAGTCGAAAAAAATGTCGTCGGGTAGAAAATTTGACAGCAAAACGCTCTGTCCGCTGGTTCAACTGACTCTCCCTGAGTGGGCGTTTTTGGTGGGTTATATACCCTTTTTTTCGTATCCGGAGACAATGCTTTGTATTACATGTAAGAAATTTTCTAAACGTAGTGGGGATGTATTAGATGAGGTGGACGGATTTTAGGGCGGGATTTTGATCGTATGATCGTACATTGATTTTTTCCGTTGGGAGGCCCATTCCTCACAGCGAGGCTAGAGTGGGGTGTGCGTATGTGCCTAATCTGACCTGTCGTATGTCTCCAAGGTTTCGGGCGGTTACATTTCTCGGAATCGATTGTCCATCCGAGACCGTTGAGATCCTCGGTGGAGAGAGAATTTTACTTAGAGTCGCACACGAGATGTTTTGTAAATTAATACATGTTTTTCGATTCTCCTACTATTGTTTCGTAAGGTGTAGACTTTTACTACTTACATTAAACGTTTCGGTAATAAAATAGATACGTGTATGTTTATTCCATACTCAAGAAAGATTGGTAGCCTGAGTTGGAATATTAATAATTTCCTCTTGGTTTCGTGAAGCTTATTAGAAGTGAGGTTTTTATAGTTGTATATTCCTTAATTATTCAAGTCGTGGTACAGGGGTACGTGGTTTCCGGCAGAATTCTGAAAGTTTACTACTATTTCTTTAGCGCGTGATTGTTACTAAGGAGAGACTTCGCACCTTGATCCGCCTCTCCCCCTTTTTGACATCAGAAGTCTCTCGGAGACCCGTTGAGGCATTTTATCGTTATTGCCAAAGGAAGTATCAGTTGTAGTCTATGGTTAACATAGATCATCGATCGTACGTGCGTTTATTTGAGGTGGATGGGCATAAGGCCCCGAGGTGACATAGGCGCGCGCCGCGGCGTGATTTTATGAATATGTAATGTGCTCGTGCCTTCGTAGTTCATGCTTTTCTCTAGTCATTGATTTCGCCGGTCACGCGGCATGTGTCACCTTGCCTCCCCCCTTTGAATATAAATGAGATTAAAAACAGATCGTGGGAAATATTTTGTTCGGCATATTCGCCGATTTCTGTGCTTATTATCTTGTGTGTAATTACTCGTAATCAAGTAACAACGCATCATTCATTGAGGATATTCATTTCTTTAGTT
The DNA here is from genome assembly GCA_964006125.1 of Cryptus viduatorius. Taxonomy (NCBI): domain Eukaryota; kingdom Metazoa; phylum Arthropoda; class Insecta; order Hymenoptera; family Ichneumonidae; genus Cryptus; species Cryptus viduatorius. The sequence goes on along the minus strand of OZ023225.1, from coordinate 7,768,018 downwards.
TCCTTGTATTTGTCTTTTCCCTCCCGTCACTTTGAGTGCCCTGAGAGCTGTCTTTTTAGTTCGGATTTCCTTTTTTTTAAAATAATTTGAGAAATTGAAACGACTAAAGGTGTCTTTCTACCCTCTGCAACGATCCGTATCTATTTCTTTTGCCCTTCTCTTTTCTAACTGTGGGTCCTTATTTAAACACAAGGCGGCTTCGGCAAGTTATCGTTAGAGTAGTGGCCGCCGCCCGAAACATTATTTCGGGGGTCTTGGGCCCCGCGGCCGGTGGACGTAAGTCCCCTCGCCGATGACTCTCCTACTAGTGGTAAAGAAGCGAGTAGATCCTAGGTTACCATAGGCGGGCTCTTTTTTTGTTTCTTTTGGTAAAACGCCGGAGCGCCAAACGGGGCAGAGATTGGACTTGCCACCGCCGGTGAATGCCTAGATCTGCTTCCACCAGGAGTCTATTAGATCGATTTGTCGAATTGCCCGCCTGTTTTATCTTGAGTCGTGTATGTTGTGTTTTTTGTAGATACCGATCGCGGCCGAAAAGTAAAAAGCACTCTTTTGAGAATTATTTAATATTTTAAGACTTTACTTGATTCAAGGTTTCTTGTGAAGAAGGGAAAAGCAATGATTAGAAAGAAAAAATAAAAGGGTCGTTACGCAGGACGTAACACCTCCCCCCCTTACGAAGATTATTAGTACATTACTAATAATCTATATTGCGTCTAACGCGTCTCCTGGTTTCCCTTTCTTTGATCTGTGTTTATCCTCGGTTGCCCTTTCCGATCTCTATTGGTTATCTTTATGTTCTATACCTTATTTACTCTACTTGTCACCCTGTTGATTAATTAGTTTCCCTATTCCAATTGTCTATATAAAGAAATGGTTTCCTATTACTAAGTATATTATTCGTCGTTGAGTAAACCGTCGAGCAGCAAATTTCTTCTATTCAAACGATTTCGGTTGAAGTTGTTCCTGGCGACTCCCAGCTCGCGTTCTGCAGCGTGTCTTTCGGCTTTCCAGTGTAATAAAGCGTCGTCCTCGGTCATGATGTAATGAGAGGCTTGACCCACAGGTAACAGTAGGTCGTCTTCCAATATATACACGGTTCCGCCGATGGAAGCCTTTTCCCCTTCGTCCGGTATTTCTTTAATCCATTCTTCTAATATGCAGACGGGGACGTCCTTCCATTCGGGTGGTACATGAATTCCCGGGATGATGGCCCAGTAGTGTTGTTTGCTATGTTTTGCGTATGTATTGTCGACGGTGATTACTAATTGGTATTGAACCATATTCTGTAAATGATAATATATATGCTGTTACCTTAAACATCTTAGATTTCCAATATTCGTGTAGATACTTCTATTATCAATATTCACGGTGTGGGGATTTTTCCCCCTCACTGTTCTGATTTTCCCTCCACCTTTTATTTATTGCATAAATTGCCTTTTTTTTTGTTTTATGTGATTATTATATATATTTTTTTTTTTTTTTTTTTTTATTTCACCTTTTACAGGTAGGTGCTATTTTGTTGTTGTATATATGCATATATTTATTTATTTATTTATATATTTTTTTTTCTTTTCTTTTTTTTTTTGTATTTACTATATAATATATTTTCCTCTTATGTTTTTTTTTTAATTTTCCTTGTCAATTTCCTTACTTTCCGTATTAAAGCATACTTGTTAATAAGTTTTAATTTCATGCGAGGACTATTTCTTGTGTTGGTTTTAGTTAAATTATATCATAACTGTTGTCGCTGCGTGACTGCTTGTATCTATTTTATACTCCCTTAGACCCTTGTCTCTGGCCCTGTGTAGGGTTGCATTCGTTGGTATCCATGACAGGCGTCGACAGGTTCTCGGTAGAGGCTCGCTATTCTTGAACCGATTAACCTCTCTCTAGTGGGTGTGAGGCTGCGATTACCGGGCCGCGTGGTGGCTAGCTGAACTCGGGGAAGAAGATCGGGGTCCGGAGTGCCGGGTTTTGGAAGAATATCCAAATAACCCTTATTTCCTTCTCCGTTGGGCGCAACGTGTTGATATCTTCCCAGTCCCAGGTATTCGATGGAGGTGGGATTTTGACCGTGAGGAATAATAGTGTTATTTTCCCAGTAGTAATGAGTTTTACCGAGTACGATAGGTTGGTCAGGGTTAGCGCCTAGTCTGCGTGCCCACAACCGGCGTGTTTTGTCGGTGAGTTTTCTCCATTCAGGGGGCACCCAAACGTATCGTCTCGGCTCTACCGTTCGAGGCAACATCATGCGCCAATAGCACACGACGTTTTCCATTCCTAGACACGGTAATAACGGAGCTCGGTTAATGGTTATAGGTAGTCGATCTGTTGCGAATGTGAGTCGAGGTTTGTTCCAGAGAGGTACGGGTTCGATTAAAGTGGGCCATCCGTTCCTTCCGTGTATTGGGACCGTTCTATAGTCCTGTCGTGAGGGCACAAGTACATCGATACTCCAATGATACATGACTCTTCCTAATACGATATCTGCGAATGGTTGATCACGCAGTTGATCGGTCCAATCCTCCAGCAATGCCGGTGTCAAACTCCTCCATTCAGGTGGGACGTAAAGGTCGAAGTTTCTCCTTGCGATGTCGATATACAGCGTTATTTTCCAATAGCAGTAAAGCCGCGAAGCCCCTGGTGCTAAGCAGGGTGGTTTTTCTCTTCCAATAGCAATGGGAAGAGTCTCGGAAGTGCTGAGTTTGGGAGCTATATCATGAACTTCATGATTAGCTTCTCTTCCACATATACATCGAGACATGTTGGTTGACTGTTGATAAAAAAGAAATTCACGAAAGTTATGGTCCTGTCTGGATACATAGTTGAACCCTTGACCTACTTAGTCATTGTTAATACAAATGCCATGCTGCTTTGAGAGGAAACATAGAGATATTATTTGTTAATAAACACAAAAAAATAAAAGCTCTATGTTCCTGCAGGTTTAGGGATTAGGGGTCAATGCTGAAGCTATATATATATATATTTTGTTATTATTTCCTTCGTAGGGAGTTCTTGTTATTCATGTTTATTTGTATGTGATTATTTTTTTTGTTATATTATTCCACGGGCATCTTTCCTTCGGTTATTGCTTATCTGTACGTCGTTCGAGAGTGAAATACACCGGCTTCCGGTCAGGGAGAGGGGTGTGAACGACTGTTTTTTTAATTCTCTCAAGCGTTGGATAGATCTTTGTTTCGGGTGTGGTCGATGTTTCGGGTTCCGGTTCCTCGCTGGATTTGAGAAGGATTGATTCTTCCTTAGGAACTAACTCTTTTGATTCGAGCCCATTTTCTGCGAGTTCGGTATAATATATAGGACGAGGGGTCTTGTAGATTTCTTCCGTTGTGTCGATAGAAGCCTTTTTGGGTTGCCCTGTGGTTCGAGGTAATGTAGCAGAGATGGGCTTGACCTCGGGGTTACAAGGTAGGTACTGAGCGTTCTCTCGGTGTACTGTTACTGGGACTTGGTAGTGGTGACCCAATGACTCCGTAGGCATTGATGGCCGCAAGTCATAAATCCTCGGGTCGAAGCCAAACCGTAGCGGTCCCGGTGAAAATTCTGTTCGGGGCCGCACAGGTGTGTAGGTCGGGCGATACTTAGGTGGTTCATCGTAATTCAATGGGCTTTTAGGGCCAGACTCATCGTCGCCATCGTTGTCGTCTTTGTCCGTCTTGGTAGGCCGTCTGGCGAGATGCATCAGCAGATTCGTTACAGAGTCCCAGATAGCGCCGATGAGATAGAGCGACCAACCATACACAGTGTGCAAGGCATAACCGTGTATTACTGTGTCGACTATGAGTTTAATCCCCCTGCACAACATTATAATGCCGATCATTCCGGCGCTGAAGGTGCCGAAGGTGGAAAAATACCCCCAAGATTTTTCCCAAGAGCTTTCGATAATTTTGTTTATCGCTTGTTCGTCAATTAGATTTGCGATGGTCCCTCCTTGCGTGATCGTGGGTTGCCCCGCTATTCCTCTGGCTACGGAATTTAAAATTGCTGGTTGTTCAGCGGGGAACATTATGTGGTCACGCAGATCATCTAGATCTTTTTGCGTGTATATGCCACTGGTGGCGAGAGTTTGAGGATTTCTATATATCCAAGTGTGTTGCGTGAGTGGTTTGAGCACTGTCGGTGGTGTTGCATGAATCGGTCGAGGCTCGATTGAATACCACTCTCCTCCTATCTTATACATGGATGGCACGAGCCCGTTGCACGTGACTTGGGTGCCGGTTTTCTTAAGGATATGAGTACGGGGTGTTAAATGGTATGAATGATTTCCTACCTCCACGGGCAATTGTATGTAGCATTCCTTGGTGTCTCTAATTCTTACTTCCAGTGCAATACATTTTATGATGTGGGCTACTTCACCGGCCAACGCAGCCATATACCCGGGACCCTTCATTATATTGTAGGCAAACTCGTCGGGGGTCTGTTTGGCGAGTCCAATGGTGTTTTCTAATACCTGCCTTTCGAGATTGCATCTCTGTGTTAGGATGTCTCGATACATCTGTTTCATTTGTGTGCGTACATGTTTTTCGACATAAACGAATTTTGAGTTTACGTACGCAAATAAGTCGAGGTTTGCTACTGAGAGGGCTTCCTTTTTTATAAAAGGGTATCCCTTTTGTATTTCTACAATTAGCAGTTTCGGGTGTTCTGTTCGAATCAGAGTGTATCCACATACTGTCGTGTGGTCTTTGGCGGTCAATGCGAAAACTACATCTCCTTCCGTAAGGGAGTACATTGTTTGTCTGTACCGAGTGTCAACGTCGCTTGTGCGTTTCGCGGGTCCCTCGTAAAGTACCCCGTAGCGTTTGGTGTGGTAGCTATCCGCCGGAAAGGGGTCCCAATAGGTATCGCCTCCGTCTATGTCGGTGCAACGGCCTTCGTCGAGCTCACACCGCGTACCTGATTTTAAATGTATTTTGTTGGTCTCTACATCGACGTCGGCCATATAATCTCGAAGCGTGATCTTCGCTGTTCCCTTCACGTATACCTTTTCCCAATTTCCGTAGGGGTCGGAGTAATAAACTCCTTCGCATTCTGAATTTTGTGTTACTGTTCCTGCTATTGAGATGGGTCTAGTCGTTGTCCCGTTTTGTCGGATTCCATGGATCTCAGTTTGACCAATTTTTACTTCTCCGTGTTTATACATGTCGGTGCACGCATCACGCGATACGGTATCGATGTACGAGAATTCACCATTAGGTACGTCCATGCCGTGAGACCACATGCCGCATCGCCGTATGACGCGGTATATCTCTACTTTGCATTGTTTTACATGGATTGAGGAGTACTGATTTATTTGTAGCAATTGTATATGGACCCCGGTTTCGTTTACTTCCTGTTGCGGGATATCGCATTCGCCTACTTCCAATAAGGAGACGGTCGTGATATTCAAAGTAGCGCCGGTGCAATCGTATCCGATTAATCCTTCCGTGTGACGGAGAAAAGTTACCAGGTAGAGGATTACTATCCCTCCCATTAGTAGCTTTCCGAATTCCATCTGTAACGCCATCGATTTTGCTGGTAAATCGAATCGTATGAGCTCATATTAGAAACAAAGAAAAGGGGGGGGGGATGGAGGAGTGTCGCTACCGTCTATCCTCCCGTGGTCTTTCGTCGTTAATAGTCAAGTCGTGGCTACGTGCGTGATCGCCCATTGACTACATGCGTACATATCGGATTTTGATACGTGAATTATAAAGAAAGAGGCGGAGTGTTTGCTCCATCGAAATGACTAAAAAGGCTGCACCGTTCGAGTTTTGGGTATTGATCTTCTCTATCTGATCGGGTAAACACTCTTTCGTAAGCCGGGAACAAAATGAGATGTGTACGCGAACCGCTACCGCCGTCTCTGCAACGATTATTGGATCTCGATCCCCTTGTTGAGGGCATGGTATCTGTTAGTGTACGCCGGGGAGTGCAACGTGTAAGATTTATCCGGAGGCTATTAAATGACGCACCGTAAGTATGGATAATGTTGTTTGTACCTTCTGCCATATTTATACACAGGTATATATATATTTTTTTTCTAAATTTTTATTTATTTGTTGTTTAATTCCCCTTTTCTTTCAGTTGGCTTTTGCTGTATGATGATGTGTTTGATTTACGGCGGCTTTTTGGTGAGGGGTCTCCTGAGCCGGACGATTCCGTCGAAATTGCTGGGCTTCCTGAACCCGATCCTGTCCGTCCGCGTTCGTTTTGGCGTTTGTGTTGGTCAGTATACTCTTTCTTTTTCCCGTTTTTCCTCTTCTCTTTTTTTTTTTGCTTTCCCCTTTTTTTTTTATGGTGGTAAAAAAAAAGAAAGAAAGAAAGAAAGAATAAATGGGTATATATTTTTTCAGGTGAATTTTCGGGCGGAAAAAGTTTTTGTTTTTGTATTTGATTTATGTATATTATTTTTTTTTTTTTAGCACACAAAAATTGTAGAGTGATAAAAGGAAATAAATAAATAAATCGTCTTTTATTTGTACGTGTGTCGAGTCTTGGTTGTATAAGTTTTCAAGGAGTGGACCCCATCTTCCTGTATTTTCTATTCGTTCCTTGCCTTCCTATTTCCCCTTCTTTTTGTTTCCCTGCTTTCCTATTGACTCGTGGGTGTATCGTGGACGACCATTGGTCACCTCTGGAGGGGGGATCGTTAGCAGAAGGGATGATCTTGTGTTTAAAAACCCCTGTATGCAGTATTTGGTCATCACTTTTAGTTTGCTCTGCCAACTAAACTCTTCATTTCGACATGGCAATTTATGGACCATTCTCGACCTGGGAGTCGCTGGACTTTGTCGACGCGTTCGACGTGATGACGGGAGACCATGGTCCCGTCATCGAGGGGTATATTAACCCCTTGGAGCAAGCGTTCCGGGAACTGGTGGCCCGTGCTCGGGTCACCCGCCGCCAAGAGTTGGAGAAAACGTAAGTTTTCTTTTTTTTTTTTTCTTTGTTATATATATTATTTTTTTATTCACTTGTTTATTTATTTAATTGTTTTTGTTTGTTTTTATTTCTTTTTCAGTTGGATTTTTGATCAGGACTTCGCTCTACGGATCCTATTCGGGATTGATCCGTACGAGGAGGAGGAAAATTGGGACAGGAGTCCTGTGCAATTCGAGGGAAGTTTTTTCGAGGGCGACGAGGGGCTGCGTTTCGCATGGTACGCTAGTATCATGCGATACCATTGGGCGGTTACGCCGCCCACCCTCTTCACGACGGCGCAACGCCACGTCCCTGCCGTGCCGGAGCCGACAGCTGGGGTGATCTGGCCCGGCATGGCTTTACAGCAAGTGTGGACGAACCTTCGTATTTACGGCTACAGTTGTCGTCCCCGAGGATTGCCGGAGAGCCCGGCCAGTCCGCCACCGGAGGAGCGCGGGATCCCGGTCATCGAGATCAGCGACGATGACGAGGATGAGGGGGTCGACATGCAGTTAGACCCCCCGGACCGTCTCATTGCGGAGGTGTTGGCAGAACTCGAGGACCCGGACCCATATGAGCCGCCGTTGCGAAACGTCCGCGCTCGGCGTGAGGTAAGAATTCGTTTTTTTTTGTTATGTATTTTTTCCTTTTGTACATGTATTAATTCCTGTTTGTTTTTTTCTGTTTCAGGGTTGACGCCGTCCCTCCCTCTAGTTTTAGTTTGTTTTTGTTATTATGTGATTATCTATAAGTGTGTGTTTTTTTTTTTTTTTTATTTTGTATTCGTTCTGTAAGCGTGTGTTTTTTGTGTAATTTTGTATTCGTGTGTTTTCCTTTTATACGTTCTGTAAGTGTGTTTTTTTTCAATATACGTCCTTTGCGGGACACTTTAAACGCAATTTACCTGAAGTCTCCGGTTCTTCTCTCTTTTTTTTTTTAACACCTTTTCCTCCGCTACCTCAAAGATTTCGTTCACCGGATCTTTTCGTCGTTTGCTCGTTTTTGTCGTTGTCGTTCCTTTTGTTCTTGTCTTCCTCGTTCGTTGTTTCCATCGTTCATCGTTTCACCGTTCGTGGTTTCATCGTTCTGCGTTTTTATCGTTCTTCGGTTTTATCGTTCCTTGTTTTCGTCGTTTATTGTTTTTATTGTTCATTGTTTCACCGTTCGTGGTTTCATCGTTCTGCGTTTTTATCGTTCTTCGGTTTTATCGTTCCTGGTTTTCGTCGTTTATTGTTTTTATTGTTCATTGTTTTTATCGTTCGTCATCGTTCGTCGTTTTTATCGTTCATTGTCGTTTATTGTTCATCGTTTCGTCGTTGGTTTTCGTGTTTTACTTTTTTTTTCCAGGGAAGAAAGAAAAAAAAAAATCATAATTATACGTTTTTTTTTTCCTATTAATTTTATATACATACATATTTGTGTGATCCTTTTCCCTTTTCTCTCCTTTTTTTTTTTTATGTATATATATATTTTCGTTCCCCCCCCTTTTTTTTTGTTTTGTCAATGTATATGTATGCGTACATTATATATTTTTTCCAATAAACGTCCCGCATGGGACAATTTAAACGAAAATTTTTTTTGCAACTTGTTTCTTAAAAAACCTTTCCTTGCGTTAGGTTTAAGTTTTCCCGTTCACCGGGTTGTTGGAAAAACAGAATTTTGTTGTTTTATCGCCTTTTGCCGTCGTTGGTTTCAGCGGGGTTTTGTTCCATTATTATTATTGTAATATTCTTTTTTTTTTCACAATAGGGTTTTTTTTTTTTTTTTTTTTTTTTTTAATATTTTTTTCCTCTTTTTTTTTATTAAAAATGTTTTTTTTTTTTTTTTTTTTTTTTTAAATGCTTATTTAATCTTATTATTATTATTTTTTTATTTATTTATTTTATTTTTTTATTTTTTTTTTTTAATTTTTTTTTTTTATATATTTTCCTATATGTTTTGTAGGAGTTCCCTTCTTATCCCTTTCATGTTGTGCATTTTTTTCATTTGTATATGTATGTGTCCCTCTTCCTCATCTCCTCCTACATCAAATTTGTCCATAGCGTTAGCGTGATGATTCTCAGAGACGAGATTGCGCGTCTCGTATGTTGGCGAGTGTGGATTTTGAGGGGAGAGGAGGGAAAAAGGGAATAAAAAGGACGGTGTGTATTTCCGTATCCTTTTTCTTCCTGAATTTGACTAGTATACTCGACGAGGCATGATTTTTGCCCCGAGTGAAAAAAAAAATGCTTCCTGGCCTAATGCTCCCATGGCGACTTCTTCTGCCGCGGTTGAGCATCTCTCTCTCCTGCTGTTATAAGATTCCCATTGGTTCCTTGAAACCTCTGGTTGAGTCCCTTATAGGTGTTCACTACTCCTCCCCTTTTTCCCTCTGTTGTTCCCGGGCGATTTTATTGCCGTGGTTGAGCATCGTATCTTATGCTAAAAATGATTTTTCCTCTCTCTTTTTTTTTATGGATGTATTTTATTGGAAATGACGTTGCATTACAATGCGCATTGCTTGTACGAGTATTTTCCTTTCTCTCCTTGTGTTCCCACCACCTTTCACTAATTATCTTATTTCCTATGATATGTAAAGTATATGTATCTTAATTTTGATCCTATTATTTAACCTTCACCCTCGCTAGTCGGTAGCGTATTTATAATATCTTTTTTTTTGTTTATTTATATAATCTCTTTTTTTTTTGTTTTTCTTTCCTTTTTGTATATTTTATATATATATTTTTTTTTATATATTTTTTTTAATCGTTATATTATTCTTTTCCTTTTAATGATAGTAATTTCCTTCCCCTATTTTTCTAAAACCTTCACCCTTATTAATTAATTATCTGCTCAGGAGGATTCTTGTCATTTTTTTTCTCCATTATGTAACTAAACAATTCCTCAAATCCTGTTTTACAATGGTTACCATTCTCTCCTTCGTTCGGCCTCCACCTTTCCTTAATTCCTTTTTCCGATAGCCTGTAATACTCGAATAGTGGCTCGAGTCAAGTCCTTTGCTTCCTCAATCATTGTCGGTGATACTAATAGCTCGTAGTCGGTAATTGCGCGATCAGGGATTATTACCATATGTTTTATGTAAAGAATTTCCTGTTGACAGAGATCGCATTGCTGGGTCGCTAAACCGCATTGGTAGCAGGCGATAGCATGAGCACACGGCACGTAGATCCCAGAGACTCGACGCGTGCCGCAGTAACGGCATAAGTTTTCAAATACGATGTCGTCCAGTCTGACGCTGGGATTTACGAAGCCGGCCGGTATACATGCCATTAACGCCTCCCTTTCGGCGTCGGGCATCGGTTCCCTTGGAACGTTGAGCGGTTGGATTCGTTTTTGGCAGAGTGACCTGTAGCAGTCCATTGTTTTGGCTAGAGTCTCCTCGCCTTTTGCCTTCCTGCTTACCTTTTTGATGAAATCCTGCCCCTTACGTCCGAGGAGATACGTGCATGTTTTATGCCACCTCGCGTGTTCTTCCCACGGGTCATCATGAGCAGTCCATTTGTGCAGTAATCCGTGGCAGCGGAAGCATTTGACTTTATCACTGACCCCTAGATAGAAGAACCCGGCGTCCGCCATACTTTCCGCGGTTTGTTTTATTGCCGTGGGCCATTCTTTGAAACTTTCTACTCGTGATTCATAGCGTGAGTAATCCTCTGCTACTGGTCTCATAGGTAGGTCTATATACGTAACGTGGCTGTGGTCAGGTTTCGGCGTTGATCCCATGGTGATGTTAAGTTTCCGAGCTTCGGTTTGATTATCCAAACTGCTTCGAATCTGGACTCCGCTGGTCGAAGGGCCAGGTCTCAGTTTACTGGTAGATGTCGGGGGCGTTGGCGCGCCCTGTGCTAACAGGTGCGAAGAGAGCGGATCGCTGCCGGCTAACGCTATTCTCATAGCGTTGCGTGCCAGGTGCTGTCCCTCGGTAATACCTGCTGTCTTTTTCTTGCCGCTAACCGCGCCGGTTCCACAGGCCTCTTCTACCGCTGTCCTTTTTCCAATGTTTGATACTCGCGGGGACTTGACGGGAGCCTGTACGAGATTCAATGTCCTACGCAATTCCTCCAATGCTTCCTTATTACCTCTTTCCTGGCTGTTCACAACTATCTTTACTGATCCCTTTCCAGTAATGCCTCTGTTTGGTGTTTTGTTTGTCGCGATTCTCGGTTCTTCGTGAGCAGTTAGTCCCGATTCTCCATCCTTCGCAGCTTCCTTGGGTGCGTCGGGCGCTGTTTTCCGCGGGATTTTGCTAACAGATGGTCTGGCTTTCTCCGCCTCGATGGTGATGTTTCCGCATGGAAGATTATTAATGAACCGACAATTCGGCCAATCGTCCCTGTGTTCGGCCATAGGGTCCTCCCCGCGTTGCCAATTATTTATCTCCGTACCGCATTCGAAACAAGCAACGTCGTCGCCTTGTCCCAGGTAGAAAAATCCCGCTGCGGCTAATAGCTCAGGCTTCAAGTATTGCAGCGGCCAGTGTTCAAAACTCGTCAACCGATCTGACTCGCGCCGGAAACGAGGGTAGGCGGTGCGCGGGGTCGCCGTTGATGGCGAATTGCCGTTGTTACCTCTCGTTACCTCGCTGCCTTCCATCATGGTAATGGAATGTGAGATTTCTTTACTCGTTCCGGATGTACGACGCACGTTTTTCCTTTCAATTGTATACGTAGATTTCCTTTTTCCAGTAATTCCAGTATCTCAAATGGTCCAGTGTATTGATCGCCTAATTTTCCTGGTTTCGGTCCTTTAAGCAAAAATACAGGTTCACCGACTCTGAACGTGACTGGGTTAATTCGACGGTCCCTGTATTCTTTAGCCTTTTCTTTCGAGGCTATTAGATTAATTCTACCCAGGGTCTGTATTTCATGAATTTGTGTGACCAATCGGGTTAAATAATCGTCATAAGTTGCGAGTTGATCTATATCGTCCAATGGGAAATTAGAGGGCGTCCGAGCGATTTTTCCGAATACCATCTCGTATGGGGTGTGTTTTGTGCTTTCATGCACATTGGTGTTGTAATTGTAGATAGCTAGTTCGACCCAATCGTCCCAGTTATTTTCTTTTGTTGTGTATTGCTTGAGATATTCCCCAAGGGCGTGGTGCGATCTTTCTAATGAACCGTTCGATTGTGGGTGAAATGCTGTTGTTCTTATTTTCTTTATTTTAAACAATTTCGAAATCTGTTTCATAAAGTTGCTTAAAAAATTCGTGCCTTGATCAGTAAGCACGGAACGAGGAGAACCAAAATTACAAATGAATCTTTTTACAAAAGCTTCGGCTATTGTTACCGCCTTCGCGTTTGGCAACGGCGCAGCCGCCGAGAATTTTGTTAACTGGTCTTGCATTGTGAGAATGTATTCGTTATCCTTATTAGTCTTGGGTAGAGGACCTACAATATCCATTGCGATCTTATCGAATGCCGTGGGAGGAGTATCCGTGATAACCATTGGTTGTTTTGTCTTTACTCTAACTAATTTTTTTAACTGACAATTTAAGCATCTTCGAATATATTCTTCTATGTCTTGTTTCAAATTTTTCCAATAAAAATCGTGCCGGATACGTTTGAACGTTTTGCTGACACCTCTATGACCTCCCGTAGCGGAACAATGTTTTTCGATGATTATCGCTTCACGGTCTTCCACTGGTGGTTCTTTAACGATCCCTAGACAAATTATTATTTTTATCCCTGAATCTTGAAACGAAGCTCGAATTTGCGTCATTACATTCTCCCATGGTATGTTACAGATGGCAAGAGATTTTGCCACACTAATTGTTTGTAAATTTAATTCCCAAGCTAATTCTCGACAGCTTTTTAAAGTTTCCGTTATATTTTCGAGAATTCTCGTGGGACCATCCCCGATTTCCTCACGGATAGGAAGAGCGAGAAAGTATCGGTTGTTTCTTTTCGATATTGCCTTTGCCTCGAGGATTTTTAACTTTCTTAAACTGGGCATTTCTCCCTGTTCTGTTAGTGCTTGTCCGCCTTTGTCTAAAGGTTTACCTTTTGTATCGACAAAAAACATCATATTGTCTTTACGAGTGTAGAACAGATCTCGAGACTGCTTGTCATTTTTAGAGGTTGTCTGTCTCGCTCTAGTGTCAGGTATGCCGGGTACTATGGGTTCATTGAATTCCGTATTCCTACGGCGGCTCGGGGGAGCCTCGTCGTCCGACGCCTCGGACTCGCTTAGCGCTGTGGGTCGTCGTTTTTTTCGCACATGAATTACCTCATTTTCCTCGCCCATCTCGTCGGACGAGTTAGTTCTACCCGTCTTGGTTTTTCCCTCTGTCCGCGGGGGAGGATTGTCTTTGGTTGACAATTCATCGCCAGGGTACATGTCTTTGTTGTGCTTAGCATAGATGCCTTCGACCGATTTTAGGGATGCATTTTTTCCTTGCGTTTCTGGCTCTCCGGTCAGCTCCTCCGGAAAACACGTTGGGGAGTCAGAAATTCTGTCGCCGGTGTGAATATTATCGTCGTCATCTTGATTATTTCTGGAGGTGTCTAGACTTTGTATGAGGGAAGCGGGCTCAGGGGCATAGCTTGTAGTGTCCTCGTCAAAGGTATCGTTCGTTAAAGGTTCCCCGGGGTTTTCTTCTGTTTCGAAGAGCTCTTCATCGGGGTCTATTGTTTCGTCTATATCGTCTTCGTCGCTGTCCATCGCTAGATAGCTAGCAATCTCTTCGTCGGTCAGTCCGCGCGCTGGTTTACGACGAGTTTTTGTCGCAGGGTTAGTTCGGATAATAAATATTCCATCCGTACCACTGGGTTCTTCTACTGGATTTCGAGAGAGAGCGTCTGCGTTAACATTAGTTTTTCCTGCTTTGTATATTACATCGTACTCGTATTCGGCGAGTTTCAGCCGCCAGCGCAAAATTTTAGGGTTACCGTCGGTAGCACGGCGGAACCATAATAATGGCTTATGATCGGTGACAACCGTGAATTGTCGACCGTATAAATAAGGACGGTAGTGCAGAATGCCGTATACTATAGCCAATGCCTCTTTTTCGTAAGTATCGTAGCGTTCTTCTGTTTTGTTCAGAGCTCTTGAAGCGTAAGCACACGGATGGTCGTTGTTGATTTTTCCTTGAGACAAAATCCCCCCAATTGCTATTCCCGAGGCATCAGTCGTCAAAATAAAAGGTTTAGTGAAATCCGGATATCGTAGGACTGGTGCCGTGCATAATTTTTCTTTTAGAATGTCGAATGACTCTTGCTCCTCGGCGTCCCAAATGAAAGTAATTTCTTTGCGCAAAAGTAATGTAAGGGGTTTGGAAATTTTCGCGTAAGATTCTATAAACCGTCGATAATAACCCGTTAGCCCTAAAAATTGGCGGATATTTTTAACGTTCTTTGGTCTCGGGAATTCTCGCACCGCCTCTAATTTTTTTGGATCTGGCTTGACGCCGTTTTCGCCGATTATATGGCCTAAGTACGCTACTTCTTTCTTCAGAAATTCGCATTTATCAGGTTGTAATTTTAAATTCGCTGCTTCGAGTCTTTTTATTAATTCCTCATAAATTATTCGATGTTCCTCCAAATGTTTTGCATAAATTACTATGTCGTCTAAATAAACAAATATGCCCTTCCCGAGGATACCGCTTAAGGTGAGATCCATAGTTCTTTGAAAAGTGGGCGGGGCGTTCCGGAGTCCGAACGGCATCCTAACAAATTCGAAATGGCCCCTCGGTGTTGTGAATGCGGTCTTATGTCGATCCTCTGGGCATACTTCTATCTGATGGAAACCCGATGCCAAATCGAAGACGGAGAAATATTTTGCGCCTCCTAACTGATCGAGAATTTCCGTGATATTCGGTATCGGATAAGCATCTGCTATAGTTTTTTCGTTTAGTGCTCGATAGTCGAATACGACTCGCCACTTTTTATTTCCCTTTGAATCGTTTTTCTTCGGTACCACCCAGACTGGGCAATTGTAAGGTGAGGTTGATGGTATTATTACCCCGTTTTTGAGCATATCGTCTACTTGTTTTTCGATCTCATCTTTGGTACATTCAGGCCACCGGTAACCCCTCGTATTAATAGGAAGGTCATCCGTCGTGGGTATTCGGTGTTGCAAAATTGTCGTGTGGCTTAGCGCTTCGCCAGGTAGATGATAGAGTTGTGTACTATCGCGTAATAATTTTTCGATGCTATTCTTTTCTTCACCGCTGAGTCCGTCTAGTCTTAAGAGAGATGTTATCCGTTCGAAACGTTCCTCTGCATCGGAGGCAGAAAACGTGAGGCAAAAACTTTCTCTGGTGAAGGGTTGTATACTTCGTGAGGCGATCGTCGTCCCAAGCCTCTTGGCGAGCTCAGGGTTTACAATGGTGTAACTCTTGCTATGTCCTGCTGGGTTTTTGTCTTTGCGAACTTTTTTATGATCCCTCGTATTTTTACTCGACAATGACTCTAAATACTGCATAGCCATACTGTCGTCCGAAATATTTTCTACTACTCTTAATTTTTTTGTCTCTATTTTTGATTGTTCATGACTCTTTTTCCCTTCTTCTCTCGTATTATTTCTAGTCTCTTCCTTTATTCCTGTACTGTCTTCATTATTTTTTTCAATCACGTTATTATTATGTTTGCCGTGAATAACATACACTGTATCAACGGTCAACATTTTGAAGTCGGCCTCTCGCGTACAACTGGTACCGGGCTCGGGCTCCTGAACAGATTTATCGATTTCGCTTCCATCTTTTATTTGGACGAGGCGCGTATTAACTTTCTCTTTTGTGCTCAATGTTTCGTAAATATTTAATTTCTGTTTAACCGTTGATACTTGATCTTCGGAAATATTATTATTCAAACCACATGTCTCTCCCCTTGTTGAAAGCGCGGGGTCCTGCATGTCTATGGGATTCACTGGTTTGGGGGCAAAAGTTTTTATCCACTCCGTTTCTCCCCTTTCACCTGCGTTAAGTTTCGTCACGATTGTTTCCTTCCGGTTTCCTTCGATTTCCACTCCTGGAGATACCACAAGTTCCGATTCCCTTGTAGCCACAGTTATTCCTCTCGATTTTCCATTTCCTTTCTTCTTGTTAGCTTCGTTTGCGTGTATTTGTTTATTATCGCCGATAATTTTGGTTTCCGGATATAAATTTAATACTGGAACTTGTAGTTGTATTGTATGGGGGTTATTGTTTGTCGCGTAAACGTATGCTTTACCATTCTTGTTCGTTACTAGTCCTGTTTCAAGTCTGACTCCGTGACCAGCATCCAAAGGCGGGAGATATCCTTCCTGAATCTCCAAGTTTTTTACGCGAACGAAACACAGCTTCCTTGTTCTAGCGGGTATAATTATCGTCTCCGATGTCGCGAAGGGAATTTGCAACTCTTGCATTTTCAAAACCCTTTTTTCGTAATCAATTATAACTCGATTTCCGTCCAGATATTCTGATCCTAATATCCCGCCTTCGTTAATGGGGAAATTGTTTTCTACTACGTGGAAAGTAGAGATGCGTCCAAAGACATTGATTGTCACGTGGCCGAGTGTGTATATGGAAACCGCGGTGATACCATTTAATTGTAAAATTTCGTCTTTATTGATGGGTGTCGTTGTAGTTAAAAAATTTCTTTTTATGATGTTCGGTCCCGCCCCCGTGTCGACCATTAGAATTATGGGCGTTGTTAATTTATCACATTTCAATTCGACTGTGGGAACGCTACTCTCTTTGTGTAATTTAATTGTATGTATTTTTACAACTCTTGTTTGTTCGTTGCCACTACCGAGATGGTATGTATCGGGTGCGTGCTCTGGGTGGTCCCCGATGCACCCGTGGTCGGGAGACCGTTGGAGTTTCCCGAAGACTTTCCGTACCGTGCTTCGTTTGTTTGTCTAACCGGGCAGTCGCGGATAAAATGACCGATCTGTTTACAATAATGGCACGCGCCGTTAAGTGTAGGATCGTTTCTAGTAGCTTCAGCATAGGTCTGGGGGTTACTGCCGGGGCATTGCGCGGAGTTATGACGATAAGGGCAAAGGTACGCACCGTGCCCTTGTTTTTTGCAAATTTGGCATATTACATCGGCCGTTTGTCGAAATTTAAGCCCTTGCGGCACCTGACTACTTTGATTATCTGGTACCGGGCCCGTGCGTCCGGTTAGAGATGAGCAATTTTTCGCTTCGTGCCCCCGGTTGCGGCATATTTGGCACACCGTTTCCTTGTTGCTAGGACGATATAACTTGTAACAGCGATCCGCCGTGTGCCCTCTTTTATTACAATGTTGACATACTGTAATCGCCGTAGTGTTTGAGGCAGGGGGTTTCAATGGAGGATATAGTTTGAAACACTTGCTCGCTACGTGTCCTTTTTTATTACAATTCTGGCAGGTCGGTACATTTTTTTCCGCGCTACCTGTTCCCTGTGTTTCGGTGGCTGGGCCTTTCGGTTTACTAGGACAATTCATCGCTACGTGACCTGTCTCGCTGCAGAGTTGGCATTCCACCTCCTCGGCGGCTATTGCTTTAACGCTGCGTTTTGTCTCCGCTCGTGGTTCCCTGGGATTCGGAGAGTCTCTAATTCCTTGTCGTAGAGCGGCGCGTGCTATAAGTTGTTTCTCAATTTTTACAGCCCTTTTTACTATATCGTCGAAGGTTCCTTCTGCTGACATGCGTGCCTCTATCTCAGGTTTTAATCCTTGAATGAAACAGGGCGGAAGACTGTTGGTGGTATTTCTCTTAAAAGCTGCGTCGGCAGGGGTATTATTTTCCGACTCGTAAGCCTCCAATATTTGGAAACCCAAATCGCGTACTCTGTTCGCGTATGCTACAACAGATTCATCAGAGTTTTGAAAAATCGATCCAAGCTCTCCTTGTAGTTGGTAAATATTCCTGGCCGGTGCATAAATGCATTTAAGAAAATCATATAGTTCTTTTAAAGTGTCGAATCCCTGTTGAGCTATGGAACGCCGTGGTTCGCCGACGATTTTAATTCTGACAGCTTTGACTAATTGTCCCTCCCCGGCAGGGTCAATCATTTCGAGTGCTTCATCGCAGCCCTGTATAAAAGACTTTAGAGAAGTGGTTACTCCGTCGTATGTAGGCACAACCGTTAAAGCGTCTTTAAGAGACACCTTAAGACCGGAGTTAGCCATTTCAAATTTTTTTATTGTGTGTTTTCCAGGTATGCCGGTTGGGGTTTCGTCTTTGTTAGTTCGTTTATTTGTTGATCCTTCAGGAGTACTCTCACAAATAGTAGTTTCCTCTTCGTCGTCGGAGCTGTCGATGGGTATTTCCGTCTTCGTATCGTCGCCGGTATTGCCGCTCGTTCTCCCGGAAATACTTGGCTTAATATTTTTTATTGGATATAGCGTGCGTTTAGCAATATTCACCTTTTCTAACGATGTTTTCGGGATGGGAAATTCACCTTCTGGGGTATAAAATTTTTCGTTCTCTTCTTCTGTGCGTTCAAGACTCTGATTGAAAGGAGTTGTGTCAAGAAGTGACAGATAAGGTCCCGTTATATCGTCTTCCGAAAAATTCTGTATTGCTGATTTTATGCTCTCGTCGTCGCGGTCGTTGTTGTCGTCAAATTTATGGACGGTGGGTGTGTCTGGTCTCACTGCCGAAGGTTGCGACGGGGTCTCCTTTTTTTTATCTCCCGTTTGATCGTGACCCGCAGCAATCGTTCGTGCCGATATTTCCAATCTCAATAATTCAGACTCGATAAATCGTTGTCTTACAATTATTTCGTCTGTGTCCGTAGATTCTGTCGTCGTTACTCCCTCTATTGTTAATGTTTCAGGTTCTTCGCGTGTTAAGTCTTTCTCGTATGTGTCTCTTCCTACCTTTTTGGTTTCGGCTTCCTCGTTTTCCTCAGGGATCGGCGGAACCTCTACCTGCTCCTGATACTCTGTTCTCCTAATACTCAAGGTTCGGTCCCCCCGGTGGTTCTTCCGTTCATTAATATATTCGTGCACAATATTGTCAGGTAGCACGGTGTTAGATCGGGTGGATCGCGTGGAACGAGATGTCGATTCGCGTTGTTCATGTGGTTTCGAAGAACTCATTTAGGGGTTTTTTTTTTGTTTTTCTTGTATTATTCCCGCTCAGTGTCGCCTTTTCGGATGTTTACGTCGTGACTTGTATTTAATATAGCGTATTTTGTACGCCCGGATGGGCTTTCCTGAATTGTTCTTAATTATTCCTTGTGGTTTCACAAGCAAAGAACAGCATACTCTAATGATTTTTGTAAATGTCTGAAATATTTTATCTATCCACATGAACTGGGAATAAAGAATTTGAGATGTAATTCCTATGGGAGCGGATCTCCTGCTTCGGTTTCGAAAACAAATGCTGGGCGTAGGTTAATCTGCGGTTGTGCTTCAAGTAATTGTTCAGGAGTGAGATCAGGGAATATATATACTGAGAGTTTGATTCGAAGTCGCGAAAGTATCGTGTCTGGTTGAATTTCTTCGTGAGTACTGTTTAGCTGACGGGGACCCCGTATTTCTATGAACGCACCAATTCTTCTCGTGAGCACGATATAATCTGTGAGAATTGTACCCCGTCTCAAGTCGTCCCACGTCAAACCCTCCGGGTATTTTTCCAAAAGTTTGTCTTTAACGAATTCTATTACTATTTTTCTGAACCGCCTATGTGGCATTGGTCTGCGTAGTTTTTATTGTGTTTCCTGTTATTATTATATTTTTTTTTTGTATTGTATATATTTTTTTGTGTTGCTTCGAAAAAAAAATTAGTTTAAACAAGCACTCCTGTGATCCCGGACGAGCCCCCAAATTCTGTTACGTCCAAAATGCCGAAGTTTTGCCTCAACAATTTGTTGGTAACTGTTGCACCTTTTAAATCGTCTCGCGCTGGTCAGAACGATAATAAATCGATCTATACCACACCTGGAGTCGATTCTAGGTGTCAACGTACGCTCTTTTTTAAGCCTAACCTTGCGGAAAATTGCTTGGGATAGAGCCCTAGGAATGCTTGTCGTTACGAAGGTCTAGAGGTATCTATATCTGTGTTTTAAATCCCTTAACTAACAGCTAAAGATTTATGATCCTTGAGACTACCTGAGTGGTCCAAGTACCCGAGGGCGTCTCTTTAAACTGAACTGGTAGGAGATTGACAAAGGAATTTATTAAATGGTCATGCAGAGAATCACAGAGGGAGAAAAAAAAAAAAATAAAGATGTACTTACGATTGCTAATGGAGAGCAGCAACGGCGGTGATTTCGTGGTTTCTTTTGTTGATTGTGCTGATCGGTGATCGCGTGTGAATGATTTAAACACGAATAACTGTTTTTAATATTTCACCTCCTTTTAATGATTAAAGAATAAACAAATGGTTCTCAATAATACACGTAAGAATTGTTTACAAACGTTGGAATGAAATAATAATTCGAGGAAAATGACAAATTTATCGTTGTCCAACCGAGAATAGTATTCCGGTGAACAGAGGATCGATGAGAAATATAAGTTTTACAAAACTCGAGAAACCGATGTTTGATAAAAGTCGAAAAAAATGTCGTCGGGTAGAAAATTTGACAGCAAAACGCTCTGTCCGCTGGTTCAACTGACTCTCCCTGAGTGGGCGTTTTTGGTGGGTTATATACCCTTTTTTTCGTATCCGGAGACAATGCTTTGTATTACATGTAAGAAATTTTCTAAACGTAGTGGGGATGTATTAGATGAGGTGGACGGATTTTAGGGCGGGATTTTGATCGTATGATCGTACATTGATTTTTTCCGTTGGGAGGCCCATTCCTCACAGCGAGGCTAGAGTGGGGTGTGCGTATGTGCCTAATCTGACCTGTCGTATGTCTCCAAGGTTTCGGGCGGTTACATTTCTCGGAATCGATTGTCCATCCGAGACCGTTGAGATCCTCGGTGGAGAGAGAATTTTACTTAGAGTCGCACACGAGATGTTTTGTAAATTAATACATGTTTTTCGATTCTCCTACTATTGTTTCGTAAGGTGTAGACTTTTACTACTTACATTAAACGTTTCGGTAATAAAATAGATACGTGTATGTTTATTCCATACTCAAGAAAGATTGGTAGCCTGAGTTGGAATATTAATAATTTCCTCTTGGTTTCGTGAAACTTATTAGAAGTGAGGTTTTTATAGTTGTATATTCCTTAATTATTCAAGTCGTGGTACAGGGGTACGTGGTTTCCGGCAGAATTCTGAAAGTTTACTACTATTTCTTTAGCGCGTGATTGTTACTAAGGAGAGACTTCGCACCTTGATCCGCCTCTCCCCCTTTTTGACATCAGAAGTCTCTCGGAGACCCGTTGAGGCATTTTATCGTTATTGCCAAAGGAAGTATCAGTTGTAGTCTATGGTTAACATAGATCATCGATCGTACGTGCGTTTATTTGAGGTGGATGGGCATAAGGCCCCGAGGTGACATAGGCGCGCGCCGCGGCGTGATTTTATGAATATGTAATGTGCTCGTGCCTTCGTAGTTCATGCTTTTCTCTAGTCATTGATTTCGCCGGTCACGCGGCATGTGTCACCTTGCCTCCCCCCTTTGAATATAAATGAGATTAAAAACAGATCGTGGGAAATATTTTGTTCGGCATATTCGCCGATTTCTGTGCTTATTATCTTGTGTGTAATTACTCGTAATCAAGTAACAACGCATCATTCATTGAGGATATTCATTTCTTTAGTTTCCTTGTATTTGTCTTTTCCCTCCCGTCACTTTGAGTGCCCTGAGAGCTGTCTTTTTAGTTCGGATTTCCTTTTTTTTAAAATAATTTGAGAAATTGAAACGACTAAAGGTGTCTTTCTACCCTCTGCAACGATCCGTATCTATTTCTTTTGCCCTTCTCTTTTCTAACTGTGGGTCCTTATTTAAACACAAGGCGGCTTCGGCAAGTTATCGTTAGAGTAGTGGCCGCCGCCCGAAACATTATTTCGGGGGTCTTGGGCCCCGCGGCCGGTGGACGTAAGTCCCCTCGCCGATGACTCTCCTACTAGTGGTAAAGAAGCGAGTAGATCCTAGGTTACCATAGGCGGGCTCTTTTTTTGTTTCTTTTGGTAAAACGCCGGAGCGCCAAACGGGGCAGAGATTGGACTTGCCACCGCCGGTGAATGCCTAGATCTGCTTCCACCAGGAGTCTATTAGATCGATTTGTCGAATTGCCCGCCTGTTTTATCTTGAGTCGTGTATGTTGTGTTTTTTGTAGATACCGATCGCGGCCGAAAAGTAACAAGCGTCTCAGCGCCCTGCGGGCGCAGATGCTCTTGTTGGTGGGCTCCGCCCCCCAAACCCCCCGAAAAATGTCCCTTCGGGACATTTTGTAAGGCACTCACGGGGGTGCACGTCGCGCTACGCGCTCCGTATCGAGTGTATTTACACATCGCGCTATGCGCTACGAATGAAGTATGTTTATTCGTCGCGCTCTGCGTTTCTTTTCGACAGTACGTATGAGGGAAAAACATTTATCAGTTACGTAAATTAATTCATAGTGTTTAACCTTCGTCGAATAAAAATATTTCTTTTTTGTACCAATTGATTATTAATATTCACGAAGGATATTTCCTTTTTGTTTGACGATAAATTGTCAAATATTGAGACACGAGACAAATATCACGAATTGCACCACGTAGAAGTTGATCAAATTAATTTAACGAATCAAATCATGTCTAGTAAAGTCGTTTTATTGGCTTTAAACTTATGACCACATTTAATGAATATAAAACAAACACACAAAACATGTACCGACACCAATACGATTACCATTTAGCATTCAGGCCAAATATCCCCTTTAAATTCTTCTCCTTCAGTGTTTTTTTTCTTCCCCATAATTGATGGAATCAGTTCGTTATTTTATCTGTAGGAAACCAAACCATTGTAGAAGAAAAGTTCAAGAAATTTGCTATTCTTTGTGATTTTCAATGAAATTTTATCGATATTTATGGATGCTGCAAAAAAATGCAATCTCGAGAACGAAAAAATATATCTTTTTGGTTCCTGTCTTGTATTGAAGAGGAAGTAGTACGTTACTCGAATCAAAAATTTGTCATCTTGGATAGCTCCGAAATATTTTTTTACAAATTGATGAAATTCTTGAAAAATTCGACTTTGAAGGCTCTTTGACAGTCCTCTTATAACAAATTTCATTTCTACCATTTGAGATATATTTTTTTTCTTCTTCGTAATACATGGAATCAGCTCGTTATTGTCTCTGTAGAACAGACAAGTATTGGAGACGAGAAGTTTGAGAAATTCGATATTTTTTTTCGTTTTTCAATGAAATTTTATTGATATTTATCGTCACTTAAAAATATCAAATTTAGCATCATATCATATCGTATTTTTTAAAATTTTATTTAATCACAAACGAGGATAAGTTTTTCGGTACGGAATAACTCGTAAAATCGACAAATTCAGTGTTTTTCACTTTGTTGATAAATAATTGTTTATAATTGTTCTTTAAGAGTACAATTGTTTTTTTTTTTGCGAAAAAAAACTTTTCAAGACGTGAGCATATGAAAGAAATTCGTATTTCGACGAAAATTTGAAAAAATTTGAAAAAAAAAAAAAAAAACGTTGGAAATACGTCGATAGAATAATCATTAGCAGTTTTCTTATCAAGTGTAAACGAATAAATCCAGCGAACAAAATTGACAAAGATTTCGAATGTGATGAATCTCCGACGGTCGAAGTGTAAAAAATTAAATTTTTAAACATAGCACACTTTTTATCTGCGCAATAACGCGGAGAGTCAGTTTGTAAATACGATTTCTTTGAGAGGAAAGGATTAGAGACGGCAATTTCGAGAAATTTGAATAAACGATTCGTTTTTTGATGAAAATTCGTAAAATTAGTCTTTGCTTAAAAAAAATCATATCTCGGCAGCGAAAAAAGATTTCGACTCTTATTTTGGCTTGTTTTGAAGAGGAGAAAATACGTTGCCAGAAAAAGAATTTGCAGTTTTTATTATTAACTGTAAATGTATAAATCGGGTGAACATAATTGACAAAGATTTCGGCTGCGATGAATCTTCGACGGTCGAAGGATAGAAAATTCTTTTTTTTTATGATTGCATACTTTTTATTTGCGCTATACCGCGTAGAATCCATTTATATTTACGTAAAAAAGGAACAAAGATTGAAACGAGATGTCGATTTTTTTTTATTTGAAAATCATCCGGCCACAGAGTACGTGCGCCGCGACGTATGAGCATCTGTGTATCGTCTGCTAGGAAATTGTCATCTGCTTCCAAAGTTTGACAGATAGAATAAAACGAAAAAATATATACTCGCGATTTTTTTAGTTCTATTTGGGAAATTGTAATTATTTTGGATATTCGATGAATCTTTTTTGTGAGTTTACTACCAAATTTTTTAGTGAATACGTGAAATTTATCATTTTTATTACGAATGTGAATAAAATATGGTAAAATATTGCGAATGATTTTCGGTGATAATATATTATTTTCGAAATAAAAAACGCAAACATTTGTGAATCTGTGTATGATATTTCGTGTTTTATTTTTCACAACCGAAGTTTTTTTTTTAACATGATGAAAAATGGATTTTTGGCAAATCTAAATAACATAACCTTTAAAGCAAATCTTGTTATAACCACTGTTTTTGAATTATTTTATAATTAAAATTATATTTGTCAGAATGACTCAAAATTTGTTGTGCATAGTGCTTTCGATGCAATGAAATATTGTTGCGAAAGAGAAAAGAATTGGTTTCCAGGATTTTTAATTGGGGCACCGTACGGACATCAGATGTGAGAAAATAATTTTTTAATGGAAAATTGTGATGAATAAATAGTTAGAGATGTAGGATTGTCTCTAAATTTGCTGTGCGCAGTGCTTTTGATAAAACAAAATGATGCTGCAAAGGAGAAAAAAATTGGTTCGTAGAGTTCATTATGATGGCACCGTACGGACACTTGACCGAAGGCAAATGCAAATTGTGGCCAATAATTTTTTAGAAAAAATACTTAAAGGTCTTAGATTGGTTTTAAAAGTAATGTGCATACTGGAAATAATGTAATAAAAAAACCCTGCGAAGGAGAACAAAATTGGTTCGCACCATCTAAAGTTACAGTGTGATACGGACGTCCGAGAAGAAAAATTCAGCCAAAAAGTTGTTTTCATTGCACCGCAGGCTAAAAAAAATATTTCTATTCATTGCAGTCACTTCAAAGTAACTACGCATGATGTTGGAGATACACCGAAGCAAATGGTGGAAAATAAAAATTTTTGGAGTATGCGCTGCGGAGTAACCCCTTCGACAGACTCCGAAGAGCAACGGATGGTCATTTTAATAGGCACTCTTTGCCTATTATTATAGTGAGTGCCTAAAAAGCACTCTTTTGAGAATTATTTAATATTTTAAGACTTTACTTGATTCAAGGTTTCTTGTGAAGAAGGGAAAAGCAATGATTAGAAAGAAAAAATAAAAGGGTCGTTACGCAGGACGTAACAATATCATATCGTATTTTTTTTTATTTTATTTAATCACAAATGAGGATAAGTTTTTCGGTACGGAATAACTCGTAAAATCGACAAATTCAGTGTTTTTCACTTTCTTGTTAAATAATTGTTTATAATTGTTCTTTAAGAGTACAATTGTTTTTTTTTTTTGCGAAAGAAAACTTTTTAAGACGTGAGCATATGAAAGAAATTCGTATTTCGACGAAAATTTGAAAAAATTTGAAAAAAAAAACGTTGGAAATACATCGATAGAATAATCATTAGCAGTTTTCTTATTAAGTGTAAACGAATAAATCCAGCGAACAAAATT
Organism: Cryptus viduatorius; assembly: GCA_964006125.1. Taxonomy (NCBI): domain Eukaryota; kingdom Metazoa; phylum Arthropoda; class Insecta; order Hymenoptera; family Ichneumonidae; genus Cryptus; species Cryptus viduatorius. The sequence continues at coordinate 7,742,360 of OZ023225.1, read as the reverse complement.
GACAAAGATTTCGAATGTGATGAATCTCCGACGTTCGAAGTGTAAAAAATTAAATTTTTAAACATAGCACACTTTTTATCTGCGCAATAACGCGGAGAGTCAGTTTGTAAATACGATTTCTTTGAGAGGAAATGATTAGAGACGGCAATTTCGAGAAATTTGAAAAAACGATTCGTTTTTTGACGAAAATTCGTAAAATTAGTCTTTGCTTAAAAAAAATCATATCTCGGCAGCGAAAAAAGATTTCGACTCTTATTTTGGCTTGTTTTGAAGCGGAGAAAATACGTTGCCAGAAAAAGAATTTGCAGTTTTTATTATTAACTGTAAACGAATAAATCGGGTGAACATAATTGACAAAGATTTCGGCTGCGATGAATCTTCGACGGTCGAAGGATAGAAAATTCTTTTTTTTATGATTGCACACTTTTTATTTGCGCTATACCGTGTAGAATCCATTTATATTTACGTAAAATAGGAACAAAGATTGAAACGAGATGTCGATTTTTTTTTATTTGAAAATCATCCGGCCACAGAGTACGCGCGCCGCGACGTATGAGCATCTGTGTATCGTCTGCTACGAAATTGTCATCTGCTTCCAAAGTTTGACAGATAGAATAAAACGAAAAAATATATACTCGCGATTTTTTTAGTTCTATTTGGGAAATTGTAATTATTTTGGATATTCGATGAATCTTTTTTGTGAGTTTACTACCAATTTTTTCAGTGAATACGTGAAATTTATCATTTTTGTTACAAATGTGAATAAAATATGGCAAAATATTGCGAATGATTTTCGGTGATAATATATTATTTTCGAAATAAAAAACGCAAACATTTGTGAATCTGTGTATGATATTTCGTGTTTTATTTTTCACAACCGAAGGTTTTTTTTTTAACATGATGAAAAATGGATTTTTGGCAAATCTAAATAACATAACCTTTAAAGCAAATCTTGTTATAACCACTGTTATTGAATTATTTTATAATTAAAATTATATTTGTCAGAATGACTCAAAATTTTTTGTGCATAGTGCTTTCGATGCAATGAAATATTGTTACGAAAGAGAAAAGAATTGGTTTCCAGGATTCTTAATTGGAGCACCGTACGGACATCAGATGTGAGAAAATCATTTTTTTATGGAAAATTGTGATGAATAAATAGTTAGAGATGTAGGATTGTCTCTAAATTGGCTGTGCGTAGTGGTTTTGATAAAACAAAATGATGCTGCGAAGGAGAAAAAAATTGGTTCGTAGAGTTCATTATGATGGCACCGTACGGACACTTGACCGAAGGCAAATGCAAATTGTGGCCAATAATTTTTTAGAAAAAATACTTAAAGGTCTTAGATTGGTTTTAAAAGTAATGTGCATACTGGAAATAACGTAATAAAAAAACCCTGCGAAGGAGAACAAAATTGGTTCGCACCATTTAAAGTTACAGTGTGATACGGACGTCCGAGAAGAAAAATTCAGCCAAAAAGTTGTTTTCATTGCACCGCAGGCTAAAAAAAATATTTCTATTCATCGCAGTCACTTCAAAGTAACTACGCATGATGTTGGAGATACACCGAAGCAAATGGTGAAAAATAAAAATTTTTGGAGTATGCGCTGCGGAGTAACCCCTTCGCCAGACTCCGAAGAGCAACGGATGGTCATTTTAATAGGCACTCTTTGCCTATTGTTATAGTGAGTGCCTAAAAAAGAGAAAAGAAAAAAAAATTCTAACGGAATCGAAGCAAAAAAAAATAAAAAAAAATATATTCGATAGCGGTTATTTTATTGGCGTGGCCCCACGTTGGGCGCCATTTGTGACGTATTTTTCATCTACGGAAATTCTAACGCAAACTCTGTAAATAAAATAAATAAAAAAACAAAAATCGAAAAGCTCAAACCAAACGGGAGCAAAACGCGAACGAAACTCACATCACCTTCGGCCGTCCACCCTCGCGGATGCATCGGCGTCCCGGTGGGCGCCAGTTAATTTTGTTTCGCCGGTATTAACAACCGGACTCGATCTGGAGGCAGTGGAGCGTCCGCCCTCCGAAGGATAATTTTTGTTTCGCCGGAATTATCAAACCGGACTGGAGCGTGGAGTGACGTGGAGCGACGACCTCCGCAACGACAAAACGAAAACGAACGAAAACGTTACGAGAACTAACGCCGACGTATTCGCGAAAGCAAACGGTTGCGGAAATGCACGGTTGCTCAGGATGCGGGTTGTGGTAGAGGGTCGCGATCCTTAGCCAATAAAATAACGAACGGTAACGAAACAACAAAAAAAATCGAACTCTCGAGCCCTTGCGAGCGAGAGAATAATTTTCTTATTGACTATAAGTAACGGGAACGCACGCGAGTGCACCGAAAACGCTCAGCTGATCGAACGATCGAAGCGAGCTAACGAGAACGTAGTAATAACGGAGCTATAAGCGATCGATAAATTCTTGTAATTCAAAAACTCACCGAAACTTCCTATTAATCCTAGACTGAGCGGGAACCGGTATCTCACGATACACCGAGAACTGAACACTATCACCGTTGCACAAGGAGCATTATTTCTAATGCTTCACTCACGCACGGGATCGCGAAGAATTTATTACAAAATTCTTTCGCTACACTCAGCTCACAAACTCGAGCGATAGCCGGAACGAGAACGAGAAACTGACAGCTAGGCCACACTGTGTGCGCGAGAGAGATAGTCTCACTCGAGCGCGCGAACAATAGGCCGAACGTCAACACGGGAGCGCGAGAGAAGTCCGAGGTACCTCGAGGGCGTCTCTCGGCAGACTGATATGCCTATCACACTATCTCGACGAATTTTGATTATTATTTCGGAGATCGCGATCGATAGCTACTGCCCTCTCAACTATTTCGCTACGTTATCGATACGAGACTCGAAATTCTTAGCGGTAATCGGGGATCTAGAAGGAATCTTCGCAATCGTTACCCCTAGTCAATGCGGGCGAACAAGGCACTCACCTCGACTGACAAAACCGCGGCAAGGTGCTCCAACCTTGCCCGGGACTCAAACCAAATCTCCGCCTGTTCTTCCACGCATTGCACTATGTCGCGGGGTGCCGGGTTTGCACCGGACTTTGCCGTCTTGCAACTACACCTTGTCGGGACTTTCCTTTACTCGGGCTTTTAATTCTTCGTGATTCACCACCGAGTAAAGTCAAGTACGCCGACCAACTAAACTTAACTGACAAAAACTGAAGCTAATCAATCAAAACTAAATTCATAAAATAACTGCAAAACAAAATAAGTCAAAACAAAATAAACAAATGAATCAAAACTAAATTCATAGGATAATTGCAACAAAATATCTTGAATCGAAAACATACGGGAACGAAACCGTAATGCGAAAGTTAGTGAGAGGCAGCAAAACCGGAACTATAACAACAAGAATCGATATCTGTAGAAAATTGTACTTCTTGTGTTATTTGTGACGCTGATTGAAAAAATCACGTCACAGTATGTATATTCATTTGTTCCTCTTATTTCCTATTAATTTTATATTTTTATTATTCTAATTCTTATCTTTAATGATGGTTCTTGTAGTTGAGTGGTGTTATAAATTGAGCGGTTCAAGTCGTAACCGTCTGCGGCCTTGAACCTCCCTTAGTAATGCGTCCACCGTTGGTATCATTTCTCGGACGTATAACCGTTGTTCGTTTGCTTGTTGAATCTTTGCGTCCTCCTCGGTCATGATGTATTGCGAACTTTGACCTAATGGTAGTAATAAGTGATATTGTAAGATGTAGGTTGTGCCTCCGATGATTGCTGATTCCGATTCCTCAGGTATTAGTGCGATCCATTCTTCCAGGATGCTAACGGGCACGTCCTTCCATTCAGGGGGTACGTAAACTCCCGGGATGAGACACCAGTAGTATGATCGGCTGTGGTTTGCATATGAGTTGTCGATGGTCATGATTAGTTGGTATTGGACCATCTCCTGTGGATCATAGATGGGAGTATTCGCGTAATTCGTTGTTGACGATTAGTTGTCCTTATTATAGATGTATAGGTATGTGGTTATTTTCCTCTTGCCCCTTTTTTTGTGTTATATATATATTTTTCCTCTTTTTCTTTCTTCCTTTTCCTTATCCCTTAAAATTTACGAGGTAGTAAAAGTTTTGTTCGAAGAGTTTCTCCCTTTTCTTTTCATTCTCTCTCTATCTCGCCTTTCCCTTTAAACGGCGGTCTCGAGTCGAGGGTACGGGGTCGTGTATGCGTTCTCACTTCGTTGGTCGAAGGGTTCCACGTATTCTCGTACTAGTTTCGGGAAGGGTCCTGTTCTTTCTTTTGGGACTGGGGAATCCCGTTGGGCGATCTTATCCTTCAATCGGTTGCTCTTTCTATCGACTTGTACTGCACGAGGGGGTGGTGAGGGGAACCTGATGACTGGCCGACAAGGTGGTGTGTCGATTTCATCCTGATTGTCAAGATGCTTATATCTCCCGTATCCTACGTATTCTATGGAATGCGGGTTCTGTCCATAAGGAATTATGGTATCACGATCCCAATAATAATGAGTTCCTCCGAGTTCAATTGGTTGTTCGGGATCAGCGCCTAATCTACGCGCCCACAACGATCGAGTTTTATCGGTGAGTCGTCTCCACTCAGGGGGTACCCAAACGTATCGTCGTGGTTGTACAGTCCGTGGCAATCGCATGCGCCAATAACACACCACATTTTCCATACCCAGACAGGGCGGGATTGGGTTGCGATTCAGCGTGATGGATAAACGGTCGGTTTCGTAGGTCAGCCTTGGTTTATTCCATATGGGTGTAGTTTCGAAGAAATTTGGCCATCCGTTTCTCCCGTGGATAGGGACCGTCCGGTAGTCTTGCCGTGCCGGTAGAAGTACATCAATGGTCCAAAAGTATTGAACCCTTCCTAATACGATGTCCTCGAATGGTCGATCGCGTAACTGATTGACCCAATTTTCCAATCGGTCGGGAGTTAAGGCCCTCCACTCCGGTGGGACGTACAGCACGATGTCCTTTTTTGCAATGTCGATTCGCAACGCCAACTTCCAATAGCAATAGAGCCTCGATGCTCCGGGTACTAAGCATACTGGTTTCTTCCGTCCTATTTCGATGGGAAGTATTTCGTCGGGATTGGTGGGCCTCGCACTTACTCCCACATTATCGAATTGCCTTCCATTTCTACATGTGCATCGAGACATGTTGGTGATACTAACACATACAGACAATTGATGCATTAATTCTTAAGTATATTTGAACATATTTTATATATATATATATTTTTTATTATTATTATTATTTTCTTTTTTTTTTTTTCATTTTTTTTTTTATTATTTGTTTAAGATTAGTCTACTTTTCCTCTTTCTTTTTCTTACTTATAGGGCAGAAGCATTATTTTATTAGTTTAAGCCTTATTCGTGGTTTCCATGCACATAGCTCATGAAAATAGTCCCGAGAATGCGGTAAAGTTCTCAGCATATGGCTGGCATTATAGTGCATTAGAGAGTTTATTACGAAACGAAGTTGTTATATACGTACTTCTTCCGTTCTTTCTTTTGTTGCTTACTTGATATGTTAGTTTCCTAGTCTCGTTATTTATAGGTTTTCCTTTTTTTCCTCTCTCCTTCCTTTTTTTTTTGTTGTGTATATATATATTTTTTTTTTTTCCTTTTTTTTCGTTTTCTGGTTTTCCTACGGTATCTTAATTGGCTGATCTATTTCCTACATATTTTATATCTCCGTTCTCTTTTTTTTTTATTCTCCTTTTCTCCTTATTAATATTATTATCATTATTATTATTATTTTTACTAAATTCTATTTTTATTTAAAGATTGTAAAGTTATGCGAGGTAGAATTCGTTTTTCCTCTTTTTGTTCTCCCTGTATTTTTTTCTATATTATAATTCAGGGATAGTACGGGGTGCGATAAGTGTCAAGCCATTTCCTTTGCTATATTCGTGATCAATGGAGAACTCCACTCCGTAATCAATGTTAAGTTTGCACGTGAAACATTTTTTTATTTGTTTCACACAGTCGGTGCAAACAGTGGCGTGATGACAGGGCAAAATCATTATTCCAATGCTTTTCTTAAAGCAACGATGGCATAGATTATTATTGACTACTTTGTTCAAAGTGCCAATGCTGATAAGTTTCGGTTCTCCCGTATTTTGCTGGATGGACAGATGTTTACGTTCGGATGGTATCTGTGAGCCCGAAGCCTTTGCTGACGGGTCAATGTTATTGTCTTTGACCTCTTCAAGGATCGTAGCCTCCTGTTTCTTTTCCTCGTTGGCTGCCTCGTTCAATGTCGGTACCTGTCTACCTACTTGGTTCTGTCCCTTGCCTCCTGCTTCTCTGATAAATTTATTTATGTCCGTTGTATATTTTTGGAGGTTTGCTAGACACGCGGCCCATTTAACCGTATCATCCGCTTTCTTTAGTTCGATTGATTCCTCCAATAACTTTGATAGTTCGAAATCATGGTTATTAGCCGGTTGGATTCCGGATCTCCGTTGGGCACGCAAGAATCTGCATTTCGAGAACCATTTGGCGTGTTGACCCATTGCTGTGTCGGTAGCCTGTCAATCGGTCAATCCTCCCCCACAATAATAACATATTGTTTCGTCAGACTTTCCCGTGGCAAAGAAACCAGCTGCTGCAAGGCTTTCCTTTGATTGCGGTGATGATGTTGGCCAATTCGCAAAACTTTTCAAGCGTTTGACATAAGCAGCGTATTCCGGATAGGTGGGTCCATTCTCAGGAGAATAGGTAATCCGATCGGCCTTTTGCGATCCGGGGCTTTTGGTATCATAGGGTCCTTTCGGTGCGCGTGCAGCAGGTATAACGGAAGGAGGCACTCCAAGGGGTACATTACCGCAGGGAATCCTTCGCACGAATCGGCATTTATCTTGCCATCTCCGATGTTCTAACAGGGGCTTGTCGTCAGCTTCCCATTCGCTTATCGTCAGTTTACATTCAAAACATGTAGTTTCATCTGCCTGCCCGGTGTAATAAAATCCTGCGGCTGCCAATTCTTCAATTGATACTTTTGGTTTCGACCAGAGTGTAAAACTGAGTAGCCGCGTTTCTTCTAAACGATAGTCCGGACCGATGGTTTGTTGGTTCGTCGTCATTTTCCTTGGAGTCGCTTGTATTTTCCTGCTCCTTTTCTTCAGTTTGTTTCCTTTTATTTCTTCTCAGATTGAGGGATTCCGTTGATTTTTCGATTTTATGTCGTTAGCGTCCTCTGGATTTTGAGCCTCCTTTAAGCAAAAATACCGATTTGAAGCTGTTGAGTTCGTAACGGTATGTAGGGAAATTCAGGATTATCATTGTGGTGCGTGTATATATGTATAAAATATATTATCATTCATATTTTTTTTTTATATTTTCTTTCGGAGGGAGGCTCATTATTGTGTTACCAGGAGTCATCTCTGTATTATGATTTGCGCGAGGGATGGTATTGTAGATTTTCCTTATTCTCGCCTCTTCATCTCTTTCCCTTTCTTTTACTTGTTTGAACGTCTTTCGAGAGAGAGGAACATCTGCCTTCTCTCGGGGCATGGTGTATGAACAGGGACTCTCTTTATTTTCTCGAGGGTAGGATATATTTTTGTCTCTGGTTCGTCGCCGGCCGCTACCTCCTTGTTAACGGTGGCTTTTAATAACGGGGAGGATTCTACCTGGTCCTGTGTAGCTGACCCTTGTTTCTTCCTTTCCTGTCGCGTGGACTCTTGAGGAATTAGTTCTAGTGGAATGCGTTCTCGCGGTTTAACTCTGGGCATTGTCGCGAAAGGCGGTATCGATGCCGGCGGAAGTGATGTTAATTCCTTTGTTTCCATTCCGTGTTCCAATAGACTCATTTTGAGTGGTTCGTGGAAAGGTCGAGGAGTTTTATAATGATCGTCCTCCCTCGTTGATTTACTACTTCCCGCCTCATTTTTGCGCGGAAGGGTTGAAGTTTCGGGACTAAAATAGGAAGGTAGTGTGGTCCCTTGATGTGTAATTACAGGTACATGATAATGGTGATTCAATGCCTCGGGCTGCAGGGTTTGTTGGAGGTCACGAATTCTTGGATCAAAACCGAAATGGAACGGTTCTAAGTTGAAAGTAGTCCTGTTTCCTTCGTTTTCAGCGTAGTAGCTCGGCGGCTTAGGTTGCAACGGAGATTTATTGGTGGGTTCTTCGTCGATATTTCCATCTTCCCCGTTGTCCTTAGGAGGTTTCCTTCCCAGATGCAGTAATAGACTTGTTACCGAATCCCATATGGCTCCGATAAGATATAATGACCATCCGTATACCGTGTGTAAAGCGTATCCATGGATTATCGTATCGATAATTAACTTTACTCCTCTGCACAACATTACGATGCCAATTAGACCTGCGCTAAACGTACCGAAGGTCGAGAAGTATCCCCATGATTTTTCCCAAGAGCTTTCGATTATTTTATTTATTGCCTGTTCGTCAATTAAATTGGCAATAGTTCCTCCTTGAGTAATGGTGGGTTGTCCTGCTATTCCTCTCGCGACGGAGTTCAAAATAGCGGGGCGTTCAGCGGCAAACATAATATGTTCTCGTAATTCATCCAGGTCCTTTTGCGTATATATGCCACTGGTAGCAAGTGCTTGTGGATTACGGTATGTCCAGGTGTGTTCGGAAAGAGGTTTAAGTACGGTTGGTGGTGTTGCATGGATGGGTCGCGGTTCGAGCGAATACCACTCTCCTCCAACACGATACATAGACGGCACAAGGGTATTACAGGTGACCTGAGTTCCGGTCTTCTTGAGTATATGTGTGCGAGGTGTGAGATGGTAGGAGTGGTTTCCTACCTCGACAGGTAGCTGAGTGTAACACTCCCGTGTCTCTCTGATCTTTACCTCTATTGGTATGCATTTCACGATATGGGCTACTTCCCCGGATAATGCGGCCATATATCCTGGTCCTTTCATGATGTTATAAGCGAATTCGTCCGGTGATTGTTTTGCTAGTCCTATGGTGTTTTCCAAAACCCGTCTCTCGAGATTACATCTCTGTGTTAATATATCCACATACATTTGTTTCATTTGTGTTCGTATGTATTTTTCTACGTATACGAATTTTGAATTTACGTATGCGAAGAGATCGAGATTGTTTACAGACAATGGTTCCTTTTTTATGAATGGATCTCCTTTGCGGATTTCTACAATTAGTAGTTTAGGATGTTCTGTTCGAATTAATGTGTATCCACACAGATTTGTCTGTCCCTTGGCTGTTAGTGCAAAAATCACATCTCCTTCTGTTAATGAATACATTGTTTGTTTGTATGTGGTGTCGGTGTCGGTGGTCCGTTTGGCGGGGCCTTCGTAAAGCACACCGTACCGTTTGGAATGACAGCTGTCCTCAGGGTAAGGCTCCCAAAAGGTATCGCCTCCGTCAATATCGACGCAATGACCCTCACTAAGCTCACACCGCATACCTGATCTTAAATGAATTCTGTTGGTATCTGCATCGACGTCCGCAGAGTAATCACGGAGAGAGATCTTAACCGTGCCTTTTACGTATACCTTTTCCCAATTTCCGTAGGGGTCAGAGTAATATACCCCTTCACACGATGCATCTTGATTTACAGTTCCGGCTATCGAGATGGGATGCATTATTGTGCTGTTAAGCATTGCTCCATATATTTCTGTTTGTCCAACTTTTATTTTCCCTGTCTTGTGAATTTCGGAACAAGCGTCTCGCGAAAGGGTATCGATATACGCATATTCTCCGTTGGGCACGTCCATCCCATGCGACCACATGCCGCATCGGCGAATTACGCGATATATTTCGACTTTACATTGTCGTACTTGTATAGAAGAATATTGATTTAATTGTAATAGTTGGATGTGGACCGCGGTTTCGTTCACTTCCTGTGTAGGAATGTCACATTCGCCGATCTCGAGGAGTGATACAGTTGTAATATTCAAAGTGGCGCCGGTGCAATCGTATCCGATTATTCCCTCCACCGGGGGTAGGGAATATAGCAGGAGTAAGAACGCTATTCCTCGGGCGAGTAACGCCTTTTCCATCTGTAATGTCAGTGATTTTATATGTAGATTTTGGGCGCGGCAATGCTCCTAGGATCGACAAGAAAAGGGAAATAAAACGGGTGCGTGGCACCGATTGGTGAGGTGCGGAGCAACTCCGTTGGTCTTTGAGTCGTAAGCGATTAATATTCAGATAGGATGGGGGAACAAGATCTCTCGGAGTGTATCGAGGTGTTTAAAAACCCAGTGCATTCCGAGATTTCTTTTATTCGTTTAACCCTTTCTACATTGAAAGGGACTTCGTCATTTTCCGCCGCTCTATTACGGACGCGATTCGGTTATGCCGCGTGTGAACGAGCCTATGACTCCTTCATTGCAGAGGTTGCTTGATAGCAATCCTCATGTACCGGGTACTATTTCGATAAAAGTGCGACAAGGAGTTCGTCGTATACGTTTCCTTCGGAGGATGTTGAACGAAGCAAGGTAAGTGGCTTTACGTGTAAGTTTTTTTTTCTGCTGAATTCCTTTCTCTATTTTTTTTTCGGCCCCCTTTTTTTTTCAGCTGGGATTTGTCATACGAAGATATCTTCGATCTTCGCCGACTTTTCTCGATGGAAATAACGGCGCCTCCAGGGCGGCTCGAGGGGTTCGTTGCAGGGCGTCAGGTCGTGCAACGGCGTCTCTATCGGCATCTTTGTTGGTACGTTTTCCTTTCTCTTTCTCTCTTATGAGACGACGGGTTATTTCCCTTTCTCTTTTTTTTTTATTAGGATTTTATTTATTTCTTGTTCTCTCTTTTTTTTTTCAGCGTTGCGCGTTGTGTGCTTAGCTAATTGCTAATTGTCACTTTCCAGGAGATTTTATTTCCGTTGTATATTTTTGTGTAATAAAAGGTAATATCATTTATCTCGTGTTTTTTTTTTTTTATTTCGTTTTTTTTATCTTGTTCTAGTTTTTTTTTTCATTATTTCTTATTCGTTGTTTTCTTTAAATGGAAATGTATATATTTCGGCAAAAGTATGTTCATAATTATTTTCATTGATGTTTGAGAAGAGATATTAAAATTTTTTTTTTTTTTCCCAAGGGTTGGATAGGTCGTCCTTTTCGCTTGCTTAGCAGGTGTCTAGCTCCCCTACTCCTTTTAATTGGGCCCTTTTCTTTTTCGAGGCGTCCGGTTTTTTCCCTCGTTGACCATTGGCTGTTCATCCCCGCTGCTCTAAAATTTCCACGGGGTAACCTCCCTCGATTTAGATATAAAAAGGCCAGGTTTCCACAGTTTCCTCATCAGTATCCTCTTTTCTTTTGGTTTGAATATACTAATCCAAAGAAAAACTACGTCATGCCGTTCTACGGAGAATTTTTCGCCAACGAGGAGCTTGACTTCTTTGAAGTCGACGAGGTCCTCCGGACCGTCTATCCGACAGCGGGGACTCGCTGCCTGAGAGGAAAGGCTTTCGAGGGGCTGGTGGCTCGGACCCGGGCTGAACGTCGGGCACGCAACCCGTAAGTATATTTTCTTTTCTTAATTTTATTATATATTTTTTTGTAATTTATATATTTTATTAATAAGTTTTTCTTCTTTTTCTTTTCCAGTTGGCGTTTCGAGACAGAGGATAGGTTCGCCCTCCGGATCCTCTTCGGAATCGACCCTTATCAGGTCGATTTTGAAGATTGGGACTTCGAGTCCCCAATTCTGGTGGCGAGGGAAATTTCCCTCTACGAGGATGAGGGGGCGCGGTACGCGCATTATTACGCGGAGATGCGTAGCCGCAAGGTATGGGTGCTGGAGCCCCTACCGCCCATCGCCTGGGAGCCGGAGACCCCTGAGGTCTCTATCGTCTTCGAGCGGCTGCTCCAGGTCGCTCCTCCACCCAGTCCGGCGAGTCCTCCTCCGGCCGATCGGGGAGTTCCGGGGGGCCTCGTAGTCCCGAGGCCGCGGCGGCCATCGTTGTTGGAAGAGCTGTCGCGGCTCTTCCCCAACCTGGGCCGGGGCCTGTTGAGGAGGCGGGACCGCTCCCCGCCATCAAGGGGCCATTTACGACGTAGATTGGTGAGTTTTTGTCATATATATATATATATATTTTTTTTTGAACCTATATTTGTTTTTTTTTTCAATGTTTTTAATTTTGTTTTTTCTCTTTCTTTTGTTGCAGGGGTAGAGTTTCTTCGCCGACTCGTCGTACTCCCCCCCCCCCCCCCCCCCAACATAAGTTATCTTTTTGTATTTTAATTTTAAGTTTTTCTTTATATTTTTTTGTATTTGTAATTTTAAGTTTATTTTTATTTAAAACTTTTTTGTATTTTAGTTTAAGAATATTTTTTTCTCCTTTTTTTTTTTTTTTTAGTTATTATTTTCATTTATTTTTATGTGGCGTATGCCACTAGGCTTAAGAAGTTTTTTTTATATTTTGTATTGTATTTTTTTGTATTTTGTGTGGGTGGGAGGTCGCATTTTTTTCAAAATATACGTCCCAAAGGGGACATTTTAAATGTAACATTTTTTCTGATTCGGCTTAGTCCGATTATCCCCTTCTCCTTTTTCCGTCTTGTTTTGTTTTTAGATTCGTCTTTGTTCGTTGGTTTCGTTGTTGTTTCGTCTTTGTTCGTTGGTTTCGTTGTTGTTTCGTCTTTGTTCGTTGGTTTCGTTGTTGTTTCGTCTTTGTTCGTTGGTTTCGTTGTTGTTTCGTCTTTGTTCGTTGGTTTCGTCTTTGTTCGTTGGTTTCGTTGTTGTTTCGTCTTCGTGGGTTTGCGTTTTCGTTTCGTCTTCGTTGGTTCATCGTTGTTGTTTGTTCTTCGTGGGTTTGTCGTTGTTGTTTTGTCTTCGTGGGTTTGCGTTTTTCGTTTCGTTTTCGTTGGTTTGTCGTTGTTGTTTTGTCTTCGTGGGTTTGCGTTTCGTTTCATCTTCGTTGGTTTGCGTTTCGTTTCGTCTTCGTTGGTTTGTCGATGTCGTTGTTGCTTCGTCTTCGTTGATTTTGTTGTGTGTGTTTTTTTCTAATACTTCTTTCTGCGTCGTATTTGTCTTTATTTTTGTTGTTTGTTTTATTCAATTATTATTTTTTTTTTATTTGATATATATTTTTGTTGTTCTTCGTTTAATTATTATTATATATTTTTCGTTTATATATGTTTATTTTGTATGTGCTTATGTGTATTTATAAGTGTTATATGTACATATGTATATATATTTTTGAATATTCGGAGAGATTTCTCCTTTCTTTTTCAATAAATGCTCCACCGGGGCGATTTAAACTGATTTTTCTTGTGTTCGTTCTTTTAATAGTATTATTATTTTTTTTCTTTCACTCGCTCGTCGTTATTGTTATTATTATTATTATTATTTTTAATAATATTATGATTATTATTATTTTTATTATTATCATTAATATTATTAGTGTGGATTTCTTATATATTTTTTTGTATCCTCCTTCGTATGTTTTTGTAATTGTATATCTTTTTGTGTTGTGAGGGTGGGTTTCTTCTTTTCAATAAATGCTCCACCGGGGCGATTTAAACTGATTTTTCGTGTTTTGTGTTTGTTTATTATTTTTTTTTTTAAATTATTTCACCTGTGTTTTTCCGATTTTATATTTTTCTGTATTAATTGCTTATTAATTTTATTGCTATTATATTATTATTATTATTATTACTATCGGTATATATTTTTTTTCGTCTCTTCCTTTCTCTCTTTTTTTCTTATATTTACATAGCGTAATGTTTTTCCCAGTGAATGCTCTGGCAGGGGTTTAATGAGTCATTTTTCCCTTTTTTTTTTATTGACTGACTCTTAATCGCTTTATTTTTAAATATGTTTAAAGAGAAGATATTGCTATTTTTATTATTATTTATTTGTTTATTTAACGCCTTCTTATTTCTTCTGCCACTTTGTTTTATATTATATAAATAGTAAAAACATTTTTCTACAAAAATGTAAAAAAAGACGCCAAGTGGTTTAAATAATGTTTGCGAAAAAAAAATTCAAAAAATAAAAAATCATAGAAGCCAAGTTAAAATAAAAATAAAAAAACTTTGCTCGTCCTTTCTTTCATTCCTACTACATTTATTTGTGGTCTAAGGACTCGCCAAGTTCTTTTATTTTTATTTTTACTTGGCTTCTATGATCTTTTATTTTTTGAATTTTTTTTTCGCAAACATTATTTAAACCACTTGGCGTCTTTTTTTACATTTTTGTAGAAAAATGTTTTTACTATTTATTTTATTCTTTTTTTTCATTTATTTTATTATTATTCATTTGAATTATTTATTTTTAAAGATTTTTTTTTGTATCACACGCGTAATATTTATTAATTGAAATTACCACTCGCCTGCAATTAGTTAAGATAATTTTTTCACACAGGTATCCCTTTTTTTTACCACGAGAGATTTTTTTTATTAGTACCTTTCGCGATAATAAAATTATAAATAACCTCTTAGTATTTAACCTCTATTTCGATGACTGAATGCGAGTGCACTATTCGCGGATCGCGGATACGGATATCACAAGTTGCTGTGTTCACGAACTGACACTTGGAATCGGTAACAGCTAACCGTTCGTTCCGCATATACCATTGTATATGCAGGGCGCACGCATGGACACACAGACGCAACACACAGGCATGATGGGACATCGGACAAACAACGGACAGACGAAAAAATCTCTGAAGAAAAATTTTATCGTGAAAGTGAGGATTTTTTGGGTGACATCGCGATATCTCATCATTTCGAACACCGATCGGGCTAATTCCAGGCGCATTTTGAAGCTTGTATTCGAATTATATAATGAAAGTGTCTTTGGAATTCAGATCCGATGTCTCGTTTCAGAGAAAAAAAATGTCAAACTTTAGGGGGCACGATATTAGCGTATAAGTACACGGTAGCGCTCGACTCGCGCGGACTCACCGCGCGGACTTTTTACTTTTTAAACCACTTGGCGTCGAGACGCTACCGCGTCTCTTGATTACACATTTTTTTTTTTTTTTTTTTTCATGCGTTTTTCCTCCGCGGGGCATCTTGTTGGTCAGTTGTTACGCCTTTTTTTTCTTCCGGGGCCTCTTACGTTTCCTGAATCGGCTGGATTTAAGGAAGATTTTATCGAAGAGGTTCTAGCCTGTCGGTTCTCGTTTCTCTCATTCTCGTTAGCTCTCCTTCTTCCTCTTAACGTTCTGCCCCACGTGGGTCTGTTCTATTCAGGTACGGTTGTCTCTTTCTTTCCTTTCTTTTGGTGGGTATCCCGTTTTCCAAAAGTTGAATGCCATTTTTTTGTCTCCCTTTCTCTTCTCCTATTAAAGCCTTTTACCCGGCTATTGCCTTTATTTTTCTTAAAATTATTTACCCTACTCTATGTGGTTGATAATACTATGCTCTTCGTGTCGTTAATTTTTTTCATTATATATATATATATATGTGTACATATTTTTTCATTCGTGAGGGGTGTTTTTTTTTTCTTTTTATTTTCTGCAGAGGGCTTGGAGAGTGCGTATAGTGCTTTTAGCCAGATCGTGAGCCTCTTGCACCATTGCTGGGCTTATTTGTTTGTCATACTCGCTGTAAACGCGTTCAGGCAAGATTACCATGCGCCGTACGCTGACTATTTCCTCATGGCAGAGGTCGCATTGATTCGAGGCCATACCGCAATCGTAGCAAGCTACTGCATGCGCACAGGGAATATAAATCCCTGATACTCGATTTTCTCCGCAATAACGGCAGAGGTTGTCGAAAACAATATCGTCCAGTCTGATGCCTGGTGCAATGAATCCACTAGGTATATAATCTACGAGAACATTCTTTTCGAATTCACGCAACGGCGGTTTTCCTGAGGTGCTCGGTTTAATTCTCTTTTGGCAAAAAGTTCTATAGTGATCCATAACCTCGGCTATGGTGGGACCGGTGTTTCCTTGTCTCCTAACTTCCTTGATATACTCGTGTCCCTTTCTCTCCCGCAGGTATAGACAGTCCTTATGCCAGCAAGCGTGTTCTTTCCAGGGGTCGTCACCGGGAACCTATCTGTGCAACTCGCCTCCGCATGAGAAGCATTTTACTCGATCACCCTTTTGCAGGTAGTAGAATCCCGCATCGGCCATTCTTTCGGGAGTTTGTTCCAATGCAATCGGCCAGTCTTCATATGTCTTGAGCCGTTGCTCATATGTAGAATATTCTGCATGCGGTGCCGGTCCGATGTTAATTACCTGACTGTACGAAGGCCTTGGCAAAAATCCTGGGATGAACCTCGGCGGATCTGGTATGGATCTTGTTTCGCCGTATGCTCTGGGGGGTACTATTGCGCTTATTGCAGGTGCAGGAGTTTGCATTGATCGCGGGGGTTCTGGAGCTCTCATTTTACACGGTTGATGTGTTGGTGGCAAGGGATCGTCACCGCTTTGAGCTGAACCAGACGCTCCAAAATTGCTCCTTGTCTTTCTTTTACCTTTTGGTGGTATATCTACTCTGCTTCCGACCACCGCTATGCTTTTCTCGCTCGCTGCCTCCTTGTTGGCGGACCGTGAACTCCCTTCTCCCGGCTCAGGGCAAGAGAGACAGAGATTATTATTTCCCTTCCCTATATTTTCGTGTTGATTCTCGGAGATAATTTCGTCCCTTCTTCCATGATCCATTGGTGATACCGGGGAATTGGGGGGTCCGATAGGGCTTGGTGGAGCCGGTGGTAGTTCTGGCGTTTTTGGGTGGTCCGGCGGAGTCGGAAGGATTATTGCTCCTGATGCTGTTAAACGCACATAGTGTTCGATCGGAGGGTCTTCTTGATAAGTGGCCGTTCTCTTTTGCATCCATGGAGGAAGTCTCTCTCTTTTCTTTTCGTCCATCGGTATATTACCGCATGGAAGTCCGTGCGCGAAACGGCATCCTGTCGATTCCAATTTATGCTCAGTTAAAGGATCCTCGCCGATTTTCCAATCATGCATTATTATACCGCATTCAAAGCAGATAACATCGTCACCTAGGCCCTCGTAATAAAATCCGGCGGCAGCGAGTGCCTCGGGTTTCAGGTACGGTCGCGGCCATCTGACAAAACTTTTCACTCTCTCTGTCTCACGTCGATATCGGTGGTATTGCGGCTGTTTCCGGCTTTTCGGTGTTTGAGTCGTGTTGTTCGAAACACCTGCAGACTCTCCAGTGTCGCCTGCTCCCATAATTTTCGTACAGATATGTGCGACTTCTTCACTCGCTCTGGGTGAACGACGCACGTTTTGCCTTTGAGTTGAATCCGCAGATTACCCTTTTCCAAAATGTCCAATATCTCGAAAGGTCCTGTATATTGATCTCCTAATTTCCCTGGCTTTGGCCCTTTAAGCAGAAAGACGGGTTCGCCAACCTTGAACGTAATTGGATTGATGTGGCGGTCTCTATATATCTTGGCTCTCTCTTTAGAAGCTATGAGATTTATTCTTCCTATATTTTGGATCTCGTGTATCTGTGTAACTAATCTTGTCAAATAGTCGTCGTACGTTGCTAGCTTGTCGAGGTCGTCAAGAGGAAAATTCGAGGGGGTTCTTGCGATTCGACCGAATACCATTTCGTAAGGGGTGTGCCTTGTGCTCTCGTGAACGTTCGTATTGTAATTAAAGATAGCTAATTCCACCCAATCATCCCAATTATTTTCTTGGGTTGTATATTGTTTGAGATATTCGCCGAGAGCGTGATGTGATCTTTCTAATGAACCGTTCGACTGTGGGTGAAAAGCTGTAGTTTTAATCTTCTTGATTTTAAATAACTTTGAAATTTGTTTCATAAAGTTGCTCAGAAAATTCGTGCCTTGGTCGGTCAATACGGCTCGGGGAGAACCGAAGTTGCAGATAAATCTCTTAACGAATGACTCGGCTATGGTTACAGCTTTGGCGTTCGGTAGAGCTACCGCGATTGAAAATTTTGTTAGTTGATCTTGTATAGTAAGTATATATTCGTTTTGCTTGTGAGTTTTCGGCAATGGTCCCACGATATCCATAGCAATTTTTTCGAAAGTCGTAGGGGGTGTATCGGTGATGACCATCGGTTGTTTTGTCTTGACTCTCACCAATTTTTTAAATTGACAATTCAAACATCTTTTTATATAGTCCTGAACGTCCTGTTTGAGATTTTTCCAATAGTAATCGTGTCGAATTCGATTATATGTTTTGCTCACACCTCTGTGTCCGCCAACGACCGAACAGTGTTTTTCCGTTATTATTGCCTCTCGCTCTTCTTCCTTTGGTTCCCTGATAATCCCCAGACAGACTATTATTTTTATGTCTGTTTCTTGAAACAATTGGTGGATTTGAATTACGATATCGTTCCATTGTATATTGCAAATCGCATAAGACTTTGCAGCGCTGATTGATTTCAAGTTTAATTCCTCTGCGAGGTTTCGGCAGCTTTTTAAACTTTCGACGATATTTTCAAGGATTAATGTTGGTCCGTCTCGTATTTCGTCTCGAATAGGCAAAGCAATAAAATATTTATTATTTCGCTTAGACAAGGCTTTCGCTTCTCGTAATTTCAATTTTCTTAAATTGGGCATTTCTTCTCGGTCTACCAATGATTGCGCCCCCTTATCCATCGGCAGCCCCCTTGTATCCACGAAAAACATCATGCTATCTTTACGACTGTAGAGAAGATCTCGAGATTGCTGGATAGTCTTAGACTTTTCCCGCAATCTTTTAGTTGGTGCGAATTATAAAGATGTCGTCGGGACTAATGGGTTCACAGACGGGATTTCGAGAGAGAGCATCAGCATTTACGTTGGTCTTTCCTGCTTTATATACTACGTCATATTCATATTCGGCGAGTTTCAGCCGCCATCTCAAAATCTTCGAGTTTCCGTCCGTGGCTCGGCGGAACCATAGCAGTGGTTTATGGTCGGTTACTACCGTGAATTTGCGTCCGTATATATAGGGGCGATAATGAAGGATGCAATATACTATTGCGAGAGCTTCTTTCTCATAGGTATCGTATCGCTCTTCGGTTTTGTTGAGGGCGCGGGAGGCATAAGCGCATGGATGGTCACGGTTAATTTCCCCTTGAGAAAGGATACCGTCGATAGCTATTCCTGAGGCGTCGGTCGTTAAAATAAAAGGTTTCGAAAAATCTGGGTACCGTAACACAGGAGCGGTGCACAATTTTTCTTTTAAAATTTCGAAAGCCTCCTGTTCCTCGTTATGCCATTCAAAGGGTATTTCTTTCCGAAGAAGCAGAGTGAGTGGCTTTGATATCTTTGCATAGTGTTTGAGAAATGCCGAAAGTTTTGCCGGGATGTAGGATGATCGTGACAAAGGGTGTTAAATAAAAGTTCCGACACTTTTCGTGAAAAAATGTGAACAAAAAACACACGTCTTTATTTGTTGTAAAAATAAGGAATGTCACTGAATATTGCGATGCACAATCAACGAGTGATATAAGATCAATGTCAATGATTAAATGATGCGAGTCAAACACTAAAATGTTGTTGAGAAGGTCTACAAAATTAAATTACACGGTTGAGATGAGTTTTACAATAGTACGATGCCGCGACGAAATTATATTAATTTGACGCGGACAACGTTGAGATCGCGCCGATGAGTGCACGATTGCATCCACGAGTTTGGCGAGTCCACGTGGTGAGAATGAGATCGTTCAAATGAGGATGCACTATAGATTTGCGATTGCGCCCGGTGCGACAACCGTTGAGAATGAGTTCTCCTGAATTTAATGAGTGCGATTACATTGTAATCGAGCGCGTGAAAGACAAAGTATATTGAAAACGATCAGCAGCGATGTAGCGCGTGGCACGTATCGATGAATACTAATGAGCTAAGATGGCTGCCGCCGGCCGGCGAGCCGTTGCGAGAACATCGTGGTCGATTCTAGATCCTTCCACGATGCCTCGCGTTGCCAGCCGGCTGCGCCCGTGAGGTGCTGCCGCGCAGCGGATCGTTCGCGCTGCGGGGAGAGTCGCTCGTGCCGCTGCTTTGCGACACGGAATCCCGAACACATAGCCATCAATAAAACGTCGATAATAACCCGTTAGTCCCAAGAATTGTCGAATATTTTTAACGTTCTTGGGCCGAGGAAATTCGCGTACTGCCTCGAGTTTTTTAGGATCGGGCTTAACTCCGTCATTGCCGATGATGTGTCCTAAATAAGCGACTTCTTTCTTTAAAAACTCGCATTTATCAGGTTGTAGTTTTAGTGTTGCCACTTCGAGCCTTTTCATCAGTTCTTTGTAGATGGTTTCATGTTCTTCTAATCCTCGCGAATAAATAACGATATCATCCAGATATACAAATATTCCTTTTCCAAGTAGTCCGCTTAGAGCGAGATCCATAGTTCTTTGGAAAGTGGGCGGGGCGTTCCGAAGTCCGAACGGCATTCGAACGAACTCGAAATGGCCGCGTGGCGTCGTAAATGCGGTCTTATGCCGGTCCAAAGGACTGACTTCTATTTGATGAAATCCTGATGCTAAGTCAAACACAGAAAAATACTTTGCGCCGCCTAATTGGTCCAGTATCTCGGTTATGTTAGGGATGGGATAAGCATCGGCAATAGTTTTTTCATTAAGGGCCCGATAGTCAAATACCACCCTCCATTTTTTATTTCCTTTAGAGTCGTTCTTTTTTGGTACTACCCACACAGGGCAATTGTAAGGAGAGGTCGATGGTACTATTACTCCGTTTCTTAGCATATCGTCGACTTGTTTTTCTATTTCGTCCTTTGTACATTCCGGCCAGCGATATCCCCTCGTATTAATGGGCAAATCATCCGTCGTGGGAATTCGAGGTTGTAATATTGTCGTGTGTGTTAATGCTTCTCCCGGCAAGTGATAGAGGTGAGCGCTGCTTTGTAATAAGGATTCGATGCTGGTTTTTTCTTCCATATTTAATTCATCCAATCGGAGGAGAGATTTTATCTTCTCAAAGCGATCTTTCGTGTCGAGGACTGTGAGTGTAAAACAGAAACTTTCCTTTAAAAAGGGGTGTAGGCAGCTGGATCGTAACTTCTTCGCAAGTTCGAGGTTTACGACGGTATAACTTTTATTATTTTTTGAAAGAGTGTCATTATTTACCATTCTTCTCTGGTTACAAGTTTTCTTATTCGTCAAGGATTCTACATGTCGCATGGCCATACTATCTTCTTCGTATTTTGTAGGTAAATTTCCCGTTTCCTCGGGATCAGTTTCATCCTCATGAGTTTTCGTATTCGGCTTCGTAATTTCGTGGTATCTCGTAGTACATTCTTTTTCTTTTCCTTGTTCCTCCGCCTCACTTGGGCGATTATAAATTTTATTGACTTCAGACTCTTCGACTTGACCACTGTAAACTCTCTCGGTCATGCTTAGACCCCTAGAGCTACCTGGGCTCCCGTCACAGTCTTTGGCAACAATAGAATTATTTTTTTCATATTCCTTATCAACTTTAACTTCCTCACTTTGTACTGATGTTAAAACGAAATCATCACGAAATTCCTGGGCCTCACTTGATTCCCCTGTGGATTCGTATAGCGATGTTTTTGTAGATTTACTTGATTTTTCTTTAGGTATACACTCGTCTTTATTATTTATCAGCGATTGTCGGGTCACAATAGTTATACTTTGCGGTTCAGTTGTCATCTCAATTTCCTTGGTTTCTTTAATATCCTCGTTCATCCTTCCTGCATCCCTCCTGTTCTCCTTGGATTCCAAAGGTCCCTCGGGCTCCGATTTCACCGAGAGCGCAGTATCTGCGGAATTTTTCCCCTTATTTTCATTACTCGTTATTTCCTTTTCTATGCCAGTTGCCTTTTCCGTGAGTAGTTCTAGTACTGGTACTTGCAAATTGATCGTGTAGGGATTATTATTTGTCACATAAATGTATGCTTTTCCATTTTCATTGGTAACCAATCCGGTTTCTATCTCAACTCCCTTTCCAGCTTCCAGGGTGGGCAGATATCCCTCACGAATTTCCAAATTTTTTATTCGAACAAAACAAAGTTTTCGCGTTTGTCCCGGAATTATTATTGTTTCAGGGGTAGAGAATGGAATTTTTAGATCTTGCATTTTTAAGTGCCGTCTTTCGTAGTCGATTACAACTCTATTTCCGTCCAAATATTCCGATCCCAGTATTCCGCCTTCGTAGATGGGGAAATTATTCTCTACTACATGAAATGTAGCAAATCGTCCGAAAACTTCGAGCGTCACTCGTCCAAGGGTATATATTGAATTGGTGGTAATTCCGTTTAATTGTAAGATCTCGTTGTCGTCGATCACCGTTGTTGAGTTTACGAATTCCCTTTTGATGATATTTGGTCCAGCTCCAGTGTCAACCATTAATATTATAGATGTTGTTAAATTTTCACTCGTTAACTCGATCGTCGGGACGCTGCTTTCCCTGTGCAATATTACTGTGTGAATTTTTACTGTTCGTGTGGATTGGATACTACTGAGATCACGTGTATTGGGTGCACGCTCTGGGTGGTCCCCGCAGCACCCGTCGTCGGGAGACCGTTGGAGTTTCCCGGAGACGTATTATACCGCGATTCATTGGCTTTTTTCGCCGGGCACTCTCGAATAAAATGGCCGGTTTGTTTGCAATAATGGCAAGCGCCGGTTGTTTTTGGATCGCCTTTAGTGGTGTCTGCGAAAGTTTGTTGCTGGGACGAGGCGCATTGAGCTTGATTGTGGCGGTAAGGGCATAAATATGCCCCGTGTCCATTCTTTTTACATATTTGACAGACGATATTGGCTGCCTGCGTGAACTGCAAACCTTGCGGCACGGGATTGTTGCGAGTGTTCTGATTGCTCGTTATTTTTTTAGCATGGCCTGGCAACAGGTGACAATCTTGCACCGTATGTCCTTGATTTTTACATAGTTGACAGATAACAGATGGCTTCTCTTGATTTGATGGAGGGAATAATTTATAGCATCGATCAGCAGTATGACCTCTTTTGTTGCAATGTTGGCACACGGTAATTGCGGGGGTGTTGGGCGTGGGGTCATTATTTTTCTTAGGAGAGAATAACTGGAAGCATTTGCTGGCCACGTGTCCTTTCTTGTCGCAGTACTGACAGGTGGGTACTACCTTTTCTGGGCTACCTGAGTCCGTGGATCCCGCCGCGTTGTTTACAGGTTTGTCGGGGCAGTTCACAGCTATGTGTCCAGGTTTGCTGCAAAGCTGACACTCGGGTGTCTCGCTGCTAATTGCCCGGATAGGACGTTTACCCTCGACTCTCGCATCCTTGGTGTTTTCTGAACTCCTGTTACCTTCGCGCAAAGCAGCTCGAGCTATTAATTGTTTTTCGATCTTTACTGCTCTTTTTACTATGTCGTCGATCGTTCCTTCCGCTGTCATTCGTGCTTCGATTTCCGGTTTTAATCCTTGTATGAAACATGGAGGGAGGTTGGAGGCAGTGTTATCTCTGACAGCCTTATCTGCGGGTTCGTTATTTTCCGATTCGTAAGCTTCCAGTATTTGGAAACCCAAATCACGGATTCTATTTGCATAGGCCACTACGGTTTCTTCGGGTCGTTGATATATGGAGCCGAGTTCTCCCTGTAATTGATATATATTTCTCGCGGGCGCATAGATACATTTTAAAAATTTATGCAACTCCTTCATGTTCCTAAATGTCTGTTGAGCTATTGATCGTCGGGGTTCGCCGACGATTTTTATTCTGACTGCCTTGACTAATTGCTCCTCGCTAGAGGCGTCCAACATCTCTAATGCCTCTTCGCAACATTGGATAAACAGATTCAGCGAAGTATTAACACCGTCATACGTGGGGATGACGCCCAAAGCGTCTTTGAGAGACACTTTTAGCCCGGAATTAGCCATGATGTTCTTCTGTTCGGGGGTGTCTCGTGGAGTATTTATGGGAGGACTTCTTGTGTTTTTTGTTTCGGGTGTCTCAATTTTACTCGTAAGCGTTTTATCGAGATCAATTGGTTGTTTTGTGGCGGTAGAGATTTCTGAATTTGATTTTGGCTTGGTTCCCGGTGTTCGGTTTGCACCTTCTCCTATGATTGGATATAGATTACGCCTAACTGCGTCAAGTTGCGGGAGAAAAGTTTTAGGCACAGGATAATCGCCTTCCGGTGTATAAAATTCTTCCTCACTCGTATCAAACTCACCGAGGCTCTTATAAATTGTCTGGTCTGCGAACGATATGTATGTTGAGTTCCCTTCTATGTCTTTTTCAGAAAAATTATCAATGATCGTATGTGTACTCTCGTTGTCGGACTCGGTGGTCGTATCGAGAAGATGGGGTACAGGCGTATCGGGTCTCCGTGAAGGGTCTGCGAGCGTTTCAACAGTGTTTCGCTCGGTTGATTTAAGTTCCTCCGCTTCCAACCTGTCCTCAGCTATAGACAAACTCTGGGCTCTAACGCTTAATATTTCGTATTGTTCTTCTAGGTACCTTTGGTTCGCCGTTACTTCGTCTGTCTCTTCTTGTTCGATTACCTTCTCTATTACCTGTGTCTGAGTGTCTTCTTTCGCTGCTTGTGTCTCTTCTTCAAGGTTTTCCTCCTCTTCTTCTTTGAGGGATTCGTCTATGGTTGGTATTTTTTTATGGACTGTTCCCTCTTCCGCGAGTAATGACTTGTTACTTCTGCTACTTCTTCGTCCGTTTACGTATTGGTGTACAATGTGGTCAGGAATAGTGGTGTTTGAACGAGTTGATCGGGTGGAACGGGACGATGGTTCCCTTTTTCTCTCGGGGTTAGTAGAACTCATTTAGATTCCCAAAAGGAAGTGGAAAGGAATTATTTCGTTATTATTATTATTATATTTATTATCTTTACTCAATTTTACTGCTCGGCGTATTTTATTTCCTTAAAACCGTTCTTACCCTATGCTTGTGAGAGCGTGGTTTGATGAAAGATATTTTGTACTGTGTAATAATTTTGTTCTTTCGGTGTCGGTTGGTTATGAACAAGTAGCAATAGTTCTTAATTAATTTTCTCAAAACCTTTAGAACGGATTTGGCTAGCATATAGAAACTGGTTATTTTCCTCTATCTTTTTTTTATGCCTTACACCTTGTGTTTTTTTTTTTTTTTTTTTTTAATTTTTTTCCTCAGCAAATAAAATATTTAGTTCACTATTTTATTGAAACCAGCTTTCGGGGATAACAAAAGGTTCTGTTGGTTTTATCGGCGTGATTATTATTTGGGCTTCCTCGAACTCACTAACTCGCGGTTTATTCTCGAATAAGTTGAAAGATTTCACCGAGAGAGGCTTTTTCCAAATTTCACAAAATATCGCCTCGTTGGGAGTTAAATAAAGAAAGTCTATTTCCACCAATTCCCTGGTCGATCTGTCTTCTAGTGGTGGGGCGATAGAATTTGATTCAGCTACTGGTTTCTGATTGCTTTTGTTTCTTACTAATGCTCGTAATTTTCGTCGCCAGCCTCCTTGCTTCGGCATATAACCTGTCTATTGCCCCTTTATTTTTTTTTTGTACACAGGGTAGGAAATTCGGGTATCGTTATTTTTTATAGAGGTGTTAGCGTTGGTTTGGAGAAAATGTTTGCGTATTGTTTGTGTTTTGTTTGTGTTTGTTTGTGTTTGTTTGTGTTTGTTTGTGTTTGTTTGTGTTACTTCATCAAATAGTTCGCCTATGTAAGCGTTTAAACAAATGATGGCTTATAACTAATTGTGTTCTTCATCAACTTGTTCGCCTATGGAAGCGTTTAAACAAATGATGGCTTATAACTAATTGTGTTCTTCATCAACTTGTTCACCTATGGAAGCGTTTAAACAAATGATGGCTTATAACTAATTGTGTTCTTCATCAACTTGTTCGCCTATGAAAGCGTTTAAACAAATGATGGCTTAGGGAGGTAGGAGGAAATGAGAGGAGCGTGTACAGTTGTGTTTTTTTTTTTTCGTGTTACCCCCCTTTTTTTCGAAATTATCTTCTACTCCCCTTTTTTTTTTTTTTATTAAGTGTTTAAACAAGCACTCTAATGATCCCGGACGAGCCCCCAAAAATTCTGTTACGTCCGAACTAGCGTTGTTTCTTTACTAGTTTGAAATATAACAGTTGTCTCCGTTATGATCGCACGCGCTGGTCAAGTGGGTGGGTTAAACCAACCTTTACCACACCTGGTGTCGATAAGGAGGACAACGATTGCTCCTTTTTAAAGCCTAACCTTGCGGAAAATTGCTTGGGATGGAGCCCTTAAGAGTGCTTGTTAAATGCGTGTCGTAGGGTGTAAACTAATTAGTAGAGGGTTCGGCGTCTCTCAGGCAAAAGAGAGATAGAGAGGAAATCTTCGGTGTGACGGCAGCTACCTGCCGTTTCTTGACCGGGTGTCGGAGCACACGACACGGTTAAACGGGATTTGGTGGTCACTTTAAATCACTGGGTTGCGAGAATAAAATGAAATAATGCACGGTTGATAAATAAATAAACAGGTACTTACGGTAATAAACGGTGCTTTCCTGGTGTTCGTGGATATAGCACTTTCTTCACGTTGGTTTAATTCGAAAATGAATTTAAAGAAAAAAATGATGTGTTTCACGGAAATGCAGGTAGAGTTAATACTTTTTAATGTCACAAAAAAAATATGAGTAATACAGGTGATGATATTGAACTAAAAAAAACAACGGAGACCAAATGTCTATATGGTTGGAATTCCTAAAACTCGCGAAATACAATGTCAAATTATAAACTGAAGAATTAATTCCGTTTCTCTGAGTCCTGGATTTAATACTGACAACTCGAAAGTCTGAAAGACAATCGGGTTAAAACTGAATTTCGAAACAAGGGATAACTGATTTGAACTGTACTACTGTGGTATCTTGAGCAAATAAATGAAAGAATATGCTGAACAAAACTGAAGGCATATCTTCCGATAATAACAAAAAAGGTATGCTTATAAAACTGAAGGAATATCCTCCACTAATAACAGAAAAACGTGTGCTTATAAAACTGAAGGAATATCCTCCGATAACTAAAAACGGTATGCTTATGAAACTGAAAGAGGTGTGCTCAAAAAAACTGAAGAAAGTGTGCTCAACAAAACTGAGGGAAGTGTGCTCCTGAGCGTACAATTTCGGGGGTTTTTATACCATTTTCCTTGGTGACAAGTAGAGGGGATGTTGCTATGCGAGTGTCTTTTTGTATATCTATTCGGTATAAAATTCTGGTACAGTAACGAGAAGATGAGGTGATGCTACCGGTCTCATCCCTGATTGGTCCGCGATCTTAAGTCCTTCTTTTAGGCGTAATGCGTTTGTCGGGCCCCGCGCCGTGGATGACGGGGTGGGGTATCGAAAAGTAAAAGGGCGCAGACGAGATCACGTAGGCATCAATCCCCTCCTTTTCTCGTTTCCGTTTTCCGGGAAGTCATTACCAGAAAGATTTTTGTTGGTATGCAGCCTTTTATGGCTAAATACTTTATATGTAAAAAGGCCGCCATAGTTCCAATCGGACTATAGAATTTCGTCAACTGTCTAGACAAATAACAAGCGTCTCAGCGCCCTGCGGGCGCAGATGATCTTGTTGGTGGGCTCCGCCCCCCAAACCCCCCGAAAAATGTCCCTTCGGGACATTTTGTAAGGCACTCACGGGGGTGCACGTCGCGCTACGCGCTCCGTATCGAGTGTATTTACATATCGCGCTATGCGCTACGATTGAAGTATGTTTATTCGTCGCGCTCTGCGTTTCTTTTCGACAGTACGTATGAGGGAAAAACATTCAGTTACGTAAATTAATTCATAGTGTTTAACCTTCGTCGAATAAAAATATTTCTTTTTTGTACCAATTGATTATTAATATTGACGATGGATATTTCCTTTTTGTTTGACGATAAATTGTCAAATATTCCCGCCTAGAAAAAAAGAATCTCAGCGAGATTCTTGGCGAGAATCTAGGTGAGATTCCTGTGAGAATCTTTCCGAGAATCTTTCCGAGATTCTAAGCGAGATCTCGCTGAGAATGCCGCATGTGTCCCGGACCGTGATTCTTGCCGTGCTTCTTGGCGAGATTATTTAATCGCGCGCACAATCCCGCTGTGCTTCTCCGCGTGATTGTTTTAATCGTGCACACAATCTCGCCATGCTTCTCCGTGAGATTTTCGTTTATCGCTGCGAGAAATCTCTCGCACAATCTCGCAGTGCTTCTTGGCGAGATTTTTATTTATCACTGCGGGGAATCTCGCACACAATTTCGCCGTGCTTCTTCGTGTTCAAGCGAAAAATGAAAGAGAAAAAAAAATTAAAATTAGTCAAATAGAAGGCGAAAATAAAAAACGTAGAATTTTGGCCGGAATCAATTTTCGGCAACAAATTTGCATTCAACGAGAAATTTTAGACGCTATAATGGAAAATCGCTGGTTTTTTTTCCAAGTGCTCCCGGTTTTCCGCAAGGAATCTTAGCAAGAGTCCCACATGACGGCCAAAAGTTTGCAGAATTTTGAAAAAAAAAAAAAAATCAGCGTTTTCTACTATAGAGTCTAATATTGTTCGCTGAATGCAACTTTGTTGCCACAATTTGGTTCCGAGCTAATTTCTACATTTTTTATTTTCGCCTTCTATTTGACTAATTTTAATTTTTTTTTCTCTTTAATTTTTCGCTCAAACACGAAGAAGCATGGAGAGATTGTGTGCGAGATTTCCCGCCGTGATAAATAAAAATCTCGGCAAGAAGCACTGCGAGATTGTTCGAGAGATTCCCCGCAGCGATAAACAAAAATCTCGCGGAGAAGCGCGGCGATAATCGCGGTCCGGGACACATGCGGCATTCTCAGCAAGATCTCGCTGAGAATCTCGGAAAGATTCTCAGAGGAATCTCACCGAGATCGCTGAGAATCTCGGAAAGATTTCCAGAGGAATCTCACCGAGATTCTCGGCAAGAATCTCGCTGCGATTCTTTTTTTCTACGCGGGTTGAGACACGAGACAAATATAACGAATTGCACCACGTAGAAGTTGATCAAATTAATTTAACGAATCAAATCATGTCTAGTAAAGTCGTTTTATTGGCTTTAAACTTATGACCAGATTTAATGAATATAAAACAAACACACAAAACATGTACCGACACCAATACGATTACCATTTAGCATTCAGGCCAAATATCCCCTTTAAATCCTTCTCCTTCAGTGTTTTTTTTCTTCCCCATAATTGATGGAATCAGTTCGTTATTTTATCTGTAGGAAACCAAACCATTGTAGAAGAAAAGTTCAAGAAATTTGCTATTCTTTGTGATTTTCAATGAAATTTTATCGATATTTATGGATGCTGTAAAAAAATGCAATCTCGAGAACGAAAAAATATATCTTTTTGGTTCCTGTCTTGTATTGAAGAGGAAGTAGTACGTTACTCGAATCAAAAATTTGTCATCTTGGATAGCTCTGAAATATTTTTTTACAAATTGATGAAATTCTTGAAAAATTCGACTTTGAAGGCTCTTTGACAGTCCTCTTATAACAAATTTCATTTCTACCATTTGAGATATATTTTTTTTCTTCTTCGTAATACATGGAATCAGCTCGTTATTGTCTCTGTAGAACAGACAAGTATTGGAGACGAGAAGTTTGAGAAATTCGATATTTTTTTTCGTTTTTCAATGAAATTTTATTGATATTTATCGTCGCTTAAAAATATCAAATTTAGCATCATATCATATCGTATTTTTTAAAATTTTATTTAATCACAAACGAGGATAAGTTTTTCGGTACGGAATAACTCGTAAAATCGACAAATTCAGTGTTTTTCACTTTCTTGATAGATAATTGTTTATAATTGTTCTTTAAGAGTACAATTGTTTTTTTTTTTGCGAAAAAAAACTTTTCAAGACGTGAGCATATGAAAGAAATTCGTATTTCGACGAAAATTTGAAAAAATTTGAAAAAAAAAAAAACGTTGGAAATACGTCGATAGAATAATCATTAGCAGTTTTCTTATCAAGTGTAAACGAATAAATCCAGCGAACAAAATTGACAAAGATTTCGAATGTGATGAATCTCCGACGGTCGAAGTGTAAAAAATTAAATTTTTAAACATAGCACACTTTTTATCTGCGCAATAACGCGGAGAGTCAGTTTGTAAATACGATTTCTTTGAGAGGAAAGGATTAGAGACGGCAATTTCGAGAAATTTGAATAAACGATTCGTTTTTTGATGAAAATTCGTAAAATTAGTCTTTGCTTAAAAAAAAATCATATCTCGGCAGCGAAAAAAGATTTCGACTCTTATTTTGGCTTGTTTTGAAGAGGAGAAAATACGTTGCCAGAAAAAGAATTTGCAGTTTTTATTATTAACTGTAAATGTATAAATCGGGTGAACATAATTGACAAAGATTTCGGCTGCGATGAATCTTCGACGGTCGAAGTATAGAAAATTCTTTTTTTTTATGATTGCATACTTTTTATTTGCACTATACCGCGTAGAATCCATTTATATTTACGTAAAATAGGAACAAAGATTGAAACGAGATGTCGATTTTTTTTTATTTGAAAATCATCCGGCCACAGAGTACGTGCGCCGCGACGTATGAGCATCTGTGTATCGTCTGCTAGGAAATTGTCATCTGCTTCCAAAGTTTGACAGATAGAATAAAACGAAAAAATATATACTCGCGATTTTTTTAGTTCTATTTGGGAAATTGTAATTATTTTGGATATTCGATGAATCTTTTTTGTGAGTTTACTACCAAATTTTTTAGTGAATACGTGAAATTTATCATTTTTATTACGAATGTGAATAAAATATGCTAAAATATTGCGAATGATTTTCGGTGATAATATATTATTTTCGAAATAAAAAACGCAAACATTTGTGAATCTGTGTATGATATTTCGTGTTTTATTTTTCACAACCGAAGTTTTTTTTTTAACATGATGAAAAATGGATTTTTGGCAAATCTAAATAACATAACCTTTAAAGCAAATCTTGTTATAACCACTGTTTTTGAATTATTTTATAATTAAAATTATATTTGTCAGAATGACTCAAAATTTGTTGTGCATAGTGCTTTCGATGCAATGAAATATTGTTGCGAAAGAGAAAAGAATTGGTTTCCAGGATTTTTAATTGGGGCACCGTACGGACATCAGATGTGAGAAAATAATTTTTTAATGGAAAATTGTGATGAATAAATAGTTAGAGATGTAGGATTGTCTCTAAATTTGCTGTGCGCAGTGCTTTTGATAAAACAAAATGATGCTGCGAAGGAGAAAAAAATTGGTTCGTAGAGTTCATTATGATGGCATCGTACGGACACTTGACCGAAGGCAAATGCAAATTGTGGCCAATAATTTTTTAGAAAAAATACTTAAAGGTCTTAGATTGGTTTTAAAAGTAATGTGCATACTGGAAATAATGTAATAAAAAAACCCTGCGAAGGAGAACAAAATTGGTTCGCACCATCTAAAGTTACAGTGTGATACGGACGTCCGAGAAGAAAAATTCAGCCAAAAAGTTGTTTTCATTGCACCGCAGGCTAAAAAAAATATTTCTATTCATTGCAGTCACTTCAAAGTAACTACGCATGATGTTGGAGATACACCGAAGCAAATGGTGGAAAATAAAAATTTTTGGAGTATGCGCTGCGGAGTAACCCCTTCGACAGACTCCGAAGAGCAACGGATGGTCATTTTAATAGGCACTCTTTGCCTATTATTATAGTGAGTGCCTAAAAACCGGTATTGAACAGTGAAAATACGCTCTCCTATGTCTTCTGAATTTTATACGTATTACGTGAATTATAAAATTTGTAGTTTCTCGTAAGACTCTTATAACCAGGACTCGCTTATTCCTAGCAGAAATGAATATAATAACGAAAATATAATAATGAATATTATTGATATAAACCATAACCTATTATCGGGAACTAATTATTTAGTACTCGATTAGTTTGTACTCGTCTGTCTGGATAATAATGCAAAAGTATAATTCTATATTACTAATAAAATCAATAAACGAAAAAGTAATAAATCTTTTCCATGTTATTTCGCCCAGGGGCGTGCCATGGAAAAGACTTTCCTCGGCAAATGCTTTACCGTTAACTCCTTCAGTCATTTGTTTAAACAAATGGCGTACAAGTTGTCCACGGCTAAGAATTTCTCGAAGGACGAACTAAATTAATAGGGTACGTGTAGTAATTTCTTCACAGTCGGAGAGTTTATGGACAAGTTTCCTGCCTGTTGCGAGGGGACTCTTTTTCGTTACTTGGCGGTTTTGTGCCTGAACTGTCGAATGCCAAACGTTGTATAATTTTCATAAGGTGAAAATCCCTTTTCGTTTTTATAATGGTATCATTCTCCGTGTAATTACCACTACGTACTTAATTAATACCGTAAGGATAAACACAGGCGTTCAAGAGAGCAAATCCTGGGGTGAATTGTTTATTATTATTTCTTTTTAGATGGACTATATTCTCAGTTTCGTTTCTCTATTTATCATTACTTTCTTCTTCAGAAATCTGACCTCTATTGCTTTCCGATGTGTTATAATGAGAGGAATCCGAGGTTTACCAATTATGTAAGGATTAATTAATTAAGATTTAATAGAAGAAATTTCCTTCTTCCTGCAAATATCAAGGTCATGAGCCCCGTCTTCTTTGTTTTAGCTTGTGGAGTTCGGTTCAACTTAAAACACTGTTTAAAGCGTTTCCCTTAACGAGGATAACTTGTCGACCCGATTGCATGTATCTAAAACCCGACGGGTTTAATCGACTGTCTGTAAATTCCTCCCTGAATGGTTTCGAGCCATGGTAAAATAGATTTACTGATCTACGGGGAGGTAGTCGATATCGATACTAGTAGGTCCCAATGGTAACTGTCAGCGGGCCGCGTTTCTTTTAATTCCTTTTTGGGACTCTAGAGGAGCGCTCGGGAGAGGGGTCAGAGACCGCCTTTCTCGACCTCCGCCTGTGAGGCCCCGGATCTGTTTTACCCTGTTTCATCGGTATCGACTCGCTAAGGTAGGGCACCGATTTTTGTAAGACTCTGGGCTAGCTTGACACTGATTAAGCAGTAGGTAAAATAGATATTGTTAATGAAGAATTTTTAGATCAGATTCCCCTTTTTACTTTCACAAAGAAGTTTAGGCTCAACTGCTATTGAGGGTAAAGCAGAAAATAAACTATGCGTTACGCTGGACGTAACACCATGCTTCCGTGGTATAGCCGAAGAAATCAGAGGTAAGTTTAAAATTGTACAGTATCCCCTAAAAAAACAAGCGTCTCAGCGCCTTGTGGGCGCAGATGCTCTTGTTGGTGGGCTCCGCCCCCCAAACCCCCCGAAAAATGTCCCGAGGGGACATTTTTTAAGGCACTCACGGGGGTGCACGTCGCGCTACGCGCTCCGTATCGAGTGTATTTACACATCGCGCTATGCGCTGCGGATGAAGTATGTTTATACGTCGCGCTCTGCGTTTCTTTTCGAAAGTACGTATGAGGGAAAAACATTTATCAGTTACGTAAATTAATTCATAGTGCTTAACCTTCGTCGAATAAAAATATTTCTTTTTTGTACCAATTGATTATTAATATTCACGACGGATTTTCCTTTTTGTTTGACGATAAATTGTCAAATATTTAGACACGAGACAAAAATAACGAATTGCACCACGTAGAAGTTGATCAAATTAATTTAACGAATCAAATCATGTCTAGTAAAGTCGTTTTATTGGCTTAAAACTTATGACCAGAATTAATGAATATAAAACAAACACACAAAACATGTACCGACACCAATACGATTACCATTTAGCATTCAGGCCAAATATCCCCTTTAAATCCTTCCGCTTCAGTGTTTTTTTTTTCTTTCCCATAATTGATGGAATCAGTTCGTTATTTTATCTGTAGGAAACCAAACCATTGTAGAAGAAAAGGTCAAGAAATTTGCTATTCTTTGTGATTTTCAATGAAATTTTGTCGATATTTATGGATGCTGCAAAAAAATGCTATCTCGAGAACGAAAAAATATATCATTTTAGTTCCTGTCTTGTATTGAAGAGGAAGTAGTACGTTACTCGAATCAAAAATTTGTCATCTTGGATAGCTCCGAAATATTTTTTTACAGATTGATGAAATTCTTGAAAAATTCGACTTTGAAGGCTCTTTGACAGTCCTCTTATAACAAATTTTATTTCTACCATTTGAGATATATTTTTTTTCTTCTTCGTAATACATGGAATCAGCTCGTTATTGTCTCTGTAGAACAGACAAATATTGGAGACGAGAAGTTTGAGAAATTCGATAATTTTTTTCGTTTTTCAATGAAATTTTATTGATATTTATCGTCGCTTAAAAATATCAAATTTAGCATCATATCATATCGTATTTTTTTAAATTTTATTTAATCACAAACGAGGATAAGTTTCTCGGTACGGAATAACTCGTAAAATCGACAAATTCAGTGTTTTTCACTTTCTTGATAAATAATTGTTTATAATTGTTCTTTAAGAGTACAATTGTTTTTTTTTTTTTTTGCGAAAAAAAACTTTTCAAGACGTGTTATATATGAAAGAAATTCGTACTTCGACGAAAATTTGAAAAAATTTGAAAAAAAAAAAAAAAACCGTTGGAAATACGTCAACAGAATAATCATTAGCAGTTTTCTTATCAAGTGTAAACGAATAAATCCAGCGAACAAAATTGACAAAGATTTCGAATGTGATGAATCTCCGACGGTCGAAGTGTAAAAAATTAAATTTTTAAACATAGCACACTTTTTATCTGCGTAATAACGCGGAGAGTCAGTTTGTAAATACGATTTCTTTGAGAGGAAAGGATTAGAGATGGCAATTTCGAGAAATTTGAAAAAACGATTCGTTTTTTGACGAAAATTCGTAAAATTAGTCTTTGCTTAAAAAAAATCATATCTCGCAGCGAAAAAAGATTTCGACTCTTATTTTGGCTTGTTTTGAAGAGGAGAAAATACATTGCCAGAAAAAGAATTTGCAGTTTTTATTATTAACTGTAAACGAGTAAATCGGGTGAACATAATTGACAAAGATTTCGGCTGCGATGAATCTTCGACGGTCGAAGGATAGAAAATTCTTTTTTTTATGATTGCATACTTTTTATTTGCGCTATGCCGCGTAAAATCCATTTATATTTACGTAAAATAGGAACAAAGATTGAAACAAGATGTCGATTTTTTTTATTTGAAAATCATCCGGCCACAGAGTACGCGCGCCGCGACGTATAAGCATCTGTGTATCGTCTGCTACGAAATTGTCATCTGCTTCCAAAGTTTGACAGAAAGAATAAAACGAAAAAATATATAGTCGCGATTTTTTTTAGTTATATTTGGGAAATTGTAATTATTTTGGATATTCCATGAATCTTTTTTGTAAATTTACTACCAATTTTTTCAGTGAATACGTGAAATTTATAATTTTTATTGAGAATGTGAATAAAATATAGTAAAATATTGCGAATGATTTTCGGTGATAATATATTATTTTCGAAATAAAAAACGCAAACATTTGTGAACCTGTGTATGATATTTAGTGTTTTATTTTTCACAACCGAATTTTTTTTTTTAACATGATGAAAAATGGATTTTTGGCAAATCTAATAACATAACCTTTAAAGCAAATCTTGTTATAACCACTGTTTTTGAATTATTTTATAATTAAAATTATATTTGTCAGAATGACTCAAAATTTGTTGTGCATAGTGCTTTCGATGCAATGAAATATTTTTGCTAAAGAGAAAAGAATTGGTTTCCAGGATTCTTAATTGGAGCACCGTACGGACAACAGATGTGAGAAAATAATTTTTGTATGGAAAATTGTGATGAATAAATAGTTAGAGATGTAGGATTGTCTCTAAATTTGCTGTGCGTAGTGCTTTTGATAAAATAAAATGATGCTGCGAAGGAGAAAAAAATTGGTTCGTAGAGTTCATTATGATGGCACCGTACGGACACTTGACCGAAGGCAAATGCAAATTGTGGCCAATAATTTTTTAGAAAAAATACTTAAAGGTATTAGATTGGTTTTAAAAGTAATGTGCATACTGGAAATAATGTAATAAAAAAACCCTGCGAAGGAGAACAAAATTGGTTCGCACCATCTCAAGTTACAGTGTGATACGGACGTCCGAGAAGAAAAATTCAGCCAAAAAGTTGTTTTCATTGCACCGCAGGCTAAATAAAATATTTCTATTCATCGCAGTCACTTCAAAGTAACTACGCATGATGTTGGAGATGCACCGAAGCAAATGGTGAAAAATAAAAATTTTTGGAGTATGCGCTGCGGAGTAACCCCTTCGACAGACTCCGAAGAGCAACGGATGGTCATTTTAATAGGCACTCTTTGCCTATTGTTATAGTGAGTGCCTAAAAACGGAATCATCTCGGAAATTGCGTGTACTTCATCTGGGAAATTGCGTGTACTTCAATGTGTATAGGCAATGGGAATGCGAGGATTATTCCGTTGACTTGCTTTCTAAACGCTTAAGGAAAAATTCCGCGAATAGGGCGGGGCCTTAGTGTGTTAACGTATGTAGTGTTGCATGTGACCCCGGCCTCCTATCAATAAAGTATTAATTAGTATCTGACTTGTAGCGTATCACGAACTATTGGACGCGTCTCCTCATGAAGAGGAAGAGCTTATTATAGCGGCCGATAATACAGACCGCCAATACCAGCAGGGGCATGAGGCCCCTCTTATAGAGGCAGCAACCGATAATACAGAGCATCAACATCACCAACGGTGTGAGACTCCCCTTATAGAAGCAACAGTTGCAGTCGATAATGGAGAGAATATGCGTCAAGACGAGCCTACTGAATATTCACTCGTAAATTTCCCGCGTGATATTCCCTTTGCGCGTGAGTATAAAACTGAAACAGTATGAGAATTAAAGGAAAGTGTGTAAGTGGCTAATTATATTCAAAATTTACAGCAGCATTTCGGCTTCGTCTAACGAGACCTCTAGAAGGTGAAGATGACGGAGCGTCTGAATTACATACACCCGAGGGCCCTATGGAGAGCGAAGAAGAAGAAGTCCAGCATTCGCAACGTTCAGAGGCTGATGATGATGATGATGATGATGAAGAAAACTGTATATACCATGAAAATCAGTTGTGGGCGTGCCGTCGTTGTAACCCTGGCTTAACGAGGACTGAGTGTGTAGGAGAAGAAGAGGAGGAGGAAGTCGTACCACCCTCTGAACTACCCACACCGTGGGGGAGGGGCGAGGAAGAAGAAGAAGCGTCATTACTACGCGCTGAGGTACACCAGAATGAGGGCGAAGAAAACCAACTATTGGAGAATACGATAGCAGAGTGCGAAATACCGCAAACTCTAGAGCCTCGAGATCACAGCTGGTTTCACGATCTGATGTCTGATAATAACGATACAGGTAAATATACTTTAATTTAGATTTCGAAAATATAGTAAGTTGAATTATTTTGTAAAAAGGGCGATTGGTAGCAGCTTTAATTGATGATGATGAAGATACTTAAATTGCTTCAGCAGGTACTAGCAATATTTCAGCGAATTTCCGAAACAATAAATGTTTGTCATTAATTCATAATACCTTTTTACAGAAATACAGACGGGCGCCGGTAGAGTACCCAGCGTAGCGACGAAAACCTCAACATTTGGCGACGTACAACCACCGGGGATGCGAGTTGAGATAGTGCAGAGCATCAGACGCTATTTTAAGCGATTTAAACTTCGAGGTCAGGAGACTACGTTGCGAATACTCAGGCCTCCCCCCGAAACAAATATCATAGAGTGGCTCGAGGGAGCGTTCCGTGACCTATTAACGTATATGACTAGTTCCTGTGAGGGTGGCGACTATGCCGGCATTTCGTTTACAGCCGACAATTTATCTCAGGGCCCCATATGGCTTTCTTTTAGACCCGTTCGCGACTTTACGTTTGAAGATATTTGGCAATTGATATTCAGTGTTGCTCAAAGTGCGGCATCAATAGATATAAATGACTCGTGTAATATAAAAATGTCTGTTGTCAAGGGTATCGAGGGTACAGGTAGAAAAGCTCTCACGCACGAGGCCGTCGCAAAAAAATCCATTCTGACAATACGAAACGATGATAACCTATGCTTGCCGCGCTCACTCGTAGCAGCTCGAGTTCATGCCGAACGGGGCGAAATTCGAACAGGGGCTCTGCATGCAAATTGGCAAAGAATTAGACAGATTAATGGGTCGCTGCAGAAAGAGAGGTATTACAGCTCACAAGAGCTGCAGATGTTTGCATACCTAGAAACGGTTGTCGTCTCAGCGAAGTTGCACAGTATCAAGATCATTTAGCATTAGAGGGCATAGCGATTGTGGTTTTTGAATTTTTGGGCTTAGGCCGTCGTAAGAAAGAAGCTATATTCAATGGTACACAAAAAGTTCTGAATATATTCGGTTCGATTCAGCATACTCTATATATTGTGTATTACGAACGTTCGCACCATTACGAGCCAATTTTAAATCTTAGAGGGGCTGTCGGCTGCTCGGGTTTTTGTCATCTGTGTAACAGGCTACATCGTCAATTAGATCACAGATGTCTGAAAAAGAAATGTTCGCGGTGCTGGAAACAGCCACCATGCGATCCCAGTGCAAATGAGTTAATAAAATGCGTAGGGTGCAATCGTGAATTTTTTGGGGAAGAATGTGCACGTCATCACAGCACAGTCGTAGTAGTAAAGTACACGCGAAATAAAAAAAAAAGGCGCTACGCTTTGCGAGGCACTTAAGCGATGCAGACTATGTTTCAGAACGATACATCCTTTGGTGAACAAAAAGAAACATGTATGCGGTTATAGTTTTTGCACGATATGTAAATCCGATCAGCTACACAATCATTT
This sequence comes from Cryptus viduatorius, assembly GCA_964006125.1. Taxonomy (NCBI): domain Eukaryota; kingdom Metazoa; phylum Arthropoda; class Insecta; order Hymenoptera; family Ichneumonidae; genus Cryptus; species Cryptus viduatorius. The sequence goes on along the minus strand of OZ023225.1, from coordinate 7,703,644 downwards.
ATGTTACATGTCGACCGTTCGACGAAAAGCATTTAAAAACAATATTTACATTTTTTATGACTTTGAAACGCAGCAGTGTACACCGTTACAAGGCGATCCTACTGTATTCGCGCACGAGCCGAACCTCTGTGTGGCTCAACGTGTCTGCACATTCTGCTGTGATAATGTTTCTATAGACGACCCCTGCGAATATTGCGGGACACACGAATTTGTATTTAGACACAGTCCCGTATGTCAGCTTGTGGAATTAGCTATGCAGTACAACAGAGAGTTTTCACGCACAATTTTAATTGCTCATAATGCAGGAGGGTTTGACGCACAGTTCATTTTGCGCTATTTAGTCAACGAAAAAAAGACGCAGATGCCCGAATTGATAATGAACGGGACGAAAATTATTACCATGCGAATTGGCAAGCTCGTATTTCTCGATAGCTTAAATTACTTTCACATGCCTCTAAGTGCGTTACCAAAAGCCTTTGGCTTAACGGACTCTATTGCTAAAGGGGCTTTTCCCCACTTGTTTAATAGGCCTGAAAATCAAAATTTTGTGGGAAAATTGCCGCCCATAGAATATTTTTCACCGGAAACAATGAACGCTGCTGCTCGCGAAAAATTATTAGGATGGTATAAAGAACTGAGTGATGCCAACTATGTATTCGATTTTGCAAAAGAGATAGTGTCCTATTGTAAGACCGATGTCACAATATTGAGAAGAGCTTGTATCGCTTTTAGGCGTTTGTTCATTACCAGTGGAAATGTTTGTCCGTTCGACGAAAGCACTACGATAGCTTCAACTTGTTTTCGCGTTTTTCGAAAAAACTTTCTGAAAAATGATACGATAGGCGTCATACCCGCCGGGGGCTACAGATGGGCTCATAATCAGTCAAAAAAAGCGATCGCATGGCTCGTATGGATGGAGCATTCTCTCGGATGTTTAATGACTCACGCAGGTCGAACGCGTGAAAATAAAATATTTCAAAACCTACTGGTAGACGGGTACTACGAAACCCAGGACGCTGAGCATGTATTGCAGTTTCACGGCTGCTATTGGCATGGATGCCCTCACTGTTTCGCGATAAACAGAGAAAGCAAACAGAGCGACGGGGTATCAATGAATGAGCGTTTCGAGAGGACAATTGCTATGAGTAATAGAATCCGTGCGGGTGGGTACGTCCTAACCGAGATTTGGAAATGCGAGTACGACCGTATGTTAAAAACAAATGGCGAAATAAGGGAATTTGTACGAAATCACCCGTTAGTTATGTTAGAACCTCTCAATCCACGGGACGCATTCTTCGGAGGGCGTACGGAAAACATGGTTACACTCTACGATGTAAACGATACAGAGCAGATCGAAATCCCGATATAAAGGCCTCTATTGCAGAAAGATTCAATAGAACACTGAAGGAGAGGATGTGGCGTTTTTTTACGTATTCCAGGCAGAAACGATATATCGATGTTCTGCAAAATATTGTTTCGGCATATAATCACGCACAACATAGCAGTATAAAAATGGCTCCTACAGATGTAACGCTCGTTACAGCCGCTAGGGCGCGATCTAATCTGCTGAAACGCTATAGTAAAAAACCTGAGCAACAAAAATCTCCTAAATATCGAATAGGGGATATTGTACGTATTAGTAGTGCAAAAGCAGCCTTCGCAAAAGGTTACGAAAGCGGCTAGAGTAGCGAAGTCTTCAAAATACATCGTATATCTGATAGTTGCTGGCCCACAGTATACATATTACGCGACCTTCAAAACGAGGATATCGACGGTATCTTTTACGAGGCTGAATTATCGCGAGTGCAGGAGTCTATTCAAACAAATAAGAGCAAGACAAAAAAAAATCATTAGAATGAAAGACGAATTTTATATTGTACTGCCTAGCAATAGTAGCATGGCGTATTACCCCGATAACACAACAACGCTCTACACTACTTGCTTACCGCAGTACGTGACTCTGCATGGCAATTGGGCTGTTTCGTTAGCTGAAATTCATATGCCTATGACCATTTTACATGTCCCCCCTGAGGGAGAACGGAACTTTATCAGTATAGTCACGAATGCTGTGACGCCTACTTCCGGCGCGGACACAGATTTTAAAGAAGATCGTAATTGTGTACCGTCGGGAATCTATCAAAATATAGATTCGTTACTTGAAGCTATAAACGAAATTTCGTGTGTCAACGGGCACTTAAGATTTCGTTGTGGTAGTAACGGTTACGTTATGGCAGAGACTATTTGTCGTGAGTGCACGGGCTTAGAACATGCCTTCTTTTTTTCGCCTGAGTTAAATAAAATTTTAGGTTACGCGCATAGTCAGGCTGTTGTAGTCCAAAGCGGTACTAAGTACGCTGCTCAAAGGCCAGCAAGTCTCACGAATGGCGTGCCAAATATGTTTTTCGTTTATACCGATATCTGTGAACCGTATATAACAGGCGATGTCCATACGCCTCTGCTCCGAGTCGTACCATCAGCAGCCGCTGACAATTCTAATTTCGGGTCCATGAAAATTAGAAGTTTTTCACCACAGCGCTATGTGCCTCTATTACGCACTAATTTTCAAACTATAACTATTGATATAAGGGACGAATTCGGTGAACCTATTCCATTTGAGTACGGGACTTTGACGGTGACGCTGCACTTCAAACATACAGATTAATAGAAATGGATATCTACAGTGATTACTTTGACGCCCAGACAGGAGGCGGTGCGCGGACAGGTCACGGAGGCATTAGCAATGTATACGTTGGATCACCAAATCAACGCGGACACGGTATCGGCAGTTTTCTTGGAGGCCTCTTCAGACGAATTATACCTCTCTTAAAACAGGGGGCTCGAACTGTCGGTAAAGAGGCACTACGTGCAGGCGCTAATGTAGCTAGTGATGTATTGAGTTCCGGTTTGCACCCACGAGAAGCTTTTAAAACGCGCCTGCGTGAGTCAGGTCAAAATCTAAAACGAAAGGCAGAGGAAAAAATTGATAGTCTTATGAAAGGTTCAGGGTATAAAGGGGCTAAACTTAACAGTTTGATGCATTCTATTGACGGACGCTCGTCTCGTCGCATCGCCTCGAAAAAACGAAAGAAGTCGGCGGTGAGGAGAAAACGCTCGAGAAAAGTGAATAAGAATAAGAAGAAGAAGTCTGTGACATGGAAATTAGGGGCCTGTATCAAGAAAAAAAAAGAGGAAGAAGGTGAGGTCCGTGTCTGATATTTTTGCCTAGAAAAAATGGCTTTCCTGCATGCTCACTCGTGCGAATGCATGAAGTCGGAACTTGAACTATTTACGCTACCTCCGACTCAAACGACGATTGAGGGAATGCAATGGGTATACTATAAACCCATTTCATCACTGACCGATGATTCACCTATAGAGTTTGTGGTGCCTGGTCACGGGGATGAGTACATTGACCTAGCCCATACTATTGTTACGTCGCGAATCGTGAATTTACGTGAGGAGCCGGCCTCATCTCGGTCAATGAACTTAATCAATTTACACGTTATCGAAGCGGCTACGATTCGCGGGTGCCTCGTTTTGAGCCTAACCTCGCGGAAAATTGCTCGGGATGAGGCTAGAGTTCATTCGCGAAATGGGAACAAAGGGGTATCTAAACGTTTTCGTTGATCGGATGGACATCATGACAATAAGGGCAAAAATATTCAAGGGGAGCACTAGGTGCTGTACTGACTTCTCGCGGGGTAACGGAACGGTAAGCGCGGAGATACCAAATTATCGCAACTATTACGGAGACTACGAGAAAACAACCAAGGATAATCACGACAATCAAAGGGGAGTTCATCGCGATATTGAAAATTAACTAAACTCGCGGATTAATTTGAGTGACTCGACGCGCGGTAGACACTGGATAAATTCGTACACCCGAGTGTACTACAGGGGTTTCACGAGTGACTCTAGAATCGCGGATATTAACAGTGATTTTAATGGAGATTCCGCACAACAGAATAAAAATTAACACGATCACTATAATTGCCAGAAGGGCGATAATAATCTGAGATGGATACATCTCTTAGGATTTCGATCGCGACACGATAAAGAGAAAGGGATGGGAAGAAAACTCACAAAATTAAAATAAAATAAAGCTTACCGAAAAAATAAAAGAAACGAAAGGTATCCGGTCAACAGACGATGCGAAGAGGTTGCTGGTGGTCGTTGGTTGGTGGTGGATCGCTGGTCGATACCCTCGGCGTGACGAGAAAATTGCCGAGCGGCTGAAGGTTTTTCACGAAGAACGAACACACACAGTTAAACCGTAGAGTTTTTATTCTATTAACTTCAACTGAAGTTAATAGTGAAAACAAAACTTGATACAATTCCACAAACACAAAACGAAGAATAAGACTTGAAAAACTTCTAAGTCTTTCACACAAAAAATTGTCGCGAACAGAGTAACGGTTGACTTCCGGAGGAACAAAACGTTGAGTAGCAGTACAGAATATGACTTAAAAATGGCAGCGTCCCTCCATAAAGGGCACAGTTTAAATAGTCTTGACATAGACCGTGGTGGAAGGGGCAACTTTTCGGTCGAGGCGTGATTTTCCACGCCTCCCTTGTTCTCTTTCTATTGGGTGTCGATTATCGATAATTATTCTAATTAACTATTTCCAGATTGATTTTGGATTTGTTAATTAACAATTTATTCTTTTTATTTATTTCGGAAGTGTCTCGAATTTGAATCACCTTTCTAGGTGGAAAATTACGGATTTTAATACTTGATAAAAATGAAAATTTTCTTGATAAAGAATTAATTAATTATCAAACCCAAAAAATGTTAAAATGAACTCTATTGATATTTTGCTTTCATTCTTCACTCTATTACATGCACTTTCATTCGGTTTCTACAATAATATGTGGAATATCGATCGATATTGATTTGACAGATCTAATTAAATTGATTTTAAATTCGATATAAATTTCATAACTGCCAGGGTGTTCTGGTATTCATTCTTAATGGTTTTTCGTCGGCTTTCAAGATAAAATGATGAATTAATTAAATTAATTAATTAATTTGTTTAACCTTTCCATTTGTCAAATTAACAAATTTCGGGTTAAACTTTTACGACAATTGTGACATTTGGCTATTGTGAAACATGGAAAAATGGTTATTATTAACAATTGTTAATAATTATTATTCGGTTATTCTCTCTTTCTTTATCCCTACTCTTGGCTAAGAATTGCATTTGTCTCTTGATTTTTATGGCTCTCTTCCTATTGGTTGAGAAAAGTTCGGCTATCGATGAGTGGTGGGCCTTCTCGTTCGCTCTATGCATTGCGCGGGTGGCTCACCCTTCCCCTACTCTCTCGGTACGATCACGTGTACCGTAGCTGGCCCGCGAGCTAGCCAACAGCGCTACCTCCCCTTTGGGGTGGCTCTTGACTTCCCTTGTTCGTACCAGCCACGCGCACGTGGTCGCTTCTCTTTCTATCCTACCTAAAAAGTATGCTGGTACAGAGGCTTTCTCCGTCGTGGCGACATAGCAACAACGTGCAATCCTCTGTTCTTTCCCAGCACAGAGTCTTCTCCTTTCTTTCTTTCTAGGAACCGTGACAAATCAGCGAGCTGAATAGAATCGCTTCTTCGAACGAGCACCACTTATCTTTATTTATTTCAACCAAATGTTTAGAAGAAACTTCTCGGAGGTGGTTGTTGAAAAAAAACACTTCATATGTAACTCGATATTCTTCTTTCGTCGCTGGTAAATATCGTAAATTGAACTATTTATCTTTGAAGCAATATCGGTTTGCAAGATATTTTTCCTTTAAATGTTTAGTCTCTGAGTAATGCGAGATATTGCTGAAGGCGTAAATAATATAATTCGGCGTTTTTTCCAAATTGCTTTTTATGATGGGAAAAGACCAGAAGGTTTATGATGGTTACCTGAGTAACGCGCAAATACCTGACCTACCCCTAGCAATAAAGTATAGCCGGGGAAATACATGAAAATATATAAAAAATAATATGATTACAAAGTTTGAATATCGATGACGAACTGACCAATATTCATATACATGCGTGATTCTATCGGAAATTATCTAATTGTCAAATTCGCGACATTCGGGAATCTCTTATTGTTCGCGGGGGTGGCTGTGAACGATGCCCGAGAGGTGCTGCACTCGTCGGAGGAGATCGGAAGTTTTTCAACTCACTGGGCCCTATGCATAGTGGTTGGGGGTGAAGCTGTCGATATCGCAGCTCCGAGGTGTTGGTCGTCTTCGGAGTCGTCGAGCGCTCGTGTCCATGAGCCTCGCTACGTCGTGGTGTTGGTGAGGTACGGAGTCATCGAGCACTCGTGTCTATGAGCCTCGATGCTTCATGGTGTTGGTGAACTTCGATGCCATCGAGCACTCGTGTCTATGAGCCTCGATGGGTCATAGTGTTGGTGAGTTTCGGAGGACAGCGCCTTGCTGCCTTAGCAACAGCCTAATACCTTCGATGTTGACTGGCCCAGGTACATGAGCCGGCGTTTCTTGCTGGTGTTAGTGAATTTTCTTCACAGCATGGTGTCGAGGCCACGTGCTCAGCTTTTGGTGATCGAGCCGTGGTCCTATATCTTCAAACAAAACGTTGGAATGCTCGAGTAACTCGAACCCATTGAGGATGTTGATTTTTTTCATGTCTTTGAAGACAGAATTATTTTACGACTTCGTCTCGACGATGTCGCTTTCGAAAGTTTGTTAAATTTTCTCCAGTCAATGGTCCTCTGTCTGCGATTCCCACACACAGCGATTTTGGTTTTTCCTTTATGTCCCTCAGTCTTTCCGTCTCCTCGCAAGTGTACGCGTGCAGCTTCTCTCGGTGCGGTCGAAGAGCAGCGCAAATTTCGCGAAAAGAGTTCCCAAAAAGTGCGTGACGTAACACTATGCTGAGTTTGCATGTTGAAATTCCAAAGACATCCACAAAAGATGAACTGGTTAAAGTAGGCCCTATTAATAACCTACTGCACTCAATGTTCAATCAGGTAGATGTATACCTGAATCAGAAACTTGTATCACCTCCTAACAACGCTTATGCGTATAGGGCTTATATTGAAACACTTTTGAATTATGGTCAAGGCGCAAAGGCCTCTCATCTTACGAGTGTTCTATGGTACTCAGACACGGCTGGTAAAATGGACGATTTAAATGATGGCAACGCAGGCCTTAAAGCCCGTAGTACTTTTCTGAGCGATGGGCAAACAGTCGATCTTCTTGGGCATCTTCATTGTGATATTTTTAATCAGGACAGGTTCTTGCTAAATGGTATTGAAATGCGCTTGCGCCTCGTGCGTACCAGCGACGCGTTTTGCCTCATGACCACCTCGAAAAATAGCAAAATCCGTATTGCGGAAGCATCGCTTCTTGTGCGCCGTACTAGGATAGCTCCTGGAATACTGTTGGCTCACGCAAGAGCTTTGTCTAAATCTACAGCCAAATATCCCTTGACGCGGGTAGAGGTTAAAGCCATATCAATGCATGCTGGTGTGCATGGAGACACTCTGGATAATGTTATACTTGGTCAGCTGCCCAGGCGCATAATTATTGGGTTCGCGAATAATAAAGCCTTCAATGGCGACCGCACACTAAACCCTTTTAATTTTCAAAATCATGACATCAACTATCTCTCTTTATATGTTGATGGTATTCAGATACCCTCGAAAGCACTACAACCGGACTTTACAGCTACCTCTCTATATGTAGATGCTTATCATACGCTGTTCTCAGGTACAGGCATTCATTTCCTCAATCAGGGCAACTGTATATCACGCTCATCTTATCCCTGGGGATACTGCCTTTTCGCTTTTGACCTTACACCTGACCTTTCGGCAAACAGTAACAGTCATTGAAATTTGGTGAAGCACGGTAGCGTTAGAATAGAAGTACGATTCAAGGAGTTTATAACCGCAACAGTTAACTGCATCGTATATGCTGAATATGATAATGTATTGGAAATCGACTTATCCCGCCAAGTTATTGTAGACTTTAGCGGCTAGTTTATGGTCACTGCTTCTTCAGTTAACATCGAGAGCTCGCTACGACAAGATGCCGTGTAACTCCGTGAATATTGTAATTGATATACAGGGCTTAAAAGACGCGTTTAATAAGTTTGTGCCTAAAGAAGTTGCCATTGTCTCGGTGACAAGTGATTACGTAGGGTGGTGGGTTATAAAACCACCCTGCTCGTTTATGAATCTGCCTACTGATATAAAACGGCAAAACGTATGGCTCGAATGTAATTGTCACGGCCTGGCATGGTCCGAAGGTGACACGTCTCTAGAAACTTTCGAGAATACTCTGAAGAAAATAGCTGAACAAGCTGATAGAATATTTACCAGAGGCGCTATAAAAGCATCGTACTTGACCAAACTTACAAACTGCTTCATTGTAAACTTGGAGAAAGAAGATAACGAGGACCCCTCCTCATTCCGTGAACTTGATGATGGTCGTGGTCGTCCTCGTTGCATGTATCATAGCTTGCTGCATAGAAGACCCCTGTACACATGCGCCCTGGACTACGCTATAAGGATCAAAGAATGGCTCCGTCACGGCGATCGCTTTGCCCAATTAAGGGAATATAGGACTACGCGCTCCATAGCTCTGTCGGAGGATGAAGATTGCGACGAAACAGATCGATAACAATTATGAATAGTCTTCAAATTCTTCATTGTCTTCGTGGCATAGAAAATCATACAATTGGAGTGTACCCTGCAGATCGCATCCCAAAGCTGCTGACGAAACCGGCAGCTATTGTTGTTAATACAGATGGACACAAACGTCCCGGGGCTCATTGGGTCGCCATGTACATCGATCGAAGTGGACACGGATGGTTCTTCGATAGCTACGGACTCCCACCAATCATACCAAACCATCTCATACGTCTCCGGGGAAACTGTCGACTCCAATATAACACAACCCAGCTTCAAGGAGCTAGTTCACAATGCTGTGGCCATTATTGTGTTATGTTTCTTCATTATATGTGTACTGGACTCGGCCTTCATAAGTTTAAAAGCTTATTTTCAAATAATCTGCAGCGAAACGATAAAATAGTTTACGACTATTACAAGGCATATATTAATAAAAAACATAAATTAATAGCTCTTGGTGATAATAATACTGGTGCTACCGTAGGGGGCAGCTATAATAAGAAAAATTGTGGTTTTTGTAATAGATATTTACACTGTATACAGAGTTGTTGTTCTCGTGAACGTTGTCTGTAAAATATCATAATTTTACTTAATAAAAATAACATATAAAAGAACACAATGCATTCCTTGTCTTAATCAGTCTTCCTCGCAAATACTGCTGAGGTTAGCATGAGTCACAGGGTCAGCAACACGCATAAGCGTGCTGTAATTCTATACGTATCACCTTGAATATCACGCGCATCTCTATTAATCATAGCCGCCATTTTCTTCAAAAAGGCGAATTCAGCAGATATTATGTTACGCATGAAACTGAGATTTACGTGAGTCACGAATACTGCTGCAGTAGCAAAGCCTCCATTTCTTTCTTCTTCTCAAAATGGTGGTGGTGGGAGCATCAAATAATAATCTCATCAACTGCCGCTGTTCTTATCAGTCGCTCTCTGATCGCTCTACGTACATCAAGTCCATACAGAAAAAACAGCACGAGTTAAAAACGCGACTAGAGAGGCACTTGGAGAATATCAGTGCTATTAAAGATTTAATACATTCAAGAACTGAACTTTGTCTTCTAACGCGCTCGTTAAAACACTTCAAACTCTAAAAAAAAATGGATTTCTCGCGGATCAACAGAATAGGAAGATTGGCGGAATTTCTACCTGTGGTGAAATTAAGTGAATTGGCGGCTGATAAAGACTACAAGATCACGAATATCCGATATGCCAATAGTAAATGGGGCACTCGTATTACCATCGATGTGGAAAATGAGTTTACGTGCTTTCTGCCGAATCGATTCGTCAAAGCTTTCGATGAAGACACAGAGATGTTTCGCCAAATGATAGCAGCAGCTCAAGGGAACGCATTGTACATGCGATATCTTGGTACCGAATATAATAACGTCGAGTTCAAAGCAGCGCCTCAGTGATTAGTGCTACCAAAAAAAAACATTTTGGAATGGAGCACTATAGCTGATACTGAGTACACCGAGGAAGCCATTGTTCGTGCGGCATGTTGGGGCAGAATATAATAACGCGTGCTCAAACCAACACCTCAGCGTTACTGCAGAGTCCCTTCGGTGTGCCACACCTATTTTTTCGAGAGTGACATTATGACGGGTACTGGCTTCGATATCGTGTTTGATATTCAAAGTTTTAAAGGCAAAGACAATGAATTTTTGCCTAAAGAAGTAGCGGTCGGGTCAGTACATAAATTACGTCGTAGAGTATTATGGGTTGTTGCGCCTCCGTACGATATTAGCGAGTTACCGCCACAAGTACGCGCTGAAAATGACTGGCTAACCACCAATTATCATGGGATACATTGGTCTGAGGATGGAATTACTTTTGAAGAACTGTGCTATGAGTTGTACGACACTGCTGAAGGTGCTGGTGATGATGGGATAATTTACGCCAGAGGATATGATGCTGTAAAATTTTTGGAAGAAATTACTGGCCGCAAAATTGTAAACCTGGGCAACAATGAAGATCTACCATTGAGGATTGATCCTTCACCATCAGCAACACTGTGCTCGTGGCATAGGAGGCATGACAGCGACAAGAATATTATCTATAATTGTGCTCTCGAAAATGTAAAAAAACTCCAGTATTATCTTAATCCCTTTCCTCTTGATAGAATGTGGCGAGATATAGTCAATAGCAATAAGAAATGATTATATATATATAAATACTGTGGTATGAAAAAATGATTATATTATTTGGGAATTGTGAAAAAAAAATTATTATATTATTAGGGTATTGCGAAAATAAAATGTAATATAAAAATAAAAAAAAAAATAAAAAAAATAAAAAAAGTGGTGCACTATGGCTATCTCCACTGAATCCTATCCCCACTCTTACCCCCACCACTTCAAACCGAGCTCAAGACGGGACCGAAGTGGAGGGGATAGGAGTGGGGATAGGAGTGGGGGTCGCCATAGTGCACCACCTACTACTCTTGTCGAAGCAAAAATGGATTTTTTTTGTTAAGCAAATATTCAAATGCTTCGCAGGGGCTTCAAAATGAATGTGCACAATGGTGATGATATGATACATCATCCCTGCGAAGAAGAGAAAAATTGCTTCGCACCATCTAAAGATACAGTGTGATTCGGACGTCCGAGAAGAAAAATTCAGCTAAAAAGTTGTTTTCATTGCACCGCAGGCTAAAAAAAATATTTCTATTCATCGCAGTCACTTCAAAGTAACTACGCATGATGTTGGAGATACATCGAAGCAAATGGTGAAAAATAAAAAATTTTGGAGTATTCGCTGCGGTGTAACCCCACCAACAGACTCCGAAGAGCAACGGATGGTCATTTCAATAGGCACTCTTTGCCTATTGTTATAGTGAGTGCCTAAAAAGGAAATAAAGATCACAATAACTCTAGCATTACTCACACAAAAATTCAATTAGCTATTTAACTTCTAGTATTTACATAAAATAGTAAAAACATTTTTCTACAAAAATGTAAAAAAAAGACGCCAAGTGGTTTAAACAATGTTTGCGAAAAAAAATTCAAAAAATAAAAATCATAGAAGCCAAATAAAAATAAAAATAAAAAAACTTTGCTCGTCCTTTCTTTCATTCCTACTACATTTATTTGTGGTCTAAGGATTCGCCAAGTTTTTTTATTTTTATTTTTATTTGGCTTCTATGATTTTTATTTTTTGATTTTTTTTTCGCAAACATTGTTTAAACCACTTGGCGTCTTTTTTGTACATTTTTGTAGAAAAATGTTTTTACTATTTATTTTATTCTTTTTTTCATTTATTTTATTTTTATTAATTTGAATTATTTATTTTTAAAGATTTTTTTTGTATCACACGCGTAATATTTATTAATTGAAATTACCACTAGTCTGCAATTAGTTAAGATAATTTTTTGACACAGGTATCCCTTTTTTTTACCACGAGAGATTTTTTTATTAGTACCTTTCGCGATAGTAAAATTATAAATAACCTCTTAGTATTTAACCTCTATTTCGATGACTGAATGCGAGTGCACTATTCGCGGATCGCGGATACGGATATCACAAGTTGCTGTGTTCACGAACTGACACTTGGAATCGGTAACAGCTAACCGTTCGTTCCGCATATACCATTGTATATGCAGGGCGCACGCATGGACACACAGACGCAACACACAGGCATGATGGGACATCGGACAAACAACGGACAGACGAAAAAATCTCTGAAGAAAAATTTTATCGTGAAAGTGAGGATTTTTTGGGCGACATCGCGATATCTCATCATTTCGAGCACCGATCGGGCTGATTCCAGGCGCATTTTGAAGCTTGTATTCGAATTATATGATGAAAGTGTCTTTGGAATTCAGATCCGATGTCTCGTTTCAGAGAAAAAAAATGTCAAACTTTAGGGGGCACGATATTAGCGTATAAGTACACGGTAGCGCTCGACGCGCGCGGACTCACCGCGCGGACTTTTTACTTTTTAAACCACTTGGCGTCGAGACGCTACCGCGTCTCTTGATATACCTATATATAAAACTAATCTTGTCCCATGGCACAAGTAGCCGAGAGGACAGGTTTAGTCACTCTCTGCCTGTGAGATGTCCCATGGCCCCATACTATCCATCTCCTGGAGATCCCTAATTGTTGTTTTCAACATCGCGATCTCTATGATCTCTAATTCTGGGTACATCATATAATAATAGAATTCGGGTATTGTGTTGACGAGCCAGGCGGACAACAGTCCACCCTCCTCGTCGACCTCCAAATTGTGGGTAAATGTGGGTAATTGTGGGTGGTTGTGGGTAATTGTGGGTAATTGTGGGTCGTATGCTTTTAGATATTTTGTTAAATAGTTTTCCACCTCCAGAAACTGCGCGTGCGTCAGATCTATTAACGACGCGGCCATATTATATAAGCGCTCTAAAGCGATTTGGGGACCGTCAGCGATATCCCTCGCAAGTTCTGGATCAATACTGTCGTCCTCTACTTCCATGGGGGCCTCGACAACCACGTGGGGCAGGGGTCGAACAATGTTGATGGGGATCGGGTCGTCACCACCGATATCCATGATGACGTTTAAGAGGTTTGTCGCTGCTGATTCTCTCGCGTCCTCTTCTTCGTTCCCATAACCCACCGCCATATAATCTTCCACCTCCACCATATAGGAGGTGGAATTAGTTTTTCCCTCTACTTTTTCTCGGAGGAGGGTGTACGTGGCTTCTAGCCCGTTCACGGCAATGAACTCACGGAGATGTAGGACGGCGGTTTGTTGAGCGGCCATTTTTTTTTCTTTTTCAAATCTTACTGCAAAAGGGTCCTTCATAATTAATATTTCGATCTTCTACGTAGGGGTAACATGCGAAATTCGCAATCGATCGGCGTGCACTACTTGGGTTTTCCTTTTTATTCTAATTCGCACGTTGTGGTCCCCCATCACTTCAACTACTTCATGCGGCCCTGAATAATTGTCATCGATCTTTTTCGGCTTAGGGCCTTTCTTTAGAAAAACGTATTCTCCAACTTGAAATTTCTTCGGATTGACTTTTCGGTCGTAGAGAAGTTTCGACTTTTCCTTCGCTCCTATTAAGTTATTGCGGGCAGTAGCTCGAATTTCATGCATTTGAGTTATAATTTTTACGAGATAATTATTATAAGTTTGTAGTCGATCTTCAGGATGGATTTCTTCACTCGATGGGGTTCTTGCTAATTTTCCGAAGACTAATTCATACGGTGTATGTTTGGTTCCTTCATGTACGCTCGTGTTATAATTAACAAGCGTCTCAGCGCCCTGCGGGCGCAGATGCTCTTGTTGGTGGGCTCCGCCCCCCAAACCCCCCGAAAAATGTCCCTTCGGGACATTTTGTAAGGCACTCACGGGGGTGCACGTCGCGCTACGCGCTCCGTATCGAGTGTATTTACACATCGCGCTATGCGCTACGAATGAAGTATGTTTATTCGTCGCGCTCTGCGTTTCTTTTCGACAGTACGTATGAGGGAAAAACATTTATCAGTTACGTAAATTAATTCATAGTGTTTAACCTTCGTCGAATAAAAATATTTCTTTTTTGTACCAATTGATTATTAATATTCACGACGGATATTTCCTTTTTGTTTGACGATAAATTGTCAAATATTGAGACACGAGACAAATATAACGAATTGCACCACGTAGAAGTTGATCAAATTAATTTAACGAATCAAATCATGTCTAGTAAAGTCGTTTTATTGGCTTTAAACTTATGACCAGATTTAATGAATATAAAACAAACGCACAAAACATGTACCGACACCAATACGATTACCATTTAGCATTCAGGCCAAATATCCCCTTTAAATCCTTCTCCTTCAGTGTTTTTTTTCTTCCCCATAATTGATGGAATCAGTTCGTTATTTTATCTGTAGGAAACCAAACCATTGTAGAAGAAAAGTTCAAGAAATTTGCTATTCTTTGTGATTTTCAATGAAATTTTATCGATATTTATGGATGCTGCAAAAAAATGCAATCTCGAGAACGAAAAAATATATCTTTTTGGTTCCTGTCTTGTATTGAAGAGGAAGTAGTACGTTACTCGAATCAAAAATTTGTCATCTTTGATAGCTCCGAAATATTTTTTTACAAATTGATGAAATTCTTGAAAAATTCGACTTTGAAGGCTCTTTGACAGTCCTCTTATAACAAATTTCATTTCTACCATTTGAGATATATTTTTTTTCTTCTTCGTAATACATGGAATCAGCTCGTTATTGTCTCTGTAGAACAGACAAGTATTGGAGACGAGAAGTTTGAGAAATTCGATATTTTTTTTCGTTTTTCAATGAAATTTTATTGATATTTATCGTCGCTTAAAAATATCAAATTTAGCATCATATCATATCGTATTTTTTAAAATTTTATTTAATCACAAACGAGGATAAGTTTTTCGGTACGGAATAACTCGTAAAATCGACAAATTCAGTGTTTTTCACTTTCTTGGTAAATAATTGTTTATAATTGTTCTTTAAGAGTACAATTGTTTTTTTTTTTGCGAAAAAAAACTTTTCAAGACGTGAGCATATGAAAGAAATTCGTATTTCGACGAAAATTTGAAAAAATTTGAAAAAAAAAAAAAAAAACGTTGGAAATACGTCGATAGAATAATCATTAGCAGTTTTCTTATCAAGTGTAAACGAATAAATCCAGCGAACAAAATTGACAAAGATTTCGAATGTGATGAATCTCCGACGGTCGAAGTGTAAAAAATTAAATTTTTAAACATAGCACACTTTTTATCTGCGCAATAACGCGGAGAGTCAGTTTGTAAATACGATTTCTTTGAGAGGAAAGGATTAGAGACTGCAATTTCGAGAAATTTGAATAAACGATTCGTTTTTTGATGAAAATTCGTAAAATTAGTCTTTGCTTAAAAAAAATCATATCTCGACAGCGAAAAAAGATTTCGACTCTTATTTTGGCTTGTTTTGAAGAGGAGAAAATACGTTGCCAGAAAAAGAATTTGCAGTTTTTATTATTAACTGTAAATGTATAAATCGGGTGAACATAATTGACAAAGATTTCGGCTGCGATGAATCTTCGACGGTCGAAGGATAGAAAATTCTTTTTTTTTATGATTGCATACTTTTTATTTGCGCTATACCGCGTAGAATCCATTTATATTTACGTAAAATAGGAACAAAGATTGAAACGAGATGTCGATTTTTTTTTATTTGAAAATCATCCGGCCACAGAGTACGTGCGCCGCGACGTATGAGCATCTGTGTATCGTCTGCTAGGAAATTGTCATCTGCTTCCAAAGTTTGACAGATAGAATAAAACGAAAAAATATATACTCGCGATTTTTTTAGTTCTATTTGGGAAATTGTAATTATTTTGGATATTCGATGAATCTTTTTTGTGAGTTTACTACCAAATTTTTTAGTGAATACGTGAAATTTATCATTTTTATTACGAATGTGAATAAAATATGCTAAAATATTGCGAATGATTTTCGGTGATAATATATTATTTTCGAAATAAAAAACGCAAACATTTGTGAATCTGTGTATGATATTTCGTGTTTTATTTTTCACAACCGAAGTTTTTTTTTTAACATGATGAAAAATGGATTTTTGGCAAATCTAAATAACATAACCTTTAAAGCAAATCTTGTTATAACCACTGTTTTTGAATTATTTTATAATTAAAATTATATTTGTCAGAATGACTCAAAATTTGTTGTGCATAGTGCTTTCGATGCAATGAAATATTGTTGCGAAAGAGAAAAGAATTGGTTTCCAGGATTTTTAATTGGGGCACCGTACGGACATCAGATGTGAGAAAATAATTTTTTAATGGAAAATTGTGATGAATAAATAGTTAGAGATGTAGGATTGTCTCTAAATTTGCTGTGCGCAGTGCTTTTGATAAAACAAAATGATGCTGCGAAGGAGAAAAAAATTGGTTCGTAGAGTTCATTATGATGGCACCGTACGGACACTTGACCGAAGGCAAATGCAAATTGTGGCCAATAATTTTTTAGAAAAAATACTTAAAGGTCTTAGATTGGTTTTAAAAGTAATGTGCATACTGGAAATAATGTAATAAAAAAACCCTGCGAAGGAGAACAAAATTGGTTCGCACCATCTAAAGTTACAGTGTGATACGGACGTCCGAGAAGAAAAATTCAGCCAAAAAGTTGTTTTCATTGCACCGCAGGCTAAAAAAAATATTTCTATTCATTGCAGTCACTTCAAAGTAACTACGCATGATGTTGGAGATACACCGAAGCAAATGGTGGAAAATAAAAATTTTTGGAGTATGCGCTGCGGAGTAACCCCTTCGACAGTCTCCGAAGAGCAACGGATGGTCATCTTAATAGGCACTCTTTGCCTATTATTATAGTGAGTGCCTAAAAATCGCCAATTCCACCCATTCGTCCCACTCGAATTCTCGACCATTGTATTGCTTCAGGTATTCTCCTAGAGCATGGTGAGACCTCTCGAGTGATCCATTGGACTGTGGATAAAATGCCGTTGTACGCAACTTCTTGATACGGAATCTTTTAGCTAATCGTCGCATTAATCCGCTCATAAAATTACTCCCTTGATATGTCAGTACTGCCTTAGGAGATCCAAAAATGCAAATAAAATGGTTTACAAACGTGTCTGCTATTATTACGGCCATTGCGTTCGGCAAAGGAATCGCGATGCAAAACTTTGTGAATTGATCTTGAATTGTTAAAATGTATTCGTTAAGTCTTTTTGTTTTTGGTATCGGACCGACTGTATCCATTGCTATTTTCTCAAAAGCTTTTCCCGGTGTATCTGTTAGTAACATTCGTTGCTTTGTTCTGAATCTATCACATTTTTTTAATTGACACGGTAAACATTGTTGAATGAATTGTTGAATATCGGTTTTCATTTTTTCCCAAAAGAAGTGTTGTCGCACGCGATTATACGTTTTGCTAACCCCTCGGTGGCCTCTCACAGCTGAGCTATGCATTTCACGTATAATTTCGTACCTCTCTACGTTCTTCGGATACCGAATTATCCCATGACAAACTATTATTTTTACTGTACTCCCTTTAAATCCTGATCGTAATTTTGAAGCTATTTCATCCCAAGTTACGTTACCTACGTTCTCTGTTTTGGCTATACTGACACTTGGAATATTTAAAGACTCCATTGTATTTCGAAGGCCAATAATCGAGCTAGTCATTTGGGCTAACGTTCCCGACAAACCTTCTCCGGACTCATCGCTGGCAGGTAGAGCTATATGGTACCTTTTCCCTCGCTTCACCGCACTGGCTTTGCCAAGTACAAGATCAGGGAAGTACGGCATTTCTCTACGCTCAACGCGTTTTCGAGATCCGAGGTCGAGAGTGCTCCGTTAGTTTTGACAAAATATGCGAGGCTATCTTTTCGTATGAAAAAGAGATCTCGCGATTCGATAATATTTCTCGAAGGTGTTTTTTCCTCATTCTCTACGCGAAGTCGTTCTTCTAACGGCATATCGTCTTTGTCAAAATATTTATCGCTGTTTTCTTCTTCCTTCGAATCATTATCGTCTTCCTCGGAATGTCCATTCTCTGTTGAATATTTTCGTCTGGTTGGAAATTTTCTTCATTGGTGGATATTTGATCTTCATCGATGATAAAATCTTCTCGGGGTATCTCTTCTCGTGGATCATAATCTCTGTCTCTTGGATTCTCGCAATTCTCGTCTTGCGAATCTTCAAAATCTTCATCTGGTAAATCTTCCATTGGTTCTTCTCGATGACTTGGACCTACCTGATTCTCATCTTCCTCGGATGCAGAATCTTCGGATTCGATTGGATCTATTTTCTTCGATTGTTGGTTCTTCCGCGGTGGATTCTTTCGTGGAGGAATCATCGATTGATTTTTCTTCATTGTCGGTTTTTCCTTCAGGGGTGAATCTTTGGTTGGAGGTTTATCTACCTTACCTTCTCTCTGTAATTGTTCCTCTTGCTGTTTTTTCGCTTGTCTTCGAGTAATTACACGTGCTGGTATTTCTTCCACCTGTTTCGAAATTTCTTTTACAGGCGGATTAGCGACAGGCTGTAAGATTTCCTTCTGTTGCTGTTTAACTTGATTCCTTGTTATTCCTATAATATACGAAGGGCCTTTCTTTGACCCGAGTTTATGCTCGGCTAAAGGGTCAGTCGACTGACCCATTGACTCACTCGGATCGTCCTTTCGGTCGGTCTCGAGCAGCTGTATAGGGGTCAGTCACTCTCTCCATAGCTCTTCATAATCCTCTTCAAACGGGAATTCCTCATCACTCACTCCATCGATTTCCATATCGGTATTTTCGAGTAAACACAATATTTCGTGGGTGGTTAGGAAATCGCTGTTGTCCTCACATGTCACGAAAATCTCTTCGTCGCTCTCGTTAGAGTGCGTGTCGACTGGATTTCTCGACAATGCGTCGGCATTTACGTTTGTTTTCCCTGTTTTATACACAACGTCGTATTCGTATTCGGACAATTTTAGTCTCCAACGAAGGACGCGTGCATAACCATCCTTACAGTTCTTGAACCAAATCAAAGGCTTATGATCGGTAACCAGAGTGAATTTCCTACCATAAAGGTACGCTCGAAAATGCAAAACGCTGTAAACAATCGCTAAAGCTTCTTTTTCGTACGTATCATACCGGGTTTCTGGATCCTTAAGGGTACGTGAAGCGTATCCCGCGTAGAAAAAATTAGTATGGGATTGACTCTGGGAGGACGATGGGCGAGAGTCTGGGGTTTGTTTGGGATTGAATCTGGGAAGCACTATGGGCAGTCATCTGGGTTTTGGGACCCGGCTGGATGGTTTCCCAGACCTTTTCCCATAGCTTCAGTGGACGGGGGAAATCCTCGTGCAATCAATCCCATACGCTTTTCCAGATTCTCTCCCAGCCGTCGCATACGAACGGGGATCCTCGTGCAATCAATCCCATATGCTTTTCCAGATTCTCTCCCAGCCGTCGCGTACGACCGGGGGAATCCTTGCGCGATCAATCCCATACATAGAATCCCATGTTATGTGTAAGTGAAAGAAGATGAAAAAATAGATTTTGTCAAATGGAAGATAAAAATAAAAAACGAAAAAATATGCCTAAAACCAATTTTTTTCGACGGATATGAGTTCCCCGAGCAAAGTTAAATGCTGCTGTACGTAATCGGCGTTTGAAATTCGATGTAGGTCCCAAAAATATTGTAAAGTATTGGATGAGTTTAACATAGATCTTTTAATTTATCTATCCAAGCTTTTCCCAGTACATCACATTATTTTTGGGGCCTTAAATGAAATTTAACCGCCGATTATATACTACAGCGCTTAACTTTGCACGGCGAAATCATATTCGTTGAAAAAAATTAGATTTGAGCATATTTCTTCGTTTTTCATTTTTTCCTTCAATTTGACAAAATCTATTTTTCCTTCTTCTTTCATTTACACATAATATGGGATTCTATGTATGGGATTGATCGCGCGAGGATCCCCCCGGTCGTACGGTACGGCCGGGAGAGAATCTGGAAAAACGTATGGGATTGATTGCACGAGGACTCCCCCCGTCCACTGAAGCTATGGGAAAAGGTCTGGGAAACCATCTAGCCGGGTCCCAAAACCCAGATGACTGCCCATAGTGCTTCCCAGATTCAATCCCAAATAAATCCCAGACTCTCGACCATCGTTCTCCCAGAGTCAATCCCATACTAATTTTTTCTACGCGGGATGCTATAGGTTTATCTTTTCCTATTAATCCTTGTGACAAAATACCTCCGATTGCGTAACCGGACGCGTCTGTTGTGACTATAAATGGCTTTGAAAAATCAGGAAAACTTAAAACTGGTTCGGTACAAAGTCTTTCTTTTAATTCGTTAAAGCTTTCTTCTGCACTATTCCCCCATACAAAAGGAACATCGACTCTTAAGAGGTTAGCCAATGGCTTTGCCAACTTCGAATAACCTTCAATGAATCTACGATAATATCCTGTTAATCCCAAAAATTGACGGATTCCTTTCACATTCTTCGGTCTTGGAAATTCTCTTACGGCAATTACTTTTTTCGGATCGAGTTTCAAATCATCTCCACTGATGACATCACCACGATTAACTACTTCGCGTTTTAAAAATTCACATTTATCCGGTTGTAACGTCATATTAGCCTTTCTTAGTCGATCGAACAACTTTTCGCATTTTTCGTTGTGTTCCTCGAGGGTTTTCGCGTAAATGACTATATCGTCGAGATATACAAAGATTTCGCGACCCTGCAACCCTGATAACACTAAATCCATCGCTCTTTGAAACGTCGGAGATGCATTTTTGAGTCCCATCGGCATTCGTACGTACTCGTAATGACCGTAGGGTATCGTAAATGCTGTTTTATGACAATCATCGGGGTGCATTTTGATCTGGTAGAACCCGGAGGCCAGGTCAAACACTGAGAAATAACGCGCTCCTCCGAGTTAATCTAAGATATCTACTATATTCGGCAAAGGGTAAGCGTCGCTTATTGTTGTCTCGTTCAGCGCTCTGAAATCGAGAACTACTCTCCACTTTCTATTTCCTTTCGAATCGAGTTTTTCGGTACCACCCATAAAGGTGTATTATACGGAGATGATAATTCACAAATAAATCCTGCTGCTAAAAATTCGTCTATCTGTTTTCTAATTTCCTCTTTATGGACTTCAGGGAATCTATATTGTTTCGAGTTTACTGGGAAATCATCCGTGGTATGGATTCTATGCATTACTACGTCAGTAGCGTCCAATGGCTCGCCTGGCAAGTGAAATCTATCGGCGGTTTTTGCTATCATCTTTTTAAAAGAATCGCTTTCTGTTTTATCCAAATGCTCTAATCTAAGCGATTCTATAACTCTTTCGCTTCTATTTTCATTTGACATCGTGGCTCCAAAAGAAAAACAATCGCAATCGACAAGAAATCTCTCAGCTATTAATGTCTCTAAGTACTCGTGAGCCGAGGTTGCTCTTTTCGCGAGGCTCGAACCCTCGGCGCAGGTACACACGGAATTCTCGCTGACTCCACTAACGTTTCGGCTTCCTCCGCTATTTAAAGAGTTTACTGCGGTATTGCCGGAACGAAAAAGAAATAACAACATATACAAAACGAATGAAATAAATCTCTGGTCATAACGCGGTTGAGAATTTTTCCTTTTCTCACTATTTTCCTTTTTTTAGGCGATCACTATAACAATAGGCAAAGAGTGCCTATTGAAATGACCTGCGAGGCCTCTTCACACAGCTTTCGATGGGGATTCTGGACAGCGTATGCTCCAAAAAATGTAGTTTTTTAACATTTACTTCAGTGTACCTGCAACATCATGCGTAGTTAATTTGAAGTGACTCCAATGACTCGAAATATTTTTTTTTGCCTGCGGTTTAATAAAAATACCTTTATTACTGAATTTAACTTCTTAGACGTCCGTATCACGGTGTAACGTTGGACAGTGCAAAGCAATTTTTCTCTTCTTCGCAGGAATGATGTATCATACTTCACCATTGTGCACATACATTTTGAAGCCACTGCGAAGCATTTGAATATTTGCTTAACAAAAAAAATCCATTTTTGCTTCGACAAGTGTCCGTACGGTGTTGTAATTTTGGACTGTGCGAACCAATTTTTCTCTTCTTCACAGGAATGATGTATCATATCTTCACCATTGTGCACATACATTTTGGAGCCCCTGCGAAGCATTTGAATATTTGCTTAACAAAAAAATCAATTTTTGCTTTGACAAGTATCGATACGGTGCTGTAACTTTGGACTGTGCGTAGCAATTTTTAGGCACTCACTATAACAATAGGCAAACAGTGCCTATTAACATGACCATCCGTTGCTCTTCGGAGTCTGTCGAAGGGGTTACTCCGCAGCGCATACTCCAAAAGTTTTTATTTTTCACTATTTGCTTCGGTATATTTCCAATATCATGCGTAGTTACTTTGAAGTGACTGCGATGAATGGAAATATTTTTTTTAGCCTGCGGTGCAATGAAAACAACTTTTTAGCTGAATTTTTCTTCTCGGACGTCCGAATCACACTGTATCTTTAGATGGTGCGAACCAATTTTGTTCTCCTTCGCAGGGTTTGTTTATTACATTATTTCCAGTATGCACATCACTTTTAAAACCAATCTGAGACCTTTAAGTATTTTTTCTAAAAAATTATTGTCCGCAATTTGCATTTGCCTTCGGTCAAATGTCCGTACGGTGCCATCATAATAAACTGTTGTACCCCGAATTATTTTTCGAAGGATAATTCGACAAATTCGAAATATAAAGGAATAAATAATAGCACCCGAAAGAATATCGCTTCACAATATTCTTTCATAAATCCACCGAGTCGCGAAACCGACACGTGTAGGAATTTGCCAAGTAAGTATCAGATGATGCCGATTCCTATGCCCATATATGGATACGGTAATGCAAACGCATCAAAATCAACCTCGCGGATAGTAACCGGGTAATTGCCAGTCTTAACTCGACTTTTGAATTCACCGGTTGGTCTCGGAGTTAGGCTCACGTTAGAAAAGAATATTAAAACTGTAACGGGACTTTGTACAATTTAATCAAGAAAACGAAATTCATTCTTTGAATTCAATAAATACTGAATCTCGTTTGTAATCGCAAACTTGAGTTTCAACTCTTCATTTGGCAACGATCCCTTCAATTAAATAAAATTATTTCGTTGCGTCGACGACACAACAAAACTCTACGAACCAATTTTTTTCTCCTTCACAGGATCATTTTGTTTTATCAAAAGCACTATGCACAGCAAATTTGGAGACAATCCTACATCTCTAACTTTTTATTCATCACAATTTTCCATAAAAAAATTATTTTCTCACATCTGATGTCCGTACGGTGCTCCAATTAAGAATCCTGGAAACCAATTCTTTTCTCTTTCGCAACAATATTTCATTACATCGAAAACACTATTCACAACAAATTTTGAGTCATTCTGACAAATATAATTTTAATTATAAAATAATTCAAAAACAGTGGTTATAACAAGATTTGCATGAAAGGTTATGTTATTTGGATTTGGCAAAAATCCATTTTACATTATATTAAAAAAAAACTTCGGTTGTGAAAAACAAAACACGAAATATCATACACAGATTCACAAATGTTTGCGTTTTTTATTTTGAAAATAATATATTATCACCGAAAATCATTTGCAATATTTTACCATACTTTATTCACATTCGTAATAAAAATGATAAATTTCACGTATTCACTGAGAAAATTGCTTGTAAACTCATAAAAAAGATTCATCGAATATCCAAAATAATTACAATTTCCCAAATAGAACTAAAAAAAGTCGCGAGTATATCTTTTTTCGTTTTATTCTATCTCTCAAACTTTGGAAGCAGATGACAATTTCGTAGCAGACGATACACAGATGCTCATACGTCGCGGCGCGCGTACTCTATGGCGGGATGATTTTCAAATAAAAAAAAATCAACATCTCGTTTCAATCTTTGTTCGTATTTTAGTCAAATACAAATTGATTCTACGCGGTATAGCGCAGATAAAAAGTGAGCAATCATAAAAAAAATAATTTTCTAGCCTTCGACCGTCGAAGATCCATCGCAGTCGAAATCTGTGTCAATTATGTTCACCTGATTTATTCGTTTACAGTTGATAAAAAAAACTGCTAATTTTTTTCTGGAAACGTATTTTTTCCTCTTCAAAACAAGACAAGATAAGAGTCGATATCAATTTTCGCTGCCGAGGTATGATTCTTTTTAAGCAAAGACTAATTTCACAAATTTTCGTCAAAAAATGAATCGTTTTTTCAAATTTCTCGAAAATGCCGTCTCTAATCCTTTCCTCCCGTAAAAATCGACCGTCGAAGATTCATCGCATTCGAAATCCCTGTCAATTGTGTTCGTTGGATTTATTCGTTTAAAGTTGATAAAAAAACTGCTAATGATTATTCTATCGACGTATTTCCAACGATTTTTCAAATTTTTTTCTAATTTTCGTTGAAAAACGATTTTTTTTTCATATTCTCACGTCTTGAAAAGTTTTTTTTCGCGAAAAAAACAATTGTACTCTTAAAGAACAATTTAAAACAATTATTTATCGACAGAGTAAAAAACACTGAATTTGTCGATTGTATGAGTTTTTCCGGACCGAGCAACTTATCCTTTTTTGTAATTAAATGAAATAAAAAAAATATTCTATAAAAATATAAAAATATATAATAAAATTATAAAAAAATGTTGTAAGCGACGATAAATATCAATAAAATTTCAATGAAAATCACGAAGAATAGCAAAATTCTTGAACTTCTCTTCTACAATGCTTTGGTCTTCTACAGAAACAATAACTAACTAATTCCATCTGTTATGGGGATGAAAAAAAAACATTGAAGGGAAAGGATTTAAAGGGGATATTTGACCTGAATGCTAAATGGTAATCGTGTTGGTGTTGGTACATGTTTTGTGTGTTTGTTTTATATTCATTAAATCTGGTCATAAGTTTTAAGCCAATAAAACGACTTCACTAGACATGATTGATTCGTTAAATTGATTTGTTCAAGTTCTACGCGATGCAATTCGTTATATTTGTCTCGTGTCTCAATATTTGACAATTTATCGTCAAACAAAAAGGAAATATCCGTCGTGAACAATAATAATCAATTAGTCTAAAATAGTAATTTTTTTATTCGACGAAGGTTCAACACTATGAATCAATTTACGTAATTGATAAATGTTTTTCCCTCATACCTGCGTTCGAAATGAAACGCCGAGCGGGACGTATAAACATACTTCATCCGTAGCGCATAGCGTGAAGTGTAAATACACTCGATGCGGAGCGCGTAGCGCGACGTGTACCCCTGTGAGTGCCTTAAAAAATGTCCCTTCGGGACATTTTTCGGGGGTTTTGGGGGGCGGAGCCCACCAACAAGAGCATCTGCGCCCGCAGGGCGCTGAGACGCTTGTTTACACCTTCGCTCTTATCGAGCTGCCGTCCAAACACATCGACACTCATCTTGCAAATGTTCAAAATCTCTATAGGCGGTGAGTTAATATATTATCTGGGGCTCCCGTAGTTCCTCTATAATTGACATAATTTCGTTTCTATGAGAGGAGTTGCCAGCTGTTTGTGATGCCAAGAGTAGACGAAGCCGATTCACTAGCTCGTTTGGATCATCCCAATAAACATAATCCACTTTGACATCTTTTTGCGCAACTTTATATTGAGATATACCTTTTCCGGTGTATTCAACATCATTTAGAATTTTTGCGATATAATTAGTGAATTTGAAAGATTTATTCATGCGGATCGCTTCTCTATTTTTGTAATACTTCTTGTGCGCATTTGTTCTGATAATTATATACTTATAATTTTTCATATCATCAACGCTAATATAAGCAACATTGGGTTGTTTTTTAAACAATAGTTCAATGAGTCCAATAGTTTTTCCATAGCTTGCACCCCCTATTTCTATAGAAGTAGCGTTGAAATTTATCGGCGAGTCTCCTATCATTAACCTATTATTAGCAAGATTTCGCACTCCATAAGAAATATCTAAATCGGACGTTCTATTTGATTGTAACAATGCGAGATATTCATTTATTAATTCATCTACTTCAGCGTTTGTCTGCATGATTTTATTATCATCGTCATCGCTTATAATGTCCTCAGTATCGTTGCCTGTTGCTGACTTAAACGAAGCATCTTGCTCCTCATCATCGCTGTCGATAAATTCACGTTTCACTATTCCACTCGTTCCAGCTCTTTCGACAATATTATCTCTAGCCGCATCATCATCATCATCATCATCATTTATTTCTTCCTTAATTTTATCTCTAATTTCATCCTTAATTTCATTCTTAATTTCCTCTTTAATTTCTTTCTTCACAAGTGCCGTATCGCGATTTTTACTTGTGTGAGACACGTTCACTAATTTTTCCAAAGGATTCACGAGTGGTTTGAAGACTTCTTGCATCGCCTGGTCATTGGCCTCGCGACCAGTTTTCAACATTTTATGTTTCCGTCGAATTGCATCGCTGGCTTTGACGATTTTACGCAAAACGTTTTGTTCTCTAGAAATATTTTCACTCTTCATGTTGCCGCAGCTGAGTCGCGGATACTACTGTTGCAAGACCAGCTAGTAATAGAATATTTATTACTTATCGATGCACGCGAAACAGTCAAACCCTTTCCTATATCTACCTCGATCAAGATCACTATCCTTGCCAATCATAATAAATCCATACTTATCGGCCCAGCATGCCGAGCATAAATTTTTGAACTCAGCGTAAGGCATATCGGTGTTTACATGATCATTGTATATATGCTTGAGATTCATCTCATCTTGCTTAAATAGTACTAGGAGGTTGGCATTATCACGAACGAGATGCTTTGGAATGCGTGCATATGTCTGACAGAGATAGAATGAATCAATGTGCTCGTGTCTACCCATTGAAAAATATGCTCGAATATTATCCTGTTTCTCACATGCTACATCATCGAAAATAAATATTGAGTTCGGTCGAGCCTCGCTTGGTGGCACCACTTGTTCATTCTCGTTGAAGGGAAAATATTCAACACCGTCCACAGACTCAAGCAGTTTTTCTAATAACTTATACTTTGGCTGCTTAAGAGATTTCGAGTATATATAAATATTTTCGAATCGCAATCCATTGGGGTGAGTGATGAGCGTGAGCAACGCATTAGTTTTGCCGCAATTCGATGGCCCGCAGAACACTGCACGAACGGTATTTGGTAATAAATTACCATGACGTTTCGCGATCTTTTCCTTCTGCGCAAACTGATCAAAATTGATCACAGGTAAATTCGTGGATTGTGTCTTGAACTTCATCCCGATGCAGACTAACAGGAAACCTTATAAATAATCGTTTATATATATAAATTTCCTCAGTAGCTCATGAGTCTTTCGATGGAGAAGATCGCGAGGAAACGCAGTAAAAAGGGTAGTAAAGGCTTGGTTAACAGACTTATCAATAATCTCCCTGTTGAATTATATCTGCCCGGTTATCAGTATTGCGGGCCTGGAACAAAGCTAGCGAAACGTCTTGCACGGGGCGATCCGGGAATTAACCCGCTCGACGCGGCCTGTAAGGATCACGATATCGCTTATTCGAAAAATCGAGAAAATTCGCTGCTCGAAGCGCTGCGGACAAGGTATTGGCCGAGCGTGCTTGGAAACGCTTGAGCGCCGCTGACGCTAGTGTAGGTGAGAAAGCTGCCGCGTGGGCCGTGACAAACATAATGAGAGCGAAACGAAAATTTGGTATGGGCTCGAGGAAAATTAACAACGTTGGACTCGGAAAGATAATTGGAGCTGCTAAGAAAGCGATGATTCATAGTAATGATTCACGCGTAATCATTAAATTAGCTCTTAAGGGTGCTCGCGAAGCTTTGAAAAATGCAGGAGGCAAACGTAAAGTACTCACACCCCGAGTACTACCTGTACCGAGAGAAATAGGTGGTTTTCTGCCATTTCTCGTGCCCATTTTCGCGGGACTTAGTGCCGCTGGGGCATTGTCCGGTGGTGCGGGCAGTATAGCTAAAGCTGTTATCGCTGCTCAGGCGGCAAAACGACGATTGGAGGAGAATAAGCGACATAATCAAACGATGGAGGCTATTGCGTTGGGCAAAGGCTTGCATCTAAAGCCCTACAAAAAAGGTTTCGGTCTTCATATTGCGACAAAAAACGGAAAGTGATGCTACCACACCGAGCACTAACTGACACCGACCTATTAAAGTATGCAAAAATTATGGAAATTCCACACTTTCGCGGAGTTTTTATGCGAAATGGTTTACCGAAGAGTGGTCCATTCAAACAGGAGTCCGCAATTGTCAATCTGGATGATAACAATGGAGCTGGTACACACTGGGTCGCATACAAAAATATTCATAACAATGTTATATACTTGATAGTTTCGGCGATCTTCAACCACCGACAGAATTTGTCAGTTATGTGGGTGTTGGTAGCGTGAAATATAACTATAAACAATATCAGACATATGATACAGTAGAATGCGGGCATTTATGCCTGAAATTTCTTTGCAATCAACTGAATCGCAAAGAAAAATATTGTCTATATAACCACTAACCACGATGCTTCACACTCAGTTCTATATCAGCCCGCATCATGAATGATACTCTTACATTAACCATATCTGGAACTTCTTCCATTCTCGAAGCTCAATATTTTCCTCCTATTGAACTTTCCGCGGATAAAAACTATGCTCTAGTACTGGTTGAATTGCTAACCTTCAACTCAATTCCCAATATAGAAATTGATAATAATAAACTTCACATTGGCGGAGAAGTAATAAGTATTCCGACTGGTAGCTATAAAATTGAGGATATTGAGAATTATTTGAAGCCCATCCTGATTGGAAAGAATATTAACATCGATATTGAACCAAATAATAATACTTTACGCAGTGAAATTAGGTGTGATCACGATATAGATTTCACACCTGAAGATTCTATTGGTCGGTTACTAGGATTCACACAGCGTATCTTGCCAGCTAATAAAAACCACGAGTCCGATCTTCCTGTAGCCATTCTCAAAGTGAACGCTTTGAGAGTTGAATGTAGTCTTACAACCGGCGCTTATATCAACGAGCGAAAAGTACATACTATTCACGAATTCTTCCCATTTGTCCCGCCGGGATATAAAATTATCGAAGTTCCATCACACGTCATTTATCTCCCTATTCTCCACAAGATAATTGATCATATTCAACTGCGAATCGTAGGCCAGGACGGGAATTTAGTTAATTTCCGCGGGGAAGTGATAACAATTCGGTTGCATATTAAATCCCAATAATAATAATAATGGCGATAGTTTTTAACCGGAAGCCTGCCAATTATAATAAGCCGTCGTGTGCGAGGCAGATCAGTCATCGACTAGCTCCCAAGGTGCTAACACATCAGAACATCCAACTTCTAAAAAGTCTGGGTCTCAAGGTCAAGCAACGCGGAAAACAATTGTAAAACGATATTTACTCCGTGTATTTTGTATCTGCTGCCGGCGAATACGATGGACGAGGAAATAGTGAATATTCAAACACCCATCATCTTTGGTGAATCCATAACACACTGCGAGATTCATGCTCATCAGCCTTACCCGTCATCATCTTTCAACAACAGTCATGAGATACGTATTGCAGTTCAACATCAAGATCTCAGCTTGCTTCCGAGCAAGAGTTCGCTTCGCATAAGTGGAAAGCTCATGAAAGGTGATGGATCCGCGGCGGCTACTTCTACAACTCTCGTGAACAATGCAATTTGTCATTTTTTTGAGGAAGCTCGATATGAACTGAATGGTATCGAAATCGATCGAATCAAAAATGTTGGTCTCACCAATCTGATGAAAGGATTTGCATCTCTACGTCACAGTCAAACTTCAGTAATGGAAAACACCGGTTGGCTCGATGTCGAAGAAACAAAATCTCTAACTAATTCGGGTTACTTTGATGTCTGCATACCGCTCAGCTTCATATTTGGCTTCGCTGACGATTATCATAAGATTGTCATCAATGCCAAACATGAGTTGATTCTCGCTCGATCAAAAAATGATCTCAATGCAGTTATTCAAACGGCAGCGGAAGAATTTAAAATTGCTCTACATAAAGTAGAATGGCTTGTACCATATGTGTCAATTTCCGATCAGCGGAAAATACGACTACTGAATTTCATAGCCAAAGATGCTCCAATCCCCATGAGCTTTCGTACATGGGAATTGTACGAGTATCCCCTACTCCCACAACTACGAAGCATGTGTGGACCGTTAAGACATCTTCAATGCTCCATGCATGGTAGGTGTAATGCTACTTCGGGATCAGCACGGAGATGTGCGGGTAACCGATCCCACAGGAGATGAATTTGCGTTCCCCAATATTTGAGAAGCTTAGACTTTGAAATAGTTTTCAGTTCTGCCTTAGATAGCTCCCACGGATTTTTAACATTGCCACTCTAAAAACAAAATGCTTTATCTAAGAATATATTCTTAGCTCTAAGAAATATATTCTTAGCTCTAAGAAATATATTCTTGTCTCAAGCATATTTATCCATAGAGCTAAGAATATATTCTTAGACTAAGCATTTTGTTTTTAGAGTGGCACATCACGAGCATAGCGATCGTTGTATTCATCTTGCCGTTCAATTGCAGACTAAACTATAAACGTTGCCCATCGAGAATTTTTTTCTTTAAATATTCAGTGAAATGCATACACAATGTTTTGTTTTGTGACGTATTTTTCTTCTACGGAAATTCTAACGCAAACTCGGTAAATAAAATAAATAAAAAAAAACAAAAATCGAAAAGCTCAAACCAAACGGGAGCAAAACGCGAACGAAACTCACGTCACCTTCGGCCGTCCACCCTCGCGGATGCATCGGCGTCCCGGTGGGCGCCAGTTAATTTTGTTTCGCCGGTATTAACAACCGGACTCGATCTGGAGGCAGTGGAGCGTCCGCCCTCCGAAGGATAATTTTTGTTTCGCCGGAATTATCAAACCGGACTGAGCTGGAGGTCGGTGGAGCGACGACCTCCGCAACGAGAAAACGAAAACGAACGAAAACGTTACGAGAACTAACGCCGACGTATTCGCGAAAGCAAACGGTTGCGGAAATGCACGGTTGCTCAGGATGCGGGTTGTGGTAGAGGGTCGCGATCCTTAGCCAATAAAATAACGAACGGTAACGAAACAACAAAAAAATCGGACTCTCGAGCCCTTGCGAGCGAGAGAATAATTTTCTTATTGACTATAAGTGACGGGAACGCACGCGAGTGCACCGAAAACGCTCAGCTGATCGAACGATCGAAGCGAGCTAACGAGAACGTAGTAATAACGGATCTATAAGCGATCGATAAATTCTTGTAATTCAAAAACTCACCGAAACTTCCTATTAATCCTAGACTGAGCGGGAACCGGTATCTCACGATACACCGAGAACTGAAACACTATCACCGTGCACAAGGAGCATTATTTCTAATGCTTCACTCACGCACGGGATCGCGAAGAATTTATTACAAAATTCTTTCGCGACACTCAACTCACAAACTCGAGCGATAGCCGGAACGAGAACGAGAAACTGACAGCTAGGCCACACTGTGTGCGCGAGAGAGATAGTCTCACTCGAGCGCGCGAACAATAGGCCGAACGTCAACACGGGAGCGCGAGAGAAGTCCGAGGTACCTCGAGGGCGTCTCTCGGCAGACTGATTTGCCTATCACACTATCTCGACGAATTTTGATTATTATTTCGGAGATCGCGATCGATAGCTACTGCCCTCTCAACTATTTCGCTACGTTATCGATACGAGACTCGAAATTCTTAGCGGTAATCGGGGATCTAAAAGGAATCTTCGCAATCGTTACCCCTAGTCAATGCGGGCGAACAAGGCACTCACCTCGACAAACAAAACCGCGGCAAGGTGCTCCAACCTTGCCCGGGACTCAAACCAAATCTCCGCCTGTTCTTCCACGCATTGCACTATGTCGCGGGGTGCCGGGTTTGCACCGGACTTTGCCGTCTTGCAACTACACCTTGTCGGGACTTTCCTTTACTCGGGCTTTTAATTCTTCGTGATTCACCACCGAGTAAAGTCAAGTACGCCGACCTACTAAACTTAACTGAACAAAACTGAAGCTAATCAATCAACTAAATTCATAAAATAACTGCAAAACAAAATAAATCAAAACAAAATAAACAAATGCATCGAACTAAATTCATAGAGTAACTGCAAAAAAAAATATCTTGAATCGAAAACATGCGGGAACAAAACCGTAATGCGAAAGTTAGTGAGAGGCAGCAAAACCGGAACTATAACAGCAAGAATTGATATCTGTAGAAAATTGTACTTCTTGTGTTATTTGTGACGCTGATTGAAAAAATCACGTCACAGTTTATATAAGTTTTCCCCCTATAATAAATTCTGAGAACAACGATCCGATTGATTGCTCATGCTTTGGATGTGAATGTTTTGTTTATAAATTTTTATCACCGTAATAAATATAAAAGGGTGCGTAAAGAACAAGGGTCTGACTCACGATGCATTCATTAGCTATGACTGCTCTATTCAGTCATAAATTTTCAGGAGTGACAAGTGGCGAAAAGGACTTGGAGTGGTTGTATATATTGTAGTCTAAACAACCACTTAATGACCGATCTTGGAGTATCAGCAAGGGATACATTCCGAGAAAAAATGTCAACCGCCCACCCACCCACCCTAGACGCCCCACCCCCCTCCCCCACCACCCACCTGTCACTCACCGATTCGAAAAACTTAAAAAATGTCAACCACCCACCCACCACCCACCTCCCACCATCCACCTGGCTAACCCACCTGTCACTCATCGATTTGAAAAACTTTAAAAATGTCAACCACCCACCCACCCACCCACCACCCAACTCCCACATACCTGCCACCCACACCCACCCATCACTCACCGATTCACTAAATACAATAAAATGCCAACCACCCACGCACCACCCTCTTTAACTTAAACTTGGTTAACTTGGCTCCCGAGACCGCTCCGGGACGTAACACGGTGTTACGTCCCGTAAAAATTCATAAAATTGGATTAATTAAAGTTCATCAATAAATAAATAATCTTAATAATTAAGTAGTGATTTAGTTATAATAAGATAATAAAAGGAAAGAACAGAGATATAATAGGCAAAGAGAGCATGAGAACAATAAATAAGGGAAAAGTTAATAACGGAATTTCAGGAATACTAACACCGGAAATATCGGAATAAAGAACAGGAGTACAGTTACAATCAGGTAGACAGGAAAAAGAAAGAAAAAGAATTGGATATAGAGAAACTCGAGAATAAAGAGATAAGAAAACATATGTATGGCACGCGAATATATGCGTCGATACAGCTCCCGCTTGAACGGTGCGTAGCGCGAGGGGGGTAACGTCTAGATTGCCCGTCGACGGTATTGAGAGCAGCATCTCACGGACAGCAAATGTATCGATATCGATAGATGGATTTAAACGCTGGAAAAGGCGGAAAATGGTGAAATAACAGAGAAAACGCAAAGGAATGAGTTAATCGAGAGTGAATTATTGGAAGAAATACGTAAATAATGAATAATCAATAATTAAACAAATAATAACTAATCAGGGGGAAATAAAATAACCAAAAATAATAAGCAAGAAGTAAAATAGATTAAAAATGGGAAAATAGAAATGTTGAATACGAGAAGTAAAATTGTCAAAATAAACAAACAGGGAAAAGATTGAAAGGATTATTGAAATTGGAAATGATGAATCAAGTAAAAATCAACGTAAAAATACCATTTAAATTTCTATGAAAAGCTCAAGAATTCGTAAAGAAGATCGCAGAAAGGAAGAAAAGCAAATTTAATAATATTGTATAACCAGAGAAATAATTAACAAATCCAACGCAGACAATTTTTTAATATTTTTTAATTCCATTTTTTTGATAGAGCTATTCAATTGTTAATTCCAACTGTTTCAATATAAGTTAACGTCAAGTGAGGAGAGTGCAATGTAGAGAGAGAGAGAGAGAGAGAAAAGGATAGAAATTGTCCGCGTACGACCATTGGTCGCGCGTGAAGACTGAGACGGAGATAAATTAGAAGAAGAAAGAGAGAGATGACCACGTGAGCAGAGTGTCCGGAGTAGAACGAGAGTAATTAAAGACTCTCTTCATTTCATTGGATAATTCATTTCGCCGAATGCACTCGACGCCCTATCCCGAGTTTATTTCCGAAAGGTTAGGCTCAAAACGGGGCAAAATTACCGATAAAGCGTCACATCTGAAAAACGTGTAAAGGAAGGGTTCTCTACTCTTCTTGACCGAGAGAAAATTGCTAATCGGGACGTAACAAAATTTGGGGGCTCGTCCGGGATCATAGAGTGCATAACGCATAAAATCAAACTTTATATAAAAATCGTTAGTAAAAATAAATTGTTATGTTAAATTCGTCACAAACAGAGATGAGAATAACAATGAGCATCAATGCCTTCAACGCGCTCACAAGTTAAACTTTCTGATAAAGTTATACACGATTACCCAAAGGAGCGGAAAATACGAGTACAGAAAAAATGAACAGAGGAAGTCAATAAAGTAACAAAATTCACTAACACTTCGGAAATCAACGATCCAAGTGGACCTACCACATCCACACCTATTTCCATCGAGTCGTTGGTAAATGTAGAGCTGATAGAAACAATAGTAGACGTACATGTAGAAGGAGGAGATAACCGGAGAGAAAAACAATCTGGAGAAGATAGTATTGATCGCATTGGTCAAATCAGAAAAGATTTGACAACTTTATATCAGGGGGATGTGTTCGGGATTCCGTGTCGCAAAGCAGCGGCACGAGCGACTCTCCTCGCAGCGCGAACGATCCGTTGCGCGGCAGCACCTCACGGGCGCAGCCGGCTGGCAACGCGAGGCATCGTGGAAGGATCTAGAATCGACCACGATGTTCTCGCAACGGCTCGCCGGCCGGCGGCAGCCATCTTTGCTCATTAGTATTCATCGATACGTGCCACGCGCTACATCGCTGCTGATCGTTTTCAATATACTTCGTCTTTCACGCGCTCGATTACAATGTAATCGCACTCACTAAATTCAGGAGAACTCATTCTCAACGGTTGTCGCACCGGGCGCAATCGCAAATCTATAGTGCATCCTCATTTGAACGATCTCATTCTCACCACGTGGACTCGCCAAACTCGTGGATGCAATCGTGCACTCATCGGCGCGATCTCAACGTTGTCCGCGGCAAATTAATATAATTTCGTCGCGGCATCGTTTTAGTGTAAATCTCATCTTAATAGTGTAATTTAATTTTGTAGACGTTCTCAACAATATTTTAGTGATTGACTCTCACTGTTTAATCATTGACATTGATCTCATTTCACTCGTTGACTGTGCACCGCAATATTCAGTGACATTCCTTAATTTTACATCAAATAAAGACGTGTGTTTTTTGTTCACATTTTTTCACGAAAAGTGTCGGAACTTTTATTTAACACCCTTTGTCACGATCATCCTACATCCCGGCAAAACTTTCGGCATTTCTCAAACAGGATGAAATAGAGGAATTAGAGTCTCAAGTAGAAGAACAATCTTCAACTAACGAAAATTCAGAGTTTGCAAATTCATTCGTTTCAGCAGAAGGTCCACCTACACCAAGGGTGCATAGAGACGGACGAATTGTCACACCGTTGAGATCGAGATGCTCAGGGACAAGTGCGAAATCAGGGAATAGGAGAATTGTTGTTAAACCTTGTTAGTAGTAGTGTACAGCTATAGGGAGACAGGATTTACCCCCACCACGCGACCACTGGCGCCAACCCCCCACCACCGCCGTCTACCCCCACCCTCTCCCCCACCCCACTGTCTGGCCCCACTCCTTCCCCCACCCCCATAGGGCCCCTTAAGCCACGCCCCCTTATTTATAGGGAGCCAATGAGAGAGAGGCTGTGAAAATCTCTGGGCCGTGATTGGTCGTCGCATTTTCAGCGAGCCATGATTGGTTGTCTGGAAAGTCCCCGAGCTCTTATTGGTCGAATGATTTTTCAATGGCGCCCTCTATATATTTTCATCGTTTTTCTGAACTAATATTATTCCAGTAAATTTGCAGCGTTCTGATTGGTTGTCCAATTTCTCCTGGTGCCCTCTAGGAATTATCGGTAGTTTTGAATACTAATACTATTCTCTAGTCGGTAAATTAGTTTTCGTCCTCTATTATCCTAATGGTAATACCGTACCGACAAATAAAAAAAACATTTACAAAAGTATTGTTGTTTATTTAATTTTCTTGTATTGACATTTTACAATTTTCTAGGTTTTACAATTTTTAAAAATCAGTGGTCTTGAGTGATGTGTCAAGGGTCACGGTAGAGTCGGTGGACGGCAGTGGTGTATCTTGCTGGCGCTCGGGCTTCGGTGTACGCAGTAATACCTTCTCAGGTTGGTCCGGC
Organism: Cryptus viduatorius; assembly: GCA_964006125.1. NCBI lineage: Eukaryota > Metazoa > Arthropoda > Insecta > Hymenoptera > Ichneumonidae > Cryptus > Cryptus viduatorius. Next base: position 7,667,064 of record OZ023225.1, on the reverse strand, counting down.
GATGCTATTGACTCTTGTTCTATGACCTCCTGTAGACAGTCGGGGCATTCTCTCTGTTGCGGTGGATACCCTTCGAGCCGTATCTTTAGATCCTTGGGCGCCCAATGTTTATTACAGGCTCTGTATGATGCAACCTCGGGGTCCAGTCGAATATGTTCAGGTAGTTTTGACCACAGGATGTCGATGTATTCGCTCCAGTGCCTCAGTAGCAAGGGTTTGGGAATGTACTCGAGCTCCTCCGGTAGGAGTTCCCAGGGATCCTTGCCACAGTCGATGACTAGTATGCCACTGATGATCTCCATTTTAGCGAGGTTGTTGACGTTGCCACGAATCGTTGTCAAGTGTGCTTTCTCGTGTGGAGTGATCGTCTTTTATATCTGCCGATGGTGGTGGTGGTGGTGGGGGAGCTCGTGTGTCGACGATGAAGATGAGATGAAAACTTTTTCTATATTTTCTCCTTCTATTCGTTTATTTACAGGTGACAACCGAAACGGGCTGTACATGTTTGTATACACCGTGATGTACAGTCATTACCGTTGCCTTTTAAAAGTCTTTTTTGGCGGATGTTTGAGAGGCTTCGTCTTTTATGTTTCACATATCGTAGATTCTTGTAGTAACGTCGTACAATATTGTCGTTTTTCACCTTATTAGCCGAGAATAGCCTGCAAAAAGCAGCAAGGTTGTAGCCCCGAGACATATAGTCAAGAAACATAACACAATATTCTCCACACACTCGAGACTTGATACACTGTAGGGGTTTGGTGCTCCACTCGTAGCTCGTGGTATTTCGTCGCAGTCGATTGCGATGTTGGTGGACAAGTGGAGGCAGTCCGTAACTGTCGAAGAAGATCCCTTGACCATTGTTGTCGACGTATATGGCTACCCAATGAGTTCCTGTTTTCGTATGATCGTCGGTGTTGGCGACGATGGCTGTGTCTAGACCAGCGACTCGGGATGCGATCGGCGGGGAAGACTCCTTTCGTCTGTGCTGAGACATGTCGTAGAGCCTCCAGTACTTCTAGGCTGTTCATTGTAGATGCTGCCTGTGCGAGAGTGGGGGCGACGTCTCCGTGAATGCTGATGATGATGATGATACTGATGAGGGTTACGGGGGACGGTAGGCGTTGGTTGGCGCTTTGGTGGTGGTGGTGGCGAGAGTTGTTTATTACGGTAAAGGGCAACTATTTCACCCTCCGCAGGTACCGTGGCGTCGCAGGTGTTCGTCGTAGCACTGCTGTCACTGCTCGAAGGCGCTGGGACTATATAGTCTCCCACGCTCGAACCTTGATCTGTATCGGTCGGAATGTCGATATGTATTGCTTTTCTCGGCATATCGTTTGACCGATCTTTTCGTTGCACGGCGTCCACTGGTTCCGAGTAAACGGCATTCTCCTTATCCAAAATCTGAGTCCGAAGCCAACGTTTAATTTTCCCCACGTTGTTTAATGCACACTTTGCGGCGTCTTCCTTTGGCACGTCATGATATATGCACCAAGTGTCGTACTTCGGCATGTTCTTGAAGCTAGGTCTCTCGTAATCTTCGAGGTTGACTATGTCGCGCCCCAGCACGTCACGTAGAATTTCCGCTTTTTGTACACCTCTCGTGTATATGCGAAGTGCGTATCGGCACATGGCTTTTAGTGCCACGTATACTTTTGGTAATGGTGTATCACCGTCAACCCACTCTATGCCGTGATGAAAGGACGTTAGACGATTATTACTCGCGCGTACTTCTTTAGGTAGTTCACCAAAATCGTATGGCGAGTCGATAACCCAATATGATCACCCTGTATCGTTGTAACGGCGATCTCCTTAGGAAGAAACTCTCCATGCTTGCCGTATAGCGCTTGAATATCAACTATTGCGTCCATGCTGAAGGCGTGAGACGAAATGATGTCGAATGCTTGCTCGTAGCCGGTCTTAAATACGTTTCGACTATACGTATAGCGCCCTCGCCGGGGAATGCGTGATCACGCGGTATGCAGCGGAGAAGGGATGGAGTGCTCAAGCACTAAAATCCGTGATCACTTGACGAGCCGAATCAATGTCAATAACATTGTCATACTCGGCGTAGACAATACAGTTTATTGTAGATGAAAGGGGTTTAGCGAAACGTACTTCGATTGTCACGGTACCGTGTTTAACGAGATTCCAGTGGGTGAAACAGTTTGCGGATAGATCTTGCGTCAAGTCAAAGGCGAACAGACAATAATCTTTTGCGTAAGCGCTACGTGAAATGTCTATGCCGTCGTTTTGAAAATGTATACCTGTGCCTGAAAAAAAGGTATGGTAGCATTCGATCCACGTTTTGTTTGTCTCAAACTCCGGTTGCAGCGGCTTTCCAGGTATCTGTTGACCGTCAACGTACAGCGATAGAAAATTTATCGAATAATTTTGAAAGTTTAAAGGATTTGACGTTTTATCGCCGTTGAAAGCTTTGTTGCTAACAAAACCGAGTATTATGCGCTTCGGTAATTGGCCGAGTATTACATTGTCCAGTGTATCGCCAGCGACGCCACTATGCATGGTAAACGACTTAACCTTCACACGCGTTATAGGATATTTCGCTGTTGTTTTAGCCAGCGTCTGTGCATGGGCTATAAGTACTCCTGGATTGATTTTAGCTCGTCTTATCAGCAGTGTTGTATCGTGAATTAATATCTTGTGTGTAACATCTTTTGATGGCGATTCCATAAGACAAAAAGCGTCTTTCGAGCGTACGAGACGTAGTCCTACTTCCACGCCGTTCAGCAAAAATTTGTCTTGATTGAATACATCGCAGTGAAGATGGCCAATCATATCCAAGGTCCGGCCTCCTTTGACAAAACTGGCTCTCGCGTCTTGGCCGGCGTTGCACGGACTTGCGCCCGGCAACAACTCGAAACCGCCTGCAGTATCGGCATACCACAAAGCCGTAGTCAGATGCGATGTTTTTGCGGCAGGGCCATAGTTTAACAACGTTTCAATGTACGCTCTGTATGCGTAGGCATTATTAGGCGGTGCGACAAGTTTTTGATTAAAAAACACGTCAACTTGATTAAAGAGACTGTGCAAAAAATTGTTTACGGGTGCAACTTTGTACTCTGCGCCGCCGTCGGATATTATTTTAAGGCTTACAGCGATCATAGTATGCGCGAGATCCAGGTATTCCTCCCCGTGGCCAGGTATCAAAAATTCGATGGGCCCGTCGTCCGACAGCGAAGAGACAGGCTTGTAGTGAACCCATTGCGATGATTCTATAGACGTCTGCGTTGGTGGTATTGTGAATAAGTCGAGTTCCGACTTCATACATTCACACGAGTGCGAGTGTAGAAAGGACATATTTAAGCACTTCCAAAAATATCAACGCGCCGTCTCTTTTTATTTACTCGAGTCTTTGTCACTTTCCCCGTCTTCGTCCTTCTCTTCTTACTTCGTGATGCTGCACTAGCGGTACTTCTCTTTTTACCCTTTTTCGTCTTCTTGTTTCGCGTGTTGGTAGATCTCTTTCTCGCGGAGGTGCGACGAGTTGCGCGTCCAATCAACGACTGCATCGATCGCGCGGCGATCGGACTATTATAGCCGGATCCATTCATAAGTAGTGCAATTTTCTCGTCGGCTTTTCGTTTCAAATTCTCGCCGGATTGTCTGGCCCAACGCTTCAGCGACTCCTTGAATGGTATATTGTTCCCGCTTACGTCTTCAACAACATGCAAGCCAGCGCGCAACGCCTCGCGTCCTATAGCTTTAGCACCTCTCGTGAGGAGCGGTAGTACACTTCTGAAGACTCCGCCGAGAAATCGTCCAATTCCGTGGCCCCTTTGATAAGGTGCACCGACGAAAACATTGCTCATACGTCCACCGCCGCCGATTTGATTTTCGTAATATGACGCGTAGTGGTTCGCCATTTCGTCGTCTAAGAGACGCGTTTAAAGTGAAGCGTTAGCGTTAACGTCCCGTACTCAAATGTGATTGGCCGTCCCAACTTGTCTCTTATATCTATCTCGATCGTGCGAAAGCAATTATTAAGCAGCGGTAAGTTATTTGCCGGCGAAAAATATTTCACCTGTGTCGAGCCATACTTGTACTTTGACGTATTCAGATTTATTATTCGTAATAGAGCGGCCTGTGTGTCGCCAACTGTGTAGGGTACGCACAAATCCGAGTAGACAAAGATTTCTTCGGGCAGAGCGCGGGCAATGCAGGCGGGCATCTGACTTTTGCGCTGTATCCCACGCGTAAAGCTCACGTACGAATTCCCGGCGCTTTCCCAATCTTTACTAGGTGTTAACTCGAATCCAAATACGTGACGAATCTTGTCGCTCATTTGCAAGAAATTCAACGATTCGTCAATTTCTTTACCGCACTTTTTACCCTCAATCGCCACGTAACCGCTTGCATTTTTTGCATTCACTAGTCGTATACCGGCCTCGCTTATACCATGCAGACTATTTATACTTTTCATTAAAGCCTCATGATTGTCATATATGCCGTACGGTATATGACTGATTTTTCTGTCTTTTCGGCCACACTGTGTCTATTGAATTTCAGTCTCATCACGCTGGATATGTATCATCGTGCAGGGTATGTGAACTTCCGTTAGACCCACAACCCAATGACCATTGAGGGTTATTTCACGTGAAAGGTGTGTGGTGAAATTTGTCGTAGGGTTGTTCGGAAAATACTTCATGCTGCTGTTGCTCGGTAGCACGAGAAAAAAATTTTCGTCGGTGTACATGTTAGCCGGCGGGGTGCGGATGCTACGTGGCAAGATCGTGAGCGTTAGACGCAGGTATCCACGAGTTGAATTTCGACGGGTAACCGACCCAGCTGACAAAGAGCTGTTTTGCCGCTCCGCGCCCTTTTGTACGTATTACACGGTCAATTTTGAATTCTTTATTTTCCGCAACACGTTTCTCGTGTACAGGCGTGATTTCTTCCGTATAAAAAAAACCGTCGATTAACTCTCCCTCGAGATCCTTTAATTCGATTCGTAAACTCGGATACCCTGACGGGCCGTAACTTTTGTGATTCGGAAAATTTCTTCACTCCAATTCCGCTCGTAACCCTTCTCGAAGGTGCCTTTTGTTCGACTAATCCTAACGTAATCGCCGCACTCCCGCGTAGAAAAAATTAGTATGGGATTGACTCTGGGAGAACGATGGTCGAGAGTCTGGGATTTATTTGGGATTGAATCTGGGAAGCACTATGGGCAGTTATCTGGGTTTTGGGACCCGGCTAGATGGTTTCCCAGACCTTTTCCCATCGCTTCAGTGGACGGGGGAGTCCTCGTGCAATCAATCCCATACGTATTTCCAGATTCTCTCCCGGCCGTACCGTACGACCGGGGGGATCCTCGCGCGATCAATCCCATACATAGAATCCCATATTATGTGTAAATGAAAGAAGAAGGAAAAATAGATTTTGTCAAATGGAAGGAAAAAATGAAAAACGAAGAAATATGCTCAAATCTAATTTTTTTCAACGAATATGATTTCGCCGTGCAAAGTTAACCGCTGTAGTACATAATCGGCGGTTAAATTTCATTTAAGGCCCCAAAAATAATGTGATGTACTGGGAAAAGCTTGGATAGATAAATTAAAAGATCTATGTTAAACTCATCCAATACTTTACAATATTTTTGGGACCTACATCGAATTTCAAACGCCGATTACGTACAGCAGCATTTAACTTTGCTCGGGGAACTCATATCCGTCGAAAAAAATTGGTTTTAGGCATATTTTTTCGTTTTTTATTTTTTTCTTCCATTTGACAAAATCTATTTTTTCATCTTCTTTCACTTACACATAACATGGGATTCTATGTATGGGATTGATCGCGCAAGGATTCCCCCGGTCGTACGCGACGGCTGGGAGAGAATCTGGAAAAGCATATGGGATTGATTGCACGAGGATCCCCGTTTGTATGCGACGGCTGGGAGAGAATCTGGAAAAGCGTATGGGATTGATTGCACGAGGATTCCCCCCGTCCACTGAAGCTATGGGAAAAGGTCTGGGAAACCATCCAGCCGGGTCCCAAAACCCAGATGACTGCCCATAGTGCTTCCCAGATTCAATCCCAAACAAACCCCAGCCTCTCGCCCATCGTCCTCCCAGAGTCAATCCCATACTAATTTTTTCTACGCGGGCTTGTATTTAACCCCGGTGAAACGCCTTTTTTTGCGTTGTCTCAACGAGGCTCTCGTCATATTCTCGTACGCTACATCGGCATTGTGCAAAGTCACAGCGGCCGGTTGCATCTTAATCGACGAGTGTTTGGCATGGTTGTAGGCCTCGACGAGCTGTTGCAAGATGTCAATGTATCGATGAGTATTTCGGTGCGTGAAGTAACGCCACATTCGCTCTTTTAGCGTACGATTGAAGCGTTCGACAATCGCCGCTTTTATATCAGGGTTACGCGTAACTCTAAACACAATATTGTTCTCCGTAAGAAAGGTTTGCAATTCTTTTCCGACAAATTCCTTGCCTTTATCGGTCTGTAGACAAGCGGGTAAGCGGCCGTTGCTTCGTTGAAAAATCCGTTTTGTCTACGCTCAACACGCAATCTCGGCTCTCCTCCAAGCGTCCACAATGCTGTGTGTCCAATAAATTCGCGTGGAACAGAGTTATCTCATAGACTCTGAATAAAGTCGCGTCGTCCCACGGCTTTAAACTCCTTTCGCGATCGTACCGCGTCGTTAATATGATCGACAATATTTGAATTTGGCACGAGCTTGCCGTCTATGGTCACACGTCCCTCTTGGTCCCATCTGATGCGTTGTACTGCTCCCGGTGAATTGCGTAGATAAGACACGAGAGCTTTAGCTTTATGCCGAAACTTTTGCGGAACGCTGTCTATGATTATCGTATCATCGAACGGTTCATTTGCCTGTGATGACGTTTGCTATTCGCGGGCGACGGTAGAGGTCGCTCCAGGTAGCGATGGATCTATCGGACCTTTTCGTGCTTCGAGCAAAAATAAATACCTCTGCAGCACCTGTAGATATTGTTTCCACTTTTCCGAGTCATCGCGATACTTTTTTGAGTTTAAAATTTTCGAAAGTTCCTCATCGAGCCGCGATATAGGATCGCCCGGCGTCTGTACACTTGGTGGTCCGACAGGCGGTGTACGAATTCCGGCGCCACCGCCGCCGCCGGCACCGATCATCGGCTCTTTCCATAGCCCAGCCTCTTCAGCCGGTACTAAAATCATTTTCTTTGCGTGTTCCATTAGATCTCGCTCGTTTGTATTAAGAGTCGGTACTTCCGCCACCGTTGCCGGTAAACAGTCTACTGACCAAACTCGTGATAATCGGTGCCAATAAAAGCAGCAAAAATGCTCCACATCCTTTTTGCATGATGAGGCGTTTTTTCGCTCGCCAGTTGAATTTCCGTCGTTTGCGCGAGGCGCCACTGACGCCTCTACTCTTGCCACCACCACCACCACCGCCACCGCCGCCGCTCTGTCTTACCGCGGACCATGGCGCTAGTTGTCGCAACACCTTTTTATATTTTTTCAGACGATTTTTCACGTTGGTTTTAAGCGCTACTACGCCGTGTAAAACGTTTAGCGCGCATTCACATATACACTTGACCAACGATTCATCGGCCGCTCGTAACAGCGCTTTTTGCTGTTCTTTACTAGCATGACAGAGGGCGTTCAGAAAAGCGACGTGACGTTTATCGATCGGCGATCGCACAGAACACGACGCTCTCTTCTTCTTCTTCTTCTTTACCGTCATCTTCTCGCTCTCGCCCTCCGAGATGTTTGCGTAACCGACACTCGAGCGCTACTGATGCCTTTGCTGTTCCACCATTTGACTAAATACGTCAGGCAAAATCATCATTTACGAAAGCCTCGCTTGCTTTTTCGGTAAATATATATGCGGTATATATACATGCATTGCCTCGCAAGATGTTGAATTTGTGCCCGATCTAGTGGATTTTTAAAAATAACAATATAATTCGCATTCAGCGAAATATCGCGTTGTCCGTGTCCCTGATGAAAAATATTTTGTTTTATGAAAATAACGCTGATATTTTTATGATGACTGCCTTTCGTGAAGAGGTCTACTATCGTATTGTTTGACGATTCTCTCATTAAATCGTCGATAATAACTAATTTCTTACAATCGTTATCTTGCGACTAATCCTCCGGCTGCGGCAGTCCTTCGTGAAATTCAATTTTAACATTAGTGTTCGTTGAACCTCATGCGACGAATTTTTGAACAGAGCGGCAGTATCGGCATCGAGATTATCACCGTAGTAAAATATAATACGGCCAAACGTTGAATCGCTCATAGCCGCTAGATGGCGTAAGAATCTTCGCACGAAAACTGTCTTACCACAGCCTGTTGGCCCACGAATTAGTGAAGTCCACGGATGTTTCCAACGTACGCCATTTTCACGTGTTTTTTCTTTCTTTTGCCGAGCGTTTCGTCGACGTAGCCAAAACTCACACCGAAAACACTTGAAAATATACTCGTTTTTACGCGACTATAAGCTTAACTCTGCGGCAGCGGCGGCGGCGGCGGCGGTGGTGCACGGAGGACACACGTCGCGGACAAGCTAACTCGACGTGTGCGCGGCGGTGGTCCAGCTAGTACAGACGCGTTCGCTCGCAACATCAGCGGGCGAGCGCACGCGCGCGTTTCGATCAGCTCTTATACCGCGGCCACATGTGCTCTATAAGCTCATATTGCGCATGTGGCGCCGCCGAGCTTATAATAAAAGAAAAAATTGTCAAAAACAAGCGGGAATACGTTTGAAAGTTTTTTATTTTTTAAATTGACAATGATGTCGAATCGTGTAAAAATAAACATATTTTATTCTATCGATGTATAGCGTTTGTACATATTTATACTTATTTTTAAATTACATATATTTACAAATTTTTTTCTTAACGATATACACAGTTTTATAAACATTTTAAACTTTATTGACAATATTATGTACATTTATACTATTTCTGTTAGATACACACACACACACACATATTTACATATATACATCTGTAGTACGAGTCTTATTTCGAGTTTATATACAAATTTACAATTTAAAACTATTTGTATTAATATCTATATTGTACAATGACAACGACGACGACGACGACGACGACAACGATACAAATTAACGTTATCCGGCTACCGAGGGTTATCCTTTGTATCCGAACGGTAGTGACAGTGTGTGAGACACATGACGTCGTTTATGGCAAACGACACGGCAGGTTTTCGACATTGGGCGAGTTATGACATCATGAAGTGCCGTTCGCTGAATCGACGAATAATTCAGCTGAATCGACTCTACATTCTGTCTCGGCAAATCAGCTCTAATCATTTCGCGTATCGACTCGAAGTTTATTCTCTGGGAATTCTGATAATTTAGACTTAACCCTTTTACCTTACACTCTGTTTTAATAACCGTTTCGGGGCTCGCGCTATTCACCACCTGATACCCGTAAAATTTTGGGCCTCCCGAGACAAACGACTTTATATAGTCTGTCGGTTTTTTTAGTTCGATGGTCATGTCCCCGAGCAAGTTACCGAGCGGCGGTACCCATTCACCCGGTTGACCTGTGCTAACATAAATCACCGAGTCGGTGTCATAGTACAGCACGCGCCGGTCAAGTTTCTCCAAATAGCTGTATAATTTTAAACGGGCTTGCGCTGTTGTGTACGCCGCTATTACGACGCTCATTTGCGATGATGGTATTATTGCCTCGTCTATTGATACCCAGTTTGCGTACAAAACCTCGTCGTTTACCGGCAGTAAGCGTTGCACATCTTTGTCATTATCACCAAAAAGCAACAACAGCTGCTCGCGAGTTTTAATGACGGACGTTTGCGTTAAATTATCCCGCTGACCGAATTTTCCCCAAAACGAATTCAAAGTTTCGCAACGGAACGTAAACCCGAGTTTTTGCTAATTTTTTCCGGCGTTAAACGAATATCTTCGGCGCTCTCGTAGTCGTCAATGTATTTTGCCCGCGAGTTTGCATCGACACATTCCGCCGGCCAACCGCTCGCCTCTTGTTTAATCTTTAAAAAGGTGTTTATGTAATCGGCAAACAGACCACCCTCGCGTGTTTCCGGATTATATTAAGTCATTTCGTATGCCCAAATAACGGATATTTCAACGATTCTATAGCCGACCTCAAGTGCTTTGCAAACTTCGTCGATTACCCACGTACCGGTAAAGACACGCTCGTTCACATCCTCGTGCGGACACGACGACTGTGTCTTTTCCTTGGCACATGTACGACACAGTGCAAAGAGCAACTTGTGATGCATACGTACCGGTAGTACCGGATGAAAAAGATCTCGCGGCGGTAAAACCGTACAACCAATCAAGCCGTTAACCGTCGTACCCAGAGCATCGAACGAACCGTTTAGCAAAGTGGCGCATTCCGAACCGACGTAAATTTTAGGATGACCCTTCGGAAAACGACCCGTTTTAGAAAAATACGGATAGAGCGAACAGATGTCAATATAACTGATTTTTTCACCCTCCGCAACATCGTACGAGGTCACGGTGTTACCTGTTCGCCCGCCAAAGAACGCGTCGCGAGTATTCAGACGCTCAGACTTTAGACGCGGATGCTCACGCAAAAACGCGTTGATCGCCGGATTGATGTTTCGCTCGTCGTTAAACGCGCATTCCCACATCACCTCTAATACGTAACCCTGCTCGCGAATCGTAGTGTCGGTTGCCAGAGTACGCTCGTAACGCTGTTCGTACGATTCATCGTTGGCGCGTGACCGTGCTGTACGGTTCTCGGGGAAACAGCGGGGGCAGCCGTGCCAATAACACCCGTGAAATTGATAGACAAAGCGATCTTCGCCTCTCTGAGCGTACCCGTCGACGAGTATCCCTTCGGGTAGCCGAAACTCACGACCGCGCGTGGCATGAGTTATCTCATGACCTACGCAATGTTCGACCCATAAAAGCCATTCATTAGCTTGCTTCGAGTGGCTGTCTGCGAGTCTGTACCCACCGGCAGGTATGAGACCGATAGTCTGCGGTACGAGGAAGTTACGTCTAAATACTTTTGAACAAGCCGACGCGATTGTTGCTGCCTTTGTAAACGGACAAACATCACCGACATCGAGAAATATTTTTCGGAATTCATTGCAGGCCCGTCGTAAAATATCCACGTCCATGACGCAATATTTCTCGATCTCTGCTTGAAAATCCCAAATCTCGTTCAGTGCTGCTGTTTCGGCATACCAGTCGTAGAAAGCCGTATACTCGTCGGGACTCATAGTTTCCGGTGAATAGAACTCGGCGGCAGGTAGTTTACCTATATAGGTCTGATTCTCTAGAGTATTGAACAAATGCGGAAAGTATCCTTTGCCCATTTTATCTTTGAAGCCGAAGGCCTCTGGGAGTGCACTGAGCCGCATATGAAAATAATTCATACTGTCGATGAAAACAGTATGGCCTATACGCATCGAGATTATCGAATTCCCCGTGAGAATGAGTTTCGGCACACCGAGATCTTTACAGTGTTCGACGACGTGACGCAAGATAAATTGCGCGTCGAACGCCTTTGCGTTGTGCGCGATGCAGACGATTTTGCTAAACGATGTGGAACGACGTACCGCGAGTTCGACTAATTCCGCGACGGGTGATCTGCGGAAAATGTGATTTCGTACACCGCACCAGCAGCACGCGGCACCGACTCTCACGTCATCAACGGAAGATAAACATCTTTCGCACAGCTGCTGTGCCACGCAAAGTGTGACAATGTGCTCGCGAGTATCGTCACCCGGTGTTTTCGTGTAAAACGTGTCTTGACGGGTCTCAAAATCATAAAATATAAAGAGCGTTCGCGGATGTTTTTTCTCGTCAGATAGAATTCGCGGTGCCACCCGTTGCATATAACAATACTCATTGTACCCGTGTACACTCCGGCATAATTGACAAAAAGTTTTACCGCAGTTGTGCGGTTTTAGCGTAGCATCGAACAGCTTTAAGCATTTTTTACAAAAGCGGACTGTCTCGCAAACCGATTTTCGCTCAGAAGCGTGTGTTTTGACCCGATATTCGCGAGCTTTGAGATGATTGTCAAAACACGCTACACTATGAAGAAACCGGTTACAATTTTCGCATGACAGTTCATAACCGTCGATAACTGCATCGTGATCGTTAGCGTCGATGGATCTGACTGGACACGGCGGTGACGCGTAGCAACGAGGACATTTACTCGTACACACGTGACGCTGCAAAAAACGGTACGATTTGTTGCACGGTGTACAATAGTTTCTACCACCGGCCGCTGCTAAAAGATTTGTGATCGGTGAATAGTGGTCCTCGCCCGCAAAGTGCGCAATATTTAATGTTATGTGCGCCGGAACGTCTTGAAAGCGCGAGTGCCCATTGAAGATGGGTTGCGCGCCGCTACCTAAAGAGTCCCAGTCGTATACGACTATAGCTACACCGGCAGCCATAAAATGCCTTTGGAAAACCTCGATTTCTATATTAGTGCAGCCCGACGCCGGTACTACTACGCGAGCCTCATTTACAAGCTTTTCAGCCTCGTCCCGTTGAAGTTTCGATTTTTTATGACGAATTTTGTCTTAAAAAACTCTCGATTCTTCGCTTCGATCTTCTTTGTTGCGCGCATTCGTGAGGCTTACGACAAGCGATCGAGGGAAACACAAATTATCAAAATTTCCGATTAAAACGATGGACCGATTACTCGCGATTTTACTATCTAAACCACCCGAGCCGTTTACCATGTCAACGTACGTGACGGTGAACACCAGAGTGTCGTAAACCGAAAGGATTCTCGCGCTTTGATGGACACTGCAAAGAAGGTCCCATAATTGCTCGTAATTGTATCGCCATACGGGCCTCATGGATACACCGGCTGTACCATTCGTCATACCGGCGGCCTCAAACGCGACACCGATTCTATCGTCCGGTGAGCGGCTGTCTACAAAATGATGGTGGATGTCACGGATCGCGTTTCGTATCCAAGAGATAGGATTGATACCGGGTGGTGGAGTTAACAAGGACACTTCGGTTCGTCGACTATTTATTTTAAAATGTTTCAATGTATGATCCCTCGGTACACCGACTATTCTAAAGCGGCGACCCACGGGTAAGACGCGATCGTCGTCATCCACGATTTCTTCCCCGTGGGCTATACCGTTATTAATATTCTGAATATCGTTGCCGTCGTCGTCGTCGTCACGCATATTTTTATTAGCAGACTCGTTTGAAAATGTTTCGCAAACACTATTTGGCCTCGCAGAACCCCCGCCAATCTGTGGCTCAAGAAAACCGCCACTCACCAATTGTGCGACGGCAGCGGCAATTGTGCGGTGCGACGACGACGACGACGACGACGACGACGACGACGATGATGATGACCGTGCCGACGCGGGTGTTTCCGAGCGGTCTGCGGAAGGAAATAGGATATGGTGTGATAAATATTTATGGTTCTGGGAAACGTCCGGACGATTCGATAATTCGAATGATGATTAGATCATCATCCTCGTCGTACGAGTCGGATCCTGAACACGCCACCCCACGCGAATCGTGCCACGGTGCTTGTAGCAGGTGGTTCGGTACCGCGCAAACGGCGTCGTTGTCAGAATGATCCGCGTAGTAAAACGAGGGTGATTCTGATTCTGGATCACTCATTGACAATGATGATTCCGTTTCCGGATATCTAATTGGCAATGATGATGATGATTCAGAATCCGAATCAGCATTCGACACCGGGTCATAATGACGCGAGGACACGGGACTATTAATGCAGAAGGGATCGGGTCTTTGGGTCACAGGTGGAAACTCTAAGGCGGTATAACCGCCCAGGCACCAGGCACCGTGCACGTCGCACGGTTGAGCGGCGTGCAATAGCCATTGGTGCACACCTGTGGTTTAACAAATAAAGTTAAACCAATTTTTAATATATAATATATATATATAAACAATACGCGTATAAACAATACATGTATATATGCATATATACAGGGTGTCCCAGAATACCCGTATGATCCGGGATTTTCGGATTCGGGATATTTGTCCGGGTCGATCGCCGTTTGCAGAATTAAAAAATTCGCAATACCATTTAATTGCGAGGCAATTGAAGTTCAGCCAATCAGGAGCCGCTGATAGACGATGTAATTCACGCCCGGAAATATGTTCTATAGTATAGTCTGTCCGTGACAAACGAAAGCGTTCGACAAAAATAATCGACTCGCGGCATACTTTGAACGACTCGCGGCTTCACGCTGAATAGTCGAACACAACGTTGGTTATATCCCGAAACAAATTCATGCGAATAGCACAAAACTATTTTCGATGAAGTAGTTTATCGATAATTTTGATTTCATTTATGCACAAGTCGCACGCGTCAGACAACCAAGCAGGTAAGTATTTGATGCACAGGTAAGATCCAACGAAATTGCTAATTGAAACAATCGGTTTGCGGACACACCGGAACTCCGACTTTGAAAACGAAGAGCCGATAGAGATGAAACTGTCTGTATGGTTCGTCTCTTTGCTCGAGATTTGATATTCTATTATCAACGCGATCGATTATTTATTCGGTTTCGCTTCTCGAGATTGAGTCGAGCGTTAATTTAAAACATGAATTATACCGTTAGCAAAATCTTGAAACGGCCGGACGATAGAGATGAAACCGTCCATAACAATCGTGTCTTTACACGTGGTTTGGGGTTGTACTTTCGATACTATCGATGTTTTACTCGGTCGCGCTTCTCGAGATTGATTGGAACGTTAGTTTAAATCATCGATCGTACCGGAAGCAAAATCTTGGTAAAGTCGAGCGATACAAACGACTCGACGGTATGTCAAATCTTTTTACTCGTTGTCCGGTATCGTATTACCATTCGGATCAATATTATACCGGACAGCGAGTAAAAACGTTTGACATACCATCGAGCCGTTTGTATCGCTCGACGTTTCCAAGATTTTGCTTCCGGTACGATCGATGATTTAAACTAACGTTCCAATCAATCGCGAGAAGCGCGACCGAATGAAACATCGATAGTATCGAAAGTACAACCCCAAATCACGTGTAAAGACACGATTGTTATGGACGGTTTCATCTCTATCGTCCGGCCGCTTCAAGATTTTGCTAACGGTATAATTCATGTTTTAAATTAACGCTCGACTCAATCTCGAGAAGCGAAACCGAATAAATAATCGATCGCATTGATAATAGCACGTCAAATAATGAGTAAAGCCGCGATACACACTGCCGGTTTCATCTCCAATTGGCTTGTTCGATTCACGCTCAGACGCCCGGTGCGTTCGATAAGAGAATTTACAAACGATTCAATCGAACGAAGTGTAACCGAATGCGCCACCGATACAGACGATAAGACGATGCCACGCAAGTCGCGAAAACTCTAAAAACTCAGTCGGTTTTACGTATATTCGCTCGCACCGGAAGTAGGACTTTTTAATCGACGAGCGAATGGAGGTAAAACCGACTGAGTTTTTGCCGTTTTCACGACTTGCGTGCCATCGTCTTAGCGTCAGTATCGGTGGCGTATTCGGTTACCCTTCCTTCGATTGAATCGATTGCAATTTCTCTTATCGAACGCACCGAACCTCCGAGCATGAATAGAACGAGCTAATTGAAGATGAAACCGGCAGTGTGTATCGCATCTTTACTCATTATTTGACATGCTATTATCAATGCGATCGATTATTTATTCGGTTTCGCTTCTCGAGATCGAGTCGAGCGTTAATTTAAAACATGAATTATACCGTTAGCAAAATCTTGAAACGGCCGGACGATAGAGATGAAACCGTACATAACAATCGTGTCTTTACACGTGGTTTGGGGTTGAACTTTCGATACTATCGATGTTTCATTCGGTCGCGCTTCTCGAGATTAATTGGAACGTTAGTTTAAATCATCGATCGTACCGAAAGCAAGATCATTGAA
The DNA here is from genome assembly GCA_964006125.1 of Cryptus viduatorius. Taxonomy (NCBI): domain Eukaryota; kingdom Metazoa; phylum Arthropoda; class Insecta; order Hymenoptera; family Ichneumonidae; genus Cryptus; species Cryptus viduatorius. Next base: position 7,651,155 of record OZ023225.1, on the reverse strand, counting down.
AAGTCGAACGATAGAACCGACTCGACGGTATGTCAAACGTTTTCACTCGCTGTCCGGTATAGTATTGATCCGAATGGTAATACGATACCGGACAACGAGTAAAAACGTTTGACATAACCGTCGAACCGTTTGTATCGCTCGACTTTTCAATGATCTTGCTTTCGGTACGATCGATGATTTAAACTAACGTTCCAATTAATCTCGAGAAGCGCGACCGAGTAAAACATCGATAGTATCGAAATTACAACCCCAAACCACATGTAAAGACACGATTGTTATGGACGGTTTCATCTCTATCGTCCGGCCGTTTCAAGATTTTGCTAACGGTATAATTCATGTTTTAAATTAACGCTCGACTCAATCTCGAGAAGCGAAACCGAATAAATAATCAATCGCATTGATAATAGAATGTCAAATAATGAGTAAAGACGCGATACACACTGCCGGTTTCATCTTCAATTAGCTCGTTCTATTCATGCTCGGAGGTTCGGTGCGTTCGATAAGAGAAATTGCAATCGATTCAATCGAAGGAAGCGTAACCGAATACGCCACCGATACTGACGCTAAGACGATGGCACGCAAGTCGTGAAAACGGCAAAAACTCAGTCGGTTTTACCTCCATTCGCTCGCCGATTAAAAAGTCCTACTTCCGGTGCGAGCGAATATACGTAAAACCGACTGAGTTTTTAGAGTTTTCGCGACTTGCGTGGCATCGTCTTATCGTCTGTATCGGTGGCGCATTCGGTTACACTTCGTTCGATTGAATCGTTTGTAAATTCTCTTATCGAACGCACCGGGCGTCTGAGCGTGAATCGAACAAGCCAATTGGAGATGAAACCGGCAGTGTGTATCGCGTCTTTACTCATTATTTGACGTGCTATTATCAATGCGATCGATTATTTATTCGGTTTCGCTTCTCGAGATTGAGTCGAGCGTTAATTTAAAACATGAATTATACCGTTAGCAAAATCTTGAAGCGGCCGGACGATAGAGATGAAACCGTCCATAACAATCGTGTCTTTACACGTGATTTGGGGTTGTACTTTCGATACTATCGATGTTTCATTCGGTCGCGCTTCTCGCGATTGATTGGAACGTTAGTTTAAATCATCGATCGTACCGGAAGCAAAATCTTGGAAAAGTCGAGCGATACAAACGGCTCGATGGTATGTCAAACGTTTTTACTCGCTGTCCGGTATAATATTGATCCGAATGGTAATACGATACCGGACAACGAGTAAAAAGATTTGACATACCGTCGAGTCGTTTGTATCGCTCGACTTTACCAAGATTTTGCTTCCGGTACGATCGATGATTTAAACTAACGTTCCAATCAATCTCGAGAAGCGCGACCGAGTAAAACATCGATAGTATCGAAAGTACAACCCCAAACCACGTGTAAAGACACGATTGTTATGGTCGGTTTCATCTCTATCGTCCGGCCGTTTCAAGATTTTGCTAACGGTATAATTCATGTTTTAAATTAACGCTCGACTCAATCTCGAGAAGCGAAACCGAATAAATAATCGATCGCGTTGATAATAGAATATCAAATCTCGAGCAAAGAGACGAACCATACAGACAGTTTCATCTCTATCGGCTCTTCGTTTTCAAAGTCGGAGTTCCGGTGTGTCCGCAAAACGATTGTTTCAATTAGCAATTTCGTTGGATCTTACCTGTGCATCAAATACTTACCTGCTTGGTTGTCTGACGCGTGCGACTTGTGCATAAATGAAATCAAAATTATCGATAAACTACTTCATCGAAAATAGTTTTGTGCTATTCGCATGAATTTGTTTCGGGATATAACCAACGTTGTGTTCGACTATTCAGCGTGAAGCCGCGAGTCGTTCAAAGTATGCCGCGAGTCGATTATTTTTGTCGAACGCTTTCGTTTGTCACGGACAGACTATACTATAGAACATATTTCCGGGCGTGAATTACATCGTCTATCGGCGGCTCCTGATTGGCTGAACTTCAATTGCCTCGCAATTAAACGGTAGTGCGAATTTTTTAATTCTGCAAACGGCGATCGACTCGGACAAATATCCCGAATCCGAAAATCCCGGATCATACGGGTATTCTGGGACACCCTGTATATATATCTCTCTATATATATAAAGTTTCCGCCGCTGTCGCCGCCGCCGCCGCCGCCGTGTCAGAAATCGAGGGGAGGGCAAAAATATTCTAAGTCCCTCTAAGAAGGAAAGAAAAAATATTCTAAGTCCCTCTAAGGAGGAAAGAAAAAATATTCTAAGTCCCTCTAAGGGGGACTTAGAATATTTTCGGTCGAAGGGGGCGGGGGGAATCCCCTTAGAGGGACTTAGAATATTTTTCTGAAGGAGGGGGGGGATCGTGGGAGGGGAAAGTCAAAATATTCTAAGTCCTTCAAGGGGGACTGACTAAGTAAAAATACAAAAAAAAGCGGCGGCGACCTCCATTGGTGAAAAGTTGCGGCGGTGATTAAACATTATTATAATGTTGATAAAAGAAATGCGAGCGCGCGCGCGCGCGAGCCCGGGTAAACTCTAGTATATATATGTATCTATGTATATATGTATATATATGTATCTATGTATCTATGTATATGTATATATATGTATCTAGTATATATATGTATGTATATGCATCTACACATGTTAATTACAGCGTGTATATTTTTTATTACTTTAGCTATTTAAAAAACGTCAACTTACCCATTGGTACGGCCGGTTGATGGTCCATTATCATGCCGACCTCCATATCGAGGCTCCTCTCCGCTGCAGCGTCCTCCTCGCAAACGTCCATCGACTCCCCGTGTTGGTCGACTGCATCCGCCGACGTAACGATTAGCGTTTCAGCAGTCGACAGCGTATCGCCTGCATTGTCGCTCTCGTTGTCGTCGTCGTCGTCCTCGCTGAGGCATACTCCGTAGGCCTCAGCATCTGTATCGTCGCGCTCGTCCGACGATACGACGATTAACGTCGCGGCCTCGCTGTTTCCCTCGCTGACGTTGTCCGTGTCCTCGCGGACGACCTCGTTGTCCGCGCTGACCCCGTTGTCGTCCCCGCTGTCGGCCACGCTGTCGTCCCCGCCGTCGTCCCCGCTGTCGTCCCCGCTGTCGTCTCCGCTATCCGCCTCGCTGTCGTCCACGCTGTCGTCAGCGCTGGCGTCCCCGCTGTCGTCCCCGCTGTCGTCCTCCTCGTCGCCTTCGCTGCCGCCTTCGCTGTCGTCCTCCGCGGTGACACCAACCGCATCGCTGGTCTCGTCGTCGTCGTTGTTGTCGCCGTCCTCGTCGCTTTCGCTGTCCGACGCCAACATATCGAGACCGCATTGGGCGTTCTCGCGGCTGCTGACGAGATCACGGACGACGTGTAGATGACCGCTGTTGCGCTCTTCTACGACGCTCACCGCGATCACGATCGCATCGAGCGAATTGTCAAACGCGTGATAGCTGTGAAGCCGGCCAATGACCCTCACCGGCAATTGTCTCAAAATACAACGAAACTCTCGTTGAAGCTGGTGAAGGGTCATTGCGTTGAGTCGCTTCGCCCACGTTGCCGTACAGCGTCGCGCAATCACGGCTCTTCGGAATCGCGCAAACCCAACGGCTTTCTGCACCGCCTTGAAAAGAACGCGAGCACGGAACAATTCCATTTTTTTTTTTTAAGTTTGTTCAAAACAATTAAACTTTACAACACACTGCACAGAATATATATATAAATATATATATATAAAACCTTAAAACCGCGAGAAACGTACGTAAAGACACGCTGCGTAAACACGGGGTATACAGGATTCACGAAACAGCAAATTGTTTGAAGTTTCACGAATGACTTCTCGACAGAGAATTGTCAAAGATTTGTCTTTCCGAAGCTTTTATAGTTTTTCGCCTAAACCCCACTACAATTTCCTGCCTATGAAAATGCGAGAAAACAGAAGACGTTACACTGTCTCCGGTAAACATTACTATGATTTCGACGGTCATTGTTCTCATTGCCTTAAGCCGACTTATTTTTTCACCTCTTTTCGTTGTCTCAAGACATTGCGCACCGATGGTGAAAATATAGAGCTACCCTGTGGCGCGGGTTATTCTGTTGAATGCGCATGCAACCTTGCGCTAAAATACGACTCGTATCTTATGCATAAAAACGCTACTACCTGTAACTTGCCGTACCGCCAAAATAAGGCTAACATCGGATACATAAAAACAATGCTGTCTACACTTTGTCGCACCGTCGAAAAGCCTTTGAACAATCGACTCGAGGACGGTTCGGATTGTTTTCACCGACACTATAGGTAATAAAACGAAAAAAATTCTGTCCCTCAAACACCACTCGAAGGGTTGTGCATGAGCAGACCAGTCATAAAAATACCGATCTACAGATAACCGTTTGCCACCGACGCCCTTTTGAAATAGATCTGGATCTATGGACCGTTGCAATACACAGCGTCCACGTCTATTGTATCTCACTGTCAAAACAATATCGAGGTAACGGTTGGAAACGATCTTCGAAGCTAAATCCCTTTTCATCAAAATAAACAATACGGAGTCCCACGACAAATATCGGCTCATCTCAAAGACGCTGCACATCTTTTTTTTATTTTACGACTTAGAAATTTTAACGGTTGATCTAGATTGGTTTTATGACCGTGACAGAACGCTACAAAAATCCATAAATTTCAAGTGTAAGGTAACGTATCCCGCGTTGTGACCGTCAACTCTTCCAATTTTTATGATTTTTCATGAGCCGCGGATCTCCAACTGTGAGGTCCAGCGATCGATATCTTAGATCTCCGGGATACCAGATTTATAGCCAGGCGTTTCTCTGCACTCAAAGATCGATATCTATTGTTTATGTATATCGGCTTTTCTTTTCCATATGCAGGTGTTTTCTTTGTTGCATATGCGTCACGATCCTACAACCAGTTCTCCCCTCTCTACCACAGTATGTGAAGTTTACAGAGATACTAGCGCCACGGTGCCTCAATATCACATATAAGCGGAACGATACAACAAACATCGGCAGTCCGGCCCGTGAAAGCGTTAAAGATATTTGAGTTTAAGCTTTCGAGTTTCTTCTCGTTTATTTATTACGCTCTTATTCGCTGTCCATTGTTTAAAATGAGTCAAGCTATCGGCGGTGAAGATCTTCGGAACTACGATTTACAATCTACAACCATGGATTACGTATTGTCCGAGGACGACAAAAAACGTCTCGAATCGCCACTGATTCTCGGTACGACATATACACTCAACCAGTCCGAGACAAAAAAAGTGAGCATTCGACTACAACTGCGCGCCGATGGAAGTATACAGCCTGTCGTAAAACTTCAGAACAACAGCACGGCCGGTGGTATTGTCTTTGAATCGGAAGCCTGGAACTTGCTGCAAACTCATCTACCTGCCATTTCACAATACTTTGACGGAAGTCAAAAGATCGCCTGGGGATCGGGTTGGCCCACCCCATCTTCCATACGCGCCGGTGACTGTGAAATCGTGTTTACAACAAGTTCAAAATCTGTCGCGTTTGATCACCGTGTTGAAGAAAACCCCGCGGAGAAGGACGACGACGACGAAGGATTAGGCACACCGACAAAGAAACGTCGAAAGTATTCACCGGCCGTTGTGATGCAAAAACCGTCGTTTGACGGGCTTATCAACTTAATGGTATGCACGGACGAACGTTTCCGACACCTACAACGAAATGTCACACATGTTCAAAAGTGCCTCGACGTACTTTGTGCCGAATTACTGATGTATATTCCGCCAATGGAGACACCAGAAAAGATAGACAGTTCGCGTGTCAAAGATTTGATAAAAAATAATTTCAAGTCATTGAAAGAAGCTGTTAAACACCGATTGGACCCGTCGTTTATCGAGCTCACGTTTGGCATCGTATTCCTTGAACTGACGGTTCTTGGTATCCCTTTCATCGTGAACGAGATGAAAAAACACCTTATGAAGAATAAGAAAAGTGCGGTTGAATAGCCGTGTAATCGTATACATAACCATTTGCTGTTTTGGATATACTATTAAGAGACATCAGACCATGCGTATAATCATACTAAACGGTAACTTTACGTCGATCCAGTATTAATAATTATACCGTTTCTCATTGTAATCATTATTATAAGTAGATTTAAGATTATTTCTCGTCAGCCTTCACTTTGCGTCACTTGCCCTTACTTATATAATAACCATATATGAATAAGTATTTTATGTTTCGTTAACCGTGTATTGTAAACTTTCGTTAGCTGCGAGGATGAGACATGGGAGGGGATGGATTATACAGAACGTCTAAGCTACTGAATAATAACGATAATTCAATATACTTAAAACGCCGATTTATTTTTTACCGAATTCGAATTACCATCATAAGGATCCGCCTAAAACCCATTTTACCGACTGTAGAATATTTTTTAGTATTAACAAGAAGCCGGTAACTCTGAGAGGGCGCCTTGGAAAATTTTTGGACAACCAATCAGAACGCTGCAAGTTTACTGGAATAATATTAGTTCAGAAAAACGATGAAAATATATAGAGGGCGCCATTGAAAAATCATTCGACCAATAAGAGCTCAGGGAATTTCCAGACAACCAATCACGGCTCGCTGAAAATGCGACGACCAATCACGGCCCAGAGATTTTCACAGCCTCTCTCTCATTGGCTCCCTATAAATAAGGGGGCGTGGCTTAAGGGGCCCTATGGGGGTGGGGGAAGGAGTGGGGCCAGACAGTGGGGTGGGGGAGAGGGTGGGGGTAGACGGCGGTGGTGGGGGGTTGGCGCCAGTGGTCGCGTGGTGGGGGTAAATCCTGTCTCCCTATAGCTGTACACTACTACTCTTGTTTGAGATCATTGTCACCAAGAAGGAAAAGTGTTCCTGCTGTTAGCGGGAAATTATTCGAGCTGTTTGGAGATAAGAAACTGGTTACAGTGAAATCACTGGAGTTTTCAAAAACACTCGGAACTAGTAAAAGGAGTAGTGCGAATTCGGACGGATTGCGACTTTCTAGATCCTTTGCGAGTTTCAGTCGATTGGCATCGTTAACAGAGAAAAGGAAAAAACCAATAACATATACTGTTCAAAAGATTCGATTGAGTAAAGGAATAAGGGTAAAACCAGCTATTAAAAATAAAAAATCGAAAAATTTCACTGAAAATCCTTCAAAGATTATGGCACCAGCTACTCCGAAAAATAAAAATAAAAATCGAGATAGTTCTGAGGAAAAGGAGAGACAACAGGGAATTAACGATGGTGGATGCGGAGGGGATGACGACGGCGACGGTAACGGAGACGACGATAGAGGAGATAAGCAAAATCGCGAAAAAAATTCCAGACCTTCGCGCCGGACAACCACCCCTAACGCAACCCGACCTATACTTAATCTGAGCTCAGGTGAAATGGGAAACCTGAGAGACGCATTGAGACTGATACCTGAGTTTGACGGTAAACGGAGTTCGTTGAATCGTTATATTGCAGGACTGGAGGATGGGTTGGAAATGGTAGGTGAAGAATATGAGAGACATTTGTTGAAATTAGCCAAGTCCAAACTGGTGGGAGAAATATGGGATAGTGTTGCAAAGAACGACTTTGAAAGTCTTGATGAATATATCGAGTATTTGAGAACTACTTTCGATCCTCCAAGGGATATTTATCAGTTACAGGGGGAATTGGGTAGTAGTGCACAGTTGGATGAAGATACAGTCGATCCATTTGCACATCGTATTCGGGAGATTGCAGAGAAAATCAGGGAGGCTCATTATTACAGATCAGGGTATTTAGACGATGGCGATAACGAAGCGGTTGATAATATGGCTTTGAGCTGTTTTAAGAGAGGATTGAAACCAGAAATACAGGACAAAATGGGGAAAAGAGAGACTACACTTCGGGAAGCAATCAATGAAGCAAAAGCCATAGAACGGGAACTTGCCGATCGAAATCGATTGAGAAACGACGCCAAGGCTAAAAATAAACTGCAAAAGGATATTAAGAAAGGTACTAAGAAGGCAAACGTTAAGGTCGTAGAGGTAGCGAAAGAAGGAAATCAGATAGCAGTAGTGAACAATAACGCTTTGGGTGTAGAGACGTGTCAGATTTGTGGAAAAAAGGGTCATTTAGCATCCAAGTGTTGGCAAGGTTCAGGAGCAAATCCTCCCAAATGTCAGACATGCGGAAAAATAGGTCATACAGCCGATCAATGTAAATCAAATGCAAAAAATACAGGGGTACAAGCACAGGTAATGTGTCAAATCTGTCAGAAAACTGGACATCTTGCAAGTCAATGCTTTAAGCTCAAGGGTAACGTAACTCCCAACGGGCAGACGGGATTAACAATTTGTCAGATCTGCGGAAAACGCGAACATTCTGCCGATAAGTGCTATTCAATACCGTGTCGAGTCTGTGGGCGTACGGGTCATTTGACTGAAACTTGCCGTCAGGCGCAACAACTCGCACCGGTACAGGGTGGTCAATTAGGCCAACAGAATAACGCACCTATACAAGCGCAATCAGTACAATGCCAAATATGCAATAAATGGGGACATCCTGCCGCGAAATGCTTTCAGCTTACTCGAGGATTAGTAGGTCAGGGAAATCCGATTAATACAGGGATAATTTCACAAAAACCAAATACGGGAACCGGAGGACAGGTGACTTATGCACAGGCGACGTCACAGCAAGGGGCACACAACAATCAGCTCACTTGTAATTATTGAAAAAACGCTGGCCATTTGCTGGTCGATTGTCAACTACGTACAGCCAACAACAACAGACGTGCTGCTGGACAGGGAAACGGAGGTGGCCAACCGGCGCAGGGTGCCCAGGTGAAGGCCATGGAGAGTACGGAAGTGCACCCAACTCTTACTGTCCAGGCTTCAACCAGTATGGGTTCGGGCCAGAAGTAATCGATATATATGTAATTAATCCAGAAAAGGAGATAATTGCTCCAACTATTCTGTTTCAAAGCAAGGAACTTTCGAGAGCTGTGGTAATGATGTTGGATACGGGTGCCAGTAAAATTATCCTAAAAGAGGAAAACTTGTCGAGTAAAATGGTTCTGTATCAAGATAAAATTCTGAGATTAAGTGGGATAACGGAGGAATACGTGTACACCCTGGGATATACGATGATTGATACCTTGGGAAGAGCAACCGTATACCACATTGTGGCCAGTAATTTTCCCACGAAACAGAGTGGAATATTGTCAACGGAATATTTTTGAGATAACTTAGCAAAGATTGATTATGAAAAGAGTACATTTGAAGTTCGGGAAAATAAGATTCGTTTTCATACTAGAGAAAGTATGTTGATCCACCAAAAACCCGAAAACTGTTCTATAACTGTCTGAAAAACGACAAAGTACTCGAAGGATACTTGCCGGATCTTGAAATAGGAGAAGGTATGGAGATTGTACAGGGGTTGGTGACGAATACGGAAGGTAAAGCCTACGTATATGTTATTAACAATCGAGAAATTTCGGTAAACATTGAAATTCCGGTAATGGAGTTACAAGCACAACCAGTAGGAAAAAAAGAAACCAAAGTAAACGGGGGAGAGTGTAAGCTCGCTATAAAAGAAAATAGTGAATTGAAAACTAATCCCAAGTGTATTCTAGGTGAAACTGAGCTAATCAATCCAGCAACAAAAGGGAACTGCGAGGGAATAAATCCCAACGAATCAGATCCAGAATCACGTAACTGGAAGGAAGAGGAACAGATCCAGGAAACATCAGGAAAAAAAGATCCGGGTAAAAACAGGACAGGACAGGAAGGTAAAGTCAAAGAAATAAAAACATCTGTGAAAATCATAGGTGATCCAGTTAAAAAGAAGGGAAAACAAAGTAAGGAAAATTCTGATTCACACAAAGAGAAGAATCCTAAACAAGGGAAAATAAATCAAAATCTCCTGGAAAAAACTGTAAGAGATATTAAAAAAACCAAAGAATCAATAAACAAAAGTAAAAATTCAGTTCGGGATTGTTGCGAACGGTCGCTCATTTTCCGGACTGCCGCGCTCTCCTAGCGCGGCAGCACGCTCCGGCATCGATCACTGATCGATACTCGCGCACGCGCGGCTCCGTCGTCTTGCCGCTGCTCGACGAGAAAGAGACGAGACTACCGGCACGGGACGACGGCGGCCATTATCAGCATCGGCATTGTGCGAACTCCACGTGCGTTCTCGCGTCTCTACGGTTTTCGGATATTCTCGGACGTTCTCTCGGTCTTCTCGTCATCGGAATATTCTCGCGATCAGCTCAGTGATAGTGGAAGAGGTGTGTGCGACAACTCAACGCATATTCGCGACCAGGAGCGCTCATCAGGAATATTCTCAACGACTCAGCTACTCTCGGCATCGCCAACGGACATCTCAACGAACGACTCAACGGCGTCGCGTCTCACCGTCGATTTATTATCACGCGGAGCGCTCAAGAACTCTACAGGTATTTTTCACTCTACACGGTACTCTCAAATTGTAAAGTGGAATAAAGTCGACGCTCAAATACCTGAAATGCATCTCTCAGAATAAATTTATTTAATTGCCCTGACCCCTCTCCCGCGCATCCATCTTGCTCTCGATCCCATACTACGCGAGTTTCACGGTCATACGAAACATTTTTTGGTCCTTCGAGCCGGATCGAGAGCTCGTGGGTGGAGTGGTCAGTGGTTTTTTTTTGTGTGGACTTCTCGAGACTTTTGTAAAAGGGCATTCGTGAAAAATCAGCTCGGTGTTTTTCTCGCGTGCGACTCTTTGTGTGCGGATGCATCGGTGAAATTGACAGGGCAATTTCTATCTCGCGGTACTCTTGTGAATTGTCTCGGAAAAAGCTCGGATGTTGTGCGCGTGTGGCGTTTCGCGGGCATAACATAATTTTCGCGGTATTCGCTCTCGCGTGGGGAACAGCGTGAGACATCGAATATTCTCGGCCTCTCTCTCTGGCTCGTGAGGGGAACAGCACGAGCCGTCGTCTTTCTCTCTCTTTCTCAGTCTCGCGCGCGAAACCACGGCTTTCTCGTCGCGTGGGCTCTCTCGCGGCGGTTGAGCTCTCGGTCTCTCTCGTGCCTCGTGCGCACTTCGATCAACGGTCGATCGGTGCGTCGAAGTCTCCGGGGTGTTATACGTGTGGTAGTGCGCGTCGGTTGAGTGCTCGTGTACCGACTACCGCGTTCGAGCGTGCAGTGCGGCGTGGTGGTGCGCTCTCACTCGCTCTCTCGCGTTGTAACGGGAATTCGGTGCGTCTCGCTTGCACGGTATACCTCAAGCTTTACGCCTATCGGACTTCTCTCTCTCGCGCACGGTGACAGATAGGCGTAAATGTTCGCGCGCTTCGGGTATCGGCTCACGGTTCGGTTGCACGTTTTTTAACGTTCGGTTTCGCTCAGTTTTGTGCAACTTTGTGTTATCGAGAGTGCAGATAATTTTCGGACAATTGTTTGAAGAATTTTCTCTTTTTTGGACAATTTATTGTGCGCTGTTGCTGTTGCCGTCTGTGTCTATCTCGTCTTCTTTTATCCTCTGACATTGCGCTCATTTACGATGAACTCGACAGGAGGAACTCAAGACTCTGGGAATTCGACAGCTCAGGATACGATGGAGGATAAAAAGAGACCGGCTCCTCCCCCGCCCATGAGTTGGGCCGATGACGTCTCTCCTAACGAGAGCATTACGAAGGAATCGGTGTCGGCAACAGCTCAGGACTCAGCTCTGGAATTCACTCAAGGAACGACTCGCGGTGAACAGGATACGTCTCTTGATGGTAATCAAGGGGCTTCTCTCTCCGCTGTGGAGACTCTCAGCGTTCCGTCCGCTCAAACAACAAATCGTCGCACTCGTTCGGCATCTCCTGCGAGGGTTACCGGACCGATCTCTTCTCGCATCTTCCAGCAGGAAGAGAGGTTGGAGATGCTCGGAGAGTTCGCGCAATCCGTCGCGCAGGCGCATGATCGGGAGTCATCGCTCTCGCATCTCGCTATGTGGGAAGCGCGAATCGAGGAGCTTTTTAACGACGCGAAGGAGGCCAACGAATTTATTTCGGATCGTTGGCCATCAGGGAACTTGAATCATCCCTACTTTACGGAAGGGTTGTTCCGCAGGATCACCAGCACTCGGAACAACACTCTCATGGCGATCTTGGGGCTCAAGCGCAGTCTTGGGTTAACGGAATCGGCTCTCTCGGGCATCTCGACGGCGGGCGGCTCAAAGGTTTCGGCGGCAGCCAAGCTTCCCAAGCTTGACTTGCCGACCTTCTCGGGGGCATATTACGAATGGCCGCGTTTCTCGCAGCTGTTCAACTCTCTGGTACTGGAGCCAGAGAGCATCTCGGAGGTGCATAAGCTCCAGTACCTGAAGCTCAGTCTCGAAGGGGAGCCCGCTCAACTCATCTCGGCAGTCCCTCTCCAGGAAGGGAAACTCAAGGAGGCCTGGGAAACTCTAACGGCTCGATACGAGGATAAGGGACGAGTCATCGCCTCTTATCTCGAACGGGTGCTCTCTCTCTCGCCGTGCACTTCGTCGAATCAGGCGGAGTTGAAGAAAATATACGGTGTCGTGTCGGAGGCGGCAAGGACCGTCAAATCTCTTGCGGCCGAACTCGACATCGGGGATATTTTCTGGGCGCATCTCATGGTGAGAAATTTGGATCCCTCGCTCAGGAGAGATTTGGCCTTCGCTCTCGGAAGCACTAAAGTTCCCTACAGCTATGATAAGGTAGAGGAATATGTGCGAGGCAAGCTGCGCGCTCTCGAGACGACGGAACAACCTCAAGGTGTTGCAGCTCAGAAGAAGACTCACGGATCGACTCAATCGGCAACTCAGCAGCGGGGATCGGCTCTACAAGCATCGGCTCAGGCATACGGCGCTTCTCGATCGGCCTACGCATGCGACTGCTGTCAAGGGTCGCATTACATCACGGCCTGTGCCTCGTTCTTGCACAAGAACGCTAAGGAAAGACGCTCTCTGGTCGTCGAGAAGCGGCTCTGCTTCAACTGTTTGGGGAGGCACAATGCTCGTGCCTGCAGAAATGCACAATTGTGCAAGACCTGCAAGGGGAAACATCACACCCTTCTGCACGAGGCATCCGCATCAGCTCGACCAGCAACAACTCAAGGAACATCTCAGCAAGGAACGAGCTCGACCTCTCAATAGGGAGGTTATGCGGTCGTCGCTCTCCAGGATTCAACTCATTCACTTCGCGCGTCGCACTCGATTGGAACAACTCGATCGTCTCTTAGCCAGGACGAGGTTGGAAATTCTCACTCGGACACAGCTCTCGCGGAAATATCTCACGAATCATCAGCTCTCTCAGTGACTCAAGCTCTCGTGCTATCGTCTCAGTCGTTGCTTGCAACTGCCATCGCAGCTATACGCACGCCATCGACGACTCATCAGGTTCGACTTCTCGTTGATCCTGGATCAGAGTTCAGCTTCATCGCTGACGAGCTTGTGTCAGCTCTGCATCTCTCTCGACAATGGTCTCCGCTCATCGTCACGGGCATTGGAGGCACTCACACGACAAAGACCAAGGGGGTCGTTCAACTCTCCTTGGCTTCGGTATACTCGTCGGAAAGTGTAATGGTTCGAGCTCACGTGCTTAAGAAGATCGCAACGGCATTACCATCTGCCGACGTGATCGTAGATGCATGGCCTCATCTGCAGAATCTCGAACTCGCTGATCCGCTGTATTATCAATCTCGAGCAGTGGACGTGTTGCTCGGAGCGGACGTCTATGGACAAGTCATCAAGCCCGAGGTGATAAGGGGATCTCGCTCAATGCCAGTGGCGCAATGCTCAATTTTCGGATGGTTAATTCTCGGCCCAGTGACAGCTCAAGGGGTAACTGCTCATCAGAACGTCTCGCTCGTTGGAAGGATCGACAATGACTCTCAAGCTCTTCAGGATCTTCTCGCGAAATTTTGGGAACAAGAGGAAGTTCCAACAGACGAGACGGCGATTCTTTCGCCCGAGGAACAGGAGTGCGAAAATCATTTCCGGTCGACTCATACGAGGGATGAAGAGGGACGATACATCGTGCGTATCCCTCTCAAGGCTCCCAGCTCATTGCTGGGCGACTCGTATTCAACGGCGCGTCATCGTCTCCGCAAAACTTTGCAACGGCTTGCAAAGGATGATGTGTACAAGGAGTTGTACACGCAGTTTCTGGGGGAATACGAGAAGCTCGGGCATATGGCTCGCGCTCCAGTATCGGCTCAACGCTCGGAGGATCCGGTGGCATACTATCTGCCGCATCATGGAGTGTTACGACCTGAGCGAACTACAACAAAGCTTCGGGTTGTGTTCAACGGATCCAGCGCCTCCGCATCAGGATACTCGGTGAACGATCTCATGCACACTGGTGCCAACCTGCTCTTGGACATCTCGGACGTTCTCATATGGATTCGGCATCATCGACATCTCTTCGCGACGGATGTGACGAAGATGTTTCGTCAAATAAGGGTGCACGAAGGGGACCAAGACCTTCAGCGCATCCTCTGGGTCGATGAAAAACTCAACGAGGTACCGTATCGTCTCACCACCGTGACGTACGGCACGAAATCAGCGCCGTTCTTGGCGGTGCGAACTATGCTTCAGCTCGCTGAGGATGAGGGGCACAACTTCCCGTTGGCAGTGCCTTCTCTCTTGTACGGAAGATATGTTGATGATATCTTTGGCGGTGCTGATACGGAAGCAGCTCTTTTGGAAACGGCTCAACAGTTGAAGGGACTCTGTCACGCGGGAGGATTCCCGTTGGCTAAGTGGCACGCTACGAGTCCTTTGGTTCTCGCTCAGCTTGGGTCATCTGGTGATCAGCAAACCATCCAGTTCGACGACTGCACAACCAAATTACTCGGGGTTCAATGGTCGCCAAAGGATGACAAATTCACGTTCGTTTCTCGGTCAAGCTCGCCTACCGGCAAGGTCTCAAAACGCGTGGTTCTCTCGGAGGTCGCGAAGATCTTCGATCCTCTCGGCTTTATCTCACCGGTTACCATTCGCGCCAAAGCGTTGATCCAGGAGCTTTGGCTGCATAAACTCGGATGGGATGAACCACTCCCAGCTCTTCTGGCGGAAAAATGGCAGGCGGTAAGAGAAGAGTTCACTCAACTGGCTAGTCTCTCTGTTCCAAGGTGGTTCAACACATGCCAGGGGGCACGTGTTACTCTGCATGGCTTCTCGGACGCGTCACAGCTTGCCATGGCGGCCGTGGTGTATCTCACGGTCGACTCACCGTCCACGGGGAAAGTGACGTCACTAATCTGCTCGAAGACAAAGGTCGCACCCTTGAAGCGACTAACCATCCCGAGGTTAGAGCTCTCTGGTGCTCTCATTCTGGCGAAGCTCGTGAGTCATATCAGGAAGAAAGAGGGTCTTGATATCGACGAGGTATTTTTGTGGACGGATTCGAAGGTCGCTCTCACCTGGATCAAAGCTCATCCCTCTCGATGGAAGGATTACGTGCGGAACCGAGTCACGCAAATCCAGGATCTCTCACCGGATTGCTCGTGGATGCACGTGCCGGGAACGTGCAATCCTGCTGACTGCGCGTCGCGCGGGGCGACAACGCAAGAACTGGCAGCTCTCACGTTGTGGTGGCAAGGGCCATCATGGCTCACTCAGCCCCGGGAAAAATGGCCTTCTCAGACAGACGTGTTTGAGGTGGCTAGCGGCTCAGAGGCGAGGCCAGGGGTTTCGCTTGTGGGGGCTCTTCCGGAACCTGATTGTCAATGGGATCTGCTCTTCAGGTACTCTTCATACTTTAAACTTCTGAGAGTAACGGCTCTGTGTTTCAGGGTGATTGATCGGCTAAAGCGACTACCGAAAGCACCCATTGGACGACTCTTGCTACCCTCGGAACTGCATCGTGCACAGCAGTTTTGGGTTAAAGCATCTCAGGCGGCATCGTTCGCCTCGGAACTCAGGACGCTCTCGAAGGGGGATACTCTTCCGCCAGGTCATCCTCTGAGCAGGTTGACGGCCTTTATCGACGCAGATGGTGTCCTCAGAGTCGGTGGACGGCTCGACAATTCTGCTCTCAAGGAAGAGAGTAAACATCCGGCAATTCTCTCACGGCATTCGCACTTGTCGTCGCTGATAATCGACGAAGCTCATCGGAGAACTCTTCACGGCGGTACTCAGCTCACTCTGTCTCATACTCGACAACGGTTTTGGATTCTTGGAGGAAGGAATACGGTACGAGCTCATGTGCTTCGGTGCGTGATGTGCGCTCGGCAGAGGGGGATCCGTGCCCGTCAATTGATGGGCCAACTACCTCTTTGCCGGGTTACACCATCTCGCCCGTTCATGCACACAGGCTTGGACTACGCTGGACCACTCATGCTCAAGTCGTGGCAAGGTAGAGGAGCTAAAACTCACAAAGGATGGCTTTGTGTGTTCGTCTGCCTCAGCACTTCGGCGCTTCATCTGGACGTTGTCACGGACTACTCAACGGAAGCGTTCCTCGCAGCCTTTCGGAGATTTGTCTCACGGAGAGGCATCCCCACGGCAATGTATTCGGACTGCGGAACGAATTTTCTCGGAGCCGACGCAACTCTCAAACAGATGTTTACGGCAAGCGCCCGTGAACATCGGACGATGGCTCTGGAACTCTCGAGGGAAGGAATCAGCTGGGTATTCAACCCCCCAGCAGCTCCGCATATGGGCGGAAAATGGGAAGCGGCCGTAAAATCCGTTAAATACCATCTTCGGCGAACGGTACGTGACGCATTGCTCACGTATGAACAGTGGGCTACGCTGCTCACGCAGATCGAGGCTCTGCTCAACTCAAGGCCGTTGGAACCTCTTCGCGACGATCCAGAGGATATCTCAGCTCTAACACCCGGACACTTTCTTGTCGGCTCTGCTCTGACGACGATACCTGAGCCTTCAGTACTCGATCTCAGAGAGGCTCGCCTCTCTCATTGGCAACTACTCCAGCAGAAGACGCAGCAATTTTGGAAGGTTTGGTCAACTCATTACTTGCATCAACAACAGGCGATCTCGAAATGGCAGCACTCTCAAGATGCAATTCAGATCGGCTCTCTGGTTCTCATCAGTGACGAGAGAGCCCCTCCAGGGAGATGGCCTCTCGCTCGAGTCACCGCTCTTCATCCAGGGCGCGATGGACTAACTCGGGTTGTTACCCTGAAAACCGCAACGACCACACTCACTCGACCAGTTGTGAAACTCGTCCCTCTGCTTACAGAAGGGACCAAGGGATAACATCTCCGCGGAGGCGGAGATGGCGGGCGGGAATGTTGCGAACGGTCGCTCATTTTCCGGACTGCCGCGCTCTCCTAGCGCGGCAGCACGCTCCGGCATCGATCACTGATCGATACTCGCGCACGCGCGGCTCCGTCGTCTTGCCGCTGCTCGACGAGAAAGAGACGAGACTACCGGCACGGGACGACGGCGGCCATTATCAGCATCGGCATTGTGCGAACTCCACGTGCGTTCTCGCGTCTCTACGGTTTTCGGATATTCTCGGACGTTCTCTCGGTCTTCTCGTCATCGGAATATTCTCGCGATCAGCTCAGTGATAGTGGAAGAGGTGTGTGCGACAACTCAACGCATATTCGCGACCAGGAGCGCTCATCAGGAATATTCTCAACGACTCAGCTACTCTCGGCATCGCCAACGGACATCTCAACGAACGACTCAACGGCGTCGCGTCTCACCGTCGATTTATTATCACGCGGAGCGCTCAAGAACTCTACAGGTATTTTTCACTCTACACGGTACTCTCAAATTGTAAAGTGGAATAAAGTCGACGCTCAAATACCTGAAATGCATCTCTCAGAATAAATTTATTTAATTGCCCTGACCCCTCTCCCGCGCATCCATCTTGCTCTCGATCCCATACTACGCGAGTTTCACGGTCATACGAAACAGGGATAAAACGGAAAAAGTCGGAAAAAGTAAACCAGTTAAAATAAAAGAAAATTATGCGGCTTGTGAATTCGCGGATCCATTAGTAGGGGTCAGGTTTATGAATGCAAGTTGTTTCATTATGGAGGCAGAGATTATAGTTCGCAAAAGTAAAGTTATAGAGCTGCTAAGATTAGAACATTTAAATGCTGAGGAGAAAGACGCTGTTTATATGATAATTGACTATGGAGCGGATAGATTTCATCTCAAAGGTGAGAAACTGGGAGCGACAGACGTAGTAACACATCGGATACCTACTACACATGAGCTACCAGTAAACTCGAAACATTATCCGTTTCCTCAGGTTCATAAAGAGGAAATACGTAAACCGATAGCTGAGTTTCTTGAATCGGGGTTGATTAGAGAATCGGAATCACCGTATAATACACCGTTATGGGTAGTGCCGAAAAAGGCAGATTCACAGGGAAATAAACGATGGAGAGTGGTGCTTGACTTTAGACAATTGAATGAGAAGACAATCGGAGACGCTTACCCGCTGCCAAATATAGTTGATATATTGGATCAGCTGGGGGGTGCTCGATATTTTTCTGTGATTGATTTGGCTTCAGGGTTCTATCAGATAAAAATGCATCCGGATGACTGTCATAAAACAGCTTTTACGACACCATATGGACATTACGAGTACGTTAGAATGCCTATGGGGTTGAAAAACGCTCCACCCACGTTTCAAAGGGCAATGGACATGGTATTGATGGGATTTGTTACGTCCAGCGTAACGCATAGTTTATTTTCTGCTTTACCCTCAATAGCAGTTGAGCCTAAACCTTCTTTGTGAAAGTAACAAGCGTCTCAGCGCCCTGCGGGCGCAGATGCTCTTGTTGGTGGGCTCCGCCCCCCAAACCCCCCGAAAAATGTCCCTTCGGGACATTTTGTAAGGCACTCACGGGGGTGCACGTCGCGCTACGCGCTCCGTATCGAGTGTATTTACACATCGCGCTATGCGCTACGAATGAAGTATGTTTATTCGTCGCGCTCTGCGTTTCTTTTCGACAGTACGTATGAGGGAAAAACATTTATCAGTTATGTAAATTAATTCATAGTGTTTAACCTTCGTCGAATAAAAATATTTCTTTTTTGTACCAATTGATTATTAATATTCACGACGGATATTTCCTTTTTGTTTGACGATAAATTGTCAAATATTGAGACACGAGACAAATATAACGAATTGCACCCACGTAGAAGTTGATCAAATTAATTTAACGAATCAAATCATGTCTAGTAAAGTCGTTTTATTGGCTTTAAACTTATGACCAGATTTAATGAATATAAAACAAACACACAAAACATGTACCGACACCAATACGATTACCATTTAGCATTCAGGCCAAATATCCCTTTTAAATCCTTCTCCTTCAGTGTTTTTTTTCTTCCCCATAATTGATGGAATCAGTTCGTTATTTTATCTGTAGGAAACCAAACCATTGTAGAAGAAAAGTTCAAGAAATTTGCTATTCTTTGTGATTTTCAATGAAATTTTATCGATATTTATGGATGCTGCAAAAAAATGCAATCTCGAGAACGAAAAAATATATCTTTTTGGTTCCTGTCTTGTATTGAAGAGGAAGTAGTACGTTACTCGAATCAAAAATTTGTCATCTTTGATAGCTCCGAAATATTTTTTTACAAATTGATGAAATTCTTGAAAAATTCGACTTTGAAGGCTCTTTGACAGTCCTCTTATAACAAATTTCATTTCTACCATTTGAGATATATTTTTTTTTCCTCTTCGTAATACATGGAATCAGCTCGTTATTGTCTCTGTAGAACAGACAAGTATTGGAGACGAGAAGTTTGAGAAATTCGATATTTTTTTTCGTTTTTCAATGAAATTTTATTGATATTTATCGTCGCTTAAAAATATCAAATTTAGCATCATATCATATCGTATTTTTTAAAATTTTATTTAATCACAAACGAGGATAAGTTTTTCGGTACGGAATAACTCGTAAAATCGACAAATTCAGTGTTTTTCACTTTCTTGGTAAATAATTGTTTATAATTGTTCTTTAAGAGTACAATTGTTTTTTTTTTTTGCGAAAAAAAACTTTTCAAGACGTGAGCATATGAAAGAAATTCGTATTTCGACGAAAATTTGAAAAAATTTGAAAAAAAAAAAAAAACGTTGGAAATACGTCGATAGAATAATCATTAGCAGTTTTCTTATCAAGTGTAAACGAATAAATCCAGCGAACAAAATTGACAAAGATTTCGAATGTGATGAATCTCCGACGGTCGAAGTGTAAAAAATTTAATTTTTAAACATAGCACACTTTTTATCTGCGCAATAACGCGGAGAGTCAGTTTGTAAATACGATTTCTTTGAGAGGAAAGGATTAGAGACTGCAATTTCGAGAAATTTGAATAAACGATTCGTTTTTTGATGAAAATTCGTAAAATTAGTCTTTGCTTAAAAAAAATCATATCTCGGCAGCGAAAAAAGATTTCGACTCTTATTTTGGCTTGTTTTGAAGAGGAGAAAATACGTTGCCAGAAAAAGAATTTGCAGTTTTTATTATTAACTGTAAATGTATAAATCGGGTGAACATAATTGACAAAGATTTCGGCTGCGATGAATCTTCGACGGTCGAAGGATAGAAAATTCTTTTTTTTTATGATTGCATACTTTTTATTTGCGCTATACCGCGTAGAATCCATTTATATTTACGTAAAATAGGAACAAAGATTGAAACGAGATGTCGATTTTTTTTTATTTGAAAATCATCCGGCCACAGAGTACGTGCGCCGCGACGTATGAGCATCTGTGTATCGTCTGCTAGGAAATTGTCATCTGCTTCCAAAGTTTGACAGATAGAATAAAACGAAAAAATATATACTCGCGATTTTTTTAGTTCTATTTGGGAAATTGTAATTATTTTGGATATTCGATGAATCTTTTTTGTGAGTTTACTACCAAATTTTTTAGTGAATACGTGAAATTTATCATTTTTATTACGAATGTGAATAAAATATGCTAAAATATTGCGAATGATTTTCGGTGATAATATATTATTTTCGAAATAAAAAACGCAAACATTTGTGAATCTGTGTATGATATTTCGTGTTTTATTTTTCACAACCGAAGTTTTTTTTTTAACATGATGAAAAATGGATTTTTGGCAAATCTAAATAACATAACCTTTAAAGCAAATCTTGTTATAACCACTGTTTTTGAATTATTTTATAATTAAAATTATATTTGTCAGAATGACTCAAAATTTGTTGTGCATAGTGCTTTCGATGCCATGAAATATTGTTGCGAAAGAGAAAAGAATTGGTTTCCAGGATTTTTAATTGGGGCACCGTACGGACATCAGATGTGAGAAAATAATTTTTTAATGGAAAATTGTGATGAATAAATAGTTAGAGATGTAGGATTGTCTCTAAATTTGCTGTGCGCAGTGCTTTTGATAAAACAAAATGATGCTGCGAAGGAGAAAAAAATTGGTTCGTAGAGTTCATTATGATGGCACCGTACGGACACTTGACCGAAGGCAAATGCAAATTGTGGCCAATAATTTTTTAGAAAAAATACTTAAAGGTCTTAGATTGGTTTTAAAAGTAATGTGCATACTGGAAATAATGTAATAAAAAAACCCTGCGAAGGAGAACAAAATTGGTTCGCACCATCTAAAGTTACAGTGTGATACGGACGTCCGAGAAGAAAAATTCAGCCAAAAAGTTGTTTTCATTGCACCGCAGGCTAAAAAAAATATTTCTATTCATTGCAGTCACTTCAAAGTAACTACGCATGATGTTGGAGATACACCGAAGCAAATGGTGGAAAATAAAAATTTTTGGAGTATGCGCTGCGGAGTAACCCCTTCGACAGACTCCGAAGAGCAACGGATGGTCATTTTAATAGGCACTCTTTGCCTATTATTATAGTGAGTGCCTAAAAAGGGGAATCTGATCTAAAAATTCTTCATTTAACAATATCTATTTTACCTACTGCTTAATCAGTGTCAAGGTAGCCTAGAGTCTTTCCAAAATCGGTGTCCTACCTTAGCGAGTCGATACCGATGAAACAGGGTAAAACAGATCCGGGCCTCACAGGCGGAGGTCGAGAAAGGCGGTCTCTGACCCCTCTCCTGAGCGCTCCCCTGGAGAGCCAAAAAGGAATTAAAAGAAACGCGGCCCGCTGACAGTTACCATTGGGACCTACTAGTATCGATATCGACTACCTCCCCGTAGATCAGTAAATCTATTTTACCATGGCTCGAAACCATTCAGGGAGGAATTTACAGACAGTCGATTAAAACCGTCGGGTTTAGATACATAGAATCGGGTCGACAAGTTATCCTCGTTAAGGGAAACGCTTTAAACAGTGTTTTAGTTGAACCGAACTCCACAAGTTAAAACAAAGGAGACGGGGCTCATGACCTTGATTTTAGCAGGAAGAAGGAAATATCTTCTATTAAATCTTAATTAATTAATCCTTAAATAATTGGTAAACCTCGGATTCCTCTCATTATAACACATCGGAAAGCAATAGAGGTCAGATTTCTGAAGAAGAAAGTAATGATAAATAGAGAAACGAAACTGAGAATATAGTCCATTTAAAAAGAAATAATAATAAACAATTCACCCCCAGGAATTGCTCTCTGGAACGCCTGTGTTTATCCTTATGGTATTAATTAAGTACGTAGTAGTAATTACACGGAGAATGATACCATTATAAAAACGAAAAGGGATTTTCACCTTCTGAAGATTATACAACGTTTGGCATTCGACAGTTCAGGTACAAAACCGCCGAGTAACGAAAAAGAGTTCTCTCGCAACAGGCAGAAAACTTGTCCATAAACTCTCCGACTGTAAAGAAATTACTACACGTACAATATTAATTTAGTTCGTCCTTCGAGAAATTCTTAACCATGGACAACTTGTACGCCATTTGTTTAAACAAATGACTGAAGGAGTTAACGGTAAAGCATTTGCCGAGGAAAGTCTTTTCCATGGCACGCCCCTGGACGAAATAACATGGAAAAGATTTATTGCTTTATTAGTAATATAGAATTATACTTTTGCATTATTATCCAGACAGACGAGTACAAACTAATCAAGTACTAAATAATTAGTTCACGATAATAGGTTATGGTTTATATCAATGATATTCATTATTATATTTCATTATTATATTCATTTCTGTTAAGAATAAGCGAGTCCTGGTTATAAGAGTCTTACGAGAAACTATGAATTTTATAATTCACGTAATACGTATAAAATTCCGAAGACATAGGAGAGCGTATTTTCACTGTTCAATACCGGTTTTTATTTGTCTAGACAGTTGACGAAATTCTATAGTCCGATTGGAACTCGTGCGACCTTTTTACATATAAAGTATTTAGCCATAAAAGGCTGCATACCAACAAAAATCTTTCTGGTAATGACTTCCCGGAAAACGGAAACGAGAAAAGGAGGGGATTGATGCCTACGTGATCTCGTCTGCGCCCTTTTACTTTTCGATACCCCACCCCGTCATCCACGGCGCGGGGCCCGATAAACGCCTAAAAGAAGGACTTAAGATCATGGACCAATCAGGGATGAGATCGGTAGCATCACCTCATCTTCTCGTTACTGTACCAGAATTTTATACCGAATAGATATACAAAAAGACACTCGCATAGCAACATCCCCTCTACTTGTCACCAAGAAAAATGGTATAAAAACCCCCGAAATTGTACGCTCAGTAGCACACCTCTTTCAGTTTCATAAGCATACCGTTTTAGTTATTATCGGGGATATTCCTTCAGTTTTGTTGAGCACACTTTACCCAGTTATTAGAGGAGGTTATTCTTTCAGTTTTGTTCAAGCACATTCCTTCAGTTTTGTTCAGCACACGTTTTTCTGTTATTAGAGGAGGATATTCCCTCGGTTTCCTTCAGTTTTGTTCAGCATATTCTTTCATTTATTTGTTCAAGATACCACAGTAGTACAGCTCAAATCAGTTATCCATTGTTTCGAAATTCAGTTTTAACCCGATTGTCTTTCAGACTTTCGAGTTGTCAGTATTAAATCCAGGACTCAGAGAAACGGAATTAATTCTTCAGTCTATAATTTGACATTGTATTTCGCGAGTTTTAGGAATTCCAACCATATAGACATTTGGTCTCCATTGTTTTTTTTTTGTTCAATATTATCACCTGTATTACTCATATTTTTTTTGTGACATTAAAAAGTATTAACTCTACCTGCATTTCCGTGAAACACATCATTTTTTTCTTTAAATTCATTTTTGAATTAAACCAACGTGAAGAAAGTTCTATATCCACGAACACCAGGAAAGCACCGTTTATTACCGTAAGTACCTGTTTATTTATTTATCAACAGTGCATTATTCCATTTTGTTCTTGCAACCCAGTGATTTGAAGTGATCACCAAAATCTCGTTTAACCGTGTCGCGTGCTCCGACACCTGGTCAGAAAACGGCAGGTAGCTGCCGTCTCACCGAAGATTTCCTCTCTATCTCTCTCTTTGCCTGAGAGACGCCAAACCCTCTACTAATTAGTTTACACCCTACGACACGCATTTAACAAGCACTCTTAAGGGCTCCATCCCAAGCAATTTTCCGCAAGGTTAGGCTTTAAAAAGGAGCAATCGTTGTCCTCCTTATCGACACCAGGTGTGGTAAAGGTTGGTTTAACACCCACTTGACCAGCGCGTGCGATTATAACGGAGACAACTGTTATATTTCAAACTAGTAAAGAAACAACGCTAGTTTGGACGTAACAGATTACAGGGACAAGAGTTATTCGTTTATTTAGACGATATAGTCATTTACGCGAAAACTTTGGAAGAACATGAGCAAAAGTGTAAAAGATTCATAGATCGATTGAAGATGGCAAATTTGAGCTTACAACCGGATAAATGTGAATTTTTGAAACATGAAGTGGCATATTTGGGACACGTGATTAGTGAAGAGGGACTTAAACTCGATCGGAAAAGATAGAAGCGGTAGAGAAGTTTCCGAGACCCAAGAATGTCAAAGGAATACGAGAATTTTTGGAATTAACCTGGTATTATCGACGGTTTATAGAAATTTGTTGAAAGACGAGACTCCTTTTCTATGGGATGAGGAACAGGAAGAGAGTTTTCAGGAATTGAAAGGTAGATTATGCACTGAACCAGTTTTAATCTTTCCAGACTTTTCAAAAAAATGTATTGTAACCATAGACGCATCCGGGTATGCAATAGGAGGAATTCTTTCACAGGGACCAATAGGAGCAGATAGACCGGTAGCATATGAGTCACGGACACTGCATGAGACAGAGACACGATACGATACGTACGAAAAAGAAGCGCTAGCAGTCTACAGTGTTCTACATTATCGACCGTATTTATATGGGAGAAAGTTTACTTTAGTAACCGACCATAAGCCTTTGGTATGGTTTAGGACCTGTAGAGATGGAAACGCAAGGGTACTCAGATGGAGACTCAAGTTAGCGGAATATGAATACGATGTAGTAGACAAAGCGGGAAAATCAAACGTGAACGCAGATGCGTTGTCCAGATATCCAATAGACGAAGAAAGTAAACAAGCAACGGGGGACGAAGACTTTATGGTTAAACTCAAGGAGAAAAAGGAATTAACCGAAGAAGAGATACTAATGATCCTGGAGAATGAAGAAGACGATTTTCATTTCGAAGAAGAGGAATATCCAGAAGAAGAAGAGGATCCGGAGGAACTGTGGTTGGAATCATTAACCGTGAAACAGAGAGCGGAAATCAGTGAAATAATTGAATCAGTTAATCCAATGGAGTTAACAACAATAAACAAAATTCGTATCAAGAGGAGCCATCTACATCCAAGAAGGAGAAGAATCGAAAGATACCTGTCAAACACGCGATGATTACACGACGACAAGTGAAACTTCAGGAGGAAAGCAACAAAAAATTAGAAGAAAAAGAAGAACCGGATAATATTGGGCAAAACAAAACGACTCGGAAGAAAAGTCCTCAAAGAAAGACAAGAATAAATAGCACTGATGAAGAAAAAGCAGAGGAGGAATTAATAGAAGCAATAGACAACAGGGAGTAGGGAAATACAACAGCGGAATCGGAGGAAGAGGAGATCTCTAGTGGAGAAGAAGTCGAGAGCAATTACGACGTAGACGATGACTTTGACGAAACACGAGAAAACGGACAGATAGAGACAAGAAACGAGAGGATTAGAAAAGGGAATTTAATTCAGAGCAGAGACTTGTTTTTCACGCGGAAAGATGCACTCATTTTATTTCTTAAGCACTAAAGTAGAATCATTAGATACAGGATCAAAGAAGTTAGCAGAACGAAGTGAACTCCCACATTTTTCGGGTTTAGTATTAGGAGAAGTAGCAGTAGTTAAAAGAGGGAATAAATATCACATGGCATTGCCAATCAGCGACGAGTCAGGCGAAGGACCCTTATTGATTTTACAGAATATCAAGGCAGCAATCCGTAGTTTGCATAAAAAAGCAAAGGAACTAGGGATTCAAAGTATCAGTATAGCAAAATCGGATTCCGTAGAGAATGTTCCTTGGGAAAATATAGCAACAGAATTGAGAATGGGGTTCATGGAAGGTGAAAACAAGATAATCGTTTGTCATGGGATAATTCGGTATCCTAGCAAAAAAGAACGCGAAGGGATAATTCAGGAAATGCATGGTTCAGCTGTAGGGGGACACAGGGGAGTCACAAAGACTCTCAATAGAATTCGACAACATTATTATTGGGAAAAGATGAAAATTGACATTCAAAACTACATTCAAAGATGTTTACCTTGTCAGCTTAAAAAGTGTGATCGACACAAGACAAAGCAACCGATGGTATTGACAGACACGCCATGATCAGCATTCGACAAAGTTGCAATGGATATAGTGGGACCATTACCAAGAACAAAAAATGAAAATGAATACATATTAACGATCCAAGATCAATTGACGAAATTTTGTCTTGGAATTCCACTTCCAAATGCAACATCAATAACAATTGCAGATGCGATGGTCAAAAACTTTATCAGTATCTTCGGTTCGCCAAAATCGATACTAACCGATCAAGGTCGAAACTTTCTTAGTGGATTGATCAGGAGAGTAGCAAAAAGGTTCAAAATAAAGAGACATCGAACAACCGCTTTTCATCCACAATCCAATGGCTCATTAGAGCGTTCACATCACGCGTTAGGCGAATATCTGAAACAATATGCTGATAAAGAGTTTGATTGGGACGAATGGGTACAATTAGCAATCTTCAACTACAATACCAGCGTCCACGAGGGAACGAAACATACACCGTAGGAATTGCTATTTGGGAAAATGGCTCGAGTGCCATCTAGCGAACCTTTGGGTGAGGAGGTCGAACTTTCCACATACAGGGATTATTTGACAAAACTCGTGACACGGTTACATGAAATAAGAAAAACCGCGAGAGACAACTTGATAAACGCAAAAACTAAATCCAAGGAGAGGCATGATAAGAAATTAAACGTAAGAACTTTCAAAGTAGGTGATTATGTTTTCCTGCAAAATGGACCAAAACCTAAGAAATTGGCTGATTTATACACAGGACCACATGAGGTTGTTGAAATAATGAACAATCACAATGTAAAAATAACAAGCGTCTCAGCGCCCTGCGGGCGCAGATGCTCTTGTTGGTGGGCTCCGTGGGCTTGTTGGTGGGAAAAATGTCCCGAAGGGACATTTTTTAAGGCACTCACGGGGGTGCACGTCGCGCTGCGCGCTCCGTATCGAGTGTATTTACACATCGCGCTATGCGTTACGGATGAAGTATGTTTATACGTCGCGCTCTGCGTTTCTTTTCGAAAGTACGTTTGAGGGAAAAACATTTATCAGTTACGTAAATTAATTCATAGCGTTTAACCTTCGTCGAATAAAAATATTTCTTTTTTGTACCAATTGATTATTAGTATTCACGACGGATATTTCCTTTTTATTTGACGATAAATTGTCAAATATTGAGACACGAGACAAATATAACGAATTGCACCACGTAGAAGTTGATCAAGTTAATTTAACGAATCAAATCATGTCTAGTAAAGTAGTTTTATTGGCTTAAAACTTATGACCAGATTTAATGAATATAAAACAAACACACAAAACATGTACCGACACCAATACGATTACCATTTAGCATTCAGGCCAAATATCCCCTTTAAATTCTTACCCTTCAGTGTTTTTTTTCTTCCCCATAATTGATGGAGTCAGTTCGTTATTTTATCTGTAGGAAACCAAATCATTGTAGAAGAAAAGTTCAAGAAATTTGCTATTCTTTGTTATTTTCAATGTAATTTTGTCGTTATTTATGGATGCTGCAAAAAAATGCTATCTCGAGAACGAAAAAATATATCGTTTTGGTTCCTGTCTTGTATTGAAGAGGAAGTAGTACGTTACTCGAATAAAAAAATTGTCATCTTGGATGGCTCCGAAACATTTTTTACAAATTGATGAAATTCTTGAAAAATTCGACTTTGAAGACTCTTTGACAGTCCTCTTATAACAAATTTCATTTCTACCATTTGAGATATATTTTTTTTCTTCTTCGTAATACATGGAATCAGCTCGTTATTGTCTCTGTAGAACAGACAAGTATTGGAGACGAGAAGTTTGAGAAATTCGATAATTTTTTTCGTTTTTCAATGAAATTTTATTGATATTTATCGTCGCTTAAAAATATCAAATTTAGCATCATATCATATCGTATTTTTTAAAATTTTATTTAATCACAAACGAGGATAAGTTTCTCGGTACGGAATAACTCGTAAAATCGACAAATTCAGTGTTTCTTACTTTCTTGATAAATAATTATTTATAATTGTTCTTTAAGAGTACAATTGTTTTTTTTTTTTTGCGAAAAAAAACTTTTCAAGACATGAGCAATACACATTCACATTCACATGAGCAATTCACATTCGAAATCTTTGTCAATTTTGTTCGCTGGAATTATTCGTTTACACTAGATAAGAAAACTGCTAATGATTATTCTATCGACGTATTTCCAACGTTTTTTTTTTCAAATTTTTTCAAATTTTCGTCGAAATACGAATTTTTTTCATATGCTTACGTCTTGAAAAGTTTTTTTTTCGCAAAAAAAAAAAACAATTGTACTCTTAAAGAACAATTATAAACAATTATTTATCAAGAAAGTGAAAAACACTGAATTTGTTGATTTTACGAGTTATTCCGTACCGAGAAACTTATCCTCGTTTGTGATTAAATAAAATAAAAAAAAATACGATATGATATGATGCTAAATTTGATATTTTTAAGCGACGATAAATATCAATAAAATTTCATTGAAAGACGAAAAAAATTATCGAATTTCTCAAACTTCTCGTCTCCAATACTTGTTTGTTCTACAGAGACAATAACGAGCTGATTCCATGTATTACGAAGAAGAAAAAAAATATATCTCAAATGGTAGAAATGAAATTTGTTATAAGAGGACTGTCAAAGAGCCTTCAAAGTCGAATTTTTCAAGTGCGACTATCGTGCAGCAGACTGAAAAACAATAAATTATATCTTAAATCGGGAATTCGGTGTAAACTTAGTGAAGGACAATGTTTGGATCTGGAAGGGGGACATACCTTTTGGGATACTGTACGGTAACCACCGCAGACGTAATCTTTGCATTCGTAGTGCGTGGAACAGCGGCCGTGTGAGGACAGAACATAGTGCGAACGGAACATCCTAAGTTGTTTATTTACGAGGTGGAAAATGGACAAATAATCTTACAAGGAAAAGAAATGGAAGTGTTAAACATGGACATGTACACGTACGTGAACTCAAAATTCGTGTACATTGAAAGGCATATTCAGACTCAAACGCAACAAGTGTATCACGATCTATTAGTGCACAAGTGTGAACTGGAACGAGAAATGTTGAAAAATCGCTTGGCAATAGCTACGGAATTGCCTGACGAATTCGCGTATCATCTCATGAAGGGACCAGGATATATGGCCGTGATATCAGGGGAGGTAGTACACATTATCAAGTGTATACCAAAGGAGGTGCAAGTACAGCAAAAAGAAAAATGCTATACACATCTACCTGTCACTGAGGGCAACAACAGTTACTTTTTGTCGCCAAGGACTCACATATTGATGAAAACGGGAATGCAGATTACATGCAACAAAATGGTTGCACCAATGTACTACATCGACGGAGATTGGTATGGGATGATGCCTGGACCAATACCTGTATATCCACCAGAGATGATAAGACCAAATACAAAACCAACATGGACGTATAAAGTACAAGATCATTGGCAACAAGCGGAATTTATTCAGCAGCGGAACTGGAACAGCTGCGGGAGCACATTATGTTTCCTGCGGAGCGACCAGCAGTATTGAACACGAAAAGCGAAATGGCTGGAGAGAAACTCGCTGCGACTTAATACGGCAAAAACGAAATTTATGGTAATCCACGACGAAAGGAAAAGATACTTAAGTAGCAGTTGCAATATTACAGTAATAGGAGATAGAATAGAGGAGGTTAGAGAAATTAAATATCTAGGAATAATAATAGATGAAAACATGAGTTTCAATAGTCAGGTGGCGTACATAGTAAAAAAACACACTAGTCATAATTAATAAGATCATAGTAGCATCGCACCTAGAATATTGTAATACGCTGCTATTAAATGTTAATAAATACTGGATGGATATATTGCAAAAAACCCAGAATAGGGCAATGAGAGCGCGAGATTCTATGTCGCGTTTTTATCGCGAGTGGACGGGAACCTATATGAAACGAAACGAGGGGATGGGAAAATGAATGGGAACAAAACCGAAAATGAAAGAGAGGGGAAAAAAAAGGGGGAAAAAGAGCTAGGCGGTCGACTTCAGCTCAACCTCGGCGTCCTAGGAGGCCCGAATTTCGGGAGTCCGAGGGCGAGCGAGAGGGGTACGAATTTCCCGGAGGATCGTAGGGGGGCCAGAGAGGGTGTAAGAGATATTAGGAGGAGGGTGAGCGCGAGGAACGAGTTCGGGAACGTAGGGTTTCCGAGGGGTCCGTCTATCACCCATACGCGAGGGGACAGGCTGACGTTAGCGACGATGCGCGGTTTCGCGGGCGTAGCCGGCGGGGGTCGAGGACCAGGGGGGAAAAGCGGAGGTAACGGCGCGAGCGGTGGCTCCTGTAATAGGATCGGGGGCGCACGACGGGCTTGTCGCCGAAGTTCCTCTTCGAGCTCCTGGTTTAGGAGCCAGGTGAGCCCCCTGCGAGGCCCCTTCTTCTCCCCGATCCTTTGGAGGTGTGCGAGGAAGCGCCTCCGTCCTGCTCTTTTTGGCATCGATACCCTACTAACTAAACTAAACTACGAATTAAAAGCAGGAGTGACTCGTTTGCTGCCTGTGCCTCGATGATGGCGACGAGATAAGTCGGAAGGAGTGCGTAGGGTAATGAGGGTACCCTTCCCGCCTCGGCCGTGCGTGCTTTCTGCTCAGCAGGAGCACGGGTATCGATGCGAGCGCGAAAAGGGACGGAGAGTGTGGGGCGGTGGGGAGGATAAGAGGAGGAGGGTTTCCTGACTCCCGAGTCCCGACACGGCGTGCGTCCCAGAGGAGCACGAATAGTGCGCGAGATAGGGGCGGTCGAGGGGGGGTGGAGGAGCAGAGGAGAGTGGGTGAGGTGCTTGTCCTGAAAAGGACAGATTATTGCTGTGGTTTACCGCCTTGAAAAAGGCGAAGCGAATTGAGAGTTAGTCCTGATGAAACGCCGAAGTCCGAGTGCCGAGGGAGTCGGGTTGTCCGAAGAGTAGCCAGAGACCCGAAAAACCGTGAAGAGTTGCGTAGTCCGTGGGAAGCCAAAGCGAGAAATAATTCTGGAGCGAATTATATTTGAGAGCCAGTTTATTCCGTTGGAAAGCAGAGTACAGGCAGTCGGTGGGCGCTGTAGGGCCATGAGATGGGCGAGATAGTCGAGCCTTATCGACGAGCGCGGACCTCGGAGAGAGACCGCCGAAATTTCGCGTGCGCGCGAGCGCGTGCTTTTGTGTTCGCGACAGATCTCTGGTCTCGGCTATCTGACCCTCTCATCTTGATTCTATACAATTTCATAGTTACCAATAATAGCGGAAAATTCACAGATTTTAATGATATACTTTAGAGTAGAGGGAAAAGAAATTAATAATACAGGAAAATACAGTCTTCCGAGCGCGGGCGCACGACAGAGGGCTGTCTCGGGCCTTTGAATGCATGATATCGTGCATTTCGGAATATCGATCGTGATCGAAACGGGTAACAGGAGAAAGAGAAAAAAAAATAGACTGTTCTGATGCGGCACCCCCTCGGCATGAGGGGGTGTTCGATCGGGAAATGAGTGGAAGAAAACTAGTCGTAAGGACGAGACGAGCGACACCTGGGAGACAGCCCTCTCTCTCTAACCGTTGTCTCGGGTATTTTCGTTTCGCCTAAAGGCGCGCATTTTTACGCGGAATCTCTAAGGGCGGTCGATCATTAGAAAGAGGGGAAAAAATAGCGTACGAGTGTTACTCAGTCTGCCTCTTCAGATTGCGCGAGGGAGTAACAATAGTGCAAATATTATACGTGATTGTCGCGCGCAAGCGAGACAGCACTAGGCCTCGTGGCTGTCGCGTTGCTGCCTCGCTTACGCGCTGACGTCATCGGCCGCGCTCGACTCGGAGCGAAAACTATTGTTGCGCGCGGCTGGGAATGTATTGACCGGGACTCGAGTGAGCGCCTGGGAAAAGAAAAGAAATAGTGTACTCGTAACATATCGTAAGGATATAGTTACTATACGACTTATAATTATGTTAATTATATGATACGCCTGGCCACGCGGCGTTTAATACTACTAATGGTTTTGAGATTGGCTTGTTTATTTTGTGTAATTTTATTCGGCTCGACAAGCCACCACCCGGCGCGGTTGGGGTCTGTCAACTGCCAGGGCTCAAAATTCTAATTTTCCGTGGGCGCCAATTAGTGCGAGAACTAATATTTTTTTATGTAGCGAGCAACTCAGGGGGATCCATTGGAAGACACGAAAACAACGGCGAGGCCAAACGAAGCAAAAGGAAGCGATAAGCGAGGCTAAAGAACGGTTACTTACTCGATATTGCGATTCCTTTATCCCCACGATATCCGCCGCCTCGACAAACACAACGTTGGCACTCGACAAATTAAATTTGACAAAATACTTATTTATTTGATAAATTATGTCACAGAACACTTGAAAAATTCTGATAAATCTTGACAAGTTTTGACAATACACAGAACGAGAATTTCGACGATACGACACCTCGAAGATCGACCTGCGTTCGGTACAATACCTAACACACGAGTGTGCGATCGTCGCCCTTTGTCAGCCAGCGCGGTGCGCGGTCTCCCCGATTGTCTATTTGCCGATTGGTCGATCTTCGAGCGTTCGGCCGCGCTAGGGCCGTAAAGACGCGCGTATTCAAAATATTAATCGGCAGTACGTAGTTGACAATGTATTTTCTAGCCTACTTTGACGAATTAACCTAAGAGCTTCGAGGTGTCGAGTCGAACGTCGACGTCGAGGGAGATATTACCGTTATTCCGCTTACAGTTTAGAGACAATTTTTTTTTTTAAAGACTCCCCTCGATTGAGCGGGAGGAAGGTCTTCCGTGGGGAAAAGGGAAGGGTTTAGGCAGACATCAAGCTATTCTGAAGTGTAATAGGTATACCCAAATCTCAGACTTGCTGGATGCCTTATGTTTTATGAATGTGAGACAGAGAATGAGATATAATGTTTGTTTGTTCGTTTACAAAATCAAAAGTGCAATGACGCCGCAATACTGAAGTGAGAAAATGAAGTTCATATCCGACAGACATAACTGTAACACGAGAAGGAGAAACGATATCGGCTTAGGCTTTACGGTACGAGAAACGAAATACGACGTAGGCTGTACGATATGTTCAACAAACTCTCCGAGAACACAAGCGGCGAAAACGATGAAAGAGTTCAAAAGATTGTTGAAGAAGGAAGTAAAAATGGAAGATGTAATAACATAATAGTAATATATGATACGCGCAAAAACGGTAAGGTAGTTAGAATAATAGTAATGAAGCAATGCAAAGGTATGTAAGAAACAAGTAGCGAAAGCTAGTAATGAGATTCTCTCTCTCTCTCTCTCTCTCGAACTACAATCGCAAACATCGCAATCCTCCTACACTTCTTCTTCCTCTTGTAGTAAGCGCATACTGCATGTCCACTCACTGTGAAAAGTGCACTAAAACTATTGCCGGTGAGTTTGTTGTCCGCCCTGATTGCCAACGGACATTTCATCCTGGTTGTGTTAAACATTATCTAGCTTACAGGTTGGCTTCGCTTTGTTGTCGACAATTAGTTAGTAGCGAAATGGCTAATACAAATGCTAATAACTTCAACTTACCACCGAGCCCATTTCCACAAGCTGCACTACCGGTTACGCTTGAGGCTGTTTTCGCCTACATGAAAGATTCCGACGCTCGCTTATCTGCTTCCATCGTTTCGCACAATCAGATTACTACTGATATTCGGCACCAGCTAAAAGATCTACCTGAGCTTATTCAGACAGTGAGTTCTAACTGAAATCGTACCGCTCACCTCGAGCAAGCTAGCGCTCAACTCGTCAGGATGTCCTTTCGCTACAGTCTCAACTCTCTCGTCAACCAGTAGTCCCAAAAAGCGAACTTGTAATGTCGGGTTTCCCCTCTAACCTCCCAGATCCTCCGGAAAATCTTGCGAAAAAAGTCCTTGTTGCGTTAGGCCTCGGTGCCCTCGTTAATCATGTATTAACTGCGCGTGTACTAACAAAAAAAAATGTATCTGTTACTACGACGCGTTCGTCTGCTTCTCTCGTCGTTGTACTAACTTCTAACTCGGTATGCGATGCGATCATCAGTGTGAAACGAGCCAAACGCGACCTAAAAGTTAGCGAGGTTCTCGGCATGCAAGCTAACGGTAGTATTTATGTCAACGAAATGCTTCCAACAGAAATGTACAAGCTGCTTCGAGACACCAAAAGCCGCGCGTCACAAACGAATTATAAATATGTGTGGGTCTGTAGTGGAATTATTCACGTGCGGAAAGACGATGGATCTTCGATTATCGATATTCTCTCTCCCGCTGATCTCGCAAAGCTTGTCTGACTCTTCCCCGCAATCGACACTACTGCCGCCTTAGCTATACCCTCTGGCTCTTCCACCTCGCATTCTAATCTACGTATTGCTCAATTCAATGCCACTTCTCTTCCTGCTCACATCGATGAAGTTCGCCACTATTTTAACAACAACTTTTTCCACATTATTTCTGTTTCTGAAACGTGGCTGCATTCGCACATCGACTATTCGCTAGTAGACTTAGATAGCTATTATTTAGTTCGAAATGATCGCGAGGGTAAAGAAGAAGGTGGAGTTGCGTGCTTTGTACATAACTCTCTTTCAGTACAAGTTCTCTCTGCTTCTCCGAGTGCTTTTTCAAACTCACCCGAATATCTAATTTTAAGGATACACTGTAAGAACGATCAATCTTTATTATTCGCCTCGGTCTACCGACGTCCGAGGGGCCTATTATTGCACGATTTTATTTCCGATATATCTAGGTTTAGTCATGCTTATAAAAATATAATTATCTCCGGTGATCTGAACTGCAATCTTCTTTCACATAATGCTGAAGCTCTTTACCTACGCAACTTTATTTACTCATCGTCTCTTTACCTCGTTCAATCGCCGCCAACATTCCATACACCTACCTCAGACTCATGGCTCGACGTTATTATAATCGACAACGAGGATAAACTGCTCTCTTTTACCAAGTCCGACACTCCATTTATCGGTGGTCATGATCTTCTAGAGCTAATTTATGCGTTTGATATTGAAAACATCGAACCTCGTACTATCTCTCTTCGGAACCTCAGTAACTTTAACTCGACTCGCTACTCCGCAACTATTTCTTTGCTAATCTCAAATCTCGCTTTTTCACCTTCGCCGATTGTCACCTCGTCTCAGGTTCTCGAGACCCATTGTGAATTTCTCTCGCAATCGATCTTAGAAGCTCTGAATACTCACGCTCCTCAACGTACCTTTCCGATACGCAAACCCCCGTCGCCGTGGGTTACCGACGACCTCAAATTGCGAATGTGACAACGAAATCGTTTGTACAAGCAAGCTAAGGGATCCAACAGCCTTCTAGGGTTGGCTGTTTACCGGAATTATCGTGACAAACTAACAGCCGACATGCGCGCAGCTCGTCAACAGTTTCATTTTAATCGGCTGAATTCCATTGACGATCCCTCAAGATTGTGGAAAGAGCTTGAGAATCTCGCACTAGTAAAGACAAACTCCTCTTCCCCGCTTCACTTCTTTTCTGCCGACCAACTAAACACCTATTTTACTTCTATCTCAAGCCCCACCCCGGCGCTAACATTAGATGAAATTCACGATCTTTTATCCATTCCTTCTCCTCCTGGTCCCTCTTTTTCCTTTCACCCGATAACAGCCGACGATGTGTATAACTACTCGTCCTCGCTGTCATCTCAGTCGCTCGCCTCTGGTCCTGATGGTCTATCGCAGTTTGCCATCTATAACGCTCTCCCTACTATTTCCTCTGCTCTCGCATCCTTCTTCAACCATTCCGACACTCGCCCAATCGCCAATCTCTGCGAACTGTCCAAGTTGTTCGAACGTGTGATTCACAATCAAATTATGTCATTTATTGAGGCCAACACCATCTTTGATCCTCGAAAATTCGGCTTTTGTTCTGCGCACAGTACGCAGTCAGCCCTTCTCAAAATTACGAACGACATTAGCCTTGGAATTGACCAGCGAAAGCTTACAATCCTAGTTCTCTTTGACTTCAGTAAAGCCTTTGATACAGTTTCTCACCTTCTCCTTCTTACTAAACTCCAACGCCTAGGCTTTTCCCCATCAGTCCTTAGATGGCTCTTCTTCTACTTAACGGGTAGATCTCAATCGATAATTCGCGACGACGGTACGAATTCTGACTGGCTTCCAACCACAGCTGGAGTCCCTCAGGGCTCTGTACTCGGTCCACTACTTTTCTCACTTTTCATTAACGACATTGCTGACGGATTGCGGTACTGCGATCATATGATCTTTGCAGACGACACTCAGATCTACCTCCAATGTTCCCCATCTGATCTCATAAATGCGCTGACTCAGGTCAGTCACAACATTCAGGTAATTGCTAATTACGCAACGGCGAGTGGCCTCAAATTAAATTCTCAAAAATCTAAAATCATGATCATCGGCAGTAGTGCATATGTTCGCACTCTTAATATCGACTCACTGCCACCTGTGGTGATTGGTAATGACACGATCCCGTTCGTCCAAGAGGCCTGTAACCTCGGAGTATTCCTGACATCCAATCTCTCCTGGAATAAGCATGTCTCGACCATCTCTCAGAAAGTCCATGCGTCGCTGCACAAACGCAAATTTCACAAAAATAGTCTATCTACTGCGCTACGAATAAAACTAGTGAGTACGCTTATTTTCCCTCATCTTGACTACTGCTGCGGTGTTTGCCACTCCCTGACTGACGAACTTAATACCAAACTGCAACGCCTTGTCAACATGTGTATCCGATTTATCTTCAATCTCCGTCGTGATGTTCACATCACCCCCTTCCGTCATCAACTACGCTGGCTATCAGTAAAAAGTCGTCGTAATTATTTCCTCGGAATCATCACCTATCGAATCATTAATCTTCCATTACCATCGTACCTAAAGGAGATGTTTACTAGGCGACCGTCAAACACCTTACGGCCCTCTCGTCAACCCCAACCAACTCCCACATTCAATATCCCACTCCACCGAACAGCAGCATATCACAATGCTTTTCACATGTCGGCAGTCTACTTGTGGCACTCACTTCCGTATTTCGTAACGTCGTCCCCATCTCTCGATATTTTCAAACGTCGTCTCTTTGACTACTTATTTGCTCTCGAACTAAGCCAGATAAGCCAACCCTAGGATGAGCCGATAACATAGCTTGTCTTACCGATATGCATTCATATTATGAACCTAGTCATAGTACGATACTACGCTACTAAATTAATAATGCGTTGTAAAACATACCATTCCTAAATTCTCGCCGACTTTAACTATGTTATCTTCATCGTGCTTGCGCAACGAAGAGTGGTATATATATATATATATTTTATATACTTTATTTCATTATATTTTATTCTATTTCTATTCAGCAGCTTTCTTTATTTTCTTTACTTTCTATTACTATTATTATTATTAATATTAATATTATTATTATTATTATTATTTTAATCTCTCATTTTTATTTTTCTATTTCTAAGTTACTTTACATTAAACTACTTTATTTCTGCGATCTTTACGTATTCGTAGTACTCGCGCATCTGTTTCACCAGTGTCAAAAATGTGGTTCGCACTATGCTGTTAATTTTGCCCCATAGTATAACTCGGGCATAATAAAAACCATCAAATCAAATCAAATCTCTCTCTCTCTCTCTCTCTCTCTCACTCTCACTCTCACTCTCACTCTCTCTCTCTCTCTCTCCTCTGCACGATTGAGTGTAATTAGTCATTGGAAAGCTGGACGCTGCTTAACCTCACTTTTCTCATCGCTGCCCTCTCTACATGGGTATATGCTGCGCATGTGCTTCCGACTCTTCGCTGACCTTCAACTACCGTATCGCCATCTACAACCTAATGAGAGACTACCACCATCGACCGTGATCTATTGGGTCTGCTCTGCGGCGCATGCGTATGACAATCTTGCATGGCCTTGAACTGCTTCACCGCCATCTACACCGCTATCAGTGACACCTGTTGGCGCAACCAATCACTACGCACTCCGTCCTACACTGCATTATCGTAGTTCGATTAAGTCGTCATCCCGCTCTTATTTTCTCGTTGCTGTACTGTAGAACGTATGCCTCAATTCTGTCGTAAGTGCAAAAAGTCCATCGCTGGCACCGTAATTTCGTGCTTAGAGTGTAACCAAAATTTCCATCCGGGTTGCGCTAACGATTACCTAGCGTATAAATCTGTGCAACAGTGTTGTAAAGCTTCGCTCCCACTTGCGATGGCTGCTAACAACCCCGTTAACTTTGGCATGCCCCTCAGTCCGTTCCCTCAGCCGCAACAACAACCGGAGACTCTTGAAAGTATCTTCGCGTATATGAAAGACACAGATTCTCGTATGTCAGCGTTTATTAGCTCCCAAACTCAAACGAATAATGAGATAACCGTTAAACTCAATGATCTTCCCGAACTTCTCCAGCAAGTCGCGAATAACTCATCTCGCATTGCCAATCTCGAGCAATCAAATGCGCAACTACATCAGGAAGTATCGATGTTGCATACACAACTCGCGCAACCGTCGGTATCAAAAAGCGAACTAGCTATCTCTGGTCTACCTGCTAACATTTTAAATTCCACTAATACGCCCACAGCTCTTGTCAAGCAGATTTGGTCGCGCTCGGTCTCTCAGATCTCGTAAACCACGTAATTGCAGTTCGTCCATTGAGAAAGAACAACAGTACTGTCAATTCACAGCGTCTTTCCGCGTCGTTTGTTGCCGTTCTCACATCAAACTCGGTCTGTGATGCGGTCATCAATGCAAAAAGAATCAAGCGCGATCTGACAAACACTGAAGTTTTTGGTAACAATCTCCCTGGAAACATCTTCGTCAATGAAATGCTACCCACCAATATGTACACGCTTCTACGGCAAACTAAATCTCGCGCTGGGGAAATGCATTATAAGTACGTTTGGGTGCGAAATCAAACAATTTATGCTCGTAAGGATACTGGGATGCCCGCAATCACTATCCTATCATCTAGTGACTTAGCGAAGTTGGTCTGACTCGATCGCGACGCTCCTTCTAACCGTGGTTCCCCGGCTCACATCGCTATCTCTGTTATCTCTCTCCATGTTGTTATATTCAATACAAACTCGCTATTGGACACTTCGATCTTATTAGGCAATTTTTCGAGTCTAATTATTATTATTTTTTTTTTACTTTTTTTTTCTTCTTTCAACATTATCTCGATCCCCGAAACTTGGCTACACTCGCATGATAAATCTCGATAACTAGACATCCGACAGTCAGTTTTATCGGACTAATAATTTACTGTTAACCTACTTACTATTAAGTCTATCTGTATATTGCGCAGTTTTGATTAGATTATCGTACCCTAAATTGTAAGCTTATTATTATATTATGTACTCGCTTAATTTGCTCGCTATTTCTACTATTGCTGATTCTTTTTCGTTGAATTTTTTTCTTACACGGATACCTACGGATTTCTTAGTATTACATTGCATTTTATTTTACGATATCTTATATTATTTTGAGTGTTCACTCTACGTTCCT
Source organism: Cryptus viduatorius (assembly GCA_964006125.1). NCBI lineage: Eukaryota > Metazoa > Arthropoda > Insecta > Hymenoptera > Ichneumonidae > Cryptus > Cryptus viduatorius. Next base: position 7,610,905 of record OZ023225.1, on the reverse strand, counting down.
ATAAGCTGTTGCTCTCATGCACAATTTTACTTTCACGAGAATTCGTACTCAGTTCACTCTATTGATAAGAACTACAACTGATTTATGTACCACCTTGCCCCCATAGTTTAACTAGGGGCATAATAAAATATTATCAATGAATCAATCAATCTCCCCCTCTCCTTGGTGTTTTCAAATTTTGACGCACAAATTGGAGTACTCTTGACGCCAAAAATCACAGATCACAGCATAGTCAAGGTAAATATTAATAGGGATATAAATGATGAATGTAAAAAAACAATATATTATAAAAGAGACTTTACTAATATGAATGAAAGCATATTCAGGGATGTGTTGAAAAGGAAATTAACGATTAATTGGGATAATGATGCTAATACAAATGCAAATGAAATGATAAGAGCTATAATACGAACAATGGACGAAATTGCACCGGTGGTAAAAAAATCAGTCCAAACAAAGTGGTTAGACAAGCCGTGGATAGACGAGTTAGTTCGAAAAAAGAGTAGGGACAGAGACGAAGCATATAAAGATAGGTGGTATTACAAAGAATGAAAGGGACTGGCAAGAGTATCGTGGATGTCGAAATAATCTAGTCGCAATAATCAGGGAGAATAAACGAAGATACTTCGAAGAAAATATTGATGCACAAAAAACAGATTCAAGAAAAATGTGGAAAACATTAAGGGGGCTGAGTCACCTAAAAAAAGGAAAGAAAACAATTTTTTTTCTTAGTACATATTAATATAAATGATAATTGTATTTTACAATCAAAAATAGACAAACTTTTTTCACTTGTCGCAGGTTTTGGATTGAAGGAATGCATCAACTTTGGATTTTAATGTCTCATTTCCTTCGTTAGAATGTTTATTACGGAAAGAGTACAGGAATTTTTTTCTAAGCTTATCCAGCGACGCTATCAATTAAAATATCCCAAAAAATTACTTTTTTTCCCTTTTTGTCTCATTACCACTTATATAATGTGTTCGATTATCATCGAAACTTTATTAGAGGAATAACTCATTCTAAATAATTTCCTCCCGCGACGCATTCGAACCTCGGGAATAAAACTCTTGACACGGCCCTGCCACGAGGGGCTCCACGGACCCCCCTCGAGGCACAGCCCTGTCCTTCTCGCTCGACCACGAGGCTTCGCGGGAGGCAGCCATTGTTCTCAACCGGCACACGCGGCTAACGCAACAGGTGTTCTCTCACTAATTTCGCGGTGTAATACTTTCGGTGTCATCTCACTAACGGTCAACTCGGTTGCTATCGGTTTTCTGCATCTGCTCATTATACATTTGTGTCATTTCATCGGGCGGAAAACGGTGTAATCTTGCAATAAAGTGCGCTCACGAAAAGCTTGTATTCTCGCTTTGGAGATTCTCTATCGGTCTCACTCACTCTAACGAACTTACTCGGTATCACGCTCTCTCTCACACTACCGGAACACTCACTACAACGGTCTCACTCACGCTCTACTGGAAAACTCGTGTTATTTCTAACGCGAATCACGACGAATCGACTAAGCACGAGAGAAAAAAGATTCGACTGCACTAATATCGTGTAAAATTAACCAAATAAACTAGTTATTAATATTTTGTTACGCTTAAAGAAATCGAGTGTTCATTTTTATTTAATTTTCCTGCCTCGATCCTCATAGACACCACATATTCGCAACATAATGGCTTACAATAAATATATTTCTTGTCGGATCAAAAATTCGTGTACTCGTTTCGTAACATGGTCTGTTGCGATGAAAATGAGACGTTGAAACCCAGAATCGACGCAGTCGTTCTCTCTGAAACCTGCGACAAGCTAGAAGAAATATACTTGTTGAGAAACTAATTTACAAAATACAGTAATAATTTACAAAATACTAATTTACAAATACTTTTTACATATTTTTTTTTTACACATAAAAATGAAAATTGCGTTTTTTTTTCACAAAAAAATAATAAAAATAATAAAAAATAGATTTTTTTTCATGAAATTTACAAATAATCGAATAAAAATTACTGTAAAAAGCTGTTAAAAAAGTGTAAAAAAATACTGACACGACAACCGATGTTTTTAGGTTATCCGGTACACTTTGTAGGACTTCTCGCGAATGTCATTGTAAACTTTCCCTCCCCCAGCAGCGAAAACACAATAATTATTCGGTTCATTTATCAAAGTTGTACACACTCGACAAGTGGATAAATTGAGTTCACGAAGCCGGCTTTTTTACGCGTTTACCGCATTCGAGTAAAAAACATCGCGGTTGCAATATGTCGGTGGATCGTAGAGTCGATGACACGCTGTAGCGGCGAAAATCCGTCTCATATCGATTATACGTAAAGACTGTTTGGTCGGTAAATCGTTACCTACTGAATGCAAATTTCTGATTCGCATTTTTTTTTACGGTGGCGCTTGAAATAAAATATCGCGGTCGAAGGCGCAATGTTGTGACAGCATCTTGCAAGCACGTGAGGTCGATCACCGCATTTTCTTTGGAAATTTATCGATTTGCTATGTGTGTTGTGTGTTTGCTTTTCGTTGCTTTTATTGGTGTTCTACCTTTTTTTTGTTTCTTTATTTTTTTTTTTTTTCTACTAATTTCGTTTGTTTTTTTCCTCTTGTAACATTCCATTATCTTCTTTACTTTTCTACCGTTTATTTTTTATTTTGCTGTTCCTTTCCTTTCGAGAGTGTTATTGAGTGTTATATGTTTGTACAATATAATTGTAATTGAGAAATAGTAAAAACATTTTTCTACAAAAATGTAAAAAAAAGACGCCAAGTGGTTTAAATAATGTTTGCGAAAAAAAAATTCAAAAAATAAAAAATCATAGAAGCCAAGTAAAAATAAAAATAAAAAAAACTTTGCTCGTCCTTTCTTTCATTCCTACTACATTTATTTGTGGTCTAAGGACTCGCCAAGTTTTTTTATTTTTATTTTTACTTGGCTTCTATGATTTTTTATTTTTTGAATTTTTTTTTTCGCAAACATTATTTAAACCACTTGGCGTCTTTTTTTTTACATTTTTGTAGAAAAATGTTTTTACTATTTATTTTATTCTTTTTTTTCATTTATTTTATTATTATTAATTTGAATTATTTATTTTTAAAGATTTTTTTTTGTATCACACGCGTAATATTTATTAATTGAAATTACCACTCGCCTGCAATTGGTTAAGATAATTTTTTCACACAGGTATCCCTTTTTTTTACCACGAGAGATTTTTTTTATTAGTACCTTTCGCGATAATAAAATGATAAATAACCTCTTAGTATTTAACCTTTCTTTCGATGACTGAATGCGAGTGCACTATTCACGATCGCGGATACGGATATCACAAGTTGCTGTGTTCACGAACTGACACTTGGAATCGGTAACAGCTAACCGTTCGTTCCGCATATACCATTGTATATGCAGGGCGCACGCATGGACACACAGACGCAACACACAGGCATGATGGAACATCGGACAAACAACGGACAGACGAAAAAATCTCTGAAGAAAAATTTTATCGTGAAAGTGAGGATTTTTTAGGCGACATCGCGATATCTCATCATTTCGAGCACCGATCGGGCTGATTCCAGGCGCATTTTGAAGCTTGTATTCGAATTATATCATGAAAGTGTCTTTGGAATTCAGATCCGATGTCTCGTTTCAGAGAAAAAAAATGTCAAACTTTAGGGGGCACGATATTAGCGTATAAGTACACGGTAGCGCTCGACGCGCGCGGACTCACCGCGCGGACTTTTTACTTTTTAAACCACTTGGCGTCGAGACGCTACCGCGTCTCTTGATTATTCATTTTTTGTGAATATTTTGTATATTGTGCGCGTGGGCCAAGGAGGGACAAAAATATTCGACTGGCCGACGTCGTAACAGGCCTAGAGTATGCAATGTTCGCATTGAAAAAAAAAACGATTTTTTGAGTGCGAGCGCGAAAAAAATTCGAGAAGAAGATATCCCGGCTTCCGATTTCGAGGGGTATCGACTCTTTGATTTGACTCTCCTGTTTGAAAAACTTCAAGAGATAGTTGGCTGTAGAGTGTGTCATGGACCCGTAATTTTCACCGAAACCAATTTACGAGGACTAGGAGGAAAGTATGAGATGCGATGCGAGAACTGTGCATTACAAAAAACATTCGATAGTTCTTCGACCGTCGAAGGTGGTCGTGGGTACGAGATAAATCGACGCAGTGCACTGGCAATGCGTTGTATTGGCCAAGGTCTTGCTGGACTAAGGACTTTTTGCGGAGTTATGGACTTGCCGCCACCAGTGCAATTATTAACATGGAAGAAAATCGGACAAAAAATGGTGGAAGCGACAAATGAAGTGGTCCAAGATGACATGAAGAAGGCCGTAGAAAAAGAAATAGATTTGACGACGAATGACGATGAAGAAGACCATCGCCTATCACCCATCGCTACTACGAGTACTGCTGACGCCGATAACCGCTGTATCATCATTCAAGGTGACGCTACTTGGCAGCGTCGAGGATTTAGTTCACTCAACGCGGTCTTCACGGCAATCGGCACTGAAACGGGAAAAGTGTTGGACCAGGTAGTTTTGTCGCTGTGGTGCCGACAGTGTCGTAAATGGGCCACGGCAAATAAGAATGCTTCAGAAGAAGAGAAAGAAAATTGGAAAAAAGCACATGGAGAGATGTGTACGAAAAACTGCTCAGGATTGTCAGGATCCATGGAAGTCGATGGAATAATGAAGATTTTTCATCAATCGGTCGAAAAGTACGACGTAAAATACACGAATTACATCGGGGATGGCGATACAAAGAGCTATTCTAAAGTTGGTAGCTCTATGCCTTATGGCCCAAACGTCGAGATAAAGAAGATCGAATGCACCAGTCATGTTCAAAAACGCTTTGGAAACCGGGCGCGAAAACTCAAGACTTCTCTCGCAGGCAAGAAACTCAGCGACGGCAAGACAATAGGTGGAAAAGGACGGCTGACAAATGTATTGATAGTTGAAATGCAGTCGTATTACGGAAATGCGATTCGCAATAACCCTACATCGGTCAAGGACATGACAGAAGCGATTTGGGCAATCTGGTATCACAAGGCGTCGACCGATGAGGAGCCGCAGCATCAGTTTTATCCACCTGGTGAAATGTCTTGGTGCCAGTATCGACGAGCAGAACCAACAGGAAGTGAAGACGACTATCGCCATCACAAAAAAAAGTTATGCCAGCAGCGGTAATGGCGGCAATCAAACCAATTTTCGAGAATTTGACGTGCCCAAATCTCTTGAAACGTTGCATTGGGGCGAAAACGCAGAATGCAAATGAATCACTGCATAGCGTAATTTGGAAGTTCTGCCCGAAAACAGTGTTCACAGGAATAAAAACTGTGAAGATTGCCAGTAACCTGGGGACTATCCAGTTCAATTCCGGACCAGCAGGTCTCATCAAAGTGATGAAAAGTCTCGGAACTGGCCCCGGGAAACACGCCGTCACTGCTGCGAGGAAGAAAGCTGACGCTCGAATCGCGGACGCCGAACGAAAAGCTGAAGCGAGTACCAGAGATGCGAGGATCAAGAGGCGCCGGCTGTACATGCAAGAAGCGGACGATTCCTATGTACCTGGAGGATTTTAGTGCAATACCCCGCCCCACCCCCCCCCCCCCCCCCTCCCCCCCGTGAAATAATTCGTGAGTGAATATGTGTAGTGTGTGTATATATATATATATATATATGTAAGCGAAAAAAATTAACAATGTTGACTTTGTGATATTTTTATTTATTCTTATATTTATAATTGAAAATGATTTTATGTTATATGTTACGTAAATGTGTAATGAAAGTGTGTATATGTATTGTGTGGCTACGCATGCATGTATGCGTTATGCGCGTGTATGATATATGTTTTTATTTATAAGTATGCGAGTTGTGTGTGTATTGTGATAACACTCTCGTCTTCAATATCTCGTTATTTGATACGTATTCCTTCTCGCATGTTTCTGTTGCACGGCTGCTTTTCTTTTTTATTTGCTTCTTTATTTTTTATATACTTATTTATTCCTTCTACCTGCCAAAACCGCTTCACAAATCCTACCCACTCCCCTTCCGATGGAAATTAACCCACCACCTTCCCGTGGTTTCCATCGAACGGTGACATCCAACTAATTCCAGAATTATTTCTAACTTTTTCTTTTATCTTTTCGTATACTTTTTCTATACATTTTTTTGTTAACATTTTTTTTTTATTCAATTGGATTTTTTTTAGCTGGGATTGGTTTGGTAACATTGACTGAGAGTGGGCTTATTGCAGATATTTTTTTAAAATCATTTAACACATTATTTTACAATAATGCATACCGACAACATTTGTCATCTTACTAAAATATTCCTAACTTTGTTAAATTAAGGAATTTCGATCTGAAATTTGGTGTGTAATTAGACAACAATATGTACATTCAGAAAAAAAAATCGATTTTTTTTATTTTTAGGTGACTCAGCCCCCTTAAACAATTAAAATTCACGTATCAACTGTTACACAAATCGAAATTGACTTCCAATTTGTTTCACAAATCGAACTTCCCTTCAATTGTTTAAAAAAATTAAAATTCAGGTTTAAATTCCTACAAAATAAAAATTGGTATTTAATTCGTAAAAAAATTAAGATTTGAGTTTCAATTAATTAAGAAATTGAAATTGGCGTTTCATTTGTCGAAAAATTCAAAGTTCTCGTCCAATTTGTGAACAAAAAAATTACATTCCATCTCTTAATATACCGCATAAACAATGAGTTTAATCAGCGACGGTGTGCTAAAACTTTGAGTGGTTCATTTATCGAGTGAAATTTCATTGAAAAATCTAAAATAATTCAAATATGTTCGTTTTTTATTCGAATGGTGTTAAGGAAATGTTACTCGGCAAAATGATTTGTTGTTATGAACAAAAAAGCTACAGACATGAATCTTTGTCTAAAAATATGCAACGTGAATAAATAAATAAAATTGTGTACAACATTGTTTGATAAATAAATTTTTTTATAATTTATGATTCATAAATTGAAAAAATAATTTCAAAAATATTTATTAGCAAATTTCGAATTTATAACCAAAGTTAATACAAATTTCTAAGTTATGAACAAATTAAATGCTAATTTTGATTTCTTGAACGAATTAAACATGAGTTTTGATTTTTAAACTATTTAAACAAGAATTTCGATGTTTTAAACCAATGGATTAACTTTTTGTTAATTATCTTTTTAGTCATTTTCATAAAATACATTTTCAATTTTGTTTGTTCAAATAAATTAAATACGAAATTTAATTTTTTCAGCCAATTAAACATTTCTTCATATTTTTTAACCAATTAAACATTTTTTAATTGTTTTTTGAAAAATTTGAACATGAATTAGATTTTTTAAACAATTAAATGTCAATTTCGACTGATTACACAATTAAAACCCAAATTTCAGTTTTTTTTATATAATTGAATCACCAATTTCCATTGTTTAAACAATTGAAACGCAAATTTCGATTTTTCAAACGCTTTAAACATTTTTATGTCATTTGTAAATATATTCAACTTCAATTTCTATTTTTTAAATAAGAGAAATGCAATTTACGAATTTTTAACTAATTTAAACGTTAATTTCAATTTTTTTGACAAATTAAACATCAATTTTGTTTTTTTTAAACAATTTTAATGTCAATAATGATTTTTAAAGAAATTAATCTTCAATTTCTACTTAAATCAATTCCAATTAAAGTTAAATCATGGATGTTTACGCGTGACATAACGACCCTGACTGGCGCTCAGTCGTTCGGGGCATGAGTGCCCGGTGATTCTAGCGCGCTAAGCTCTGTCCAGCAGCCAGTCCATGTCACGTGGTGGGGGAAGCACGACGAGCATGCGGGACTTTTTCGCCCGCGAGTCTGGCATCACTGTTGGGGACTCTGTCGGTGAAGAAAAAGTATGCTCGACGGGATCAAAATCCGGCGATGATGTAATTCTTGTAACACGCCAAAAATAAAAACGCGTTACAATATATAAATAATAACGTTATGCGGGAGCATACCTAATAATGCAATCGCTTATGTGCGATGAGATATCCATGTAGATTTCAGACACAACGTTCAATCGTCCCAGCATTACGTCATCAGCGAACACGAGCGCTGTATATCCAACTTCGGATTGTACGCTTTCTCGATATCGCCTCTATGGGGACATACTCGCGAAGAATTTCTGACAATGACTCCGATCTCGCTGGTACGGGTGGATTTCCTGCTCGTCTCGGTCGATCCATACTGCGTCGGCAAAAACTTTAAGGGGGCTGAGTCACCTAAAAATTATTTTTTTATTTATTTTTTTTTTATTTTTTTTCTGAATGTACATGCGGTGTACTACATACACACCAAATTTTAGATCGAAATTTAAAAAATTACCGAAGTTAGAAGCATTTTAGTAGCGTTAGAAATAAATAATGCGTGAAAAAAAAAAAATGCCGAAATGCAACACGAACAATGCCGGAATACCGCATCTCCGCATGTTTTTTTTTTCTTCTAATAAGAAGAATAAGAAACATCGAGAAAGGAACATAAAAAAAACAATCGATGTCGAAACTGCGTTCGGTAGGTAACGATTTACCGACCAAAGGGTCGTTACGTCTAATCGATGCGACTCAGATTATCGCCGCTACCGCGCTTTGTTTTGAGTCTGTGATACACCGGCGTAATGTAGCAGCGATGATTTTTACTCGATTGTGTCAATCGGGTAAAAAACTGAGCTTGTAAACTCAGTGTATTAGTTATGTGTCAGTGTTTACAGTTTTTCCGAATGAACGGAATATATTCTGTATTTTTGCCCGCAATAGTGTAAAAATGTTTTTCACAGTGACAGTGTCGCAAAGCGAAAAGTCTCGCAGACTTAACCTCTTTTTTAAACGTCAGATTTGACGTAAGAGTATATTTTTTTATGTTTTAAACATTTTTTTTGCATTTACGAGATTTGTGAAGTGAAAAAAAAAAAAAAAAAAAAAAAAAAAAAAAACCAAAAAAGAAAATCTGATTTTTATGTGATAGAAAAAAAAAGTGGACATTTTTATGTGACAAAAAAAATTTAGAAATAATTTTTTTTATTGCGGATCACCCAAGTTGGTTATTTTCATTAATCTGTGAAATTCATTTTTTTCCATTTTATTTTTCTTCGCTTGCCGCAGGTTTCAGAGAGAATGGCCCCACCAATTTTGGATTGCGACGGCTTATTTTCTTCGTAACAGTCAGTGTTACGGAACGAGTGCGGGGATTTTTCATGCGATCAAAAATGGATTTATCGCAAGCCATTATGTGAGTGGTTACGAGACAAAAAGTGGAAAAAGTGAATTTTTTGGTAGTTTTTAACTCATAGCTTCGCCAGCGAAGCTTCAAAAAAAAATCCCCGCACTCGTTCCGCAATAAACTGTCTAACGAAGAAAATAAGACATCGCAAGCAAAGATTGATGCTTTCGTTCAGTCCGAAAGCTGCGGCAAAGGAAAAATGTTTGACCATTGCGCATTACACCGGAATACACTGTAGGTCTCCAAAAAAATTCACAGCGGTACTCTAACACATATATATTATGGAGGTAAAATGGAATTTTTCATTAAACTTATATATACTGCAAAAAAAAATTTTTACTTTTCGATTTTTTAGGTGACTCAGTCCCCTTAAGATAAGTAGCGAAACCGAAAAGTATACTAAGATGTTTCCGACTGATCGACATATGATTCTATACAATCATCAATAGGGGTTTTTCGAGTGTGCGCAGAAACAAAAATGTAACGATCACTAGACTCGGATAGATATTGAGGACTTTTTACTATTCTTTGTTAGATGCTCTACAATTGTTGATGATACTTTATCAAAGTATAGGAGAAAGGTTAGTATTGATTACTATATGTTCGAGTCTGGATTACGTCTATATTTTTCTTTTCGTGTGTCGAAACAATACAAAAGGTTCAGAGGAGTTCACCTCGATATCGTTCAAGAGAAAAGTACAGATAAAGCAATATCTTACCTTATAAGTCACACGTAGGAATTTCGAATAAAAAACTTTCTTCTCCAGTCAATAGAAAATCGATTGTCAGTCACCCAAATTTTCGTCTCGACAATTCCGCGATTCTTCGCGAAATGTGTAGCGTTCTTCGGTGTAGCTAAGTGCCTCGTGTAACGTCCTCGTAGACTTAAGAATTCTGTTTTATTTTCGCATGCTGTAGTTGTAAAGATAAGTAATAAATAGAGAAACCCTTATTGCCGTCAAAAGTAAATAGTGACTAAGCCACATGGCCCAAGCCGCCGCTGCAGCGAGCGGTCTGGCCAGATAGGACCGTTATCGTTGGGCCTATGCTGGACATTGTATATTTGGAAAGGTTTTCGTCCCCTATCTTTACGTTTACAACCTCTCCGTTTTCAAGTTTTCTTTTAATATTTCCGTTTATTACTCTTCCTCTTATCCTTAAAATCCTCAACAGATGTTTTATGATAGGTCCGCTGTTTCAACATCTTTTCGTCGACTGCAATAAACCAACTCACGATAACCATTCCTTATTTTCTTCCCACCAATTCAAAAAACTTCCCTTACCACCATCCCCTTCCTTAGGGCAAAATTCGTTAGTCAAGCCAATAAGGATAAGTTCTTCCCTACTATCTAAAATATTCTTGCTGTTCGCGTCCATATATATACACCTCCTCTGTACCTTTTTTACTTCACTTCTATTTCCAATTTCACAGTGTTCTGTTGAAATCTTCTAATTCAAATTTCAAAGTGTTCAGCTGGAAATTTTCTAAGTCCATTATTTCTAAATTCAAATATTTTTCTATTTTAACAGAAGTCTTTAGTTCTATATTTTAAGTTTAACTTTCATGTAATTAGTGTGTGATAAAAAAGTGTAACCACATCATTGTACCACATCATTATACCACATCATTGTACCACATCATTGTATCGCATCATTGTACATCTTCATCCGTCTCGCAACAACGTAAGTTCATGGACAAAATTAATTTTGATAAATCAAAATTCAGCCGAAAGCGTTATAGGAATAGTATTAAGACTCTTAGGAAACACCTAAAATGGGACGGACTTAACTTAGAGAAAAATTGTCAAATTAAGTTCAGCATTGAAAATAATAAGTCGCCATTAATTATTACAGATTCAAATGTCGAGTCGTATTATGACACTGATACCGGAAAACTTTTATATAATATGGAAATACCTTTGATTTCTTTAGAATAAATTGTTATTTTGTGTTTTTATTTAAATTAAATCAGACTTGTTTTTTTTTACTATTCAATTCCTTAAATTACAAGTCCTGTGGAATGTTATTAAGTATAAGATGACCTAAAGTGGTTCCCATGCCGGTAGCAAGTCTTATAACCAAAGCCAAGAAGCAGGAAAAAGCCGCCCGTAAAGAACAAAAAAAAAGCTCGAAGACTTTAGTGGTTCCCATGCCGATTGTCTAGACAGTGACTGAAGTTCGAACGTGGTGAAAGCAACCTAGTATTGTTAAGTAAGCATCTGAAGGTCTTTAGTGGTTCCCATGCCGATCGACCTGAAGTGACTGAACCTCAATTCATAGGTAAAGTGACTGTCAGTTGTTAGATAATCGAGAAGCGGAAGTGGTTACCATGCCGGCCGTTTTCTCATTATTGAGCTCTGCAGATTCATGAGCTGCTGTTGTACATTCTACTATTCTACTTCTCCAAATTCTTCCCAACTCACTCCTTTACCCCCGTCCCGAGCTATTGCGCAAGGCGTAGGCTAAAAAGGGGGAATAAAATCTTGTGCCTCATCCCTTCCGGATGTGACACTCGTACCCTTGACCCCCCCCCGTTTTTCGCTACCGAAACAAAGTATAACGTTGTTTACCTTACTACACGCAGCGGTGAGACGTATCGTATCTCAATAGTCGCTTTCTAACTTTCGAAAGACAAAGGTCATCGCTAAAAAAACAATACTGTTCGTGCACCATTCATTGTTAAAATTTTCGTGAATGATTTTATCAATCGAGTGTTTAAAAGCTTACCGTCCTATGGAATTTATAGATGTTTACGGTTGCGGGATTCCATTAGGTAATTGACGGTGTGGCATTGTTTTACGGTGTTTTTAAATTCTGAAATAAATTATCGTTCTGCAGTAAATGATCATCGTTAATCCATGTATCCTGGCTCGTTCGTATGTTGTACTGATGCTGGATACGCTTGTCATCACGATAAATGACCAAATTCAAGAATTTATCGATGTGCGACAAAATCGACAGCGGGTTGCCGTGGCAAAGTACAAGTCGTGGAAGGACGCGTCGTCGTCCGGACACACCACAATATAGATGTAGGATCGAGAACGATAGAACAGCGAAATAACGGACACACAGGAATGAAATGATAAATTGTATTTTATCGAAAAATGTAACCGTAATCGAAAGAATGATAACACGACTTGTTTCGGCGACGTATAATGATTCTCTGTCTTCTCGCGTAACGCCCTCGCTTGAGGCGCTTCTGAGCGCACGATCGGCGGTAGTGCCAGAGATCGACGTTCATGGGCGCGAAGCCCGCGTTCCCATACAGATTCAACGAATCCTACATTAATAAACGAAATGAGGATGAAATGTGAGATGCTTTGGCGATGTTGTGAGACACTTGATCCGTTCGACGACATTTTTCGCGAAGTTTCAATGCTGTATATATTTAAAGTTTCGATACTTTCCTTTTTTTTTACATTTGTAATCTAAATATAGAAACTTTTAAAAATATTGGGAAGTACGTCAGGAATCTCTTTTCTTCTTAAATGTCTTTTTATATTTATTTAGATATTCGGAAGCTGCTGCGGGCATATCGCAATTGTATATACACAATAATATAGATCGAGCGAGAAAGGAGGCACTGTCGACTGTTCCAGTGGCACTCGAGGCTTTCGGGAACATTCTTAATGAGTGTGCGTCAGTGCAACCGATTTATCGGGGAAGCGTGAGATCCGCTGATGACTACACTGCTTCCGTGTTTGCTGCGCCGGAAATGTTGCAGCGACTGGGCAGCGCAGCAGAAATATTCCGTGATGGCATTTTCCGTGTAAGTTGAAATAATGTATAATGCGATCCCCAAGATATGTGGAATAATACTTTTTTTTACGTGGCTACGGTAAATATTTCTCGATAGTAGACATTTTGTTACTTCCTTTATCATTCAATTAAGTGAGAAAGTGAAAGTTTGTTTTCACAAAGAAACATAAAGAACCCTTGAAAAGAAAAGATGACCATTTTTTAAGTAACTCCTCGCGTTCACGGTGTTATACCCCCGAGTAATGAGAGCGCAGCCGAGGTTATGCTTACGCAATAGCCGAGGCACGCGATCGCGAATTGTTGCTCCAATTACCGCAGTATCGCATACTGGGACGACGATATGGAAAACATCATTTCCAAATCTCGAGAAACTGCTGAATTTCTCGCTTCACTTTATCTCCTATAAAGTGCGAGAGTGAGCAGGAGGCTGGGAGTACGATTTGACATCCGATACTTTGCGATTGGTTGCGGATAGTATAGAGACTCGTGCAAAGGGTCAGTAAGTAGTACTACGTAACTTTTGTCGGACAGTAGTCCAAATCACGTGTAACAATATTCTGTGTGATAATTTGAGTGCGCGTATCCATGCGTAAGTAAAGATTGACATTTTCGCATACATCTCCTGTGTTCAAACATTCACTAGGGTTCCAACCGTTAACCGATACACATCCCAAAAAAGAAGTAATTATCCTTTTCGCTAAACTCCGAGTAGCTAACCGGGATTCGGCGGTATAACAACGGCTACGTTGTTACCTTAACGTGTTAACGTGTACGGACTACCGTATCGTGTTAAGGTAGGTTTTTCTGAAAATTCTGAAAAAACTCATACGGATTAAGAAAACTTTACGAACCGATTTGATTTAAAAAAAGTTAGGTTGCCGGGTAATTCGTTAAACAATTAATTTTTTCACTAATTTGTTAATAAAATTTTATTATTAATATTATTATGCAAAATAAAACTTTACTACGCCTTCGGAATGCCTGATTTTTTCGGATTACTATCCCGTGGAAACGTTTTCGAAATTCTTGTTGAATCCTTTGTGATTCCTCGTTTGGCCGAACGTTGAACTACCCTAAAATGGATGTGTGTCTAATAACATTATAAGTGTTTTCTAATTATATATTACTGGCAGGTTGTTGGGCTCGCGTGCTTCGCGCGCTCGCATTGGATAACATTCGAACTATCTAAGTAAAGGGTTGCGTACACAGTGTCAGTGAATATTTAAGAATAAACGAAAAAAATTCGACGTGTTACGACAATTGATAAATTTTTATTTGTTGGTTTTTGGTCAAATTCGCTTGTAATTGAGTCATAGTCTTTGAGTCGAGAATTTGTTTTCGAGATGCACCATGGGAAGGTAAACAACTAAGCATCTCATTTAAATTCGAGATTGAAAACGTAGCGAGTTTCAAAATTACTACGTAACCATTCTCGAATTAAAATAGCAATTGAAGATTATAAAGTATATTGAATATCAATTTTATTTTTGTTAACCATACTTACAAATTTGATTCACGAACACGATTTTGAAAAATGAAAACCATAAGTTAAAATTGCCATCCTATTGGAGAACTTCTGTGTACACAATATTGGGTGTTTTATCTCCAGGTACATGAATGAATACATTTTTTTCTGAACTTACGCGTGAGCACCTTACATATAGTTGACAGTGTGAAAAACATACATCGTGTAAATCAATATCGACAACTTGAAAAGTTTGACCTTGTGATTTGTTGATTGAAATCGCGAAACATAGTTTGACTGGAAATTGGATCCGTTTGAACTTGAATGGGGAATGTGCTGGTATCACGGGTATGCGTGGTATTAACACATGTTCGCCGATTGAATTACTGGTAATAACTTCAGCTTCTAATATGTAAGTCATTAATCTTGTAATTTTTAATCTGGTTCCGTTACACAGTTTTGGTGCATTCAAATTTTTCAATAGTATGATAAGGGTTCCGATTTTTAGGCACTCACTATAATAATAGGCAAAGAGTGCCTATTAAAATTACCATCCGTTGCTCTTCGGAGTCTGTCGAAGGGGTTACTCCGCAGCGCATACTCCAAAAATTTTTATTTTTCACCATTTGCTTCGGTGTATCTCCAACATCATGCGTAGTTACTTTGAAGTGACTGCGATGAATAGAAATATTTTTTTTAGCCTGCGGTGCAATGAAAACAACTTTTTGGCTGAATTTTTCTTCTCGGACGTCCGTATCACACTGTAACTTTAGATGGTGCGAACCAATTTTGTTCTCCTTCGCAGGGTTTTTTTATTACATTATTTCCAGTATGCACATTACTTTTAAAACCAATCTAAGACGTTTAAGTATTTTTTCTAAAAAATTATTGGCCACAATTTGCATTTGCCTTCGGTCAAGTGTCCGTACGGTGCCATCATAATGAACTCTACGAACCAATTTTTTTCTCCTTCGCAGCATCATTTTGTTTTATCAAAAAGCACTGTGCACAGCAAATTTAGAGACAATCCTACATCTCTAACTATTTATTCATCACAATTTTCCATAAAAAAATTATTTTCTTACATCTGATGTCCGTACGGTGCCCCAATTAAGAATCCTGGAAACCAATTCTTTTCTCTTTCGCAACAATATTTCATTGCATCGAAAGCACTATGCACAACAAATTTTGAGTCATCCTGACAAATATAATTTTAATTATAAAATAATTCAAAAACAGTGGTTATAACAAGATTTGCTTTAAAGGTTATGTTATTTAGTAGGGATGTGCAGAAGATTGATTTTATCGAGCGGCTCGTTGTTCGACTCGGCTCGTCAGTGATCGAGGCTGTTCGAATCAGCTCGATGTAGCCTCGGTATTATGTCGAGTGCCGAGCTAAACTCGAATTATTCGGATGTTCGAGCTGTTCGAACCGCTCGAGCCGCTCGAGTCATTCGAACCGCTCGAGCCGCTCGAGTCATTCGAACCGCTCGAGCCGTTCGAGCCGTTCGAGCCGCTCGAGCAGTGTTCGCGCCGTTCGACTCGTTCGGGTTATTTGAATAGCGGACTCCGATCTAATTATTCGATCTTTTGCTCGTCCTTCTTTTTAGAGAACTAAGCACTGCTGTTTTGCCGATTGCCCATCGGGAAAAGACGTACATTATGGGTTTCACGGTGAACATATGCTCACGTGTTTTCTTGGTTTTCGTTGTTCTTAAAAGCAACGAAAAATTTCTTCTGGAAACATTGCATACCGTTTCTTTGCATCAGAGCCTATGTCCTTTTTCACATTTTATGATTGAGTGCGAATTGATTAAGATAAAGACAATCGAAATAATAGATTAGAATATATCGATATTTCGTCGATATACGCCACATTATAAATTATTTGCATTTCATAAACGTACAATTTGAATATTGTTGTTTTTTTCGTGAACGAAATGTCAAAATGCATAGTTGTGTATTTTGGCACCGGCTGGCGTGGCATCGAACTCGTACCTGCTGCGATGGCGCGCGACAGGTGGCGTTCGACGTGCCATGACGTGCGGCGTACAAACGCGAAACGAAAATTGAATTCGTCCGATCAACGCAACGTTCAAATGCGAACGGTGCAGCGAGCGATAATTAGTAAGAAAAATATCAGTAAAATCACGAAATGGAGGAAGATTCACGCGATGCGTACGCACACGACGAGTCGAGTATCGGAGCCAGCAGCAGCAGCAACGACAATGTGACTGCCGTCCAGGAAACCACGCGAAGTGTTATTTGACAGTCCTTCACAAAAATGGACCAAACCCAGGCGAAATGCAACACGTGTGCAAAGATTTTGAAACTGACAGCTAGTTCGACGACGTCACTTTGGCGTCATTTTCGTACTCACGCAGCCTCTCAAGGTACAGTAGAAGAAATATTGGTATATAGTAAAAAAAGAGATACGATAAAATTGAACGTAAGTCGAGTACCAGCGTGTCTCGCATTCACTCCAATCGTTGTAAAATAAAAGAAGCGTCGATTCAATGACGTTTGAAGTTACTCGGCCACAGAGATATTCGAGACAATTAACTGCGCATACCAATAAGAGCGAATAATCTGTTATATTTCGTCGTTTACTATTTGACCGAAAATCGTGTTTTTGTGAACAATTGATCGATAAAATCTAGAGTCGAAAAAAAAGAAAAATATGTTTAATAATAACGAAACGGAAAAGGATATTTAATGTTCATTCTTCAGAATTGTGGGCTCCGAATTTTTGGTTTTATCGCTCAATCGTCGAGAACGGTGCAAACGATGATTTGTTATTATGCCGAAAAAATCTGTTAGTTTTTTGTCCTTGCATATTAATATTACATAGAGGAATGGAATCGAGTTGCTGTTATTGTTTAATTTTTTTACATTTTTTCTGAGAGGTGATATGTGAACACGAGATAACAAAAAAAGAAAGAAATTGAGGATCAAAAATAGAAAACGCAAGTCCCGGCGGAGAGCCGTTTATTCAAGATATCGTCGTCTGTGTCTTTTTATTATGTGACGCCCCAACGATCATCCTCGGGACTCTCGTGTTTCAAGCAATTCGACCTCTTGACAATAAGAAAAATTAATCGTAAATTTAACACTCCTTACGTTTAGTCAACAACAATGAACCGGCGGTCGTTGCATCGCTCGATCCCAATTCGGCGCGCGCAAAGGAGCTCACCCTGGCGATCGCGAAAATGATTATTTGGGACCTCGAGCCATATAATATGGTGAATCGACGAGGTTTCCGCGCTTTGATAAGAGCGTTGGAACCGAAATATAATATTCCATCGCGAACAACCTTTTCTCGAGAGATCATTCCGAGTCTTTACGTAGCAGAAAAGGAGCGCATACGGCAGATGATTAGTCGAGATATAGAAGAAGGTAAAAGGAATAGCAAATGTGAACAAATACATAGATTCAAATACTCGCTGACTCATTTCCAGTTGCGGGATATATCGATACTTTTTTTAATATGATCTACAATTTCTTGCTCAATTTCATAACAAATAATTAATCTTCATTGTATTGTATATGACTTAAGGCGTTACGTCGATATCATTGACCACCGACGGTTGGACTTCGCGAGCTATCGAAAGTTATATTTCGTTGACGCTGCATTACGTCACGAAAGACTTCGAACCTCGAAAGTTCACGTTGGCAATGACGTATCTCGCTGAAAGCCATACGGCCAAAAACTTGCACGATATTCTGCAAGCGACAATTGTCGAGTGGGGGCTCGACAACGAAAGGATTTCTTCGGTATTCTTTGTAACCGACAATGCGGCCAACATTGTTGCAGCCATACGTATGGGCACTGCGTGGGTTAGAATCCCGTGTTTTGCTCATACCTTGCAACTCGTTGTGAAAGATGCTGTGAAGGTCATTCATATCGATTTTACTTCTACACATCTGGAATATTTTCATTGAAATGAATACAATATAGAATACAAAGAAGCTGATGTGTATAATTATGAGTAAACGTATAATCGTATCGTTTCCATTTAGGAGTCTCCTTCTTTCGCATGTATTTGCCGAAAAGCACAAGCGATCGTCGGATTCTTTGCGCGATCGTCATCGGGACACGCGAAGCTTGTTAACGCTCAAAAGCATCTCACACCGGATAAAAACGTTTTGAAGCTGATCCAAAACGTAGACACGCGATGGAACAGTCAATACGAAATGTTCGAGAGATTGCTTACATTGAGAAAAGCTTTATGTTTCGTTCTGTACGATAGAGGTATTCGTTTCCTAGGCTCGTTACCCTAAATCCAATAAAAAATTGTGTAAAGCATCAAGCCTTCTACCAAAAACACGCGAATATTGTAATAACGTATATAATTTTATCTATGTAAAAGGTATGCCAGTAGTATTGTACAGCTATAGGGAGACAGGATTTACCCCCACCATGCGGCCACTGGCGCCAACTCCCCACCATCACCGTCTACCCCCACCCTCTCCCCCACCCCACTGTCTGGCCCCCACTCCTTCCCCACCCCCATAGGGCCCCTTAAGCCACGCCCCCTTATTTATAGGGAGCCAATGAGAGAGAGGCTGTGTAAATCTCTGGACCGTGATTGGTCGTCTCATTTTCTCCGAGCCGTGATTGGTTGTCTGGAAATTCTCCGAGCTCTTATTGGTCGAATGATTTTTCCATGGCGCCCTCTATATATTTTCATCGTTTTTCTGAACTAATATTATTCCAGTAAACTTGCAGCGTTCTGATTGGTTGTCCAATTTCTCCTGGTGCCCTCTAGGAATTACTGGTAGTTTTTAATACTAATACTATTCTGCAGTCGGTAAATTAGTTTTCGTCCTCTATTATTCTAATGGTAATACCGTACCAACAAATAAAAAAAACATTTACAAAAGTATTGTTGTTTATTTAATTTTCTTGTATTGACATTTTACAATTTCTAGGTTTTACAATTTTTAAAAACCAGTGGTCTTGGGTGACGGGTCAGGGATCATGTTAGAGTCGGTTGACGGCAGTGGTGTGTCTTGCTGGCGCTCAGGCTCGGGCTTCGGTGTACGCGGTAATACCTTCTCGGGTTGGTCCGGCGATGCTGTTGACTCTTGTTCTATGACCTCCTGTAGACAGTCGGGGCATTCTCTCTGTTGTGGTGGATACCCTTCGAGCCGTATCTTTAGATCCTTGGGTGCCCAATGTTTATTACAGGCTCTGTATGATGCAACCTCGGGGTCCAGTTGAATATGTTCAGGTAGTTTTGCCCACAGAATGTCGATGTATTCGCTCCAGTGCCTCAGTAGCAAGGGTTTGGGAATGTATTCGAGCTCCTCCGGGAGGAGTTCCCAGGGATCCTTGCCACAGTCGATGACTAGTATGCCACTGATGATCTCCATTTTAGCGAGGTTGTTGACGTTGCCACGAATCGTTGTCAAGTGTGCTTTCTCGTGTGGAGTGATCGTCTTTTATATCTACTGATGGTGGTGTGGTGGTGGTGGGAGATCGTGTGTCGACGATGAAGATGCGATGAAAACTTTTTCTATATTTTTTCCTTCTATTCGTTTATTTACAGGTGACAGCCGAAACGGGCTGTACATGTTTGTATACACCGTGATGTACACTCATTACCGCTGCCTTTTAAAAGTCTTTTTCGGCGGATGTTTGAGAGGTTTCGTCTTTTATGTTTCACATATCGTAGATTCTTATAGTAACGTCGCACAATATTGTCGTTTTTCACCTTATTAGCCGAGAATAGCCTGCAAAAAGCAGCAAGGTTGTAGCCCCGAGACATATACTCAAGAAACATAACACAATATTCTCCACACACTCGAGACTTGATACACTGTAGGGGTTTGGTGCTCCACTCGTAGCTCGTGGTATTTCGTCGCAGTCGATTGCGATGTTGGTGGACAAGTGGAGGCAGTCCGTAACTGTCGAAGAAGATCCCTTGACCATTGTTGTCGACGTATATGGCTACCCAATGAGTTCCTGGTTTCGTATGATCGTCCGTGTTGGCGACGATGGCTGTGGGTCTAGACCAGCGACTCGGGATGCGATCGGCGGGGAAGACTCCTTTCGTCTGTGCTGAGACATGTCGTAGAGCCTCCAGTACTTCTAGGCTGTTCATTGTAGATGCTGCCTGTGCGAGAGTGGGGGCGACGTCTCCGTGAATGCTGATGATGATGATGATACTGATGAGGGTTACGGGGGACGGTAGGCGTTGGTTGGCGCTTTGGTGGTGGTGGTGGCGAGAGTTGTTTATTACGGTAAAGGGCAACTATTTCACCCTCCGCAGGTACCGTGGCGTCGCAGGTGTTCGTCGTAGCACTGCTGTCACTGCTCGAAGACGCTGGGACTATATAGTCTCCCACGCTAGAAGCTTGATCTGTATCGGTCGGAATGTCGATATGTATTGCTTTTCTCGGCATATCGGTTGGCCGATCTTTCCGCTGCACGGCGTCCACTGGTTCCGAGTAAACGGCATTCTTCTTATCCAAAATCTGAGTCCGAAGCCAACGTTTAATTTTCCCCACGTTGTTTAATGCGCACTTTGCGGCGTCTTCCTTTGACACGCCATGATATATGCACCAAGTGTCGTGCTTCGGCATGGTCTTGAAGCTAGGCCCCTCGTAATCTTCGAGGTTGACTATGTCGCGCCCCAGCACGTCACGTAGAATTTCCGCTTTTTGTACACCTCTCGTGTATATGCGAAGTGCGTATCGGCACATGGCTTTTAGGGCCGCGTATACTTTTGGTAATGGTGTATCACCGTCAACCCACTCTATACCGTGATGAAAGCACGTTAGACGATTATTACTTGCGCGTACTTCTTTAGGTAATTCACCAAAATCGTATGGTGAGTCGATAACCCAATGGCCGATATGATCACCCTGTATCGTTGTAACGGCGATCTCCTTAGGAAGAAACTCTCCATGCTTGCCGTATAGCGTTTGAATATCAACTATTGCGTCCATGCTGAAGGCGTGAGACGAAATGATGTCGAATGCTTGCTCGTAGCCGGTCTTAAATACGTTTCGACTATACGTATAGTGCCCTCGCCGGGGAATGCGTGATCACGCGTTATGCAGCGGAGAAGGGATGGAGTGCTCAAGCACTAAAATCCGTGATCACTTGACGAGCCGAATCAATTTCAATAACATTGTCATACTCGGCGTAGACAATACAGTTTATTGTCGATGAGAGGGGTCTAGCGAAACGTACTTCGATTCTCACGGTACCGTGTTTAACGAGATTCCAGTGGGTGAAACAGTTTGCGGATAGATCGGGCGTCAAGTCAAAGGCGAACAGACAATAACCTTTTGCGTAAGCGCTACGTGAAATGTCTATACCGTCGTTTTGAAAATGTATACCTGTGCCTGAAAAAAGGGTATGGTAGCATTCGATCCACGTTTTGTTTGTCTCAAACTCCGGTTGCAGCGGCTTTCCAGGTATCTGTTGACCGTCAACGTAGAGCGATAGAAAATTTATCGAATAATTTTGAAAGTTAAAAGGATTTGACGTTTTATCGCCGTTGAAAGCTTTGTTGCTAACAAAACCGAGTATTATGCGCTTCGGTAATTGGCCGAGTATTACATTGTCCAGTGTATAGCCAGCGACGCCACTATGCATGGTAAACGACTTAACCTCCACACGCGTTATAGGATATTTCGCTGTTGTTTTAGCCAGCGTCTTTGCATGGGCTATAAGTACTCCTGGATTGATTTTAGCTCGTCTTATCAGCAGTGTTGTATCGTGAATTAATATCTTGTGTGTAACATCTTTTGATGGCGATTCCATAAGGCAAAAAGCGTCTTTCGAGCGTACGAGACGTAATCGTACTTCCACACAGTTCAGCAAAAATTTGTCTTGATTGAATACATCGCAGTGAAGATGACCAATCATATCCAAGGTCCGGCCTCCTTTGACAAAACTGGCTCTCGCGTCTTGGCCGGCGTTGCTCGGACTCGCGCCCGGCAACAACTCGGAACCGCCTGCAGTATCGGCATACCACAAAGCCGTAGTCAGATGCGATGTTTTTGCGGCAGGGCCATAGTTTAACAACGTTTCAATGTACGCTCTGTATGCGTAGGCATTATTAGGCGGTGCGACAAGTTTTTGATTAAAAAACACGTCTACTTGATTAAAGAGACTGTGCAAAAAATTGTTTACAGGTGCAACTTTGTACTCTGCGCCACCGTCGGATATTATTTTAAGGCTTACAGCGATCGTAGTATGCGCGAGATCCAGGTATTCCTCCCCGTGGCCAGGTATCACAAATTCGATGGGCCCGTCGTCCGACAGCGAAGAGACAGGCTTGTAGTGAACCCATTGCGATGATTCTATAGACGTCTGCGTTGGTGGTATTGTGAATAAGTCGAGTTCCGACTTCATACATTCACACGAGTGTGAGTGTAGAAAGGACATATTTAAGCACTTCCAAAAATATCAACGCGCCGTCTCTTTTTATTTACTCGAGTCTTCGTCACTTTCCCCGTCTTCGTCCTTCTCTTCTTTCTTCGTGATGCTGCACTAGCGGTACTTCTCTTTTTACTCTTTTTCGTCTTCTTGTTTCTCGTGTTGGTAGATCTCTTTCTCGCGGAGATGCGACGAGTTGAGCGTCCAATCAACGACTGCATCGATCGCGCGGCGATCGGACTATTATAGCCGGATCCATTCATAAGTAGTGCAATTTTCTCGTCGGCTTTTCGTTTCAAATTCTCGCCGGATTCTCTGGCCCGACGCTTCAGCGACTCCTTGAATGGTATATTGTTCCCGCTTACGTCTTCAACAACATGCAAGCCAGCGCGTAACGCTTCGCGTCCTATAGCTTTAGCACCTCTCGTGAGAAGCGGTAGTACACTTCTGAAGAGTCCGCCGAGAAATCGTCCAATCCTGTGGCCCCTTTGATAAGGCGCACCGACGAAAACATTGCTCATACGTCCGCCGCCGCCGATTTGATTTTCGTAATATGACGCGTAGTGGCTCACCATTTCGTCGTCTAAGAGACGCGTTTAAAGTGAAGCGTCAGCGTTAACGTCCCGTACTCAAATGTGATTGGCCGTCCCATCTTGTCTCTTATATCTATCTCGATTGTGCGAAAGCAATTATTAAGCAACGGTAAGTAATTTGCCGGTGAAAAATATTTCACTTGTGTCGAGCCATACTTGTACTTTGACGTATTCAGATTTATTATTCGTAATAGAGCGGCCTGTGTGTCGCCAACTGTGTAGGGTACGCACAAATCCGAGTAGACAAAGATTTCTTCGGGCAGAGCACGGGCAATGCAGGCGGGCATCTGACTTTCGCGCTGTATCCCACGCGTAAAACTCACGTACGAATTCCTGGCGCTTTCCCAATCTTAACCAGGCGTTAACTCGAATCCAAATACGTGACGAAGCTTGTCGCTCATTTGCAAGAAATTCAGCGATTCATCAATTTCTTTACCGCACATTTTACCCTCAATCGCCACGTAGCCGCTTGCATTTTTTGCATTCACTAGTCGTATACCGGCCTCGCTTATACCATTCAGACTATTTATACTTTTCATTAAAGCCTCATGATTGTCATATATGCCGTACGGTATATGACTGATTTTTCTGTCTTTTCGGCCACACTGTGTCCACTGAATTTCAGTCTCATCACGCTGGATATGTATCATCGTGCAGGGTATGTGAACTTCCGTTAGACCCACAACCCAATGACCATTGAGGGCTATTTCGCGTGAAAGGTGTGTAGTGAAATTTGTCGTAGTGTTGTTCGGAAAATACTTCATGCTACTGTTGCTCGGTAGCACGAGAAAAAAATTTTCGTCGGTGTACATGTTAGCCGGCAGGGGTGCGTATGCTACGTGGCAAGATCGTGAGCGTTAGACGCAGGTATCCACGAGTTGAATTTCGACGGGTAACCGACCCAGCTGACAAAGAGCTGTTTTGCCGCTCTGCGCCCTTTTGTACGTATTACACGGTCAATTTTGAATTCTTTATTTTCCGCAACACGTTTCTCGTGTACAGGCGTGATTTCTTCCGTATAAAAAAAACCGTCGATTAACTCTCCCTCGAGATCCTTTAATTCGTAAACTCGAATACCCTGACGGAGCGTAACTTTTGTGATTCGGAAAATTTCTTCACTCCAATTCCGCTCGTAACCCTTCTCGAAGGTGCCTTTTGTTCGACTAATCCTAACGTAATCGCCGCACTTGTATTTAACCCCGGTGAAACGCCTTTTTTTGCGTTGTCTCAACGAGGCTCTCGTCATATTCTCGTACGCTACATCGGCATTGTGTAAAGTCACAGCGGCCGGTTGCATCTTAATCGACGAGTGGTTGGCATGGTTGTAGGCCTCGACGAGCTGTTGCAAGATGTCAATGTATCGATGAGTATTTCGGTGTGTGAAGTAACGCCACATTCGCTGTTTTAGCGTACGATTGAAGCGTTCGACAATCGCCGCTTTTATATCAGGGTTACGCGTAACTCTAAACACAATATTGTTCTCCGTAAGAAAGGTTTGCAATTCTTTTCCGACAAATTCCTTGCCTTTATCGGTCTGTAGACAAGCGGGTAAGCGGCCGTTGCTTCGTTGAAAAATCCGTTTAAACGCTTGCGTCACAGAGTGCACTGTTTTGTCTTGTAACGGTTCAACCCATGCATACTTGCTCAATACATCAATGACTGTGAGTAGATAACAGGTATCATCGTTGTAACTCTTTAACGAGCGTAAATCAACGAGATCAGCCTCCCAAACGTCGTCTATATTGTCGACACTGTAGCGAAGTCTTGGAAAAGCCGTTTGACGGGCTTGTGAATTGTGTACGCGTCCTGTTGCGTCAACCAGTCATAAACAGTGGCTAATTCATTCCTTTTATCTGTGAGTCGTCTTGCACCAGCGTAGCCAGCGGGGTGCGAAGGGTCATAATACTCTTTTTCGTACGACATCTCTCTCTCTCTCTCTCTCTCTCTCTCTCTCTCTCTCTCTCTCGCTGACGGTTATGGTACAGCAGTCATTGGGCCCCCATTCATAGTTTGAGCCAGTGCGCAAACCCTCGTGGTAATTGAACGGACCCGTCTGACCGTTCGCCGATGCTTGTCCGCTCGGTAGTTCCCGTATCCTCAATCATGCTATCCTTCTTCTTTTTCTTCGTCTTTGACTCGTCCTTTTCACGCTGTTTTGGCGAATAGTTGGCATTTAAGCCTCGTCGCTCGTTGAGTATGTCTTCGCGGCTAGTGCTAAGCCTTACACTAGCGGCACTTTTAGTATCCGGTCGTTTTACCCTCGTAGCTATGGTTTCTTCTTCTTCTTCTTCTTCGCTGCTGTAATAGGGGGTTCCGTCGTTATCCACACTAGAATAATTTTGTCTACGCTCAACACGCAATCTCGGCTCTCCTCCAAGCGTCCACAATGCGGTGTTTCCGATAAATTCGCGTGGAACAGAGATATCTCGTAGACTCTGAATAAAGTCGCGTCGTCCCACGGCTTTAAACTCCTTTCGCGATCGTACCGCGTCGTTAATATGATCGACAATATTTGAATTTGGCACGAGCTTGCCGTCTATGGTCACACGTCCCTCTTGGTCCCATCTGATGCGTTGTACTGCTCCCGGTGAATTGCGTAGATAAGACACGAGAGCTTTAGCTTTATGCCGAAACTTTTGCGGAACGCTGTCTATGATTATCGTATCATCGAACGGTTCATTTGCCTGTGATGACGTTTGCTGTTCGCGGGCGACGGTAGAGGTCGCTCCAGGTAGCGTTGGATCTATCGGACCTTTTCGTGCTTCGAGCAAAAATAAATACCTCTGCAGCACCTGTAGATATTGTTTCCACTTTTCCGAGTCATCGCGATACTTTTTCGAGTTTGAAATTTTCGAAAGTTCCTCATCGAGCCGTGATATAGGATCGCCCGGCGTCTGTACACTTGGTGGTCCGACAGGCGGTGTACGAATTCCGGCGCCACCGCCGCCGCCACCGCCGCCGGCGCCCATCATTGGCTCTTTCCATAGCCCAGCCTCTTCAGCCGGTACTAAAATCATTTTCTTTGCGTGTTCCATTAGATCTCGCTCGTTTGTATTAAGAGTCGGTACTTCCGCCACCGTTGCCGGTAAACAGTCTACTGACCAAACTCGTGATAATCGGTGCCATTAAAAGCGGCAAAAATGCTCCACATCCTTTTTGCATGATGAGGCGTTTTTTCGCTCGCCAGTTGAATTTTCGTCGTTTGCGCGAGGCGCCACTGACGTCTCTACTCTTGCCACCACCACCACCACCGCCACCGCCGCCGCTCTGTCTTACCGTGGACCATGGCGCTAGTTGTCGCAACACCTTTTTATATTTTTTCAGACGATTTTTCACGTTGGTTTTAAGCGCTACTACGCCGTGTAAAACGTTTAGCGCGCATTCACATATACACTTGACCAACGATTCATCGGCCGCTCGTAACAGCGCTTTTTGCTGTTCTTTACTAGCATGACAGAGGGCGTTCAGAAAAGCGACGTGACGTTTATCGATCGGCGATCGCACAGAACACGACGCTCTCTTCTTCTTCTTCTTCTTTACCGTCATCTTCTCGCTCCCGCCCTCCGAGATGTTTGCGTAACCGACACTCGAACGCTACTGATGCCTTTGCTGTTCCACCATTTGACTAAATACGTCAGGCAAAATCATCATTTACGAAAGCCTCGCTTGTTTTTCGGTATATATACATGCATTTGCGGATCGTCGGGAAATATATTGGTGCGGCATCGACACATATCAGGCGTCGATTGTTTTAGATCCAACAGTAGATAGCCATGCGGCTGCGCAGTTGCATCGTGATACGCTTCCGTTAAAAAGCGCGGATCCTCGGGATAAACCTGCCTCGCAAGATGTTGAATTTGTGCCCGATCTCGTGGATTTTTAAAAATAACAATATAATTCGCATTCAGCGAAATATCGCGTTGTCCGTGTCCCTGATGAAAAATATTTTGCGTAATGAAAATAACGCTGATATTTTTATGATGACTGCCTTTCGTGAAGAGGTCTACTATCGTATTGTTTGACGATTCTCTCATCAAATCGTCGATAATAACTAATTTCTTACAATCGTTATCTTGCGAATAATCTTCCGGCTGCGGTAGTCCTTCGTGAAATTCAATTTAACATTAGTGATCGTTGAATCCTCATACGACGAATTCTTGAATAGAGCGGCAGTATCCCCGCGTAGAAAAAAGTAGTATGGGAAAGCGTCATTACCTGTGTATGGGATTTCGATGGGAAATAGTATGGGGAGTAGTATGGAAAAGGGTTTGGGAGAGGTATGGGTTTTGGGACGGAGCCATATTCACCCCATACGCTTTCCCAGACCCTGTCCTAGCCATCATGTACGACAGCGGGAATCCTGGCGCCATCAATCCTATACGCTTTTCCAGAGTCTCTCCCAGCATAAGGATCCTCGCGCGATTAATCCCATACATAGAATCCCATGTTACGTTTAAATGAAAGAAGAAGAAAAAATAAATTTTGCCAAATGGAAGGAAAAAATGACAAACGAAGAAATATGCGGAAAACTCATTTTTTTCGACGAATATGAGTTTTCCGAGCGAAGTTGAATGCTGTAGTACATAACCGGCCTTTCAATTTCGTTGAAGGTCCCAAAAATATTGTGATGTACTCGAAAAAGCTTGGATAGTCAAATTGAAAGATCTATGTGAGATTCAACCAATACTCTACAATATTTTTGGGGCCGACACCGAATTTCAAGCGCCGATTACGTACAGCAGCATTTAACTTTGCTCGGGGAACTCATGTCCGTCGAAAAAAATTGGTTTCAGGCATATTTTTTCGTTTTTCATTTCTTCCTTCCATTTGATAAAATTAATTTTTCCTTCTTCTTTCGTTTACATATAATATGGGATAACAGATATGGGATTGATTGCGCAAGGTTTCCCCGGTCATATGGGATAGCTGGGGGAGACTCTGGAAAAGCGTACGGGGTGAATATGGCTCCGTCCCAAAACCCATACCGTTCCCAAACCCTTTCCCATACTAGTTCCCATGCGATTTCCCATCGAAATCCCATACACAGGTAAATACGCTTTCCCATACTACCTTTTTCTACGCGGGTCGGCATCAAGATTATCACCGTAGTAAAATATAATACGGCCAAACGTTGAATCGCTCATAGCCGCTAGATGGCGTAAGAATCTTCGCACGAAAACTGTCTTACCACAGCCTGTTGGCCCACAAATTAGTGAAGTCCACGGATGTTTCCAACGTACGTCCATTTTCACGTGTTTTTTTTTCCTTCTTTTACCGAGCGTTTCGTCGACGTAGCCAAAACTCACACCGAAAACACTTGAAAATATACTCGTTTTTACGCGACTATAAGCTTAACTCGGCGGCGGCGGCGGCGGCGCGCGGAGGACACACGTCGCGGACAAGCTAACTCGACGTGTGCGCGGCGGTGGTTCAGCTAACACAGGCGGCCCGCGCGCTCGCACTACCAGCTTATGAGCGGGCGAGCGGGTGTGCGGACCAGCTTTTCACCGCGGCCACATGTGAGCCACGAGCTTGTATCGTACATGTGGCGCCGTCTAGCTTATAATAAAATAAGAAAATTCCAACAGCTGTAATGGGATGTTTTATTTTTATTTTATATTTATCGAAAATAGACATTACTGCAACAATAAAATAAAAAAATTGAGGTGGTATAAAATATTATTTTTTATTAAAAATCGCCAATGCCCATTATTTTACAAGGAGGGGTTTTTTTTATTGACTATGCCGCACACATCTATATCTAAACAGTGTATACATTTTTTTTTTTATAATCTATATATATATATATACTTTAGAAATTCGACGAGTAATTAAAACTATAGAATAATACAAACATTATCACTCGTCTGACTACATAACACACTCTGATAGAATCACCAACGTTATTTTTATTTACAGTTTGAAACTATTTTCTATTATTGCTGAAACGATATTAGAATGAGGATGACAGCGGTGATAATGTCCATTAATCGGCTACTGAGTGCTCGTTTTTATATCCAAACGGTAACGACAACGAGTGGGTCACATGACGTCGTTTATGACAAACGACACGACAGGTCTTCGACATCTCGCGGGTTACGACCTCATGTAGAGCCGTCCGCTGGATTGCCGTATAATTTAGCTGAATCGATTCTACATTTTGTCGTGGTAAATCCGATTCGATCATCGACCGTATCGACTCAAAGTTAACTTTTTTCGAATTGCGATAATTTAAACTCAGTCCCTTGACCTTACACTCAGTTTTCGTAATAACATTGGGGTTCGAGCTATTGACGACTTGATAGCCGTAAAATTTGGGGCCTCCCGAGACAAAAGACTTTATGTAGTCTGTGGGTTTCTTCAATTCGTTGGTCATGTCGCCAAGGAAGTTACCGAGTGGCGGTGTCCATTCACCCGGCTGACCGGAGCTCACATAGATCACCGAGTCGGTGTCATAATACAGGACTCTGCGTTGTAACCTCTCCAAGTAGCTGTACAACTTTAAACGCGCTTGAGCTGTTGTGAACGCCGCGATGACAACATTCGTTTGCGCTGAAGATGTTGCAGCCTCGTCTATCGATACCCAGTTAGCATACAAGACATCGTCGTTTACCGGTAGCAACCGCTGTACATCTTTGTCGTTGTCGCCCAAAAGTGATAGTAGCTGTTCGCGATTACTTACTACAGTCGTTTGGGTTAAATTATCGCGTTGCCCGAATTTTCCCCAAAATGAATTCAAGCACAGTTTCGCAACGGATCGCAAGCCTGAGTTTTTACTAATATTTTCCGGCGTTAAACGAATGCCTTCGGCGAGTTCGTAGTCGTCGATGTACTTTGATTGCGACGCTTCATCAACACATTCCGCAGGCCAGCCGCTGGCCTGTTGTTTGATTTTTAAAAATGAATTTATGTACTCGACGAAGAGTCCACCGTCACGTGTTTCCGGATTGTACTGCGTCATCTCATAAGCCCAAATAACAAAAATTTTTACAACCCGATAGCCAATGTCGATCGCTTTGCGAACTTCATCGATTACCCATGTACCGGTAAATTCACGATCGCTTGTATTTTCATGAGGACACGATGACTGCATCTTTTCCTCAGCACATTAGCTGATTAAGCATTATTATGAACGGCACAACGCAAACAGTAATTTTTGGTGCATGCGCACAGGCAAAAGAGGATGAAAAAGATCTCGAGGTGATAACACCGTACAACGAATCAAACCGTTAACCGTCTTGCCTAGAGCATCGAATGTACCATCCAACAGTCTATCGCACTCGGACCCCACGTAAATCTTCGGATGACCCACCGGAAAACGACCCGTTTTCGAAATATACGGATAAAGCGAACAAATATCGATGTAATGTATTTTTTCGCCATCCGAAACATCGTACACCGTCACCGTGTTGCCTGTTCGACCACCGAAAAACGCGTCACGAGGGTTCAAACAATAAGATGTGAGACGCGGGTGATCGCGCAAAAACGCATCGATTGCAGGATTAACCTTTCGCTCGTCTGCAAATTCGCACTCCCACACGGTCTGTAGAGTGTATCCTCGTTCGCGAATTAGGGCGTCGGCAGCCAGAGTACGCTCATAACGCTCTTCGTACGTCTGGTCGTTGGCACGCGAGCGCACCGCACGGTTCTCCGGAAAACAGCGGGGGCAGCCGTGCCAATAACAACCGTGGAATTGATAGACAAAGTAGTCATCGTCCCTCTGAGCATAGCCGTCAACGATCACCCCTTCAGGTAGTCTGAACTCTCTTCCGCGCGTGGCTTGAGTTATTTCGTAACCTACACAATGCTCAACCCATAAAAGCCATTCATTGGCCTTCATTGAGTGACTGTCCGCGAGTCTGTATCCGCCAGTAGGTATAAGACCGATTGTTCGCGGTGCCAAATAATTACGCCTAAAAACTTTTGAGCAAGCCGAAGCGATTGTTGCAGCCTCCGTGAATGGACAAACTTTACCGACGTCGAGAAAAATCCGTCGAAACTCTTTGCACGCCCTCCTCAAAATGTCGACGTCCATCGTACAATATTTCTCGATCTCGACTTGAAAGTCAAAAATCTCGTTTTTCGCAGTTGCTTCATCGTACCATACGGTGAAAGCACTATGGTCGACGGGATTCATAGTCTCCGGAGAATAGAATTCCGCGGCTGGCAGCGCGCCTCTATACGACTGATTTTCAAGCGTGTTAAATAAATGAGGAAAATAGCCCTTACCCATTTTATCTTTGAAGCCGAAGGCTTCCGGAAGAGCGCTGAGTCGCATGTGAAAATAATTAAGGCTGTCTATAAAAACTGTTCGGCCCACTCGCATCGACATGATCGAATTCCCGGTTAAAATAAGCTTCGGTACACCGAGATCCTTACAATTTTCGACGATATAACGCAATATAAACTGAGCATCGAACGCCTTTGCATTGTGTGCGATACAGACGATTTTGCTGAACGACGACGTTCGACGAATTGCGAGGTCAAGTAATTCAGCGACGGGTGACCGGCGGAAGATATGTTGATGCACACCGCACCAAATACACGCGCTATCGATACGAATATCATCAACGGTCGTCAAACATTTTTCGCACAGCTGCTGAGCGACGCAAAGAGTGACAGCATGCTCACGGGCATCGTCCCCCGGCGTTTTACTATACAACGTGTCTTGACGGGTCTCGAAGTCGTAAAAAATAAAAAGCGTTCGCAGAGGCGCCGCTTCGTCCAGTATAACACGCGGTGTCAACGGTTGCATGTAACAAAACTCATTGTAACTGTGCAAGCTACGACAAAGCTGACAGAATTTTTTACCACAGTTGTGGGGTTTGTGTGTTGTGTCAAACAGTTTGAAGCATGTTTTACAGAAGCGGACTGTTTGACAAACAGATTTTCGTTCAACGGCTCCCGAATTTTTACGATTTTCG
Organism: Cryptus viduatorius; assembly: GCA_964006125.1. Taxonomy (NCBI): domain Eukaryota; kingdom Metazoa; phylum Arthropoda; class Insecta; order Hymenoptera; family Ichneumonidae; genus Cryptus; species Cryptus viduatorius. The sequence continues at coordinate 7,578,474 of OZ023225.1, read as the reverse complement.
CGCGGTTTGAGATGATTAGCAAAACACGTTGCGTTGTGAAAAAACCGGTTACAATCCACACATGACCATTCGCCCTCGCTTCCCATAACCTCGTCGTCATCGTTATCGCTAATCGGTTGCACCGGACATGGCGGAGATGTATAGCATCGCGGACATTTACTCGAACAACGGTGTAGCTGCAAATAACGGTAAGAAGTGTTACACGGAACACAGTAATTTCTACCACCAGCAGCGGCTAAAAGATTGGTAATAGGTGAATAATGATTTTCGTCTGCAAAATAAGCGATATTTAATATTGTCTGCGCCGGGGCGTCTTGAAAACGCTCGTGCCCGTTGAAGATGGGTTGCGCGCCGCTACCTAGAGAGGCATAGTCGTATACGACTATAGCAACACCTTTAGCCATAAAATGTCCTTGAAAGACCCCAATTTCCGCGGTACCGCAACCCGATGCCGGTACTGTGACCCGTGCCTCCTTTACAGGCTTCTCGGCTTCGATGCGTTGAAGTTTCGAACTTTTATGCCGAATCTTGTCATAAAAGAGTTTCGATTCTTTGCTTCGGTCTTGCTTGTTACGCGTATTAGCGAGACCCACAACGATAGAACGAGGGAAGCACAAATTATCGGAATTCGCAATTTGCACGATCGAACGATTACCAACGATTTTACAATCTAAACCCCCCGAGCCATTTACCATGTCGACGTACGTGACCGTAAACACAAGTGTGTCATATACCGACAGAATTCTCGCGCTTTGATGAACGCTGCAAAGGAGATCCCACAATTGTTCGTATTCGAAGCGCCACACAGGCCTCATAGAAATGCCGACCGTGCCATTCGTCATACCGGCTGCCTCGAACGTTACACCGATCCTATCGTTTGGCGAACGACCCTTGACGAAATGAGCGTGGATATCGCGTATCGCATTGCGTATCCATGAAATCGGATTTATACCGTGTGGCGGGTCTATTAACGAAATTTCCGTTTGCCGACTATTTATTTTAAATCTTTTCAGGATATGGTCCCTCGGTACACCGACTATTCTAAATCGTTGACCCACGGGCAGGACCTGGTCGTCATCTTCCACAACTTGCTCCGCGTCAGTCGCGTTATTAGCATTATCATCGCGGTCATCAGCATCGTCGATATTTTGACGATCACGTACACTTAAAATTAAATCGCCATTGTCGTTTGGTCGCGCAGGACCTCCACCTGTTTGTAGCGTATTATTGCTATCACTCACCAGCTGTGCAACAGCAGCCGCTGTCTCAGCTTCCCACGATGCGCTTAGCAGCGACGAGTGCGATGCAGACGACGCATCTGGTGATGATGATGACGCTGATGACGATGACGATGACGATGATGATGATGACGCTGATGATGCTGATGATGATGAACACGATGATGCTGACGATGATGAAGATGATGATGATGTTGTTGATGTTGTTGATGATGACCGTGCCGAGCTCGACGATGATGCTCCTGAACGGTCTGCGGAAGGAAGAGGGGAGTGTGATCAACTTTTACCGTCTACTACGGTTCTGTGAAGCGGGGGAACGAATCGATAATTCGATTGATGATTAGATCATCATCCTCGTCGTACGAGTCGGATCCTGAGCACCGCTGCCCACGCGAATCGCACCACGGCGCTTGTAGCAAGTGGTTTGGTATCGCGCGAACGAAGTCGTTGTCCGAGTGATCCGCATCGTATGACGATGGCGATTCAGATTGCGAATCATCGGTTGGTAATGGTGATTCTGTACCCAGATCATCAATATACAACGATGATTCCGAATTCGAATCAGCTTTCGTCGCAGGATCGTAATGACGCGAGGAGACAGGACTATTTACATAGGCGGGATCGGGTCTTTGGGTGACAGGCGGATATTCTAATACGGTATGACCGTCCAGGCACCAGTCGCCGTGCGCGTCGAACGGTTGAGCAGCGTGCAATAACCACCGGTACATACCTGTGGGTTAGCTTTATTTGTAAATGGGTGTTAGAGGATATGACTATACAGACATATAAACAATGCATGTATATCCGTGCATATATATTATAGATATATATGTACACGTATATACACATGTGTATATATATGTGTGTATACACGATTTTGCTTGTAAAATAAATCTGGACTCACCCTCGGTAACAGTCGATTGACGGTCCATTATCGAGCCGACCTCCATGTCGAGGCTCCTCTCCGCTGCAGCTTCTTCCTCGCAAACGTCCATTGCCTCATCGCAAGGATCCACGGCATCCGTCGACGTGATGATTATGGTTTCGGCGGTTGAAAATGTATCGCCTACATTGTCACTCTCGACAGCCGCGTCGTCACTGTCCTCGTCGTCGTCCTCGCTGAGCCGTACCCCGTAGGCCTCAGCATCCGTATCGTCGCGCTCATCCGACGATACGAGGATTAATGTGGCGGCGTCGGTATTATCGTTATCAGTGACCTCCGATTTATTGTCCTCGCTGTCCTCACTGTCCTCGCTGTTCCCCTCGCTGTCGCTCTCGTTGTCCTCGCTGTCCTCGCTGTCGTCCTCGTTCTCCTCGCAGTCGTCCTCGTTGTCCTCGCTGTCCCCGCTGTCGTCCTCGTTGTTCTCACCATCGTCTTCGTCGTCCTTGTTGCCGCCGCCGTCGCTATCGCCCCCATCGTTGTCCTCGTTGTTGCTCGCGTTGTTGTCCTCAACGCCATGCCTCACATCGTTGGTCTCGTCGTCGTCGTCACTCTCCGTATCGTTCTCGATCATCGTCAGCCAACTTTGAGCGTTCGCGTGGCTGTCGATAAGGCCTCGAACGGCATGGAGATGGCCCCCATTTCGCTCGCGAACAACACTTACGGCAATGACCGTGGACTCGTGCGAGCCATCGAACGCCTGGAAATCGAATAAACGCCCTATAACCCTCACAGGTAACATTCGCAGGATCGTTTTTAACTCACGCTGCGCCTGCTGAAGGGTCATAGCGTTTAAACGTGTAGACCATCGAGTCGTACAACGTCTCGCAATTACCGGACTACGCAATTTCGCTAAGCTAATGATTTTCCGCATAGCCTTAACGATTGCACGAGCACGGTAGGCCTCCATTTTTTTTTTATAATTTAGGCTAATAAACGAATTTCGCACTAAACTTCACTTTTCAAATTTTCGGCTAATGGTGAATACGCACAAACACTCACACGTACCACAGATTTCGCGAATAGCAGAAGTTGGCGCACGGCTCACAATTACCACAAGATTGCAGCAAAACTTTGCACGATGTCACCACCCGATCGATTTTAAAAAATCGAAAATTGCACGATAAAGAAAAACTCGGAGTCGAGAAACAGAAAAAACTCTAGCAATCGAGTAGTTGTACGAAACTGTTGATTGCAGGAAGCTTCTCCAATGACTTCTCGTCAGAGAATTATCTCAGAATTGAGTTTCCAAGCCTTTTATAGGTTTTCCCTCGTATCCCACCACATTTTCTTATTACCGAAAATGCAAAGAAAAAAGCAGACGAGAAGACACGGTCTCTGCCAAACATTACTCTGTAATTGGCGGGCATTGTTCTCATTGCCTTAAGCCGTCTTATTTTTTCACTTCTTTTGATGACTTCGCGACATTGCACCCCCGACAGTGAAAATATGGGGCGGTGCATGTCAGAGGTGCCTGTGACAAAGCCTATTGACCTCGCGTGCATCCTTGTACTAAAGTCCCCACGCTCATAGTGTACATAAAAACAATATTACCTGTTGTCCCACCAAAAAGCCGATGAATAACCGTCTCAAGACAGCATCCGAGCGTCTTTGACGCCTCTAAGGGAAACAGAGCAAAAAATCACCGATTTTCAAAGTACCCCTTGAAGGATTACGCAAAGGCTTACCGGCCATAAAAAGTGACCTATGGATAGATGCCGACTAACACAAGGGTCCTTTTGAAATAGATCTAAAACTATAGGCTGCTGCAATGCACAGACCCACCGTCTATTGTATCGTACTGTCAAAACACGTCCATATATTTTCACGATCGAGAAATCTTAACGTTTCGTCTAGGTTAGTTTTACGACCGTGGAAAACTGTTATACAAAACTCATGAAGAAAAACACACGTCTTGTGTTTTCACCGGCAACTATTTTCTATTTTTATTACCCTTCAAGGCCCGAAGACCACCAACTGTGTGGTCCATCGATCGATATCTTGGATCTACGGAATACTAGATTTATTGTTCCGGCTTGCCTTTGCCCTCAAAGATCAGTATCTTTTATTTATGTATGACAGCTTTTCTTTCCCATATACGGGTGTTTTCTTTATAGTGTGCATCACGATCTTACAACCGGTTCTCCCCTCTCTGGAGTAAGTGAAATTTATACAGATACTAGCGCTGCTGTATCACAATATCACATATAAGCGGAACGATACAACAAACATCGGCAGTCCGGCCCGTGACACCGTTAAAGATATTTGAGTTTAAGCTTTCGAGTTTCTTCTCGTTTATTTATTATACTCTTATTCGCTGTCCATTGTTTAAAATGAGTCAAGCTATCGGTGGTGAAGATCTTCGGAACTACGATTTAAAATCTTCAACCATGGATTACGTATTGTCCGAGGACGACAAAAAGCGTCTCGAATCGCCACTGATTCTCGGTACGACATATACACTCAACCAGTCCGAGACAAAAAAAGTGAGCATTGGACTACAACTGCGCGCCGATGGAAGTATACGGCCTGTCGTAAAACTTCAGAACAACAGCACGGCCGGTGGTATTGTCTTTGAATCGGAAGCCTGGAACTTGCTGCAAACTCATCTACCTGCCATCTCACAATACTTTGACGGAAGTCAAAAGATCGCCTGGGGATCGGGTTGGCGCACCCCATCTTCCATACGTGCCGGTGACTGTGAAATCGTGTTTACAACAAGTTTCGGTTCAAAATCTGTCGCGTTTGATCACCGTGTTGAAGAAAACCCCGCGGAGAAGGACGACGACGACGAAGGAGTAGAATCACCGACAAAGAAACGTAGAAAGTATTCACCGGCCGTTGTGATGCAAAAACCGTCGTTTGACGGGCTTATCAACTTAATGGTATGCACGGACGAACGTTTCCGACGCCTACAACGAAATGCCACACATGTTCAAAAGTGCCTCGACGTACTTTGCGCCGAATTACTGATGTATATTCCGCCAATGGAGACACCAGAAAAGATAGACAGTTCGCGTGTCAAAGATTTGATAAAAAATAATTTCAAGTCATTGAAAGAAGCTGTTAAACACCGATTGGACCCGTCGTTTATCGAGCTCACGTTTGGCATCGTATTCCTTGAACTGACGGTTCTTGGTATCCCTTTCATCGTGAACGAGATGAAAAAACACCTTATGAAGAATAAGAAAAGTGCGGTTGAATAGCCGTGTAATCGTATATATACCCATTTGCTGTTTTGGATATACTATTAAGAGACATCAGACCATGCGTATAATCATACTAAACGGTAACTTTACGTCGATCCAGTATTAATAATTATATCGTTTCTCATTGTAATCATTATTATGAGTAGATTTAAGATTATTTCTCGTCAGTCTTCACTTTGCGTCACTTGCCCTTACTTATATAATGACCATATATGAATAAGTATTTTATGTTTCGTTAACCGTGTATTGTAAACTTTCGTTAGTCTGGGAGGATGAGACATGGGAGGGGATGGATTATACAGAACGTCTAAGCTACTGAATAATAACGATAATTCGATATACTTCAAACGCCGATTTATTTTTTACCTGCTTCGAATTACCATCATAAGGATTCGCCTAAAATCCATTTTACCGACTGCAGAATATTTTTTAGTATTAACAAGAAGCCGGTAACTCTGAGAGGGCGCCTTGGAAAATTTTTGGATAACCAATCAGAACGCTACAAGTTTACTGGAATAATATTAGTTTAGAAAAACAATGAAAATATATAGAGGGCGCCATTGAAAAATCTTTCGACCAATAAGAGCTCGGGGAATTTCCAAACAACCAATCACGGCTCGCTGAAAATGCGACGACCAATCACGGCCCAGAGATTTTCACAGCCTCTCTCTCATTGGCTCCCTATAAATAAGGGGGCGTGGCTTAAGGGGCCCTATGGGGGTGGGGGAAGGAGTGGGGGCCAGACAGTGGGGTGGGGGAGAGGGTGGGGGTAGACGGCGGTGGTGGGGGTTGGCGCCAGTGGCCGCGTGGAGGGGGTAAATCCTGTCTCCCTATACCTGACCCCTACTACTTACGCCTACGCTCACGGTACACCCTGGCCCTCTCGGCTGCCAGTAGATCAACAGGAGGCAGTCCTGCGATCACCGAGACAGCGATGTCAGACACGGTTCGATACGCTCGGGCCACCCTTAGCGCGACAGTCCGGCAGGCCCGTCGGCATGTGGCTCCGTAACTCGCATTGGTCTTCATGGCACCAGCCCAAATCGGAGCCCCGTAGAGAATTACGGAGCTCACAACAGAGGAAAGAAGGAACCGTCGCGGCTCCTTCGGTCCCCCGATGTTGGGCATGATGCCCGCTAGCGCTCCCGCAACCCGTGATGCCTTCGAGCCCACGTTCAGAAGATGTTGTCTGAACGACAGCCGCGCATCCAGGATGACACCGAGATATTTCAGCGTGTCTGCGGTCTTGATCTTGCTATGACCGACCGTGAATGTGGCGTACGCCCTCTTCTTCGTCCGAGAGATGAGCACCGCCTCAGTCTTCTCGTCCGCCAGACTCAGTCCATGGTCGCTCAACCAGCCAGCTACTACCTCGATTGATTCGTCTCCGAGGTGTTGCACCTCATCGATGGTTTTCGCGACGACGACAAGGGCGACGTCGTCCGCCAAGGCTACCATCGATACCCCGTCTGGAAGCGGCTGCCGAAGCAGGCCATCGTACAAGACGTTCCAGAGGAGGGGCCCTAGGACCGAACCCTGTGGCACGCCTCCTGTGATGTTATAGGAGTGCGTGCCGGCGTCGGTGTCGTAAAGCAGGGTCCGGTCCGTCAGGTAGCTCGAAATGACTCTTCGCAGGTAGAGCGGCACCTTGAGATCTTGCAGGGCCAGCAAGATCTTGTCCCACCTGGCCGAGTTGAATGCGTTCCGGATGTCCAAAGCGATGATGGCACACATGCGCTTTGTACACCGGCTGCCACTGATGGCGTCCGTAGCTAGTGCCACAACCCGGCCGATGGCATCCACCGTTGAGCGACCCTTACGAAAGCCGAACTGGTTTTCAGACAGGTCTCCAGCTCCCTGTATGGCTGCCTCTAGTCTGGCACATATGACTTGTTCGAATAGCTTCCCGGTTATGTCTAGCATGCACAGCGGTCGGTACGAGGAAGGTTCGTCCGGGGGTTTGTTCCCCTTGGACAGAAGGACCAACCTCTGTACCTTCCACTGTGCCGGGAAGCATCCTTCGCGAAGACATGCGCTGAATGTATTCCCAAAGATATCGGGAGCATTCAGCACAGCGGTCTTTACGGCCAGGCCAGGGACCCCGTCCAGCCCTGGAGCCTTACGGACGGCGATCCTGCTGGCAGCCATCTTCAGTTCGTCTTCCGTGACGTCTGGCGTCTCGGCTGCACCATCGTCTACCATCAGACCGGTCTCGGCACGCCGCTTCCGGTGTTCCGGGAAGAGGTGTCGGACGACCCTGTCGAGGAAGATTGTACACGTTGGAGCGGTGGCACCCCTGGGCTTGATCTTGTTCATAACCGTTTTGTACGGTCGGCCCCAAGGGTCACTGTCCACTTCCTGACAGAAGTCCAGCCAGCACTTTCGCTTGGAGGCCTTGATGGCAGCCTTGAGGCGTTTCCGCATTATTTCATAGGCCGCAGCCAGTTCCTGGTATTGCGGCCTATGAACAGCTCTTTGGTGCAGCCTACGTGCTCGGAAGCACTCTCGGCGTATCTCTGCGATGTCCTCGTTCCACCAGTAAACTGGTGGACGACCGCGAGGGTTGGACTTCGCAGCCATGGAGGCATCGCAGGCCGCTGTGATGGTTTGCGAGAGGCTTCGAGCTCGTTCCTCGGGCGTTCCCTGCACTGTCGCTCCCTCTAGCATGCAGAGAAACGTCTCCCGGTCGAAGGTGGCGGGTGCCCATCTCTCTTTTTTGCGTCTGCACGACGCCCCTGCTGTCCTGCTGGTCAGCTGGAGCTGGTATACCAGGGCGTGGTGATCGCTAACTTTCCAGTCGAGCCCTTCCCTCATCAGTCTAGGATCGATGAAGGTCAGGTCGATAATGGAGGTCCTGCCGCCCTTTGAGAAGGTTGGCTTGGACCCGGTGTTAGCGATTTCCAGCTCCAGTATTGCGAAGGCCTCGAGGAGGGCGCGACCGCGGTGATTGGTGCTCGCGCTGCCCCACTCCGTCGCCCATGCGTTAAAGTCCCCTCCGATGACGACCGGCAATCGGGAGGTCCTAGCACTGTCGACGATGGCATCCAGGGATCTCAGGTATTCGTCGGTGGTATCACTGGGTGGAAGGTAGCAACTGTATATTCTTATACCAGCCACCTCCACCCAAGTGAAACCGGGCCGAGGGGCGGCCATCTTGTTGGATATATGGAGGTTTCCGCATACCCAGATGGCCGCCTTGCCGGTCGAGTCCCCTACCCAGTTCGGTTCACTGAGATCCCTGTACTCCTCGTTGACGATGACTACGTCTGCCTTCTCTTCCCTGACCAGCTGAAACAACAGGTCCTGGGCCACAGCGCAGTGGTTCAGGTTTATTTGGAGCACCTTAGCCATTGCTGGTCGATGCCCCAACCTCCTGCACTGCCTGTCGCCTGACTACGCAGTCTACAGCCCTGTGATCATCTTTGCCACACCGGAAGCACTGCGCCGACCGGTCGACCTCGCTCTCGCAGTCTTTCGCCAGATGCCCAGTGTTGTGACACCTGAAGCAACGGGAGGATGTTTGGTGCGGCCGAACCCGGCAATTCACCCATCCAATCCTGAGCCTTCCGCTTTGCAACAACTTCTTTGCTGCTGCAGCGGGAAGCAGGACGCTAGCCGCCTGGGTGCCACTGTAGGAGTTCCTGAGTTTAATATCTTCAGGGGTTACTGCTCCTTGCCCAATCGCCGCAGTGATAGCCTGTGCCACCTCTTCTACGGTTGTGGCCTCGTCCATGTCCTTGATAACCAGGATTTCCCTATGAGTCAGCGTCTGAACAGCCGCCGACTCCACTAAGGTGGCCGAGACCACTGCCTGTAGCACTGGTGTCTCTACACCAGGCTTCCCCAGCTCCAGGAGTAATTCTCCAGCTCGGGTCCCCCTGATGCGGGTCACCCTATCCCCCAGAGGTTTGAGGTCCGGTGTGGCTCGAACTCTGCGAAGAATGTCAGCATACGACACCTCACCCGTTGCCTTGATGTGGATCGCATCAGGACGGGGGGGTCTAAGCGAAACCTTGGGCTTTGCCTGCCTTTGGGCGCGCCTGCCGGACTCTTCTATTGACAGCGGCTGCTGCCGCTGTTTTTTCTTGCCCCGTTTGACGACTGTTGCCCAGTCGGGGTCTTTCTGCTGGGCAACTGGCTGCTGTCTGGCTTCAGCTGGCCGGGGCGGATCCCTCTCGGGCGTCGCCTCTCTCTTCTTCTTCTTCCGCTTCTTCCTCGCCTGCGGAGACCTAGGTGGCGAGGGGCGCTCGCGGTCCAGGTCTCCGTGGGGCGCCCGGTCGTTGCGAAAGAGAGGCGAGGTTTGGCTCGACCCCTCCTTGCTCGGTCGTGCTGCCCGGGCTGCGGTTGCCGCGGGCCGCGCCGCCGCAAACTCTTTCAGCGCCCTTAGAGTGCCCCGTGCCTTGACTTTGAGCTCTGTGTGGAGGTTCTTCTTCTCCAGGATGAACCCCACCAAGGACTCAAGTTCCTTTGTTAGGCGCTGAAAAGCGTCTTGAGCCTTCAGCGTCACGCTCTCGCCACCTGCGTCACTTGTTGCATTAGATACTACAGAGGCCGAGTGACCAACCTCTGTAATACTGCGGTCGTTAGATGACGACGTCCCGGGGCCCGCTTGCTCACCCCTGACAGACGCCGGTACTGGGGATCCGAACCCCTGCACCGTAATCGTTTTTTCCGCCGTACCACTCATGACGATTTGTTGACGAGGTTTACTCCCCACTGTTGGTCCGCGGGAGGTATTTTAATTCCCTCCTACCCTCCATATCTGGAGAGCGTTCCCCTATCCGCCACCTGGGGACGCGCCACGTAGGGGTTTCAGTTTCCCCCCGTGGTGTACGTATGTATGTGTGTAAGTATGTATGTGTATGTGTATGTACATATGTATGTACGTATGTATGTGTAAGTATGTGTACGTATGTGTAAGTATGTGTACGTGTATGTATGTGTATGTGTACGTATGTGTAAGTATGTGTACGTGTATGTATGTGTATGTGTATGTGTAAGTATGTGTACGTGTATGTATGTGTATGTGTATGTGTACGTGTATGTATGTGTATGTGTATGTGTACGTGTATGTATGTGTATTGTGATTTTACTCGAAATTGCCGTCCCTCTGGTTTCGCGATTTCGATAAGATAAAATCTTTCGTAAGTTTCCGACCGGGGTTCGGCTACAGGGCCCTATTCTCTCTCGGTACGATGTTGACCGTAGAGGCTTCAGAGTATTCGTTCTCACCGGGTCTGTTGACCGAGAAATACATTCATCATAAGCCTCCCTGCGAAATGATGAAAATTTATGGCGTTAAGTTTTGTTTCTATTAATATTCTGCTTCCTGCCCTCGAGTCGTATTTCGGTTTGATGTGAAAAAAATAACTACTCTATCTCCGTAATAACGGCGAGTGTGCGGGCGGCGGTAGCTCACGCTGGCGTTCCGACTGCTCGTCCGATATCCGGCTTTGCGCGGTGTCGCCTTCTATATCGGTGACTGCTATAGCACAGGATAGAGGCAACGGTAGACGAGTTTCTGCGAAATTTAAAGTCCTACGATTCTCGAGCGCACGAAATGCTAAACGGATTAGGCCCTTTAATTCTGGTGTTGATATTGTCGTGCGATCTCGTAGTCAAGGGATTCGGTCCCGCGTTACGCAACGGTGCGAATCTCGAACGACAGCGTTTGTTTATGTCGCGTCCCTGGTCGCGAGACTCGATTCGCCGGTGTCCGCGCTTCTCGAATAAAAGGAGGACGCAAGACTTTCCGAGTAATTGGTTTTGATAACGCGGATTAATAATTAGTTGATTAAAATAAGTTGAAAGGTAGCAATGAAGAGAAATAGTAATATAGAAGTTACACGACAAACGAGCGCGTGATTCAAGAAATTTTTCTAAGAACTATGCAACGATTCCGCTCGTCGTATCTGTCGGAAGTTGGGATGCTCGCGACTGGGATTTGACGAGTTTTTATCGAGGAGGCCGGGGGTTGCCTAGCGGATCGGATGATCAGGACGGCGCTATGCCGTATGCCGACCACGCCGATCGGGATTAATTAAATTACGACGTGCTAAGCACGAAATGAAACGATAAGGTGCGCTGAGCGCGTAAGTAGCTTACTCGACGGTATGATACAATAGAAAAGCCTCATGAGATCTTGAGGATCAGATTTTTATACCCTCAGATCACGTGTCTAGTGACATACGTTGGGAGAGGGGCGGTTACGTCACCTAACCGTAATTTTGTCGTAACTTTTGAGTTGCGACTGAAATTTGTAACGGCGTCGTCGTCTTATTTCTCCACCGTATTTGTCAGTGCAAGAGGTCTGGGGGCGTGCGGGGCGTTTCTGTTTCTTCTAACGGTCGCGACGGCTTATCTTTGCATGCGATTGCTTAGCCCCGTCGACGCTAACGCGTGCCGAACTTAATTTTGATTTGAGCGTCGCCCGAGCTCGATATTCTATATCGGTGGCTGTTTACTTCGTCGCGCTCGAATGATTCAACGGACATTCGCTCTTAACTCGGAGGTGAATTGTCCCGTCACAGTATGTATTTGTTCCTCTTATTTCCTATTAATTTTATATTTTTATTATTCTAATTCTTAACTTTAACGATAGTTCTTGTAGTCGAGTGGTGTTATAAGTTGAGCAGTTCAAGTTGTAACCGTCTGCGGCCTTGAACCTCCCTTAGTAATGCGTCCACTGTTGGTATCATGGTATCATGGTATCAAACTCCCGGGATGAGACACCTGTAGTATGATCTGCTGTGGTTTGTGTAGGAGTTGTCGACGGTCATGTTTAACTGCCCGCGTAGAAAAAAGTAGTATGGGAAAGCGTCATTACCTGTGTATGGGATTTCGATGGGAAATAGTATGGGGAGTAGTATGGAAAAGGGTTTGGGAGAGGTATGGGTTTTGGGACGGAGCCATATTCACCCCATACGCTTTCCCAGACCCTGTCCTAGCCATCATGTACGACCGCGGGAATCCTGGCGCCATCAATCCTATACGCTTTTCCAGAGTCTCTCCCAGCATAAGGATCCTCGCGCGATTAATCCCATACATAGAATCCCATGTTACATTTAAATGAAAGAAGAAGAAAAAATAAATTTTGCCAAATGGAAGGAAAAAATGACAAAAGAAGAAATATGCGGAAAACTAATTTTTTTCGACGAATATGAGTTTTCCGAGCGAAGTTGAATGCTGTAGTACATAACCGGCCTTTCAATTTCGTTGAAGGTCCCAAAAATATTGTGATGTACTCGAAAAAGCTTGGATAGACAAATTGAAAGATCTATGTGAGATTCAACCAATACTCTACAATATTTTTGGGGCCGACACCGAATTTCAAGCGCCGATTACGTACAGCAGCATTTAACTTTCCTCGGGGAAGTCATATCCGTCGAAAAAAATTGGTTTCAGGCATATTTTTTCGTTTTTCATTTCTTCCTTCCATTTGATAAAATTAATTTTTCCTTCTTCTTTCGTTTACATATAATATGGGATAACAGATATGGGATTGATTGCGCGAGGTTTCCCCGGTCATATGGGATAGCTGGGGGAGACTCTGGAAAAGCGTACGGGGTGAATATGGCTCCGTCCCAAAACCCATACCGTTCCCAAACCCTTTCCCATACTAGTTCCCATGCGATTTCCCATCGAAATCCCATACACAGGTAAATACGCTTTCCCATACTACTTTTTTCTACGCGGGTGGTATTGGACTATCTCCTGCGGATTATAGATGGGAGTATTCACGTAATTCATTGTTGACGATTAATTGTCCTTATTATAGATGTATAGGAGTATATGGTTATTTTCCTCGTGCCCCTTTTTTTGTGTTATGTATATATATATATATTTTTCTCTCTTTTCCTTTCTCCCTTTTCCTTCTGTCCTAAAATTTACGAGGTAGTAAAAAATTTTTGTCCGAATGGTTTTCTCCCTTTTTCTTTCATTCTCTCTCTATCTCGCCTTTCCCTTTAAACGGCGGTCTCGAGTCGAGGGTACGGGGTCGTGTATGCGTTCTCACTTCGTTGGTCGAAGTGTTCCAGGTATTCTCGTACTAGTTTCGGGAAGGGTCCTGTTCTCTCTTTTGGGACTGGGCGATCCCGTTGGGCGATCTTATCCTTCAATCGGTTGCTCTTTCTATCGACTTGTACTGCACGAGGGGGTGGTGAGGGGAACCTGATGACTGGCCGACAAGGTGGTGTGTCGATTTCGTCCTGATTGTCAAAATGCTTATATCTCCCGTATCCTACGTATTCTATGGAATGCGGGTTCTGTCCATAAGGAATTATGGTATCACGATCCCAATAATAATGAGTTCCCCCGAGTTCAATTGTTCGGGATCAGCGCCTAATCTACGCGCCCACAACGATCGAGTTTTATCAGTGAGTCGTCTCCACTCAGGGGGTACCCAAACGTATCGTCGTGGTTGTACAGTCCGTTGCAATCGCATGCGCCAATAACACACCACATTTTCCATACCCAGGCAGGGCGGGATTGGGTTGCGATTCAGCGTGATGGATAAACGGTCAGCTTCGTAGGTCAGCCTTGGTTTATTCCATATGGGTGTAGTTTCGAAAAAATTTGGCCACCCGTTCCTCCCGTGGATAGGAACCGTCCGGTAGTCCTGCCGTACCGGTAGAAGTACATCAATGGTCCAAAAGTATTGAACCCTTCCTAACACGATGTCCTCGAATGGTCGATCGCGTAACTGATTGACCCAATTTTCCAATCGGTCGGGAGTTAAGGCCCTCCACTCCGGTCGGACGTACAGCACGATGTCCTTTTTTGCAATGTCGATTCGCAGCGCCAACTTCCAATAGCAATAGAGCCCCGTTGCTCCGGGTACTAGGCATACCGGTTTCTTCCGTCCTATTTCGATGGGAAGTATTTCGTCGGGATTGGCGGGCCTCGCACTTATTCCCACATTATCGAATTGCCTTCCATTTCTACATGTGCATCGAGACATGTTGGTGATACTAACACATACAGACAATTGGTGCATTAATTCTTACGTATATTTGAACTGTTCGGGATTCCGTGTCGCAAAGCAGCGGCACGAGCGACTCTCCCCGCAGCGCGAACGATCCGCTGCGCGGCAGCACCTCACGGGCGCAGCCGGCTGGCAACGCGAGGCATCGTGAAAGGATCTAGAATCGACCACGATGTTCTCGCAACGGCTCGCCGGCCGGCGGCAGCCATCTTAGCTCTTTAGTATTCATCGATACGTGCCACGCGCTACCTCGCTGCTGATCATTTTCAATATTCATTGTCTTTACGCGCTCGATTACTGATGTAATCGCACTCACAAAACTCAGGAGAACTCATTTTCAACGGTTGTCGCACCGGGCGCAATCGCAAGTTTATAGTGCATCCTCATTTGAACGATCTCATTCTCAACACGTGAACTCGCCAAACTCGTGTAAGCAATCGTGCACTCATCGGCGCGATCTCAACGTTGTCCGCGTCAAATTAATATAATTTCGTCGCGGCATCGTACTAGTGTAAAACTCATCTCATCAGTGTAATTTAATTTCGTGTGGATTTTCTCATTAATTATTTTAGTGACTGACTCTCATTGTTTAATCATTGACATTGAACGATTTTCACCCGTTAACTGTGCACCGCAATATTCAGTGACATTATTTATTTTTACATCAAATAAAGACGTGTGTTTTTTGTTCACATTTTTTCACGAAAAGTGTCGGAACTTTTATTTAACACCCTTCGTCACGATCATCCTACATCCCGGCAAAACTTTCGGCATTTCTCAAACATTTTGGTCCTTCGAGCCGGATCGTGACAAGTAGTGAACACTCGAGTGAATTTTGTGAATTTTTGTGTGAAAATTGTGGTGCAAAATCATCGAGAAATATCAACGGAAAATCATCGATTGTGCAACTCATCGTGTGGCGTCGTTCAGTAGCCAATCGCCGTCGCGCTCTCGAGTCACGCGATCGTTCACCGACGCTCTCGCGTAAACAGTCGATCTCAACCGCTCTTGTTCTCAAACCGACGAATCACGTTCGTTCTTCGTCGACACTCAGCCAATCACGTTCTCGCACTCATTTTCTCGATCAATTCTCACTCGACATCGTGAATACTCACAGTGCTTCGCGGTTTTTATCTCAAAAATATAGTTTTCGCATAATAACAGTGAATTTCGGACGTTCTCATCGCGATTTTGTGTTGCGCGAATTTCCTGTCAAATTTCCGTGTGACATTTCATCGTTTCGCGAAATTCAGTGCACTCAAAAAGTCCCGAAAACTCGTTTATTCCCGACCACGCTATAAAGTCCACATTCCGTACCGGCGAGGCGGGTGGAAAGTGGCGAATTGTAATCCAGCGGGACGTAATTAACGGAGCGGGAATAAAGTGCCACTTTATTGCCCGGCGGGAAATAAAGTACTACTTTATTGCCCGGCGGGAATAAAGTACTACTTTATTGCCCGGCGGGAATAAAGTAGCACTTTATTTCCCGCCACCGTAGTACTTTATTTCCCGCCTTATATTGTTATTAAAAAAATGTGTTATTAAAAAAAAATATCAGTATTATAATTTATATACGCACGCCCTCCCGTGCCCGTACTCCAACGCCCGAGAGGTGCCCGAAAGGTGCCCGTACTCCGAGTTAACCCTTTTCGCCGTCGCATGTACAGAATATAGACTTTATAGGGTGGTCGGGAATAAAGTAACGTATGCCACACGGGAGGAAGTGCTTTTCACCTCGTGTGATCACAGCCCTCGCTTCGCTCGGGCCGCAAACCCCACTCGGTGGAAGACACGCACTTTCCTCCCTTGTAGCATAATGTACTATTAACGCGTTTCGTTCGACGTTAAATAAATTCGACGGATCTCAACCCGGTTATAAATCGTTTCATCGATTTTTTCGAACATTAATTTCGTGAAGTGCGCACTCATCCAAATCCTCAACATGTCGAAACAAAGCTCCGGTCGTACGACTCCGGAAATCATCGAGGAGACCTTTGAAATCACCAAGGAGGAGCGATCCGACGCACCTCCTACTCAAGAGGTTGAAAAGATCGATCCTTCTCAAGCGAGCACATCAGGTCTCAAGGTGACAGAAAAGCTCAGCGCGCGCTCTTCAAGGCAAAACTCACCCGCGCGTTTACCGACTGAACTCACCTTGAAATACAAGAGTCAACTCAACCGGCTCGCTTGTATCGACTCAATCGCAGACGATCTCCCTGAAGACCCGTCTGAACTCGCACTCAACGACGTCGATTCGGAACTCGAACAACTCGAAGCGCTGCATGAGGAGTTCAGATCAACTCATACATATTTTGAACTCAACTGGCCCGCCGCTCACGTCGATCATGAGTACTTTGCCGACGACGTTCAAGGGAGGGAGGCAAAGCTGTATCGACGCACTCGCAAAATACTCACGCGGGCGAAAACCGCAATTCTCGCCAAGGCCGAACTCACCAGACGCGCGAGCTGAACTCAAGCTACCTGACATCAAGCTTCAACAGTTCAGCGGTGAATACGCTGATTGGTCGCGATTCAAGGAAATGTTTAAAGGACTCATCATGAGTAACTCACGCATCACCGACATCGAGCGTCTGCATTATCTCCGCAGCTGCATGGCAGCAGGTCCAGCTGAACTCATCGCGAATTATCCACTGGCTGGGAGTTCGCTGCAACCATCGTGGGAAGCACTCAACGCCAGGTACGATAACAAACGTCTACTCGTACAGGCTCAGCTCGACAAGATCTGCAGGCTGGAAAAACTCACGAAAAAGTCGGCAAAGGGACTTGAAAAAATCATTTCCACGGTCTCAGAGGTCTCGCATGTCTCTGGAATCGCTGGGAATGATAGAATAGCTTGGCGATCTCATCCTTGTGCATCATGTATGCCACAATTTGGATCCTTCTACGCGGGAGGCCTGGGAAACTTCACTGGGCTCATCTCAGGATTACCCTCCTTTCAAGAGGCTCGAGGAATTTCTCACCTCGAGAGTACGCGCTCTTGAGAGGATCGAGGCTGCTGCTCTGCAGCCATCGCACTCAAAGGCGATCCCAGAGAGGAAACCAGCCTCAGCTCACCACGGATCATCTCAGCAAAGTGGAACTCAACCGGAGCACAGAGCGTTCTCATGTGATTGCTGCAAGGGCACTCACTTCATCGTGTCGTGTCCTACATTCCGGAATATGAATGCGACCGAACGAACGAACGTCGTGAAGGAACGTCGGCTGTGCTTCAACTGCATGGGACGTCACAGTGTCCATGCATGCAAGTCATCAGTGGTCTGCAAGACATGTGGTGGCAGACATCACACCATGTTGCATGAGCAACAAAAACGGCCGACGACAACTCAATCAGCTCCTGCACCTCAACCATCAACATCAGCAGCTCCTCATTAGGAATTCGGTGTAGTCGTCAACTCATCAGCTGCTCCTCGCACTCAACAAACAACGCTGCTAGCCACAGCGCTCTCAACAATGTACTCATCCGATTGTCGCACTCAACTGGCTCGTTTACTCATCGATCCTGGATCGGAACTCACCTTCGTATCAGAAGCACTCATCTCGCAACTCAATCTCGTTCGACAGCACTCATCTATACCAATCATCGGAATTGGAGGGAAAAGGACTACTCAAACACGTGGTATCGTAACACTCACTCTTGAATCTCTTAATGCAAACTTGCAAGTTACGGTACGAGCTTACATCCTTTCAACGGTCTCTTCAATCCTACCATCCTTCCGATTACCAACTCAATCATGGCCTCATCTCGAAAAGCTCAAACTGGCCGATCCCAACTTTCTTGAACCACGCGCTATTGATATCATCATAGGCGCCGACTCATACGGCACGATCATCAAGCCGAACATCATTAAGGCATCAATATCAATGCCTATAGCCCAACTATCAATTTTTGGTTGGCTTGTTCTCGGTCCAGTACACTCACCAAACTCATCGCCTTGTGTCTCATACCATGTTCGCACTCTACCAGACAATTGTGAGCTGCAGGATTTACTCACGAAGTTTTGGGTACAAGAAGAACTCAAATCGGACTTCGCAAGCGCACTCTCATCAGAGGAACTCGAGTGCGAAGAACACTTCAAGTCAACGCACACACGCGACTCCACCGGTCGCTACGTTGTCCGACTACCACTCACATCTTCAACAAATTTGTTGGGAAACTCATACACGGCAGCTCACCATTGTCTCAGGAGAATCCTCAGGAAATTCCAGAAGGACGAATCGTACAAGGAACTCTACAAGAACTTCATGAAGGAATACGAACAGCTTGGTCACATGGTTCGCATCTCACCAAATCCATCATCTTCGTCACCTCAATCGGGCGAATTCAACGCATGTGTCTCTGAAGGGGGGATGACCTTAGCACCAGATGCCTCAAAAACATCCGGAGGGTTGAGGGTCCCTTCCGACGGGGCACAGGCACGAACTCAGCCCTATCCAGTCTACTATTTACCGAACCATGGAGTACTCAGACCAGGAAGCACTACAACCAAGCTGCAAGTCGTGTTCAATGGCTCTTGTCCAACATCATCTGGACACTCGTTAAACGACATCATGCACACGGGACAGAATCTTCTGTTAGATATCACGGACGTCCTCACCTGGATTCGTCATCATCGCCACATTTTCGCGACGGACATTACGAAAATGTACAGGCAAATCAACGTACACAAGGACGATTGGGATCTACAGAGAATTCTGTGGCTCGACGAAGAACTCAACGAGGCTCACTATCAAGTCACCACAGTGACGTACGGTACTAAAGCAGCTCCGTATCTCGCTGTGCGAACTCTACTGCAGCTTGCCGAAGGCGAAGGTCACCGCTACCCACTCGCAGTGCCTTCACTCCTCAAGGGGAGATATGTCGACGACATATTCGGCGGCGCAGACTCTGTCGAGCAACTCATCGAGATTGCAACTCAGTTAAAAAATATGTGTCACGCGGGAGGGTTCCCTCTCGCTAAATGGCAATCGACACACCAGGATCTTCTCACGGCTGTAGACTCAACACAGGAGGCAGCACCAGTCATCACATTCGACGATTGCGGAACCAAAATACTCGGTCTCAAATGGCTTCCATCAGCCGACGAATTCGCATTTTCAGTGCATCTCAAGGAAAACTCTGGTGAATTTACGAAGCGACTCATATTATCTGAGGTAGCGCAGATATTTGATCCACTCGGGTTCATCTCACCCGTCACGATTCGAGCCAAGGTTCTTCTTCAAGAGCTTTCGTTGCACAAAATCGGTTGGGACGACTCAGTGCCATCCTCTGTGGCAACACGATGGCAACTCATCCGAGGAGACTTGAAAAATTTAGCCAACATCTCAATCCCCAGGTGGTTCAACACTTGGAGCGACTCAACGGTAGAAATTCATGGCTTCTCAGACGCGTCGCAACTCGCAATGTCGGCAGTAGTCTACATTGAGACCAACTCACCGTCCACAAGCGCCAAATCGGCTCTCGTTTGCGCAAAGACGAATGTCGCTCCACTCAAACAGCTAACCATCCCGAGGTTAGAACTCGCTGCAGCGCTGCTACTTTCAAAACTCATCAGTCAAACCCAGAGAACTCTGCAGCTACCAGTCACATCGACAAATTTGTGGACGGAATCTCAAGTAACACTCACGTGGATCACAGCACCCGCTTCGCGTTGGAAAGACTTTGTAAGAAACCGAGTCTTACAAATCCAACAACTCACCACCAACGCTCAGTGGAGGCATGTTCCTGGCACGTCAAATCCAGCAGACGGCCCTTCCAGAGGACTGACCACTCAGCAACTCAAAGATCATCCAACCTGGTGGACGGGACCACCATGGATGATAAAATCGCAGAACTCATGGCCTCGCCAACCAACAGTCTCAAGCGACTTCAGCGCCCCTGAAGCTCGTCCGGGAGTAGCGCTCTTCGTAGCCACCCCGAAGGTTGATTATCACTGGGATTTAATTTATAAATACTCATCATTGCAGAAACTCATCCGGATAACAGGAATCTGCTTCAAAGTTATCGCGAGACTGAAGAAGCAACTCACCTCTACGCCTGTAACCATCATCTCATCACGTGAGACGGAAGCAGCAAAACTCTTCTGGGTAAAGGCCACTCAAGCGGCTTTTTTCGCAGAAGAACTCAAGACTCTCAAGTCGAACTCAACCTTCGGAAAATCTCATGCCTTC
The DNA here is from genome assembly GCA_964006125.1 of Cryptus viduatorius. NCBI lineage: Eukaryota > Metazoa > Arthropoda > Insecta > Hymenoptera > Ichneumonidae > Cryptus > Cryptus viduatorius. The sequence goes on along the minus strand of OZ023225.1, from coordinate 7,557,915 downwards.
TCTCGCTTAACTGCCTTCCTTGATCACGAAGGAGTTATCCGAGTCGGCGGAAGAATCAACAAATCAATGCTGTCCTTAGAGAGAAAAGAACTGAAAAGAAGAGAAGAGAGAAAAGAAAAGAACTGATCGAAAATAGGTTTTTTCGTAAAAATCTGAAAATTTTGTCAAAACGGCAGTTTTGACCCTCAGAAATCGAAATTGGGAGAATCGACGACGACAAACGACGATTTCATGATTTCGCTAAAATAACGACTTCGATTCCGATGCAATGTCAGTTTGTCATTGACAACCGATCAAAAATATGGTTTTTCATAAAATTCGGACATTTTTGTGAAATCGACGTTTTAAACCGTCTGAAAAGGGAATCGTGAGAACCACCGACAAAAAAGACCATTTTTCGATTTCGCTAAAATACAACTGTAAGTCCGATGCCGATGATGATTTGACGTTGGGAATGTGTCAAAAATGTGTTTTTTCATCAAAATCGGAAATATTCGTCAATTCAGCGTTTTTGACACGCTGAAATTGAAAACGTGAAAATCGACGACGACAAACGAATATTTCACGATTTTACTGAAATACAACTAGTAGTCCGATGCCGATGATGATTTGTCGTTGGGGAATGCGTCAAAAGTGTGTTTTTTCATAAAAGACGGACTTTTTTTGTGAAATCGGCGGTCTTCAACCTCTGAATATGAAATCGTGAGAATCCACTACGACAAACGAACATTTCACGATTTCGCAAAAATACGACTTCGATTCCGATGCAATGTCAGTTTGTCATTAAGAACTGATCGAAAATATGTTTTTTCGTAAAAATCTGAAAATTTTGTCAAAACGGCGGTTTTGACCCTCAGAAATCCAAATTGGCAGAATCGACGACGACAAATGACGATTTCACGATTACGGTATAATACGACATTGTTTCCGATGCAATGACAGTTTATCATTGAGAACGGATCGAAAATGTGTTTTTTCGCAAAAATCTGACAATTTCGTCAAATCAGCGATTTTGACACTCTGACATTGAAATCGTGAGAATCGAAGACGACAAACGAATATTTCACGATTTTACTGAAATACAACTAGTAGTCCGATGCCGATGATGATTTGTCGTTGGGGAATGCGTCAAAAGTGTGTTTTTTCATAAAAGACGGACTTTTTTTGTGAAATCGGCGGTCTTCAACCTCTGAATATGAAATCGTGAGAATCCACTACGACAAACGAACATTTCACGATTTCGCAAAAATACGACTTTGATTCCGATGCAATGTCAGTTTGTCATTAAGAACTGATCGAAAATATGTTTTTTCGTAAAAATCTGAAAATTTTGTCAAAACAGCGGTTTTGACCCTCTGAATTCGAAATCGTGAGAATCGACGACGACAAACGACCAATTCACGATTATGCTGAAATATAACAGTAATTCCAATGCCGATGATGATTTGCCGTTGGGAATGCGTAAAAATTGTGTTTTTTCATAAATGACGGAGTTTTTTTGTCAAATCGGCGGTTTTGAACCTCTGAATTTTAAATCGTGAGAATCCACAACGACAAACGACGATTTCACGATTACGGTACAATACGACCTTGTTTCCGATGCTATGACAGTTTATCATTGAGAACGGATCGAAAATGTGTTTTTTCATCAAAATCGGAAATTTTCGTCAATTCAGCGTTTTTGACACGCTGAAATTGAAATCGTGAAAATCGACGACGACAAACGAATATTTCACGATTTTGCTGAAATACAACTATTAGTCCGATGCCGATGATGATTTGTCGTTGGGAATGCGTCAAAAGTGTGTTTTTTCATAAAAGACGGAGTTTTTTGTCAAATCGGCGGTCTTCTCTGAAGACCTCTGAATTTGAAATCGTGAGAATCCAATACGACAAACAAACATTTCACGATTTCGCAAAAATACGACTTCGTTTCCGATGCAATGTCAGTTTGTCATTAAGAACTTATCGAAAATACGTTTTTTCGTAAAAATCTGAAAATTTTGTCAAAACGGCGGTTTTGACCCTCAGAAATCGAAATTGGGAGAATCGACGACGACAAACAACGATTTCACGATTTCGGTAAAATACGACATTGTTTCCGATGCAATGACAGTTTATCATTGAGAACGGATCGAAAATGTGTTTTTTTCGCAAATATCTGACAATTTCGTCAAATCAGCGTTTTTGACACTCTGAAATTGAAATCGTGAAAATCGACGACGACAAACGAATTTTTCACAATTTTGCTGAAATACAACTATTAGTCCGATCCCGATGATGATTTGTCGTTGGGAATGCGTCAAAAGTGTGTTTTTTCATAAAAGACGGAGTTTTTTGTCAAATCGGCGGTCTTCAACCTCCGAATTTGAAATCGTGAGAATCCACTACGAGAAACGAACATTTCATGATTTCGCAAAAATACGACTTCGTTTCCGATGCAATGTCAGTTTGTCATTGAGAACTGATCGAAAATATGTTTTTTCGTAAAAATCTGACATTTTTGTCAAAACGGCTTTTTTGACCCTCTGAATTCGAAATCGTGAGAATCGACGACGACAAACGACCAATTCACGATTTCGCTAAAATATAACAGTAATTCCAATGCCGATGATGATTTGCCCTTGGGAATGCGTAAAAATTGTGTTTTTTCATAAAAGATGGAGTTTTTTTGTCAAATCGGCAGTTTTAAACCTCTGAATTTCAAATCGTGAGAATCTACAACGACAAACGACGATTTTACGATTACGGTAAAATACGACCTTGTTTCCGATGCAATGACAGTTTATCATTGAGAACGGATCGAAAATGTGTTTTTTCGCAAAAATCTGACAATTTCGTAAAACCAGCGTTTTTGACACTCTGAAATTGAAATCGTGAAAATCGACGACGACAAACGAATATTTCTCGATTTTGCTGAAATACAACTATTAGTCCGATGCCGATGATGATTTGTCATTGGGAATGCGTCAAAAGTGTGTTTTTTCATAAAAGACGGACTTTTTTTGTCAAATCGGCGGTCTTCAACCTCTGAATATGACATCGTGAGAATCCATTACGTCAAACGAAAATTTAACGATTTCGCAAAAATACGACTTCGTTTCCGATGCAATGTCAGTTTGTCATTAAGAACTGATCGAAAATAGGTTTTTTCGTAAAAATCTGAAAATTTTGTCAAAACGGCAGTTTTGACCCTCAGAAATCGAAATTGGGAGAATCGACGACGACAAACGACGATTTCACGATTTCGCTAAAATAACGACTTCGTTTCCGATGCAATGTCAGTTTGTCATTGACAACCGATCAAAAATATGGTTTTTCATAAAATTCGGACATTTTTGTCAAATCGACGTTTTAAACCGTCTGAAAAGGGAATCGTGAGAACCACCGACAAAAAACGACCATTTTTCGATTTCGCTAAAATACAACTGTAAGTCCGATGACTATGATGATTTGACGTTGTGAATGTGTCAAAAATTTGTTTTTTCATCAAAATCGGAAATTTTCGTCAATTCAGCGTTGTTGACACGCTGAAATTGAAAACGTGAAAATCGACGACGACAAACGAATATTTCACGATTTTACTGAAATACAACTAGTAGTCCGATGCCGATGATGATTTGTCGTTGGGGAATGCGTCAAAAGTGTGTTTTTTCATAAAAGACGGACTTATTTGTGCAATCGGCGGTCTTCAACTTCTGAATATGAAATCGTGAGAATCCACTACGACAAACGAACATTTCACGATTTCGCAAAAATACGACTTCGATTCCGATGCAATGTCAGTTTGTCATTAAGAACTCATCGAAAATATGTTTTTTCGTAAAAATCTGAAAATTTTGTCAAAACGGCGGTTTTGACCCTCAGAAATCGAAATTGGGAGAATCGACGACGACAAATGACGATTTCACGATTACTGTATAATACGACATTGTTTCCGATGCAATGACAGTTTATCATTGAGAACGGATCGAAAATGTGTTTTTTCGCAAAAATCTGACAATTTCGTCAAATCAGCGTTTTTGACACGCTGAAATTGAAAACGTGAAAATCGACGACGACAAACGAATATTTCACGATTTTACTGAAATACAACTATTAGTCCGATGCCGATGATGATTTGTCGTTGGGAATGCGTCAAAAGTGTATTTTTTTTCATAAAAGACGGAGTTTTTTGTCAAATCGGCGGTCTTCAACCTCTGAATTTGAAATCGTGAGAATCCAATACGACAAACGAACATTTCACGATTTCGCAAAAATACGACTTCGTTTCCGATGCAATGTCAGTTTGTCATTGAGAACTGATCGAAAATATGTTTTTTCGTAAAAATCAGACATTTTTGTCAAAACGGCTTTTTTGACCCTCTGAATTCGAAATCATGAGAATCGACGACGACAAACGACCAATTCACGATTTCGCTGAAATATAACAGTAATTCCAATGCCGATGATGATTTGTCGTTGGGAATGCGTTAAAAGTGTGTTTTTTCATAAAAGACGGATTTTTTTGTCAAATCGGCGGTCTTCGACCTCTGAATATGAAATCGTGAGAATCTACAACGACAAACGACGATTTCACGATTACGGTAAAATACGACCTTGTTTCCGATGCAATGACAGTTTATCATTGAGAACGGATCGAAAATGTGTTTTTTCGCAAAAATCTGACAATTTCGTCAAACCAGCGTTTTTGACACTCTGAAATTGAAATTGTGAAAATCGACGACGACAAACGAATATTTCACGATTTCGCTAAAATAACGACTTCGTTTCCGATGCAATGTCAGTTTGTCATTGACAACCGATCAAAAATATGGTTTTTCATAAAATTCGGACATTTTTGTCAAATCGACGTTTTAAACCGTCTAAAAAGGGAATCGTGAGAACCACCGACAAAAAACGACCATTTTTCGATTTCGCTAAAATACAACTGTAAGTCCGATGACTATGATGATTTGACGTTGTGAATGTGTCAAAAATTTGTTTTTTTCATCAAAATCGGAAATTTTCGTCAATTCAGCGTTTTTGACACGCTGAAATTGAAAACGTGAAAATCGACGACGACAAACGAATATTTCACGATTTTACTGAAATACAACTAGTAGTCCGATGCCGATGATGATTTGTCGTTGGGGAATGCGTCAAAAGTGTGTTTTTTCATAAAAGACGGACTTATTTGTGAAATCGGCGGTCTTCAACTTCTGAATATGAAATCGTGAGAATCCACTACGACAAACGAACATTTCACGATTTCGCAAAAATACGACTTCGATTCCGATGCAATGTCAGTTTGTCATTAAGAACTCATCGAAAATATGTTTTTTCGTAAAAATCTGAAAATTTTGTCAAAACGGCGGTTTTGACCCTCAGAAATCGAAATTGGGAGAATCGACGACGACAAATGACGATTTCACGATTACTGTATAATACGACATTGTTTCCGATGCAATGACAGTTTATCATTGAGAACGGATCGAAAATGTGTTTTTTCGCAAAAATCTGACAATTTCGTCAAATCAGCGTTTTTGACACGCTGAAATTGAAAACGTGAAAATCGACGACGACAAACGAATATTTCACGATTTTACTGAAATACAACTATTAGTCCGATGCCGATGATGATTTGTCGTTGGGAATGCGTCAAAAGTGTATTTTTTTTCATAAAAGACGGAGTTTTTTGTCAAATCGGCGGTCTTCAACCTCTGAATTTGAAATCGTGAGAATCCAATACGACAAACGAACATTTCACGATTTCGCAAAAATACGACTTCGTTTCCGATGCAATGTCAGTTTGACATTGACAACCGATCAAAAATATGTTTTTTCATAAAATTCGGACATTTTTGTCTAATCGACGTTTTAAACCGTCTGAAAAGGGAATCTTGAGAACGACCGACAAAAAACGACCATTTCTCGATTTCGCTAAAATACAACTGTAAGTCCGATGCCGATGATGATTTGACGTTGGGAATATGTCAAAAATGTGTTTTTTCATAAAAATCGGAAATTTTCGTCCAATCAGCGTTTTTGACACGCTGAAATTGAAAACGTGATAATCGACGACGACAAACGAATATTTCACGATTTTACTGAAATACAACTAGTAGTCCTATGCCGATGATGATTTGTCGTTGGGGAATGCGTTAAAAGTGTGTTTTTTCATAAAAGACGGACTTTTTTTTGTCAAATCGGCGGTCTTCAACCTCTGAATATGAAATCGTGAGAATCCACTACGAACATTTCACGATTTCGCAAAAATACGACTTCGTTTCCGATGCAATTTCAGTTTGTCATTGAGAACTGATCGAAAATATGTTTTTTCGTAAAAATCTGACTATTTTGTCAAAACGGCTTTTTTGACCCTCTGAATTCGAAATCGTGAGAATCGACGACGACAAACGACAAATTCACGATTATGCTGAAATATAACAGTAATTCCAATGCCGATGATGATTTGTCGTTGGGGAATGCGTCAAAAGTGTGTTTTTTCATAAAAGACGGACTTTTTTTGTGAAATCGGCGGTCTTCAACCTCTGAATATGAAATCGTGAGAATCCACTACGACAAACGAACATTTCACGATTTCGCAAAAATACGACTTCGATTCCGATGCAATGTCTGTTTGTCATTAAGAACTGATCGAAAATATGTTTTTTCGTAAAAATCTGACTATTTTGTCAAAACGGCTTTTTTGACCCTCTGAATTCGAAATCGTGAGAATCGACGACGACAAACGACCAATTCACGATTATGCTGAAATATAACAGTAATTCCAATGCCGATGATGATTTGCCGTTGGGAATGCGTAAAAATTGTGGTTTTTCATAAAAGACGGAGTTTTTTTGTCAAATCGGCGGTTTTGAACCTCTGAATTTTAAATCGTGAGAATCTACAACGACAAACGACGATTTCACGATTACGGTACAATACGACCTTGTTTCCGATGCAATGACAGTTTGTCATTGAGAACGGATCGAAAATGTGTTTTTTCGTCAAAATCGGAAATTTTCATCAATTCAGCGTTTTTGACACGCTGAAATTGAAATCGTGAAAATCGACGACTACAAACGAATATTTCACGATTTTGCTGAAATACAACTATTAGTCCGATGCCGATGATGATTTGTCGTTGGGAATGCGTTAAAAGTGTGTTTTTTCATAAAAGACGGATTTTTTTGTCAAATCGGCGGTCTTCGACCTTTGAATATGAAATCGTGAGAATCCATTACGTCAAACGAAAATTTAACGATTTTACAAAAATACGACTTCGTTTCCGATGCAATGTCAGTTTGTCATTAAGAACTGATCGAAAATAGGTTTTTTCGTAAAAATCTGAAAATTTTGTCAAAACGGCAGTTTTGACCCTCAGAAATCGAAATTGGGAGAATCGACGACGACAAACAACGATTTCACGATTTCGCTAAAATAACGACTTCGTTTCCGATGCAATGTCAGTTTGTCATTGACAACCGATCAAAAATATGGTTTTTCATAAAATTCGGACATTTTTGTCAAATCGACGTTTTAAACCGTCTGAAAAGGGAATCGTGAGAACCACCGACAAAAAACGACCATTTCTCGATTTCGCTAAAATACAACTGTAAGTCCGATGCCGATGATGATTTGACGTTGGGAATGTATCAAAAATGTGTTTTTTCATAAAAATCGGAAATTTTCGTCAATTCAGCGTTTTTGACACGCTGACATTGAAATCGTGAAAATCGACGACGACAAACGAATATTTCACGATTTTGCTGAAATACAACTATTAGTGCGATGCCGATGATGATTTGTCGTTGGGAATGCGTCAAAAGTGTGTTTTTTCATAAAAGACAGAGATTTTTGTCAAATCGGCGGTCTTCAACCTCCGAATTTGAAATTGTACGAATCCACTACGAGAAACGAACATTTCATGATTTCGCAAAAATACGACTTCGTTTCCGATGCAATGTCAGTTTGCCATTGAGAACTGATCGAAAATATGTTTTTTCGTAAAAATCCGACTATTTTGTCAAAACGGCTTTTTTGACCCTCTGAATTCGAAATCGTGAGAATTGACGACGACAAACGATCAATTAACGATTATGCTGAAATATAACAGTAATTCCAATGCCGATGATGATTTGCCGTTGGGAATGCGTAAAAATTGTGTTTTTTCATAAAAGACGGAGTTTTTTTGTAAAATCGGCGGCTTTGAACCTCTGAATTTTAAATCGTGAGAATCCACAACAACAAACGACGATTTCACGATTACGGTATAAAACGAAATTGTTTCCGATGCAATGACAGTTTATCATTGAGAACGGATCGAAAATGTGTTTTTTCATCAAAATCGGAAATTTTCGTCAATTCAGCGTTTTTGACACGCTGAAATTGAAATCGTGAAAATCGACGACGACAAACGAATATTTCACGATTTTGCTGAAATACAACTATTAGTCCGATGCCGATGATGATTTGTCGTTGGGAATGCGTCAAAAGTGTTTTTTTTCATAAAAGACGGAGTTTTTTGTCAAATCGGCCGTCTTCAACCTCTGAATTTGAAATCGTGAGAATCCAATACGACAAACGAACATTTCACGATTTCGCAAAAATACGACTTCGTTTCCGATGCAATGTCAGTTTGTCATTGAGAACTGATCGAAAATATGTTTTTTCGTAAAAATCTGACATTTTTGTCAAAACGGCTTTTTTGACCCTCTGAATTCGAAATCGTGAGAATCGACGACGACAAACGACCAATTCACGATTTCGCTGAAATATAACAGTAATTCCAATGCCGATGATGATTTGCCCTTGGGAATGCGTAAAAATTGTGTTTTTTCATAAAAGATGGAGTTTTTTTTGTCAAATCGGCGGTTTTAAACCTCGGAATTTTAAATCGTGAGAATCTACAACGACAAGCGACGATTTCACGATTACGGTAAAATACGACCTTGTTTCCGATGCAATGACAGTTTATCATTGAGAACGGATCGAAAATGTGTTTTTTCGCAAAAATCTGACAATTTCGTCAAACCAGCGTTTTTGACACTCTGAAATTGAAATTGTGAAAATCGACGACGACAAACAAATATTTCACGATTTTACTGAAATACAACTTATTAGTCCGATCCCGATGATGATTTGTCGTTGGGAATGCGTCAAAAGTGTGTTTTTCATAAAAGACGGACTTTTTTTTGTCAAATCGGCGGTCTTCAACCTCTGAATATGAAATCGTGAGAATCCATTACATCAAACGAAAATTTAACGATTTCACAAAAATACGACTTCGTTTCGATGCAATGTCAGTTTGTCATTAAGAACTGATCGAAAATAGGTTTTTTCGTAAAAATCTGAAAATTTTGTCAATACGGCGGTTTTGACCCTCAGAAATCGAAATTGGGAGAATCAACGACGACAAATGACGATTTCACGATTACGGTATAAAACGAAATTGTTTCCGATGCAATGACAGTTTATCATTGAGAACGGATCGAAAATGTGTTTTTTCATCAAAATCGGAAATTTTCGTCAATTCAGCGTTTTTGACACGCTGAAATTGAAATCGTGAAAATCGACGACGACAAACGAATATTTCACGATTTTGCTGAAATACAACTATTAGTCCGATGCCGATGATGATTTGTCGTTGGGAATGCGTCAAAAGTGTTTTTTTTCATAAAAGACGGAGTTTTTTGTCAAATCGGCCGTCTTCAACCTCTGAATTTGAAATCGTGAGAATCCAATACGACAAACGAACATTTCACGATTTCGCAAAAATACGACTTCGTTTCCGATGCAATGTCAGTTTGTCATTGAGAACTGATCGAAAATATGTTTTTTCGTAAAAATCTGACATTTTTGTCAAAACGGCTTTTTTGACCCTCTGAATTCGAAATCGTGAGAATCGACGACGACAAACGACCAATTCACGATTTCGCTGAAATATAACAGTAATTCCAATGCCGATGATGATTTGCCCTTGGGAATGCGTAAAAATTGTGTTTTTTCATAAAAGATGGAGTTTTTTTTGTCAAATCGGCGGTTTTAAACCTCGGAATTTTAAATCGTGAGAATCTACAACGACAAGCGACGATTTCACGATTACGGTAAAATACGACCTTGTTTCCGATGCAATGACAGTTTATCATTGAGAACGGATCGAAAATGTGTTTTTTCGCAAAAATCTGACAATTTCGTCAAACCAGCGTTTTTGACACTCTGAAATTGAAATTGTGAAAATCGACGACGACAAACAAATATTTCACGATTTTACTGAAATACAACTTATTAGTCCGATCCCGATGATGATTTGTCGTTGGGAATGCGTCAAAAGTGTGTTTTTCATAAAAGACGGACTTTTTTTTGTCAAATCGGCGGTCTTCAACCTCTGAATATGAAATCGTGAGAATCCATTACATCAAACGAAAATTTAACGATTTCACAAAAATACGACTTCGTTTCGATGCAATGTCAGTTTGTCATTAAGAACTGATCGAAAATAGGTTTTTTCGTAAAAATCTGAAAATTTTGTCAATACGGCGGTTTTGACCCTCAGAAATCGAAATTGGGAGAATCAACGACGACAAATGACGATTTCACGATTACGGTATAAAACGAAATTGTTTCCGATGCAATGACAGTTTATCATTGAGAACGGATCGAAAAGGTGTTTTTTCATCAAAATCGGAAATTTTTGTCAATTCAGCGTTTTTGACACTGAAATTGAAAACGTGAAAATCGACGACGAGGAACGAATATTTCACGATTTTACTGAAATACAACTAGTAGTCCGATGCCGATGATGATTTGCCGTTGGGAATGCGTAAAAATTGTGTTTTTTCATAAAAGATGGAGTTTTTTTTGTCAAATCGGCGGTCTTCAACCTCTGAATATGAAATCGTGCGAATCCATTACGTCAAACGAAAATTTAACGATTTCGCAAAAATACGACTTCGTTTCCGATGCAATGTCAGTTTGTCATTAAGAACTGATCGAAAATAGGTTTTTTCATAAAAATCTGACTATTTTGTCAAAACGGCGGTTTTGACCCTCAGAAATCGAAATTGGGAGAATCGACGACGACAAATGACGATTTCACGATTACGGTATAATACGACATTGTTTCCGATGCAATGACAGTTTATCATTGAGAACGGATCGAAAATGTGTTTTCCGCAAAAATCTGACAATTTCGTCAAAACAGCGTTTTTGACACTCTGAAATTGAAATCGTGAAAATCGACGACGACAAACGAATATTTCTCGATTTTGCTGAAATACAACTATTAGTCCGATGCCGATGATGATTTGTCATTCGAAATTGGGAGAATCGGCGACGACAAACGACGATTTCACGATTTCGCTAAAATAACGACTTCGTTTCCGATGCAATGTCAGTTTGTCATTGACAACCGATCAAAAGTATGGTTTTTCATAAAATTCGGACATTTTTTTTCAAATCGACGTTTTAAACCGTCTGAAAAGGGAATCGTGAGAACCACCGACAAAAAACGACCATTTCTCGATTTCGCTAAAATACAACTGTAAATCCGATGCCGATGATGATTTGACGTTGGGAATGTGTCAAAAATGTGTTTTTTCATCAAAATCGGAAATTTTCGTCAATTCAGCGTTTTTGACACTCTGACATTGAAATCGTGAAAATCGACGACGGCAAACGAATATTTCACGATTTTGCTGAAATACAACTATTAGTCCGATGCCGATGATGATTTGTCCTTGGGAATGCGTCAAAAGTGTGTTTTTTCATAAAAGACAGAGTTTTTTGTCAAATCGGCGGTCTTCAACCTCCGAATTTGAAATCGTACGAATCCACTACGAGAAACGAACATTTCATGATTTCGCAAAAATACGACTTCGTTTCCGATGCAATGTCAGTTTATCATTGAGAACTGATCGAAAATATGTTTTTTCGTAAAAATCTGACTATTTTGTCAAAACGGCTTTTTTGACCCTCTGAATTCGAAATCGTGAGAATTGACGACGACAAACGATCAATTCACGATTATGCTGAAATATAACAGTAATTCCAATGCCGATGATGATTTGCCGTTGGGAATGCGTAAAAATTGTGTTTTTTCATAAAAGATCGAGTTTTACGGTACAATACGACCTTGTATCCGATGCAATGACAGTTTATCATTGAGAACGGATCGAAAATGTGTTTTTTCATCAAAATCGGAAATTTACGTCAATTCAGCGTTTTTGACACGCTGAAATTGAAAACGTGAAAATCGACGACGACAAACGAATATTTCACGATTTTACTGAAATACAACTAGTAGTCCGATGCCGATGATGATTTGTCGTTGGGGAATGCGTCAAAAGTGTGTTTTTTCATAAAAGACGGAGTTTTTTTGTCAAATCGGCGGTCTTCAACCTCTGAATTTGAAATCGTGAGAATCCAATACGACAAACGAACATTTCACGATTTCGCAAAAATACGACTTCGTTTCCGATGCAATGTCAGTTTGTCATTGACAACCGATCAAAAATATGATTTTTCGTAAAAATCTGACTATTTTGTCAAAACGGCTTTTTTGACCCTCTGAATTCGAAATTGTGAAAATCGACGACGACAAACGACCAATTCACGATTATGCTGAAATATAACAGTAATTCCAATGCCGATGATGATTTGAGGTTGGGAATGCGTTAAAATTGTGTTTTTTCATAAATTACGGAGTTTTTTTTGTCAAATCGGCGGTTTTGAACCTCTGAATTTTAAATCGTGAGAATCCACAACGACAAACGACGATTTCACGATTACGGTACAATACGACCTTGTTTCCGATGCAATGACAGGTTATCATTGAGAACGGATCGAAAAGGTGTTTTTTCATCAAAATCGGAAATTTTCGTCAATTCAGCGTTTTTGAGACGCTGAAATTGAAAACGTGAAAATCGACGACGACAAACGAATATTTCACGATTTTACTGAAATACAACTATTAGTCCGATCCCGATGATGATTTGTCGTTGGGAATGCGTCAAAAGTGTGTTTTTCATAAAAGACGGACTTTTTTTGTCAAATCGGCGGTCTACAACCTCTGAATATGAAATCGTGAGAATCCATTACGTCAAACGAAAATTTAACGATTTCGCAAAAATACGACTTCGTTTCCGATGCAATGTCAGTTTGTCATTGAGAACTGATCGAAAATATGTTTTTTCGTAAAAATCTGACTATTTTGTCAAAACGGCTTTTTTGACCCTCTGAATTCGAAATCGTGAGAATCGACGACGACAAACGACCAATTCACGATTATGCTGAAATATAACAGTAATTCCAATGCCGATGATGATTTGCCGTTGGGAATGCGTAAAAATTGCGTTTTTTCATAAATGACGGAGTTTTTTTGTCAAATCGGCGGTTTTGAACCTCTGAATTTTAAATCGTGAGAATCCACAACGACAAACGACGATTTCACGATTACGGTAAAATACGACTTCGATTCCGATGCAATGTCTGTTTGTCATTAAGAACTGATCGAAAATATGTTTTTTCGTAAAAATCTGACTATTTTGTCAAAACGGCTTTTTTGACCCTCTGAATTCGAAATCGTGAGAATCGACGACGACAAACGACCAATTCACGATTATGCCGAAATATAACAGTAATTCCAATGCCGATGATGATTTGTCGTTGGGAATGCGTCAAAAGTGTGTTTTTTCATAAAAGACGGAGTTTTTTTGTCAAATCGGCGGTCTTCAACCTCTGAATTTGAAATCGTGAGAATCCAATACGACAAACGAACATTTCACGATTTCGCAAAAATACGACTTTGTTTCCGATGCAATGTCAGTTTGTCATTGAGAATTGATCGAAAATATGTTTTTTCGTAAAAATCTGACATTTTTGTAAAAACGGCTTTTTTGACCCTCTGAAATCGAAATCGTGAGAATCGACGACGACAAACGACCAATTCACGATTTCGCTGAAATATAACAGTAATTCCAATGCCGATGATGATTTGCCCTTGGGAATGCGTAAAAATAGTGTTTTTTCATAAAAGATGGAGTTTTTTTTGTCAAATCGGCGGTTTTAAACCTCGGAATTTTAAATCGTGAGAATCTACAACGACAAGCGACGATTTCACGATTACGGTAAAATACGACCTTGTTTCCGATGCAATGACAGTTTATCATTGAGAACGGATCGAAAATGTGTTTTTTCGCAAAAATCTGACAATTTCGTCAAACCAGCGTTTTTGACACTCTGAAATTGAAATTGTGAAAATCGACGACGACAAACAAATATTTCACGATTTTACTGAAATACAACTTATTAGTCCGATCCCGATGATGATTTGTCGTTGGGAATGCGTCAAAAGTGTGTTTTTCATAAAAGACGGACTTTTTTTTGTCAAATCGGCGGTCTTCAACCTCTGAATATGAAATCGTGAGAATCCATTACATCAAACGAAAATTTAACGATTTCACAAAAATACGACTTCGTTTCGATGCAATGTCAGTTTGTCATTAAGAACTGATCGAAAATAGGTTTTTTCGTAAAAATCTGAAAATTTTGTCAATACGGCGGTTTTGACCCTCAGAAATCGAAATTGGGAGAATCAACGACGACAAATGACGATTTCACGATTACGGTATAAAACGAAATTGTTTCCGATGCAATGACAGTTTATCATTGAGAACGGATCGAAAAGGTGTTTTTTCATCAAAATCGGAAATTTTTGTCAATTCAGCGTTTTTGACACTGAAATTGAAAACGTGAAAATCGACGACGAGGAACGAATATTTCACGATTTTACTGAAATACTACTAGTAGTCCGATGCCGATGATGATTTGCCGTTGGGAATGCGTAAAAATTGTGTTTTTTCATAAAAGATGGAGTTTTTTTTGTCAAATCGGCGGTCTTCAACCTCTGAATATGAAATCGTGCGAATCCATTACGTCAAACGAAAATTTAACGATTTCGCAAAAATACGACTTCGTTTCCGATGCAATGTCAGTTTGTCATTAAGAACTGATCGAAAATAGGTTTTTTCATAAAAATCTGACTATTTTGTCAAAACGGCGGTTTTGACCCTCAGAAATCGAAATTGGGAGAATCGACGACGACAAATGACGATTTCACGATTACGGTATAATACGACATTGTTTCCGATGCAATGACAGTTTATCATTGAGAACGGATCGAAAATGTGTTTTTTCATCAAAATCGGAAATTTTCGTCAATTCAGCGTTTTTGACACGCTGAAATTGAAAACGTGAAAATCGACGACGACAAACGAATATTTCAGGATTTTACTGAAATACAACTATTAGTCCGATGCCGATGATGATTTGTCGTTGGGAATGCGTCAAAAGTGTTTTTTTTTCATAAAAGACGGAGTTTTTTGTCAAATCGGCGGTCTTCAACCTCTGAATTTGAAATCGTGAGAATCCAATACGACAAACGAACATTTCACGATTTCGCAAAAATACGACTTCGTTTCCGATGCAATGTCAGTTTGTCATTGAGAACTGATCGAAAATATGTTTTTTCGTAAAAATCAGACATTTTTGTCAAAACGGCTTTTTTGACCCTCTGAATTCGAAATCATGAGAATCGACGACGACAAACGACCAATTCACGATTTCGCTGAAATATAACAGTAATTCCAATGCCGATGATGATTTGTCGTTGGGAATGCGTTAAAAGTGTGTTTTTTCATAAAAGACGGATTTTTTTGTCAAATCGGCGGTCTTCGACCTCTGAATATGAAATCGTGAGAATCTACAACGACAAACGACGATTTCACGATTACGGTAAAATACGACCTTGTTTCCGATGCAATGACAGTTTATCATTGAAAACGGATCGAAAATGTGTTTTTTCGCAAAAATCTGACAATTTCGTCAAACCAGCGTTTTTGACACTCTGAAATTGAAATTGTGAAAATCGACGACGACAAACTAATATTTCACGATTTCGCTAAAATAACGACTTCGTTTCCAATGCAATGTCAGTTTGTCATTGACAACCGATCAAAAATATGGTTTTTCATAAAATTCGGACATTTTTGTCAAATCGACGTTTTAAACCGTCTGAAAAGGGAATCGTGAGAACCACCGACAAAAAACGACCATTTCTCGATTTCGCTAAAATACAACTGTAAGTCCGATGCCGATGATGATTTGACGTTGGGAATGTGTCAAAAATGTGTTTTTTCATCAAAATCGGAAATTTTCGTCAATTCAGCGTTTTTGACACGCTGAAATTGAAAACGTGAAAATCGACGACGACAAATGAATATTTCACGATTTTACTGAAATACAACTAGTAGTCCGATGCCGATGATGATTTGTCGTTGGGGAATGCGTCAAAAGTGTGTTTTTTCATAAAAGACGGACTTTTTTTGTGAAATCGGCGGTCTTCAACCTCTGAATATGAAATCGTGAGAATCCACTACGACAAACGAACATTTCACGATTTCGCAAAAATACGACTTCGATTCCGATGCAATGTCTGTTTGTCATTAAGAACTGATCGAAAATATGTTTTTTCGTAAAAATCTGACTATTTTGTCAAAACGGCTTTTTTGACCCTCTGAATTCGAAATCGTGAGAATCGACGACGACAAACGACCAATTCACGATTATGCTGAAATATAACAGTAATTCCAATGCCGATGATGATTTGCCGTTGGGAATGCGTAAAAATTGTGGTTTTTCATAAAAGACGGAGTTTTTTTGTCAAATCGGCGGTTTTGAACCTCTGAATTTTAAATCGTGAGAATCCACAACGACAAACGACGATTTCACGATTACGGTACAATACGACCTTGTTTCCGATGCAATGACAGTTTGTCATTGAGAACGGATCAAAAATGTGTTTTTTCGTCAAAATCGGAAATTTTCATCAATTCAGCGTTTTTGACACGCTGAAATTGAAATCGTGAAAATCGACGACTACAAACGAATATTTCACGATTTTGCTGAAATACAACTATTAGTCCGATGCCGATGATGATTTGTCGTTGGGAATGCGTTAAAAGTGTGTTTTTCCATAAAAGACGGATTTTTTTGTCAAATCGGCGGTCTTCGACCTCTGAATATGAAATCGTGAGAATCCATTACGTCAAACGAAAATTTAACGATTTCACAAAAATACGACTTCGTTTCCGATGCAATGTCAGTTTGTCATTAAGAACTGATCGAAAATAGGTTTTTTCGTAAAAATCTGAAAATTTTGTCAAAACGGCAGTTTTGACCCTCAGAAATCGAAATTGGGAGAATCGACGACGACAAACAACGATTTCACGATTTCGCTAAAATAACGACTTCGTTTCCGATGCAATGTCAGTTTGTCATTGACAACCGATCAAAAATATGGTTTTTCATAAAATTCGGACATTTTTGTCAAATCGACGTTTTAAACCGTCTGAAAAGGGAATCGTGAGAACCACCGACAAAAAACGACCATTTCTCGATTTTGCTAAAATACAACTGTAAGTCCGATGCCGATGATGATTTGACGTTGGGAATGTATCAAAAATGTGTTTTTTCATAAAAATCGGAAATTTTCGTCAATTCAGCGTTTTTGACACCCTGAAATTGAAAACGTGAAAAACGACGACGACAAACGAATATTTCACGATTTTACTGAAATACAACTAGTAGTCCGATGCCGATGATGATTTGTCGTTGGGGAATGCG
Source organism: Cryptus viduatorius (assembly GCA_964006125.1). NCBI lineage: Eukaryota > Metazoa > Arthropoda > Insecta > Hymenoptera > Ichneumonidae > Cryptus > Cryptus viduatorius. The sequence goes on along the minus strand of OZ023225.1, from coordinate 7,540,248 downwards.
TCAAAAGTGTGTTTTTTCATAAAAAACGGACTTTTTTTGTGAAATCGGCGGTCTTCAACCTCTGAATATGGAATCGTGAGAATCCACTACGACAAACGTACATTTCACGATTTCGCAAAAATACGACTTCGATTCCTATGCAATGTCAGTTTGTCATTAAGAACTGATCGAAAATATGTTTTTTCGCAAAAATCTGACAATTTCGTCAAATCAGCGTTTTTGACACTCTGACATTGAAATCGTGAAAATCGACGACGACAAACGAATATTTCACGATTTTGCTGAAATACAACTATTAGTGCGATGCCGATGATGATTTGTCGTTGGGAATGCGTCAAAAGTGTGTTTTTTCATAAAAGACAGAGATTTTTGTCAAATCGGCGGTCTTCAACCTCCGAATTTGAAATTGTACGAATCCACTACGAGAAACGAACATTTCATGATTTCGCAAAAATACGACTTCGTTTCCGATGCAATGTCAGTTTGCCATTGAGAACTGATCGAAAATATGTTTTTTCGTAAAAATCCGACTATTTTGTCAAAACGGCTTTTTTGACCCTCTGAATTCGAAATCGTGAGAATTGACGACGATAAACGATCAATTAACGATTATGCTGAAATATAACAGTAATTCCAATGCCGATGATGATTTGCCGTTGGGAATGCGTAAAAATTGTGTTTTTTCATAAAAGACGGAGTTTTTTTGTAAAATCGGCGGCTTTGAACCTCTGAATTTTAAATCGTGAGAATCCACAACAACAAACGACGATTTCACGATTACGGTACAATACGACCTTGTTTCCGATGCAATGACAGTTTATCATTGAGAACGGATCGAAAATGTGTTTTTTCATCAAAATCGGAAATTTTCCAGTCTCAATTGAGTCGTGGTGAGAGTCGGACGTGTTATCGATTGCTCCGCAAGCATACAATCACATCGTGACTACTTACAGTGGGGCAAAATATTGACGTGTGTACAATTAAGGTGTTAGAACTAAGAATGAGCAATGAGTGAGTTATCGCAAATGGAACACGATAGTGAGAGTGATTTTACACCAGCTGCGAGACCTCGTCGTAAAAGAGGCAGACCTCCGAAAGCAGCGAAAAGCTCCAACGATGACCTCTCAGACGCAAGAGGAGCGGCCAAACGGCAAACGCCGTTCCGTCACCCATCAGCTTTATTGGGCCACGCGAGTACCAGTACCAGTAATAACCCGAGGGCTACCCTGCCGCAAGCACCAACATCAACAGCGCGTAAAGCCAACTTCTCAGCGCGTGACATAGAGCGAAGACAAAAACAATACAAACATCTGTTCTACATAAACACGATTACCACACTTAGCCGTATCCAGCTAGCAAATGAATGGTCAGCAATACAGCCGCAGAATAGAGATATAATATTACAAACGTCAAAGGGATTCCTACTTAAATCCGACAACGAGAAGAAGGAAATCGTGAAATATTTGGATCAGCTACTACAAAAGAAAGTGATATCCTCCTACTCCGAAACCACGCAGTACACAAGAAATGCCACAACAGACAGCCCGCCAGCGACGTTCTCGGCGGTCATAGGTACAGTAGAACAAGAATTGGATGATGACACAATAAGCAAGTGTCTAACCGATCAAGGAATAATACACAGATATTGTAAGCGAATCACTTCAAGAGCCACTAACAAACGCACGCCACTAATCAGAGTAATCTCCGGATGCGAGATCTCGATCCAAAAACTAATAAAAGAAGGGCTGTTTTTCGCGAACAAACACTATCCGTCGTACCCAAGCACCCCTCCCCCGCCGGCACCAATTCCGTGCAATAAATGTTTACAATTCACGCACACCTCAGAGAATTGCCCTAACAATATAACATGCGAGAAATGCAGTGGTGCGCACAAAACGATAAACTGCAGTACAGACCTACAAACTAAATGTTTGGCCTGCAAAGCCACAGATCACGCGGCCTGGTCCTTTAAATGCCCGCTCAGACCGAAAAAAAACATCGAAGGAATTCCAAATATCAACATAAAATCGATCAACAAAAAAACAGCAGAACTAGATCAGTCAATCACTAAAAACAACGCGATTCACGCGGCGATATCGGTTCATGACCATATCATTAACACGTATATTAACAAAATAAACAAACCAAAAAACGTAAATAGAGAGGAACTAATCGCCAAACTAAAAAAACGCTTCATAACTGAATTTAAAATCGATACGACAGCGGTGTTCGCTGGTAACAGACTATACATTTTAATGTTTGATATCGAAAATCCCGAAGCACCATCTCCAACCGAGACATCCACGGGGAAAAGTTTCGTGACTAACGATGTCCAGTCTTAAAATCCTTTACGCCAACATAAATAGCTACACGAAAAGAAAACTCTTAGTCAATAACTTTATAGAAAACAACGACATAAACTGCGTGGCGCTAGTTGAGACTAAGACCAATTCTAGCAGCAACGCAAAATATCGAGACTGGGTTTGCATAAAAAAAGACGGTTGCTCAATAAATACCAACACACGAGGGGGAAGCCTCCTGCAAATAAGACCTACACTACGTCCTAAAAAACAAAATGCAATGATTATAAATGACCGCAGGAACGAAGCGCTACACATCGCCGTGCCATTCCTAAATGATCAGCTACACATTTTTCTTATTTACATTCACCCCCTAGCTGCAATAGACAACTCAATATTCACCAAAGCGTGTAGATTTAAGTACGCACTCATATTAGGAGATTTTAACGTAAACGCAGCAAAAAAACGGCAATTAGATGACTTTACGCATCGTTCAACCTTTATACAATATAGTACTCCGCCAACATTCATCATGACAGCCAATGCAGACTCTACACCGGACAGAATTCTCCACACCAAGAACATCCGCAATGCCATAAAAAAAGTTGTGGTAACTCCAGACCTCGGCTCTGACCACCTATCGATAGTCGTCACCATAGAGCTGAATACCGTTTTACCCACCGAAATATCAGTACCCAGATGCAATTACGCAAGAGCAAATATTGAAAACATCAACTCTGAAATCCACACCGTACTTAACACAATCGAAGATATACCAGTAACCCCACACATAATCTCTACTTTCACTGAAGCACTTACCACCGCTGTTATTTCACACACACCTACAAGCTCGTACAACTTTTTTTCGCACAAACTGCCTCCGCATATCATAAGACTCATCAAAACAAAACGGAAAATGTACAGAGAATACAGAGCTAACCCGGTACCCGAGCTAAAGCCAGCAATGAACAAATTGAACAAAAGTATTCATACTCTGATTTGGCATTACAAAACACACTGCTGGCTTACTGTTTGCGAAGAAATTCAAGAGCAAAAGGGAAAGCAATACTGGCAAACAATAAAAAAACTGGCAGAATACAACCCCAGCCCGCCTGCCCCTGACCTCGTAATCAACGGCACCCACATTCAAGAAAGCTCAGAAAAAGCGGATGCCTTCGCCCAGTACTTTAGTAAAGCTTTCAGCAAATCCAATGACACTCAATTCGATGACGTAAACGAGAGCATCGTCGACAGATGGTTCAACGATTTTTTTTTTCAAGAGGTACACAACTCAATCGCAGTGAACGAAATAATCACTAACGACGAACTCTTGGACATAATTTCGAAAGGGAAACAGTCAGCGCCGGGCCACGACAAGGTCCCGTTGTGCATTGTCAGAAAGCTTGACCAGCGTATACACTCCTTCATGCGAAAAATGTACAACTACTGCATAGCAAACAACTTCTTCCCGAAAGAATGGAAGACCGGAATAATTATCACTCTACCGAAGCCAAACACGAACCACGGTTCCCCGGAAAACTATCGGCCAATTACGCTACTTCCAACCCTTGGCAAAATCTTCGAAAAAATAATAAAGGGCCGATTAGAAGCGGCCGTAGGGGAGAAGATTCCTGCTTATCAATTTGGATTCAGAAACCGGAAATCAACAGTTCACCCGCTCACGATATTGCTATCTAATATTCAAACAGCCAAACTCTCCAACAATCATTCTGCCGCGCTATTTTTAGATATAAACAAAGCCTTCGATAGTGTTTGGCACAGAGGCCTCTTATTCAAATTATGGAAACTGAATTGCCCCGCCTATCTTATAAAACTGGTTCATAACTTTCTATCAAATCGCAGTCTGTTGGTAAAAAATGCTCATTCACTTTCACAAAAATTCGCGCCGGAGCAAGGGGTACCTCAAGGATCACCGCTATCCCCACTACTGTACAATATTTTCTGCCACGACATTTACAACTACAAATTACGAAACAAAGACGAAGTCGACCGAGACAACTACCTGCTCCAATATGCTGATGACACGGTACTCATTGCACATGACAGAACACTAACAGGGGCAGTAAACTCGTTGCAAGAGCGATCCAACGAATGCATTGAGTGGTTCAATAAATGGCGCCTCAAACCGAATCCTACAAAATCTAAACTGGTACTGTTCAACCACAATATCTCAGGGTTATCTCCATATATTAATATGTACAACCAAGCAATCAATCCAAGCCCCTCAGTTAAATATCTAGGCATAATTATAGACAGTAAGCTAAATTTCAACCTACACACCAAAACCATAAAGGCAAAAACTGTCACTCGGGCAGCACATTTTCGTAAACTCACCTTCAAAAACAAGCTCATCGCAACAAAACACGCTACCAAAATTTATAAGTGCATATGTCGACCTATACTTGAATACGGCCATCCGATTTTACTAAACTGCAATAGCCCGGCCATAAAAAACATTAAAATAGCGGAAACCACAGCTCTACGGCGTCTCACTAAACTCAGGCACCCGAACAATCCACTACACAACCCGTCCAACACCCTCCTTTACGAAAAAACACAAGTACAACCGATCATGGAAAGAACAAAAATTCTCAGCGCTATCTTTGCGAAACATCAATTAGAAGTAATAACCCCTCTGTGCAACACAATGCCTCCCGGCATCCCCAGAAAACATAAATTTCCAATACAACCCCTTTTTGAAATCCTAAACTCACTAAATTGAGCACCTTTAACATCGTTAATATTAATATAGTCGCTAGTATTTATTTATCGCTTTGTCTACGTAAAATAACTATCTACATAAAATCCTAAAATATCAACAAAACAAGAGGATAATCATACTTTAATCGGACACTCTTGGCTGAAGGACTTCGGTCAATGGCCTATTGGCTCTCGCGGCGATTGTATTGTTAAAAAAAAAAAAAAAAATTTAATGTATGTATTTATTGTAACCACCATAGGCGAGGCTAATAAATCACTATTACTACTACTACTCGGAAATTTTCGTCAATTCAGCGTTTTTGACACGCTGAAATTGAAATCGTGAAAATCGACGACGACAAACGAATATTTCACGATTTTGCTGAAATACAACTATTAGTCCGATGCCGATGATGATTTGTCGTTGGGAATGCGTCAAAAGTGTTTTTTTTCATAAAAGACGGAGTTTTTTGTCAAATCGGCCGTCTTCAACCTCTGAATTTGAAATCGTGAGAATCCAATACGACAAACGAACATTTCACGATTTCGCAAAAATACGACTTCGTTTCCGATGCAATGTCAGTTTGTCATTGAGAACTGATCGAAAATATGTTTTTTCGTAAAAATCTGACATTTTTGTCAAAACGGCTTTTTTGACCCTCTGAATTCGAAATCGTGAGAATCGACGACGACAAACGACCAATTCACGATTTCGCTGAAATATAACAGTAATTCCAATGCCGATGATGATTTGCCCTTGGGAATGCGTAAAAATTGTGTTTTTTCATAAAAGATGGAGTTTTTTTTTGTCAAATCGGCGGTTTTAAACCTCGGAATTTTAAATCGTGAGAATCTACAACGACAAGCGACGATTTCACGATTACGGTAAAATACGACCTTGTTTCCGATGCAATGACAGTTTATCATTGAGAACGGATCGAAAATGTGTTTTTTCGCAAAAATCTGACAATTTCGTCAAACCAGCGTTTTTGACACTCTGAAATTGAAATTGTGAAAATCGACGACGACAAACGAATATTTCACGATTTCGCTAAAATAACGACTTCGTTTCCGATGCAATGTCAGTTTGTCATTGACAACCGATCAAAAGTATGGTTTTTCATAAAATTCGGACATTTTTGTCAAATCGACGTTTTAAACCGTCTGAAAAGGGAATCGTGCGAACCACCGACAAAAAACGACCATTTCTCGATTTCGCTAAAATACAACTGTAAGTCCGATGCCGATGATGATTTGACGTTGGGAATGTGTCAAAAATGTGTTTTTTCATCAAAATCGGAAATTTTCGTCAATTCAGCGTTTTTGACACTCTGACATTGAAATCGTGAAAATCGACGACGACAAACGAATATTTCACGATTTTGCTGAAATACAACTATTAGTCCGATGCCGATGATGATTTGTCGTTGGGAATGCGTCAAAAGTGTGTTTTTTCATAAAAGACAGAGTTTTTTGTCAAATCGGCGGTCTTCAACCTCCGAATTTGAAATCGTACGAATCCACTACGAGAAACGAACATTTCATGATTTCGCAAAAATACGACTTCGTTTCCGATGCAATGTCAGTTTATCATTGAGAACTGATCGAAAATATGTTTTTTCGTAAAAATCTGACTATTTTGTCAAAACGGCTTTTTTGACCCTCTGAATTCGAAATCGTGAGAATTGACGACGACAAACGATCAATTCACGATTATGCTGAAATATAACAGTAATTCCAATGCCGATGATGATTTGCCGTTGGGAATGCGTAAAAATTGTGTTTTTTCATAAAAGACCGAGTTTTACGGTACAATACGACCTTGTATCCGATGCAATGACAGTTTATCATTGAGAACGGATCGAAAATGTGTTTTTTCATCAAAATCGGCAATTTTCGTCAATTCAGCGTTTTTGACACGCTGAAATTGAAATCGTGAAAATCGACGACGACAAACGAATATTTCACGATTTTGCTGAAATACAACTATTAGTCCGATGCCGATGATGATTTGTCGTTGGGAATGCGTCAAAAGTGTGTTTTTTCATAAAAGACGGACTTTTTTTGTCAAATCGGCGGTCTTCAACCTCTGAATATGACATCGTGAGAATCCATTACGTCAAACGAAAATTTAACGATTTCGCAAAAATACGACTTCGTTTCCGATGCAATGTCAGTTTGTCATTAAGAACTGATCGAAAATAGGTTTTTTCGTAAAAATCTGAAAATTTTGTCAAAACGGCAGTTTTGACCCTCAGAAATCGAAATTGGGAGAATCGACGACGACAAACGACGATTTCACGATTTCGCTAAAATAACGACTTCGTTTCCGATGCAATGTCAGTTTGTCATTGACAACCGATCAAAAATATGGTTTTTCATAAAATTCGGACATTTTTGTCAAATCGACGTTTTAAACCGTCTGAAAAGGGAATCGTGAGAACCACCGACAAAAAACCACCATTTTTCGATTTCGCTAAAATACAACTGTAAGTCCGATGACTATGATGATTTGACGTTGTGAATGTGTCAAAAATGTGTTTTTTCATCAAAATCGGAAATTTTCGTCAATTCAGCGTTTTTGACACGCTGAAATTGAAAACGTGAAAATCGACGACGACAAACGAATATTTCAGGATTTTACTGAAATACAACTATTAGTCCGATGCCGATGATGATTTGTCGTTGGGAATGCGTCAAAAGTGTTTTTTTTTTCATAAAAGACGGAGTTTTTTGTCAAATCGGCGGTCTTCAACCTCTGAATTTGAAATCGTGAGAATCCAATACGACAAACGAACATTTCACGATTTCGCAAAAATACGACTTCGTTTCCGATGCAATGTCAGTTTGTCATTGAGAACTGATCGAAAATATGTTTTTTCGTAAAAATCAGACATTTTTGTCAAAACGGCTTTTTTGACCCTCTGAATTCGAAATCATGAGAATCGACGACGACAAACGACCAATTCACGATTTCGCTGAAATATAACAGTAATTCCAATGCCGATGATGATTTGTCGTTGGGAATGCGTTAAAAGTGTGTTTTTTCATAAAAGACGGATTTTTTTGTCAAATCGGCGGTCTTCGACCTCTGAATATGAAATCGTGAGAATCTACAACGACAAACGACGATTTCACGATTACGGTAAAATACGACCTTGTTTCCGATGCAATGACAGTTTATCATTGAAAACGGATCGAAAATGTGTTTTTTCGCAAAAATCTGACAATTTCGTCAAACCAGCGTTTTTGACACTCTGAAATTGAAATTGTGAAAATCGACGACGACAAACGAATATTTCACGATTTCGCTAAAATAACGACTTCGTTTCCAATGCAATGTCAGTTTGTCATTGACAACCGATCAAAAATATGGTTTTTCATAAAATTCGGACATTTTTGTCAAATCGACGTTTTAAACCGTCTGAAAAGGGAATCGTGAGAACCACCGACAAAAAACGACCATTTCTCGATTTCGCTAAAATACAACTGTAAGTCCGATGCCGATGATGATTTGACGTTGGGAATGTGTCAAAAATGTGTTTTTTCATCAAAATCGGAAATTTTCGTCAATTCAGCGTTTTTGACACGCTGAAATTGAAAACGTGAAAATCGACGACGACAAATGAATATTTCACGATTTTACTGAAATACAACTAGTAGTCCGATGCCGATGATGATTTGTCGTTGGGGAATGCGTCAAAAGTGTGTTTTTTCATAAAAGACGGACTTTTTTTGTGAAATCGGCGGTCTTCAACCTCTGAATATGAAATCGTGAGAATCCACTACGACAAACGAACATTTCACGATTTCGCAAAAATACGACTTCGATTCCGATGCAATGTCTGTTTGTCATTAAGAACTGATCGAAAATATGTTTTTTCGTAAAAATCTGACTATTTTGTCAAAACGGCTTTTTTGACCCTCTGAATTCGAAATCGTGAGAATCGACGACGACAAACGACCAATTCACGATTATGCTGAAATATAACAGTAATTCCAATGCCGATGATGATTTGCCGTTGGGAATGCGTAAAAATTGTGGTTTTTCATAAAAGACGGAGTTTTTTTGTCAAATCGGCGGTTTTGAACCTCTGAATTTTAAATCGTGAGAATCCACAACGACAAACGACGATTTCACGATTACGGTACAATACGACCTTGTTTCCGATGCAATGACAGTTTGTCATTGAGAACGGATCGAAAATGTGTTTTTTCGTCAAAATCGGAAATTTTCATCAATTCAGCGTTTTTGACACGATGAAATTGAAATCGTGAAAATCGACGACTACAAACGAATATTTCACGATTTTGCTGAAATACAACTATTAGTCCGATGCCGATGATGATTTGTCGTTGGGAATGCGTTAAAAGTGTGTTTTTTCATAAAAGACGGATTTTTTTGTCAAATCGGCGGTCTTCGACCTCTGAATATGAAATCGTGAGAATCCATTACGTCAAACGGAAATTTAACGATTTCACAAAAATACGACTTCGTTTCCGATGCAATGTCAGTTTGTCATTAAGAACTGATCGAAAATAGGTTTTTTCGTAAAAATCTGAAAATTTTGTCAAAACGGCAGTTTTGACCCTCAGAAATCGAAATTGGGAGAATCGGCGACGACAAACAACGATTTCACGATTTCGCTAAAATAACGACTTCGTTTCCGATGCAAAGTCAGTTTGTCATTGACAACCGATCAAAAATATGGTTTTTCATAAAATTCGGACATTTTTGTCAAATCGACGTTTTAAACCGTCTGAAAAGGGAATCGTGAGAACCACCGACAAAAAACGACCATTTCTCGATTTCGCTAAAATACAACTGTAAGTCCGATGCCGATGATGATTTGACGTTGGGAATGCATCAAAAATGTGTTTTTTCATAAAAATCGGAAATTTTCGTCAATTCAGCGTTTTTGACACGCTGAAATTGAAAACGTGAAAAACGACGACGACAAACGAATATTTCACGATTTTACTGAAATACAACTAGTAGTCCGATGCCGATGATGATTTGTCGTTGGGGAATGCGTCAAAAGTGTGTTTTTTCATAAAAAACGGACTTTTTTTGTGAAATCGGCGGTCTTCAACCTCTGAATATGGAATCGTGAGAATCCACTACGACAAACGTACATTTCACGATTTCGCAAAAATACGACTTCGATTCCTATGCAATGTCAGTTTGTCATTAAGAACTGATCGAAAATATGTTTTTTCGCAAAAATCTGACAATTTCGTCAAATCAGCGTTTTTGACACTCTGACATTGAAATCGTGAAAATCGACGACGACAAACGAATATTTCACGATTTTGCTGAAATACAACTATTAGTGCGATGCCGATGATGATTTGTCGTTGGGAATGCGTCAAAAGTGTGTTTTTTCATAAAAGACAGAGATTTTTGTCAAATCGGCGGTCTTCAACCTCCGAATTTGAAATTGTACGAATCCACTACGAGAAACGAACATTTCATGATTTCGCAAAAATACGACTTCGTTTCCGATGCAATGTCAGTTTGCCATTGAGAACTGATCGAAAATATGTTTTTTCGTAAAAATCCGAATATTTTGTCAAAACGGCTTTTTTGACCCTCTGAATTCGAAATCGTGAGAATTGACGACGACAAACGATCAATTAACGATTATGCTGAAATATAACAGTAATTCCAATGCCGATGATGATTTGCCGTTGGGAATGCGTAAAAATTGTGTTTTTTCATAAAAGACGGAGTTTTTTTGTAAAATCGGCGGCTTTGAACCTCTGAATTTTAAATCGTGAGAATCCACAACAACAAACGACGATTTCACGATTACGGTACAATACGACCTTGTTTCCGATGCAATGACAGTTTATCATTGAGAACGGATCGAAAATGTGTTTTTTCATAAAAATCGAAAATTTTCGTCAATTCAGCGTTTTTGACACGCTGAAATTGAAATCGTGAAAATCGACGACGACAAACGAATATTTCACGTTTTTGCTGAAATACAACTATTAGTCCGATCCCGATGATGATTTGTCTTTGGGAATGCGTCAAAAGTGTGTTTTTTCATAAAAGACGGAGTTTTTCGTCAATTCAGCGTTTTTGACACGCTGAAATTGAAATCGTGAAAATCGACGACGACAAACGAATATTTCACGTTTTTGCTGAAATACAACTATTAGTCCGATCCCGATGATGATTTGTCTTTGGGAATGCGTCAAAAGTGTGTTTTTTCATAAAAGACGGAGTTTTTCGTCAATTCAGCGTTTTTGACACGCTGAAATTGAAATCGTGAAAATCGACGACGACAAACGAATATTTCACGTTTTTGCTGAAATACAACTATTAGTCCGATCCCGATGATGATTTGTCTTTGGGAATGCGTCAAAAGTGTGTTTTTTCATAAAAGACGGAGTTTTTTGTCAAATCGGCGGTCTTCAACCTCTGAATTTGAAATCGTGAGAATCCAATACGACAAAGGAACATTTCACGATTTCGCAAAAAATACGACTTCGTTTCCGATGCAATGTCAGTTTGTCATTGACAACCGATCAAAAATATGTTTTTTCATAAAATTCGGACTTTTTTGTCAAATCGACGTTTTAAACCGTCTGAAAAGGGAATCGTGAGAACCACCGACAAAAAACGACCATTTCTCGATTTCGCTAAAATACAACTGTAAGTCCGATGCCGATGATGATTTGACGTTGGGAATGTGTCAAAAATGTGTTTTTTCATCAAAATCGGAAATTTTCGTCAATTCAGCGTTTTTGACACGCTGAAATTGAAAACGTGAAAATCGACGACGACAAACGAATATTACACGATTTTACTGAAATACAACTAGTAGTCCGATGCCGATGATGATTTGTCGTTGGGGAATGCGTCAAAAGTGTGTTTTTTCATAAAAGACGGAGTTTTTTGTCAAATCGGCGGTCTTCAACCTCTGAATTTGAAATCGTGAGAATCCAATACGACAAACGAACATTTCACGATTTCGCAAAAATACGACTTCGTTTCCGATGCAATGTCAGTTTGTCATTGACAACCGATCAAAAATATGTTTTTTCATAAAATTCGGACATTTTTGTCAAATCGACGTTTTAAACCGTCTGAAAAAGGAATCGTGAGAACCACCGACAAAAAACGACCATTTCTCGATTTCGCTAAAATACAACTGTAAGTCCGATGCCGATGATGATTTGACGTTGGGAATGTGTCAAAAATGTGTTTTTTCATCAAAATCGGAAATTTTCGTCAAATCAGCGTTTTTGACACGCTGAAATTGAAAACGTGATAATCGACGACGACAAACGAATATTTCCCGATTTTACTGAAATACAACTAGTAGTCCTATGCCGATGATGATTTGTCGTTGGGGAATGCGTCAAAAGTGTGTTTTTTCATAAAAGACGGACTTTTTTTTGTCAAATCGGCGGTCTTCAACCTCTGAATATGAAATCGTGAGAATCCACTACGAACATTTCACGATTTCGCAAAAATACGACTTCGTTTCCGATGCAATGTCAGTTTGTCATTGAGAACTGATCGAAAATATGTTTTTTCGTAAAAATCTGACTATTTTGTCAAAACGGCTTTTTTGACCCTCTGAATTCGAAATCGTGAGAATCGACGACGACAAACGACAAATTCACGATTATGCTGAAATATAACAGTAATTCCAATGCCGATGATGATTTGCCGTTGGGAATGCGTAAAAATTGTGTTTTTTCATAAATGACGGATTTTTTTTGTCAAATCGGCGGTTTTGAACCTCTGAATTTTAAATCGTGAGAATCCACAACGACAAACGACGATTTCACGATTACGGTAAAATACGACCTTGTTTCCGATGCAATGACAGTTTATCATTGAGAACGGATCGAAAATGTGTTTTTTCGCAAAAATCTGACAATTTCGTAAAACCAGCGTTTTTGACACTCTGAAATTGAAATCGTGAAAATCGACGACGACAAACGAATATTTCTCGATTTTGCTGAAATACAACTATTAGTCCGATGTCGATGATGATTTGTCATTGGGAATGCGTCAAAAGTGTGTTTTTTCATAAAAGACGGACTTTTTTTGTCAAATCGGCGGTCTTCAACCTCTGAATATGACATCGTGAGAATCCATTACGACAAACGACGATTTCACGATTTCGCTAAAATAACGACTTCGTTTCCGATGCAATGTCAGTTTGTCATTGACAACCGATCAAAAATATGGTTTTTCATAAAATTCGGACATTTTTGTCAAATCGACGTTTTAAACCGTCTGAAAAGGGAATCGTGAGAACCACCGACAAAAAACCACCATTTTTCGATTTCGCTAAAATACAACTGTAAGTCCGATGACTATGATGATTTGACGTTGTGAATGTGTCAAAAATGTGTTTTTTCATCAAAATCGGAAATTTTCGTCAATTCAGCGTTTTTGACACGCTGAAATTGAAAACGTGAAAATCGACGACGACAAACGAATATTTCAGGATTTTACTGAAATACAACTATTAGTCCGATGCCGATGATGATTTGTCGTTGGGAATGCGTCAAAAGTGTTTTTTTTTTCATAAAAGACGGAGTTTTTTGTCAAATCGGCGGTCTTCAACCTCTGAATTTGAAATCGTGAGAATCCAATACGACAAACGAACATTTCACGATTTCGCAAAAATACGACTTCGTTTCCGATGCAATGTCAGTTTGTCATTGAGAACTGATCGAAAATATGTTTTTTCGTAAAAATCAGACATTTTTGTCAAAACGGCTTTTTTGACCCTCTGAATTCGAAATCATGAGAATCGACGACGACAAACGACCAATTCACGATTTCGCTGAAATATAACAGTAATTCCAATGCCGATGATGATTTGTCGTTGGGAATGCGTTAAAAGTGTGTTTTTTCATAAAAGACGGATTTTTTTGTCAAATCGGCGGTCTTCGACCTCTGAATATGAAATCGTGAGAATCTACAACGACAAACGACGATTTCACGATTACGGTAAAATACGACCTTGTTTCCGATGCAATGACAGTTTATCATTGAGAACGGATCGAAAATGTGTTTTTTCGCAAAAATCTGACAATTTCGTCAAACCAGCGTTTTTGACACTCTGAAATTGAAATTGTGAAAATCGACGACGACAAACGAATATTTCACGATTTCGCTAAAATAACGACTTCGCTTCCGATGCAATGTCAGTTTGTCATTGACAACCGATCAAAAGTATGGTTTTTCATAAAATTCGGACATTTTTGTCAAATCGACGTTTTAAACCGTCTGAAAAGGGAATCGTGCGAACCACCGACAAAAAACGACCATTTCTCGATTTCGCTAAAATACAACTGTAAGTCCGATGCCGATGATGATTTGACGTTGGGAATGTGTCAAAAATGTGTTTTTTCATCAAAATCGGAAATTTTCGTCAATTCAGCGTTTTTGACACTCTGACATTGAAATCGTGAAAATCGACGACGACAAACGAATATTTCACGATTTTGCTGAAATACAACTATTAGTCCGATGCCGATGATGATTTGTCGTTGGGAATGCGTCAAAAGTGTGTTTTTTCATAAAAGACAGAGTTTTTTGTCAAATCGGCGGTCTTCAACCTCCGAATTTGAAATCGTACGAATCCACTACGAGAAACGAACATTTCATGATTTCGCAAAAATACGACTTCGTTTCCGATGCAATGTCAGTTTATCATTGAGAACTGATCGAAAATATGTTTTTTCGTAAAAATCTGACTATTTTGTCAAAACGGCTTTTTTGACCCTCTGAATTCGAAATCGTGAGAATTGACGACGACAAACGATCAATTCACGATTATGCTGAAATATAACAGTAATTCCAATGCCGATGATGATTTGCCGTTGGGAATGCGTAAAAATTGTGGTTTTTCATAAAAGACGGAGTTTTTTTGTCAAATCGGCGGTTTTGAACCTCTGAATTTTAAATCGTGCGAATCCACAACGACAAACGACGATTTCACGATTACGGTACAATACGACCTTGTTTCCGATGCAATGACAGTTTGTCATTGAGAACGGATCGAAAATGTGTTTTTTCGTCAAAATCGGAAATTTTCATCAATTCAGCGTTTTTGACACGCTGAAATTGAAATCGTGAAAATCGACGACTACAAACGAATATTTCACGATTTTGCTGAAATACAACTATTAGTCCGATGCCGATGATGATTTGTCGTTGGGAATGCGTTAAAAGTGTGTTTTTTCATAAAAGACGGATTTTTTTGTCAAATCGGCGGTCTTCGACCTCTGAATATGAAATCGTGAGAATCCATTACGTCAAACGAAAATTTAACGATTTCACAAAAATACGACTTCGTTTCCGATGCAATGTCAGTTTGTCATTAAGAACTGATCGAAAATAGGTTTTTTCGTAAAAATCTGAAAATTTTGTCAAAACGGCAGTTTTGACCCTCAGAAATCGAAATTGGGAGAATCGACGACGACAAACAACGATTTCACGATTTCGCTAAAATAACGACTTCGTTTCCGATGCAAAGTCAGTTTGTCATTGACAACCGATCAAAAATATGGTTTTTCATAAAATTCGGACATTTTTGTCAAATCGACGTTTTAAACCGTCTGAAAAGGGAATCGTGAGAACCACCGACAAAAAACGACCATTTCTCGATTTCGCTAAAATACAACTGTAAGTCCGATGCCGATGATGATTTGACGTTGGGAATGCATCAAAAATGTGTTTTTTCATAAAAATCGGAAATTTTCGTCAATTCAGCGTTTTTGACACGCTGAAATTGAAAACGTGAAAAACGACGACGACAAACGAATATTTCACGATTTTACTGAAATACAACTAGTAGTCCGATGCCGATGATGATTTGTCGTTGGGGAATGCGTCAAAAGTGTGTTTTTTCATAAAAAACGGACTTTTTTTGTGAAATCGGCGGTCTTCAACCTCTGAATATGGAATCGTGAGAATCCACTACGACAAACGTACATTTCACGATTTCGCAAAAATACGACTTCGATTCCTATGCAATGTCAGTTTGTCATTAAGAACTGATCGAAAATATGTTTTTTCGCAAAAATCTGACAATTTCGTCAAATCAGCGTTTTTGACACTCTGACATTGAAATCGTGAAAATCGACGACGACAAACGAATATTTCACGATTTTGCTGAAATACAACTATTAGTGCGATGCCGATGATGATTTGTCGTTGGGAATGCGTCAAAAGTGTGTTTTTTCATAAAAGACAGAGATTTTTGTCAAATCGGCGGTCTTCAACCTCCGAATTTGAAATTGTACGAATCCACTACGAGAAACGAACATTTCATGATTTCGCAAAAATACGACTTCGTTTCCGATGCAATGTCAGTTTGCCATTGAGAACTGATCGAAAATATGTTTTTTCGTAAAAATCCGACTATTTTGTCAAAACGGCTTTTTTGACCCTCTGAATTCGAAATCGTGAGAATTGACGACGACAAACGATCAATTAACGATTATGCTGAAATATAACAGTAATTCCAATGCCGATGATGATTTGCCGTTGGGAATGCGTAAAAATTGTGTTTTTTCATAAAAGACGGAGTTTTTTTGTAAAATCGGCGGCTTTGAACCTCTGAATTTTAAATCGTGAGAATCCACAACAACAAACGACGATTTCACGATTACGGTACAATACGACCTTGTTTCCGATGCAATGACAGTTTATCATTGAGAACGGATCGAAAATGTGTTTTTTCATCAAAATCGGAAATTTTCGTCAATTCAGCGTTTTTGACACGCTGAAATTGAAATCGTGAAAATCGACGACGACAAACGAATATTTCACGATTTTGCTGAAATACAACTATTAGTCCGATGCCGATGATGATTTGTCGTTGGGAATGCGTCAAAAGTGTTTTTTTTCATAAAAGACGGAGTTTTTTGTCAAATCGGCCGTCTTCAACCTCTGAATTTGAAATCGTGAGAATCCAATACGACAAACGAACATTTCACGATTTCGCAAAAATACGACTTCGTTTCCGATGCAATGTCAGTTTGTCATTGAGAACTGATCGAAAATATGTTTTTTCGTAAAAATCTGACATTTTTGTCAAAACGGCTTTTTTGACCCTCTGAATTCGAAATCGTGAGAATCGACGACGACAAACGATCAATTCACGATTTCGCTGAAATATAACAGTAATTCCAATGCCGATGATGATTTGCCCTTGGGAATGCGTAAAAATTGTGTTTTTTCATAAAAGATGGAGTTTTTTTTGTCAAATCGGCGGTTTTAAACCTCGGAATTTTAAATCGTGAGAATCTACAACGACAAGCGACGATTTCACGATTACGGTAAAATACGACCTTGTTTCCGATGCAATGACAGTTTATCATTGAGAACGGATCGAAAATGTGTTTTTTCGCAAAAATCTGACAATTTCGTCAAACCAGCGTTTTTGACACTCTGAAATTGAAATTGTGAAAATCGACGACGACAAACAAATATTTCACGATTTTACTGAAATACAACTTATTAGTCCGATCCCGATGATGATTTGTCGTTGGGAATGCGTCAAAAGTGTGTTTTTCATAAAAGACGGACTTTTTTTTGTCAAATCGGCGGTCTTCAACCTCTGAATATGAAATCGTGAGAATCTATTACATCAAACGAAAATTTAACGATTTCACAAAAATACGACTTCGTTTCGATGCAATGTCAGTTTGTCATTAAGAACTGATCGAAAATAGGTTTTTTCGTAAAAATCTGAAAATTTTGTCAATACGGCGGTTTTGACCCTCAGAAATCGAAATTGGGAGAATCAACGACGACAAATGACGATTTCACGATTACGGTATAAAACGACCTTGTATCCGATGCAATGACAGTTTATCATTGAGAACGGATCGAAAATGTGTTTTTTCATCAAAATCGGAAATTTTCGTCAATTCAGCGTTTTTGACACGCTGAAATTGAAATCGTGAAAATCGACGACGACAAACGAATATTTCACGATTTTGCTGAAATACAACTATTAGTCCGATGCCGATGATGATTTGTCGTTGGGAATGCGTCAAAAGTGTGTTTTTTCATAAAAGACGGACTTTTTTTATCAAATCGGCGGTCTTCAACCTCTGAATATGACATCGTGAGAATCCATTACGTCAAACGAAAATTTAACGATTTCGCAAAAATACGACTTCGTTTCCGATGCAATGTCAGTTTGTCATTAAGAACTGATCGAAAATAGGTTTTTTCGTAAAAATCTGAAAATTTTGTCAAAACGGCAGTTTTGACCCTCAGAAATCGAAATTGGGAGAATCGACGACGACAAACGACGATTTCACGATTTCGCTAAAATAACGACTTCGTTTCCGATGCAATGTCAGTTTGTCATTGACAACCGATCAAAAATATGGTTTTTCATAAAATTCGGACATTTTTGTCAAATCGACGTTTTAAACCGTCTGAAAAGGGAATCGTGAGAACCACCGACAAAAAACCACCATTTTTCGATTTCGCTAAAATACAACTGTAAGTCCGATGACTATGATGATTTGACGTTGTGAATGTGTCAAAAATGTGTTTTTTCATCAAAATCGGAAATTTTCGTCAATTCAGCGTTTTTGACACGCTGAAATTGAAAACGTGAAAATCGACGACGACAAACGAATATTTCAGGATTTTACTGAAATACAACTATTAGTCCGATGCCGATGATGATTTGTCGTTGGGAATGCGTCAAAAGTGTTTTTTTTTCATAAAAGACGGAGTTTTTTGTCAAATCGGCGGTCTTCAACCTCTGAATTTGAAATCGTGAGAATCCAATACGACAAACGAACATTTCACGATTTCGCAAAAATACGACTTCGTTTCCGATGCAATGTCAGTTTGTCATTGAGAACTGATCGAAAATATGTTTTTTCGTAAAAATCAGACATTTTTGTCAAAACGGCTTTTTTGACCCTCTGAATTCGAAATCATGAGAATCGACGACGACAAACGACCAATTCACGATTTCGCTGAAATATAACAGTAATTCCAATGCCGATGATGATTTGTCGTTGGGAATGCGTTAAAAGTGTGTTTTTTCATAAAAGACGGATTTTTTTGTCAAATCGGCGGTCTTCGACCTCTGAATATGAAATCGTGAGAATCTACAACGACAAACGACGATTTCACGATTACGGTAAAATACGACCTTGTTTCCGATGCAATGACAGTTTATCATTGAAAACGGATCGAAAATGTGTTTTTTCGCAAAAATCTGACAATTTCGTCAAACCAGCGTTTTTGACACTCTGAAATTGAAATTGTGAAAATCGACGACGACAAACTAATATTTCACGATTTCGCTAAAATAACGACTTCGTTTCCAATGCAATGTCAGTTTGTCATTGACAACCGATCAAAAATATGGTTTTTCATAAAATTCGGACATTTTTGTCAAATCGACGTTTTAAACCGTCTGAAAAGGGAATCGTGAGAACCACCGACAAAAAACGACCATTTCTCGATTTCGCTAAAATACAACTCTAAGTCCGATGCCGATGATGATTTGACGTTGGGAATGTGTCAAAAATGTGTTTTTTCATCAAAATCGGAAATTTTCGTCAATTCAGCGTTTTTGACACGCTGAAATTGAAAACGTGAAAATCGACGACGACAAATGAATATTTCACGATTTTACTGAAATACAACTCGTAGTCCGATGCCGATGATGATTTGTCGTTGGGGAATGCGTCAAAAGTGTGTTTTTTCATAAAAGACGGACTTTTTTTGTGAAATCGGCGGTCTTCAACCTCTGAATATGAAATCGTGAGAATCCACTACGACAAACGAACATTTCACGATTTCGCAAAAATACGACTTCGATTCCGATGCAATGTCTGTTTGTCATTAAGAACTGATCGAAAATATGTTTTTTCGTAAAAATCTGACTATTTTGTCAAAACGGCTTTTTTGACCCTCTGAATTCGAAATCGTGAGAATCGACGACGACAAACGACCAATTCACGATTATGCTGAAATATAACAGTAATTCCAATGCCGATGATGATTTGCCGTTGGGAATGCGTAAAAATTGTGGTTTTTCATAAAAGACGGAGTTTTTTTGTCAAATCGGCGGTTTTGAACCTCTGAATTTTAAATCGTGAGAATCCACAACGACAAACGACGATTTCACGATTACGGTACAATACGACCTTGTTTCCGATGCAATGACAGTTTGTCATTGAGAACGGATCGAAAATGTGTTTTTTCGTCAAAATCGGAAATTTTCATCAATTCAGCGTTTTTGACACGCTGAAATTGAAATCGTGAAAATCGACGACTACAAACGAATATTTCACGATTTTGCTGAAATACAACTATTAGTCCGATGCCGATGATGATTTGTCGTTGGGAATGCGTTAAAAGTGTGTTTTTCCATAAAAGACGGATTTTTTTGTCAAATCGGCGGTCTTCGACCTCTGAATATGAAATCGTGAGAATCCATTACGTCAAACGAAAATTTAACGATTTCACAAAAATACGACTTCGTTTCCGATGCAATGTCAGTTTGTCATTAAGAACTGATCGAAAATAGGTTTTTTCGTAAAAATCTGAAAATTTTGTCAAAACGGCAGTTTTGACCCTCAGAAATCGAAATTGGGAGAATCGACGACGACAAACAACGATTTCACGATTTCGCTAAAATAACGACTTCGTTTCCGATGCAATGTCAGTTTGTCATTGACAACCGATCAAAAATATGGTTTTTCATAAAATTCGGACATTTTTGTCAAATCGACGTTTTAAACCGTCTGAAAAGGGAATCGTGAGAACCACCGACAAAAAACGACCATTTCTCGATTTTGCTAAAATACAACTGTAAGTCCGATGCCGATGATGATTTGACGTTGGGAATGTATCAAAAATGTGTTTTTTCATAAAAATCGGAAATTTTCGTCAATTCAGCGTTTTTGACACCCTGAAATTGAAAACGTGAAAAACGACGACGACAAACGAATATTTCACGATTTTACTGAAATACAACTAGTAGTCCGATGCCGATGATGATTTGTCGTTGGGGAATGCGTCAAAAGTGTGTTTTTTCATAAAAAACGGACTTTTTTTGTGAAATCGGCGGTCTTCAACCTCTGAATATGGAATCGTGAGAATCCACTACGACAAACGTACATTTCACGATTTCGCAAAAATACGACTTCGATTCCTATGCAATGTCAGTTTGTCATTAAGAACTGATCGAAAATATGTTTTTTCGCAAAAATCTGACAATTTCGTCAAATCAGCGTTTTTGACACTCTGACATTGAAATCGTGAAAATCGACGACGACAAACGAATATTTCACGATTTTGCTGAAATACAACTATTAGTGCGATGCCGATGATGATTTGTCGTTGGGAATGCGTCAAAAGTGTGTTTTTTCATAAAAGACAGAGATTTTTGTCAAATCGGCGGTCTTCAACCTCCGAATTTGAAATTGTACGAATCCACTACGAGAAACGAACATTTCATGATTTCGCAAAAATACGACTTCGTTTCCGATGCAATGTCAGTTTGCCATTGAGAACTGATCGAAAATATGTTTTTTCGTAAAAATCCGACTATTTTGTCAAAACGGCTTTTTTGACCCTCTGAATTCGAAATCGTGAGAATTGACGACGATAAACGATCAATTAACGATTATGCTGAAATATAACAGTAATTCCAATGCCGATGATGATTTGCCGTTGGGAATGCGTAAAAATTGTGTTTTTTCATAAAAGACGGAGTTTTTTTGTAAAATCGGCGGCTTTGAACCTCTGAATTTTAAATCGTGAGAATCCACAACAACAAACGACGATTTCACGATTACGGTACAATACGACCTTGTTTCCGATGCAATGACAGTTTATCATTGAGAACGGATCGAAAATGTGTTTTTTCATCAAAATCGGAAATTTTCCAGTCTCAATTGAGTCGTGGTGAGAGTCGGACGTGTTATCGATTGCTCCGCAAGCATACAATCACATCGTGACTACTTACAGTGGGGCAAAATATTGACGTGTGTACAATTAAGGTGTTAGAACTAAGAATGAGCAATGAGTGAGTTATCGCAAATGGAACACGATAGTGAGAGTGATTTTACACCAGCTGCGAGACCTCGTCGTAAAAGAGGCAGACCTCCGAAAGCAGCGAAAAGCTCCAACGATGACCTCTCAGACGCAAGAGGAGCGGCCAAACGGCAAACGCCGTTCCGTCACCCATCAGCTTTATTGGGCCACGCGAGTACCAGTACCAGTAATAACCCGAGGGCTACCCTGCCGCAAGCACCAACATCAACAGCGCGTAAAGCCAACTTCTCAGCGCGTGACATAGAGCGAAGACAAAAACAATACAAACATCTGTTCTACATAAACACGATTACCACACTTAGCCGTATCCAGCTAGCAAATGAATGGTCAGCAATACAGCCGCAGAATAGAGATATAATATTACAAACGTCAAAGGGATTCCTACTTAAATCCGACAACGAGAAGAAGGAAATCGTGAAATATTTGGATCAGCTACTACAAAAGAAAGTGATATCCTCCTACTCCGAAACCACGCAGTACACAAGAAATGCCACAACAGACAGCCCGCCAGCGACGTTCTCGGCGGTCATAGGTACAGTAGAACAAGAATTGGATGATGACACAATAAGCAAGTGTCTAACCGATCAAGGAATAATACACAGATATTGTAAGCGAATCACTTCAAGAGCCACTAACAAACGCACGCCACTAATCAGAGTAATCTCCGGATGCGAGATCTCGATCCAAAAACTAATAAAAGAAGGGCTGTTTTTCGCGAACAAACACTATCCGTCGTACCCAAGCACCCCTCCCCCGCCGGCGCCAATTCCGTGCAATAAATGTTTACAATTCACGCACACCTCAGAGAATTGCCCTAACAATATAACATGCGAGAAATGCAGTGGTGCGCACAAAACGATAAACTGCAGTACAGACCTACAAACTAAATGTTTGGCCTGCAAAGCCACAGATCACGCGGCCTGGTCCTTTAAATGCCCGCTCAGACCGAAAAAAAACATCGAAGGAATTCCAAATATCAACATAAAATCGATCAACAAAAAAACAGCAGAACTAGATCAGTCAATCACTAAAAACAACGCGATTCACGCGGCGATATCGGTTCATGACCATATCATTAACACGTATATTAACAAAATAAACAAACCAAAAAACGTAAATAGAGAGGAACTAATCGCCAAACTAAAAAAACGCTTCATAACTGAATTTAAAATCGATACGACAGCGGTGTTCGCTGGTAACAGACTATACATTTTAATGTTTGATATCGAAAATCCCGAAGCACCATCTCCAACCGAGACATCCACGGGGAAAAGTTTCGTGACTAACGATGTCCAGTCTTAAAATCCTTTACGCCAACATAAATAGCTACACGAAAAGAAAACTCTTAGTCAATAACTTTATAGAAAACAACGACATAAACTGCGTGGCGCTAGTTGAGACTAAGACCAATTCTAGCAGCAACGCAAAATATCGAGACTGGGTTTGCATAAAAAAAGACGGTTGCTCAATAAATACCAACACACGAGGGGGAAGCCTCCTGCAAATAAGACCTACACTACGTCCTAAAAAACAAAATGCAATGATTATAAATGACCGCAGGAACGAAGCGCTACACATCGCCGTGCCATTCCTAAATGATCAGCTACACATTTTTCTTATTTACATTCACCCCCTAGCTGCAATAGACAACTCAATATTCACCAAAGCGTGTAGATTTAAGTACGCACTCATATTAGGAGATTTTAACGTAAACGCAGCAAAAAAACGGCAATTAGATGACTTTACGCATCGTTCAACCTTTATACAATATAGTACTCCGCCAACATTCATCATGACAGCCAATGCAGACTCTACACCGGACAGAATTCTCCACACCAAGAACATCCGCAATGCCATAAAAAAAGTTGTGGTAACTCCAGACCTCGGCTCTGACCACCTATCGATAGTCGTCACCATAGAGCTGAATACCGTTTTACCCACCGAAATATCAGTACCCAGATGCAATTACGCAAGAGCAAATATTGAAAACATCAACTCTGAAATCCACACCGTACTTAACACAATCGAAGATATACCAGTAACCCCACACATAATCTCTACTTTCACTGAAGCACTTACCACCGCTGTTATTTCACACACACCTACAAGCTCGTACAACTTTTTTTCGCACAAACTGCCTCCGCATATCATAAGACTCATCAAAACAAAACGGAAAATGTACAGAGAATACAGAGCTAACCCGGTACCCGAGCTAAAGCCAGCAATGAACAAATTGAACAAAAGTATTCATACTCTGATTTGGCATTACAAAACACACTGCTGGCTTACTGTTTGCGAAGAAATTCAAGAGCAAAAGGGAAAGCAATACTGGCAAACAATAAAAAAACTGGCAGAATACAACCCCAGCCCGCCTGCCCCTGACCTCGTAATCAACGGCACCCACATTCAAGAAAGCTCAGAAAAAGCGGATGCCTTCGCCCAGTACTTTAGTAAAGCTTTCAGCAAATCCAATGACACTCAATTCGATGACGTAAACGAGAGCATCGTCGACAGATGGTTCAACGATTTTTTTTTTCAAGAGGTACACAACTCAATCGCAGTGAACGAAATAATCACTAACGACGAACTCTTGGACATAATTTCGAAAGGGAAACAGTCAGCGCCGGGCCACGACAAGGTCCCGTTGTGCATTGTCAGAAAGCTTGACCAGCGTATACACTCCTTCATGCGAAAAATGTACAACTACTGCATAGCAAACAACTTCTTCCCGAAAGAATGGAAGACCGGAATAATTATCACTCTACCGAAGCCAAACACGAACCACGGTTCCCCGGAAAACTATCGGCCAATTACGCTACTTCCAACCCTTGGCAAAATCTTCGAAAAAATAATAAAGGGCCGATTAGAAGCGGCCGTAGGGGAGAAGATTCCTGCTTATCAATTTGGATTCAGAAACCGGAAATCAACAGTTCACCCGCTCACGATATTGCTATCTAATATTCAAACAGCCAAACTCTCCAACAATCATTCTGCCGCGCTATTTTTAGATATAAACAAAGCCTTCGATAGTGTTTGGCACAGAGGCCTCTTATTCAAATTATGGAAACTGAATTGCCCCGCCTATCTTATAAAACTGGTTCATAACTTTCTATCAAATCGCAGTCTGTTGGTAAAAAATGCTCATTCACTTTCACAAAAATTCGCGCCGGAGCAAGGGGTACCTCAAGGATCACCGCTATCCCCACTACTGTACAATATTTTCTGCCACGACATTTACAACTACAAATTACGAAACAAAGACGAAGTCGACCGAGACAACTACCTGCTCCAATATGCTGATGACACGGTACTCATTGCACATGACAGAACACTAACAGGGGCAGTAAACTCGTTGCAAGAGCGATCCAACGAATGCATTGAGTGGTTCAATAAATGGCGCCTCAAACCGAATCCTACAAAATCTAAACTGGTACTGTTCAACCACAATATCTCAGGGTTATCTCCATATATTAATATGTACAACCAAGCAATCAATCCAAGCCCCTCAGTTAAATATCTAGGCATAATTATAGACAGTAAGCTAAATTTCAACCTACACACCAAAACCATAAAGGCAAAAACTGTCACTCGGGCAGCACATTTTCGTAAACTCACCTTCAAAAACAAGCTCATCGCAACAAAACACGCTACCAAAATTTATAAGTGCATATGTCGACCTATACTTGAATACGGCCATCCGATTTTACTAAACTGCAATAGCCCGGCCATAAAAAACATTAAAATAGCGGAAACCACAGCTCTACGGCGTCTCACTAAACTCAGGCACCCGAACAATCCACTACACAACCCGTCCAACACCCTCCTTTACGAAAAAACACAAGTACAACCGATCATGGAAAGAACAAAAATTCTCAGCGCTATCTTTGCGAAACATCAATTAGAAGTAATAACCCCTCTGTGCAACACAATGCCTCCCGGCATCCCCAGAAAACATAAATTTCCAATACAACCCCTTTTTGAAATCCTAAACTCACTAAATTGAGCACCTTTAACATCGTTAATATTAATATAGTCGCTAGTATTTATTTATCGCTTTGTCTACGTAAAATAACTATCTACATAAAATCCTAAAATATCAACAAAACAAGAGGATAATCATACTTTAATCGGACACTCTTGGCTGAAGGACTTCGGTCAATGGCCTATTGGCTCTCGCGGCGATTGTATTGTTAAAAAAAAAAAAAAAAATTTAATGTATGTATTTATTGTAACCACCATAGGCGAGGCTAATAAATCACTATTACTACTACTACTCGGAAATTTTCGTCAATTCAGCGTTTTTGACACGCTGAAATTGAAATCGTGAAAATCGACGACGACAAACGAATATTTCACGATTTTGCTGAAATACAACTATTAGTCCGATGCCGATGATGATTTGTCGTTGGGAATGCGTCAAAAGTGTTTTTTTTCATAAAAGACGGAGTTTTTTGTCAAATCGGCCGTCTTCAACCTCTGAATTTGAAATCGTGAGAATCCAATACGACAAACGAACATTTCACGATTTCGCAAAAATACGACTTCGTTTCCGATGCAATGTCAGTTTGTCATTGAGAACTGATCGAAAATATGTTTTTTCGTAAAAATCTGACATTTTTGTCAAAACGGCTTTTTTGACCCTCTGAATTCGAAATCGTGAGAATCGACGACGACAAACGACCAATTCACGATTTCGCTGAAATATAACAGTAATTCCAATGCCGATGATGATTTGCCCTTGGGAATGCGTAAAAATTGTGTTTTTTCATAAAAGATGGAGTTTTTTTTTGTCAAATCGGCGGTTTTAAACCTCGGAATTTTAAATCGTGAGAATCTACAACGACAAGCGACGATTTCACGATTACGGTAAAATACGACCTTGTTTCCGATGCAATGACAGTTTATCATTGAGAACGGATCGAAAATGTGTTTTTTCGCAAAAATCTGACAATTTCGTCAAACCAGCGTTTTTGACACTCTGAAATTGAAATTGTGAAAATCGACGACGACAAACAAATATTTCACGATTTTACTGAAATACAACTTATTAGTCCGATCCCGATGATGATTTGTCGTTGGGAATGCGTCAAAAGTGTGTTTTTCATAAAAGACGGACTTTTTTTTGTCAAATCGGCGGTCTTCAACCTCTGAATATGAAATCGTGAGAATCCATTACATCAAACGAAAATTTAACGATTTCACAAAAATACGACTTCGTTTCGATGCAATGTCAGTTTGTCATTAAGAACTGATCGAAAATAGGTTTTTTCGTAAAAATCTGAAAATTTTGTCAATACGGCGGTTTTGACCCTCAGAAATCGAAATTGGGAGAATCAACGACGACAAATGACGATTTCACGATTACGGTATAAAACGAAATTGTTTCCGATGCAATGACAGTTTATCATTGAGAACGGATCGAAAAGGTGTTTTTTCATCAAAATCGGAAATTTTTGTCAATTCAGCGTTTTTGACACTCTGAAATTGAAAACGTGAAAATCGACGACGAGGAACGAATATTTCACGATTTTACTGAAATACAACTAGTAGTCCGATGCCGATGATGATTTGCCGTTGGGAATGCGTAAAAATTGTGTTTTTTCATAAAAGATGGAGTTTTTTTTGTCAAATCGGCGGTCTTCAACCTCTGAATATGAAATCGTGAGAATCCATTACGTCAAACGAAAATTTAACGATTTCACAAAAATACGACTTCGTTTCGATGCAATGTCAGTTTGTCATTAAGAACTGATCGAAAATAGGTTTTTTCGTAAAAATCTGAAAATTTTGTCAATACGGCGGTTTTGACCCTCAGAAATCGAAATTGGGAGAATCAACGACGACAAATGACGATTTCACGATTACGGTATAAAACGAAATTGTTTCCGATGCAATGACAGTTTATCATTGAGAACGGATCGAAAAGGTGTTTTTTCATCAAAATCGGAAATTTTTGTCAATTCAGCGTTTTTGACACTCTGAAATTGAAAACGTGAAAATCGACGACGAGGAACGAATATTTCACGATTTTGCTGAAATACAACTATTAGTCCGATGCCGATGATGATTTGTCGTTGGGAATGCGTCAAAAGTGTGTTTTTTCATAAAAGACGGACTTTTTTTGTCAAATCGGCGGTCTTCAACCTCTGAATATGACATCGTGAGAATCCATTACGTCAAACGAAAATTTAACGATTTCGCAAAAATACGACTTCGTTTCCGATGCAATGTCAGTTTGTCATTAAGAACTGATCGAAAATAGGTTTTTTCGTAAAAATCTGAAAATTTTGTCAAAACGGCAGTTTTGACCCTCAGAAATCGAAATTGGGAGAATCGACGACGACAAACGACGATTTCACGATTTCGCTAAAATAACGACTTCGTTTCCGATGCAATGTCAGTTTGTCATTGACAACCGATCAAAAATATGGTTTTTCATAAAATTCGGACATTTTTGTCAAATCGACGTTTTAAACCGTCTGAAAAGGGAATCGTGAGAACCACCGACAAAAAACCACCATTTTTCGATTTCGCTAAAATACAACTGTAAGTCCGATGACTATGATGATTTGACGTTGTGAATGTGTCAAAAATGTGTTTTTTCATCAAAATCGGAAATTTTCGTCAATTCAGCGTTTTTGACACGCTGAAATTGAAAACGTGAAAATCGACGACGACAAACGAATATTTCAGGATTTTACTGAAATACAACTATTAGTCCGATGCCGATGATGATTTGTCGTTGGGAATGCGTCAAAAGTGTTTTTTTTTCATAAAAGACGGAGTTTTTTGTCAAATCGGCGGTCTTCAACCTCTGAATTTGAAATCGTGAGAATCCAATACGACAAACGAACATTTCACGATTTCGCAAAAATACGACTTCGTTTCCGATGCAATGTCAGTTTGTCATTGAGAACTGATCGAAAATATGTTTTTTCGTAAAAATCAGACATTTTTGTCAAAACGGCTTTTTTGACCCTCTGAATTCGAAATCATGAGAATCGACGACGACAAACGACCAATTCACGATTTCGCTGAAATATAACAGTAATTCCAATGCCGATGATGATTTGTCGTTGGGAATGCGTTAAAAGTGTGTTTTTTCATAAAAGACGGATTTTTTTGTCAAATCGGCGGTCTTCGACCTCTGAATATGAAATCGTGAGAATCTACAACGACAAACGACGATTTCACGATTACGGTAAAATACGACCTTGTTTCCGATGCAATGACAGTTTATCATTGAAAACGGATCGAAAATGTGTTTTTTCGCAAAAATCTGACAATTTCGTCAAACCAGCGTTTTTGACACTCTGAAATTGAAATTGTGAAAATCGACGACGACAAACGAATATTTCACGATTTCGCTAAAATAACGACTTCGTTTCCAATGCAATGTCAGTTTGTCATTGACAACCGATCAAAAATATGGTTTTTCATAAAATTCGGACATTTTTGTCAAATCGACGTTTTAAACCGTCTGAAAAGGGAATCGTGAGAACCACCGACAAAAAACGACCATTTCTCGATTTCGCTAAAATACAACTGTAAGTCCGATGCCGATGATGATTTGACGTTGGGAATGTGTCAAAAATGTGTTTTTTCATCAAAATCGGAAATTTTCGTCAATTCAGCGTTTTTGACACGCTGAAATTGAAAACGTGAAAATCGACGACGACAAATGAATATTTCACGATTTTACTGAAATACAACTAGTAGTCCGATGCCGATGATGATTTGTCGTTGGGGAATGCGTCAAAAGTGTGTTTTTTCATAAAAGACGGACTTTTTTTGTGAAATCGGCGGTCTTCAACCTCTGAATATGAAATCGTGAGAATCCACTACGACAAACGAACATTTCACGATTTCGCAAAAATACGACTTCGATTCCGATGCAATGTCTGTTTGTCATTAAGAACTGATCGAAAATATGTTTTTTCGTAAAAATCTGACTATTTTGTCAAAACGGCTTTTTTGACCCTCTGAATTCGAAATCGTGAGAATCGACGACGACAAACGACCAATTCACGATTATGCTGAAATATAACAGTAATTCCAATGCCGATGATGATTTGCCGTTGGGAATGCGTAAAAATTGTGGTTTTTCATAAAAGACGGAGTTTTTTTGTCAAATCGGCGGTTTTGAACCTCTGAATTTTAAATCGTGAGAATCCACAACGACAAACGACGATTTCACGATTACGGTACAATACGACCTTGTTTCCGATGCAATGACAGTTTGTCATTGAGAACGGATCGAAAATGTGTTTTTTCGTCAAAATCGGAAATTTTCATCAATTCAGCGTTTTTGACACGCTGAAATTGAAATCGTGAAAATCGACGACTACAAACGAATATTTCACGATTTTGCTGAAATACAACTATTAGTCCGATGCCGATGATGATTTGTCGTTGGGAATGCGTTAAAAGTGTGTTTTTTCATAAAAGACGGATTTTTTTGTCAAATCGGCGGTCTTCGACCTCTGAATATGAAATCGTGAGAATCCATTACGTCAAACGAAAATTTAACGATTTCACAAAAATACGACTTCGTTTCCGATGCAATGTCAGTTTGTCATTAAGAACTGATCGAAAATAGGTTTTTTCGTAAAAATCTGAAAATTTTGTCAAAACGGCAGTTTTGACCCTCAGAAATCGAAATTGGGAGAATCGACGACGACAAACAACGATTTCACGATTTCGCTAAAATAACGACTTCGTTTCCGATGCAAAGTCAGTTTGTCATTGACAACCGATCAAAAATATGGTTTTTCATAAAATTCGGACATTTTTGTCAAATCGACGTTTTAAACCGTCTGAAAAGGGAATCGTGAGAACCACCGACAAAAAACGACCATTTCTCGATTTCGCTAAAATACAACTGTAAATCCGATGCCGATGATGATTTGACGTTGGGAATGTGTCAAAAATGTGTTTTTTCATCAAAATCGGAAATTTTCGTCAATTCAGCGTTTTTGACACTCTGACATTGAAATCGTGAAAATCGACGACGGCAAACGAATATTTCACGATTTTGCTGAAATACAACTATTAGTCCGATGCCGATGATGATTTGTCGTTGGGAATGCGTCAAAAGTGTGTTTTTTCATAAAAGACAGAGTTTTTTGTCAAATCGGCGGTCTTCAACCTCCGAATTTGAAATCGTACGAATCCACTACGAGAAACGAACATTTCATGATTTCGCAAAAATACGACTTCGTTTCCGATGCAATGTCAGTTTATCATTGAGAACTGATCGAAAATATGTTTTTTCGTAAAAATCTGACTATTTTGTCAAAACGGCTTTTTTGACCCTCTGAATTCGAAATCGTGAGAATTGACGACGACAAACGATCAATTCACGATTATGCTGAAATATAACAGTAATTCCAATGCCGATGATGATTTGCCGTTGGGAATGCGTAAAAATTGTGTTTTTTCATAAAAGATCGAGTTTTACGGTACAATACGACCTTGTATCCGATGCAATGACAGTTTATCATTGAGAACGGATCGAAAATGTGTTTTTTCATCAAAATCGGAAATTTACGTCAATTCAGCGTTTTTGACACGCTGAAATTGAAAACGTGAAAATCGACGACGACAAACGAATATTTCACGATTTTACTGAAATACAACTAGTAGTCCGATGCCGATGATGATTTGTCGTTGGGGAATGCGTCAAAAGTGTGTTTTTTCATAAAAGACGGAGTTTTTTGTCAAATTGGCGGTCTTCAACCTCTGAATTTGAAATCGTGAGAATCCAATACGACAAACGAACATTTCACGATTTCGCAAAAATACGACTTCGTTTCCGATGCAATGTCAGTTTGTCATTGACAACCGATCAAAAATATGATTTTTCGTAAAAATCTGACTATTTTGTCAAAACGGCTTTTTTGACCCTCTGAATTCGAAATCGTGAGAATCGACGACGTCAAACGACCAATTCACGATTATGCTGAAATATAACAGTAATTCCAATGCCGATGATGATTTGCCGTTGGGAATGCGTAAAAATTGTGTTTTTTCATATATGACGGAGTTTTTTTGTCAAATCGGCGGTTTTGAACCTCTGAATTTTAAATCGTGAGACTCCACAACGACAAACGAACATTTCACGATTTCGCAAAAATACGACTTCGTTTCCGATGCAATGTCAGTTTGTCATTAAGAACTGATCGAAAATATGTTTTTTCGTAAAAATCTGAAAATTTTGTCAAAACGGCGGTTTTGACCCTCAGAAATCGAAATTGGGAGAATCGACGACGACAAACAACGATTTCACGATTTCGGTAAAATACGACTTCGATTCCGATGCAATGTCTGTTTGTCATTAAGAACTGATCGAAAATATGTTTTTTCGTAAAAATCTGACTATTTTGTCAAAACGGCTTTTTTGACCCTCTGAATTCGAAATCGTGAGAATCGACGACGACAAACGACCAATTCACGATTATGCTGAAATATAACAGTAATTCCAATGCCGATGATGATTTGTCGTTGGGAATGCGTCAAAAGTGTGTTTTTTCATAAAAGACGGAGTTTTTTTGTCAAATCGGCGGTCTTCAACCTCTGAATTTGAAATCGTGAGAATCCAATACGACAAACGAACATTTCACGATTTCGCAAAAATACGACTTTGTTTCCGATGCAATGTCAGTTTGTCATTGAGAATTGATCGAAAATATGTTTTTTCGTAAAAATCTGCCATTTTTGTAAAAACGGCTTTTTTGACCCTCTGAAATCGAAATCGTGAGAATCGACGACGACAAACGACCAATTCACGATTTCGCTGAAATATAACAGTAATTCCAATGCCGATGATGATTTGCCCTTGGGAATGCGTAAAAATAGTGTTTTTTCATAAAAGATGGAGTTTTTTTGTCAAATCGGCGGTTTTAAGCCTCGGAATTTTAAATCGTGAGAATCTACAACGACAAACGACGATTTCACGATTACGGTAAAATACGACCTTGTTTCCGATGCAATGACAGTTTATCATTGAGAACGGATCGAAAATGTGTTTTTTCGCAAAAATCTGACAATTTCGTCAAACCAGCGTTTTTGACACTCTGAAATTGAAATTGTGAAAATCGACGACGACAAACGAATATTTCACGATTTCGCTAAAATAACGACTTCGTTTCCGATGCAATGTCAGTTTGTCATTGACAACCGGCCAAAAGTATGGTTTTTCATAAAATTCGGACATTTTTGTCAAATCGACGTTTTAAACCGTCTGAAAAGGGAATCGTGCGAACCACCGACAAAAAACGACCATTTCTCGATTTCGCTAAAATACAACTGTAAGTCCGATGCCGATGATGATTTGACGTTGGGAATGTGTCAAAAATGTGTTTTTTCATCAAAATCGGAAATTTTCGTCAATTCAGCGTTTTTGACACTCTGACATTGAAATCGTGAAAATCGACGACGACAAACGAATATTTCACGATTTTGCTGAAATACAACTATTAGTCCGATGCCGATGATGATTTGTCGTTGGGAATGCGTCAAAAGTGTGTTTTTTCATAAAAGACAGAGTTTTTTGTCAAATCGGCGGTCTTCAACCTCCGAATTTGAAATCGTACGAATCCACTACGAGAAACGAACATTTCATGATTTCGCAAAAATACGACTTCGTTTCCGATGCAATGTCAGTTTATCATTGACAACCGATCAAAAATATGGTTTTTCATAAAATTCGGACATTTTTGTCAAATCGACGTTTTAAACCGTCTGAAAAGGGAATCGTGAGAACCACCGACAAAAAACCACCATTTTTCGATTTCGCTAAAATACAACTGTAAGTCCGATGACTATGATGATTTGACGTTGTGAATGTGTCAAAAATGTGTTTTTTCATCAAAATCGGAAATTTTCGTCAATTCAGCGTTTTTGACACGCTGAAATTGAAAACGTGAAAATCGACGACGACAAACGAATATTTCAGGATTTTACTGAAATACAACTATTAGTCCGATGCCGATGATGATTTGTCGTTGGGAATGCGTCAAAAGTGTTTTTTTTTTCATAAAAGACGGAGTTTTTTGTCAAATCGGCGGTCTTCAACCTCTGAATTTGAAATCGTGAGAATCCAATACGACAAACGAACATTTCACGATTTCGCAAAAATACGACTTCGTTTCCGATGCAATGTCAGTTTGTCATTGAGAACTGATCGAAAATATGTTTTTTCGTAAAAATCAGACATTTTTGTCAAAACGGCTTTTTTGACCCTCTGAATTCGAAATCATGAGAATCGACGACGACAAACGACCAATTCACGATTTCGCTGAAATATAACAGTAATTCCAATGCCGATGATGATTTGTCGTTGGGAATGCGTTAAAAGTGTGTTTTTTCATAAAAGACGGATTTTTTTGTCAAATCGGCGGTCTTCGACCTCTGAATATGAAATCGTGAGAATCTACAACGACAAACGACGATTTCACGATTACGGTAAAATACGACCTTGTTTCCGATGCAATGACAGTTTATCATTGAAAACGGATCGAAAATGTGTTTTTTCGCAAAAATCTGACAATTTCGTCAAACCAGCGTTTTTGACACTCTGAAATTGAAATTGTGAAAATCGACGACGACAAACTAATATTTCACGATTTCGCTAAAATAACGACTTCGTTTCCAATGCAATGTCAGTTTGTCATTGACAACCGATCAAAAATATGGTTTTTCATAAAATTCGGACATTTTTGTCAAATCGACGTTTTAAACCGTCTGAAAAGGGAATCGTGAGAACCACCGACAAAAAACGACCATTTCTCGATTTCGCTAAAATACAACTGTAAGTCCGATGCCGATGATGATTTGACGTTGGGAATGTGTCAAAAATGTGTTTTTTCATCA
This sequence comes from Cryptus viduatorius, assembly GCA_964006125.1. Classification (NCBI taxonomy): domain Eukaryota; kingdom Metazoa; phylum Arthropoda; class Insecta; order Hymenoptera; family Ichneumonidae; genus Cryptus; species Cryptus viduatorius. Next base: position 7,505,265 of record OZ023225.1, on the reverse strand, counting down.
AAATCGGAAATTTTCGTCAATTCAGCGTTTTTGACACGCTGAAATTGAAAACGTGAAAATCGACGACGACAAATGAATATTTCACGATTTTACTGAAATACAACTAGTAGTCCGATGCCGATGATGATTTGTCGTTGGGGAATGCGTCAAAAGTGTGTTTTTTCATAAAAGACGGACTTTTTTTGTGAAATCGGCGGTCTTCAACCTCTGAATATGAAATCGTGAGAATCCACTACGACAAACGAACATTTCACGATTTCGCAAAAATACGACTTCGATTCCGATGCAATGTCTGTTTGTCATTAAGAACTGATCGAAAATATGTTTTTTCGTAAAAATCTGACTATTTTGTCAAAACGGCTTTTTTGACCCTCTGAATTCGAAATCGTGAGAATCGACGACGACAAACGACCAATTCACGATTATGCTGAAATATAACAGTAATTCCAATGCCGATGATGATTTGCCGTTGGGAATGCGTAAAAATTGTGGTTTTTCATAAAAGACGGAGTTTTTTTGTCAAATCGGCGGTTTTGAACCTCTGAATTTTAAATCGTGAGAATCCACAACGACAAACGACGATTTCACGATTACGGTACAATACGACCTTGTTTCCGATGCAATGACAGTTTGTCATTGAGAACGGATCGAAAATGTGTTTTTTCGTCAAAATCGGAAATTTTCATCAATTCAGCGTTTTTGACACGCTGAAATTGAAATCGTGAAAATCGACGACTACAAACGAATATTTCACGATTTTGCTGAAATACAACTATTAGTCCGATGCCGATGATGATTTGTCGTTGGGAATGCGTTAAAAGTGTGTTTTTCCATAAAAGACGGATTTTTTTGTCAAATCGGCGGTCTTCGACCTCTGAATATGAAATCGTGAGAATCCATTACGTCAAACGAAAATTTAACGATTTCACAAAAATACGACTTCGTTTCCGATGCAATGTCAGTTTGTCATTAAGAACTGATCGAAAATAGGTTTTTTCGTAAAAATCTGAAAATTTTGTCAAAACGGCAGTTTTGACCCTCAGAAATCGAAATTGGGAGAATCGACGACGACAAACAACGATTTCACGATTTCGCTAAAATAACGACTTCGTTTCCGATGCAATGTCAGTTTGTCATTGACAACCGATCAAAAATATGGTTTTTCATAAAATTCGGACATTTTTGTCAAATCGACGTTTTAAACCGTCTGAAAAGGGAATCGTGAGAACCACCGACAAAAAACGACCATTTCTCGATTTTGCTAAAATACAACTGTAAGTCCGATGCCGATGATGATTTGACGTTGGGAATGTATCAAAAATGTGTTTTTTCATAAAAATCGGAAATTTTCGTCAATTCAGCGTTTTTGACACCCTGAAATTGAAAACGTGAAAAACGACGACGACAAACGAATATTTCACGATTTTACTGAAATACAACTAGTAGTCCGATGCCGATGATGATTTGTCGTTGGGGAATGCGTCAAAAGTGTGTTTTTTCATAAAAAACGGACTTTTTTTGTGAAATCGGCGGTCTTCAACCTCTGAATATGGAATCGTGAGAATCCACTACGACACACGTACATTTCACGATTTCGCAAAAATACGACTTCGATTCCTATGCAATGTCAGTTTGTCATTAAGAACTGATCGAAAATATGTTTTTTCGCAAAAATCTGACAATTTCGTCAAATCAGCGTTTTTGACACTCTGACATTGAAATCGTGAAAATCGACGACGACAAACGAATATTTCACGATTTTGCTGAAATACAACTATTAGTGCGATGCCGATGATGATTTGTCGTTGGGAATGCGTCAAAAGTGTGTTTTTTCATAAAAGACAGAGATTTTTGTCAAATCGGCGGTCTTCAACCTCCGAATTTGAAATTGTACGAATCCACTACGAGAAACGAACATTTCATGATTTCGCAAAAATACGACTTCGTTTCCGATGCAATGTCAGTTTGCCATTGAGAACTGATCGAAAATATGTTTTTTCGTAAAAATCCGACTATTTTGTCAAAACGGCTTTTTTGACCCTCTGAATTCGAAATCGTGAGAATTGACGACGATAAACGATCAATTAACGATTATGCTGAAATATAACAGTAATTCCAATGCCGATGATGATTTGCCGTTGGGAATGCGTAAAAATTGTGTTTTTTCATAAAAGACGGAGTTTTTTTGTAAAATCGGCGGCTTTGAACCTCTGAATTTTAAATCGTGAGAATCCACAACAACAAACGACGATTTCACGATTACGGTACAATACGACCTTGTTTCCGATGCAATGACAGTTTATCATTGAGAACGGATCGAAAATGTGTTTTTTCATCAAAATCGGAAATTTTCCAGTCTCAATTGAGTCGTGGTGAGAGTCGGACGTGTTATCGATTGCTCCGCAAGCATACAATCACATCGTGACTACTTACAGTGGGGCAAAATATTGACGTGTGTACAATTAAGGTGTTAGAACTAAGAATGAGCAATGAGTGAGTTATCGCAAATGGAACACGATAGTGAGAGTGATTTTACACCAGCTGCGAGACCTCGTCGTAAAAGAGGCAGACCTCCGAAAGCAGCGAAAAGCTCCAACGATGACCTCTCAGACGCAAGAGGAGCGGCCAAACGGCAAACGCCGTTCCGTCACCCATCAGCTTTATTGGGCCACGCGAGTACCAGTACCAGTAATAACCCGAGGGCTACCCTGCCGCAAGCACCAACATCAACAGCGCGTAAAGCCAACTTCTCAGCGCGTGACATAGAGCGAAGACAAAAACAATACAAACATCTGTTCTACATAAACACGATTACCACACTTAGCCGTATCCAGCTAGCAAATGAATGGTCAGCAATACAGCCGCAGAATAGAGATATAATATTACAAACGTCAAAGGGATTCCTACTTAAATCCGACAACGAGAAGAAGGAAATCGTGAAATATTTGGATCAGCTACTACAAAAGAAAGTGATATCCTCCTACTCCGAAACCACGCAGTACACAAGAAATGCCACAACAGACAGCCCGCCAGCGACGTTCTCGGCGGTCATAGGTACAGTAGAACAAGAATTGGATGATGACACAATAAGCAAGTGTCTAACCGATCAAGGAATAATACACAGATATTGTAAGCGAATCACTTCAAGAGCCACTAACAAACGCACGCCACTAATCAGAGTAATCTCCGGATGCGAGATCTCGATCCAAAAACTAATAAAAGAAGGGCTGTTTTTCGCGAACAAACACTATCCGTCGTACCCAAGCACCCCTCCCCCGCCGGCGCCAATTCCGTGCAATAAATGTTTACAATTCACGCACACCTCAGAGAATTGCCCTAACAATATAACATGCGAGAAATGCAGTGGTGCGCACAAAACGATAAACTGCAGTACAGACCTACAAACTAAATGTTTGGCCTGCAAAGCCACAGATCACGCGGCCTGGTCCTTTAAATGCCCGCTCAGACCGAAAAAAAACATCGAAGGAATTCCAAATATCAACATAAAATCGATCAACAAAAAAACAGCAGAACTAGATCAGTCAATCACTAAAAACAACGCGATTCACGCGGCGATATCGGTTCATGACCATATCATTAACACGTATATTAACAAAATAAACAAACCAAAAAACGTAAATAGAGAGGAACTAATCGCCAAACTAAAAAAACGCTTCATAACTGAATTTAAAATCGATACGACAGCGGTGTTCGCTGGTAACAGACTATACATTTTAATGTTTGATATCGAAAATCCCGAAGCACCATCTCCAACCGAGACATCCACGGGGAAAAGTTTCGTGACTAACGATGTCCAGTCTTAAAATCCTTTACGCCAACATAAATAGCTACACGAAAAGAAAACTCTTAGTCAATAACTTTATAGAAAACAACGACATAAACTGCGTGGCGCTAGTTGAGACTAAGACCAATTCTAGCAGCAACGCAAAATATCGAGACTGGGTTTGCATAAAAAAAGACGGTTGCTCAATAAATACCAACACACGAGGGGGAAGCCTCCTGCAAATAAGACCTACACTACGTCCTAAAAAACAAAATGCAATGATTATAAATGACCGCAGGAACGAAGCGCTACACATCGCCGTGCCATTCCTAAATGATCAGCTACACATTTTTCTTATTTACATTCACCCCCTAGCTGCAATAGACAACTCAATATTCACCAAAGCGTGTAGATTTAAGTACGCACTCATATTAGGAGATTTTAACGTAAACGCAGCAAAAAAACGGCAATTAGATGACTTTACGCATCGTTCAACCTTTATACAATATAGTACTCCGCCAACATTCATCATGACAGCCAATGCAGACTCTACACCGGACAGAATTCTCCACACCAAGAACATCCGCAATGCCATAAAAAAAGTTGTGGTAACTCCAGACCTCGGCTCTGACCACCTATCGATAGTCGTCACCATAGAGCTGAATACCGTTTTACCCACCGAAATATCAGTACCCAGATGCAATTACGCAAGAGCAAATATTGAAAACATCAACTCTGAAATCCACACCGTACTTAACACAATCGAAGATATACCAGTAACCCCACACATAATCTCTACTTTCACTGAAGCACTTACCACCGCTGTTATTTCACACACACCTACAAGCTCGTACAACTTTTTTTCGCACAAACTGCCTCCGCATATCATAAGACTCATCAAAACAAAACGGAAAATGTACAGAGAATACAGAGCTAACCCAGTACCCGAGCTAAAGCCAGCAATGAACAAATTGAACAAAAGTATTCATACTCTGATTTGGCATTACAAAACACACTGCTGGCTTACTGTTTGCGAAGAAATTCAAGAGCAAAAGGGAAAGCAATACTGGCAAACAATAAAAAAACTGGCAGAATACAACCCCAGCCCGCCTGCCCCTGACCTCGTAATCAACGGCACCCACATTCAAGAAAGCTCAGAAAAAGCGGATGCCTTCGCCCAGTACTTTAGTAAAGCTTTCAGCAAATCCAATGACACTCAATTCGATGACGTAAACGAGAGCATCGTCGACAGATGGTTCAAAGATTTTTTTTTTCAAGAGGTACACAACTCAATCGCAGTGAACGAAATAATCACTAACGACGAACTCTTGGACATAATTTCGAAAGGGAAACAGTCAGCGCCGGGCCACGACAAGGTCCCGTTGTGCATTGTCAGAAAGCTTGACCAGCGTATACACTCCTTCATGCGAAAAATGTACAACTACTGCATAGCAAACAACTTCTTCCCGAAAGAATGGAAGACCGGAATAATTATCACTCTACCGAAGCCAAACACGAACCACGGTTCCCCGGAAAACTATCGGCCAATTACGCTACTTCCAACCCTTGGCAAAATCTTCGAAAAAATAATAAAGGGCCGATTAGAAGCGGCCGTAGGGGAGAAGATTCCTGCTTATCAATTTGGATTCAGAAACCGGAAATCAACAGTTCACCCGCTCACGATATTGCTATCTAATATTCAAACAGCCAAACTCTCCAACAATCATTCTGCCGCGCTATTTTTAGATATAAACAAAGCCTTCGATAGTGTTTGGCACAGAGGCCTCTTATTCAAATTATGGAAACTGAATTGCCCCGCCTATCTTATAAAACTGGTTCATAACTTTCTATCAAATCGCAGTCTGTTGGTAAAAAATGCTCATTCACTTTCACAAAAATTCGCGCCGGAGCAAGGGGTACCTCAAGGATCACCGCTATCCCCACTACTGTACAATATTTTCTGCCACGACATTTACAACTACAAATTACGAAACAAAGACGAAGTCGACCGAGACAACTACCTGCTCCAATATGCTGATGACACGGTACTCATTGCACATGACAGAACACTAACAGGGGCAGTAAACTCGTTGCAAGAGCGATCCAACGAATGCATTGAGTGGTTCAATAAATGGCGCCTCAAACCGAATCCTACAAAATCTAAACTGGTACTGTTCAACCACAATATCTCAGGGTTATCTCCATATATTAATATGTACAACCAAGCAATCAATCCAAGCCCCTCAGTTAAATATCTAGGCATAATTATAGACAGTAAGCTAAATTTCAACCTACACACCAAAACCATAAAGGCAAAAACTGTCACTCGGGCAGCACATTTTCGTAAACTCACCTTCAAAAACAAGCTCATCGCAACAAAACACGCTACCAAAATTTATAAGTGCATATGTCGACCTATACTTGAATACGGCCATCCGATTTTACTAAACTGCAATAGCCCGGCCATAAAAAACATTAAAATAGCGGAAACCACAGCTCTACGGCGTCTCACTAAACTCAGGCACCCGAACAATCCACTACACAACCCGTCCAACACCCTCCTTTACGAAAAAACACAAGTACAACCGATCATGGAAAGAACAAAAATTCTCAGCGCTATCTTTGCGAAACATCAATTAGAAGTAATAACCCCTCTGTGCAACACAATGCCTCCCGGCATCCCCAGAAAACATAAATTTCCAATACAACCCCTTTTTGAAATCCTAAACTCACTAAATTGAGCACCTTTAACATCGTTAATATTAATATAGTCGCTAGTATTTATTTATCGCTTTGTCTACGTAAAATAACTATCTACATAAAATCCTAAAATATCAACAAAACAAGAGGATAATCATACTTTAATCGGACACTCTTGGCTGAAGGACTTCGGTCAATGGCCTATTGGCTCTCGCGGCGATTGTATTGTTAAAAAAAAAAAAAAAAATTTAATGTATGTATTTATTGTAACCACCATAGGCGAGGCTAATAAATCACTATTACTACTACTACTCGGAAATTTTCGTCAATTCAGCGTTTTTGACACGCTGAAATTGAAATCGTGAAAATCGACGACGACAAACGAATATTTCACGATTTTGCTGAAATACAACTATTAGTCCGATGCCGATGATGATTTGTCGTTGGGAATGCGTCAAAAGTGTTTTTTTTCATAAAAGACGGAGTTTTTTGTCAAATCGGCCGTCTTCAACCTCTGAATTTGAAATCGTGAGAATCCAATACGACAAACGAACATTTCACGATTTCGCAAAAATACGACTTCGTTTCCGATGCAATGTCAGTTTGTCATTGAGAACTGATCGAAAATATGTTTTTTCGTAAAAATCTGACATTTTTGTCAAAACGGCTTTTTTGACCCTCTGAATTCGAAATCGTGAGAATCGACGACGACAAACGACCAATTGACGATTTCGCTGAAATATAACAGTAATTCCAATGCCGATGATGATTTGCCCTTGGGAATGCGTAAAAATTGTGTTTTTTCATAAAAGATGGAGTTTTTTTTTGTCAAATCGGCGGTTTTAAACCTCGGAATTTTAAATCGTGAGAATCTACAACGACAAGCGACGATTTCACGATTACGGTAAAATACGACCTTGTTTCCGATGCAATGACAGTTTATCATTGAGAACGGATCGAAAATGTGTTTTTTCGCAAAAATCTGACAATTTCGTCAAACCAGCGTTTTTGACACTCTGAAATTGAAATTGTGAAAATCGACGACGACAAACAAATATTTCACGATTTTACTGAAATACAACTTATTAGTCCGATCCCGATGATGATTTGTCGTTGGGAATGCGTCAAAAGTGTGTTTTTCATAAAAGACGGACTTTTTTTTGTCAAATCGGCGGTCTTCAACCTCTGAATATGAAATCGTGAGAATCCATTACATCAAACGAAAATTTAACGATTTCACAAAAATACGACTTCGTTTCGATGCAATGTCAGTTTGTCATTAAGAACTGATCGAAAATAGGTTTTTTCGTAAAAATCTGAAAATTTTGTCAATACGGCGGTTTTGACCCTCAGAAATCGAAATTGGGAGAATCAACGACGACAAATGACGATTTCACGATTACGGTATAAAACGAAATTGTTTCCGATGCAATGACAGTTTATCATTGAGAACGGATCGAAAAGGTGTTTTTTCATCAAAATCGGAAATTTTTGTCAATTCAGCGTTTTTGACACTCTGAAATTGAAAACGTGAAAATCGACGACGAGGAACGAATATTTCACGATTTTACTGAAATACAACTAGTAGTCCGATGCCGATGATGATTTGCCGTTGGGAATGCGTAAAAATTGTGTTTTTTCATAAAAGATGGAGTTTTTTTTGTCAAATCGGCGGTCTTCAACCTCTGAATATGAAATCGTGAGAATCCATTACGTCAAACGAAAATTTAACGATTTCACAAAAATACGACTTCGTTTCGATGCAATGTCAGTTTGTCATTAAGAACTGATCGAAAATAGGTTTTTTCGTAAAAATCTGAAAATTTTGTCAATACGGCGGTTTTGACCCTCAGAAATCGAAATTGGGAGAATCAACGACGACAAATGACGATTTCACGATTACGGTATAAAACGAAATTGTTTCCGATGCAATGACAGTTTATCATTGAGAACGGATCGAAAAGGTGTTTTTTCATCAAAATCGGTAATTTTTGTCAATTCAGCGTTTTTGACACTCTGAAATTGAAAACGTGAAAATCGACGACGAGGAACGAATATTTCACGATTTTGCTGAAATACAACTATTAGTCCGATGCCGATGATGATTTGTCGTTGGGAATGCGTCAAAAGTGTGTTTTTTCATAAAAGACGGACTTTTTTTGTCAAATCGGCGGTCTTCAACCTCTGAATATGACATCGTGAGAATCCATTACGTCAAACGAAAATTTAACGATTTCGCAAAAATACGACTTCGTTTCCGATGCAATGTCAGTTTGTCATTAAGAACTGATCGAAAATAGGTTTTTTCGTAAAAATCTGAAAATTTTGTCAAAACGGCAGTTTTGACCCTCAGAAATCGAAATTGGGAGAATCGACGACGACAAACGACGATTTCACGATTTCGCTAAAATAACGACTTCGTTTCCGATGCAATGTCAGTTTGTCATTGACAACCGATCAAAAATATGGTTTTTCATAAAATTCGGACATTTTTGTCAAATCGACGTTTTAAACCGTCTGAAAAGGGAATCGTGAGAACCACCGACAAAAAACCACCATTTTTCGATTTCGCTAAAATACAACTGTAAGTCCGATGACTATGATGATTTGACGTTGTGAATGTGTCAAAAATGTGTTTTTTCATCAAAATCGGAAATTTTCGTCAATTCAGCGTTTTTGACACGCTGAAATTGAAAACGTGAAAATCGACGACGACAAACGAATATTTCAGGATTTTACTGAAATACAACTATTAGTCCGATGCCGATGATGATTTGTCGTTGGGAATGCGTCAAAAGTGTTTTTTTTTTCATAAAAGACGGAGTTTTTTGTCAAATCGGCGGTCTTCAACCTCTGAATTTGAAATCGTGAGAATCCAATACGACAAACGAACATTTCACGATTTCGCAAAAATACGACTTCGTTTCCGATGCAATGTCAGTTTGTCATTGAGAACTGATCGAAAATATGTTTTTTCGTAAAAATCAGACATTTTTGTCAAAACGGCTTTTTTGACCCTCTGAATTCGAAATCATGAGAATCGACGACGACAAACGACCAATTCACGATTTCGCTGAAATATAACAGTAATTCCAATGCCGATGATGATTTGTCGTTGGGAATGCGTTAAAAGTGTGTTTTTTCATAAAAGACGGATTTTTTTGTCAAATCGGCGGTCTTCGACCTCTGAATATGAAATCGTGAGAATCTACAACGACAAACGACGATTTCACGATTACGGTAAAATACGACCTTGTTTCCGATGCAATGACAGTTTATCATTGAAAACGGATCGAAAATGTGTTTTTTCGCAAAAATCTGACAATTTCGTCAAACCAGCGTTTTTGACACTCTGAAATTGAAATTGTGAAAATCGACGACGACAAACGAATATTTCACGATTTCGCTAAAATAACGACTTCGTTTCCAATGCAATGTCAGTTTGTCATTGACAACCGATCAAAAATATGGTTTTTCATAAAATTCGGACATTTTTGTCAAATCGACGTTTTAAACCGTCTGAAAAGGGAATCGTGAGAACCACCGACAAAAAACGACCATTTCTCGATTTCGCTAAAATACAACTGTAAGTCCGATGCCGATGATGATTTGACGTTGGGAATGTGTCAAAAATGTGTTTTTTCATCAAAATCGGAAATTTTCGTCAATTCAGCGTTTTTGACACGCTGAAATTGAAAACGTGAAAATCGACGACGACAAATGAATATTTCACGATTTTACTGAAATACAACTAGTAGTCCGATGCCGATGATGATTTGTCGTTGGGGAATGCGTCAAAAGTGTGTTTTTTCATAAAAGACGGACTTTTTTTGTGAAATCGGCGGTCTTCAACCTCTGAATATGAAATCGTGAGAATCCACTACGACAAACGAACATTTCACGATTTCGCAAAAATACGACTTCGATTCCGATGCAATGTCTGTTTGTCATTAAGAACTGATCGAAAATATGTTTTTTCGTAAAAATCTGACTATTTTGTCAAAACGGCTTTTTTGACCCTCTGAATTCGAAATCGTGAGAATCGACGACGACAAACGACCAATTCACGATTATGCTGAAATATAACAGTAATTCCAATGCCGATGATGATTTGCCGTTGGGAATGCGTAAAAATTGTGGTTTTTCATAAAAGACGGAGTTTTTTTGTCAAATCGGCGGTTTTGAACCTCTGAATTTTAAATCGTGAGAATCCACAACGACAAACGACGATTTCACGATTACGGTACAATACGACCTTGTTTCCGATGCAATGACAGTTTGTCATTGAGAACGGATCGAAAATGTGTTTTTTCGTCAAAATCGGAAATTTTCATCAATTCAGCGTTTTTGACACGCTGAAATTGAAATCGTGAAAATCGACGACTACAAACGAATATTTCACGATTTTGCTGAAATACAACTATTAGTCCGATGCCGATGATGATTTGTCGTTGGGAATGCGTTAAAAGTGTGTTTTTTCATAAAAGACGGATTTTTTTGTCAAATCGGCGGTCTTCGACCTCTGAATATGAAATCGTGAGAATCCATTACGTCAAACGAAAATTTAACGATTTCACAAAAATACGACTTCGTTTCCGATGCAATGTCAGTTTGTCATTAAGAACTGATCGAAAATAGGTTTTTTCGTAAAAATCTGAAAATTTTGTCAAAACGGCAGTTTTGACCCTCAGAAATCGAAATTGGGAGAATCGACGACGACAAACAACGATTTCACGATTTCGCTAAAATAACGACTTCGTTTCCGATGCAAAGTCAGTTTGTCATTGACAACCGATCAAAAATATGGTTTTTCATAAAATTCGGACATTTTTGTCAAATCGACGTTTTAAACCGTCTGAAAAGGGAATCGTGAGAACCACCGACAAAAAACGACCATTTCTCGATTTCGCTAAAATACAACTGTAAGTCCGATGCCGATGATGATTTGACGTTGGGAATGCATCAAAAATGTGTTTTTTCATAAAAATCGGAAATTTTCGTCAATTCAGCGTTTTTGACACGCTGAAATTGAAAACGTGAAAAACGACGACGACAAACGAATATTTCACGATTTTACTGAAATACAACTAGTAGTCCGATGCCGATGATGATTTGTCGTTGGGGAATGCGTCAAAAGTGTGTTTTTTCATAAAAAACGGACTTTTTTTGTGAAATCGGCGGTCTTCAACCTCTGAATATGGAATCGTGAGAATCCACTACGACAAACGTACATTTCACGATTTCGCAAAAATACGACTTCGATTCCTATGCAATGTCAGTTTGTCATTAAGAACTGATCGAAAATATGTTTTTTCGCAAAAATCTGACAATTTCGTCAAATCAGCGTTTTTGACACTCTGACATTGAAATCGTGAAAATCGACGACGACAAACGAATATTTCACGATTTTGCTGAAATACAACTATTAGTGCGATGCCGATGATGATTTGTCGTTGGGAATGCGTCAAAAGTGTGTTTTTTCATAAAAGACAGAGATTTTTGTCAAATCGGCGGTCTTCAACCTCCGAATTTGAAATTGTACGAATCCACTACGAGAAACGAACATTTCATGATTTCGCAAAAATACGACTTCGTTTCCGATGCAATGTCAGTTTGCCATTGAGAACTGATCGAAAATATGTTTTTTCGTAAAAATCCGACTATTTTGTCAAAACGGCTTTTTTGACCCTCTGAATTCGAAATCGTGAGAATTGACGACGACAAACGATCAATTAACGATTATGCTGAAATATAACAGTAATTCCAATGCCGATGATGATTTGCCGTTGGGAATGCGTAAAAATTGTGTTTTTTCATAAAAGACGGAGTTTTTTTGTAAAATCGGCGGCTTTGAACCTCTGAATTTTAAATCGTGAGAATCCACAACAACAAACGACGATTTCACGATTACGGTACAATACGACCTTGTTTCCGATGCAATGACAGTTTATCATTGAGAACGGATCGAAAATGTGTTTTTTCATCAAAATCGGAAATTTTCGTCAATTCAGCGTTTTTGACACGCTGAAATTGAAATCGTGAAAATCGACGACGACAAACGAATATTTCACGATTTTGCTGAAATACAACTATTAGTCCGATGCCGATGATGATTTGTCGTTGGGAATGCGTCAAAAGTGTTTTTTTTCATAAAAGACGGAGTTTTTTGTCAAATCGGCCGTCTTCAACCTCTGAATTTGAAATCGTGAGAATCCAATACGACAAACGAACATTTCACGATTTCGCAAAAATACGACTTCGTTTCCGATGCAATGTCAGTTTGTCATTGAGAACTGATCGAAAATATGTTTTTTCGTAAAAATCTGACATTTTTGTCAAAACGGCTTTTTTGACCCTCTGAATTCGAAATCGTGAGAATCGACGACGACAAACGATCAATTCACGATTTCGCTGAAATATAACAGTAATTCCAATGCCGATGATGATTTGCCCTTGGGAATGCGTAAAAATTGTGTTGTTTCATAAAAGATGGAGTTTTTTTTGTCAAATCGGCGGTTTTAAACCTCGGAATTTTAAATCGTGAGAATCTACAACGACAAGCGACGATTTCACGATTACGGTAAAATACGACCTTGTTTCCGATGCAATGACAGTTTATCATTGAGAACGGATCGAAAATGTGTTTTTTCGCAAAAATCTGACAATTTCGTCAAACCAGCGTTTTTGACACTCTGAAATTGAAATTGTGAAAATCGACGACGACAAACAAATATTTCACGATTTTACTGAAATACAACTTATTAGTCCGATCCCGATGATGATTTGTCGTTGGGAATGCGTCAAAAGTGTGTTTTTCATAAAAGACGGACTTTTTTTTGTCAAATCGGCGGTCTTCAACCTCTGAATATGAAATCGTGAGAATCTATTACATCAAACGAAAATTTAACGATTTCACAAAAATACGACTTCGTTTCGATGCAATGTCAGTTTGTCATTAAGAACTGATCGAAAATAGGTTTTTTCGTAAAAATCTGAAAATTTTGTCAATACGGCGGTTTTGACCCTCAGAAATCGAAATTGGGAGAATCAACGACGACAAATGACGATTTCACGATTACGGTATAAAACGACCTTGTATCCGATGCAATGACAGTTTATCATTGAGAACGGATCGAAAATGTGTTTTTTCATCAAAATCGGAAATTTTCGTCAATTCAGCGTTTTTGACACGCTGAAATTGAAATCGTGAAAATCGACGACGACAAACGAATATTTCACGATTTTGCTGAAATACAACTATTAGTCCGATGCCGATGATGATTTGTCGTTGGGAATGCGTCAAAAGTGTGTTTTTTCATAAAAGACGGACTTTTTTTATCAAATCGGCGGTCTTCAACCTCTGAATATGACATCGTGAGAATCCATTACGTCAAACGAAAATTTAACGATTTCGCAAAAATACGACTTCGTTTCCGATGCAATGTCAGTTTGTCATTAAGAACTGATCGAAAATAGGTTTTTTCGTAAAAATCTGAAAATTTTGTCAAAACGGCAGTTTTGACCCTCAGAAATCGAAATTGGGAGAATCGACGACGACAAACGACGATTTCACGATTTCGCTAAAATAACGACTTCGTTTCCGATGCAATGTCAGTTTGTCATTGACAACCGATCAAAAATATGGTTTTTCATAAAATTCGGACATTTTTGTCAAATCGACGTTTTAAACCGTCTGAAAAGGGAATCGTGAGAACCACCGACAAAAAACCACCATTTTTCGATTTCGCTAAAATACAACTGTAAGTCCGATGACTATGATGATTTGACGTTGTGAATGTGTCAAAAATGTGTTTTTTCATCAAAATCGGAAATTTTCGTCAATTCAGCGTTTTTGACACGCTGAAATTGAAAACGTGAAAATCGACGACGACAAACGAATATTTCAGGATTTTACTGAAATACAACTATTAGTCCGATGCCGATGATGATTTGTCGTTGGGAATGCGTCAAAAGTGTTTTTTTTTCATAAAAGACGGAGTTTTTTGTCAAATCGGCGGTCTTCAACCTCTGAATTTGAAATCGTGAGAATCCAATACGACAAACGAACATTTCACGATTTCGCAAAAATACGACTTCGTTTCCGATGCAATGTCAGTTTGTCATTGAGAACTGATCGAAAATATGTTTTTTCGTAAAAATCAGACATTTTTGTCAAAACGGCTTTTTTGACCCTCTGAATTCGAAATCATGAGAATCGACGACGACAAACGACCAATTCACGATTTCGCTGAAATATAACAGTAATTCCAATGCCGATGATGATTTGTCGTTGGGAATGCGTTAAAAGTGTGTTTTTTCATAAAAGACGGATTTTTTTGTCAAATCGGCGGTCTTCGACCTCTGAATATGAAATCGTGAGAATCTACAACGACAAACGACGATTTCACGATTACGGTAAAATACGACCTTGTTTCCGATGCAATGACAGTTTATCATTGAAAACGGATCGAAAATGTGTTTTTTCGCAAAAATCTGACAATTTCGTCAAACCAGCGTTTTTGACACTCTGAAATTGAAATTGTGAAAATCGACGACGACAAACTAATATTTCACGATTTCGCTAAAATAACGACTTCGTTTCCAATGCAATGTCAGTTTGTCATTGACAACCGATCAAAAATATGGTTTTTCATAAAATTCGGACATTTTTGTCAAATCGACGTTTTAAACCGTCTGAAAAGGGAATCGTGAGAACCACCGACAAAAAACGACCATTTCTCGATTTCGCTAAAATACAACTGTAAGTCCGATGCCGATGATGATTTGACGTTGGGAATGTGTCAAAAATGTGTTTTTTCATCAAAATCGGAAATTTTCGTCAATTCAGCGTTTTTGACACGCTGAAATTGAAAACGTGAAAATCGACGACGACAAATGAATATTTCACGATTTTACTGAAATACAACTAGTAGTCCGATGCCGATGATGATTTGTCGTTGGGGAATGCGTCAAAAGTGTGTTTTTTCATAAAAGACGGACTTTTTTTGTGAAATCGGCGGTCTTCAACCTCTGAATATGAAATCGTGAGAATCCACTACGACAAACGAACATTTCACGATTTCGCAAAAATACGACTTCGATTCCGATGCAATGTCTGTTTGTCATTAAGAACTGATCGAAAATATGTTTTTTCGTAAAAATCTGACTATTTTGTCAAAACGGCTTTTTTGACCCTCTGAATTCGAAATCGTGAGAATCGACGACGACAAACGACCAATTCACGATTATGCTGAAATATAACAGTAATTCCAATGCCGATGATGATTTGCCGTTGGGAATGCGTAAAAATTGTGGTTTTTCATAAAAGACGGAGTTTTTTTGTCAAATCGGCGGTTTTGAACCTCTGAATTTTAAATCGTGAGAATCCACAACGACAAACGACGATTTCACGATTACGGTACAATACGACCTTGTTTCCGATGCAATGACAGTTTGTCATTGAGAACGGATCAAAAATGTGTTTTTTCGTCAAAATCGGAAATTTTCATCAATTCAGCGTTTTTGACACGCTGAAATTGAAATCGTGAAAATCGACGACTACAAACGAATATTTCACGATTTTGCTGAAATACAACTATTAGTCCGATGCCGATGATGATTTGTCGTTGGGAATGCGTCAAAAGTGTGTTTTTTCATAAAAGACGGACTTTTTTTATCAAATCGGCGGTCTTCAACCTCTGAATATGACATCGTGAGAATCCATTACGTCAAACGAAAATTTAACGATTTCGCAAAAATACGACTTCGTTTCCGATGCAATGTCAGTTTGTCATTAAGAACTGATCGAAAATAGGTTTTTTCGTAAAAATCTGAAAATTTTGTCAAAACGGCAGTTTTGACCCTCAGAAATCGAAATTGGGAGAATCGACGACGACAAACGACGATTTCACGATTTCGCTAAAATAACGACTTCGTTTCCGATGCAATGTCAGTTTGTCATTGACAACCGATCAAAAATATGGTTTTTCATAAAATTCGGACATTTTTGTCAAATCGACGTTTTAAACCGTCTGAAAAGGGAATCGTGAGAACCACCGACAAAAAACCACCATTTTTCGATTTCGCTAAAATACAACTGTAAGTCCGATGACTATGATGATTTGACGTTGTGAATGTGTCAAAAATGTGTTTTTTCATCAAAATCGGAAATTTTCGTCAATTCAGCGTTTTTGACACGCTGAAATTGAAAACGTGAAAATCGACGACGACAAACGAATATTTCAGGATTTTACTGAAATACAACTATTAGTCCGATGCCGATGATGATTTGTCGTTGGGAATGCGTCAAAAGTGTTTTTTTTTCATAAAAGACGGAGTTTTTTGTCAAATCGGCGGTCTTCAACCTCTGAATTTGAAATCGTGAGAATCCAATACGACAAACGAACATTTCACGATTTCGCAAAAATACGACTTCGTTTCCGATGCAATGTCAGTTTGTCATTGAGAACTGATCGAAAATATGTTTTTTCGTAAAAATCAGACATTTTTGTCAAAACGGCTTTTTTGACCCTCTGAATTCGAAATCATGAGAATCGACGACGACAAACGACCAATTCACGATTTCGCTGAAATATAACAGTAATTCCAATGCCGATGATGATTTGTCGTTGGGAATGCGTTAAAAGTGTGTTTTTTCATAAAAGACGGATTTTTTTGTCAAATCGGCGGTCTTCGACCTCTGAATATGAAATCGTGAGAATCTACAACGACAAACGACGATTTCACGATTACGGTAAAATACGACCTTGTTTCCGATGCAATGACAGTTTATCATTGAAAACGGATCGAAAATGTGTTTTTTCGCAAAAATCTGACAATTTCGTCAAACCAGCGTTTTTGACACTCTGAAATTGAAATTGTGAAAATCGACGACGACAAACTAATATTTCACGATTTCGCTAAAATAACGACTTCGTTTCCAATGCAATGTCAGTTTGTCATTGACAACCGATCAAAAATATGGTTTTTCATAAAATTCGGACATTTTTGTCAAATCGACGTTTTAAACCGTCTGAAAAGGGAATCGTGAGAACCACCGACAAAAAACGACCATTTCTCGATTTCGCTAAAATACAACTCTAAGTCCGATGCCGATGATGATTTGACGTTGGGAATGTGTCAAAAATGTGTTTTTTCATCAAAATCGGAAATTTTCGTCAATTCAGCGTTTTTGACACGCTGAAATTGAAAACGTGAAAATCGACGACGACAAATGAATATTTCACGATTTTACTGAAATACAACTCGTAGTCCGATGCCGATGATGATTTGTCGTTGGGGAATGCGTCAAAAGTGTGTTTTTTCATAAAAGACGGACTTTTTTTGTGAAATCGGCGGTCTTCAACCTCTGAATATGAAATCGTGAGAATCCACTACGACAAACGAACATTTCACGATTTCGCAAAAATACGACTTCGATTCCGATGCAATGTCTGTTTGTCATTAAGAACTGATCGAAAATATGTTTTTTCGTAAAAATCTGACTATTTTGTCAAAACGGCTTTTTTGACCCTCTGAATTCGAAATCGTGAGAATCGACGACGACAAACGACCAATTCACGATTATGCTGAAATATAACAGTAATTCCAATGCCGATGATGATTTGCCGTTGGGAATGCGTAAAAATTGTGGTTTTTCATAAAAGACGGAGTTTTTTTGTCAAATCGGCGGTTTTGAACCTCTGAATTTTAAATCGTGAGAATCCACAACGACAAACGACGATTTCACGATTACGGTACAATACGACCTTGTTTCCGATGCAATGACAGTTTGTCATTGAGAACGGATCGAAAATGTGTTTTTTCGTCAAAATCGGAAATTTTCATCAATTCAGCGTTTTTGACACGCTGAAATTGAAATCGTGAAAATCGACGACTACAAACGAATATTTCACGATTTTGCTGAAATACAACTATTAGTCCGATGCCGATGATGATTTGTCGTTGGGAATGCGTTAAAAGTGTGTTTTTCCATAAAAGACGGATTTTTTTGTCAAATCGGCGGTCTTCGACCTCTGAATATGAAATCGTGAGAATCCATTACGTCAAACGAAAATTTAACGATTTCACAAAAATACGACTTCGTTTCCGATGCAATGTCAGTTTGTCATTAAGAACTGATCGAAAATAGGTTTTTTCGTAAAAATCTGAAAATTTTGTCAAAACGGCAGTTTTGACCCTCAGAAATCGAAATTGGGAGAATCGACGACGACAAACAACGATTTCACGATTTCGCTAAAATAACGACTTCGTTTCCGATGCAATGTCAGTTTGTCATTGACAACCGATCAAAAATATGGTTTTTCATAAAATTCGGACATTTTTGTCAAATCGACGTTTTAAACCGTCTGAAAAGGGAATCGTGAGAACCACCGACAAAAAACGACCATTTCTCGATTTTGCTAAAATACAACTGTAAGTCCGATGCCGATGATGATTTGACGTTGGGAATGTATCAAAAATGTGTTTTTTCATAAAAATCGGAAATTTTCGTCAATTCAGCGTTTTTGACACCCTGAAATTGAAAACGTGAAAAACGACGACGACAAACGAATATTTCACGATTTTACTGAAATACAACTAGTAGTCCGATGCCGATGATGATTTGTCGTTGGGGAATGCGTCAAAAGTGTGTTTTTTCATAAAAAACGGACTTTTTTTGTGAAATCGGCGGTCTTCAACCTCTGAATATGGAATCGTGAGAATCCACTACGACAAACGTACATTTCACGATTTCGCAAAAATACGACTTCGATTCCTATGCAATGTCAGTTTGTCATTAAGAACTGATCGAAAATATGTTTTTTCGCAAAAATCTGACAATTTCGTCAAATCAGCGTTTTTGACACTCTGACATTGAAATCGTGAAAATCGACGACGACAAACGAATATTTCACGATTTTGCTGAAATACAACTATTAGTGCGATGCCGATGATGATTTGTCGTTGGGAATGCGTCAAAAGTGTGTTTTTTCATAAAAGACAGAGATTTTTGTCAAATCGGCGGTCTTCAACCTCCGAATTTGAAATTGTACGAATCCACTACGAGAAACGAACATTTCATGATTTCGCAAAAATACGACTTCGTTTCCGATGCAATGTCAGTTTGCCATTGAGAACTGATCGAAAATATGTTTTTTCGTAAAAATCCGACTATTTTGTCAAAACGGCTTTTTTGACCCTCTGAATTCGAAATCGTGAGAATTGACGACGATAAACGATCAATTAACGATTATGCTGAAATATAACAGTAATTCCAATGCCGATGATGATTTGCCGTTGGGAATGCGTAAAAATTGTGTTTTTTCATAAAAGACGGAGTTTTTTTGTAAAATCGGCGGCTTTGAACCTCTGAATTTTAAATCGTGAGAATCCACAACAACAAACGACGATTTCACGATTACGGTACAATACGACCTTGTTTCCGATGCAATGACAGTTTATCATTGAGAACGGATCGAAAATGTGTTTTTTCATCAAAATCGGAAATTTTCCAGTCTCAATTGAGTCGTGGTGAGAGTCGGACGTGTTATCGATTGCTCCGCAAGCATACAATCACATCGTGACTACTTACAGTGGGGCAAAATATTGACGTGTGTACAATTAAGGTGTTAGAACTAAGAATGAGCAATGAGTGAGTTATCGCAAATGGAACACGATAGTGAGAGTGATTTTACACCAGCTGCGAGACCTCGTCGTAAAAGAGGCAGACCTCCGAAAGCAGCGAAAAGCTCCAACGATGACCTCTCAGACGCAAGAGGAGCGGCCAAACGGCAAACGCCGTTCCGTCACCCATCAGCTTTATTGGGCCACGCGAGTACCAGTACCAGTAATAACCCGAGGGCTACCCTGCCGCAAGCACCAACATCAACAGCGCGTAAAGCCAACTTCTCAGCGCGTGACATAGAGCGAAGACAAAAACAATACAAACATCTGTTCTACATAAACACGATTACCACACTTAGCCGTATCCAGCTAGCAAATGAATGGTCAGCAATACAGCCGCAGAATAGAGATATAATATTACAAACGTCAAAGGGATTCCTACTTAAATCCGACAACGAGAAGAAGGAAATCGTGAAATATTTGGATCAGCTACTACAAAAGAAAGTGATATCCTCCTACTCCGAAACCACGCAGTACACAAGAAATGCCACAACAGACAGCCCGCCAGCGACGTTCTCGGCGGTCATAGGTACAGTAGAACAAGAATTGGATGATGACACAATAAGCAAGTGTCTAACCGATCAAGGAATAATACACAGATATTGTAAGCGAATCACTTCAAGAGCCACTAACAAACGCACGCCACTAATCAGAGTAATCTCCGGATGCGAGATCTCGATCCAAAAACTAATAAAAGAAGGGCTGTTTTTCGCGAACAAACACTATCCGTCGTACCCAAGCACCCCTCCCCCGCCGGCACCAATTCCGTGCAATAAATGTTTACAATTCACGCACACCTCAGAGAATTGCCCTAACAATATAACATGCGAGAAATGCAGTGGTGCGCACAAAACGATAAACTGCAGTACAGACCTACAAACTAAATGTTTGGCCTGCAAAGCCACAGATCACGCGGCCTGGTCCTTTAAATGCCCGCTCAGACCGAAAAAAAACATCGAAGGAATTCCAAATATCAACATAAAATCGATCAACAAAAAAACAGCAGAACTAGATCAGTCAATCACTAAAAACAACGCGATTCACGCGGCGATATCGGTTCATGACCATATCATTAACACGTATATTAACAAAATAAACAAACCAAAAAACGTAAATAGAGAGGAACTAATCGCCAAACTAAAAAAACGCTTCATAACTGAATTTAAAATCGATACGACAGCGGTGTTCGCTGGTAACAGACTATACATTTTAATGTTTGATATCGAAAATCCCGAAGCACCATCTCCAACCGAGACATCCACGGGGAAAAGTTTCGTGACTAACGATGTCCAGTCTTAAAATCCTTTACGCCAACATAAATAGCTACACGAAAAGAAAACTCTTAGTCAATAACTTTATAGAAAACAACGACATAAACTGCGTGGCGCTAGTTGAGACTAAGACCAATTCTAGCAGCAACGCAAAATATCGAGACTGGGTTTGCATAAAAAAAGACGGTTGCTCAATAAATACCAACACACGAGGGGGAAGCCTCCTGCAAATAAGACCTACACTACGTCCTAAAAAACAAAATGCAATGATTATAAATGACCGCAGGAACGAAGCGCTACACATCGCCGTGCCATTCCTAAATGATCAGCTACACATTTTTCTTATTTACATTCACCCCCTAGCTGCAATAGACAACTCAATATTCACCAAAGCGTGTAGATTTAAGTACGCACTCATATTAGGAGATTTTAACGTAAACGCAGCAAAAAAACGGCAATTAGATGACTTTACGCATCGTTCAACCTTTATACAATATAGTACTCCGCCAACATTCATCATGACAGCCAATGCAGACTCTACACCGGACAGAATTCTCCACACCAAGAACATCCGCAATGCCATAAAAAAAGTTGTGGTAACTCCAGACCTCGGCTCTGACCACCTATCGATAGTCGTCACCATAGAGCTGAATACCGTTTTACCCACCGAAATATCAGTACCCAGATGCAATTACGCAAGAGCAAATATTGAAAACATCAACTCTGAAATCCACACCGTACTTAACACAATCGAAGATATACCAGTAACCCCACACATAATCTCTACTTTCACTGAAGCACTTACCACCGCTGTTATTTCACACACACCTACAAGCTCGTACAACTTTTTTTCGCACAAACTGCCTCCGCATATCATAAGACTCATCAAAACAAAACGGAAAATGTACAGAGAATACAGAGCTAACCCGGTACCCAAGCTAAAGCCAGCAATGAACAAATTGAACAAAAGTATTCATACTCTGATTTGGCATTACAAAACACACTGCTGGCTTACTGTTTGCGAAGAAATTCAAGAGCAAAAGGGAAAGCAATACTGGCAAACAATAAAAAAACTGGCAGAATACAACCCCAGCCCGCCTGCCCCTGACCTCGTAATCAACGGCACCCACATTCAAGAAAGCTCAGAAAAAGCGGATGCCTTCGCCCAGTACTTTAGTAAAGCTTTCAGCAAATCCAATGACACTCAATTCGATGACGTAAACGAGAGCATCGTCGACAGATGGTTCAACGATTTTTTTTTTCAAGAGGTACACAACTCAATCGCAGTGAACGAAATAATCACTAACGACGAACTCTTGGACATAATTTCGAAAGGGAAACAGTCAGCGCCGGGCCACGACAAGGTCCCGTTGTGCATTGTCAGAAAGCTTGACCAGCGTATACACTCCTTCATGCGAAAAATGTACAACTACTGCATAGCAAACAACTTCTTCCCGAAAGAATGGAAGACCGGAATAATTATCACTCTACCGAAGCCAAACACGAACCACGGTTCCCCGGAAAACTATCGGCCAATTACGCTACTTCCAACCCTTGGCAAAATCTTCGAAAAAATAATAAAGGGCCGATTAGAAGCGGCCGTAGGGGAGAAGATTCCTGCTTATCAATTTGGATTCAGAAACCGGAAATCAACAGTTCACCCGCTCACGATATTGCTATCTAATATTCAAACAGCCAAACTCTCCAACAATCATTCTGCCGCGCTATTTTTAGATATAAACAAAGCCTTCGATAGTGTTTGGCACAGAGGCCTCTTATTCAAATTATGGAAACTGAATTGCCCCGCCTATCTTATAAAACTGGTTCATAACTTTCTATCAAATCGCAGTCTGTTGGTAAAAAATGCTCATTCACTTTCACAAAAATTCGCGCCGGAGCAAGGGGTACCTCAAGGATCACCGCTATCCCCACTACTGTACAATATTTTCTGCCACGACATTTACAACTACAAATTACGAAACAAAGACGAAGTCGACCGAGACAACTACCTGCTCCAATATGCTGATGACACGGTACTCATTGCACATGACAGAACACTAACAGGGGCAGTAAACTCGTTGCAAGAGCGATCCAACGAATGCATTGAGTGGTTCAATAAATGGCGCCTCAAACCGAATCCTACAAAATCTAAACTGGTACTGTTCAACCACAATATCTCAGGGTTATCTCCATATATTAATATGTACAACCAAGCAATCAATCCAAGCCCCTCAGTTAAATATCTAGGCATAATTATAGACAGTAAGCTAAATTTCAACCTACACACCAAAACCATAAAGGCAAAAACTGTCACTCGGGCAGCACATTTTCGTAAACTCACCTTCAAAAACAAGCTCATCGCAACAAAACACGCTACCAAAATTTATAAGTGCATATGTCGACCTATACTTGAATACGGCCATCCGATTTTACTAAACTGCAATAGCCCGGCCATAAAAAACATTAAAATAGCGGAAACCACAGCTCTACGGCGTCTCACTAAACTCAGGCACCCGAACAATCCACTACACAACCCGTCCAACACCCTCCTTTACGAAAAAACACAAGTACAACCGATCATGGAAAGAACAAAAATTCTCAGCGCTATCTTTGCGAAACATCAATTAGAAGTAATAACCCCTCTGTGCAACACAATGCCTCCCGGCATCCCCAGAAAACATAAATTTCCAATACAACCCCTTTTTGAAATCCTAAACTCACTAAATTGAGCACCTTTAACATCGTTAATATTAATATAGTCGCTAGTATTTATTTATCGCTTTGTCTACGTAAAATAACTATCTACATAAAATCCTAAAATATCAACAAAACAAGAGGATAATCATACTTTAATCGGACACTCTTGGCTGAAGGACTTCGGTCAATGGCCTATTGGCTCTCGCGGCGATTGTATTGTTAAAAAAAAAAAAAAAAATTTAATGTATGTATTTATTGTAACCACCATAGGCGAGGCTAATAAATCACTATTACTACTACTACTCGGAAATTTTCGTCAATTCAGCGTTTTTGACACGCTGAAATTGAAATCGTGAAAATCGACGACGACAAACGAATATTTCACGATTTTGCTGAAATACAACTATTAGTCCGATGCCGATGATGATTTGTCGTTGGGAATGCGTCAAAAGTGTTTTTTTTCATAAAAGACGGAGTTTTTTGTCAAATCGGCCGTCTTCAACCTCTGAATTTGAAATCGTGAGAATCCAATACGACAAACGAACATTTCACGATTTCGCAAAAATACGACTTCGTTTCCGATGCAATGTCAGTTTGTCATTGAGAACTGATCGAAAATATGTTTTTTCGTAAAAATCTGACATTTTTGTCAAAACGGCTTTTTTGACCCTCTGAATTCGAAATCGTGAGAATCGACGACGACAAACGACCAATTCACGATTTCGCTGAAATATAACAGTAATTCCAATGCCGATGATGATTTGCCCTTGGGAATGCGTAAAAATTGTGTTTTTTCATAAAAGATGGAGTTTTTTTTTGTCAAATCGGCGGTTTTAAACCTCGGAATTTTAAATCGTGAGAATCTACAACGACAAGCGACGATTTCACGATTACGGTAAAATACGACCTTGTTTCCGATGCAATGACAGTTTATCATTGAGAACGGATCGAAAATGTGTTTTTTCGCAAAAATCTGACAATTTCGTCAAACCAGCGTTTTTGACACTCTGAAATTGAAATTGTGAAAATCGACGACGACAAACAAATATTTCACGATTTTACTGAAATACAACTTATTAGTCCGATCCCGATGATGATTTGTCGTTGGGAATGCGTCAAAAGTGTGTTTTTCATAAAAGACGGACTTTTTTTTGTCAAATCGGCGGTCTTCAACCTCTGAATATGAAATCGTGAGAATCCATTACATCAAACGAAAATTTAACGATTTCACAAAAATACGACTTCGTTTCGATGCAATGTCAGTTTGTCATTAAGAACTGATCGAAAATAGGTTTTTTCGTAAAAATCTGAAAATTTTGTCAATACGGCGGTTTTGACCCTCAGAAATCGAAATTGGGAGAATCAACGACGACAAATGACGATTTCACGATTACGGTATAAAACGAAATTGTTTCCGATGCAATGACAGTTTATCATTGAGAACGGATCGAAAAGGTGTTTTTTCATCAAAATCGGAAATTTTTGTCAATTCAGCGTTTTTGACACTCTGAAATTGAAAACGTGAAAATCGACGACGAGGAACGAATATTTCACGATTTTACTGAAATACAACTAGTAGTCCGATGCCGATGATGATTTGCCGTTGGGAATGCGTAAAAATTGTGTTTTTTCATAAAAGATGGAGTTTTTTTTGTCAAATCGGCGGTCTTCAACCTCTGAATATGAAATCGTGAGAATCCATTACGTCAAACGAAAATTTAACGATTTCACAAAAATACGACTTCGTTTCGATGCAATGTCAGTTTGTCATTAAGAACTGATCGAAAATAGGTTTTTTCGTAAAAATCTGAAAATTTTGTCAATACGGCGGTTTTGACCCTCAGAAATCGAAATTGGGAGAATCAACGACGACAAATGACGATTTCACGATTACGGTATAAAACGAAATTGTTTCCGATGCAATGACAGTTTATCATTGAGAACGGATCGAAAAGGTGTTTTTTCATCAAAATCGGAAATTTTTGTCAATTCAGCGTTTTTGACACTCTGAAATTGAAAACGTGAAAATCGACGACGAGGAACGAATATTTCACGATTTTGCTGAAATACAACTATTAGTCCGATGCCGATGATGATTTGTCGTTGGGAATGCGTCAAAAGTGTGTTTTTTCATAAAAGACGGACTTTTTTTGTCAAATCGGCGGTCTTCAACCTCTGAATATGACATCGTGAGAATCCATTACGTCAAACGAAAATTTAACGATTTCGCAAAAATACGACTTCGTTTCCGATGCAATGTCAGTTTGTCATTAAGAACTGATCGAAAATAGGTTTTTTCGTAAAAATCTGAAAATTTTGTCAAAACGGCAGTTTTGACCCTCAGAAATCGAAATTGGGAGAATCGACGACGACAAACGACGATTTCACGATTTCGCTAAAATAACGACTTCGTTTCCGATGCAATGTCAGTTTGTCATTGACAACCGATCAAAAATATGGTTTTTCATAAAATTCGGACATTTTTGTCAAATCGACGTTTTAAACCGTCTGAAAAGGGAATCGTGAGAACCACCGACAAAAAACCACCATTTTTCGATTTCGCTAAAATACAACTGTAAGTCCGATGACTATGATGATTTGACGTTGTGAATGTGTCAAAAATGTGTTTTTTCATCAAAATCGGAAATTTTCGTCAATTCAGCGTTTTTGACACGCTGAAATTGAAAACGTGAAAATCGACGACGACAAACGAATATTTCAGGATTTTACTGAAATACAACTATTAGTCCGATGCCGATGATGATTTGTCGTTGGGAATGCGTCAAAAGTGTTTTTTTTTTCATAAAAGACGGAGTTTTTTGTCAAATCGGCGGTCTTCAACCTCTGAATTTGAAATCGTGAGAATCCAATACGACAAACGAACATTTCACGATTTCGCAAAAATACGACTTCGTTTCCGATGCAATGTCAGTTTGTCATTGAGAACTGATCGAAAATATGTTTTTTCGTAAAAATCAGACATTTTTGTCAAAACGGCTTTTTTGACCCTCTGAATTCGAAATCATGAGAATCGACGACGACAAACGACCAATTCACGATTTCGCTGAAATATAACAGTAATTCCAATGCCGATGATGATTTGTCGTTGGGAATGCGTTAAAAGTGTGTTTTTTCATAAAAGACGGATTTTTTTGTCAAATCGGCGGTCTTCGACCTCTGAATATGAAATCGTGAGAATCTACAACGACAAACGACGATTTCACGATTACGGTAAAATACGACCTTGTTTCCGATGCAATGACAGTTTATCATTGAAAACGGATCGAAAATGTGTTTTTTCGCAAAAATCTGACAATTTCGTCAAACCAGCGTTTTTGACACTCTGAAATTGAAATTGTGAAAATCGACGACGACAAACGAATATTTCACGATTTCGCTAAAATAACGACTTCGTTTCCAATGCAATGTCAGTTTGTCATTGACAACCGATCAAAAATATGGTTTTTCATAAAATTCGGACATTTTTGTCAAATCGACGTTTTAAACCGTCTGAAAAGGGAATCGTGAGAACCACCGACAAAAAACGACCATTTCTCGATTTCGCTAAAATACAACTGTAAGTCCGATGCCGATGATGATTTGACGTTGGGAATGTGTCAAAAATGTGTTTTTTCATCAAAATCGGAAATTTTCGTCAATTCAGCGTTTTTGACACGCTGAAATTGAAAACGTGAAAATCGACGACGACAAATGAATATTTCACGATTTTACTGAAATACAACTAGTAGTCCGATGCCGATGATGATTTGTCGTTGGGGAATGCGTCAAAAGTGTGTTTTTTCATAAAAGACGGACTTTTTTTGTGAAATCGGCGGTCTTCAACCTCTGAATATGAAATCGTGAGAATCCACTACGACAAACGAACATTTCACGATTTCGCAAAAATACGACTTCGATTCCGATGCAATGTCTGTTTGTCATTAAGAACTGATCGAAAATATGTTTTTTCGTAAAAATCTGACTATTTTGTCAAAACGGCTTTTTTGACCCTCTGAATTCGAAATCGTGAGAATCGACGACGACAAACGACCAATTCACGATTATGCTGAAATATAACAGTAATTCCAATGCCGATGATGATTTGCCGTTGGGAATGCGTAAAAATTGTGGTTTTTCATAAAAGACGGAGTTTTTTTGTCAAATCGGCGGTTTTGAACCTCTGAATTTTAAATCGTGAGAATCCACAACGACAAACGACGATTTCACGATTACGGTACAATACGACCTTGTTTCCGATGCAATGACAGTTTGTCATTGAGAACGGATCGAAAATGTGTTTTTTCGTCAAAATCGGAAATTTTCATCAATTCAGCGTTTTTGACACGCTGAAATTGAAATCGTGAAAATCGACGACTACAAACGAATATTTCACGATTTTGCTGAAATACAACTATTAGTCCGATGCCGATGATGATTTGTCGTTGGGAATGCGTTAAAAGTGTGTTTTTTCATAAAAGACGGATTTTTTTGTCAAATCGGCGGTCTTCGACCTCTGAATATGAAATCGTGAGAATCCATTACGTCAAACGAAAATTTAACGATTTCACAAAAATACGACTTCGTTTCCGATGCAATGTCAGTTTGTCATTAAGAACTGATCGAAAATAGGTTTTTTCGTAAAAATCTGAAAATTTTGTCAAAACGGCAGTTTTGACCCTCAGAAATCGAAATTGGGAGAATCGACGACGACAAACAACGATTTCACGATTTCGCTAAAATAACGACTTCGTTTCCGATGCAAAGTCAGTTTGTCATTGACAACCGATCAAAAATATGGTTTTTCATAAAATTCGGACATTTTTGTCAAATCGACGTTTTAAACCGTCTGAAAAGGGAATCGTGAGAACCACCGACAAAAAACGACCATTTCTCGATTTCGCTAAAATACAACTGTAAGTCCGATGCCGATGATGATTTGACGTTGGGAATGCATCAAAAATGTGTTTTTTCATAAAAATCGGAAATTTTCGTCAATTCAGCGTTTTTGACACGCTGAAATTGAAAACGTGAAAAACGACGACGACAAACGAATATTTCACGATTTTACTGAAATACAACTAGTAGTCCGATGCCGATGATGATTTGTCGTTGGGGAATGCGTCAAAAGTGTGTTTTTTCATAAAAAACGGACTTTTTTTGTGAAATCGGCGGTCTTCAACCTCTGAATATGGAATCGTGAGAATCCACTACGACAAACGTACATTTCACGATTTCGCAAAAATACGACTTCGATTCCTATGCAATGTCAGTTTGTCATTAAGAACTGATCGAAAATATGTTTTTTCGCAAAAATCTGACAATTTCGTCAAATCAGCGTTTTTGACACTCTGACATTGAAATCGTGAAAATCGACGACGACAAACGAATATTTCACGATTTTGCTGAAATACAACTATTAGTGCGATGCCGATGATGATTTGTCGTTGGGAATGCGTCAAAAGTGTGTTTTTTCATAAAAGACAGAGATTTTTGTCAAATCGGCGGTCTTCAACCTCCGAATTTGAAATTGTACGAATCCACTACGAGAAACGAACATTTCATGATTTCGCAAAAATACGACTTCGTTTCCGATGCAATGTCAGTTTGCCATTGAGAACTGATCGAAAATATGTTTTTTCGTAAAAATCCGACTATTTTGTCAAAACGGCTTTTTTGACCCTCTGAATTCGAAATCGTGAGAATTGACGACGACAAACGATCAATTAACGATTATGCTGAAATATAACAGTAATTCCAATGCCGATGATGATTTGCCGTTGGGAATGCGTAAAAATTGTGTTTTTTCATAAAAGACGGAGTTTTTTTGTAAAATCGGCGGCTTTGAACCTCTGAATTTTAAATCGTGAGAATCCACAACAACAAACGACGATTTCACGATTACGGTACAATACGACCTTGTTTCCGATGCAATGACAGTTTATCATTGAGAACGGATCGAAAATGTGTTTTTTCATCAAAATCGGAAATTTTCGTCAATTCAGCGTTTTTGACACGCTGAAATTGAAATCGTGAAAATCGACGACGACAAACGAATATTTCACGATTTTGCTGAAATACAACTATTAGTCCGATGCCGATGATGATTTGTCGTTGGGAATGCGTCAAAAGTGTTTTTTTTCATAAAAGACGGAGTTTTTTGTCAAATCGGCCGTCTTCAACCTCTGAATTTGAAATCGTGAGAATCCAATACGACAAACGAACATTTCACGATTTCGCAAAAATACGACTTCGTTTCCGATGCAATGTCAGTTTGTCATTGAGAACTGATCGAAAATATGTTTTTTCGTAAAAATCTGACATTTTTGTCAAAACGGCTTTTTTGACCCTCTGAATTCGAAATCGTGAGAATCGACGACGACAAACGATCAATTCACGATTTCGCTGAAATATAACAGTAATTCCAATGCCGATGATGATTTGCCCTTGGGAATGCGTAAAAATTGTGTTTTTTCATAAAAGATGGAGTTTTTTTTGTCAAATCGGCGGTTTTAAACCTCGGAATTTTAAATCGTGAGAATCTACAACGACAAGCGACGATTTCACGATTACGGTAAAATACGACCTTGTTTCCGATGCAATGACAGTTTATCATTGAGAACGGATCGAAAATGTGTTTTTTCGCAAAAATCTGACAATTTCGTCAAACCAGCGTTTTTGACACTCTGAAATTGAAATTGTGAAAATCGACGACGACAAACAAATATTTCACGATTTTACTGAAATACAACTTATTAGTCCGATCCCGATGATGATTTGTCGTTGGGAATGCGTCAAAAGTGTGTTTTTCATAAAAGACGGACTTTTTTTTGTCAAATCGGCGGTCTTCAACCTCTGAATATGAAATCGTGAGAATCTATTACATCAAACGAAAATTTAACGATTTCACAAAAATACGACTTCGTTTCGATGCAATGTCAGTTTGTCATTAAGAACTGATCGAAAATAGGTTTTTTCGTAAAAATCTGAAAATTTTGTCAATACGGCGGTTTTGACCCTCAGAAATCGAAATTGGGAGAATCAACGACGACAAATGACGATTTCACGATTACGGTATAAAACGACCTTGTATCCGATGCAATGACAGTTTATCATTGAGAACGGATCGAAAATGTGTTTTTTCATCAAAATCGGAAATTTTCGTCAATTCAGCGTTTTTGACACGCTGAAATTGAAATCGTGAAAATCGACGACGACAAACGAATATTTCACGATTTTGCTGAAATACAACTATTAGTCCGATGCCGATGATGATTTGTCGTTGGGAATGCGTCAAAAGTGTGTTTTTTCATAAAAGACGGACTTTTTTTATCAAATCGGCGGTCTTCAACCTCTGAATATGACATCGTGAGAATCCATTACGTCAAACGAAAATTTAACGATTTCGCAAAAATACGACTTCGTTTCCGATGCAATGTCAGTTTGTCATTAAGAACTGATCGAAAATAGGTTTTTTCGTAAAAATCTGAAAATTTTGTCAAAACGGCAGTTTTGACCCTCAGAAATCGAAATTGGGAGAATCGACGACGACAAACGACGATTTCACGATTTCGCTAAAATAACGACTTCGTTTCCGATGCAATGTCAGTTTGTCATTGACAACCGATCAAAAATATGGTTTTTCATAAAATTCGGACATTTTTGTCAAATCGACGTTTTAAACCGTCTGAAAAGGGAATCGTGAGAACCACCGACAAAAAACCACCATTTTTCGATTTCGCTAAAATACAACTGTAAGTCCGATGACTATGATGATTTGACGTTGTGAATGTGTCAAAAATGTGTTTTTTCATCAAAATCGGAAATTTTCGTCAATTCAGCGTTTTTGACACGCTGAAATTGAAAACGTGAAAATCGACGACGACAAACGAATATTTCAGGATTTTACTGAAATACAACTATTAGTCCGATGCCGATGATGATTTGTCGTTGGGAATGCGTCAAAAGTGTTTTTTTTTCATAAAAGACGGAGTTTTTTGTCAAATCGGCGGTCTTCAACCTCTGAATTTGAAATCGTGAGAATCCAATACGACAAACGAACATTTCACGATTTCGCAAAAATACGACTTCGTTTCCGATGCAATGTCAGTTTGTCATTGAGAACTGATCGAAAATATGTTTTTTCGTAAAAATCAGACATTTTTGTCAAAACGGCTTTTTTGACCCTCTGAATTCGAAATCATGAGAATCGACGACGACAAACGACCAATTCACGATTTCGCTGAAATATAACAGTAATTCCAATGCCGATGATGATTTGTCGTTGGGAATGCGTTAAAAGTGTGTTTTTTCATAAAAGACGGATTTTTTTGTCAAATCGGCGGTCTTCGACCTCTGAATATGAAATCGTGAGAATCTACAACGACAAACGACGATTTCACGATTACGGTAAAATACGACCTTGTTTCCGATGCAATGACAGTTTATCATTGAAAACGGATCGAAAATGTGTTTTTTCGCAAAAATCTGACAATTTCGTCAAACCAGCGTTTTTGACACTCTGAAATTGAAATTGTGAAAATCGACGACGACAAACTAATATTTCACGATTTCGCTAAAATAACGACTTCGTTTCCAATGCAATGTCAGTTTGTCATTGACAACCGATCAAAAATATGGTTTTTCATAAAATTCGGACATTTTTGTCAAATCGACGTTTTAAACCGTCTGAAAAGGGAATCGTGAGAACCACCGACAAAAAACGACCATTTCTCGATTTCGCTAAAATACAACTGTAAGTCCGATGCCGATGATGATTTGACGTTGGGAATGTGTCAAAAATGTGTTTTTTCATCAAAATCGGAAATTTTCGTCAATTCAGCGTTTTTGACACGCTGAAATTGAAAACGTGAAAATCGACGACGACAAATGAATATTTCACGATTTTACTGAAATACAACTAGTAGTCCGATGCCGATGATGATTTGTCGTTGGGGAATGCGTCAAAAGTGTGTTTTTTCATAA
This sequence comes from Cryptus viduatorius, assembly GCA_964006125.1. Taxonomy (NCBI): domain Eukaryota; kingdom Metazoa; phylum Arthropoda; class Insecta; order Hymenoptera; family Ichneumonidae; genus Cryptus; species Cryptus viduatorius. The sequence goes on along the minus strand of OZ023225.1, from coordinate 7,472,145 downwards.
AAGACGGACTTTTTTTGTGAAATCGGCGGTCTTCAACCTCTGAATATGAAATCGTGAGAATCCACTACGACAAACGAACATTTCACGATTTCGCAAAAATACGACTTCGATTCCGATGCAATGTCTGTTTGTCATTAAGAACTGATCGAAAATATGTTTTTTCGTAAAAATCTGACTATTTTGTCAAAACGGCTTTTTTGACCCTCTGAATTCGAAATCGTGAGAATCGACGACGACAAACGACCAATTCACGATTATGCTGAAATATAACAGTAATTCCAATGCCGATGATGATTTGCCGTTGGGAATGCGTAAAAATTGTGGTTTTTCATAAAAGACGGAGTTTTTTTGTCAAATCGGCGGTTTTGAACCTCTGAATTTTAAATCGTGAGAATCCACAACGACAAACGACGATTTCACGATTACGGTACAATACGACCTTGTTTCCGATGCAATGACAGTTTGTCATTGAGAACGGATCGAAAATGTGTTTTTTCGTCAAAATCGGAAATTTTCATCAATTCAGCGTTTTTGACACGCTGAAATTGAAATCGTGAAAATCGACGACTACAAACGAATATTTCACGATTTTGCTGAAATACAACTATTAGTCCGATGCCGATGATGATTTGTCGTTGGGAATGCGTTAAAAGTGTGTTTTTCCATAAAAGACGGATTTTTTTGTCAAATCGGCGGTCTTCGACCTCTGAATATGAAATCGTGAGAATCCATTACGTCAAACGAAAATTTAACGATTTCACAAAAATACGACTTCGTTTCCGATGCAATGTCAGTTTGTCATTAAGAACTGATCGAAAATAGGTTTTTTCGTAAAAATCTGAAAATTTTGTCAAAACGGCAGTTTTGACCCTCAGAAATCGAAATTGGGAGAATCGACGACGACAAACAACGATTTCACGATTTCGCTAAAATAACGACTTCGTTTCCGATGCAATGTCAGTTTGTCATTGACAACCGATCAAAAATATGGTTTTTCATAAAATTCGGACATTTTTGTCAAATCGACGTTTTAAACCGTCTGAAAAGGGAATCGTGAGAACCACCGACAAAAAACGACCATTTCTCGATTTTGCTAAAATACAACTGTAAGTCCGATGCCGATGATGATTTGACGTTGGGAATGTATCAAAAATGTGTTTTTTCATAAAAATCGGAAATTTTCGTCAATTCAGCGTTTTTGACACCCTGAAATTGAAAACGTGAAAAACGACGACGACAAACGAATATTTCACGATTTTACTGAAATACAACTAGTAGTCCGATGCCGATGATGATTTGTCGTTGGGGAATGCGTCAAAAGTGTGTTTTTTCATAAAAAACGGACTTTTTTTGTGAAATCGGCGGTCTTCAACCTCTGAATATGGAATCGTGAGAATCCACTACGACAAACGTACATTTCACGATTTCGCAAAAATACGACTTCGATTCCTATGCAATGTCAGTTTGTCATTAAGAACTGATCGAAAATATGTTTTTTCGCAAAAATCTGACAATTTCGTCAAATCAGCGTTTTTGACACTCTGACATTGAAATCGTGAAAATCGACGACGACAAACGAATATTTCACGATTTTGCTGAAATACAACTATTAGTGCGATGCCGATGATGATTTGTCGTTGGGAATGCGTCAAAAGTGTGTTTTTTCATAAAAGACAGAGATTTTTGTCAAATCGGCGGTCTTCAACCTCCGAATTTGAAATTGTACGAATCCACTACGAGAAACGAACATTTCATGATTTCGCAAAAATACGACTTCGTTTCCGATGCAATGTCAGTTTGCCATTGAGAACTGATCGAAAATATGTTTTTTCGTAAAAATCCGACTATTTTGTCAAAACGGCTTTTTTGACCCTCTGAATACGAAATCGTGAGAATTGACGACGATAAACGATCAATTAACGATTATGCTGAAATATAACAGTAATTCCAATGCCGATGATGATTTGCCGTTGGGAATGCGTAAAAATTGTGTTTTTTCATAAAAGACGGAGTTTTTTTGTAAAATCGGCGGCTTTGAACCTCTGAATTTTAAATCGTGAGAATCCACAACAACAAACGACGATTTCACGATTACGGTACAATACGACCTTGTTTCCGATGCAATGACAGTTTATCATTGAGAACGGATCGAAAATGTGTTTTTTCATCAAAATCGGAAATTTTCCAGTCTCAATTGAGTCGTGGTGAGAGTCGGACGTGTTATCGATTGCTCCGCAAGCATACAATCACATCGTGACTACTTACAGTGGGGCAAAATATTGACGTGTGTACAATTAAGGTGTTAGAACTAAGAATGAGCAATGAGTGAGTTATCGCAAATGGAACACGATAGTGAGAGTGATTTTACACCAGCTGCGAGACCTCGTCGTAAAAGAGGCAGACCTCCGAAAGCAGCGAAAAGCTCCAACGATGACCTCTCAGACGCAAGAGGAGCGGCCAAACGGCAAACGCCGTTCCGTCACCCATCAGCTTTATTGGGCCACGCGAGTACCAGTACCAGTAATAACCCGAGGGCTACCCTGCCGCAAGCACCAACATCAACAGCGCGTAAAGCCAACTTCTCAGCGCGTGACATAGAGCGAAGACAAAAACAATACAAACATCTGTTCTACATAAACACGATTACCACACTTAGCCGTATCCAGCTAGCAAATGAATGGTCAGCAATACAGCCGCAGAATAGAGATATAATATTACAAACGTCAAAGGGATTCCTACTTAAATCCGACAACGAGAAGAAGGAAATCGTGAAATATTTGGATCAGCTACTACAAAAGAAAGTGATATCCTCCTACTCCGAAACCACGCAGTACACAAGAAATGCCACAACAGACAGCCCGCCAGCGACGTTCTCGGCGGTCATAGGTACAGTAGAACAAGAATTGGATGATGACACAATAAGCAAGTGTCTAACCGATCAAGGAATAATACACAGATATTGTAAGCGAATCACTTCAAGAGCCACTAACAAACGCACGCCACTAATCAGAGTAATCTCCGGATGCGAGATCTCGATCCAAAAACTAATAAAAGAAGGGCTGTTTTTCGCGAACAAACACTATCCGTCGTACCCAAGCACCCCTCCCCCGCCGGCGCCAATTCCGTGCAATAAATGTTTACAATTCACGCACACCTCAGAGAATTGCCCTAACAATATAACATGCGAGAAATGCAGTGGTGCGCACAAAACGATAAACTGCAGTACAGACCTACAAACTAAATGTTTGGCCTGCAAAGCCACAGATCACGCGGCCTGGTCCTTTAAATGCCCGCTCAGACCGAAAAAAAACATCGAAGGAATTCCAAATATCAACATAAAATCGATCAACAAAAAAACAGCAGAACTAGATCAGTCAATCACTAAAAACAACGCGATTCACGCGGCGATATCGGTTCATGACCATATCATTAACACGTATATTAACAAAATAAACAAACCAAAAAACGTAAATAGAGAGGAACTAATCGCCAAACTAAAAAAACGCTTCATAACTGAATTTAAAATCGATACGACAGCGGTGTTCGCTGGTAACAGACTATACATTTTAATGTTTGATATCGAAAATCCCGAAGCACCATCTCCAACCGAGACATCCACGGGGAAAAGTTTCGTGACTAACGATGTCCAGTCTTAAAATCCTTTACGCCAACATAAATAGCTACACGAAAAGAAAACTCTTAGTCAATAACTTTATAGAAAACAACGACATAAACTGCGTGGCGCTAGTTGAGACTAAGACCAATTCTAGCAGCAACGCAAAATATCGAGACTGGGTTTGCATAAAAAAAGACGGTTGCTCAATAAATACCAACACACGAGGGGGAAGCCTCCTGCAAATAAGACCTACACTACGTCCTAAAAAACAAAATGCAATGATTATAAATGACCGCAGGAACGAAGCGCTACACATCGCCGTGCCATTCCTAAATGATCAGCTACACATTTTTCTTATTTACATTCACCCCCTAGCTGCAATAGACAACTCAATATTCACCAAAGCGTGTAGATTTAAGTACGCACTCATATTAGGAGATTTTAACGTAAACGCAGCAAAAAAACGGCAATTAGATGACTTTACGCATCGTTCAACCTTTATACAATATAGTACTCCGCCAACATTCATCATGACAGCCAATGCAGACTCTACACCGGACAGAATTCTCCACACCAAGAACATCCGCAATGCCATAAAAAAAGTTGTGGTAACTCCAGACCTCGGCTCTGACCACCTATCGATAGTCGTCACCATAGAGCTGAATACCGTTTTACCCACCGAAATATCAGTACCCAGATGCAATTACGCAAGAGCAAATATTGAAAACATCAACTCTGAAATCCACACCGTACTTAACACAATCGAAGATATACCAGTAACCCCACACATAATCTCTACTTTCACTGAAGCACTTACCACCGCTGTTATTTCACACACACCGACAAGCTCGTACAACTTTTTTTCGCACAAACTGCCTCCGCATATCATAAGACTCATCAAAACAAAACGGAAAATGTACAGAGAATACAGAGCTAACCCGGTACCCGAGCTAAAGCCAGCAATGAACAAATTGAACAAAAGTATTCATACTCTGATTTGGCATTACAAAACACACTGCTGGCTTACTGTTTGCGAAGAAATTCAAGAGCAAAAGGGAAAGCAATACTGGCAAACAATAAAAAAACTGGCAGAATACAACCCCAGCCCGCCTGCCCCTGACCTCGTAATCAACGGCACCCACATTCAAGAAAGCTCAGAAAAAGCGGATGCCTTCGCCCAGTACTTTAGTAAAGCTTTCAGCAAATCCAATGACACTCAATTCGATGACGTAAACGAGAGCATCGTCGACAGATGGTTCAACGATTTTTTTTTTCAAGAGGTACACAACTCAATCGCAGTGAACGAAATAATCACTAACGACGAACTCTTGGACATAATTTCGAAAGGGAAACAGTCAGCGCCGGGCCACGACAAGGTCCCGTTGTGCATTGTCAGAAAGCTTGACCAGCGTATACACTCCTTCATGCGAAAAATGTACAACTACTGCATAGCAAACAACTTCTTCCCGAAAGAATGGAAGACCGGAATAATTATCACTCTACCGAAGCCAAACACGAACCACGGTTCCCCGGAAAACTATCGGCCAATTACGCTACTTCCAACCCTTGGCAAAATCTTCGAAAAAATAATAAAGGGCCGATTAGAAGCGGCCGTAGGGGAGAAGATTCCTGCTTATCAATTTGGATTCAGAAACCGGAAATCAACAGTTCACCCGCTCACGATATTGCTATCTAATATTCAAACAGCCAAACTCTCCAACAATCATTCTGCCGCGCTATTTTTAGATATAAACAAAGCCTTCGATAGTGTTTGGCACAGAGGCCTCTTATTCAAATTATGGAAACTGAATTGCCCCGCCTATCTTATAAAACTGGTTCATAACTTTCTATCAAATCGCAGTCTGTTGGTAAAAAATGCTCATTCACTTTCACAAAAATTCGCGCCGGAGCAAGGGGTACCTCAAGGATCACCGCTATCCCCACTACTGTACAATATTTTCTGCCACGACATTTACAACTACAAATTACGAAACAAAGACGAAGTCGACCGAGACAACTACCTGCTCCAATATGCTGATGACACGGTACTCATTGCACATGACAGAACACTAACAGGGGCAGTAAACTCGTTGCAAGAGCGATCCAACGAATGCATTGAGTGGTTCAATAAATGGCGCCTCAAACCGAATCCTACAAAATCTAAACTGGTACTGTTCAACCACAATATCTCAGGGTTATCTCCATATATTAATATGTACAACCAAGCAATCAATCCAAGCCCCTCAGTTAAATATCTAGGCATAATTATAGACAGTAAGCTAAATTTCAACCTACACACCAAAACCATAAAGGCAAAAACTGTCACTCGGGCAGCACATTTTCGTAAACTCACCTTCAAAAACAAGCTCATCGCAACAAAACACGCTACCAAAATTTATAAGTGCATATGTCGACCTATACTTGAATACGGCCATCCGATTTTACTAAACTGCAATAGCCCGGCCATAAAAAACATTAAAATAGCGGAAACCACAGCTCTACGGCGTCTCACTAAACTCAGGCACCCGAACAATCCACTACACAACCCGTCCAACACCCTCCTTTACGAAAAAACACAAGTACAACCGATCATGGAAAGAACAAAAATTCTCAGCGCTATCTTTGCGAAACATCAATTAGAAGTAATAACCCCTCTGTGCAACACAATGCCTCCCGGCATCCCCAGAAAACATAAATTTCCAATACAACCCCTTTTTGAAATCCTAAACTCACTAAATTGAGCACCTTTAACATCGTTAATATTAATATAGTCGCTAGTATTTATTTATCGCTTTGTCTACGTAAAATAACTATCTACATAAAATCCTAAAATATCAACAAAACAAGAGGATAATCATACTTTAATCGGACACTCTTGGCTGAAGGACTTCGGTCAATGGCCTATTGGCTCTCGCGGCGATTGTATTGTTAAAAAAAAAAAAAAAAATTTAATGTATGTATTTATTGTAACCACCATAGGCGAGGCTAATAAATCACTATTACTACTACTACTCGGAAATTTTCGTCAATTCAGCGTTTTTGACACGCTGAAATTGAAATCGTGAAAATCGACGACGACAAACGAATATTTCACGATTTTGCTGAAATACAACTATTAGTCCGATGCCGATGATGATTTGTCGTTGGGAATGCGTCAAAAGTGTTTTTTTTCATAAAAGACGGAGTTTTTTGTCAAATCGGCCGTCTTCAACCTCTGAATTTGAAATCGTGAGAATCCAATACGACAAACGAACATTTCACGATTTCGCAAAAATACGACTTCGTTTCCGATGCAATGTCAGTTTGTCATTGAGAACTGATCGAAAATATGTTTTTTCGTAAAAATCTGACATTTTTGTCAAAACGGCTTTTTTGACCCTCTGAATTCGAAATCGTGAGAATCGACGACGACAAACGACCAATTCACGATTTCGCTGAAATATAACAGTAATTCCAATGCCGATGATGATTTGCCCTTGGGAATGCGTAAAAATTGTGTTTTTTCATAAAAGATGGAGTTTTTTTTTGTCAAATCGGCGGTTTTAAACCTCGGAATTTTAAATCGTGAGAATCTACAACGACAAGCGACGATTTCACGATTACGGTAAAATACGACCTTGTTTCCGATGCAATGACAGTTTATCATTGAGAACGGATCGAAAATGTGTTTTTTCGCAAAAATCTGACAATTTCGTCAAACCAGCGTTTTTGACACTCTGAAATTGAAATTGTGAAAATCGACGACGACAAACAAATATTTCACGATTTTACTGAAATACAACTTATTAGTCCGATCCCGATGATGATTTGTCGTTGGGAATGCGTCAAAAGTGTGTTTTTCATAAAAGACGGACTTTTTTTTGTCAAATCGGCGGTCTTCAACCTCTGAATATGAAATCGTGAGAATCCATTACATCAAACGAAAATTTAACGATTTCACAAAAATACGACTTCGTTTCGATGCAATGTCAGTTTGTCATTAAGAACTGATCGAAAATAGGTTTTTTCGTAAAAATCTGAAAATTTTGTCAATACGGCGGTTTTGACCCTCAGAAATCGAAATTGGGAGAATCAACGACGACAAATGACGATTTCACGATTACGGTATAAAACGAAATTGTTTCCGATGCAATGACAGTTTATCATTGAGAACGGATCGAAAAGGTGTTTTTTCATCAAAATCGGAAATTTTTGTCAATTCAGCGTTTTTGACACTCTGAAATTGAAAACGTGAAAATCGACGACGAGGAACGAATATTTCACGATTTTACTGAAATACAACTAGTAGTCCGATGCCGATGATGATTTGCCGTTGGGAATGCGTAAAAATTGTGTTTTTTCATAAAAGATGGAGTTTTTTTTGTCAAATCGGCGGTCTTCAACCTCTGAATATGAAATCGTGAGAATCCATTACGTCAAACGAAAATTTAACGATTTCACAAAAATACGACTTCGTTTCGATGCAATGTCAGTTTGTCATTAAGAACTGATCGAAAATAGGTTTTTTCGTAAAAATCTGAAAATTTTGTCAATACGGCGGTTTTGACCCTCAGAAATCGAAATTGGGAGAATCAACGACGACAAATGACGATTTCACGATTACGGTATAAAACGAAATTGTTTCCGATGCAATGACAGTTTATCATTGAGAACGGATCGAAAAGGTGTTTTTTCATCAAAATCGGAAATTTTTGTCAATTCAGCGTTTTTGACACTCTGAAATTGAAAACGTGAAAATCGACGACGAGGAACGAATATTTCACGATTTTGCTGAAATACAACTATTAGTCCGATGCCGATGATGATTTGTCGTTGGGAATGCGTCAAAAGTGTGTTTTTTCATAAAAGACGGACTTTTTTTGTCAAATCGGCGGTCTTCAACCTCTGAATATGACATCGTGAGAATCCATTAAGTCAAACGAAAATTTAACGATTTCGCAAAAATACGACTTCGTTTCCGATGCAATGTCAGTTTGTCATTAAGAACTGATCGAAAATAGGTTTTTTCGTAAAAATCTGAAAATTTTGTCAAAACGGCAGTTTTGACCCTCAGAAATCGAAATTGGGAGAATCGACGACGACAAACGACGATTTCACGATTTCGCTAAAATAACGACTTCGTTTCCGATGCAATGTCAGTTTGTCATTGACAACCGATCAAAAATATGGTTTTTCATAAAATTCGGACATTTTTGTCAAATCGACGTTTTAAACCGTCTGAAAAGGGAATCGTGAGAACCACCGACAAAAAACCACCATTTTTCGATTTCGCTAAAATACAACTGTAAGTCCGATGACTATGATGATTTGACGTTGTGAATGTGTCAAAAATGTGTTTTTTCATCAAAATCGGAAATTTTCGTCAATTCAGCGTTTTTGACACGCTGAAATTGAAAACGTGAAAATCGACGACGACAAACGAATATTTCAGGATTTTACTGAAATACAACTATTAGTCCGATGCCGATGATGATTTGTCGTTGGGAATGCGTCAAAAGTGTTTTTTTTTCATAAAAGACGGAGTTTTTTGTCAAATCGGCGGTCTTCAACCTCTGAATTTGAAATCGTGAGAATCCAATACGACAAACGAACATTTCACGATTTCGCAAAAATACGACTTCGTTTCCGATGCAATGTCAGTTTGTCATTGAGAACTGATCGAAAATATGTTTTTTCGTAAAAATCAGACATTTTTGTCAAAACGGCTTTTTTGACCCTCTGAATTCGAAATCATGAGAATCGACGACGACAAACGACCAATTCACGATTTCGCTGAAATATAACAGTAATTCCAATGCCGATGATGATTTGTCGTTGGGAATGCGTTAAAAGTGTGTTTTTTCATAAAAGACGGATTTTTTTGTCAAATCGGCGGTCTTCGACCTCTGAATATGAAATCGTGAGAATCTACAACGACAAACGACGATTTCACGATTACGGTAAAATACGACCTTGTTTCCGATGCAATGACAGTTTATCATTGAAAACGGATCGAAAATGTGTTTTTTCGCAAAAATCTGACAATTTCGTCAAACCAGCGTTTTTGACACTCTGAAATTGAAATTGTGAAAATCGACGACGACAAACGAATATTTCACGATTTCGCTAAAATAACGACTTCGTTTCCAATGCAATGTCAGTTTGTCATTGACAACCGATCAAAAATATGGTTTTTCATAAAATTCGGACATTTTTGTCAAATCGACGTTTTAAACCGTCTGAAAAGGGAATCGTGAGAACCACCGACAAAAAACGACCATTTCTCGATTTCGCTAAAATACAACTGTAAGTCCGATGCCGATGATGATTTGACGTTGGGAATGTGTCAAAAATGTGTTTTTTCATCAAAATCGGAAATTTTCGTCAATTCAGCGTTTTTGACACGCTGAAATTGAAAACGTGAAAATCGACGACGACAAATGAATATTTCACGATTTTACTGAAATACAACTAGTAGTCCGATGCCGATGATGATTTGTCGTTGGGGAATGCGTCAAAAGTGTGTTTTTTCATAAAAGACGGACTTTTTTTGTGAAATCGGCGGTCTTCAACCTCTGAATATGAAATCGTGAGAATCCACTACGACAAACGAACATTTCACGATTTCGCAAAAATACGACTTCGATTCCGATGCAATGTCTGTTTGTCATTAAGAACTGATCGAAAATATGTTTTTTCGTAAAAATCTGACTATTTTGTCAAAACGGCTTTTTTGACCCTCTGAATTCGAAATCGTGAGAATCGACGACGACAAACGACCAATTCACGATTATGCTGAAATATAACAGTAATTCCAATGCCGATGATGATTTGCCGTTGGGAATGCGTAAAAATTGTGGTTTTTCATAAAAGACGGAGTTTTTTTGTCAAATCGGCGGTTTTGAACCTCTGAATTTTAAATCGTGAGAATCCACAACGACAAACGACGATTTCACGATTACGGTACAATACGACCTTGTTTCCGATGCAATGACAGTTTGTCATTGAGAACGGATCGAAAATGTGTTTTTTCGTCAAAATCGGAAATTTTCATCAATTCAGCGTTTTTGACACGCTGAAATTGAAATCGTGAAAATCGACGACTACAAACGAATATTTCACGATTTTGCTGAAATACAACTATTAGTCCGATGCCGATGATGATTTGTCGTTGGGAATGCGTTAAAAGTGTGTTTTTTCATAAAAGACGGATTTTTTTGTCAAATCGGCGGTCTTCGACCTCTGAATATGAAATCGTGAGAATCCATTACGTCAAACGAAAATTTAACGATTTCACAAAAATACGACTTCGTTTCCGATGCAATGTCAGTTTGTCATTAAGAACTGATCGAAAATAGGTTTTTTCGTAAAAATCTGAAAATTTTGTCAAAACGGCAGTTTTGACCCTCAGAAATCGAAATTGGGAGAATCGACGACGACAAACAACGATTTCACGATTTCGCTAAAATAACGACTTCGTTTCCGATGCAAAGTCAGTTTGTCATTGACAACCGATCAAAAATATGGTTTTTCATAAAATTCGGACATTTTTGTCAAATCGACGTTTTAAACCGTCTGAAAAGGGAATCGTGAGAACCACCGACAAAAAACGACCATTTCTCGATTTCGCTAAAATACAACTGTAAATCCGATGCCGATGATGATTTGACGTTGGGAATGTGTCAAAAATGTGTTTTTTCATCAAAATCGGAAATTTTCGTCAATTCAGCGTTTTTGACACTCTGACATTGAAATCGTGAAAATCGACGACGGCAAACGAATATTTCACGATTTTGCTGAAATACAACTATTAGTCCGATGCCGATGATGATTTGTCGTTGGGAATGCGTCAAAAGTGTGTTTTTTCATAAAAGACAGAGTTTTTTGTCAAATCGGCGGTCTTCAACCTCCGAATTTGAAATCGTACGAATCCACTACGAGAAACGAACATTTCATGATTTCGCAAAAATACGACTTCGTTTCCGATGCAATGTCAGTTTATCATTGAGAACTGATCGAAAATATGTTTTTTCGTAAAAATCTGACTATTTTGTCAAAACGGCTTTTTTGACCCTCTGAATTCGAAATCGTGAGAATTGACGACGACAAACGATCAATTCACGATTATGCTGAAATATAACAGTAATTCCAATGCCGATGATGATTTGCCGTTGGGAATGCGTAAAAATTGTGTTTTTTCATAAAAGATCGAGTTTTACGGTACAATACGACCTTGTATCCGATGCAATGACAGTTTATCATTGAGAACGGATCGAAAATGTGTTTTTTCATCAAAATCGGAAATTTACGTCAATTCAGCGTTTTTGACACGCTGAAATTGAAAACGTGAAAATCGACGACGACAAACGAATATTTCACGATTTTACTGAAATACAACTAGTAGTCCGATGCCGATGATGATTTGTCGTTGGGGAATGCGTCAAAAGTGTGTTTTTTCATAAAAGACGGAGTTTTTTGTCAAATTGGCGGTCTTCAACCTCTGAATTTGAAATCGTGAGAATCCAATACGACAAACGAACATTTCACGATTTCGCAAAAATACGACTTCGTTTCCGATGCAATGTCAGTTTGTCATTGACAACCGATCAAAAATATGATTTTTCGTAAAAATCTGACTATTTTGTCAAAACGGCTTTTTTGACCCTCTGAATTCGAAATCGTGAGAATCGACGACGTCAAACGACCAATTCACGATTATGCTGAAATATAACAGTAATTCCAATGCCGATGATGATTTGCCGTTGGGAATGCGTAAAAATTGTGTTTTTTCATATATGACGGAGTTTTTTTGTCAAATCGGCGGTTTTGAACCTCTGAATTTTAAATCGTGAGAATCCACAACGACAAACGAACATTTCACGATTTCGCAAAAATACGACTTCGTTTCCGATGCAATGTCAGTTTGTCATTAAGAACTGATCGAAAATATGTTTTTTCGTAAAAATCTGAAAATTTTGTCAAAACGGCGGTTTTGACCCTCAGAAATCGAAATTGGGAGAATCGACGACGACAAACAACGATTTCACGATTTCGGTAAAATACGACTTCGATTCCGATGCAATGTCTGTTTGTCATTAAGAACTGATCGAAAATATGTTTTTTCGTAAAAATCTGACTATTTTGTCAAAACGGCTTTTTTGACCCTCTGAATTCGAAATCGTGAGAATCGACGACGACAAACGACCAATTCACGATTATGCTGAAATATAACAGTAATTCCAATGCCGATGATGATTTGTCGTTGGGAATGCGTCAAAAGTGTGTTTTTTCATAAAAGACGGAGTTTTTTTGTCAAATCGGCGGTCTTCAACCTCTGAATTTGAAATCGTGAGAATCCAATACGACAAACGAACATTTCACGATTTCGCAAAAATACGACTTTGTTTCCGATGCAATGTCAGTTTGTCATTGAGAATTGATCGAAAATATGTTTTTTCGTAAAAATCTGCCATTTTTGTAAAAACGGCTTTTTTGACCCTCTGAAATCGAAATCGTGAGAATCGACGACGACAAACGACCAATTCACGATTTCGCTGAAATATAACAGTAATTCCAATGCCGATGATGATTTGCCCTTGGGAATGCGTAAAAATAGTGTTTTTTCATAAAAGATGGAGTTTTTTTGTCAAATCGGCGGTTTTAAGCCTCGGAATTTTAAATCGTGAGAATCTACAACGACAAACGACGATTTCACGATTACGGTAAAATACGACCTTGTTTCCGATGCAATGACAGTTTATCATTGAGAACGGATCGAAAATGTGTTTTTTCGCAAAAATCTGACAATTTCGTCAAACCAGCGTTTTTGACACTCTGAAATTGAAATTGTGAAAATCGACGACGACAAACGAATATTTCACGATTTCGCTAAAATAACGACTTCGTTTCCGATGCAATGTCAGTTTGTCATTGACAACCGGCCAAAAGTATGGTTTTTCATAAAATTCGGACATTTTTGTCAAATCGACGTTTTAAACCGTCTGAAAAGGGAATCGTGCGAACCACCGACAAAAAACGACCATTTCTCGATTTCGCTAAAATACAACTGTAAGTCCGATGCCGATGATGATTTGACGTTGGGAATGTGTCAAAAATGTGTTTTTTCATCAAAATCGGAAATTTTCGTCAATTCAGCGTTTTTGACACTCTGACATTGAAATCGTGAAAATCGACGACGACAAACGAATATTTCACGATTTTGCTGAAATACAACTATTAGTCCGATGCCGATGATGATTTGTCGTTGGGAATGCGTCAAAAGTGTGTTTTTTCATAAAAGACAGAGTTTTTTGTCAAATCGGCGGTCTTCAACCTCCGAATTTGAAATCGTACGAATCCACTACGAGAAACGAACATTTCATGATTTCGCAAAAATACGACTTCGTTTCCGATGCAATGTCAGTTTATCATTGAGAACTGATCGAAAATATGTTTTTTCGTAAAAATCTGACTATTTTGTCAAAACGGCTTTTTTGACCCTCTGAATTCGAAATCGTGAGAATTGACGACGACAAACGATCAATTCACGATTATGCTGAAATATAACAGTAATTCCAATGCCGATGATGATTTGCCGTTGGGAATGCGTAAAAATTGTGTTTTTTCATAAAAGATCGAGTTTTACGGTACAATACGACCTTGTATCCGATGCAATGACAGTTTATCATTGAGAACGGATCGAAAATGTGTTTTTTCATCAAAATCGGAAATTTACGTCAATTCAGCGTTTTTGACACGCTGAAATTGAAAACGTGAAAATCGACGACGACAAACGAATATTTCACGATTTTACTGAAATACAACTAGTAGTCCGATGCCGATGATGATTTGTCGTTGGGGAATGCGTCAAAAGTGTGTTTTTTCATAAAAGACGGAGTTTTTTGTCAAATTGGCGGTCTTCAACCTCTGAATTTGAAATCGTGAGAATCCAATACGACAAACGAACATTTCACGATTTCGCAAAAATACGACTTCGTTTCCGATGCAATGTCAGTTTGTCATTGACAACCGATCAAAAATATGATTTTTCGTAAAAATCTGACTATTTTGTCAAAACGGCTTTTTTGACCCTCTGAATTCGAAATCGTGAGAATCGACGACGTCAAACGACCAATTCACGATTATGCTGAAATATAACAGTAATTCCAATGCCGATGATGATTTGCCGTTGGGAATGCGTAAAAATTGTGTTTTTTCATATATGACGGAGTTTTTTTGTCAAATCGGCGGTTTTGAACCTCTGAATTTTAAATCGTGAGAATCCACAACGACAAACGAACATTTCACGATTTCGCAAAAATACGACTTCGTTTCCGATGCAATGTCAGTTTGTCATTAAGAACTGATCGAAAATATGTTTTTTCGTAAAAATCTGAAAATTTTGTCAAAACGGCGGTTTTGACCCTCAGAAATCGAAATTGGGAGAATCGACGACGACAAACAACGATTTCACGATTTCGGTAAAATACGACTTCGATTCCGATGCAATGTCTGTTTGTCATTAAGAACTGATCGAAAATATGTTTTTTCGTAAAAATCTGACTATTTTGTCAAAACGGCTTTTTTGACCCTCTGAATTCGAAATCGTGAGAATCGACGACGACAAACGACCAATTCACGATTATGCTGAAATATAACAGTAATTCCAATGCCGATGATGATTTGTCGTTGGGAATGCGTCAAAAGTGTGTTTTTTCATAAAAGACGGAGTTTTTTTGTCAAATCGGCGGTCTTCAACCTCTGAATTTGAAATCGTGAGAATCCAATACGACAAACGAACATTTCACGATTTCGCAAAAATACGACTTTGTTTCCGATGCAATGTCAGTTTGTCATTGAGAATTGATCGAAAATATGTTTTTTCGTAAAAATCTGCCATTTTTGTAAAAACGGCTTTTTTGACCCTCTGAAATCGAAATCGTGAGAATCGACGACGACAAACGACCAATTCACGATTTCGCTGAAATATAACAGTAATTCCAATGCCGATGATGATTTGCCCTTGGGAATGCGTAAAAATAGTGTTTTTTCATAAAAGATGGAGTTTTTTTGTCAAATCGGCGGTTTTAAGCCTCGGAATTTTAAATCGTGAGAATCTACAACGACAAACGACGATTTCACGATTACGGTAAAATACGACCTTGTTTCCGATGCAATGACAGTTTATCATTGAGAACGGATCGAAAATGTGTTTTTTCGCAAAAATCTGACAATTTCGTCAAACCAGCGTTTTTGACACTCTGAAATTGAAATTGTGAAAATCGACGACGACAAACGAATATTTCACGATTTCGCTAAAATAACGACTTCGTTTCCGATGCAATGTCAGTTTGTCATTGACAACCGGCCAAAAGTATGGTTTTTCATAAAATTCGGACATTTTTGTCAAATCGACGTTTTAAACCGTCTGAAAAGGGAATCGTGCGAACCACCGACAAAAAACGACCATTTCTCGATTTCGCTAAAATACAACTGTAAGTCCGATGCCGATGATGATTTGACGTTGGGAATGTGTCAAAAATGTGTTTTTTCATCAAAATCGGAAATTTTCGTCAATTCAGCGTTTTTGACACTCTGACATTGAAATCGTGAAAATCGACGACGACAAACGAATATTTCACGATTTTGCTGAAATACAACTATTAGTCCGATGCCGATGATGATTTGTCGTTGGGAATGCGTCAAAAGTGTGTTTTTTCATAAAAGACAGAGTTTTTTGTCAAATCGGCGGTCTTCAACCTCCGAATTTGAAATCGTACGAATCCACTACGAGAAACGAACATTTCATGATTTCGCAAAAATACGACTTCGTTTCCGATGCAATGTCAGTTTATCATTGACAACCGATCAAAAATATGGTTTTTCATAAAATTCGGACATTTTTGTCAAATCGACGTTTTAAACCGTCTGAAAAGGGAATCGTGAGAACCACCGACAAAAAACCACCATTTTTCGATTTCGCTAAAATACAACTGTAAGTCCGATGACTATGATGATTTGACGTTGTGAATGTGTCAAAAATGTGTTTTTTCATCAAAATCGGAAATTTTCGTCAATTCAGCGTTTTTGACACGCTGAAATTGAAAACGTGAAAATCGACGACGACAAACGAATATTTCAGGATTTTACTGAAATACAACTATTAGTCCGATGCCGATGATGATTTGTCGTTGGGAATGCGTCAAAAGTGTTTTTTTTTTCATAAAAGACGGAGTTTTTTGTCAAATCGGCGGTCTTCAACCTCTGAATTTGAAATCGTGAGAATCCAATACGACAAACGAACATTTCACGATTTCGCAAAAATACGACTTCGTTTCCGATGCAATGTCAGTTTGTCATTGAGAACTGATCGAAAATATGTTTTTTCGTAAAAATCAGACATTTTTGTCAAAACGGCTTTTTTGACCCTCTGAATTCGAAATCATGAGAATCGACGACGACAAACGACCAATTCACGATTTCGCTGAAATATAACAGTAATTCCAATGCCGATGATGATTTGTCGTTGGGAATGCGTTAAAAGTGTGTTTTTTCATAAAAGACGGATTTTTTTGTCAAATCGGCGGTCTTCGACCTCTGAATATGAAATCGTGAGAATCTACAACGACAAACGACGATTTCACGATTACGGTAAAATACGACCTTGTTTCCGATGCAATGACAGTTTATCATTGAAAACGGATCGAAAATGTGTTTTTTCGCAAAAATCTGACAATTTCGTCAAACCAGCGTTTTTGACACTCTGAAATTGAAATTGTGAAAATCGACGACGACAAACGAATATTTCACGATTTCGCTAAAATAACGACTTCGTTTCCGATGCAATGTCAGTTTGTCATTGACAACCGATCAAAAATATGGTTTTTCATAAAATTCGGACATTTTTGTCAAATCGACGTTTTAAACCGTCTGAAAAGGGAATCGTGAGAACCACCGACAAAAAACGACCATTTCTCGATTTCGCTAAAATACAACTGTAAGTCCGATGCCGATGATGATTTGACGTTGGGAATGTGTCAAAAATGTGTTTTTTCATCAAAATCGGAAATTTTCGTCAATTCAGCGTTTTTGACACGCTGAAATTGAAAACGTGAAAATCGACGACGACAAATGAATATTTCACGATTTTACTGAAATACAACTAGTAGTCCGATGCCGATGATGATTTGTCGTTGGGGAATGCGTCAAAAGTGTGTTTTTTCATAAAAGACGGACTTTTTTTGTGAAATCGGCGGTCTTCAACCTCTGAATATGAAATCGTGAGAATCCACTACGACAAACGAACATTTCACGATTTCGCAAAAATACGACTTCGATTCCGATGCAATGTCTGTTTGTCATTAAGAACTGATCGAAAATATGTTTTTTCGTAAAAATCTGACTATTTTGTCAAAACGGCTTTTTTGACCCTCTGAATTCGAAATCGTGAGAATCGACGACGACAAACGACCAATTCACGATTATGCTGAAATATAACAGTAATTCCAATGCCGATGATGATTTGCCGTTGGGAATGCGTAAAAATTGTGGTTTTTCATAAAAGACGGAGTTTTTTTGTCAAATCGGCGGTTTTGAACCTCTGAATTTTAAATCGTGAGAATCCACAACGACAAACGACGATTTCACGATTACGGTACAATACGACCTTGTTTCCGATGCAATGACAGTTTGTCATTGAGAACGGATCGAAAATGTGTTTTTTCGTCAAAATCGGAAATTTTCATCAATTCAGCGTTTTTGACACGCTGAAATTGAAATCGTGAAAATCGACGACTACAAACGAATATTTCACGATTTTGCTGAAATACAACTATTAGTCCGATGCCGATGATGATTTGTCGTTGGGAATGCGTTAAAAGTGTGTTTTTCGATAAAAGACGGATTTTTTTGTCAAATCGGCGGTCTTCGACCTCTGAATATGAAATCGTGAGAATCCATTACGTCAAACGAAAATTTAACGATTTCACAAAAATACGACTTCGTTTCCGATGCAATGTCAGTTTGTCATTAAGAACTGATCGAAAATAGGTTTTTTCGTAAAAATCTGAAAATTTTGTCAAAACGGCAGTTTTGACCCTCAGAAATCGAAATTGGGAGAATCGACGACGACAAACAACGATTTCACGATTTCGCTAAAATAACGACTTCGTTTCCGATGCAATGTCAGTTTGTCATTGACAACCGATCAAAAATATGGTTTTTCATAAAATTCGGACATTTTTGTCAAATCGACGTTTTAAACCGTCTGAAAAGGGAATCGTGAGAACCACCGACAAAAAACGACCATTTCTCGATTTTGCTAAAATACAACTGTAAGTCCGATGCCGATGATGATTTGACGTTGGGAATGTATCAAAAATGTGTTTTTTCATAAAAATCGGAAATTTTCGTCAATTCAGCGTTTTTGACACCCTGAAATTGAAAACGTGAAAAACGACGACGACAAACGAATATTTCACGATTTTACTGAAATACAACTAGTAGTCCGATGCCGATGATGATTTGTCGTTGGGGAATGCGTCAAAAGTGTGTTTTTTCATAAAAAACGGACTTTTTTTGTGAAATCGGCGGTCTTCAACCTCTGAATATGGAATCGTGAGAATCCACTACGACAAACGTACATTTCACGATTTCGCAAAAATACGACTTCGATTCCTATGCAATGTCAGTTTGTCATTAAGAACTGATCGAAAATATGTTTTTTCGCAAAAATCTGACAATTTCGTCAAATCAGCGTTTTTGACACTCTGACATTGAAATCGTGAAAATCGACGACGACAAACGAATATTTCACGATTTTGCTGAAATACAACTATTAGTGCGATGCCGATGATGATTTGTCGTTGGGAATGCGTCAAAAGTGTGTTTTTTCATAAAAGACAGAGATTTTTGTCAAATCGGCGGTCTTCAACCTCCGAATTTGAAATTGTACGAATCCACTACGAGAAACGAACATTTCATGATTTCGCAAAAATACGACTTCGTTTCCGATGCAATGTCAGTTTGCCATTGAGAACTGATCGAAAATATGTTTTTTCGTAAAAATCCGACTATTTTGTCAAAACGGCTTTTTTGACCCTCTGAATTCGAAATCGTGAGAATTGACGACGATAAACGATCAATTAACGATTATGCTGAAATATAACAGTAATTCCAATGCCGATGATGATTTGCCGTTGGGAATGCGTAAAAATTGTGTTTTTTCATAAAAGACGGAGTTTTTTTGTAAAATCGGCGGCTTTGAACCTCTGAATTTTAAATCGTGAGAATCCACAACAACAAACGACGATTTCACGATTACGGTACAATACGACCTTGTTTCCGATGCAATGACAGTTTATCATTGAGAACGGATTGAAAATGTGTTTTTTCATCAAAATCGGAAATTTTCGTCAATTCAGCGTTTTTGACACGCTGAAATTGAAATCGTGAAAATCGACGACGACAAACGAATATTTCACGATTTTGCTGAAATACAACTATTAGTCCGATGCCGATGATGATTTGTCGTTGGGAATGCGTCAAAAGTGTTTTTTTTCATAAAAGACGGAGTTTTTTGTCAAATCGGCCGTCTTCAACCTCTGAATTTGAAATCGTGAGAATCCAATACGACAAACGAACATTTCACGATTTCGCAAAAATACGACTTCGTTTCCGATGCAATGTCAGTTTGTCATTGAGAACTGATCGAAAATATGTTTTTTCGTAAAAATCTGACATTTTTGTCAAAACGGCTTTTTTGACCCTCTGAATTCGAAATCGTGAGAATCGACGACGACAAACGACCAATTCACGATTTCGCTGAAATATAACAGTAATTCCAATGCCGATGATGATTTGCCCTTGGGAATGCGTAAAAATTGTGTTTTTTCATAAAAGATGGAGTTTTTTTTTGTCAAATCGGCGGTTTTAAACCTCGGAATTTTAAATCGTGAGAATCTACAACGACAAGCGACGATTTCACGATTACGGTAAAATACGACCTTGTTTCCGATGCAATGACAGTTTATCATTGAGACCGGATCGAAAATGTGTTTTTTCGCAAAAATCTGACAATTTCGTCAAACCAGCGTTTTTGACACTCTGAAATTGAAATTGTGAAAATCGACGACGACAAACAAATATTTCACGATTTTACTGAAATACAACTTATTAGTCCGATCCCGATGATGATTTGTCGTTGGGAATGCGTCAAAAGTGTGTTTTTCATAAAAGACGGACTTTTTTTTGTCAAATCGGCGGTCTTCAACCTCTGAATATGAAATCGTGAGAATCCATTACATCAAACGAAAATTTAACGATTTCACAAAAATACGACTTCGTTTCGATGCAATGTCAGTTTGTCATTAAGAACTGATCGAAAATAGGTTTTTTCGTAAAAATCTGAAAATTTTGTCAATACGGCGGTTTTGACCCTCAGAAATCGAAATTGGGAGAATCAACGACGACAAATGACGATTTCACGATTACGGTATAAAACGAAATTGTTTCCGATGCAATGACAGTTTATCATTGAGAACGGATCGAAAAGGTGTTTTTTCATCAAAATCGGAAATTTTTGTCAATTCAGCGTTTTTGACACTCTGAAATTGAAAACGTGAAAATCGACGACGAGGAACGAATATTTCACGATTTTACTGAAATACAACTAGTAGTCCGATGCCGATGATGATTTGCCGTTGGGAATGCGTAAAAATTGTGTTTTTTCATAAAAGATGGAGTTTTTTTTGTCAAATCGGCGGTCTTCAACCTCTGAATATGAAATCGTGAGAATCCATTACGTCAAACGAAAATTTAACGATTTCGCAAAAATACGACTTCGTTTCCGATGCAATGTCAGTTTGTCATTAAGAACTGATCGAAAATAGGTTTTTTCATAAAAATCTGACTATTTTGTCAAAACGGCGGTTTTGACCCTCAGAAATCGAAATTGGGAGAATCGACGACGACAAATGACGATTTCACGATTACGGTATAATACGACATTGTTTCCGATGCAATGACAGTTTATCATTGAGAACGGATCGAAAATGTGTTTTCCGCAAAAATCTGACAATTTCGTCAAAACAGCGTTTTTGACACTCTGAAATTGAAATCGTGAAAATCGACGATGTAACGGTCCCTATATATAAAAAGAATCTTTTCAGTAGTACGCCGCATAATATTTCGCCACTCTCGCTTTTCCCTCTGAGAAGCGAGATAACTTGCATTTTTTTGACGTCAGCACTTTTGCCGTGAGAGCGACAATAAGATCGCCGTCTCACGGCAACGGTCAAGCCGTCGCGCGACCAGCATCCGCGCGACGGTCCTTATCAGCGCGCGGAGGTACACCTCACGCGCGCAACAATACAAGTCACCGGCGTCGAAGCCCTTTGCTTCGACACTTCATCAGTCAGTTCTACTCAGACCCCCAGCAGTGTAAGACGGTACACTCTCCCTATAATTACCAATAATCTTCACTAATAAAATATCAACTATTGGTTGTTTATTCAATTTCAGTCTTTTGATTCTATTTAATTATTCCCGCACCTGGCTATCCATTACATGGTGTCAGAAGTGTCCGAACTAAAATCTACGTCCGAAAAAAAAAAGTGAAATTTCGATACTTTATTTTTTCTTTTTACCCCTTTGTTTTAGATTATTTGCTCAAAAAAAATATATATATTCAACGAAGAACAAACAGCGAAAACGGAATAAGTGAAAAAAAAAAAAAACAGTGAAAACACAAACAGTGAAAAAAAAAAAACAGTGAAAACACAAACAGTGAAAAAAAAAAACAGTGAAAACACAAACAGTGAAAAAAAAAACAGTGAAAAGTGGTACGAAAAACAGCGAAAATTGGAGATCAAAAAAAAAAACAACATCAAATCGAAGGAAGGAAGCCGAATACAAAAAAAAGAGAGACGGAAGGAAGACGACCAGTCAACCGAGGAAATTCGAACGCAAATTAATGCTAATATTCGCTCTTTTCTACGTGGCAGCAACGTAAGTACCCAAAATTCCAAATATAAGTGTGAAAAAAAAAAAAAACGAGCTTGAAGGCGAGTAACGAGCGCCGACTCGTAAAAAGTGTGTAGCGCCGTCTTTGTCGCGCACACAGCAGAGTCGAAGGCGTACGACCGCTGCATGTGACACAGGGGAATTCAAAAAAAAAATTTTTTTTTCTTCTTTTCGTCTGTTAAATTAACAAAAAATTGTCAATAATAATCTCTTGCAATGCGCGACTTCCGACTGAAGTACGCAGCTAAATAACACCGTTAAATTATTACAAAAAAAAAACTAAATTAATTAATCGAATTTAAATTAATTTTTCTAATTTTTCAACTTTTTTCAATTTTTCAATTTTTCCAAATTTTCCAATTTTTTTTTTTCAATTTTTCAAATTTTTTCAAATTTTTTCTAATTTCTCAATTTTTTCTAATTTTTTTTTTTTTCAATTTTTTCAAATTTTTCAAATTTTTCAAATTTTTCAAATTTTTCAATTTTTTCAAATTTTTCACTTTTTTCCAAATTCCACAATTTTTTCAAATTTTTAAATCTTTTCAATTTTTTCAAATTTTTAAATCTTTTCAATTTTTTCAAATTTCTTAATTTTTTCAATTTTTTCGATTTTTCTCAAATTTTTCAATCTTCTCAAATTTTCTAGCTTTCTTCATTTTTTTCAAATTTTTCGATTTCATCCTAATATCCCAAGTTTTTTCAATTTTTTCACATTTTTCGATTTATCCAAATTTTTCAAATTTTTCAGTTTTTTTCATATTTTCTCAATCTTTTTTTAGTGGTCCTCAAATTTTTTTTTTAACTTTTTAAATCTTTCAATTTCTGTTTAAAATTTTTTTTTATTTTTGTAATTTTACAGTTTAAGTTTTTTCATACTTTTCAGATATATTTTTTCCCAATATTCATATCTTATAAATTTTTTTTTTCTCTCTCTCAATTTTTTCCTATATTCTCCAACTTTGATAACTTCTTTAAATAATTTAAATTAAATATGTATAAACAGTCTTTTCCTTTCCCGTTTATAGAGTAAATTTCTTTTCTCCCTCTCTTTTACCCCTCTTCATCTCATCATTCAGATAAACTAGAGAGAGAACAACCTTCTCTCTCTCTCGTGCAGACAAGATTGCGCCTCATAAACGCAACCTTGAACGTGCGAACACTTATTATAGATTATTATTGACCGACAAAACGCGAGACGAACGCCTGCCGTCAAATAGAAACGTAATGGCGACCGCAAATCCCAGTACTAGCGAACTCGAAAACATTTCGAATTTTGTAACGTTTCGCGATGTATTCAATAATATACCGTCATTTGATGGAAAAAACATACCGCTGGAACAATTCGCGCGACCCTGCAGGTACGCAGCAAAATTGATTCCCGCGGAAAATATGACCACCTTCCTAAGTATGCTGCACCTGAAGTTATTAGGTGAGGCAGCAGACATAACCGAAACAAAAACGTACACAAATATGGACACACTCTTAAAAGATCTGAAAAATTATTTCGAAAAACCGTTCGAATTATCCGATTTAGAACTAGAGC
The DNA here is from genome assembly GCA_964006125.1 of Cryptus viduatorius. Taxonomy (NCBI): domain Eukaryota; kingdom Metazoa; phylum Arthropoda; class Insecta; order Hymenoptera; family Ichneumonidae; genus Cryptus; species Cryptus viduatorius. Next base: position 7,447,987 of record OZ023225.1, on the reverse strand, counting down.
TAAAAACAAACATTCAAAATTATAACGAACCGGTTAAAACTTATTCGGCACGTACCCGTAAAATAGCTAAACGCATACACGATCGCCTAGGCGAGGTATATAAAACCGCCGCACAACAAACATATTTAACAAATAGAATCAGCGAAGTAGACAAAGCAGTCATAAAAGCATACATTCGCGGACTTTCAGACCAAATCGGTAATTTACTAATGCATAAATCATGGCAAACAGTAGACGAAGCAATTGCAGCAGCGGAGTCAATCGAGCTAGAATTGCTCCGCAGACAGGAGATTCAACAAGGAAAAAAAATCGATGTAAAAGCACAGGCCAAGGTAAGGTTCGCATCCATCACCGACGAACTCGACAAAATCATCGAAAAAAAATCAGATATCAAATATTGCGAGGTACATGGCGAAAACCGTACCCATGAAACCCCCGATTGTTTCACAATAAAGCGCACTCGCGAATACGTCAAAGATCGTCGTAGAAGCGGACGGTCAAACGATAATTCACAAAACAGAAATTCGAGAAACCGCGATCGTTCAAACTCGCGAAACAACTGGCACAATAGACGCAGCTACGACAATTCGCGAAATCGCTACTATAGGAGTGACTCGCGTGATTCGCGAGATAATTCGCGTAATAGATACTCGCGCAACAACAGTAGAGATAGATCTCGCAATTCAAACGACTCGCGTGGTCGACAACGCGATCGTTATGAACGTGATCATTCTCGTACTCGAAACGACTCGCGAGATCGCAGCGATTCGAGAAATCGAAGCGATTCGCGAGACCGGAGTAACTCAACTCAACGAGGTAACTCTCGAGACGCAGATAGTCGCGATCACTCTAGAAATAGAGGAAATCGCAACTCGAGAAAGTCTGACTATGACCTATCTCAAATAGAAGAGGCATTGCAGAACATATTAAAAAAAAACCCGAATTCTACCTCCCGGAACAGCGCGACGGGAGGTCAGAATTAAGCGCGCCCAAGACACAGACGACGAAAATAGGGGACACCCCCCTCTCAAAAAATGTAAATAATGTAAAAATTATAATTAGGGAAGCTAGGATTAATTTAGGCTTAACAAAAAGGCATAAACCACCAACGGTAAAAATACTCTCGCCCGATCTACGCACGAAAGAAACGCTGTTTCTCGTAGACACCGGTGCAGAGATAAACCTCATAAAAAAGTCGAGCCTTGCGCGAAACACCGAGGTAGATGAAACCATGATATATTCACTCACGGGCATCACCTCTGGGCAAGCACGCACAATAGGCCGATGTTACATTCGCATAGAGGAATTCACCATTGAATTCCATGCAATCGAAGACAATTTCCCGATTTTGCAGGACGGTATCCTCGGCGACGTGTTCTTTAGAGACACTCCCGCGGACCTCCTTTATAGCGAATCACGCATCAAATTCGCAGGTCATATCATACCGTTCGAGACATTCGAACGAGTAATATTACCCCCTCGATCCAAGGTCGCCATACCAGTACGGCTGAGGCCAACAGATCTCGAGGAAGGATATATATCGAGAATCGAAGCAGGACAAAATATATATATGGGTCACGCAGTTGTCAAAAACAACAATGGCATAGCGTACCTTTGCGTCATAAACGCCAACACGTGCGAAATCAATTTAATCCTTCAGCCAATACATTTGCACCCGTTTGAACAAATTTCAGATCTTCCGTACGACGACGAAACAGAGGACGCTCATAATAGCGCAGAAATTTGTTCAGCGGAGATCGGTAATAAAAACCGGCTAGAAGAATTGAAAAAACTACTACATCTTGAACACCTTAACGAAACAGAAAGGGATCACGTACATCAACTAATCGGTGAATATCAACATTTATTCTGTCTTCCCGGAGACACTCTCGGTTCCACGACAATCATCAGTCACGAGATCCATACAACAGACGAGAGACCGATAAACACCAAACAATATCGTTTTCCCCAGACTCAAAAAGTCGAGTTACAGAGGCAAGTCAGAAATTTGCTTGATAAGGGAATCATCAAACCCTCTCTCTCTCCGTACAATTCCCCAGTATGGATAGTACCGAAGAGAGAAGATTCAAAGGGGAATAAACAATGGCGATTAGTAATTGACTTCAGAAAACTGAATGAAAAAACAACGCCAGACGCGTACCCACTGCCGAATATCATAGATATCCTGGATCAGTTGGGCAATGCGAAATATTTTTCAACTTTTGATTTGGCATCTGGTTTTCACCAAATACCAATGCACCCAAAAGATAAACAAAAAACAGCTTTCTCAACACCGCACGGACATTACGAATATCAACGCATGCCATTCGGACTCCGCAATGCTCCAGCAACGTTCCAAAGACTTATGGACGTAGTGCTGTCCGGACTCCAAGGCACAGATCTATTCGTATATCTCGATGACATAGTGATCTATGCGATAGATATCGAAGATCACGGAAACAAATTCAGAGGGTTAGCAAAACGGCTAACCGCAGCAGGACTAACCCTCCAAACCGACAAGTGCCACTTCCTCAATAGAGAAGTGACATACTTGGGCCATGTTATTTCAAAAGACGGAATAAGTCCTAACGAGCGAAACATATCCGCAGTGTTGCGCTTTCCGCCACCTATAAACAAAAAGGGGATAAAGCAATTTGTAGCACTCGCAGGGTACTATCGACGATTTATTCAGGATTTCGCCGAAATCGCAATCCCATTAACGAGACAACTGCGCAAAAACGAGAAGTTTAATTGGACGGACGAATGTCAAGACGCATTCGTTCTCCTAAAACAAAAAATCTCAGCTCGTCCAATCTTAATTTACCCTGATTTTGACAAACCGTACACACTAACGACCGACGCGTCCGATTACGCGTTAGGTGCGGTTTTAAGTCAAGTCAAGGACGAATTCGATCATCCGGTCGGATTTTTCTCGAGAGCATTAAAACGAACCGAAATTCCGTACGATACAATGAAAAAAGAACTACTCGCGATAGTTGACGCAGTACAGTACTTTAACACGTACCTCTACGGTCAACACTTCACGTTGGTGACCGACAACCGAGCGCTCACCTACGTTATAAACAAACCTAATCCACCGCAACAGTTGCAGCGTTGGCTTATTATACTCAATGGATACGATTTCGAGGTCCGTCATAAATCAGGCAAACAAAACGTAGTTGCCGACGCACTATCGAGAAATCCCGTTGATGTAATGCCAATACGGCCTCGTGAAAACTCTTCAGAGGACTGCATGAAACCAGATACGAAAAAACCCAAATTGATCCTTAATAAATCTTCTCAGCCTCGGTATCGTTCATCAACGGACGAAAGCTCTGGCAATCCAGCCCCAAAGAAAAAGCCAACCCTTCAACAGGGCGTTGATAACTTGGATGACAACCAAGTCACACATCAACAACCGCAAAGCGGAGGAGAAACAAAAGCTTCGGAACAACCGAACGTTGCTTCTAGTGAGCCCGAACAAAAAACGATCTTGCAACCACCGGAAGAAACTACGTTAAAAACCAAACAAACTGAACAAACACCAACAAACACAAAAACTAGGGAGAGTGAACCAATAATCGATTCGTCCATTGATGACGAGACACCACAATCAGAACCGTCTGACAATGAAGTAGAACTCAGGAGTTCCATACGAAAGAAACTAATGGAACGATGGACATCATTGCAAAAAACGCAAGCACGAGATAGACTGTCCAGAGAACAAACCAGGGGCTCATCAAAAAATAAGCGAGCCAAAAAACGATCCTGGAAAAATGAAGGAATAACTGGCCGATATTTCTTAACCGTAGAAGAAGATAGCTCGACGGAGCTAGAAGAGGAGGAACAAGTAAAAAGTACAGATAATAAACAAAATAGCCCAAAGAGGCCCGAATACAGCCCAAAGAGGCGGGAAAATAGCCCAAAGAGGCCCGAATATAGCCCAAAGCGGCGGGAAAATAGCCCAAAGAGGCCTGAATACAGCCCAAAGAGGCGGGAAAATAGCCCAAAGAGGCCTGAATACAGCCCAAAGAGGCGGGAAAATAGCCCAAAGCGGCCCGAATATAGCCCAATGAGGCGGGAAAATAAGGATCAGGAAAAATATATAAGCGACATGGAACTAACCACGGAAAACTAATTGGTAATAGAAATGGAATCGTCTGACGAAATCCCGACGGAACGCGAAGCTGAACCGTTATCGATGATCATACAGGACTCAACTGAGGACGAAACTAGTAATAAACCGCAACCGGAACCAACATTCAGGTCACCTTCCGACACTCAACAGGACCTACAACAAAGTTCACAACCAACAACATCGGATCTTCGCGAAGTTGCCCAACCTCAAATATCGGAGATACGAGATAAGGCAACCAGCAAGGAGGTAGTGACTCCAACGTTTAGATCTCCAACAAAAAACCCCTGTAAGAAAATAGTTAAACGCACCAAAAAACCAAAGGTACATTGCGAGCCAACAAGACGCAGCAAAAGAATAGCCGACAAAACACAAAAAATAACCCAACCTGAACCCATAACAATTTCGGATTCCGAAACCTCACAAACAATCATAGATTTCCCAACAGAACAAAAAACAACCCAAACCGAATCCACAATAGTTCCAGATCCCGAAACTCCTCAAACAATCACACAACCTCCAGTAAAACAACACTCAACGGAAAAAGAAGCAAAATTAAAATCAAAATCAAAAAAACCATCCCTAGCGCCAGCTCATAAAGGAGCCAAATCAAAAATAACCAAGCGACCAAAACAACAGCGTTCAAACCAGAATAAACAAGCGTCTCAGCGCCCTGCGGGCGCAGATGCTCTTGTTGGTGGGCTCCGCCCCCCAAACCCCCCGAAAAATGTCCCTTCGGGACATTTTTTAAGGCACTCACGGGGGTGCACGTCGCGCTACGCGCTCCGTATCGAGTGTATTTACACATCGCGCTATGCGCTACGAATGAAGTATGTTTATTCGTGCGTTTCTTTTCGACAGTACGTATGAGGGAAAAACATTTATCAGTTACGTAAATTAATTCATAGTATTTAATCTTCGTCGAATAAAAATATTTCTTTTTTGTACCAATTGATTATTAATATTCACGACGGATATTTCCTTTTTGTTTGACGATAAATTGTCAAATATTGAGACACGAGACAAATATAACGAATTGCACCACGTAGAAGTTGATCAAATTAATTTAACGAATCAAATCATGTCTAGTAAAGTCGTTTTATTGGCTTAAAACTTATGACCAGATTTAATGAATATAAAACAAACACACAAAACATGTACCGACACCAATACGATTACCATTTAGCATTCAGGCCAAATATCCCCTTTAAATCCTTCCCCTTCAGTGTTTTTTTTCTTCCCCATAATTGATGGAATCAGTTCGTTATTTTATCTGTAGGAAACCAAACCATTGTAGAAGAAAAGTTCAAGAAATTTGCTATTCTTTGTGATTTTCAATGAAATTTTATCGATATTTATGGATGCTGCAAAAAAATGCAATCTCGAGAACGAAAAAATATATCTTTTTGGTTCCTGTCTTGTATTGAAGAGGAAGTAGTACGTTACTCGAATCAAAAATTTGTCATCTTGTATAGCTCCGAAATATTTTTTTACAAATTGATGAAATTCTTGAAAAATTCGACTTTGAAGGCTCTTTGACAGTCCTCTTATAACAAATTTCAATTCTACCATTTGAGATATATTTTTTTTCTTCTTCGTAATACATGGAATCAGCTCGTTATTGTCTCTGTAGAACAGACAAGTATTGGAGACGAGAAGTTTGAGAAATTCGATATTTTTTTTCGTTTTTCAATGAAATTTTATTGATATTTATCGTCGCTTAAAAATATCAAATTTAGCATCATATCATATCGTATTTTAAAAAATTTTATTTAATCACAAACGAGGATAAGTTTTTCAGTACGGAATAACTCGTAAAATCGACAAATTCAGTGTTATTCACTTTCTTGATAAATAATTGTTTATAATTGTTCTTTAAGAGTACAATTGTTTTTTTTTTTTTTGCGAAAAAAAACTTTTCAAGACGTGAGCATATGAAAGAAATTCGTATTTCGCCGAAAATTTGAAAAAATAAAAAAAAAAAAAAACGTTGGAAATACGTCGATAGAATAATCATTAGCAGTTTTCTTATCAAGTGTAAACGAATAAATCCAGCGAACAAAATTGACAAAGATTTCGAATGTGATGAATCTCCGACGGTCGAAGTGTAAAAAATTAAATTTTTAAACATAGCACACTTTTTATCTGCGCAATAACGCAGAGAGTCAGTTTGTAAATACGATTTCTTTGAGAGGAAAGGATTAGAGACGGCAATTTCGAGAAATTTGAAAAAACGATTCATTTTTTGATGAAAATTCGTAAAATTAGTCTTTGCTTAAAAAAAATCATATCTCGGCAGCGAAAAAAGATTTCGACTCTTATTTTGGCTTATTTTGAAGAGGAGAAAATACGTTGCCAGAAAAAGAATTTGCAGTTTTTATTATTAACAGTAAATAAATAAATCGGGTGAACATAATTGACAAAGATTTCGGCTGCGATAAATCTTCGACGGTCGAAGGATAGAAAATTCTTTTTTTTTATGATTGCATACTTTTTATTTGCGCTATACGGCGTAGAATCCATTTATATTTACGTAAAATAGGAACAAAGATTGAAACGAGATGTCGATTTTTTTTTTGTTTGAAAATCATCCGGCCACAGAGTACGCGCGCCGCGACGTATGAGCATCTGTGTATCGTCTGCTACGAAATTGTCATCTGCTTCCAAAGTTTGACAGATAGAATAAAACGAAAAAATATATACTCGCGATTTTTTTAGTTCTATTTGGGAAATTGTCATTATTTTGGATATTCGATGAATCTTTTTTGTGAGTTTACTACCAATTTTTTCAGTGAATACGTGAAATTTATCATCTTTATTACGAATGTGAATAAAATATGCTAAAATATTGCGAATGATTTTCGGTGATAATATATTATTTTCGAAATAAAAAACGCAAACATTTGTGAATCTGTGTATGATATTTCGTGTTTTATTTTTCACAACCGAAGTTTTTTTTTTAACATGATGAAAAATGGATTTTTGGCAAATCTAAATAACATAACCTCTAAAGCAAATCTTGTTATAACCACTGTTTTTGAATTATTTTATAATTAAAATTATATTTGTCAGAATGACTCAAAATTTGTTGTGCATAGTGCTTTCGATACAATGAAATATTGTTGCGAAAGAGAACAGAATTGGTTTCCAGGATTCTTAATTGGGGCACCGTACGGACATCAGATGTGAGAAAATAAGTTTTTTATGGAAAATTGTGATGAATAAATAGTTAGAGATGTAGGATTGTCTCTAAATTTGCTGTGCGCAGTGCTTTTGATAAAACAAAATGATGCTGCGAAGAAGAAAAAAATTGGTTCGTAGAGTTCATTATGATGGCACCGTACGGACACTTGACCGAAGGCAAATGCAAATTGTGGCCAATAATTTTTTAGAAAAAATACTTAAACGTCTTAGATTGGTTTTAAAAGTAATGTGCATACTGGAAATAATGTAATAAAAAAACCCTGCGAAGGAGAACAAAATTGGTTCGCACCATCTAAAGTTACAGTGTGATACGGACGTCCGAGAAGAAAAATTCAGCCAAAAAGTTGTTTTCATTGCACCGCAGGCTAAAAAAAATATTTCTATTCATCGCAGTCACTTCAAAGTAACTACGCATGATGTTGGAGATACACCGAAGCAAATGGTGAAAAATAAAAATTTTTGGAGTATGCGCTGCGGAGTAACCCCTTCGACAGACTCCGAAGAGCAACGGATGGTCATTTTAATAGGCACTCTTTGCCTATTATTATAGTGAGTGCCTAAAAATCACGGCTACGGCAAGAGATTTGCCCGCCAAAACGTCTTCCACCGGTAGTAAATACTACGGAGCAGGTAAATAAACCAACAACCTCTAAAAATCAATCTCCAATCATCCAAGCCCTGCCCGACTATACTCAGGGATTTGACGATTTCGCAGGCCCGTCCGGCATTCAATATAATCAACCTCGAAACACAAGAGACAACGACTCGGTAACATCTTCTGATTACGAATCAGACAGTGATTCGAACTACCAACCAACAGGGTACCATCGTAAACAATTAACATCAAAAAACAGAGGACCGATAATAACGGAAGACGTACAAATAGAGAATAACATCACCATAACTCAGGAAAACATCGTGGCTAGGAAAGATACAGTGGCACATTTCTTGTCCGCTGATTGCGCCATGGATACTATGGTCGCCAAAATACTCATTGAACAAAGAAAAATTGACAAAAATATGTTTCTACAACAACAACCACGCGCCGGAAACATACTAATAACCGACATCGGGACAGAACACTACATTTCCATGTTCTGCAAGGAAAAACAATCAGATACGACAAGCGCAATCATGATTGAAAAGTGTTTGAAAACACTAATAAAAATTCTACAACAAAGGAAAATTACATCTTGCACGATCTCAAAAGATCCAGGGATCATCGATGCATTCCAATGGAGTAGCATCAAAACATACATCCGTTCGATAGCGTTCAATTCAAAAATAACGTTCACTCTTTGCGAAGGTATCGTGACAGTTCCGCCAGTTGAACAGCGAAAAAACATCATAAAAGAACTCCACGGATCAGCAGTAGGAGGTCACCAGGGCGTCACGAAAACATACAAGCGCATTGCATCGCAATACTTCTGGCAAGGACTGAGAAACGATGTCAAAGAGTACATCAAATATTGCATAGTTTGCCAAAAAGACAAATTAGTTAGAGTAAAAAACAAAGCTCCAATGATCATCACAGATACACCCGCGGTACCGTTCGACAAAGTGGCAACCGACATAGTAGGACCATTGCACCCGACAAAAAGTGAACACGTTTACATATTAACAATGATCGATCTATTCAGCAAATTTAGCATCGCAGTCCCACTAAAACACCAAACTTCAGTAGATGTAGCCAAAGCGCTTACAGCATCATTAATATCAACTTTTGGTGCGCCACGCGCAATACTAACAGATCAAGGTACTAATTTCATGTTGGATACAATTAAAAACGTAGCACAGCTTTTCCAAATCGAACAACAGAGAACAACAGCATATCACCCACAATCTAATGGCGCCATCGAACGTAGTCATCACACACTCAAAGAGTACATAAAACATTTCGTAACAACTAACCGAGAATGGGACGAGGTAGTAGCTCTCGCAACATTCTCATATAATACTAGTGTGCACGAAAGTACAGGATTTACTCCGTACGAACTAGTTTTCGGTAGGAAAGCCCGTACGCCGTCAGAATTTCCACCACCCGAGAAAACAATAACATACGACGACTACATGATCGATTTGAATCGAAACATGAGAGAATCAGGTCAATTAGCCTTCGAAAAGGCGATACAAGCGAAAGAACGCAATAAAAAATATTACGACAAAAGGGTAAAAGAACCTACCTACGAGATAGGCCAACTCGTATTTTTACAAAACGAGCGAAAAGAAAGTAAATTTGACAAAGACTGGTTAGGCCCATATAAAATCATACAAATCCACGAAAACAATCATAACGTCACACTACAGATCGACAAAAAACCTAGAACAGTTCACGTAGATAAGATTAAAATGGCGTATGTTGCAGATGTCACGCCATTCTAGCGAAGGCGACCACAAACGACGCTTTCAGGATTACCCCATTTACGGAAAACGCAGGCCTATATTCGGAACCATTGGGTAGACTTCGTTCATATCACACAACATGGACATTAGTAACCTACATCAATACACACGGACTTTCAACCAGACGTCTGCAAATCAGAGAAAATCTATAGGCAGCAGTTCGATTCTGCTCTGCGTTGGAAAAGCGATGTCACATAAAAGGACAATTATCATCTATGATCTCGCGAATGGACACTCTCGAAAGTACCGAAACAATCTTAGAGGAATTAATCCCCTCATCACAAACCCGAACCACACTTAATCGTAAAAAACGAGCACCCTTCGAGTTTGTCGCAAAAATCAACAAAATTCTTTTCGGAACAATGGACAGCGAAGACGCCGATAGAATAAATTCACAAATAGAAACCTTAGGAAACACAACTCTAGAACTCACAGAAATTCTACAAAATCAAACACACATAGTAAAATCAGGCTTCGACACAATCCAAAAAGAAATCAAATCTCTAGAAAAAAAAGTAAAAGCAGAAATGCAAAAGTTAAACACAGTAGTCATTGCACTCGGAGAGGAAGTCCACGTTCTCGAATTAAATCAAAAGGCAATACAATTCGTAACTCAAATCGAAGAGGATCTAACGGAGTTAGAACTCGATATCGAGATACTCACTAACGCAGTTCTTTTTGCAAAAATCGGTCAAATCCACCCTAAACTATTAACTACTAAGAAAATTCTACTAAGCGCGGAAGCCATCAAAAAATCGTCACCAAACACAGAATTCCCAGTACCAACTAACGCCGAACACGCACCCGAACTGTTGGAAACATCTAAATTAAGCGTATACCACAATGGCGAAAAACTAGTTTATGTAATCAAAATCCCTCTTTTGGACCTAACAATCTACAAACTATATCAACATTTGTCATTACCAATCCGTCAACTCGCAACAACAAAAAATTCAACTTTTGCATATATCAAACCGGCAATTCTATATACAGCTATTGCAGACAATTTCGAAAATTACTTCAACATAGAAAATTTAGACGAATGCATACTTACTAGAAACCATTACATTTGCAAACAAACGTATCAAATAAGACAGATTAACGACGAATCCGAATGCGAAGTTCAACTAATAGTTAACCCGCAATTCGATAACTTCGAGACATGCGATGTCAGATTAAAAACTTTAAAACAAACACATTGGATAAAAATCCAAAACACCAACGCATGGTTATTCGCTGCACCAAAAACCGAAACATTATACTTTCTTTGTGACAATCGAGACTCAGCCATAAAAACAATAATTGATACCGGAATTATTCAAATTGAACCTTTTTGTCAAGTTAAAACACGTACAACTACATTGACACCGACGACAGAGATAACCTCGTCGATCGAAACAGATTTTCCTCATACATCAGTATTGAATATAACCGGAATGATCGAAAAATCAATAGCGAATATAGAAAACGTAAACATAACTGAGATCCTAACAGAAACCGAAACATTAACAGGACTTTCAAACCTAGATTCAATAAATGACGACTTAACCCGAAACGAAGTAGCCTTAAAAGCCGTAATCGTCAAAGCAAAAGAATTATCAAAAACGCATTATTTAGGCCACCGAGTCTCAACATTAGAGTCAATATTTAAATATGGAGGAATCTCCGTAGGTACAATCATGCTATTATTAACAGTCGGTTGGAAATTCTCGCTATTCAGTAAAATATCAAGTCTACGAAAAATATTATCATGTATAACCAAACGAAGGAAACAAAAACACCCAAGGATCATTAACGAATCACAGAATAAGGTCGTTTCATATTATCGACAACCAATAGAATTAGTCGAAACAGCGAAACCCACGGCAACCACTAGCCGAGAGGTAGCCATTATCACTGAAGCGCCACCACAATTAGAACGTAAACCAGTCTATGCGCTAACATACCTTAACCGAGACGAATTGCCATAAAAAGCACTTCATAAGTTAACAAAAAACGCCAAGCGATAATAATCTTTTTTCCATATCTCCATTATCTTATACATTCTATAGTTATTGGGAAAATAACGCATGATTTACTAACAAAACTTCACACATACACGCATGTACACGCAAAACATTTTGTGCTAACACAGGAATATATCATAATTCTTCATAATCATCCTAACGTTCATTTTTTCATTTTCCAAACACACAGGAACATGAACGGCATATTTTCATGCGCAGTCTGCGGAAGGCCGATCGTGGGAGCCGATGAGTGCAAAGAGCATATAGCGGAATGCCTAAAATTATTCATGCACTCATTAAAGTACACTGAGACATATTATCAGAATTGCCCTTTGTGCAACGCTTTATTGCACAAGGAGAAAATGTTGAACCACCTGGTTCTTTGTTCGGAATATGTCTCCCGAGCAAAGAGCGGTGAAAAACTTCCTCGATTCTCCGTGTGGGAGATAAAGCGCAAACATGGCATAAAACCACAGACAATAACACAAACATCAACACACATGACAACACAAACACAACCATCGAACACGGACATTGAACAGACAGAATCAGAAAATGACGAAAACGACGACGGAAACAGTGACGAAGACTGTGACACTATCGCACCTTACTTTGAACCCAGAACTCCTTCGACATCCCCTCCACCAATCCCTAAAAACGAACCAATTTCTCCTCCCCAATCTCCAACCTTAATGGACTATTCAGACGAAACGAACGCCTCAATGGAGACATTACAACTACACCAACTAAGGGAAAAAGATGACAAACAGACACAGACAGACGCAACAGAAATAACGGAGGACACAATGAAAGACTGGATCTACGGACAACCAATAGACGTACTAAGACGAATGTCAAATCACATACGGACAAAAATTTTTCTAATAGAGAACGCGGACATACTAAAAGTAAAACGAAAAAGACAGAACTAAAGAAAAAAAACACACACATACACACAAGAACATACATACATATTAATAAAAAAAAAATATATAATAAAAAATAGATAATAAAAAAAAAAAGAAATGTCTAATTTTAATCCAAATTATATAATTTTCTATAAAAACATCTAAATATTATTATTAACACTATTATGGAAATACCTTAATTGCTTTTATAAAATTCCAAATATCAATATATATAAATTCATTGATAATCACGAAAACTCGTTTTTTTTTTCTCTTCTCTCCAAATCAATGTTTAATCTGACCCCTTTTTCCAGAGTCGCTATTCCGAGCGAACCAAACTCCTAATAACATGTCTAAACTACTAACAAACAACTACTAATCATATTTTTAGATTGTTACAGGGTCAACAAAAAATGTTTAGCCAAATAAAATCTTTACAAAAGGAATTATAAAAACGGATCAAAGACAATAGGACAAATCTTAAACATAAAAATAATAAATGAAGTCACTCCGAGGATCAGAATAAAATATATGTATACATACATATGTACTCAAAAAAAAAAAAGGGAAATTTTTTTTTTATCTTTATTAAGTTTAATAATACCTACCTTAACCCATCCGAAATAACAAAACTACTCCTACTAACTCGAACAACTAAAAGTTTCTTAGTCTTATTACAGGATTCAACAGCAACCATAATAACAATTAATAAAACCAAGGGACATAATCTGGAACACAACTATATAAAATTACGGACGACACCAAAATTAAAACGGAAACTGGACAACGGATCATCAGACTACAAAACAAAGAAGAAATTTTGGACAACTCAACGACAAAAAAAAAAAGAACACAAATATAAAAATACACATACACACACACACACACAATTACAAAAAAAATGCAAATCAAAATATTTAGTTTCTCAAAATTGTATAGACTCACACTAAAACGAAATACAGTAAAACCTCTGAATTAGTCCCCTCTATATTAGTCCAACCTCTACAATAGTCCAAGCCGAACCTCTCCAATAGTCCAGAGGCTCCGCCTACCTGTTACCTACACAAAGTAACTAATCCTAGCGTCTGTGTACACGGCTGTGCGCCGTTACCAAATTCAAATTTATAACGTTATGCCTACAAAGTATAGTGTGCAGAAGATTATTTTTGTTTACACTTTCAAAAAAATTTGCTAAAAATGTAATATACTTACCATGAGTAAAAGTTATTATGCATAAACTTGTACATTAAATTTATTGATTACGCATAAAAATATCCAGTACTAAACCATTGAATTATCAATTTTTTTTGTTAGAAGAAATGCGTTTTATGACAACCGAAATAATGTGGAGAACAAAAGATAATTCTAATTATGCCGATTCAAAAGTTCAATAGTAGATTGATTAATGATTATAATAAAAATATTGATATTCTTTGCATTGCTCTTATTATAATAATTTAAAATATATTATTATAATAATTGCAAAAATATAATATCATAGAAGATTATAATATATATTATTATAACGACTAATTTGTAATTTTTTAATAAATTTTTACTCTGTCTGTTATGTTGTAATGCACTAGACTAGCATTTTGTACAAAAATGCATTCAACTGCATTGGTATAGATTTTCTGACAAAGTATCTGCGTCGATTTGGATGCAGTAAAATAAAAATTCTTGAAACGCGAAGGAAAGTTTAAAAAATACCCGGGTGCCTGTTTAGAGTCGTCCAGCCCTGTACCGACGGGGTCCTATTTAACATAGGTCGTCCCTGACAGAGATTCGCTCATTGGCTACGAAGCGAAGGCAGAGTTACGCCTATTTTTGGACTATTAGAGAGGTTCCCAAACAGCGCTTGGACTAATAGAGAGGTTTTACTGTATTATGTAAACGCGCGATGCAGGAGCATCGCTAAATTTTTCTGGGGGGGGAGTGTAACGGTCCCTATATATAAAAAGAATCTTTTCAGTAGTACGCCGCATAATATTTCGCCACTCTCGCTTTTCCCTCTGAGAAGCGAGATAACTTGCATTTTTTTGACGTCAGCACTTTTGCCGTGAGAGCGACAATAAGATCGCCGTCTCACGGCAACGGTCAAGCCGTCGCGCGACCAGCATCCGCGCGACGGTCCTTATCAGCGCGCGGAGGTACACCTCACGCGCGCAACAATACAAGTCACCGGCGTCGAAGCCCTTTGCTTCGACACTTCATCAGTCAGTTCTACTCAGACCCCCAGCAGTGTAAGACGGTACACTCTCCCTATAATTACCAATAATCTTCACTAATAAAATATCAACTATTGGTTGTTTATTCAATTTCAGTCTTTTGATTCTATTTAATTATTCCCGCACCTGGCTATCCATTACAACGACGACAAACGAATATTTCTCGATTTTGCTGAAATACAACTATTAGTCCGATGCCGATGATGATTTGTCATTGGGAATGCGTCAAAAGTGTGTTTTTTCATAAAAGACGGACTTTTTTTGTCAAATCGGCGGTCTTCAACCTCTGAATATGAAATCGTGAGAATCCATTACGTCAAACGAAAATTTAACGATTTCGCAAAAATACGACTTCGTTTCCGATGCAATGTCAGTTTGTCATTGACAATGTTACGTCCTGGGTTCGACGCCCAGTTTAAAATTGGTAACTTTAGCCAAACTTGTATTCCGAAAAATGTATAACAAAATTATCTAATTGTTTATTCATCAAAATCGAAACTCGTTAATTGAGTAATTTTCGTAAACAAATAAACACATAAACAGTCCAATACTTTCATCAGAAACCGCTATATAGCAAATAGAGCCTCAAATCTCGATATTAAAAGTTGAATAACAACTAAAATATTTGACATAAACAAAATCTGGTTGGTGCATTAGATTCATCTTTCATTTGTTAGTTATAAAGTGTTACAACTAAAATTGCTCTAGGGCACTTAGTTTACGAGATATTTCATATTTTCTATTGGACTGAAATTTGATTTTTATATAATCGAGAACGCATACAAGGTTATCGATATAACAATTATCTACAAACATTATGGTTTTAAATCAATAAATAATATCGGTAATTAATAAATAATAATAATAATTATTATTATTATTATTATTGTCAGTAATTTAAACATATAAATAATTATATTGTAAAAACCAATTACATAACACTCAAATAACCATAGTGCAGCAACAATTATTCAAATATATATATATTGCGTAGTTAATTATTAACTAGCAATAAGTCACGTACGCACGATAACAATAAATATCGTATTGCAAATCCGAGTGTGGGACCGGATGAGGCCCAGACATTCCATCAGCAAAATTATTATCTCGCTTCTCGAGAACTCCGTTGCGCACGTGCAAATTCGCTAACGCTGCACACCGACGTGGGATGCTGCACGCGGCACCACGCGCGGGTACTCCCACCATTAGTGGCATACCCCCTCCATACGAATCGCGTTGTCGGGAGCTCCTTCCGAGCTCTTCAGTCTAGTCTCGGCGTTCTAACAAACAACATCTCTCCGCGAGTCTAGCTCCGTGCGAAGATATGTACGCGCACGTAAAATATGTAATCAACTTTATAAATTATTTGCTATTGGTTCACCGCGGTCTTCGCAACCTAAAAAGTGTAACTAGGGATTTTAGTACAGTTCTACGACATCGATCAATATCGATCCACAAGTGAACTTCAATTTTATAACAAATCATGTCACAACAAAAATTAATCTACGAGTGCAATTATTATACAATCACCCAACTTTCAGCAATATGTAAAATCTGTGTA
This sequence comes from Cryptus viduatorius, assembly GCA_964006125.1. Lineage (NCBI taxonomy): Eukaryota > Metazoa > Arthropoda > Insecta > Hymenoptera > Ichneumonidae > Cryptus > Cryptus viduatorius. The sequence continues at coordinate 7,431,542 of OZ023225.1, read as the reverse complement.
TTCTGTGAAATCTTTAACTTTCTTTATCGTTATAATAAAATCGTGATAGTTCAACGAACATCCAATTGTGTCTTTCCTTACGAGGAAGAATATAAAACAAAATTCGAATTATAACCCGCTACGCCCAAACACGCAATCGGCATCAATATTATCAACAAACAGATTTTGTTGTAAAAGTAATTAATTCAAACTTCATCAAATAAATAAATGTCAACGCCAATCACCGAGACACAGCTCCTATCCCTGACTGGCGCATTCCAGTCTCAACAATGGAGCTACACAATACGTTCAGTTTACGTCGTTTCGTCAATCGAATCGCCAATTACAAATAAAGTTTCGAGTAGTTAATAACCTGCGACGTAACAACAACCGATCAAAAATATGATTTTTCGTAAAAATCTGACTATTTTGTCAAAACGGCTTTTTTGACCCTCTGAATTCGAAATCGTGAGAATCGACGACGACAAACGACCAATTCACGATTATGCTGAAATATAACAGTTATTCCAATGCCGATGATGATTTGCCGTTGGGAATGCGTAAAAATTGTGTTTTTTCATAAATGACGGAGTTTTTTTGTCAAATCGGCGGTTTTGAACCTCTGAATTTTAAATCGTGAGAATCCACAACGACAAACGAACATTTCACGATTTCGCAAAAATACGACTTCGTTTCCGATGCAATGTCAGTTTGTCATTAAGAACTGATCGAAAATATGTTTTTTCGTAAAAATCTGAAAATTTTGTCAAATCGGCGGTTTTGACCCTCAGAAATCGAAATTGGGAGAATCGACGACGACAAACAACGATTTCACGATTTCGGTAAAATACGACATTGTTTCCGATGCAATGACAGTTTGTCATTGAGAACTGATCGAAAATATGTTTTTTCGTAAAAATCTGACTATTTTGTCAAAACGGCTTTTTTGACCCTCTGAATTCAAAATCGTGAGAATCGACGACGACAAACGACCAATTCACGATTATGCTGAAATATAACAGTAATTCCAATGCCGATGATGATTTGCCGTTGGGAATGCGTAAAAATTGTGTTTTTTCATAAATGACGGAGTTTTTTTGTCAAATCGGCGGTTTTGAACCTCTGAATTTTAAATCGTGAGAATCCACAACGACAAACGAACATTTCACGATTTCGCAAAAATACGACTTCGTTTCCGATGCAATGTCAGTTTGTCATTAAGAACTGATCGAAAATATGTTTTTTCGTAAAAATCTGAAAATTTTGTCAAATCGGCGGTTTTGACCCTCAGAAATCGAAATTGGGAGAATCGACGACGACAAACAACGATTTCACGATTTCGGTAAAATACGACATTGTTTCCGATGCAATGACAGTTTGTCATTGAGAACTGATCGAAAATATGTTTTTTCGTAAAAATCTGACTATTTTGTCAAAACGGCTTTTTTGACCCTCTGAATTCGAAATCGTGAGAATCGACGACGACAAACGACCAATTCACGATTATGCTGAAATATAACAGTAATTCCAATGCCGATGATGATTTGAGGTTGGGAATGCGTTAAAATTGTGTTTTTTCATAAATTACGGAGTTTTTTTTGTCAAATCGGCGGTTTTGAACCTCTGAATTTTAAATCGTGAGAATCCACAACGACAAACGACGATTTCACGATTACGGTACAATACGACCTTGTCTCCGATGCAATGACAGTTTATCATTGAGAACGGATCGAAAATGTGTTTTTTCATCAAAATCGGAAATTTTCGTCAATTCAGCGTTTTTGACACGCTGAAATTGAAATCGTGAAAATCGACGACGACAAACGAATATTTCACGATTTTGCTGAAATACAACTATTAGTCCGATGCCGATGATGATTTGTCGTTGGGAATGCGTCAAAAGTGTGTTTTTTCATAAAAGACAGAGTTTTTTGTCAAATCGGCGGTCTTCAACCTCCGAATTTGAAATCGTACGAATCCACTACGAGAAACGAACATTTCATGATTTCGCAAAAGTACGACTTCGTTTCCGATGCAATGTCAGTTTGTCATTGAGAACTGATCGAAAATATGTTTTTTCGTAAAAATCTGACTATTTTGTCAAAACCGCTTTTTTGACCCTCTGAATTCGAAATCGTGAGAATCGACGACGACAAACGACCAATTGACGATTATGCTGAAATATAACAGTAATTCCAATGCCGATGATGATTTGCCGTTGGGAATGCGTAAAAATTGCGTTTTTTCATAAATTACGGAGTTTTTTTTGTCAAATCGGCGGTTTTGAACCTCTGAATTTTAAATCGTGAGAATCCACAACGAAAAACGACGATTTCACGATTACGGTAAAATACGACTTCGATTCCGATGCAATGTCTGTTTGTCATTAAGAACTGATCGAAAATATGTTTTTTCGTAAAAATCTGACTATTTTGTCAAAACGGCTTTTTTGACCCTCTGAATTCGAAATCGTGAGAATCGACGACGACAAACGACCAATTCACGATTATGCTGAAATATAACAGTAATTCCAATGCCGATGATGATTTGTCGTTGGGAATGCGTCAAAAGTGTGTTTTTTCATAAAAGACGGAGTTTTTTTGTCAAATCGGCGATCTTCAACCTCTGAATTTGAAATCGTGAGAATCCAATACGACAAACGAACATTTCACGATTTCGCAAAAATACGACTTTGTTTCCGATGCAATGTCAGTTTGTCATTGAGAACTGATCGAAAATATGTTTTTTCGTAAAAATCTGACATTTTTGTAAAAACGGCTTTTTTGACCCTCTGAAATCGAAATCGTGAGAATCGACGACGACAAACGACCAATTCACGATTTCGCTGAAATATAACAGTAATTCCAATGCCGATGATGATTTGCCGTTGGGAATGCGTAAAAATTGTGTTTTTTCATAAAAGACGGAGTTTTTTTTGTCAAATCGGCGGTTTTGAACCTCTGAATTTTAAATCGTGAGAATCCACAACGACAAACGACGATTTCATGATTACGGGACAATACGACCTTGTTTCCGATGCAATGACAGTTTATCATTGAGAACGGATCGAAAATGTGTTTTTTCATCAAAATCGGAAATTTTCGTCAATTCAGCGTTTTTGACACGCTGAAATTGAAATCGTGAAAATCGACGACGACAAACGAATATTTCACGATTTTGCTGAAATACAACTATTAGTCCGATGCCGATGATGATTTGTCGTTGGGAATGCGTCAAAAGTGTTTTTTTTTCATAAAAGACGGAGTTTTTTGTCAAATCGGCCGTCTTCAACCTCTGAATTTGAAATCGTGAGAATCCAATACGACAAACGAACATTTCACGATTTCGCAAAAATACGACTTCGTTTCCGATGCAATGTCAGTTTGTCATTGAGAACTGATCGAAAATATGTTTTTTCGTAAAAATCTGACATTTTTGTCAAAACGGCTTTTTTGACCCTCTGAATTCGAAATCGTGAGAATCGACGACGACAAACGACCAATTCACGATTTCGCTGAAATATAACAGTAATTCCAATGCCGATGATGATTTGCCCTTGGGAATGCGTAAAAATTGTGTTTTTTCATAAAAGATGGAGTTTTTTTTGTCAAATCGTCGGTTTTAAACCTCGGAATTTTAAATCGTGAGAATCTACAACGACAAGCGACGATTTCACGATTACGGTAAAATACGACCTTGTTTCCGATGCAATGACAGTTTATCATTGAGAACGGATCGAAAATGTGTTTTTTCGCAAAAATCTGACAATTTCGTCAAACCAGCGTTTTTGACACTCTGAAATTGAAATTGTGAAAATCGACGACGACAAACAAATATTTCACGATTTTACTGAAATACAACTTATTAGTCCGATCCCGATGATGATTTGTCGTTGGGAATGCGTCAAAAGTGTGTTTTTCATAAAAGACGGACTTTTTTTTGTCAAATCGGCGGTCTTCAACCTCTGAATATGAAATCGTGAGAATCCATTACATCAAACGAAAATTTAACGATTTCACAAAAATACGACTTCGTTTCGATGCAATGTCAGTTTGTCATTAAGAACTGAACGAAAATAGGTTTTTTCGTAAAAATCTGAAAATTTTGTCAATACGGCGGTTTTGACCCTCAGAAATCGAAATTGGGAGAATCAACGACGACAAATGACGATTTCACGATTACGGTATAAAACGAAATTGTTTCCGATGCAATGACAGTTTATCATTGAGAACGGATCGAAAAGGTGTTTTTTCATCAAAATCGGAAATTTTTGTCAATTCAGCGTTTTTGACACTCTGAAATTGAAAACGTGAAAATCGACGACGAGGAACGAATATTTCACGATTTTACTGAAATACAACTAGTAGTCCGATGCCGATGATGATTTGCCGTTGGGAATGCGTAAAAATTGTGTTTTTTCATAAAAGATGGAGTTTTTTTTGTCAAATCGGCGGTCTTCAACCTCTGAATATGAAATCGTGAGAATCCATTACGTCAAACGAAAATTTAACGATTTCGCAAAAATACGACTTCGTTTCCGATGCAATGTCAGTTTGTCATTAAGAACTGATCGAAAATAGGTTTTTTCATAAAAATCTGACTATTTTGTCAAAACGGCGGTTTTGACCCTCAGAAATCGAAATTGGGAGAATCGACGACGACAAATGACGATTTCACGATTACGGTATAATACGACATTGTTTCCGATGCAATGACAGTTTATCATTGAGAACGGATCGAAAATGTGTTTTCCGCAAAAATCTGACAATTTCGTCAAAACAGCGTTTTTGACACTCTGAAATTGAAATCGTGAAAATCGACGACGACAAACGAATATTTCTCGATTTTGCTGAAATACAACTATTAGTCCGATGCCGATGATGATTTGTCATTGGGAATGCGTCAAAAGTGTGTTTTGTCATAAAAGACGGACTTTTTTTGTCAAATCGGCCGTCTTCAACCTCTGAATATGAAATCGTGAGAATCCATTACGTCAAACGAAAATTTAACGATTTCGCAAAAATACGACTTCGTTTCCGATGCAATGTCAGTTTGTCATTGAGAACTGATCGAAAATAGGTTTTTTCGTAAAAATCTGAAAATTTTGTCAAAACGGCAGTTTTGACCCTCAGAAATCGAAATTGGGAGAATCGGCGACGACAAACGACGATTTCACGATTTCGCTAAAATAACGACTTCGTTTCCGATGCAATGTCAGTTTGTCATTGACAACCGATCAAAAGTATGGTTTTTCATAAAATTCGGACATTTTTTTCAAATCGACGTTTTAAACCGTCTGAAAAGGGAATCGTGAGAACCACCGACAAAAAACGACCATTTCTCGATTTCGCTAAAATACAACTGTAAGTCCGATGCCGATGATGATTTGACGTTGGGAATGTGTCAAAAATGTGTTTTTTCATCAAAATCGGAAATTTTCGTCAATTCAGCGTTTTTGACACTCTGACATTGAAATCGTGAAAATCGACGACGGCAAACGAATATTTCACGATTTTGCTGAAATACAACTATTAGTCCGATGCCGATGATGATTTGTCGTTGGGAATGCGTCAAAAGTGTGTTTTTTCATAAAAGACAGAGTTTTTTGTCAAATCGGCGGTCTTCAACCTCCGAATTTGAAATCGTACGAATCCACTACGAGAAACGAACATTTCATGATTTCGCAAAAATACGACTTCGTTTCCGATGCAATGTCAGTTTGTCATTGAGAACTGATCGAAAATATGTTTTTTCGTAAAAATCTGACTATTTTGTCAAAACGGCTTTTTTGACCCTCTGAATTCGAAATCGTGAGAATCGACGACGACAAACGACCAATTTACGATTATGCTGAAATATAACAGTAATTCCAATGCCGATGATGATTTGCCGTTGGGAATGCGTAAAAATTGCGTTTTTTCATAAATGACGGAGTTTTTTTGTCAAATCGGCGGTTTTGAACCTCTGAATTTTAAATCGTGAGAATCCACAACGACAAACGACGATTTCACGATTACGGTAAAATACGACTTCGATTCCGATGCAATGTCTGTTTGTCATTAAGAACTGATCGAAAATATGTTTTTTCGTAAAAATCTGACTATTTTGTCAAAACGGCTTTTTTGACCCTCTGAATTCGAAATCGTGAGAATCGACGACGACAAACGACCAATTCACGATTATGCTGAAATATAACAGTAATTCCAATGCCGATGATGATTTGCCGTTGGGAATGCGTAAAAATTGTGTTTTTTCATAAAAGACGGAGTTTTTTTGTCAAATCGGCGGTTTTGAACCTCTGAATTTTAAATCGTGAGAATCCACAACGACAAACGACGATTTCACGATTACGGTACAATACGACCTTGTTTCCGATGCAATGACAGTTTATCATTGAGAACGGATCGAAAATGTGTTTTTTCATCAAAATCGAAAATTTTCGTCAATTCAGCGTTTTTGACACGCTGAAATTGAAATCGTGAAAATCGACGACGACAAACGAATATTTCACGATTTTGCTGAAATACAACTATTAGTCCGATGCCGATGATGATTTGTCGTTGGGAATCCGTCAAAAGTGTGTTTTTTCATAAAAGACGGAGTTTTTCGTCAATTCAGCGTTTTTGACACGCTGAAATTGAAATCGTGAAAATCGACGACGACAAACGAATATTTCACGATTTTGCTGAAATACAACTATTAGTCCGATCCCGATGATGATTTGTCTTTGGGAATGCGTCAAAAGTGTGTTTTTTCATAACAGACGGAGTTTTTTGTCAAATCGGCGGTCTTCAACCTCTGAATTTGAAATCGTGAGAATCCAATACGACAAAGGAACATTTCACGATTTCGCAAAAAATACGACTTCGTTTCCGATGCAATGTCAGTTTGTCATTGACAACCGATCAAAAATATGTTTTTTCATAAAATTCGGACTTTTTTGTCAAATCGACGTTTTAAACCGTCTGAAAAGGGAATCGTGAGAACCATCGACAAAAAACGACCATTTCTCGATTTCGCTAAAATACAACTGTAAGTCCGATGCCGATGATGATTTGACGTTGGGAATGTGTCAAAAATGTGTTTTTTCATCAAAATCGGAAATTTTCGTCAATGCAGCGTTTTTGACACGCTGAAATTGAAAACGTGAAAATCGACGACGACAAACGAATATTTCACGATTTTACTGAAATACAACTAGTAGTCCGATGCCGATGATGATTTGTCGTTGGGGAATGCGTCAAAAGTGTGTTTTTTCATAAAAGACGGAGTTTTTTGTCAAATCGGCGGTCTTCAACCTCTGAATTTGAAATCGTGAGAATCCAATACGACAAACGAACATTTCACGATTTCGCAAAAATACGACTTCGTTTCCGATGCAATGTCAGTTTGTCATTGACAACCGATCAAAAATATGATTTTTCGTAAAAATCTGACTATTTTGTCAAAACGGCTTTTTTGACCCTCTGAATTCGAAATCGTGAGAATCGACGACGACAAACGACCAATTCACGATTATGCTGAAATATAACAGTAATTCCAATGCCGATGATGATTTGCCGTTGGGAATGCGTAAAAATTGTGTTTTTTCATAAATGACGGAGTTTTTTTGTCAAATCGGCGGTTTTGAACCTCTGAATTTTAAATCGTGAGAATCCACAACGACAAACGAACATTTCACGATTTCGCAAAAATACGACTTCGTTTCCGATGCAATGTCAGTTTGTCATTAAGAACTGATCGAAAATATGTTTTTTCGTAAAAATCTGAAAATTTTGTCAAAACGGCGGTTTTGACCCTCAGAAATCGAAATTGGGAGAATCGACGACGACAAACAACGATTTCACGATTTCGGTAAAATACGACATTGTTTCCGATGCAATGACAGTTTGTCATTGAGAACTGATCGAAAATATGTTTTTTCGTAAAAATCTGACTATTTTGTCAAAACGGCTTTTTTGACCCTCTGAATTCGAAATCGTGAGAATTGACGACGACAAACGATCAATTCACGATTATGCTAAAATATAAGAGTAATTCCAATGCCGATGATGATTTGCCGTTGGGAATGCGTAAAAATTGTGTTTTTTCATAAAAGACGGAGTTCTTTGTCAAATCGGCGGTTTTGAACCTCTGAATTTTAAATCGTGAGAATCCACAACGACAAACGACGATTTCACGATTACGGTACAATACGACCTTGTTTCCGATGCAATGACAGTTTATCATTGAGAACGGATCGAAAATGTGTTTTTTCATCAAAATCGGAAATTTTCGTCAATTCAGCGTTTTTGACACGCTGAAATTGAAATCGTGTGTTACGTCCTGGGTCAATTCGCGTCCAAACATAAAGGACAGATCGACGTTATACAAATATCAATTTAATAGACTAAATTAATAATTTCATCATTTAATTCTATATTCTTATACCTGCGTAATAACTTAGTAAAAACTCTACCGAGTAACGCAAATAGTGGTAAACTAAGCGATATCACACTGTACCATATAAATTTAATATAATAATATATTGTGACGAGGCGTTATAGACGCTCTCGCATCACGCTATAGGTAGGGCACGCGCGAGAGTCTTTGTTAGCGCGCGCACAGAGTCGATCCCCGCGGAACCCGAGAAAACTGAAAAATATAGAACATATGTCTGCCGGAGAGCCGTCTTATATTTTTCAGATACGCGAAAAGTCGTAGCTACGCCGGTTACCGCGCGAGGAGAAGACAATAGGAGAGGAGCCGCGAGGAACCAATAAAAATTGCGGAAGTACAGCAAGGGAACCGTCGCGACCCCCTTCCCCTCAGCTATCGGTCCGCGTAACGAAGTACGGGCGAGGAAGCGTCACTCTCGCTTAACGCGTGCTATTAGTTAGTCGATCCGCAGTAAAATTTTTGTGTGAGAACAAAGGCAATAGATAATCGAATAAAGATTCGAGAAGTAGTTGAGAATAGTGAGCTAATACACGAGCGATAAGGGATTCCGTGAAATTGTATCTCCGTGAGGGAGAAGTATCGAGGAAACTACGTCCGCCGAGGAGAATTAACGCCGTGTCGACGGCCGATAGAAGACCGTTGTCTTGAGGAAAGCTGAGGGAAGCTAGAAGGTCGATCGCATCGCGTCGCGGATAATTAAACAGGTAGGTGCACGTGGTGCCCACCATCTTTGGTTTTCTGTATGCCGAGAGCGATACGCGGATCGCAGAGTGCTTTCTCGCCCGTACTCGGCAAATTAGCGGTTAAATTTCGAATAATTCTCGCCGCGTCGACGACAGATCGAGAAAATAATTTACGTTGAGTCCCGCGAGTCAAAAATATTGAATTGTTGCGAACGAATCGTCGTTCGGAGAGAGCCCGTCGAAGAGGCTAAAATTTTGTGTTCGACTACGGGAAATAATTGAATAAATACCGTTTTATTGCTTTTATTTCTTGCGTAGTGTGTGAAAAATTTATTTGATTTGTTGAATTTACTTCGCGCCCGAACTGCACTCCCTATCCCGCTAGCCGTGTAAGTTAGTTGTAAGTTTGAGATAATAGAGGATCTGAGAATACCCTGGATATCGGGTGATAGATATCCTGGCGCCCAGCAACAATTCGGTGTGAATCAGAGGGAAAGGTAAGGGAATTGAAAAACAAGGGCGTCATTATATTTTGGACGGGTCGCGGATCGAAGTAGAGTCCGAGACTTCGAGAAGCACGTCACAATTTTTGGCGCCCAACGTGGGGCGGGCGAAGTAAAAAAAAAAAAAAAACTTCGGACCATTCGAGAACTTTTGGTATCTTGTGATTAGCCCACGTTTGGCGAGAATTGTCGTCACAATTTTTGGCGCCCAACGTGGGGCGGGCGAAGTAAATCGATTCGGACAATTGAGAAAATCTCGAACCGCACGAGATCGGTAGCCCACGTTTGGCGAGAATTGTCGTCACAATTTTTGGCGCCCAACGTGGGGCAGCGGAAGTAATTAAATTCGGACATTTGTAATTCGTAAAAATTCTTTCGAGAACAGTCGAACGAGAAACTGTTTCGAGAATTTTCATTGTGTGAGTACGCGACAGAGAACAATAGATTCGCTGAGCCGAGCTCGAGTCTCGAGGACGCGCGCGCGGATGTAAACATCAACAGTGCGCGAGGATCGTCGAAGAAGCTCGCTCGTAGTTCGCGAACGTTAATACATTGCGTGAAATAAATTCGAAGTAATATTTCCGTAGTGCTCAATCGCGAGTTCGTTCAACGTCCGAGACGTCGGTCGGATAGTCCGCGACATTTGGGTAAACGGTTACCGTGTCGCTCATCCGAAATCTCGCTCGAAGCGCGAGAGAGACAGACGGTATAGTGCGCGACGCTCGAGTACACGTGTACCGAGGCCCCTAGCCGCGCTCTCGCTCGTAGCGCGAGAAGCGACAGCTCGCGAACAACGGACATTCGTGAGTCGGTACGATAAACAGTGCGTGTAATAATTCGTGGTAATTTCGCGACATTTTCGTAAAATAAAATCGCGAATAAATCGGAATAAATTCGGCGATCTTTCGAAAACAGTTCCGCGATTTTCCGAAAATTACAGACGCGAAACTTTGAACAAATAGTGAGAGACATCCGTTCGAGAGATCGATCGCGTGAGACGTTCGGGTACACGGGGTACCGCATTGCCGCGATCTCCCTCGAAGTGCGAGGTGACATTTAGTGTAAATTTTGACAGTACAGTGCGGTTTTTCGGGAAAATAATTTCGTGATTTTTTCGCGATTAATAACGCGTTCGTTAAAAAAATTATTCCGCGTTTCGGCGAAAAGGTTTCGCGGCGTGTCGAGTAATAACCGCGCAAATATTCGAATAATAATTTCCGCGTCCCGTCGAGAATAACTCCGCGACGTGTCGAATTAAATAAATTCGAAAATCTCGAAAAACGATTCCGCGATTTTTCGTAAAACAGATAACGCGTCTCGGGGAAAATAATTTGGGGTATTTTCGCGATTCGACGATGTTTGGCGAAAAATAATTTTGTAAATTTGTGATAAAGGATTGATGAGAGATCCATCCGAGCGATCGATCGGATAGGGTGGGACATTCGGGTAAACGAGATACCGTGTCGCCTATCTGGAATCTCGTTCGAGGAGTGAGACAGACAGCGCGAAGTGTACGACGCTCGGGTACACGGGGTACCGCGTCGCTCAGCCGCCATCTTGCTTGCTGCGCGAGAATTGACAGCTCGTAGCCAATCGAGGCAATATCGCGTATAATTGGGGTCGGTAATGACAATAAATCCGTGACCTTCCGAGAAACTATTTCGCGATTAAAAAAAAAATAATTCGCGATAATTCGGAAAAAAATAATAATTCGCGTTCGCTGGAGATAATTCGCGTTCGCTCAGTAACAAGTCTTGAGATCGGTGAATAGTTGTAGGGTGTCCGACAGTATTTCGCGATTCGAAAAATGTCGGATAGTGCGTCAATCGATTTGCCCGCCACATCGGATAGCGGGGTCGGTAACGACGAACACGACGCAACGTACGCAGTTCCACACGATAGTCAACGTGAGATCGGTACAGTACCGAGAAATGAGACTGATTTAGCGATAGGCACAGATGACGATGTGACACTCGCAGATATTCAAGGATGGTCAGACGACGAAGCGCGGGAAGCACTTCGGTTCATTCTTATGGGATCATCAGTGGCAACGATTGTCGATTGTGGCCGACGGCGAGCACGAGGAAGTGATACGTCGCTCGAGTCGAGTCACGGAGGTTCGAGACTGGAGAGTTCGGCAGACGATACGCGTGAGACGGAGCCCGAAGAAATAGAAAATTCGGATGACAACGCTCGACGCGAGACAGCCACCTCATCGACAGAGTCAATACTTCCGGAGTGGTATCGTGCAGAGTGTAGGAGCGGAAGTGAAACCGGTAGTGACAGGAGCGATGAACGACGCCTGCGCGAGGCCTCGCGAAAAGTCCAGGGGGACGATCCAGAGGGGACGCGAGACGGTGTCGTGAATCGCCGAGATGTCGCTACACAGACGTGCTTCGCCGATATTCCACCAACGAGGGAAATTGGTACCCAGACAGACAGCGAGGTTAGTCAAAAGTCAGCTATGGGAAATCGGAAAACACGGAAGCGTAGAAGACGGAGAAAACTCTCTTCGGACGAGTCAGATCGCGCGGGCGAGAAGAAAAACCCGGCGAGGAACAGTCGAAGAGTTTCGTCGAGTGGATCGAGGAGCGGGAACACGAGTTCACAATCGGGTAGAACTAAGTACCGCGAAGATCCTCGATGTTCGAGAGGTCAGACACGATATGTCGCGAGTGATACGTGCGCATCGGACGACAGTGCGCCGTCAGTTAGAAAAGACGGGCACGAGGATAAGTCGAGAAGGCGCGTGGCCGAGCATCGTCGAGAACGTCGTGACGAACAACGTGAAGTGCACGACGCCGAGCGCTCGCAGCAGGAAGCACGTTGCATCACGCCGAGACGTCGGCAGAAGCGGAAACGACGACGCAAACGGAACAGCGGTCATATCGAGACGAAAGGACAAGTCGACAACGCAAAGCTCGAGTTAAGTGATAAGGAGTCGCACTCTGAGCCGCGTGAAACCACGTCGTGTGTGGAGAAACAGAGAGCGCGAGACGAGGCTCGACGCCACTCTCCACGCTGGAACAATCGATACGAAAAACATCGATCGCCAGCGCATAAAATCCACGCCGTGCCGTCAGAGAACTACGCAGGGGATGTACCAGAGAACGAGACAACGAGACGCGATCGGCGAGGATCGCGAAGATTGGAGAGAACAACGAGACGCGATCGGCGAGGATCGCGAAGATTGGAAACGCACCAACAGTCTGGTGGGGGGACGAGCCGTGTTGCACCCCCGTACGAACAGTCGAGACGCGTGAGGAGATCAGAGCAATTTTGTTATAATTGCGGCGAAGTGGGTCACTACGCGAGAGGCTGTGACGCGCCTCGTGTGCGATTATGCAAAGGATGCGGTCGTACGGAAGTAACCACCGAGACGTGTGGCTGCGCGTTATCTGTAGGATATTTGGAATCGGCGAGACATCGAGGACGGACGAGAACGGGAGGAAAATTAGGGAGTAGAGAAGCTCCTTTCCCCAAATCCCGTCCCGATAAATCCACGAGTGCAGTTTCGGAAGTAAGTTCGAGTAGGGAAAGCGCGACAGAATCCGCGAGTACATCGAGCTTTTCGGTAAATAAAAATTGCATTCCAGCCGATCAGATAGAGAGAAAAAGGAAAATTTGGTGGAGACCCAAGGTTGTCGGAAAGTGGGAATTAGACAGCTCGGAGTCGCCATGTGCAAATTAAAGTCAGAGAGAAAAATCGTCCAGTAGCGAGCTCGTCGAGCAGAGTAAATTAATAAATAAAATATTTTTGATTTTTGCTGTTCCGAGAATACCGTTTGATCGCGAGAAATGCGAACACGCTAACGCTACTGATGAGACGAGAAATTTTTGGTAAATGGAGATTGAGTTACGGTCGACTCAGAGCGCGACGCGATACTTGTAATTTCTCCGATGGTATCAGATGTAGTTGAACGTCGGAACGCCTGAGCGAAACTCGGCGTGTAAAATTTATTTGGTTGCGATTTTGGAATTTATATTACGCTCGGAGCGCCGGCAGATCAATCGAAAGTAATTTGTAACGTTAGGAAATGATTGTTATTTGTGCGACCGGAAATGCCGGAAAAATCATTTTCATATTAACGTCTGTGTGAAATTATCGAATGGTATTGCGAAAACGACCGTGCTGACGCGAGATACGCGAAGGTACGAGGGTTGATGTTCTTATTGTAACGCGGTAACGGGAATATCCGTCGAACGGCGCGAGTCGAGACTCGACGCCTTCTGCGTAGATTAAATTTTCAGTTATACCACGAGGGTGAAATGTAGTCACAATTTTTGACAATTACCGTGGGACCGCGACAATAATACAGTAAAATTTCGAAATGGGATATCGTAGTTATCTTCGGGGATCTTTAATTTTTCCTTGAGAAGCGACCGTGTCGACGCGAGAAGCGCGAGGTTGCGAAAAAGGTTTTTTGGTTTTGAGATCCGAGATAACAAAGTTTGAAATTTCTCGAGAGAGCGAGAAACAGCCGAAATGCCCGAGGCGCGATAGCGGCGCATATAATTAGTTATTTGGTATTTTGGTATTGGTTTGGTTTGTGAAATTTCTGGTGATGGATTGCCGGGTGCGGAGGGGAAGGACTCTGTGATAAGGCGTGATGGTGTGTATCGGCGTGTGCCTACCTGCGAAAACGCAGGAAGTCAGGGCCTAGTGGGGGGATGTGACGAGGCGTTATAGACGCTCTCGCATCACGCTATAGGTAGGGCACGCGCGAGAGTCTTTGTTAGCGCGCGCACAGAGTCGATCCCCGCGGAACCCGAGAAAACTGAAAAATATAGAACATATGTCTGCCGGAGAGCCGTCTTATATTTTTCAGATACGCGAAAAGTCGTAGCTACGCCGGTTACCGCGCGAGGAGAAGACAATAGGAGAGGAGCCGCGAGGAACCAATAAAAATTGCGGATGTACAGCAAGGGAACCGTCGCGACCCCCTTCCCCTCAGCTATCGGTCCGCGTAACGAAGTACGGGCGAGGAAGCGTCACTCTCGCTTAACGCGTGCTATTAATTAGTCGATCCGCAGTAAAATTTTTGTGTGAGAACAAAGGCAATAGATAATCGAATAAAGATTCGAGAAGTAGTTGAGAATAGTGAGCTAATACACGAGCGATAAGGGATTCCGTGAAATTGTATCTCCGTGAGGGCGAAGTATCGAGAAAACTACGTCCGCCGAGGAGAATTAACGCCGTGTCGACGGCCGATAGAAGACCGTTGTCTTGAGGAAAGCTGAGGGAAGCTAGAAGGTCGATCGCATCGCGTCGCGGATAATTAAACAGGTAGGTGCACGTGGTGCCCACCATCTTTGTGGTTTTATTGCTTTTATTTCTTGCGTAGTGTGTGAAAAATTTATTTGATTTGTTGAATTTACTTCGCGCCCGAACTGCACTCCCTATCCCGCTAGCCGTGTAAGTTAGTTGTAAGTTTGAGATAATAGAGGATCTGAGAATACCCTGGATATCGGGTGATAGATATGCTGGCGCCCAGCAACAATTCGGTGTGAATCAGAGGGAAAGGTAAGGGAATTGAAAAACAAGGGCGTCATTATATTTTGGACGGGTCGCGGATCGAAGTAGAGTCCGAGACTTCGAGAAGCACGTCACAATATATTCATACAATGAATATAAACATATACAGTACAATACATTCGCAAGAGACCGCAATAGAGCAAATAGAGTCTCAAGTCCAACATTAAAAATTGAATAACAACAAAAGTATTATATATAAACAAAAACTGATTAGTCCATTCGATGCAGCATTTAATTTAGGAGTTATAAAAATCCTCTGCTAAAAATGCTCTAGGACTCATAGTTTCCGAGATAATCACGGTTTTATAAAAAAATGTACCAGCTGCTCGTTTCGACCTGCGAAACGTGCAGTTCATCGCGAAATGCTAAATTATTTCCACTCATAAGTACACATTACACATTTGAGGACTGTATATGTTTAACATATGTTTAACCAATAATATAAACAAATAAATATACAATAACAATATTATTATTCAACAAATGCGTTCAAGTATATTGTCATACATGACAATATCAACAGCAATATTTATAATGCTAATACAGGATAGTATATATATATAATTATTCATATAATACAGCTAGTTATTATTTAGCCGTAAGAATAAGTATCGGGTTGCAAACCGAGTGTGGGACCGGACGGGGCCCAGACGCATCGTCAGCATTTTGATAACAACGCTTCGTTCTGAGAACGCTTACCTTATAACGCACACGTGCAATTCCGCTGATGCTGCGGTCCCGACGTGAGATGCTGCGGCAGCGTAAGGCCCCACTCTCGGCTGCCCCCACGTATGGGACTCTCCGGAGTCTTGCTGGTAAATCCAGCGCGAGACGAAATCAGTTCTTCATCGACTCTCGCCACTGGCAAATCAAAACCTCTCGGAGGCATACGCATCGCGGTGCTCCGAAAATACATATTCTGTAACATTGTTAAACCAATTACCGTTTATTCAACTCAGTCTTAGTGACTTCGTGAAACGTTAATTGTTAACAAATATTCCGATTAAAAACGCGTTCGGTACCCTGGCTGTGACCAGGCGGTAATTCGGCCGATATAAAATATCGTTCGCGGGTAACATCGTAAATTATTAATTTTCTTCTTTAATACATCCGATTTTTATAATTAAAACAGTGTAATGTTAATTAAATTCATAATTAATAAATAGTGGCATTATCACAGAACTACGAGTGTATATCTCATTGGGTTACCAAACCTAAAATTTAATACTGGTAAACTACGATAAGTGAAACTTCTCAGCGATTAATTAAAAAGTGCTCAATAGTGTTGACCCACTCATGATTTACCATATCACACGTTGTACCTAGACCATTATTCGTTCGAAGCTGTTAGACTCACGAGTCGCTGCCTGCTCACGAATAAATCCCCAACCATTACTCGTTCGAAGCTATTAGATTCACTAGTTGCCCCCGGCTCACGAGTAAATCCGAAAAATCCTTAAACGTTATTCGTTCGAAGCCGTCAGACTCACGAGTCGCTGCCTGCTCACGAATAAATCCTATCACACATTGCATGTTCTAAAACATTATTGAGTGCATAATTTCTCACTGTCATGTATTTCACGTGTTTTATTTTCAATGGGTCGTAGACGCTGTGGTAGGAAGTTCACTATTCGTAAAGCCATTGCTGTGGCTGCCGGTAATCCCAAGCGTGTCAATCCTCTAAACAAATCACAACATTGCGTTTGGAAAATTACTAACGTGCATTCTTTATGTGAACATTGGTGGAACTGTACCAAAATTGAAATTCCCGAACGTCAGTTACCGCGGATTATTTCGCACGTTCGATTAATTCGTCATCAAGTTTGTTTGGCAATCGGGGATCCACCCAGCACTATTCGTGTGTTAGTACCAGTCGAACTTAAGGACGCAGCGACTATTGCACTAACACCTGAAGACGGCAGCTCATCGGAAGCTTCAACAGTTCGAGTATCGCCTGAGATCGTGACCACCGACGACCAATAAACCCGCTACGCTCATCAGCTCCTTTTCACCACCTGCCAGACCATCTAAAAAGGTAAGATTTTTATATTATAGCATTACTATAAACCTCGTAATTCAACACATATCCAGTTCTGCTCTGGTCCCTGACCGGCGCATTCCGGTCTAAACAGAGAGCAACTATTATTCCGTTTTATGTCGCTATTCCATCGGGGAGACGTTACCTCGTTAATTATCGGTACTCATTAATATTTATATCGATAAAATAATTAGCGACGTAACAGGAATAAATTTTCTGGTGACAGCGGTGGGATACGCTGGATATTGTGCATCATTTTTCACTTTAAATATAATATAAATCTTCAAATTAATTAAATTCAAAATGCCTCTTTCCGACGAGGAATTGCGCGAAATGCACGTTCAACTAACTGCAGAAAAACAAAGGTTACGCGAAATGGAGATAGATTTAGCATCACGTGAGCTCGAAGTACAAAATCAACAAATACTTCTAGCCGAACAACAGTCGCGAACTATCAATCCTCCAACTGACTCAAGGTTCGATGCCACATTAACTAACCTAGTGCTCGAACTCGACAGTATCAGATCGGAAATTTCAGACCTTAATACTCGCGTCGTTAATGCTCAACCAACACCGAATCGACCACTTAATAATAATAATATCTCTCAAGGGAATCAGTCAACTGCGGGTAACTTCGACCCGAGCCTTCCTAGGCTATCTTTTAAGGATATTCTCGAGGGAATCCCTATGTTTAACGGTGATAACGGTTCAGTTCTAAAATTCGTTCGGGCATGTAAACGCGCGAAAGACATGTTTCCTCCGAGTCTTGAGATAACTTTAACGCGTCTTCTCCGCAATAAGCTAAAAGGTCGGGCCTACACCGCGATCGAAGACGACTCATTCGAAAATATCAAGGCATTCACCGACCGTCTTAAAGACGTATTCGGAGCCTGTAAAACTGTAAATCAATATCGCGGGGAACTCGGTAACATAACAAAGAGTAAAAACGAACACATCATAGATTATATTAGTCGCGTAAAGGATCTCCATTCCGCAATAAAGGAAGAGGAGACAAGCGAAACAGGAGCAATGTCGCGTACGCGTTCGACAAACCTCGATGCCGAAACTCTCGAATGTTTCGTAGCAGGTCTACCTCCAGATTTTCGTCTTAGACTAAAACTAGAGGGTTGCCCAAGCCTCGCGGTAGCGTACTCAAACGCGGTAAAAATCGAAAAAGAAATCGAAAAAGATCGCGTTAACTTCAAGGAATCCCGTTCCGATAATAAAAATGTGTCGCAGACCCACGTTAAAACAATTAATTCTCGTGACCCCGTAAGTTGCGATCATTGCAATAAAATGGGACACAAGTCAGAGGACTGTTGGACAAAATTTCCCGAAAAACGTCCGCAACGTAAAAAGGGAAAAAATCGATTCGAAAAACAAGGCGAAAATTCGCAAAATAAATCACAAAATAACAACAGCGGCAATCGTCCCTTCTGCGATTACTGTAGTAAACCTGGGCATACAAGAGCCCGATGTTTTATTAAACAAAACGACGAAAAACGAAAAGCGGGAAACGACAAAGCTCGCTCGGAGAAAGCAGGCGCGAACCGAGCGGACGAAACAACAGAGCGCCCGGTACGTGCTGTAATTGTGGCGACAGAATCGTCCGAACAGTCAACATCCGCTTAATGGCACATTCGTTTACTCCCATAGTACAGATCGTGTCCCCACAGTTGAACAAAAGGGCAGATTTTCTTGTAGACACCGGGTCAGATCCAAATCTAGTTAAAATCGAAGCATTAAATCCGGACGTCATTATAAACGAAAATGACATTTTAAAATTACGCGGTATATCGGATGTACCCGTCTATACTATTGGATCAACTGTAATAGAAATTGAGGGGACGCCATCAGAATTTCACGTGGTTAATAATAACTTCCCCATTGAAGAAGACGCGATACTTGGTTCAGAGTTTCACGCGCAAAATCGGGTAGTTATTGATTGGGATCTGGAAAACGTTCATTGGAGAGATAAATCTCTCCCGTTCAAAAATCGCGAAACAGTAATAATCCCAAAAAGGTCAAAAGTCGTGTATTATGTACGCGTTCGAAATCCCGAGGTACGGGAGGGATATATCCCTCGTTTGGATGCAGGAGACGGAATCTACTTAGGAGAAACCGTAGTATCCAATAAAAATGGTGTGGCGTGTCTGATGGCATTCAATTCCAACGACGAGGACGTAGAGCTCACTGTTCCGGCAGTAACCTTAGAGGCCTTCGAGCTCTACGATCCAAATCTAAGGTACGATTCGAGAGATGGCGAGCATCCTGGTAAAATACTTAGCGTACAGGACCCGGGTTGCCTTGCCGTCGATCAATCAATCGGCGATCAGCACGCACAGCCTCATAATGTCTTGCGAATCGAAAAAGAATCCGCGAAACAAGTTAAAGATTTATTACGACTCGACGATCTAAATGACGAAGAGCGAATAAATATCGAACAATTGATCGAGAAAAATGTTGATCTCTTTCATGTACCGGGAACATTTTTGGAACATACGAACGCGATAGAACATAAAATTTCCACAACGGACGATCAACCCGTCTTCACGCGCCAATACCGATTTCCTCCCGCTCATAAGGACGAAATCGCGAAACAAGTTAACGAACTTATCGAGGGCAAAATTATTAAACCGTCCGACTCCCCTTATTGCTCGCCACTTTGGATCGTGCCTAAAAAGGCCGATTCACAGGGGAAGCAAAGATGGAGATTAGTCATTGACTATCGGAATTTAAACGAAAAAACTATCGGGGATGCTTACCCGTTGCCGAACATAACCGAGATTCTAGATCAACTCGGCAGCGCGAAGTATTTTTCGGTATTTGACCTTGCAAGCGGTTTCCATCAGATCCGCATGCATGATTCGGACGCTCACAAAACAGCGTTCTCAACGCCGTTCGGACATTATCAATTCGAACGTATGCCTTTCGGGCTCAAAAATGCCCCGGCAACATTTCAGCGCCTGATGGACCGCGTACTGTGCGGCCTACAGGGTAATGAGCTTTTCGTATACCTCGACGATATTGTAATATACGCAAGCTCATTACAGGAACACGAAATCAAATTCAATAAATTAGCAGAGCGATTGCGGAAGGCCAACCTCAAGCTGCAGCCCGACAAGTGCGAATTCTTGCGCAAGGAGGTTGCCTATTTGGGTCACGTGATAAGCGAGGACGGTGTCAAACTAGATCCGAAAAAGGTCGAAGCACTAAAAAACTATCCGCGACCAACCAGCGCGAAAAAAATTAAACAATTTCTCGGGTTAGCGGGTTATTACCGCAGATTTGTAGAAAACTTTTCCGCAATCGCTAGGCCTCTCACGCAACTTTTAAAAAAGGATGCGATATTTAAATGGACACAAAAACAGCAAGATGCTTTCGTAGCACTAAGAGAAGCTTTGTGTAAAGAACCGGTGTTGCAATACCCGGATTTTACCAAGCCATTTGTAATAACAACCGATGCGTCTAATGTCGCGATCGGTGGTATTCTTAGTCAAGGCAAAATTGGAAGCGACAAACCGATATCGTATGCGTCACGAACTTTGTCAAAAGCCGAAATGAACTACTCTACCATCGAAAAGGAGCTATTAGCAATAGTTTATTGTGTAGGGCATTTTAGACCTTACATATACGGCCGGGAATTTACTCTCGTGACCGACCACAAGCCGTTGGTATGGCTCGATTCAGTAAAGGATCCAGCGAATAGACTAGTTCATTGGCGCTTAAAACTTGCTAATTACGAGTATAAAATTGTATATAAGCCTGGTAGAGCAAATAGTAACGCCGACGCATTATCGCGCAACCCCCCAGATGAAGCGATCGAAAAACCAAATACGCAAAAATCGGTATTAGTCGTAAGACCAATTCGATTCAGAACGAAGGGAATTGACTCAGATTCAGATTCGTTCATAGTTCCGCGTAAAAAGCGAAAAGAGAATACGCCGGAGTCCGATACGGATTCCGACGAAATATTTACTTTCCAACCAACAAAAAGAACGTTGGACCAACGTTCAGACTCGGATTCTGATATAATTTTCCAGGCTAAGCCAAAAAGAAAACCGAAGGTAACCGATAAGCCGGTCGAACCAAAATCTAAAAAATCAGTCAACGTCCCAAAACGAGACGTACCATTGGTTCCGCCAACCACCTCGGATACCTGTGATTCAAAAAAACCAATCGACGACTCGAGCGACATCTCAGACATCAATCAAGATCCTAAAAATTCATCAAATAACGAATCAAGCGATCCTTCTGATCTACCTGGAGTTTCTCAACCTCCCGATAGCAGGGCAAGTCCCGTTGAGACTTCACATATTCAATTAAAGAGAACTCGAGATTCGGAAACGGACTCTAGTATAATAGTTGAAACAAAACGGAAACCAAGAGAACCCGACAAACCAGAACAGCTAGTCGACGACTCCACTAGTAATAATTCGGACACTCAGAACAATCACTTCGAAAACACAGTTTCTCCTGAAGGCGAACAGAAGGGCGATTCAGATAATCGCGTAACACCCGGAGAGTCAAGCGACGCTGCTGGTCTGTCGGACCCTCACGGGACTTCCGATTTACCAATAAACAGTAATTCCGATGATGGTAACAACAGTAGAGTTTCTCCGTTAGAAATCGAAACACGCGATAACGATTCAGAGACAAGCAATGAACCAAACTCTGAGAGTGATTCCGATTCTGGTAGCGAACTTTTCGACAGAGCCGATGTTCCATTTGAACAACACAACAGAGCGCCTCACGCAAATGGACTAATTGTAAACGAATCTCGAGATCGTCTAATAATGCGAAAAGATAATTTAGTATTCTTTATTACTACAAAAGGACAACCTATAGATAACGGAGCCACAGAGCTGGTTACCAATAATCGATTACCAGATTTCGAAAATGTCAATCTAACTCGAGCAAAAGTCGAAACAGAAAAATCAAAACACCTAATTGCACTTCCGATTAAAGCGGATTTACGAGCAAACACAGCGCTAGACGATATCATAGAATCATTCCATTCACTGCGAGACGTTGTAATTGAGCTAGGGTTAGAATCTATTAGTATCGCGAAAACGAATATGATCGATAATTTATCCTGGCAAGAAATACGAGCTCGACTAATACAAGTATTAGATAATCAACCTCTGACATTGACAATTTGTAATCAATTGGTGCGTATTCCCCCTGAAAGCGAACGACGAGATATCATTCGGGAATACCACGATTCATTGATCGGCGGACACAAAGGTGTCACTAAAACGTATAAACGTATTCGCGAAAAATATTACTGGGAAAATATGAAAAGTCAAGTCCAAGAGTATATTCAACATTGTCGAGGTTGTCAACTTAACGGGATTAATGGCGCTAATCGGCTACGATTGTGGAGGATCATCGCTCAACATAACAACGATTTCGCTCAAGGGCGTTGCAGAATGCAACATACCCTCGTTGGAGCCTACACCATCATCGAGATAAATACAACTGCTACAACTCACTGACTTCGATAGTGTCGAAGTTGTTCAGTGCAGAGTAGAAATTGATAGGACAATTCATCACTGCGGGATGCATTCCCACAATTCGATTGTTCATAATGGAAAACAAGTATATCTTCACGATCTAGACGAACGATCATGCCTTCGCATACACAACACGGGAGTTCTGTCAGTAAGCAGCGCAGGGCAAATCGTCGGCTTACAACGAAACAGCACGTCAACGAGAGGCATCACTATGGCAGGATCTATTTCGGTCGATGGTAAATGCTCAGGCACACAATACAGCGATCCTTTTGGAACTTGGGACAATATGGTCGTTCAAGCATCGGTGACCATCACACTGTTCAACTATGAAGCGACGGTCAATTTGGCGGCCGAAAAAATAATCCTCCGATCCGGAACCCAATGTACATTAACGGACGGACATTGCATCGATGTAAACGGGAATAGTGCCTTCTGGAGAACGGAACCGACAGATTCATGCGAGTTCCGGCGTTATGATGTTCTCTACGAGGGCAAGGCGACAAAATTAACTTCAACAAAGGAGGAAGCAAACTCTCCAGACGTGTATACATTGACGACGCAAGACACGACTTTCGCGCTTGCGCGACGTTCGGAACTATTGTTGTGTGGATTTACGTTAATTAGAACGGAACACCCAAAGCTCTTCATCCTTGAAACGGAAAGAGGGGAGTCTTTTGCAACGCGGAAACAGATCTCTGTCTCAAATCTCGATATATTTTCCTATATCAACTCAAAGTTTGTCTACGTCGAGAAACATGTTAAAATTCAAATGAAGAACTTATATAAGGACGTGCTGACACAGCGTTGTAATCTTGAAAGGCAGGTTCTTCAAAATGCTCTATCAATCTCCGGGATCCTACCGGAAAAATTCGCATACGCCATCATGAAAGGACCAGGGTACATGGCGGTAGTAGCAGGCGAAGTCGCACATATAATCAAATGTATCCCTGTGGAATGCAGCCTTCGACGCACTGACGAGTGTCATCACGAGCTGCCCGTCACCTATCGCAACGAGTCTTACTTCCTTTCAACAACTTCACGAATGCTGCTGAAATCCGCAACACAAATAGAATGCGACCCGACACTGCCAGCATTGTACTTAATTGATAACGTCTGGTATAGATTTTCGCCACACCCTATAGTGGTTCCATCACCACAATCACTCCAACCGTCATCAAAACCGACTTGGCATTATGCGTCTATCGGGAATCTGGCTAATAGCGGAATTTATTCGGAAGCCGACATCAAAAAACTCCGTGATCGAATAATGTTCCCGGCCGAGAAACCCGCACTACTGAACAACCTCGCTAGAGGATCGGTAGGGTACAGTATTCCTGCCGGAAGTGTATCTATTCGAGGACTTCTCGACAAAAACACCCTGGACCAACTCGCCGAGAACGCCGTGAAAAAATTTTGGCAAGGCTTTGAAAAATTTGGCATAGCCAGCGCTGGAGTTTTTGGAATCTATGTGATTATTAAAATTATTAAAACCATTATCGATACATGCATCCATGGATACGCAATACACGCACTGTATGGTTGGAGTATCCACCTACTCGGAGCAATATGGAGCTCGGTGACAGGACTACTTCTCACATTGGGACAAAACCGAACCCGGGTGACACCCAACACCCAAGACGAATCGACAGCTCAGGTAACTTCGCCAAATGACGAACGAAGTTATCCCAACTTGACGGCGAGGGAGACCGCAAGATTTTCGACAGCGACGGAAAGGGTAAATTCATCTACTTACCCCAACTTGACGGCGAGGGAGACCGCAAGATTTTCGACAGCGACGGAAAGGGTAAACTCATCTACTTACCCCAACTTGACGGCGAGGGAAACCACAAGATTTCCAACCACAATGCCGAGAATCGACCCACTCCTCATCAAGCGTCTTCACGCTGGTCCTACGCAGAGCCATGGCACTGCTTCAGACTAAAGGGGGGAAGTGTTACGTCCTGGGTCAATTCGCGTCCAAACATAAAGGACAGATCGACGTTATACAAATATCAATTTAATAGACTAAATTAATAATTTCATCATTTAATTCTATATTCTTATACCTGCGTAATAACTTAGTAAAAACTCTACCGAGTAACGCAAATAGTGGTAAACTAAGCGATATCACACTGTACCATATAAATTTAATATAATAATATATATTCATACAATGAATATAAACATATACAGTACAATACATTCGCAAGAGACCGCAATAGAGCAAATAGAGTCTCAAGTCCAACATTAAAAATTGAATAACAACAAAAGTATTATATATAAACAAAAACTGATTAGTCCATTCGATGCAGCATTTAATTTAGGAGTTATAAAAATCCTCTGCTAAAAATGCTCTAGGACTCATAGTTTCCGAGATAATCACGGTTTTATAGAAAAATGTACCAGCTGCTCGTTTCGACCTGCGAAACGTGCAGTTCATCGCGAAATGCTAAATTATTTCCACTCATAAGTACACATTACACATTTGAGGACTGTATATGTTTAACATATGTTTAACCAACAATATAAACAAATAAATATACAATAACAATATTATTATTCAACAAATGCGTTCAAGTATATTGTCATACATGACAATATCAACAGCAATATTTATAATGCTAATACAGGATAGTATATATATATAATTATTCATATAATACAGCTAATTATTATTTAGCCGTAAGAATAAGTATCGGGTTGCAAACCGAGTGTGGGACCGGACGGGGCCCAGACGCATCGTCAGCATTTTGATAACAACGCTTCGTTCTGAGAACGCTTACCTTATAACGCACACGTGCAATTCCGCTGATGCTGCGGTCCCGACGTGAGATGCTGCGGCAGCGTAAGGCCCCACTCTCGGCTGCCCCCACGTATGGGACTCTCCGGAGTCTTGCTGGTAAATCCAGCGCGAGACGAAATCAGTTCTTCATCGACTCTCGCCACTGGCAAATCAAAACCTCTCGGAGGCATACGCATCGCGGTGCTCCGAAAATACATATTCTGTAACATTGTTAAACCAATTACCGTTTATTCAACTCAGTCTTAGTGACTTCGTGAAAAGTTAATTGTTAACAAATATTCCGATTAAAAACGCGTTCGGTACCCTGGCTGTGACCAGGCGGTAATTCGGCCGATATAAAATATCGTTCGCGGGTAACATCGTAAATTATTAATTTTCTTCTTTAATACATCCGATTTTTATAATTAAAACAGTGTAATGTTAATTAAATTCATAATTAATAAATAGTGGCATTATCACCGAACTACGAGTGTATATCTCATTGGGTTACCAAACCTAAAATTTAATACTGGTAAACTACGATAAGTGAAACTTCTCAGCGATTAATTAAAAAGTGCTCAATAGTGTTGACCCACTCATGATTTAACATATCACACGTTGTACCTAGACCATTATTCGTTCGAAGCTGTTAGACTCACGAGTCGCTGCCTGCTCACGAATAAATCCCCAACCATTACTCGTTCGAAGCTATTAGATTCACTAGTTGCCCCCGGCTCACGAGTAAATCCGAAAAATCCTTAAACGTTATTCGTTCGAAGCCGTCAGACTCACGAGTCGCTGCCTGCTCACGAATAAATCCTATCACACATTGCATGTTCTAAAACATTATTGAGTGCATAATTTCTCACTGTCATGTATTTCACGTGTTTTATTTTCAATGGGTCGTAGACGCTGTGGTAGGAAGTTCACTATTCGTAAAGCCATTGCTGTGGCTGCCGGTAATCCCAAGCGTGTCAATCCTCTAAACAAATCACAACATTGCGTTTGGAAAATTACTAACGTGCATTCTTTATGTGAACATTGGTGGAACTGTACAAAAATTGAAATTCCCGAACGTCAGTTACCGCGGATTATTTCGCACGTTCGATTAATTCGTCATCAAGTTTGTTTGGCAATCGGGGATCCACCCAGCACTATTCGTGTGTTAGTACCAGTCGAACTTAAGGACGCAGCGACTATTGCACTAACGCCTGAAGACGGCAGCTCATCGGAAGCATCAACAGTTCGAGTATCGCCTGAGATCGTGACCACCGACGACCAATAAACCCGCTACGCTCATCAGCTCCTTTTCACCACCTGCCAGACCATCTAAAAAGGTAAGATTTTTATATTATAGCATTACTATAAACCTCGTAATTCAACACATATCCAGTTCTGCTCTGGTCCCTGACCGGCGCATTCCGGTCTAAACAGAGAGCAACTATTATTCCGTTTTATGTCGCTATTCCATCGAGGAGACGTTACCTCGTTAATTATCGGTACTCATTAATATTTATATCGATAAAATAATTAGCGACGTAACACGTGAAAATCGACGACGACAAACGAATATTTCACGATTTTGCTGAAATACAACTATTAGTCCGATGCCGATGATGATTTGTCGTTGGGAATGCGTCAAAAGTGTGTTTTTTCATAAAAGACAGAGTTTTTTGTCAAATCGGCGGTCTTCAACCTCCGAATTTGAAATCGTACGAATCCACTACGAGAAACGAACATTTCATGATTTCGCAAAAATACGACTTCGTTTCCGATGCAATGTCAGTTTGTCATTGAGAACTGATCGAAAATATGTTTTTTCGTAAAAATCTGACTATTTTGTCAAAACGGCTTTTTTGACCCTCTGAATTCGAAATCGTGAGAATTGACGACGACAAACGATCAATTCACGATTATGCTGAAATATAACAGTAATTCCAATGCCGATGATGATTTGCCGTTGGGAATGCGTAAAAATTGTGTTTTTTCATAAAAGACGGAGTTCTTTGTCAAATCGGCGGTTTTGAACCTCTGAATTTTAAATCGTGAGAATCCACAACGACGAACGACGATTTCACGATTACGGTACAATACGACCTTGTTTCCGATGCAATGACAGTTTATCATTGAGAACGGATCGAAAATGTGTTTTTTCATCAAAATCGGAAATTTTCGTCAATTCAGCGTTTTTGACACGCTGAAATTGAAAACGTGAAAATCGACGACGACAAACGAATATTTCACGATTTTACTGAAATACAACTAGTAGTCCGATGCCGATGATGATTTGTCGTTGGGGAATGCGTCAAAAGTGTGTTTTTTCATAAAAGACGGGGTTTTTTGTCAAATCGGCGGTCTTCAACCTCTGAATTTGAAATCGTGAGAATCCAATACGACAAACGAACATTTCACGATTTCGCAAAAATACGACTTCGTTTCCGATGCAATGTCAGTTTGTCATTGACAACCGATCAAAAATATGATTTTTCGTAAAAATCTGACTATTTTGTCAAAACGGCTTTTTTGACCCTCTGAATTCGAAATCGTGAGAATCGACGACGACAAACGACCAATTCACGATTATGCTGAAATATAACAGTAATTCCAATGCCAATGATGATTTGTCGTTGGGAATGCGTCAAAAGTGTGTTTTTTCATAAAAGACGGAGTTTTTTTGTCAAATCGGCGGTCTTCAACCTCTGAATTTGAAATCGTGAGAATCCAATACGACAAACGAACATTTCACGATTTCGCAAAAATACGACTTTGTTTCCGATGCAATGTCAGTTTGTCATTGAGAACTGATCGAAAATATGTTTTTTCGTAAAAATCTGACATTTTTGTAAAAACGGCTTTTTTGACCCTCTGAAATCGAAATCGTGAGAATCGACGACGACAAACGACCAATTCACGATTACGCTGAAATATAACAGTAATTCCAATGCCGATGATGATTTGCCGTTGGGAATGCGTAAAAATTGTGTTTTTTCATAAAAGACGGAGTTTTTTTGTCAAATCGGCGGTTTTGAACCTCTGAATTTTAAATCGTGAGAATCCACAACGACAAACGACGATTTCACGATTACGGTACAATACGACCTTGTTTCCGATGCAATGACAGTTTGTCATTGAGAACGGATCGAAAATGTGTTTTTTCGTCAAAATCGGAAATTTTCATCAATTCAGCGTTTTTGACACGCTGAAATTGAAATCGTGAAAATCGACGACTACAAACGAATATTTCACGATTTTTCTGAAATACAACTATTAGTCCGATGCCGATGATGATTTGTCGTTGGGAATGCGTTAAAAGTGTGTTTTTTCATAAAAGACGGATTTTTTTGTCAAATCGGCGGTCTTCGACCTCTGAATATGAAATCGTGAGAATCCATTACGTCAAACGAAAATTTAACGATTTCACAAAAATACGACTTCGTTTCCGATGCAATGTCAGTTTGTCATTAAGAACTGATCGAAAATAGGTTTTTTCGTAAAAATCTGAAAATTTTGTCAAAACGGCAGTTTTGACCCTCAGAAATCGAAATTGGGAGAATCGACGACGACAAACAACGATTTCACGATTTCGCTAAAATAACGACTTCGTTTCCGATGCAATGTCAGTTTGTCATTGACAACCGATCAAAAATATGGTTTTTCATAAAATTCGGACATTTTTGTCAAATCGACGTTTTAAACCGTCTGAAAAGAGAATCGTGAGAACCACCGACAAAAAACGACCATTTCTCGATTTCGCTAAAATACAACTGTAAGTCCGATGCCGATGATGATTTGACGTTGGGAATGTATCAAAAATGTGTTATTCATAAAAATCGGAAATTTTCGTCAATTCAGCGTTTTTGACACGCTGAAATTGAAAACGTGAAAAACGACGACGACAAACGAATATTTCACGATTTTACTGAAATACAACTATTAGTCCGATGCCGATGATGATTTGTCGTTGGGAATGCGTCAAAAGTGTGTTTTTTCATAAAAGACAGAGTTTTTTGTCAAATCGGCGGTCTTCAACCTCCGAATTTGAAATCGTACGAATCCACTACGAGAAACGAACATTTCATGATTTCGCAAAAATACGACTTCGTTTCCGATGCAATGTCAGTTTGTCATTGAGAACTGATCGAAAATATGTTTTTTCGTAAAAATCTGACTATTTTGTCAAAACGGCTTTTTTGACCCTCTGAATTCGAAATCGTGAGAATCGACGACGACAAACGACCAATTCACGATTATGCTGAAATATAACAGTAATTCCAATGCCGATGATGATTTGCCGTTGGGAATGCGTAAAAATTGCGTTTTTTCATAAATGACGGAGTTTTTTTGTCAAATCGGCGGTTTTGAACCTCTGAATTTTAAATCGTGAGAATCCACAACGACAAACGACGATTTCACGATTACGGTAAAATACGACTTCGATTCCGATGCAATGTCTGTTTGTCATTAAGAACTGATCGAAAATATGTTTTTTCGTAAAAATCTGACTATTTTGTCAAAACGGCTTTTTTGACCCTCTGAATTCGAAATCGTGAGAATCGACGACGACAAACGAACATTTCACGATTTCGCAAAAATACGACTTCGTTTCCGATGCAATGTCAGTTTGTCATTGACAACCGATCAAAAATATGATTTTTCGTAAAAATCTGACTATTTTGTCAAAACGGCTTTTTTGACCCTCTGAATTCGAAATCGTGAGAATCGACGACGACAAACGACCAATTCACGATTATGCTGAAATATAACAGTAATTCCAATGCCAATGATGATTTGTCGTTGGGAATGCGTCAAAAGTGTGTTTTTTCATAAAAGACGGAGTTTTTTTGTCAAATCGGCGGTCTTCAACCTCTGAATTTGAAATCGTGAGAATCCAATACGACAAACGAACATTTCACGATTTCGCAAAAATACGACTTTGTTTCCGATGCAATGTCAGTTTGTCATTGAGAACTGATCGAAAATATGTTTTTTCGTAAAAATCTGACATTTTTGTAAAAACGGCTTTTTTGACCCTCTGAAATCGAAATCGTGAGAATCGACGACGACAAACGACCAATTCACGATTACGCTGAAATATAACAGTAATTCCAATGCCGATGATGATTTGCCGTTGGGAATGCGTAAAAATTGTGTTTTTTCATAAAAGACGGAGTTTTTTTGTCAAATCGGCGGTTTTGAACCTCTGAATTTTAAATCGTGAGAATCCACAACGACAAACGACGATTTCACGATTACGGTACAATACGACCTTGTTTCCGATGCAATGACAGTTTGTCATTGAGAACGGATCGAAAATGTGTTTTTTCGTCAAAATCGGAAATTTTCATCAATTCAGCGTTTTTGACACGCTGAAATTGAAATCGTGAAAATCGACGACTACAAACGAATATTTCACGATTTTTCTGAAATACAACTATTAGTCCGATGCCGATGATGATTTGTCGTTGGGAATGCGTTAAAAGTGTGTTTTTTCATAAAAGACGGATTTTTTTGTCAAATCGGCGGTCTTCGACCTCTGAATATGAAATCGTGAGAATCCATTACGTCAAACGAAAATTTAACGATTTCACAAAAATACGACTTCGTTTCCGATGCAATGTCAGTTTGTCATTAAGAACTGATCGAAAATAGGTTTTTTCGTAAAAATCTGAAAATTTTGTCAAAACGGCAGTTTTGACCCTCAGAAATCGAAATTGGGAGAATCGACGACGACAAACAACGATTTCACGATTTCGCTAAAATAACGACTTCGTTTCCGATGCAATGTCAGTTTGTCATTGACAACCGATCAAAAATATGGTTTTTCATAAAATTCGGACATTTTTGTCAAATCGACGTTTTAAACCGTCTGAAAAGAGAATCGTGAGAACCACCGACAAAAAACGACCATTTCTCGATTTCGCTAAAATACAACTGTAAGTCCGATGCCGATGATGATTTGACGTTGGGAATGTATCAAAAATGTGTTATTCATAAAAATCGGAAATTTTCGTCAATTCAGCGTTTTTGACACGCTGAAATTGAAAACGTGAAAAACGACGACGACAAACGAATATTTCACGATTTTACTGAAATACAACTAGTAGTCCGATGCCGATGATGATTTGTCGTTGGGGAATGCGTCAAAAGTGTGTTTTTTCATAAAAAAACGGACTTTTTTTGTGAAATCGGCGGTCTTCAACCTCTGAATATGGAATCGTGAGAATCTACTACGACAAACGAACATTTCACGATTTCGCAAAAATACGACTTCGATTCCTATGCAATGTCAGTTTGTCATTAAGAACTGATCGAAAATATGTTTTTTCGCAAAAATCTGACAATTTCGTCAAATCAGCGTTTTTGACACTCTGAAATTGAAAACGTGAAAATCGACGACGACGAACGAATATTTCACGATTTTACTGAAATACAACTAGTAGTCCGATGCCGATGATGATTTGTCGTTGGGAATGCGTCAAAAGTGTGTTTTTTCATAAAAGACACAGTTGTTTGTCTAATCGGCGGTCTTCAACCTCCGAATTTGAAATCGTACGAATTCACTACGAGAAACGAACATTTCATGATTTCGCAAGAATACGACTTCGTTTCCGATGCAATGTCAGTTTGTCATTGAGAACTGATCGAAAATATGTTTTTTCGTAAAAATCTGACTATTTTGTCAAAACGGCTTTTTTGACCCTCTGAATTCGAAATCGTGAGAATCGACGACGACAAACGACCAATTCACGATTATGCTGAAATATAACAGTAATTCCAATGCCGATGATGATTTGCCGTTGGGAATGCGTAAAAATTGTGTTTTTTCATAAAAGACGGAGTTTTTTTGTCAAATCGGCGGTTTTGAACCTCTGAATTTTAAATCGTGAGAATCCACAACGACAAACGACGATTTCACGATTACGGTACAATACGACCTTGTTTCCGATGCAATGACAGTTTGTCATTGAGAACGGATCGAAAATGTGTTTTTTCGTCAAAATCGGAAATTTTCATCAATTCAGCGTTTTTGACACGCTGAAATTGAAATCGTGAAAATCGACGACTACAAACGAATATTTCACGATTTTGCTGAAATACAACTATTAGTCCGATGCCGATGATGATTTGTCGTTGGGAATGCGTCAAAAGTGTGTTTTTTCATAAAAGACGGAGTTTATTTGTCAAATCGGCGGTCTTCAACCTCTGAATTTGAAATCGTGAGAATCCAATACGACAAACGAACATTTCACGATTTCGCAAAAATACGACTTTGTTTCCGATGCAATGTCAGTTTGTCATTGAGAACTGATCGAAAATATGTTTTTTCGTAAAAATCTGACATTTTTGTAGAAACGGCTTTTTTGACCCTCTGAAATCGAAATCGTGAGAATCGACGACGACAAACGACCAATTCACGATTACGCTGAAATATAACAGTAATTCCAATGCCGATGATGATTTGCCGTTGGGAATGCGTAAAAATTGTGTTTTTTCATAAAAGACGGAGTTTTTTTGTCAAATCGGCGGTTTTGAACCTCTAAATTTAAATCGTGAGAATCCTCAACGACAAACGACGATTTCACGATTACGGTACAATACGACCTTGTTTCCGATGCAATGACAGTTTGTCATTGACAACGGATCGAAAATGTGTTTTTTCGTCAAAATCGGAAATTTTCATCAATTCAGCGTTTTTGACACGCTGAAATTGAAATCGTGAAAATCGACGACTACAAACGAATATTTCACGATTTTGCTGAAATACAACTATTAGTCCGATGCCGATGATGATTTGTCGTTGGGAATGCGTCAAAAGTGTGTTTTTTCATAAAAGACACAGTTGTTTGTCTAATCGGCGGTCTTCGACCTCTGAATATGAAATCGTGAGAATCCATTACGTCAAACGAAAATTTAACGATTTCACAAAAATACGACTTCGTTTCCGATGCAATGTCAGTTTGTCATTAAGAACTGATCGAAAATAGGTTTTTTCGTAAAAATCTGAAAATTTTGTCAAAACGGCAGTTTTGACCCTCAGAAATCGAAATTGGGAGAATCGACGACGACAAACAACGATTTCACGATTTCGCTAAAATAACGACTTCGTTTCCGATGCAATGTCAGTTTGTCATTGACAACCGATCAAAAATATGGTTTTTCATAAAATTCGGACATTTTTGTCAAATCGACGTTTTAAACCGTCTGAAAAGGGAATCGTGAGAACCACCGACAAAAAACGACCATTTCTCGATTTCGCTAAAATACAACTGTAAGTCCGATGCCGATGATGATTTGACGTTGGGAATGTATCAAAAATGTGTTTTTTCATAAAAATCGGAAATTTTCGTCAATTCAGCGTTTTTGACACGCTGAAATTGAAAACGTGAAAAACGACGACGACAAACGAATATTTCACGATTTTACTGAAATACAACTATTAGTCCGATGCCGATGATGATTTGTCGTTGGGAATGCGTCAAAAGTGTGTTTTTTCATAAAAGACAGAGTTTTTTGTCAAATCGGCGGTCTTCAACCTCCGAATTTGAAATCGTACGAATCCACTACGAGAAACGAACATTTCATGATTTCGCAAAAATACGACTTCGTTTCCGATGCAATGTCAGTTTGTCATTGAGAACTGATCGAAAATATGTTTTTTCGTAAAAATCTGACTATTTTGTCAAAACGGCTTTTTTGACCCTCTGAATTCGAAATCGTGAGAATCGACGACGACAAACGACCAATTCACGATTATGCTGAAATATAACAGTAATTCCAATGCCGATGATGATTTGCCGTTGGGAATGCGTAAAAATTGCGTTTTTTCATAAATGACGGAGTTTTTTTGTCAAATCGGCGGTTTTGAACCTCTGAATTTTAAATCGTGAGAATCCACAACGACAAACGACGATTTCACGATTACGGTAAAATACGACTTCGATTCCGATGCAATGTCTGTTTGTCATTAAGAACTGATCGAAAATATGTTTTTTCGTAAAAATCTGACTATTTTGTCAAAACGGCTTTTTTGACCCTCTGAATTCGAAATCGTGAGAATCGACGACGACAAACGAACATTTCACGATTTCGCAAAAATACGACTTCGTTTCCGATGCAATGTCAGTTTGTCATTGACAACCGATCAAAAATATGATTTTTCGTAAAAATCTGACTATTTTGTCAAAACGGCTTTTTTGACCCTCTGAATTCGAAATCGTGAGAATCGACGACGACAAACGACCAATTCACGATTATGCTGAAATATAACAGTAATTCCAATGCCAATGATGATTTGTCGTTGGGAATGCGTCAAAAGTGTGTTTTTTCATAAAAGACGGAGTTTTTTTGTCAAATCGGCGGTCTTCAACCTCTGAATTTGAAATCGTGAGAATCCAATACGACAAACGAACATTTCACGATTTCGCAAAAATACGACTTTGTTTCCGATGCAATGTCAGTTTGTCATTGAGAACTGATCGAAAATATGTTTTTTCGTAAAAATCTGACATTTTTGTAAAAACGGCTTTTTTGACCCTCTGAAATCGAAATCGTGAGAATCGACGACGACAAACGACCAATTCACGATTACGCTGAAATATAACAGTAATTCCAATGCCGATGATGATTTGCCGTTGGGAATGCGTAAAAATTGTGTTTTTTCATAAAAGACGGAGTTTTTTTGTCAAATCGGCGGTTTTGAACCTCTGAATTTTAAATCGCGAGAATCCACAACGACAAACGACGATTTCACGATTACGGTACAATACGACCTTGTTTCCGATGCAATGACAGTTTGTCATTGAGAACGGATCGAAAATGTGTTTTTTCGTCAAAATCGGAAATTTTCATCAATTCAGCGTTTTTGACACGCTGAAATTGAAATCGTGAAAATCGACGACTACAAACGAATATTTCACGATTTTTCTGAAATACAACTATTAGTCCGATGCCGATGATGATTTGTCGTTGGGAATGCGTTAAAAGTGTGTTTTTTCATAAAAGACGGATTTTTTTGTCAAATCGGCGGTCTTCGACCTCTGAATATGAAATCGTGAGAATCCATTACGTCAAACGAAAATTTAACGATTTCACAAAAATACGACTTCGTTTCCGATGCAATGTCAGTTTGTCATTAAGAACTGATCGAAAATAGGTTTTTTCGTAAAAATCTGAAAATTTTGTCAAAACGGCAGTTTTGACCCTCAGAAATCGAAATTGGGAGAATCGACGACGACAAACAACGATTTCACGATTTCGCTAAAATAACGACTTCGTTTCCGATGCAATGTCAGTTTGTCATTGACAACCGATCAAAAATATGGTTTTTCATAAAATTCGGACATTTTTGTCAAATCGACGTTTTAAACCGTCTGAAAAGAGAATCGTGAGAACCACCGACAAAAAACGACCATTTCTCGATTTCGCTAAAATACAACTGTAAGTCCGATGCCGATGATGATTTGACGTTGGGAATGTATCAAAAATGTGTTATTCATAAAAATCGGAAATTTTCGTCAATTCAGCGTTTTTGACACGCTGAAATTGAAAACGTGAAAAACGACGACGACAAACGAATATTTCACGATTTTACTGAAATACAACTAGTAGTCCGATGCCGATGATGATTTGTCGTTGGGGAATGCGTCAAAAGTGTGTTTTTTCATAAAAAAACGGACTTTTTTTGTGAAATCGGCGGTCTTCAACCTCTGAATATGGAATCGTGAGAATCTACTACGACAAACGAACATTTCACGATTTCGCAAAAATACGACTTCGATTCCTATGCAATGTCAGTTTGTCATTAAGAACTGATCGAAAATATGTTTTTTCGCAAAAATCTGACAATTTCGTCAAATCAGCGTTTTTGACACTCTGAAATTGAAAACGTGAAAATCGACGACGACGAACGAATATTTCACGATTTTACTGAAATACAACTAGTAGTCCGATGCCGATGATGATTTGTCGTTGGGAATGCGTCAAAAGTGTGTTTTTTCATAAAAGACACAGTTGTTTGTCTAATCGGCGGTCTTCAACCTCCGAATTTGAAATCGTACGAATTCACTACGAGAAACGAACATTTCATGATTTCGCAAGAATACGACTTCGTTTCCGATGCAATGTCAGTTTGTCATTGAGAACTGATCGAAAATATGTTTTTTTCGTAAAAATCTGACTATTTTGTCAAAACGGCTTTTTTGACCCTCTGAATTCGAAATCGTGAGAATCGACGAAGACAAACGACCAATTCACGATTATGCTGAAATATAACAGTAATTCCAATGCCGATGATGATTTGCCGTTGGGAATGCGTAAAAATTGTGTTTTTTCATAAAAGACGGAGTTTTTTTGTCAAATCGGCGGTTTTGAACCTCTGAATTTTAAATCGTGAGAATCCACAACGACAAACGACGATTTCACGATTACGGTACAATACGACCTTGTTTCCGATGCAATGACAGTTTGTCATTGAGAACGGATCGAAAATGTGTTTTTTCGTCAAAATCGGAAATTTTCATCAATTCAGCGTTTTTGACACGCTGAAATTGAAATCGTGAAAATCGACGACTACAAACGAATATTTCACGATTTTGCTGAAATACAACTATTAGTCCGATGCCGATGATGATTTGTCGTTGGGAATGCGTTAAAAGTGTGTTTTTTCATAAAAGACGGATTTTTTTGTCAAATCGGCGGTCTTCGACCTCTGAATATGAAATCGTGAGAATCCATTACGTCAAACGAAAATTTAACGATTTCACAAAAATACGACTTCGTTTCCGATGCAATGTCAGTTTGTCATTAAGAACTGATCGAAAATAGGTTTTTTCGTAAAAATCTGAAAATTTTGTCAAAACGGCAGTTTTGACCCTCAGAAATCGAAATTGGGAGAATCGACGACGACAAACAACGATTTCACGATTTCGCTAAAATAACGACTTCGTTTCCGATGCAATGTCAGTTTGTCATTGACAACCGATCAAAAATATGGTTTTTCATAAAATTCGGACATTTTTGTCAAATCGACGTTTTAAACCGTCTGAAAAGAGAATCGTGAGAACCACCGACAAAAAACGACCATTTCTCGATTTCGCTAAAATACAACTGTAAGTCCGATGCCGATGATGATTTGACGTTGGGAATGTATCAAAAATGTGTTATTCATAAAAATCGGAAATTTTCGTCAATTCAGCGTTTTTGACACGCTGAAATTGAAAACGTGAAAAACGACGACGACAAACGAATATTTCACGATTTTACTGAAATACAACTAGTAGTCCGATGCCGATGATGATTTGTCGTTGGGGAATGCGTCAAAAGTGTGTTTTTTCATAAAAAAACGGACTTTTTTTGTGAAATCGGCGGTCTTCAACCTCTGAATATGGAATCGTGAGAATCTACTACGACAAACGAACATTTCACGATTTCGCAAAAATACGACTTCGATTCCTATGCAATGTCAGTTTGTCATTAAGAACTGATCGAAAATATGTTTTTTCGCAAAAATCTGACAATTTCGTCAAATCAGCGTTTTTGACACTCTGAAATTGAAAACGTGAAAATCGACGACGACGAACGAATATTTCACGATTTTACTGAAATACAACTAGTAGTCCGATGCCGATGATGATTTGTCGTTGGGAATGCGTCAAAAGTGTGTTTTTTCATAAAAGACACAGTTGTTTGTCTAATCGGCGGTCTTCAACCTCCGAATTTGAAATCGTACGAATTCACTACGAGAAACGAACATTTCATGATTTCGCAAGAATACGACTTCGTTTCCGATGCAATGTCAGTTTGTCATTGAGAACTGATCGAAAATATGTTTTTTTCGTAAAAATCTGACTATTTTGTCAAAACGGCTTTTTTGACCCTCTGAATTCGAAATCGTGAGAATCGACGAAGACAAACGACCAATTCACGATTATGCTGAAATATAACAGTAATTCCAATGCCGATGATGATTTGCCGTTGGGAATGCGTAAAAATTGTGTTTTTTCATAAAAGACGGAGTTTTTTTGTCAAATCGGCGGTTTTGAACCTCTGAATTTTAAATCGTGAGAATCCACAACGACAAACGACGATTTCACGATTACGGTACAATACGACCTTGTTTCCGATGCAATGACAGTTTGTCATTGAGAACGGATCGAAAATGTGTTTTTTCGTCAAAATCGGAAATTTTCATCAATTCAGCGTTTTTGACACGCTGAAATTGAAATCGTGAAAATCGACGACTACAAACGAATATTTCACGATTTTGCTGAAATACAACTATTAGTCCGATGCCGATGATGATTTGTCGTTGGGAATGCGTTAAAAGTGTGTTTTTTCATAAAAGACGGATTTTTTTGTCAAATCGGCGGTCTTCGACCTCTGAATATGAAATCGTGAGAATCCATTACGTCAAACGAAAATTTAACGATTTCACAAAAATACGACTTCGTTTCCGATGCAATGTCAGTTTGTCATTAAGAACTGATCGAAAATAGGTTTTTTCGTAAAAATCTGAAAATTTTGTCAAAACGGCAGTTTTGACCCTCAGAAATCGAAATTGGGAGAATCGACGACGACAAACAACGATTTCACGATTTCGCTAAAATAACGACTTCGTTTCCGATGCAATGTCAGTTTGTCATTGACAACCGATCAAAAATATGGTTTTTCATAAAATTCGGACATTTTTGTCAAATCGACGTTTTAAACCGTCTGAAAAGAGAATCGTGAGAACCACCGACAAAAAACGACCATTTCTCGATTTCGCTAAAATACAACTGTAAGTCCGATGCCGATGATGATTTGACGTTGGGAATGTATCAAAAATGTGTTATTCATAAAAATCGGAAATTTTCGTCAATTCAGCGTTTTTGACACGCTGAAATTGAAAACGTGAAAAACGACGACGACAAACGAATATTTCACGATTTTACTGAAATACAACTAGTAGTCCGATGCCGATGTTACGTCGCGGAATATTTTGATAATCAATTTTTAATCGAATTTGCCTTTAATAATTTCAGAAAGACTTACTTATTCAGGTACGACTTGAGTCTGATAGGTATTATAATTTGCGACTACTAACAGAAATAATGTTAGCTCTAGTTTAGACTGGAATGTGCCAGTCAGGGATTAGAGCTATCTGGATAACGAGTTTTATGGAAAAATCTATTAAAATTACTTACCTTTATGTTGACAGGTGTTGAGCAGTTTGAGCGTTGCGGGTTGATGTTGAGCTGACTGTTGTGATGTCTGTTGACTGGAACTGTTGGTTCAGCTACGGTATCCTTTAGTTTTTTGGATCGCACGCCTCCCAAGTGTAAGTTTGCGTTATAGATTTCACTAGGTGGAAATTCGATAATCTAATGTTTGATATAACCACCGGCAGGTTGCGAGGAAAGGGATCTGAATCCCTGCAAGTACGCACGTCACTGATTATAAGTTTAGTTGGATTAGTGTCTTTACTTGATTTCAATTTTCCAGCGGCTTTCGCGATAGCTCTACGAATTTGGAATCGTCTACCGGCACGTCTACGACCCATTGATAAGAGTTTTATATGAATGAATCATATTTTATCAAAGAGTTCGCATTTGATTGTTGTTAGTGGGTACTCGAGAGCACGAAAGTACCCGAAGGTCCGAGAGCTCCTCGAATTAAAGGAAACGGATGGTAAGGGATTTACCGTGAGCACGATAGTACCAGAAGGTCCGAGAGCTCCACGATGTACAAGCGTTAAAGGTCTAATTATGCTATTGTTAGTTGGCAAAAAGAAAAAGGATGAAATGCGAAATCAATGAATTCATTCTAAAGATCCGCGAAAAATCGATTGTAACTTCGTTCTTACTCGTAAATAACGAACACTGGTTATGGGTTCAATTCTATTTTATTAACACTAATTCACTATCACTAGGTCACAATGGTTATTTAATGGTTATAAAAGAATTTAATTACACAAATAAACGAAATGTTAACAATAAAAATTGATTTGTTTTTCCGTATTCCCGAGACTCTAAGTACGCGATTACGAAAATACAATCGATAAAGAGAAAAATCCGCGGAACAACCTCGCGGTTTTCACGACAATGTTAACGATATCGATAAAGGAATTTTACAATTTGAGCATAATAACTTGTCTATTACGACCGACGATTAATACTGCTGCTCAATAACTCGCGACTCTTTTTATAATTATCCTCCTAGGGCGGGAGGAACTCAAAGGGTTACAATAGTGGGAGGCTCGCCCCTGGTGGGGAGACCAATGGGTGCCTTGGTAGGGACCACAGGTAGGCTGTGGTGGGACTAGTCTCGCGAGCCCGCGGCCGTCGTTCTTCCCAGCGCGGTCAGCAATTTCTTATCAGCCCTTCTCGGAACGTTGATGTGAATGCTGTCGAGCGTGAGTCCCGGTGCTAACAAAGATTCCCAGCGCAGTCAGCATTTTTACTATCGCGAAGCCATACTCAGAATTAATATTAATTAGTTAATAGTTATTTATATGCTATTAACATATATGTATGTATTGCTTAATAAACGTTATCAACATAATAGTTCTGTTCATGTATTGAAATTACCATCAATATCTAATATGTATTGATTATTATTTAACAACAACAATGCTTAATTGTTTAATATTTTGTTTGTTAGTCCATTTGTTGCTTTTAGCTCTGACTTTAATAGATTTGGTATTGTACAATATGAATTTTGAGTATATGGTGCATCGGGTTACACTTGTTGCTTAAAAGACGATTTTTCGCTTTTAGAGACGAGAAAATCGTTAAAAAGGCTTAGTATACATTTTGTAGGGAATGATTTTCTGCTCTGAATGGCGCAATTGGTTTTCGCTTATCTCTCTTCATTGTTTATTTATAAGTGTTTGAAGTTCAACTTCCGAATTTCTCGATTTTAGAATTTATATTATGACATCGTTGCTGTTTAATAACTTTTCTTTATCGAATATATTGTTTATTTATATCCCCTTTTCCCTTGGTTACATATATATATATTGATTTTATTGATATTAATGCGAGTATCCGTCGATCGTGTATCGACGGTTGGTAATTCGTTTTAATGGTATGGATTCTTATTCCTAACATTATAATAATAAATTTTTGTTGTTCAAGAATAGTTTTATGATAATAATAGTTCGAAAATTGACCCAGGACGTAACACCGATGATGATTTGTCGTTGGGGAATGCGTCAAAAGTGTGTTTTTTCATAAAAAAACGGACTTTTTTTGTGAAATCGGCGGTCTTCAACCTCTGAATATGGAATCGTGAGAATCTACTACGACAAACGAACATTTCACGATTTCGCAAAAATACGACTTCGATTCCTATGCAATGTCAGTTTGTCATTAAGAACTGATCGAAAATATGTTTTTTCGCAAAAATCTGACAATTTCGTCAAATCAGCGTTTTTGACACTCTGAAATTGAAAACGTGAAAATCGACGACGACGAACGAATATTTCACGATTTTACTGAAATACAACTAGT
Organism: Cryptus viduatorius; assembly: GCA_964006125.1. NCBI lineage: Eukaryota > Metazoa > Arthropoda > Insecta > Hymenoptera > Ichneumonidae > Cryptus > Cryptus viduatorius. The sequence goes on along the minus strand of OZ023225.1, from coordinate 7,389,576 downwards.
AGTCCGATGCCGATGATGATTTGTCGTTGGGAATGCGTCAAAAGTGTGTTTTTTCATAAAAGACACAGTTGTTTGTCTAATCGGCGGTCTTCAACCTCCGAATTTGAAATCGTACGAATTCACTACGAGAAACGAACATTTCATGATTTCGCAAGAATACGACTTCGTTTCCGATGCAATGTCAGTTTGTCATTGAGAACTGATCGAAAATATGTTTTTTCGTAAAAATCTGACTATTTTGTCAAAACGGCTTTTTTGACCCTCTGAATTCGAAATCGTGAGAATCGACGACGACAAACGACCAATTCACGATTATGCTGAAATATAACAGTAATTCCAATGCCGATGATGATTTGCCGTTGGGAATGCGTAAAAATTGTGTTTTTTCATAAAAGACGGAGTTTTTTTGTCAAATCGGCGGTTTTGAACCTCTGAATTTTAAATCGTGAGAATCCACAACGACAAACGACGATTTCACGATTACGGTACAATACGACCTTGTTTCCGATGCAATGACAGTTTGTCATTGAGAACGGATCGAAAATGTGTTTTTTCGTCAAAATCGGAAATTTTCATCAATTCAGCGTTTTTGACACGCTGAAATTGAAATCGTGAAAATCGACGACTACAAACGAATATTTCACGATTTTGCTGAAATACAACTATTAGTCCGATGCCGATGATGATTTGTCGTTGGGAATGCGTCAAAAGTGTGTTTTTTCATAAAAGACGGAGTTTATTTGTCAAATCGGCGGTCTTCAACCTCTGAATTTGAAATCGTGAGAATCCAATACGACAAACGAACATTTCACGATTTCGCAAAAATACGACTTTGTTTCCGATGCAATGTCAGTTTGTCATTGAGAACTGATCGAAAATATGTTTTTTCGTAAAAATCTGACATTTTTGTAAAAACGGCTTTTTTGACCCTCTGAAATCGAAATCGTGAGAATCGACGACGACAAACGACCAATTCACGATTACGCTGAAATATAACAGTAATTCCAATGCCGATGATGATTTGCCGTTGGGAATGCGTAAAAATTGTGTTTTTTCATAAAAGACGGAGTTTTTTTGTCAAATCGGCGGTTTTGAACCTCTAAATTTAAATCGTGAGAATCCTCAACGACAAACGACGATTTCACGATTACGGTACAATACGACCTTGTTTCCGATGCAATGACAGTTTGTCATTGACAACGGATCGAAAATGTGTTTTTTCGTCAAAATCGGAAATTTTCATCAATTCAGCGTTTTTGACACGCTGAAATTGAAATCGTGAAAATCGACGACTACAAACGAATATTTCACGATTTTGCTGAAATACAACTATTAGTCCGATGCCGATGATGATTTGTCGTTGGGAATGCGTCAAAAGTGTGTTTTTTCATAAAAGACACAGTTGTTTGTCTAATCGGCGGTCTTCGACCTCTGAATATGAAATCGTGAGAATCCATTACGTCAAACGAAAATTTAACGATTTCACAAAAATACGACTTCGTTTCCGATGCAATGTCAGTTTGTCATTAAGAACTGATCGAAAATAGGTTTTTTCGTAAAAATCTGAAAATTTTGTCAAAACATCAGTTTTGACCCTCAGAAATCGAAATTGGGAGAATCGACGACGACAAACAACGATTTCACGATTTCGCTAAAATAACGACTTCGTTTCCGATGCAATGTCAGTTTGTCATTGACAACCGATCAAAAATATGGTTTTTCATAAAATTCGGACATTTTTGTCAAATCGACGTTTTAAACCGTCTGAAAAGGGAATCGTGAGAACCACCGACAAAAAACGACCATTTCTCGATTTCGCTAAAATACAACTGTAAGTCCGATGCCGATGATGATTTGACGTTGGGAATGTATCAAAAATGTGTTTTTTCATAAAAATCGGAAATTTTCGTCAATTCAGCGTTTTTGACACGCTGAAATTGAAAACGTGAAAAACGACGACGACAAACGAATATTTCACGATTTTACTGAAATACAACTAGTAGTCCGATGCCGATGATGATTTGTCGTTGGGGAATGCGTCAAAAGTGTGTTTTTTCATAAAAAAACGGACTTTTTTTGTGAAATCGGCGGTCTTCAACCTCTGAATATGGAATCGTGAGAATCTACTACGACAAACGAACATTTCACGATTTCGCAAAAATACGACTTCGATTCCTATGCAATGTCAGTTTGTCATTAAGAACTGATCGAAAATATGTTTTTTCGCAAAAATCTGACAATTTCGTCAAATCAGCGTTTTTGACACTCTGAAATTGAAAACGTGAAAATCGACGACGACGAACGAATATTTCACGATTTTACTGAAATACAACTAGTAGTCCGATGCCGATGATGATTTGTCGTTGGGAATGCGTCAAAAGTGTGTTTTTTCATAAAAGACACAGTTGTTTGTCTAATCGGCGGTCTTCAACCTCCGAATTTGAAATCGTACGAATTCACTACGAGAAACGAACATTTCATGATTTCGCAAGAATACGACTTCGTTTCCGATGCAATGTCAGTTTGTCATTGAGAACTGATCGAAAATATGTTTTTTCGTAAAAATCTGACTATTTTGTCAAAACGGCTTTTTTGACCCTCTGAATTCGAAATCGTGAGAATCGACGACGACAAACGACCAATTCACGATTATGCTGAAATATAACAGTAATTCCAATGCCGATGATGATTTGCCGTTGGGAATGCGTAAAAATTGTGTTTTTTCATAAATGACGGAGTTTTTTTGTCAAATCGGCGGTTTTGAACCTCTGAATTTTAAATCGTGAGAATCCACAACGACAAACGACGATTTCACGATTACGGTACAATACGACTTCGATTCCGATGCAATGTCTGTTTGTCATTGAGAACGGATCGAAAATGTGTTTTTTCATCAAAATCGAAAATTTTCGTCAATTCAGCGTTTTTGACACGCTGAAATTGAAATCGTGAAAATCGACGACGACAAACGAATATTTCACGATTTTGCTGAAATACAACTATTAGTCCGATGCCGATGATGATTTGTCGTTGGGAATCCGTCAAAAGTGTGTTTTTTCATAAAAGACGGAGTTTTTCGTCAATTCAGCGTTTTTGACACGCTGAAATTGAAATCGTGAAAATCGACGACGACAAACGAATATTTCACGATTTTGCTGAAATACAACTATTAGTCCGATCCCGATGATGATTTGTCTTTGGGAATGCGTCAAAAGTGTGTTTTTTCATAACAGACGGAGTTTTTTGTCAAATCGGCGGTCTTCAACCTCTGAATTTGAAATCGTGAGAATCCAATACGACAAAGGAACATTTCACGATTTCGCAAAAAATACGACTTCGTTTCCGATGCAATGTCAGTTTGTCATTGACAACCGATCAAAAATATCTTTTTTCATAAAATTCGGACTTTTTTGTCAAATCGACGTTTTAAACCGTCTGAAAAGGGAATCGTGAGAACCATCGACAAAAAACGACCATTTCTCGATTTCGCTAAAATACAACTGTAAGTCCGATGCCGATGATGATTTGACGTTGGGAATGTGTCAAAAATGTGTTTTTTCATCAAAATCGGAAATTTTCGTCAATTCAGCGGTTTTGACACGCTGAAATTGAAAACGTGAAAATCGACGACGACAAACGAATATTTCACGATTTTACTGAAATACAACTATTAGTCCGATCCCGATGATGATTTGTCGTTGGGAATGCGTCAAAAGTGTGTTTTTCATAAAAGACGGACTTTTTTTGTCAAATCGGCGGTCTACAACCTCTGAATATGAAATCGTGAGAATCCATTACGTCAAACGAAAATTTAACGATTTCGCAAAAATACGACTTCGTTTCCGATGCAATGTCAGTTTGTCATTAAGAACTGATCGAAAATAGGTTTTTTCGTAAAAATCTGACTATTTTGTCAAAACGGCTTTTTTGACCCTCTGAATTCGAAATCGTGAGAATTGACGACGACAAACGATCAATTCACGATTATGCTGAAATATAACAGTAATTCCAATGCCGATGATGATTTGCCGTTGGGAATGCGTAAAAATTGTGTTTTTTCATAAAAGACGGAGTTCTTTGTCAAATCGGCGGTTTTGAACCTCTGAATTTTAAATCGTGAGAATCCACAACGACAAACGACGATTTCACGATTACGGTAAAATACGACTTCGATTCCGATGCAATGTCTGTTTGTCATTAAGAACTGATCGAAAATATGTTTTTTCGTAAAAATCTGACTATTTTGTCAAAACGGCTTTTTTGACCCTCTGAATTCGAAATCGTGAGAATCGACGACGACAAACGACCAATTCACGATTATGCTGAAATATAACAGTAATTCCAATGCCGATGATGATTTGTCGTTGGGAATGCGTCAAAAGTGTGTTTTTTCATAAAAGACGGAGATTTTTTGTCAAATCGGCGGTCTTCAACCTCTGAATTTGAAATCGTGAGAATCCAATACGACAAACGAACATTTCACGATTTCGCAAAAATACGACTTTGTTTCCGATGCAATGTCAGTTTGTCATTGAGAACTGATCAAAAATATGTTTTTTCGTAAAAATCTGACATTTTTGTAAAAACGGCTTTTTTGACCCTCTGAAATCGAAATCGTGAGAATCGACGACGACAAACGACCAATTCACGATTATGCTGAAATATAACTGTAATTCCAATGCCGATGATGATTTGCCGTTGGGAATGCGTCAAAAGTGTGTTTTTTCATAAAAGACGGAGATTTTTTGTCAAATCGGCGGTCTTCAACCTCTGAATTTGAAATCGTGAGAATCCAATACGACAAACGAACATTTCACGATTTCGCAAAAATACGACTTTGTTTCCGATGCAATGTCAGTTTGTCATTGAGAACTGATCAAAAATATGTTTTTTCGTAAAAATCTGACATTTTTGTAAAAACGGCTTTTTTGACCCTCTGAAATCGAAATCGTGAGAATCGACGACGACAAACGACCAATTCACGATTATGCTGAAATATAACTGTAATTCCAATGCCGATGATGATTTGCCGTTGGGAATGCGTAAAAATTGTGTTTTTTCATAAATGACGGAGTTTTTTTGTCAAATCGGCGGTTTTGAACCTCTGAATTTTAAATCGTGAGAATCCACAACGACAAACGAACATTTCACGATTTCGCAAAAATACGACTTCGTTTCCGATGCAATGTCAGTTTGTCATTAAGAACTGATCGAAAATATGTTTTTTCGTAAAAATCTGAAAATTTTGTCAAAACGGCGGTTTTGACCCTCAGAAATCGAAATTGGGAGAATCGACGACGACAAACAACGATTTCACGATTTCGGTAAAATACGACATTGTTTCCGATGCAATGACAGTTTGTCATTGAGAACTGATCGAAAATATGTTTTTTCGTAAAAATCTGACTATTGACCGTTATTGTCAAAACGGCTTTTTTGACCCTCTGAATTCGAAATCGTGAGAATCGACGACGACAAACGACCAATTCACGATTATGCTGAAATATAACAGTAATTCCAATGCCGATGATGATTTGCCGTTGGGAATGCGTAAAAATTGCGTTTTTTCATAAATTACGGAGTTTTTTTGTCAAATCGGCGGTTTTGAACCTCTGAATTTTAAATCGTGAGAATCCACAACGACAAACGACGATTTCACGATTACGGTAAAATACGACTTCGATTCCGATGCAATGTCTGTTTGTCATTAAGAACTGATCGAAAATATGTTTTTTCGTAAAAATCTGACTATTTTGTCAAAACGGCTTTTTTGACCCTCTGAATTCGAAATCGTGAGAATTGACGACGACAAACGATCAATTAACGATTATGCTGAAATATAACAGTAATTCCAATGCCGATGATGATTTGCCGTTGGGAATGCGTAAAAATTGTGTTTTTTCATAAAAGACGGAGTTTTTTTGTAAAATCGGCGGCTTTGAACCTCTGAATTTTAAATCGTGTGAATCCACAACAACAAACGACGATTTCACGATTACGGTACAATACGACCTTGTTTCCGATGCAATGACAGTTTATCATTGAGAACGGATCGAAAATGTGTTTTTTCATCAAAATCGGAAATTTTCGTCAATTCAGCGTTTTTGACACGCTGAAATTGAAATCGTGAAAATCGACGACGACAAACGAATATTTCACGATTTTGCTGAAATACAACTATTAGTCCGATGCCGATGATGATTTGTCGTTGGGAATGCGTCAAAAGTGTTTTTTTCATAAAAGACGGAGTTTTTTGTCAAATCGGCCGTCTTCAACCTCTGAATTTGAAATCGTGAGAACCCATTACGTCAAACGAAAATTTAACGATTTCACAAAAATACGACTTCGTTTCCGATGCAATGTCAGTTTGTCATTAAGAACTGATCGAAAATAGGTTTTTTCGTAAAAATCTGAAAATTTTGTCAAAACGGCTTTTTTGACCCTCTGAATTCGAAATCGTGAGAATCGACGACGACAAACGACCAATTCACGATTTCGCTGAAATATAACAGTAATTCCAATGCCGATGATGATTTGCCCTTGGGAATGCGTAAAAATTGTGTTTTTTCATAAAAGATGGAGTTTTTTTTGTCAAATCGGCGGTTTTAAACCTCGGAATTTTAAATCGTGAGAATCTACAACGACAAGCGACGATTTCACGATTACGGTAAAATACGACCTTGTTTCCGATGCAATGACAGTTTATCATTGAGAACGGATCGAAAATGTGTTTTTTCGCAAAAATCTGACAATTTCGTCAAACCAGCGTTTTTGACACTCTGAAATTGAATATGTGAAAATCGACGACGACAAACGAATATTTCACGATTTTGCTGAAATACAACTATTAGTCCGATGCCGATGATGATTTGTCGTTGGGAATGCGCCAAAAGTGTGTTTTTCATAAAAGACGGACTTTTTTTTGTCAAATCGGCGGTCTTCAACCTCTGAATATGAAATCGTGAGAATCCATTACATCAAACGAAAATTTAACGATTTCACAAAAATACGACTTCGTTTCCGATGCAATGTCAGTTTGTTATTAAGAACTGATCGAAAATAGGTTTTTTCGTAAAAATCTGAAAATTTTGTCAAAACGGCAGTTTTGACCCTCAGAAATCGAAATTGGGAGAATCGACGACGACAAACAACGATTTCACGATTTCGCTAAAATAACGACTTCGTTTCCGATGCAATGTCAGTTTGTCATTGACAACCGATCAAAAATATGGTTTTTCATAAAATTCGGACATTTTTGTCAAATCGACGTTTTAAACCGTCTGAAAAGGGAATCGTGAGAACCACCGACAAAAAACGACCATTTCTCGATTTCGCTAAAATACAACTGTAAGTCCGATGCCGATGATGATTTGACGTTGGGAATGTATCAAAAATGTGTTTTTTCATAAAAATCGGAAATTTTCGTCAATTCAGCGTTTTTGACACGCTGAAATTGAAAACGTGAAAAACGACGACGACAAACGAATATTTCACGATTTTACTGAAATACAACTAGTAGTCCGATGCCGATGATGATTTGTCGTTGGCGAATGCGTCAAAAGTGTGTTTTTTCATAAAAAACGGACTTTTTTTGTGAAATCGGCGGTCTTCAACCTCTGAATATGGAATCGTGAGAATCCACTACGACAAACGAACATTTCACGATTTCGCAAAAATACGACTTCGATTCCTATGCAATGTCAGTTTGTCATTAAGAACTGATCGAAAATATGTTTTTTCGCAAAAATCTGACAATTTCGTCAAATCAGCGTTTTTGACACTCTGAAATTGAAAACGTGAAAATCGACGACGACGAACGAATATTTCACGATTTTACTGAAATACAACTAGTAGTCCGATGCCGATGATGATTTGTCGTTGGGAATGCGTCAAAAGTGTGTTTTTTCATAAATGACGGAGTTTTTTTGTCAAATCGGCGGTTTTGAACCTCTGAATTTTAAATCGTGAGAATCCACAACGACAAACGACGATTTCACGATTACGGTACAATACGACCTTGTTTCCGATGCAATGACAGTTTATCATTGAGAACGGATCGAAAATGTGTTTTTTCATCAAAATCGGAAATTTTCGTCAATTCAGCGTTTTTGACACGCTGAAATTGAAATCGTGAAAATCGACGACGACAAACGAATATTTCACGATTTTGCTGAAATACAACTATTAGTCCGATGCCGATGATGATTTGTCGTTGGGAATCCGTCAAAAGTGTGTTTTTTCATAAAAGACGGAGTTTTTCGTCAATTCAGCGTTTTTGACACGCTGAAATTGAAATCGTGAAAATCGACGACGACAAACGAATATTTCACGATTTTGCTGAAATACAACTATTAGTCCGATCCCGATGATGATTTGTCTTTGGGAATGCGTCAAAAGTGTGTTTTTTCATAACAGACGGAGTTTTTTGTCAAATCGGCGGTCTTCAACCTCTGAATTTGAAATCGTGAGAATCCAATACGACAAAGGAACATTTCACGATTTCGCAAAAAATACGACTTCGTTTCCGATGCAATGTCAGTTTGTCATTAAGAACTGATCGAAAATAGGTTTTTTCGTAAAAATCTGAAAATTTTGTCAATACGGCGGTTTTGACCCTCAGAAATCGAAATTGGGAGAATCAACGACGACAAATGACGATTTCACGATTACGGTATAAAACGAAATTGTTTCCGATGCAATGACAGTTTATCATTGAGAACGGATCGAAAAGGTGTTTTTTCATCAAAATCGGAAATTTTTGTCAATTCAGCGTTTTTGACACTCTGAAATTGAAAACGTGAAAATCGACGACGAGGAACGAATATTTCACGATTTTACTGAAATACAACTAGTAGTCCGATGCCGATGATGATTTGCCGTTGGGAATGCGTAAAAATTGTGTTTTTTCATAAAAGATGGAGTTTTTTTTGTCAAATCGGCGGTCTTCAACCTCTGAATATGAAATCGTGAGAATCCATTACGTCAAACGAAAATTTAACGATTTCGCAAAAATACGACTTCGTTTCCGATGCAATGTCTGTTTGTCATTAAGAACTGATCGAAAATATGTTTTTTCGTAAAAATCTGACTATTTTGTCAAAACGGCTTTTTTGACACTCTGAAATTGAAAACGTGAAAATCGACGACGACGAACGAATATTTCACGATTTTACTGAAATACAACTAGTAGTCCGATGCCGATGATGATTTGTCGTTGGGAATGCGTCAAAAGTGTGTTTTTTCATAAATGACGGAGTTTTTTTGTCAAATCGGCGGTTTTGAACCTCTGAATTTTAAATCGTGAGAATCCACAACGACAAACGACGATTTCACGATTACGGTACAATACGACCTTGTTTCCGATGCAATGACAGTTTATCATTGAGAACGGATCGAAAATGTGTTTTTTCATCAAAATCGGAAATTTTCGTCAATTCAGCGTTTTTGACACGCTGAAATTGAAATCGTGAAAATCGACGACGACAAACGAATATTTCACGATTTTGCTGAAATACAACTATTAGTCCGATGCCGATGATGATTTGTCGTTGGGAATCCGTCAAAAGTGTGTTTTTTCATAAAAGACGGAGTTTTTCGTCAATTCAGCGTTTTTGACACGCTGAAATTGAAATCGTGAAAATCGACGACGACAAACGAATATTTCACGATTTTGCTGAAATACAACTATTAGTCCGATCCCGATGATGATTTGTCTTTGGGAATGCGTCAAAAGTGTGTTTTTTCATAACAGACGGAGTTTTTTGTCAAATCGGCGGTCTTCAACCTCTGAATTTGAAATCGTGAGAATCCAATACGACAAAGGAACATTTCACGATTTCGCAAAAAATACGACTTCGTTTCCGATGCAATGTCAGTTTGTCATTAAGAACTGATCGAAAATAGGTTTTTTCGTAAAAATCTGAAAATTTTGTCAATACGGCGGTTTTGACCCTCAGAAATCGAAATTGGGAGAATCAACGACGACAAATGACGATTTCACGATTACGGTATAAAACGAAATTGTTTCCGATGCAATGACAGTTTATCATTGAGAACGGATCGAAAAGGTGTTTTTTCATCAAAATCGGAAATTTTTGTCAATTCAGCGTTTTTGACACTCTGAAATTGAAAACGTGAAAATCGACGACGAGGAACGAATATTTCACGATTTTACTGAAATACAACTAGTAGTCCGATGCCGATGATGATTTGCCGTTGGGAATGCGTAAAAATTGTGTTTTTTCATAAAAGATGGAGTTTTTTTTGTCAAATCGGCGGTCTTCAACCTCTGAATATGAAATCGTGAGAATCCATTACGTCAAACGAAAATTTAACGATTTCGCAAAAATACGACTTCGTTTCCGATGCAATGTCTGTTTGTCATTAAGAACTGATCGAAAATATGTTTTTTCGTAAAAATCTGACTATTTTGTCAAAACGGCTTTTTTGACCCTCTGAATTCGAAATCGTGAGAATCGACGACGACAAACGACCAATTCACGATTATGCTGAAATATAACAGTAATTCCAATGCCGATGATGATTTGCCGTTGGGAATGCGTAAAAATTGTGTTTTTTCATAAAAGACGGAGTTTTTTTGTCAAATCGGCGGTTTTGAACCTCTGAATTTTAAATCGTGAGAATCCACAACGACAAACGACGATTTCACGATTACGGTACAATACGACCTTGTTTCCGATGCAATGACAGTTTGTCATTGAGAACGGATCGAAAATGTGTTTTTTCGTCAAAATCGGAAATTTTCATCAACTCAGCGTTTTTGACACGCTGAAATTGAAATCGTGAAAATCGACGACTACAAACGAATATTTCACGATTTTGCTGAAATACAACTATTAGTCCGATGCCGATGATGATTTGTCGTTGGGAATGCGTTAAAAGTGTGTTTTTTCATAAAAGACGGATTTTTTTGTCAAATCGGCGGTCTTCGACCTCTGAATATGAAATCGTGAGAATCCATTACGTCAAACGAAAATTTAACGATTTCACAAAAATACGACTTCGTTTCCGATGCAATGTCAGTTTGTCATTAAGAACTGATCGAAAATAGGTTTTTTCGTAAAAATCTGAAAATTTTGTCAAAACGGCAGTTTTGACCCTCAGAAATCGAAATTGGGAGAATCGACGACGACAAACAACGATTTCACGATTTCGCTAAAATAACGACTTCGTTTCCGATGCAATGTCAGTTTGTCATTGACAACCGATCAAAAATATGGTTTTTCATAAAATTCGGACATTTTTGTCAAATCGACGTTTTAAACCGTCTGAAAAGGCAATCGTGAGAACCACCGACAAAAAACGACCATTTCTCGATTTCGCTAAAATACAACTGTAAGTCCGATGCCGATGATGATTTGACGTTGGGAATGTATCAAAAATGTGTTTTTTCATAAAAATCGGAAATTTTCGTCAATTCAGCGTTTTTGACACGCTGAAATTGAAAACGTGAAAAACGACGACGACAAACGAATATTTCACGATTTTACTGAAATACAACTAGTAGTCCGATGCCGATGATGATTTGTCGTTGGCGAATGCGTCAAAAGTGTGTTTTTTCATAAAAAACGGACTTTTTTTGTGAAATCGGCGGTCTTCAACCTCTGAATATGGAATCGTGAGAATCCAATACGACAAACGAACATTTCACGATTTCGCAAAAATACGACTTTGTTTCCGATGCAATGTCAGTTTGTCATTGAGAACTGATCGAAAATATGTTTTTTCGTAAAAATCTGACATTTTTGTAAAAACGGCTTTTTTGACCCTCTGAAATCGAAATCGTGAGAATCGACGACGACAAACGACCAATTCACGATTATGCTGAAATATAACTGTAATTCCAATGCCGATGATGATTTGCCGTTGGGAATGCGTAAAAATTGTGTTTTTTCATAAATGACGGAGTTTTTTTGTCAAATCGGCGGTTTTGAACCTCTGAATTTTAAATCGTGAGAATCCACAACGACAAACGAAAATTTAACGATTTCGCAAAAATACGACTTCGTTTCCGATGCAATGTCAGTTTGTCATTAAGAACTGATCGAAAATATGTTTTTTCGTAAAAATCTGACATTTTTGTAAAAACGGCTTTTTTGACCCTCTGAAATCGAAATCGTGAGAATCGACGACGACAAACGACCAATTCACGATTATGCTGAAATATAACTGTAATTCCAATGCCGATGATGATTTGCCGTTGGGAATGCGTAAAAATTGCGTTTTTTCATAAATTACGGAGTTTTTTTGTCAAATCGGCGGTTTTGAACCTCTGAATTTTAAATCGTGAGAATCCACAACGACAAACGACGATTTCACGATTACGGTAAAATACGACTTCGATTCCGATGCAATGTCTGTTTGTCATTAAGAACTGATCGAAAATATGTTTTTTCGTCAAAATCGGAAATTTTCATCAATTCAGCGTTTTTGACACGCTGAAATTGAAATCGTGAAAATCGACGACTACAAACGAATATTTCACGATTTTGCTGAAATACAACTATTAGTCCGATGCCGATGATGATTTGTCGTTGGGAATGCGTTAAAAGTGTGTTTTTTCATAAAAGACGGATTTTTTTGTCAAATCGGCGGTCTTCGACCTCTGAATATGAAATCGTGAGAATCCATTACGTCAAACGAAAATTTAACGATTTCACAAAAATACGACTTCGTTTCCGATGCAATGTCAGTTTGTCATTAAGAACTGATCGAAAATAGGTTTTTTCGTAAAAATCTGAAAATTTTGTCAAAACGGCAGTTTTGACCCTCAGAAATCGAAATTGGGAGAATCGACGACGACAAACAACGATTTCACGATTTCGCTAAAATAACGACTTCGTTTCCGATGCAATGTCAGTTTGTCATTGACAACCGATCAAAAATATGGTTTTTCATAAAATTCGGACATTTTTGTCAAATCGACGTTTTAAACCGTCTGGAAAGGGAATCGTGAGAACCACCGACAAAAAACGACCATTTCTCGATTTCGCTAAAATACAACTGTAAGTCCGATGCCGATGATGATTTGACGTTGGGAATGTATCAAAAATGTGTTTTTCATAAAAATCGGAAATTTTCGTCAATTCAGCGTTTTTGACACGCTGAAATTGAAAACGTGAAAAACGACGACGACAAACGAATATTTCACGATTTTACTGAAATACAACTAGTAGTCCGATGCCGATGATGATTTGTCCTTGGGGAATGCGTCAAAAGTGTGTTTTTTCATAAAAAACGGACTTTTTTTGTGAAATCGGCGGTCTTCAACCTCTGAATATGGAATCGTGAGAATCCACTACGACAAACGAACATTTCACGATTTCGCAAAAATACGACTTCGATTCCTATGCAATGTCAGTTTGTCATTAAGAACTGATCGAAAATATGTTTTTTCGTAAAAATCTGACTATTTTGTCAAAACGGCTTTTTTGACCCTCTGAATTCGAAATCGTGAGAATCGACGACGACAAACGACCAATTCACGATTATGCTGAAATATAACAGTAATTCCAATGCCGATGATGATTTGTCGTTGGGAATGCGTCAAAAGTGTGTTTTTTCATAAAAGACGGAGTTTTTTTGTCAAATCGGCGGTTTTGAACCTCTGAATTTTAAATCGTGAGAATCCACAACGACAAACGACGATTTCACGATTACGGTAAAATACGACTTCGATTCCGATGCAATGTCTGTTTGTCATTAAGAACTGATCGAAAATATGTTTTTTCGTAAAAATCTGACTATTTTGTCAAAACGGCTTTTTTGACCCTCTGAATTCGAAATCGTGAGAATCGACGACGACAAACGACCAATTCACGATTATGCTGAAATATAACAGTAATTCCAATGCCGATGATGATTTGTCGTTGGGAATGCGTCAAAAGTGTGTTTTTCATAAAAGACGGACTTTTTTTGTGAAATCGGCGGTCTTCAACCTCTGAATATGAAATCGTGAGAATCCACTACGGAAAACGAACATTTCACGATTTCGCAAAAATACGACTTCGTTTCCGATGCAATGTCAGTTTGTCATTAAGAACTGATCGAAAATAGGTTATTTCGTAAAAATCTGAAAATTTTGTCAAAACGGCAGTTTTGACCCTCAGAAATCGAAATTGGGAGAATCGGCGACGACAAACGACGATTTCACGATTTCGCTAAAATAACGACTTCGTTTCCGATGCAATGTCAGTTTGTCATTGACAACCGATCAAAAGTATGGTTTTTCATAAAATTCGGACATTTTTGTCAAATCGACGTTTTAAACCGTCTGAAAAGGGAATCGTGCGAACCACCGACAAAAAACGACCATTTCTCGATTTCGCTAAAATAAAACTGTAAGTCCGATGCCGATGATGATTTGACGTTGGGAATGTGTCAAAAATGTGTTTTTTCATCAAAATCGGAAATTTTCGTCAATTCAGCGTTTTTGACACTCTGACATTGAAATCGTGAAAATCGACGACGACAAACGAATATTTCACGATTTTGCTGAAATACAACTATTAGTGCGATGCCGATGATGATTTGTCGTTGGGAATGCGTCAAAAGTGTGTTTTTTCATAAAAGACAGAGTTTTTTGTCAAATCGGCGGTCTTCAACCTCCGAATTTGAAATTGTACGAATCCACTACGAGAAACGAACATTTCATGATTTCGCAAAAATACGACTTCGTTTCCGATGCAATGTCAGTTTGCCATTGAGAACTGATCGAAAATATGTTTTTTCGTAAAAATCCGACTATTTTGTCAAAACGACTTTTTTGACCCTCTGAATTCGAAATCGTGAGAATTGACGACGACAAACGATCAATTAACGATTATGCTGAAATATAACAGTAATTCCAATGCCGATGATGATTTGCCGTTGGGAATGCGTAAAAATTGTGTTTTTTCATAAAAGACGGAGTTTTTTTGTAAAATCGGCGGCTTTGAACCTCTGAATTTTAAATCGTGTGAATCCACAACAACAAACGACGATTTCACGATTACGGTACAATACGACCTTGTTTCCGATGCAATGACAGTTTATCATTGAGAACGGATCGAAAATGTGTTTTTTCATCAAAATCGGAAATTTTCGTCAATTCAGCGTTTTTGACACGCTGAAATTGAAATCGTGAAAATCGACGACGACAAACGAATATTTCACGATTTTGCTGAAATACAACTATTAGTCCGATGCCGATGATGATTTGTCGTTGGGAATGCGTCAAAAGTGTTTTTTTTCATAAAAGACGGAGTTTTTTGTCAAATCGGCCGTCTTCAACCTCTGAATATGAAATCGTGAGAATCCATTACGTCAAACGAAAATTTAACGATTTCGCAAAAATACGACTTCGTTTCCGATGCAATGTCTGTTTGTCATTAAGAACTGATCGAAAATATGTTTTTTCGTAAAAATCTGACTATTTTGTCAAAACGGCTTTTTTGACCCTCTGAATTCGAAATCGTGAGAATTGACGACGACAAACGATCAATTAACGATTATGCTGAAATATAACAGTAATTCCAATGCCGATGATGATTTGCCGTTGGGAATGCGTAAAAATTGTGTTTTTTCATAAAAGACGGAGTTTTTTTGTAAAATCGGCGGCTTTGAACCTCTGAATTTTAAATCGTGTGAATCCACAACAACAAACGACGATTTCACGATTACGGTACAATACGACCTTGTTTCCGATGCAATGACAGTTTATCATTGAGAACGGATCGAAAATGTGTTTTTTCATCAAAATCGGAAATTTTCGTCAATTCAGCGTTTTTGACACGCTGAAATTGAAATCGTGAAAATCGACGACGACAAACGAATATTTCACGATTTTACTGAAATACAACTAGTAGTCCGATGCCGATGATGATTTGTCCTTGGGGAATGCGTCAAAAGTGTGTTTTTTCATAAAAAACGGACTTTTTTTGTGAAATCGGCGGTCTTCAACCTCTGAATATGGAATCGTGAGAATCCACTACGACAAACGAAAATTTAACGATTTCACAAAAATACGACTTCGTTTCCGATGCAATGTCAGTTTGTCATTAAGAACTGATCGAAAATAGGTTTTTTCGTAAAAATCTGAAAATTTTGTCAAAACGGCAGTTTTGACCCTCAGAAATCGAAATTGGGAGAATCGACGACGACAAACAACGATTTCACGATTTCGCTAAAATAACGACTTCGTTTCCGATGCAATGTCAGTTTGTCATTGACAACCGAACAAAAATATGGTTTTTCATAAAATTCGGACATTTTTGTCAAATCGACGTTTTAAACCGTCTGAAAAGGGAATCGTGAGAACCACCGACAAAAAACGACCATTTCTCGATTTCGCTAAAATACAACTGTAAGTCCGATGCCGATGATGATTTGACGTTGGGAATGTATCAAAAATGTGTTTTTTCATAAAAATCGGAAATTTTCGTCAATTCAGCGTTTTTGACACGCTGAAATTGAAAACGTGAAAAACGACGACGACAAACGAATATTTCACGATTTTACTGAAATACAACTAGTAGTCCGATGCCGATGATGATTTGTCCTTGGGGAATGCGTCAAAAGTGTGTTTTTTCATAAAAAAAGGACTTTTTTTGTGAAATCGGCGGTCTTCAACCTCTGAATATGGAATCGTGAGAATCCACTACGACAAACGAACATTTCACGATTTCGCAAAAATACGACTTCGATTCCTATGCAATGTCAGTTTGTCATTAAGAACTGATCGAAAATATGTTTTTTCGCAAAAATCTGACAATTTCGTCAAATCAGCGTTTTTGACACTCTGAAATTGAAAACGTGAAAATCGACGACGACGAACGAATATTTCACGATTTTACTGAAATACAACTAGTAGTCCGATGCCGATGATGATTTGTCGTTGGGAACGCGTCAAAAGTGTGTTTTTTCATAAAAGACACAGTTGTTTGTCTAATCGGCGGTCTTCAACCTCCGAATTTGAAATCGTACGAATTCACTACGAGAAACGAACATTTCATGATTTCGCAAGAATACGACTTCGTTTCCGATGCAATGTCAGTTTGTCATTGAGAACTGATCGAAAATATGTTTTTTCGTAAAAATCTGACTATTTTGTCAAAACGGCTTTTTTGACCCTCTGAATTCGAAATCGTGAGAATCGACGACGACAAACGACCAATTCACGATTATGCTGAAATATAACAGTAATTCCAATGCCGATGATGATTTGCCGTTGGGAATGCGTAAAAATTGTGTTTTTTCATAAAAGACGGAGTTCGTTGTCAAATCGGCGGTTTTGAACCTCTGAATTTTAAATCGTGAGAATCCACAACGACAAACGACGATTTCACGATTACGGTACAATACGACCTTGTTTCCGATGCAATGACAGTTTATCATTGAGAACGGATCGAAAATGTGTTTTTTCATCAAAATCGGAAATTTTCGTCAATTCAGCGTTTTTGACACGCTGAAATTGAAATCGTGAAAATCGACGACGACAAACGAATATTTCACGATTTTGCTGAAATACAACTATTAGTCCGATGCCGATGATGATTTGTCGTTGGGAATGCGTCAAAAGTGTGTTTTTTCATAAAAGACAGAGTTTTTTGTCAAATCGGCGGTCTTCAACCTCCGAATTTGAAATCGTACGAATCCACTACGAGAAACGAACATTTCATGATTTCGCAAAAATACGACTTCGTTTCCGATGCAATGTCAGTTTGTCATTGAGAACTGATCGAAAATATGTTTTTTCGTAAAAATCTGACTATTTTGTCAAAACGGCTTTTTTGACCCTCTGAATTCGAAATCGTGAGAATCGACGACGACAAACGACCAATTCACGATTATGCTGAAATATAACAGTAATTCCAATGCCGATGATGATTTGCCGTTGGGAATGCGTAAAAATTGCGTTTTTTCATAAATGACGGAGTTTTTTTGTCAAATCGGCGGTTTTGAACCTCTGAATTTTAAATCGTGAGAATCCACAACGACAAACGACGATTTCACGATTACGGTAAAATACGACTTCGATTCCGATGCAATGTCTGTTTGTCATTAAGAACTGATCGAAAATATGTTTTTTCGTAAAAATCTGACTATTTTGTCAAAACGGCTTTTTTGACCCTCTGAATTCGAAATCGTGAGAATTGACGACGACAAACGATCAATTAACGATTATGCTGAAATATAACAGTAATTCCAATGCCGATGATGATTTGCCGTTGGGAATGCGTAAAAATTGTGTTTTTTCATAAAAGACGGAGTTTTTTTGTAAAATCGGCGGCTTTGAACCTCTGAATTTTAAATCGTGTGAATCCACAACAACAAACGACGATTTCACGATTACGGTACAATACGACCTTGTTTCCGATGCAATGACAGTTTATCATTGAGAACGGATCGAAAATGTGTTTTTTCATCAAAATCGGAAATTTTCGTCAATTCAGCGTTTTTGACACGCTGAAATTGAAATCGTGAAAATCGACGACGACAAACGAATATTTCACGATTTTGCTGAAATACAACTATTAGTCCGATGCCGATGATGATTTGTCGTTGGGAATGCGTTAAAAGTGTGTTTTTTCATAAAAGACGGATTTTTTTGTCAAATCGGCGGTCTTCGACCTCTGAATATGAAATCGTGAGAACCCATTACGTCAAACGAAAATTTAACGATTTCACAAAAATACGACTTCGTTTCCGATGCAATGTCAGTTTGTCATTAAGAACTGATCGAAAATAGGTTTTTTCGTAAAAATCTGAAAATTTTGTCAAAACGGCAGTTTTGACCCTCAGAAATCGAAATTGGGAGAATCGACGACGACAAACAACGATTTCACGATTTCGCTAAAATAACGACTTCGTTTCCGATGCAATGTCAGTTTGTCATTGACAACCGATCAAAAATATGGTTTTTCATAAAATTCGGACATTTTTGTCAAATCGACGTTTTAAACCGTCTGAAAAGGGAATCGTGAGAACCACCGACAAAAAACGACCATTTCTCGATTTCGCTAAAATACAACTGTAAGTCCGATGCCGATGATGATTTGACGTTGGGAATGTATCAAAAATGTGTTTTTTCATAAAAATCGGAAATTTTCGTCAATTCAGCGTTTTTGACACGCTGAAATTGAAAACGTGAAAAACGACGACGACAAACGAATATTTCACGATTTTACTGAAATACAACTAGTAGTCCGATGCCGATGATGATTTGTCCTTGGGGAATGCGTCAAAAGTGTGTTTTTTCATAAAAAACGGACTTTTTTTGTGAAATCGGCGGTCTTTAACCTCTGAATATGGAATCGTGAGAATCCACTACGACAAACGAAAATTTAACGATTTCACAAAAATACGACTTCGTTTCCGATGCAATGTCAGTTTGTCATTAAGAACTGATCGAAAATAGGTTTTTTCGTAAAAATCTGAAAATTTTGTCAAAACGGCAGTTTTGACCCTCAGAAATCGAAATTGGGAGAATCGACGACGACAAACAACGATTTCACGATTTCGCTAAAATAACGACTTCGTTTCCGATGCAATGTCAGTTTGTCATTGACAACCGAACAAAAATATGGTTTTTCATAAAATTCGGACATTTTTGTCAAATCGACGTTTTAAACCGTCTGAAAAGGGAATCGTGAGAACCACCGACAAAAAACGACCATTTCTCGATTTCGCTAAAATACAACTGTAAGTCCGATGCCGATGATGATTTGACGTTGGGAATGTATCAAAAATGTGTTTTTTCATAAAAATCGGAAATTTTCGTCAATTCAGCGTTTTTGACACGCTGAAATTGAAAACGTGAAAAACGACGACGACAAACGAATATTTCACGATTTTACTGAAATACAACTAGTAGTCCGATGCCGATGATGATTTGTCCTTGGGGAATGCGTCAAAAGTGTGTTTTTTCATAAAAAAAGGACTTTTTTTGTGAAATCGGCGGTCTTCAACCTCTGAATATGGAATCGTGAGAATCCACTACGACAAACGAACATTTCACGATTTCGCAAAAATACGACTTCGATTCCTATGCAATGTCAGTTTGTCATTAAGAACTGATCGAAAATATGTTTTTTCGCAAAAATCTGACAATTTCGTCAAATCAGCGTTTTTGACACTCTGAAATTGAAAACGTGAAAATCGACGACGACGAACGAATATTTCACGATTTTACTGAAATACAACTAGTAGTCCGATGCCGATGATGATTTGTCGTTGGGAACGCGTCAAAAGTGTGTTTTTTCATAAAAGACACAGTTGTTTGTCTAATCGGCGGTCTTCAACCTCCGAATTTGAAATCGTACGAATTCACTACGAGAAACGAACATTTCATGATTTCGCAAGAATACGACTTCGTTTCCGATGCAATGTCAGTTTGTCATTGAGAACTGATCGAAAATATGTTTTTTCGTAAAAATCTGACTATTTTGTCAAAACGGCTTTTTTGACCCTCTGAATTCGAAATCGTGAGAATCGACGACGACAAACGACCAATTCACGATTATGCTGAAATATAACAGTAATTCCAATGCCGATGATGATTTGCCGTTGGGAATGCGTAAAAATTGCGTTTTTTCATAAATGACGGAGTTTTTTTGTCAAATCGGCGGTTTTGAACCTCTGAATTTTAAATCGTGAGAATCCACAACGACAAACGACGATTTCACGATTACGGTAAAATACGACTTCGATTCCGATGCAATGTCTGTTTGTCATTAAGAACTGATCGAAAATATGTTTTTTCGTAAAAATCTGACTATTTTGTCAAAACGGCTTTTTTGACCCTCTGAATTCGAAATCGTGAGAATCGACGACGACAAACGACCAATTCACGATTATGCTGAAATATAACAGTAATTCCAATGCCGATGATGATTTGTCGTTGGGAATGCGTCAAAAGTGTGTTTTTTCATAAAAGACGGAGTTTTTTTGTCAAATCGGCGGTCTTCAACCTCTGAATTTGAAATCGTGAGAATCCAATACGACAAACGAACATTTCACGATTTCGCAAAAATACGACTTTGTTTCCGATGCAATGTCAGTTTGTCATTGAGAACTGATCGAAAATATGTTTTTTCGTAAAAATCTGACATTTTTGTAAAAACGGCTTTTTTGACCCTCTGAAATCGAAATCGTGAGAATCGACGACGACAAACGACCAATTCACGATTACGCTGAAATATAACAGTAATTCCAATGCCGATGATGATTTGCCGTTGGGAATGCGTAAAAATTGCGTTTTTTCATAAATGACGGAGTTTTTTTTGTCAAATCGGCGGTTTTGAACCTCTGAATTTTAAATCGTGAGAATCCACAACGACAAACGACGATTTCACGATTACGGTAAAATACGACTTCGATTCCGATGCAATGTCTGTTTGTCATTAAGAACTGATCGAAAATATGTTTTTTCGTAAAAATCTGACTATTTTGTCAAAACGGCTTTTTTGACCCTCTGAATTCGAAATCGTGAGAATCGACGACGACAAACGACCAATTCACGATTATGCTGAAATATAACAGTAATTCCAATGCCGATGATGATTTGTCGTTGGGAATGCGTCAAAAGTGTGTTTTTTCATAAAAGACGGAGTTTTTTTGTCAAATCGGCGGTCTTCAACCTCTGAATTTGAAATCGTGAGAATCCAATACGACAAACGAACATTTCACGATTTCGCAAAAATACGACTTTGTTTCCGATGCAATGTCAGTTTGTCATTGAGAACTGATCGAAAATATGTTTTTTCGTAAAAATCTGACATTTTTGTAAAAACGGCTTTTTTGACCCTCTGAAATCGAAATCGTGAGAATCGACGACGACAAACGACCAATTCACGATTACGGTACAATACGACCTTGTTTCCGATGCAATGACAGTTTATCATTGAGAACGGATCGAAAATGTGTTTTTTCATCAAAATCGAAAATTTTCGTCAATTCAGCGTTTTTGACACGCTGAAATTGAAATCGTGAAAATCGACGACGACAAACGAATATTTCACGATTTTGCTGAAATACAACTATTAGTCCGATGCCGATGATGATTTGTCGTTGGGAATCCGTCAAAAGTGTGTTTTTTCATAAAAGACGGAGTTTTTCGTCAATTCAGCGTTTTTGACACGCTGAAATTGAAATCGTGAAAATCGACGACGACAAACGAATATTTCACGATTTTGCTGAAATACAACTATTAGTCCGATGCCGATGATGATTTGTCGTTGGGAATCCGTCAAAAGTGTGTTTTTTCATAAAAGACGGAGTTTTTCGTCAATTCAGCGTTTTTGACACGCTGAAATTGAAATCGTGAAAATCGACGACGACAAACGAATATTTCACGATTTTGCTGAAATACAACTATTAGTCCGATCCCGATGATGATTTGTCTTTGGGAATGCGTCAAAAGTGTGTTTTTTCATAACAGACGGAGTTTTTTGTCAAATCGGCGGTCTTCAACCTCTGAATTTGAAATCGTGAGAATCCAATACGACAAAGGAACATTTCACGATTTCGCAAAAAATACGACTTCGTTTCCGATGCAATGTCAGTTTGTCATTAAGAACTGATCGAAAATAGGTTTTTTCGTAAAAATCTGAAAATTTTGTCAATACGGCGGTTTTGACCCTCAGAAATCGAAATTGGGAGAATCAACGACGACAAATGACGATTTCACGATTACGGTATAAAACGAAATTGTTTCCGATGCAATGACAGTTTATCATTGAGAACGGATCGAAAAGGTGTTTTTTCATCAAAATCGGAAATTTTTGTCAATTCAGCGTTTTTGACACTCTGAAATTGAAAACGTGAAAATCGACGACGAGGAACGAATATTTCACGATTTTACTGAAATACAACTAGTAGTCCGATGCCGATGATGATTTGCCGTTGGGAATGCGTAAAAATTGTGTTTTTTCATAAAAGATGGAGTTTTTTTTGTCAAATCGGCGGTCTTCAACCTCTGAATATGAAATCGTGAGAATCCATTACGTCAAACGAAAATTTAACGATTTCGCAAAAATACGACTTCGTTTCCGATGCAATGTCTGTTTGTCATTAAGAACTGATCGAAAATATGTTTTTTCGTAAAAATCTGACTATTTTGTCAAAACGGCTTTTTTGACCCTCTGAATTCGAAATCGTGAGAATCGACGACGACAAACGACCAATTCACGATTTCGCTGAAATATAACAGTAATTCCAATGCCGATGATGATTTGCCCTTGGGAATGCGTAAAAATTGTGTTTTTTCATAAAAGATGGAGTTTTTTTTGTCAAATCGGCGGTTTTAAACCTCGGAATTTTAAATCGTGAGAATCTACAACGACAAGCGACGATTTCACGATTACGGTAAAATACGACCTTGTTTCCGATGCAATGACAGTTTATCATTGAGAACGGATCGAAAATGTGTTTTTTCGCAAAAATCTGACAATTTCGTCAAACCAGCGTTTTTGACACTCTGAAATTGAAATTGTGAAAATCGACGACGACAAACGAATATTTCACGATTTTGCTGAAATACAACTATTAGTCCGATGCCGATGATGATTTGTCGTTGGGAATGCGCCAAAAGTGTGTTTTTCATAAAAGACGGACTTTTTTTTGTCAAATCGGCGGTCGTCAACCTCTGAATATGAAATCGTGAGAATCCATTACATCAAACGAAAATTTAACGATTTCACAAAAATACGACTTCGTTTCCTATGCAATGTCAGTTTGTCATTAAGAACTGATCGAAAATATGTTTTTTCGCAAAAATCTGACAATTTCGTCAAATCAGCGTTTTTGACACTCTGAAATTGAAAACGTGAAAATCGACGACGACGAACGAATATTTCACGATTTTACTGAAATACAACTAGTAGTCCGATGCCGATGATGATTTGTCGTTGGGAATGCGTCAAAAGTGTGTTTTTTCATAAATGACGGAGTTTTTTTGTCAAATCGGCGGTTTTGAACCTCTGAATTTTAAATCGTGAGAATCGACAACGACAAACGACGATTTCACGATTACGGTAAAATACGACTTCGATTCCGATGCAATGTCTGTTTGTCATTAAGAACTGATCGATAATATGTTTTTTCGTAAAAATCTGACTATTTTGTCAAAACGGCTTTTTTGACCCTCTGAATTCGAAATCGTGAGAATCGACGACGACAAACGACCAATTCACGATTATGCTGAAATATAACAGTAATTCTAATGCCGATGATGATTTGCCGTTGGGAATGCGTAAAAATTGCGTTTTTTCATAAATTACGGAGTTTTTTTGTCAAATCGGCGGTTTTGAACCTCTGAATTTTAAATCGTGAGAATCCACAACGACAAACGACGATTTCACGATTACGGTAAAATACGACTTCGATTCCGATGCAATGTCTGTTTGTCATTAAGAACTGATCGAAAATATGTTTTTTCGTAAAAATCTGACTATTTTGTCAAAACGGCTTTTTTGACCCTCTGAATTCGAAATCGTGAGAATCGACGACGACAAACGACCAATTCACGATTATGCTGAAATATAACAGTAATTCTAATGCCGATGATGATTTGCCGTTGGGAATGCGTAAAAATTGCGTTTTTTCATAAATTACGGAGTTTTTTTGTCAAATCGGCGGTTTTGAACCTCTGAATTTTAAATCGTGAGAATCCACAACGACAAACGACGATTTCACGATTACGGTAAAATACGACTTCGATTCCGATGCAATGTCTGTTTGTCATTAAGAACTGATCGAAAATATGTTTTTTCGTCAAAATCGGAAATTTTCATCAATTCAGCGTTTTTGACACGCTGAAATTGAAATCGTGAAAATCGACGACTACAAACGAATATTTCACGATTTTGCTGAAATACAACTATTAGTCCGATGCCGATGATGATTTGTCGTTGGGAATGCGTTAAAAGTGTGTTTTTTCATAAAAGACGGATTTTTTTGTCAAATCGGCGGTCTTCGACCTCTGAATATGAAATCGTGAGAATCCATTACGTCAAACGAAAATTTAACGATTTCACAAAAATACGACTTCGTTTCCGATGCAATGTCAGTTTGTCATTAAGAACTGATCGAAAATAGGTTTTTTCGTAAAAATCTGAAAATTTTGTCAAATCGGCAGTTTTGACCCTCAGAAATCGAAATTGGGAGAATCGACGACGACAAACAACGATTTCACGATTTCGCTAAAATAACGACTTCGTTTCCGATGCAATGTCAGTTTGTCATTGACAACCGATCAAAAATATGGTTTTTCATAAAATTCGGACATTTTTGTCAAATCGACGTTTTAAACCGTCTGGAAAGGGAATCGTGAGAACCACCGACAAAAAACGACCATTTCTCGATTTCGCTAAAATACAACTGTAAGTCCGATGCCGATGATGATTTGACGTTGGGAATGTATCAAAAATGTGTTTTTCATAAAAATCGGAAATTTTCGTCAATTCAGCGTTTTTGACACGCTGAAATTGAAAACGTGAAAAACGACGACGACAAACGAATATTTCACGATTTTACTGAAATACAACTAGTAGTCCGATGCCGATGATGATTTGTCCTTGGGGAATGCGTCAAAAGTGTGTTTTTTCATAAAAAACGGACTTTTTTTGTGAAATCGGCGGTCTTCAACCTCTGAATATGGAATCGTGAGAATCCACTACGACAAACGAACATTTCACGATTTCGCAAAAATACGACTTCGATTCCTATGCAATGTCAGTTTGTCATTAAGAACTGATCGAAAATATGTTTTTTCGTAAAAATCTGACTATTTTGTCAAAACGGCTTTTTTGACCCTCTGAATTCGAAATCGTGAGAATCGACGACGACAAACGACCAATTCACGATTATGCTGAAATATAACAGTAATTCCAATGCCGATGATGATTTGTCGTTGGGAATGCGTCAAAAGTGTGTTTTTTCATAAAAGACGGAGTTTTTTTGTCAAATCGGCGGTCTTCAACCTCTGAATTTGAAATCGTGAGAATCCAATACGACAAACGAACATTTCACGATTTCGCAAAAATACGACTTTGTTTCCGATGCAATGTCAGTTTGTCATTGAGAACTGATCGAAAATATGTTTTTTCGTAAAAATCTGACATTTTTGTAAAAACGGCTTTTTTGACCCTCTGAAATCGAAATCGTGAGAATCGACGACGACAAACGACCAATTCACGATTACGCTGAAATATAACAGTAATTCCAATGCCGATGATGATTTGCCGTTGGGAATGCGTAAAAATTGCGTTTTTTCATAAATGACGGAGTTTTTTTGTCAAATCGGCGGTTTTGAACCTCTGAATTTTAAATCGTGAGAATCCACAACGACAAACGACGATTTCACGATTACGGTAAAATACGACTTCGATTCCGATGCAATGTCTGTTTGTCATTAAGAACTGATCGAAAATATGTTTTTTCGTAAAAATCTGACTATTTTGTCAAAACGGCTTTTTTGACCCTCTGAATTCGAAATCGTGAGAATCGACGACGACAAACGACCAATTCACGATTATGCTGAAATATAACAGTAATTCCAATGCCGATGATGATTTGTCGTTGGGAATGCGTCAAAAGTGTGTTTTTCATAAAAGACGGACTTTTTTTGTGAAATCGGCGGTCTTCAACCTCTGAATATGAAATCGTGAGAATCCACTACGGAAAACGAACATTTCACGATTTCGCAAAAATACGACTTCGTTTCCGATGCAATGTCAGTTTGTCATTAAGAACTGATCGAAAATAGGTTATTTCGTAAAAATCTGAAAATTTTGTCAAAACGGCAGTTTTGACCCTCAGAAATCGAAATTGGGAGAATCGGCGACGACAAACGACGATTTCACGATTTCGCTAAAATAACGACTTCGTTTCCGATGCAATGTCAGTTTGTCATTGACAACCGATCAAAAGTATGGTTTTTCATAAAATTCGGACATTTTTGTCAAATCGACGTTTTAAACCGTCTGAAAAGGGAATCGTGCGAACCACCGACAAAAAACGACCATTTCTCGATTTCGCTAAAATAAAACTGTAAGTCCGATGCCGATGATGATTTGACGTTGGGAATGTGTCAAAAATGTGTTTTTTCATCAAAATCGGAAATTTTCGTCAATTCAGCGTTTTTGACACTCTGACATTGAAATCGTGAAAATCGACGACGACAAACGAATATTTCACGATTTTGCTGAAATACAACTATTAGTGCGATGCCGATGATGATTTGTCGTTGGGAATGCGTCAAAAGTGTGTTTTTTCATAAAAGACAGAGTTTTTTGTCAAATCGGCGGTCTTCAACCTCCGAATTTGAAATTGTACGAATCCACTACGAGAAACGAACATTTCATGATTTCGCAAAAATACGACTTCGTTTCCGATGCAATGTCAGTTTGCCATTGAGAACTGATCGAAAATATGTTTTTTCGTAAAAATCCGACTATTTTGTCAAAACGACTTTTTTGACCCTCTGAATTCGAAATCGTGAGAATTGACGACGACAAACGATCAATTAACGATTATGCTGAAATATAACAGTAATTCCAATGCCGATGATGATTTGCCGTTGGGAATGCGTAAAAATTGTGTTTTTTCATAAAAGACGGAGTTTTTTTGTAAAATCGGCGGCTTTGAACCTCTGAATTTTAAATCGTGTGAATCCACAACAACAAACGACGATTTCACGATTACGGTACAATACGACCTTGTTTCCGATGCAATGACAGTTTATCATTGAGAACGGATCGAAAATGTGTTTTTTCATCAAAATCGGAAATTTTCGTCAATTCAGCGTTTTTGACACGCTGAAATTGAAATCGTGAAAATCGACGACGACAAACGAATATTTCACGATTTTGCTGAAATACAACTATTAGTCCGATGCCGATGATGATTTGTCGTTGGGAATGCGTCAAAAGTGTTTTTTTTCATAAAAGACGGAGTTTTTTGTCAAATCGGCCGTCTTCAACCTCTGAATATGAAATCGTGAGAATCCATTACGTCAAACGAAAATTTAACGATTTCGCAAAAATACGACTTCGTTTCCGATGCAATGTCTGTTTGTCATTAAGAACTGATCGAAAATATGTTTTTTCGTAAAAATCTGACTATTTTGTCAAAACGGCTTTTTTGACCCTCTGAATTCGAAATCGTGAGAATTGACGACGACAAACGATCAATTAACGATTATGCTGAAATATAACAGTAATTCCAATGCCGATGATGATTTGCCGTTGGGAATGCGTAAAAATTGTGTTTTTTCATAAAAGACGGAGTTTTTTTGTAAAATCGGCGGCTTTGAACCTCTGAATTTTAAATCGTGTGAATCCACAACAACAAACGACGATTTCACGATTACGGTACAATACGACCTTGTTTCCGATGCAATGACAGTTTATCATTGAGAACGGATCGAAAATGTGTTTTTTCATCAAAATCGGAAATTTTCGTCAATTCAGCGTTTTTGACACGCTGAAATTGAAATCGTGAAAATCGACGACGACAAACGAATATTTCACGATTTTACTGAAATACAACTAGTAGTCCGATGCCGATGATGATTTGTCCTTGGGGAATGCGTCAAAAGTGTGTTTTTTCATAAAAAACGGACTTTTTTTGTGAAATCGGCGGTCTTCAACCTCTGAATATGGAATCGTGAGAATCCACTACGACAAACGAAAATTTAACGATTTCACAAAAATACGACTTCGTTTCCGATGCAATGTCAGTTTGTCATTAAGAACTGATCGAAAATAGGTTTTTTCGTAAAAATCTGAAAATTTTGTCAAAACGGCAGTTTTGACCCTCAGAAATCGAAATTGGGAGAATCGACGACGACAAACAACGATTTCACGATTTCGCTAAAATAACGACTTCGTTTCCGATGCAATGTCAGTTTGTCATTGACAACCGAACAAAAATATGGTTTTTCATAAAATTCGGACATTTTTGTCAAATCGACGTTTTAAACCGTCTGAAAAGGGAATCGTGAGAACCACCGACAAAAAACGACCATTTCTCGATTTCGCTAAAATACAACTGTAAGTCCGATGCCGATGATGATTTGACGTTGGGAATGTATCAAAAATGTGTTTTTTCATAAAAATCGGAAATTTTCGTCAATTCAGCGTTTTTGACACGCTGAAATTGAAAACGTGAAAAACGACGACGACAAACGAATATTTCACGATTTTACTGAAATACAACTATTAGTCCGATGCCGATGATGATTTGTCGTTGGGAATGCGTCAAAAGTGTTTTTTTTCATAAAAGACGGAGTTTTTTGTCAAATCGGCCGTCTTCAACCTCTGAATATGAAATCGTGAGAATCCATTACGTCAAACGAAAATTTAACGATTTCGCAAAAATACGACTTCGTTTCCGATGCAATGTCTGTTTGTCATTAAGAACTGATCGAAAATATGTTTTTTCGTAAAAATCTGACTATTTTGTCAAAACGGCTTTTTTGACCCTCTGAATTCGAAATCGTGAGAATTGACGACGACAAACGATCAATTAACGATTATGCTGAAATATAACAGTAATTCCAATGCCGATGATGATTTGCCGTTGGGAATGCGTAAAAATTGTGTTTTTTCATAAAAGACGGAGTTTTTTTGTAAAATCGGCGGCTTTGAACCTCTGAATTTTAAATCGTGTGAATCCACAACAACAAACGACGATTTCACGATTACGGTACAATACGACCTTGTTTCCGATGCAATGACAGTTTATCATTGAGAACGGATCGAAAATGTGTTTTTTCATCAAAATCGGAAATTTTCGTCAATTCAGCGTTTTTGACACGCTGAAATTGAAATCGTGAAAATCGACGACGACAAACGAATATTTCACGATTTTACTGAAATACAACTAGTAGTCCGATGCCGATGATGATTTGTCCTTGGGGAATGCGTCAAAAGTGTGTTTTTTCATAAAAAACGGACTTTTTTTGTGAAATCGGCGGTCTTCAACCTCTGAATATGGAATCGTGAGAATCCACTACGACAAACGAAAATTTAACGATTTCACAAAAATACGACTTCGTTTCCGATGCAATGTCAGTTTGTCATTAAGAACTGATCGAAAATAGGTTTTTTCGTAAAAATCTGAAAATTTTGTCAAAACGGCAGTTTTGACCCTCAGAAATCGAAATTGGGAGAATCGACGACGACAAACAACGATTTCACGATTTCGCTAAAATAACGACTTCGTTTCCGATGCAATGTCAGTTTGTCATTGACAACCGAACAAAAATATGGTTTTTCATAAAATTCGGACATTTTTGTCAAATCGACGTTTTAAACCGTCTGAAAAGGGAATCGTGAGAACCACCGACAAAAAACGACCATTTCTCGATTTCGCTAAAATACAACTGTAAGTCCGATGCCGATGATGATTTGACGTTGGGAATGTATCAAAAATGTGTTTTTTCATAAAAATCGGAAATTTTCGTCAATTCAGCGTTTTTGACACGCTGAAATTGAAAACGTGAAAAACGACGACGACAAACGAATATTTCACGATTTTACTGAAATACAACTAGTAGTCCGATGCCGATGATGATTTGTCCTTGGGGAATGCGTCAAAAGTGTGTTTTTTCATAAAAAAAGGACTTTTTTTGTGAAATCGGCGGTCTTCAACCTCTGAATATGGAATCGTGAGAATCCACTACGACAAACGAACATTTCACGATTTCGCAAAAATACGACTTCGATTCCTATGCAATGTCAGTTTGTCATTAAGAACTGATCGAAAATATGTTTTTTCGCAAAAATCTGACAATTTCGTCAAATCAGCGTTTTTGACACTCTGAAATTGAAAACGTGAAAATCGACGACGACGAACGAATATTTCACGATTTTACTGAAATACAACTAGTAGTCCGATGCCGATGATGATTTGTCGTTGGGAACGCGTCAAAAGTGTGTTTTTTCATAAAAGACACAGTTGTTTGTCTAATCGGCGGTCTTCAACCTCCGAATTTGAAATCGTACGAATTCACTACGAGAAACGAACATTTCATGATTTCGCAAGAATACGACTTCGTTTCCGATGCAATGTCAGTTTGTCATTGAGAACTGATCGAAAATATGTTTTTTCGTAAAAATCTGACTATTTTGTCAAAACGGCTTTTTTGACCCTCTGAATTCGAAATCGTGAGAATCGACGACGACAAACGACCAATTCACGATTATGCTGAAATATAACAGTAATTCCAATGCCGATGATGATTTGCCGTTGGGAATGCGTAAAAATTGTGTTTTTTCATAAAAGACGGAGTTCGTTGTCAAATCGGCGGTTTTGAACCTCTGAATTTTAAATCGTGAGAATCCACAACGACAAACGACGATTTCACGATTACGGTACAATACGACCTTGTTTCCGATGCAATGACAGTTTATCATTGAGAACGGATCGAAAATGTGTTTTTTCATCAAAATCGGAAATTTTCGTCAATTCAGCGTTTTTGACACGCTGAAATTGAAATCGTGAAAATCGACGACGACAAACGAATATTTCACGATTTTGCTGAAATACAACTATTAGTCCGATGCCGATGATGATTTGTCGTTGGGAATGCGTCAAAAGTGTGTTTTTTCATAAAAGACAGAGTTTTTTGTCAAATCGGCGGTCTTCAACCTCCGAATTTGAAATCGTACGAATCCACTACGAGAAACGAACATTTCATGATTTCGCAAAAATACGACTTCGTTTCCGATGCAATGTCAGTTTGTCATTGAGAACTGATCGAAAATATGTTTTTTCGTAAAAATCTGACTATTTTGTCAAAACGGCTTTTTTGACCCTCTGAATTCGAAATCGTGAGAATCGACGACGACAAACGACCAATTCACGATTATGCTGAAATATAACAGTAATTCCAATGCCGATGATGATTTGCCGTTGGGAATGCGTAAAAATTGCGTTTTTTCATAAATGACGGAGTTTTTTTGTCAAATCGGCGGTTTTGAACCTCTGAATTTTAAATCGTGAGAATCCACAACGACAAACGACGATTTCACGATTACGGTAAAATACGACTTCGATTCCGATGCAATGTCTGTTTGTCATTAAGAACTGATCGAAAATATGTTTTTTCGTAAAAATCTGACTATTTTGTCAAAACGGCTTTTTTGACCCTCTGAATTCGAAATCGTGAGAATTGACGACGACAAACGATCAATTAACGATTATGCTGAAATATAACAGTAATTCCAATGCCGATGATGATTTGCCGTTGGGAATGCGTAAAAATTGTGTTTTTTCATAAAAGACGGAGTTTTTTTGTAAAATCGGCGGCTTTGAACCTCTGAATTTTAAATCGTGTGAATCCACAACAACAAACGACGATTTCACGATTACGGTACAATACGACCTTGTTTCCGATGCAATGACAGTTTATCATTGAGAACGGATCGAAAATGTGTTTTTTCATCAAAATCGGAAATTTTCGTCAATTCAGCGTTTTTGACACGCTGAAATTGAAATCGTGAAAATCGACGACGACAAACGAATATTTCACGATTTTGCTGAAATACAACTATTAGTCCGATGCCGATGATGATTTGTCGTTGGGAATGCGTTAAAAGTGTGTTTTTTCATAAAAGACGGATTTTTTTGTCAAATCGGCGGTCTTCGACCTCTGAATATGAAATCGTGAGAACCCATTACGTCAAACGAAAATTTAACGATTTCACAAAAATACGACTTCGTTTCCGATGCAATGTCAGTTTGTCATTAAGAACTGATCGAAAATAGGTTTTTTCGTAAAAATCTGAAAATTTTGTCAAAACGGCAGTTTTGACCCTCAGAAATCGAAATTGGGAGAATCGACGACGACAAACAACGATTTCACGATTTCGCTAAAATAACGACTTCGTTTCCGATGCAATGTCAGTTTGTCATTGACAACCGATCAAAAATATGGTTTTTCATAAAATTCGGACATTTTTGTCAAATCGACGTTTTAAACCGTCTGAAAAGGGAATCGTGAGAACCACCGACAAAAAACGACCATTTCTCGATTTCGCTAAAATACAACTGTAAGTCCGATGCCGATGATGATTTGACGTTGGGAATGTATCAAAAATGTGTTTTTTCATAAAAATCGGAAATTTTCGTCAATTCAGCGTTTTTGACACGCTGAAATTGAAAACGT
The DNA here is from genome assembly GCA_964006125.1 of Cryptus viduatorius. Classification (NCBI taxonomy): domain Eukaryota; kingdom Metazoa; phylum Arthropoda; class Insecta; order Hymenoptera; family Ichneumonidae; genus Cryptus; species Cryptus viduatorius. The sequence continues at coordinate 7,356,404 of OZ023225.1, read as the reverse complement.
GAAAAACGACGACGACAAACGAATATTTCACGATTTTACTGAAATACAACTAGTAGTCCGATGCCGATGATGATTTGTCCTTGGGGAATGCGTCAAAAGTGTGTTTTTTCATAAAAAACGGACTTTTTTTGTGAAATCGGCGGTCTTCAACCTCTGAATATGGAATCGTGAGAATCCACTACGACAAACGAAAATTTAACGATTTCACAAAAATACGACTTCGTTTCCGATGCAATGTCAGTTTGTCATTAAGAACTGATCGAAAATAGGTTTTTTCGTAAAAATCTGAAAATTTTGTCAAAACGGCAGTTTTGACCCTCAGAAATCGAAATTGGGAGAATCGACGACGACAAACAACGATTTCACGATTTCGCTAAAATAACGACTTCGTTTCCGATGCAATGTCAGTTTGTCATTGACAACCGAACAAAAATATGGTTTTTCATAAAATTCGGACATTTTTGTCAAATCGACGTTTTAAACCGTCTGAAAAGGGAATCGTGAGAACCACCGACAAAAAACGACCATTTCTCGATTTCGCTAAAATACAACTGTAAGTCCGATGCCGATGATGATTTGACGTTGGGAATGTATCAAAAATGTGTTTTTTCATAAAAATCGGAAATTTTCGTCAATTCAGCGTTTTTGACACGCTGAAATTGAAAACGTGAAAAACGACGACGACAAACGAATATTTCACGATTTTACTGAAATACAACTAGTAGTCCGATGCCGATGATGATTTGTCCTTGGGGAATGCGTCAAAAGTGTGTTTTTTCATAAAAAAAGGACTTTTTTTGTGAAATCGGCGGTCTTCAACCTCTGAATATGGAATCGTGAGAATCCACTACGACAAACGAACATTTCACGATTTCGCAAAAATACGACTTCGATTCCTATGCAATGTCAGTTTGTCATTAAGAACTGATCGAAAATATGTTTTTTCGCAAAAATCTGACAATTTCGTCAAATCAGCGTTTTTGACACTCTGAAATTGAAAACGTGAAAATCGACGACGACGAACGAATATTTCACGATTTTACTGAAATACAACTAGTAGTCCGATGCCGATGATGATTTGTCGTTGGGAACGCGTCAAAAGTGTGTTTTTTCATAAAAGACACAGTTGTTTGTCTAATCGGCGGTCTTCAACCTCCGAATTTGAAATCGTACGAATTCACTACGAGAAACGAACATTTCATGATTTCGCAAGAATACGACTTCGTTTCCGATGCAATGTCAGTTTGTCATTGAGAACTGATCGAAAATATGTTTTTTCGTAAAAATCTGACTATTTTGTCAAAACGGCTTTTTTGACCCTCTGAATTCGAAATCGTGAGAATCGACGACGACAAACGACCAATTCACGATTATGCTGAAATATAACAGTAATTCCAATGCCGATGATGATTTGCCGTTGGGAATGCGTAAAAATTGCGTTTTTTCATAAATGACGGAGTTTTTTTGTCAAATCGGCGGTTTTGAACCTCTGAATTTTAAATCGTGAGAATCCACAACGACAAACGACGATTTCACGATTACGGTAAAATACGACTTCGATTCCGATGCAATGTCTGTTTGTCATTAAGAACTGATCGAAAATATGTTTTTTCGTAAAAATCTGACTATTTTGTCAAAACGGCTTTTTTGACCCTCTGAATTCGAAATCGTGAGAATCGACGACGACAAACGACCAATTCACGATTATGCTGAAATATAACAGTAATTCCAATGCCGATGATGATTTGTCGTTGGGAATGCGTCAAAAGTGTGTTTTTTCATAAAAGACGGAGTTTTTTTGTCAAATCGGCGGTCTTCAACCTCTGAATTTGAAATCGTGAGAATCCAATACGACAAACGAACATTTCACGATTTCGCAAAAATACGACTTTGTTTCCGATGCAATGTCAGTTTGTCATTGAGAACTGATCGAAAATATGTTTTTTCGTAAAAATCTGACATTTTTGTAAAAACGGCTTTTTTGACCCTCTGAAATCGAAATCGTGAGAATCGACGACGACAAACGACCAATTCACGATTACGCTGAAATATAACAGTAATTCCAATGCCGATGATGATTTGCCGTTGGGAATGCGTAAAAATTGCGTTTTTTCATAAATGACGGAGTTTTTTTTGTCAAATCGGCGGTTTTGAACCTCTGAATTTTAAATCGTGAGAATCCACAACGACAAACGACGATTTCACGATTACGGTAAAATACGACTTCGATTCCGATGCAATGTCTGTTTGTCATTAAGAACTGATCGAAAATATGTTTTTTCGTAAAAATCTGACTATTTTGTCAAAACGGCTTTTTTGACCCTCTGAATTCGAAATCGTGAGAATCGACGACGACAAACGACCAATTCACGATTATGCTGAAATATAACAGTAATTCCAATGCCGATGATGATTTGTCGTTGGGAATGCGTCAAAAGTGTGTTTTTTCATAAAAGACGGAGTTTTTTTGTCAAATCGGCGGTCTTCAACCTCTGAATTTGAAATCGTGAGAATCCAATACGACAAACGAACATTTCACGATTTCGCAAAAATACGACTTTGTTTCCGATGCAATGTCAGTTTGTCATTGAGAACTGATCGAAAATATGTTTTTTCGTAAAAATCTGACATTTTTGTAAAAACGGCTTTTTTGACCCTCTGAAATCGAAATCGTGAGAATCGACGACGACAAACGACCAATTCACGATTACGGTACAATACGACCTTGTTTCCGATGCAATGACAGTTTATCATTGAGAACGGATCGAAAATGTGTTTTTTCATCAAAATCGAAAATTTTCGTCAATTCAGCGTTTTTGACACGCTGAAATTGAAATCGTGAAAATCGACGACGACAAACGAATATTTCACGATTTTGCTGAAATACAACTATTAGTCCGATGCCGATGATGATTTGTCGTTGGGAATCCGTCAAAAGTGTGTTTTTTCATAAAAGACGGAGTTTTTCGTCAATTCAGCGTTTTTGACACGCTGAAATTGAAATCGTGAAAATCGACGACGACAAACGAATATTTCACGATTTTGCTGAAATACAACTATTAGTCCGATGCCGATGATGATTTGTCGTTGGGAATCCGTCAAAAGTGTGTTTTTTCATAAAAGACGGAGTTTTTCGTCAATTCAGCGTTTTTGACACGCTGAAATTGAAATCGTGAAAATCGACGACGACAAACGAATATTTCACGATTTTGCTGAAATACAACTATTAGTCCGATCCCGATGATGATTTGTCTTTGGGAATGGGAATGCGTCAAAAGTGTGTTTTTTCATAACAGACGGAGTTTTTTGTCAAATCGGCGGTCTTCAACCTCTGAATTTGAAATCGTGAGAATCCAATACGACAAAGGAACATTTCACGATTTCGCAAAAAATACGACTTCGTTTCCGATGCAATGTCAGTTTGTCATTAAGAACTGATCGAAAATAGGTTTTTTCGTAAAAATCTGAAAATTTTGTCAATACGGCGGTTTTGACCCTCAGAAATCGAAATTGGGAGAATCAACGACGACAAATGACGATTTCACGATTACGGTATAAAACGAAATTGTTTCCGATGCAATGACAGTTTATCATTGAGAACGGATCGAAAAGGTGTTTTTTCATCAAAATCGGAAATTTTTGTCAATTCAGCGTTTTTGACACTCTGAAATTGAAAACGTGAAAATCGACGACGAGGAACGAATATTTCACGATTTTACTGAAATACAACTAGTAGTCCGATGCCGATGATGATTTGCCGTTGGGAATGCGTAAAAATTGTGTTTTTTCATAAAAGATGGAGTTTTTTTTGTCAAATCGGCGGTCTTCAACCTCTGAATATGAAATCGTGAGAATCCATTACGTCAAACGAAAATTTAACGATTTCGCAAAAATACGACTTCGTTTCCGATGCAATGTCTGTTTGTCATTAAGAACTGATCGAAAATATGTTTTTTCGTAAAAATCTGACTATTTTGTCAAAACGGCTTTTTTGACCCTCTGAATTCGAAATCGTGAGAATCGACGACGACAAACGACCAATTCACGATTATGCTGAAATATAACAGTAATTCCAATGCCGATGATGATTTGCCGTTGGGAATGCGTAAAAATTGTGTTTTTTCATAAAAGACGGAGTTTTTTTGTCAAATCGGCGGTTTTGAACCTCTGAATTTTAAATCGTGAGAATCCACAACGACAAACGACGATTTCACGATTACGGTACAATACGACCTTGTTTCCGATGCAATGACAGTTTGTCATTGAGAACGGATCGAAAATGTGTTTTTTCGTCAAAATCGGAAATTTTCATCAACTCAGCGTTTTTGACACGCTGAAATTGAAATCGTGAAAATCGACGACTACAAACGAATATTTCACGATTTTGCTGAAATACAACTATTAGTCCGATGCCGATGATGATTTGTCGTTGGGAATGCGTTAAAAGTGTGTTTTTTCATAAAAGACGGATTTTTTTGTCAAATCGGCGGTCTTCGACCTCTGAATATGAAATCGTGAGAATCCATTACGTTAAACGAAAATTTAACGATTTCACAAAAATACGACTTCGTTTCCGATGCAATGTCAGTTTGTCATTAAGAACTGATCGAAAATAGGTTTTTTCGTAAAAATCTGAAAATTTTGTCAAAACGGCAGTTTTGACCCTCAGAAATCGAAATTGGGAGAATCGACGACGACAAACAACGATTTCACGATTACGGTACAATACGACCTTGTTTCCGATGCAATGACAGTTTATCATTGAGAACGGATCGAAAATGTGTTTTTTCATCAAAATCGGAAATTTTCGTCAATTCAGCGTTTTTGACACGCTGAAATTGAAATCGTGAAAATCGACGACGACAAACGAATATTTCACGATTTTGCTGAAATACAACTATTAGTCCGATGCCGATGATGATTTGTCGTTGGGAATGCGTCAAAAGTGTTTTTTTTCATAAAAGACGGAGTTTTTTGTCAAATCGGCCGTCTTCAACCTCTGAATTTGAAATCGTGAGAATCCAATACGACAAACGAACATTTCACGATTTCGCAAAAATACGACTTCGTTTCCGATGCAATGTCAGTTTGTCATTGAGAACTGATCGAAAATATGTTTTTTCGTAAAAATCTGACATTTTTGTCAAAACGGCTTTTTTGACCCTCTGAATTCGAAATCGTGAGAATCGACGACGACAAACGACCAATTCACGATTTCGCTGAAATATAACAGTAATTCCAATGCCGATGATGATTTGCCCTTGGGAATGCGTAAAAATTGTGTTTTTTCATAAAAGATGGAGTTTTTTTTGTCAAATCGGCGGTTTTAAACCTCGGAATTTTAAATCGTGAGAATCTACAACGACAAGCGACGATTTCACGATTACGGTAAAATACGACCTTGTTTCCGATGCAATGACAGTTTATCATTGAGAACGGATCGAAAATGTGTTTTTTCGCAAAAATCTGACAATTTCGTCAAACCAGCGTTTTTGACACTCTGAAATTGAAATTGTGAAAATCGACGACGACAAACGAATATTTCACGATTTTGCTGAAATACAACTATTAGTCCGATGCCGATGATGATTTGTCGTTGGGAATGCGCCAAAAGTGTGTTTTTCATAAAAGACGGACTTTTTTTTGTCAAATCGGCGGTCTTCAACCTCTGAATATGAAATCGTGAGAATCCATTACATCAAACGAAAATTTAACGATTTCACAAAAATACGACTTCGTTTCCGATGCAATGTCAGTTTGTCATTAAGAACTGATCGAAAATAGGTTTTTTCGTAAAAATCTGAAAATTTTGTCAAAACGGCAGTTTTGACCCTCAGAAATCGAAATTGGGAGAATCGACGACGACAAACAACGATTTCACGATTTCGCTAAAATAACGACTTCGTTTCCGATGCAATGTCAGTTTGTCATTGACAACCGATCAAAAATATGGTTTTTCATAAAATTCGGACATTTTTGTCAAATCGACGTTTTAAACCGTCTGAAAAGGGAATCGTGAGAACCACCGACAAAAAACGACCATTTCTCGATTTCGCTAAAATACAACTGTAAGTCCGATGCCGATGATGATTTGACGTTGGGAATGTATCAAAAATGTGTTTTTTCATAAAAATCGGAAATTTTCGTCAATTCAGCGTTTTTGACACGCTGAAATTGAAAACGTGAAAAACGACGACGACAAACGAATATTTCACGATTTTACTGAAATACAACTAGTAGTCCGATGCCGATGATGATTTGTCGTTGGTGAATGCGTCAAAAGTGTGTTTTTTCATAAAAAACGGACTTTTTTTGTGAAATCGGCGGTCTTCAACCTCTGAATATGGAATCGTGAGAATCCACTACGACAAACGAACATTTCACGATTTCGCAAAAATACGACTTCGATTCCTATGCAATGTCAGTTTGTCATTAAGAACTGATCGAAAATATGTTTTTTCGCAAAAATCTGACAATTTCGTCAAATCAGCGTTTTTGACACTCTGAAATTGAAAACGTGAAAATCGACGACGACGAACGAATATTTCACGATTTTACTGAAATACAACTAGTAGTCCGATGCCGATGATGATTTGTCGTTGGGAATGCGTCAAAAGTGTGTTTTTTCATAAATGACGGAGTTTTTTTGTCAAATCGGCGGTTTTGAACCTCTGAATTTTAAATCGTGAGAATCCACAACGACAAACGACGATTTCACGATTACGGTACAATACGACCTTGTTTCCGATGCAATGACAGTTTATCATTGAGAACGGATCGAAAATGTGTTTTTTCATCAAAATCGGAAATTTTCGTCAATTCAGCGTTTTTGACACGCTGAAATTGAAATCGTGAAAATCGACGACGACAAACGAATATTTCACGATTTTGCTGAAATACAACTATTAGTCCGATGCCGATGATGATTTGTCGTTGGGAATCCGTCAAAAGTGTGTTTTTTCATAACAGACGGAGTTTTTTGTCAAATCGGCGGTCTTCAACCTCTGAATTTGAAATCGTGAGAATCCAATACGACAAAGGAACATTTCACGATTTCGCAAAAAATACGACTTCATTTCCGATGCAATGTCAGTTTGTCATTAAGAACTGATCGAAAATAGGTTTTTTCGTAAAAATCTGAAAATTTTGTCAATACGGCGGTTTTGACCCTCAGAAATCGAAATTGGGAGAATCAACGACGACAAATGACGATTTCACGATTACGGTATAAAACGAAATTGTTTCCGATGCAATGACAGTTTATCATTGAGAACGGATCGAAAAGGTGTTTTTTCATCAAAATCGGAAATTTTTGTCAATTCAGCGTTTTTGACACTCTGAAATTGAAAACGTGAAAATCGACGACGAGGAACGAATATTTCACGATTTTACTGAAATACAACTAGTAGTCCGATGCCGATGATGATTTGCCGTTGGGAATGCGTAAAAATTGTGTTTTTTCATAAAAGATGGAGTTTTTTTTGTCAAATCGGCGGTCTTCAACCTCTGAATATGAAATCGTGAGAATCCATTACGTCAAACGAAAATTTAACGATTTCGCAAAAATACGACTTCGTTTCCGATGCAATGTCTGTTTGTCATTAAGAACTGATCGAAAATAGGTTTTTTCGTAAAAATCTGAAAATTTTGTCAATACGGCGGTTTTGACCCTCAGAAATCGAAATTGGGAGAATCAACGACGACAAATGACGATTTCACGATTACGGTATAAAACGAAATTGTTTCCGATGCAATGACAGTTTATCATTGAGAACGGATCGAAAAGGTGTTTTTTCATCAAAATCGGAAATTTTTGTCAATTCAGCGTTTTTGACACTCTGAAATTGAAAACGTGAAAATCGACGACGAGGAACGAATATTTCACGATTTTACTGAAATACAACTAGTAGTCCGATGCCGATGATGATTTGCCGTTGGGAATGCGTAAAAATTGTGTTTTTTCATAAAAGATGGAGTTTTTTTTGTCAAATCGGCGGTCTTCAACCTCTGAATATGAAATCGTGAGAATCCATTACGTCAAACGAAAATTTAACGATTTCGCAAAAATACGACTTCGTTTCCGATGCAATGTCTGTTTGTCATTAAGAACTGATCGAAAATATGTTTTTTCGTAAAAATCTGACTATTTTGTCAAAACGGCTTTTTTGACCCTCTGAATTCGAAATCGTGAGAATCGACGACGACAAACGACCAATTCACGATTATGCTGAAATATAACAGTAATTCCAATGCCGATGATGATTTGCCGTTGGGAATGCGTAAAAATTGTGTTTTTTCATAAAAGACGGAGTTTTTTTGTCAAATCGGCGGTTTTGAACCTCTGAATTTTAAATCGTGAGAATCCACAACGACGATTTCACGATTACGGTACAATACGACCTTGTTTCCGATGCAATGACAGTTTGTCATTGAGAACGGATCGAAAATGTGTTTTTTCGTCAAAATCGGAAATTTTCATCAACTCAGCGTTTTTGACACGCTGAAATTGAAATCGTGAAAATCGACGACTACAAACGAATATTTCACGATTTTGCTGAAATACAACTATTAGTCCGATGCCGATGATGATTTGTCGTTGGGAATGCGTTAAAAGTGTGTTTTTTCATAAAAGACGGATTTTTTTGTCAAATCGGCGGTCTTCGACCTCTGAATATGAAATCGTGAGAATCCATTACGTCAAACGAAAATTTAACGATTTCACAAAAATACGACTTCGTTTCCGATGCAATGTCAGTTTGTCATTAAGAACTGATCGAAAATAGGTTTTTTCGTAAAAATCTGAAAATTTTGTCAAAACGGCAGTTTTGACCCTCAGAAATCGAAATTGGGAGAATCGACGACGACAAACAACGATTTCACGATTTCGCTAAAATAACGACTTCGTTTCCGATGCAATGTCAGTTTGTCATTGACAACCGATCAAAAATATGGTTTTTCATAAAATTCGGACATTTTTGTCAAATCGACGTTTTAAACCGTCTGAAAAGGCAATCGTGAGAACCACCGACAAAAAACGACCATTTCTCGATTTCGCTAAAATACAACTGTAAGTCCGATGCCGATGATGATTTGACGTTGGGAATGTATCAAAAATGTGTTTTTTCATAAAAATCGGAAATTTTCGTCAATTCAGCGTTTTTGACACGCTGAAATTGAAAACGTGAAAAACGACGACGACAAACGAATATTTCACGATTTTACTGAAATACAACTAGTAGTCCGATGCCGATGATGATTTGCCGTTGGGAATGCGTAAAAATTGTGTTTTTTCATAAAAGATGGAGTTTTTTTTGTCAAATCGGCGGTCTTCAACCTCTGAATATGAAATCGTGAGAATCCATTACGTCAAACGAAAATTTAACGATTTCGCAAAAATACGACTTCGTTTCCGATGCAATGTCTGTTTGTCATTAAGAACTGATCGAAAATATGTTTTTTCGTAAAAATCTGACTATTTTGTCAAAACGGCTTTTTTGACCCTCTGAATTCGAAATCGTGAGAATCGACGACGACAAACGACCAATTCACGATTATGCTGAAATATAACAGTAATTCCAATGCCGATGATGATTTGCCGTTGGGAATGCGTAAAAATTGTGTTTTTTCATAAAAGACGGAGTTTTTTTGTCAAATCGGCGGTTTTGAACCTCTGAATTTTAAATCGTGAGAATCCACAACGACAAACGACGATTTCACGATTACGGTACAATACGACCTTGTTTCCGATGCAATGACAGTTTGTCATTGAGAACGGATCGAAAATGTGTTTTTTCGTCAAAATCGGAAATTTTCATCAACTCAGCGTTTTTGACACGCTGAAATTGAAATCGTGAAAATCGACGACTACAAACGAATATTTCACGATTTTGCTGAAATACAACTATTAGTCCGATGCCGATGATGATTTGTCGTTGGGAATGCGTTAAAAGTGTGTTTTTTCATAAAAGACGGATTTTTTTGTCAAATCGGCGGTCTTCGACCTCTGAATATGAAATCGTGAGAATCCATTACGTTAAACGAAAATTTAACGATTTCACAAAAATACGACTTCGTTTCCGATGCAATGTCAGTTTGTCATTAAGAACTGATCGAAAATAGGTTTTTTCGTAAAAATCTGAAAATTTTGTCAAAACGGCAGTTTTGACCCTCAGAAATCGAAATTGGGAGAATCGACGACGACAAACAACGATTTCACGATTACGGTACAATACGACCTTGTTTCCGATGCAATGACAGTTTATCATTGAGAACGGATCGAAAATGTGTTTTTTCATCAAAATCGGAAATTTTCGTCAATTCAGCGTTTTTGACACGCTGAAATTGAAATCGTGAAAATCGACGACGACAAACGAATATTTCACGATTTTGCTGAAATACAACTATTAGTCCGATGCCGATGATGATTTGTCGTTGGGAATGCGTCAAAAGTGTTTTTTTTCATAAAAGACGGAGTTTTTTGTCAAATCGGCCGTCTTCAACCTCTGAATTTGAAATCGTGAGAATCCAATACGACAAACGAACATTTCACGATTTCGCAAAAATACGACTTCGTTTCCGATGCAATGTCAGTTTGTCATTGAGAACTGATCGAAAATATGTTTTTTCGTAAAAATCTGACATTTTTGTCAAAACGGCTTTTTTGACCCTCTGAATTCGAAATCGTGAGAATCGACGACGACAAACGACCAATTCACGATTTCGCTGAAATATAACAGTAATTCCAATGCCGATGATGATTTGCCCTTGGGAATGCGTAAAAATTGTGTTTTTTCATAAAAGATGGAGTTTTTTTTGTCAAATCGGCGGTTTTAAACCTCGGAATTTTAAATCGTGAGAATCTACAACGACAAGCGACGATTTCACGATTACGGTAAAATACGACCTTGTTTCCGATGCAATGACAGTTTATCATTGAGAACGGATCGAAAATGTGTTTTTTCGCAAAAATCTGACAATTTCGTCAAACCAGCGTTTTTGACACTCTGAAATTGAAATTGTGAAAATCGACGACGACAAACGAATATTTCACGATTTTGCTGAAATACAACTATTAGTCCGATGCCGATGATGATTTGTCGTTGGGAATGCGCCAAAAGTGTGTTTTTCATAAAAGACGGACTTTTTTTTGTCAAATCGGCGGTCTTCAACCTCTGAATATGAAATCGTGAGAATCCATTACATCAAACGAAAATTTAACGATTTCACAAAAATACGACTTCGTTTCCGATGCAATGTCAGTTTGTCATTAAGAACTGATCGAAAATAGGTTTTTTCGTAAAAATCTGAAAATTTTGTCAAAACGGCAGTTTTGACCCTCAGAAATCGAAATTGGGAGAATCGACGACGACAAACAACGATTTCACGATTTCGCTAAAATAACGACTTCGTTTCCGATGCAATGTCAGTTTGTCATTGACAACCGATCAAAAATATGGTTTTTCATAAAATTCGGACATTTTTGTCAAATCGACGTTTTAAACCGTCTGAAAAGGGAATCGTGAGAACCACCGACAAAAAACGACCATTTCTCGATTTCGCTAAAATACAACTGTAAGTCCGATGCCGATGATGATTTGACGTTGGGAATGTATCAAAAATGTGTTTTTTCATAAAAATCGGAAATTTTCGTCAATTCAGCGTTTTTGACACGCTGAAATTGAAAACGTGAAAAACGACGACGACAAACGAATATTTCACGATTTTACTGAAATACAACTAGTAGTCCGATGCCGATGATGATTTGTCGTTGGTGAATGCGTCAAAAGTGTGTTTTTTCATAAAAAACGGACTTTTTTTGTGAAATCGGCGGTCTTCAACCTCTGAATATGGAATCGTGAGAATCCACTACGACAAACGAACATTTCACGATTTCGCAAAAATACGACTTCGATTCCTATGCAATGTCAGTTTGTCATTAAGAACTGATCGAAAATATGTTTTTTCGCAAAAATCTGACAATTTCGTCAAATCAGCGTTTTTGACACTCTGAAATTGAAAACGTGAAAATCGACGACGACGAACGAATATTTCACGATTTTACTGAAATACAACTAGTAGTCCGATGCCGATGATGATTTGTCGTTGGGAATGCGTCAAAAGTGTGTTTTTTCATAAATGACGGAGTTTTTTTGTCAAATCGGCGGTTTTGAACCTCTGAATTTTAAATCGTGAGAATCCACAACGACAAACGACGATTTCACGATTACGGTACAATACGACCTTGTTTCCGATGCAATGACAGTTTATCATTGAGAACGGATCGAAAATGTGTTTTTTCATCAAAATCGGAAATTTTCGTCAATTCAGCGTTTTTGACACGCTGAAATTGAAATCGTGAAAATCGACGACGACAAACGAATATTTCACGATTTTGCTGAAATACAACTATTAGTCCGATGCCGATGATGATTTGTCGTTGGGAATCCGTCAAAAGTGTGTTTTTTCATAACAGACGGAGTTTTTTGTCAAATCGGCGGTCTTCAACCTCTGAATTTGAAATCGTGAGAATCCAATACGACAAAGGAACATTTCACGATTTCGCAAAAAATACGACTTCATTTCCGATGCAATGTCAGTTTGTCATTAAGAACTGATCGAAAATAGGTTTTTTCGTAAAAATCTGAAAATTTTGTCAATACGGCGGTTTTGACCCTCAGAAATCGAAATTGGGAGAATCAACGACGACAAATGACGATTTCACGATTACGGTATAAAACGAAATTGTTTCCGATGCAATGACAGTTTATCATTGAGAACGGATCGAAAAGGTGTTTTTTCATCAAAATCGGAAATTTTTGTCAATTCAGCGTTTTTGACACTCTGAAATTGAAAACGTGAAAATCGACGACGAGGAACGAATATTTCACGATTTTACTGAAATACAACTAGTAGTCCGATGCCGATGATGATTTGCCGTTGGGAATGCGTAAAAATTGTGTTTTTTCATAAAAGATGGAGTTTTTTTTGTCAAATCGGCGGTCTTCAACCTCTGAATATGAAATCGTGAGAATCCATTACGTCAAACGAAAATTTAACGATTTCGCAAAAATACGACTTCGTTTCCGATGCAATGTCTGTTTGTCATTAAGAACTGATCGAAAATAGGTTTTTTCGTAAAAATCTGAAAATTTTGTCAATACGGCGGTTTTGACCCTCAGAAATCGAAATTGGGAGAATCAACGACGACAAATGACGATTTCACGATTACGGTATAAAACGAAATTGTTTCCGATGCAATGACAGTTTATCATTGAGAACGGATCGAAAAGGTGTTTTTTCATCAAAATCGGAAATTTTTGTCAATTCAGCGTTTTTGACACTCTGAAATTGAAAACGTGAAAATCGACGACGAGGAACGAATATTTCACGATTTTACTGAAATACAACTAGTAGTCCGATGCCGATGATGATTTGCCGTTGGGAATGCGTAAAAATTGTGTTTTTTCATAAAAGATGGAGTTTTTTTTGTCAAATCGGCGGTCTTCAACCTCTGAATATGAAATCGTGAGAATCCATTACGTCAAACGAAAATTTAACGATTTCGCAAAAATACGACTTCGTTTCCGATGCAATGTCTGTTTGTCATTAAGAACTGATCGAAAATATGTTTTTTCGTAAAAATCTGACTATTTTGTCAAAACGGCTTTTTTGACCCTCTGAATTCGAAATCGTGAGAATCGACGACGACAAACGACCAATTCACGATTATGCTGAAATATAACAGTAATTCCAATGCCGATGATGATTTGCCGTTGGGAATGCGTAAAAATTGTGTTTTTTCATAAAAGACGGAGTTTTTTTGTCAAATCGGCGGTTTTGAACCTCTGAATTTTAAATCGTGAGAATCCACAACGACGATTTCACGATTACGGTACAATACGACCTTGTTTCCGATGCAATGACAGTTTGTCATTGAGAACGGATCGAAAATGTGTTTTTTCGTCAAAATCGGAAATTTTCATCAACTCAGCGTTTTTGACACGCTGAAATTGAAATCGTGAAAATCGACGACTACAAACGAATATTTCACGATTTTGCTGAAATACAACTATTAGTCCGATGCCGATGATGATTTGTCGTTGGGAATGCGTTAAAAGTGTGTTTTTTCATAAAAGACGGATTTTTTTGTCAAATCGGCGGTCTTCGACCTCTGAATATGAAATCGTGAGAATCCATTACGTCAAACGAAAATTTAACGATTTCACAAAAATACGACTTCGTTTCCGATGCAATGTCAGTTTGTCATTAAGAACTGATCGAAAATAGGTTTTTTCGTAAAAATCTGAAAATTTTGTCAAAACGGCAGTTTTGACCCTCAGAAATCGAAATTGGGAGAATCGACGACGACAAACAACGATTTCACGATTTCGCTAAAATAACGACTTCGTTTCCGATGCAATGTCAGTTTGTCATTGACAACCGATCAAAAATATGGTTTTTCATAAAATTCGGACATTTTTGTCAAATCGACGTTTTAAACCGTCTGAAAAGGCAATCGTGAGAACCACCGACAAAAAACGACCATTTCTCGATTTCGCTGAAATACAACTGTAAGTCCGATGCCGATGATGATTTGACGTTGGGAATGTATCAAAAATGTGTTTTTTCATAAAAATCGGAAATTTTCGTCAATTCAGCGTTTTTGACACGCTGAAATTGAAAACGTGAAAAACGACGACGACAAACGAATATTTCACGATTTTACTGAAATACAACTAGTAGTCCGATGCCGATGATGATTTGCCGTTGGGAATGCGTAAAAATTGTGTTTTTTCATAAAAGATGGAGTTTTTTTTGTCAAATCGGCGGTCTTCAACCTCTGAATATGAAATCGTGAGAATCCATTACGTCAAACGAAAATTTAACGATTTCGCAAAATACGACTTCGTTTCCGATGCAATGTCTGTTTGTCATTAAGAACTGATCGAAAATATGTTTTTTCGTAAAAATCTGACTATTTTGTCAAAACGGCTTTTTTGACCCTCTGAATTCGAAATCGTGAGAATCGACGACGACAAACGACCAATTCACGATTATGCTGAAATATAACAGTAATTCCAATGCCGATGATGATTTGCCGTTGGGAATGCGTAAAAATGGTGTTTTTTCATAAAAGACGGAGTTTTTTTGTCAAATCGGCGGTTTTGAACCTCTGAATTTTAAATCGTGAGAATCCACAACGACAAACGACGATTTCACGATTACGGTACAATACGACCTTGTTTCCGATGCAATGACAGTTTGTCATTGAGAACGGATCGAAAATGTGTTTTTTCGTCAAAATCGGAAATTTTCATCAACTCAGCGTTTTTGACACGCTGAAATTGAAATCGTGAAAATCGACGACTACAAACGAATATTTCACGATTTTGCTGAAATACAACTATTAGTCCGATGCCGATGATGATTTGTCGTTGGGAATGCGTTAAAAGTGTGTTTTTTCATAAAAGACGGATTTTTTTGTCAAATCGGCGGTCTTCGACCTCTGAATATGAAATCGTGAGAATCCATTACGTTAAACGAAAATTTAACGATTTCACAAAAATACGACTTCGTTTCCGATGCAATGTCAGTTTGTCATTAAGAACTGATCGAAAATAGGTTTTTTCGTAAAAATCTGAAAATTTTGTCAAAACGGCAGTTTTGACCCTCAGAAATCGAAATTGGGAGAATCGACGACGACAAACAACGATTTCACGATTACGGTACAATACGACCTTGTTTCCGATGCAATGACAGTTTATCATTGAGAACGGATCGAAAATGTGTTTTTTCATCAAAATCGGAAATTTTCGTCAATTCAGCGTTTTTGACACGCTGAAATTGAAATCGTGAAAATCGACGACGACAAACGAATATTTCACGATTTTGCTGAAATACAACTATTAGTCCGATGCCGATGATGATTTGTCGTTGGGAATGCGTCAAAAGTGTTTTTTTTTCATAAAAGACGGAGTTTTTTGTCAAATCGGCCGTCTTCAACCTCTGAATTTGAAATCGTGAGAATCCAATACGACAAACGAACATTTCACGATTTCGCAAAAATACGACTTCGTTTCCGATGCAATGTCAGTTTGTCATTGAGAACTGATCGAAAATATGTTTTTTCGTAAAAATCTGACATTTTTGTCAAAACGGCTTTTTTGACCCTCTGAATTCGAAATCGTGAGAATCGACGACGACAAACGACCAATTCACGATTTCGCTGAAATATAACAGTAATTCCAATGCCGATGATGATTTGCCCTTGGGAATGCGTAAAAATTGTGTTTTTTCATAAAAGATGGAGTTTTTTTTGTCAAATCGGCGGTTTTAAACCTCGGAATTTTAAATCGTGAGAATCTACAACGACAAGCGACGATTTCACGATTACGGTAAAATACGACCTTGTTTCCGATGCAATGACAGTTTATCATTGAGAACGGATCGAAAATGTGTTTTTTCGCAAAAATCTGACAATTTCGTCAAACCAGCGTTTTTGACACTCTGAAATTGAAATTGTGAAAATCGACGACGACAAACGAATATTTCACGATTTTGCTGAAATACAACTATTAGTCCGATGCCGATGATGATTTTGTCGTTGGGATGCGCCAAAAGTGTGTTTTTCATAAAAGACGGACTTTTTTTTGTCAAATCGGCGGTCTTCAACCTCTGAATATGAAATCGTGAGAATCCATTACATCAAACGAAAATTTAACGATTTCACAAAAATACGACTTCGTTTCCGATGCAATGTCAGTTTGTCATTAAGAACTGATCGAAAATAGGTTTTTTCGTAAAAATCTGAAAATTTTGTCAAAACGGCAGTTTTGACCCTCAGAAATCGAAATTGGGAGAATCGACGACGACAAACAACGATTTCACGATTTCGCTAAAATAACGACTTCGTTTCCGATGCAATGTCAGTTTGTCATTGACAACCGATCAAAAATATGGTTTTTCATAAAATTCGGACATTTTTGTCAAATCGACGTTTTAAACCGTCTGAAAAGGGAATCGTGAGAACCACCGACAAAAAACGACCATTTCTCGATTTCGCTAAAATACAACTGTAAGTCCGATGCCGATGATGATTTGACGTTGGGAATGTATCAAAAATGTGTTTTTTCATAAAAATCGGAAATTTTCGTCAATTCAGCGTTTTTGACACGCTGAAATTGAAAACGTGAAAAACGACGACGACAAACGAATATTTCACGATTTTACTGAAATACAACTAGTAGTCCGATGCCGATGATGATTTGTCGTTGGCGAATGCGTCAAAAGTGTGTTTTTTCATAAAAAACGGACTTTTTTTGTGAAATCGGCGGTCTTCAACCTCTGAATATGGAATCGTGAGAATCCACTACGACAAACGAACATTTCACGATTTCGCAAAAATACGACTTCGATTCCTATGCAATGTCAGTTTGTCATTAAGAACTGATCGAAAATATGTTTTTTCGCAAAAATCTGACAATTTCGTCAAATCAGCGTTTTTGACACTCTGAAATTGAAAACGTGAAAATCGACGACGACGAACGAATATTTCACGATTTTACTGAAATACAACTAGTAGTCCGATGCCGATGATGATTTGTCGTTGGGAATGCGTCAAAAGTGTGTTTTTTCATAAATGACGGAGTTTTTTTGTCAAATCGGCGGTTTTGAACCTCTGAATTTTAAATCGTGAGAATCCACAACGACAAACGACGATTTCACGATTACGGTACAATACGACCTTGTTTCCGATGCAATGACAGTTTATCATTGAGAACGGATCGAAAATGTGTTTTTTCATCAAAATCGGAAATTTTCGTCAATTCAGCGTTTTTGACACGCTGAAATTGAAATCGTGAAAATCGACGACGACAAACGAATATTTCACGATTTTGCTGAAATACAACTATTAGTCCGATGCCGATGATGATTTGTCGTTGGGAATCCGTCAAAAGTGTGTTTTTTCATAACAGACGGAGTTTTTTGTCAAATCGGCGGTCTTCAACCTCTGAATTTGAAATCGTGAGAATCCAATACGACAAAGGAACATTTCACGATTTCGCAAAAAATACGACTTCATTTCCGATGCAATGTCAGTTTGTCATTAAGAACTGATCGAAAATAGGTTTTTTCGTAAAAATCTGAAAATTTTGTCAATACGGCGGTTTTGACCCTCAGAAATCGAAATTGGGAGAATCAACGACGACAAATGACGATTTCACGATTACGGTATAAAACGAAATTGTTTCCGATGCAATGACAGTTTATCATTGAGAACGGATCGAAAAGGTGTTTTTTCATCAAAATCGGAAATTTTTGTCAATTCAGCGTTTTTGACACTCTGAAATTGAAAACGTGAAAATCGACGACGAGGAACGAATATTTCACGATTTTACTGAAATACAACTAGTAGTCCGATGCCGATGATGATTTGCCGTTGGGAATGCGTAAAAATTGTCTTTTTTCATAAAAGATGGAGTTTTTTTTGTCAAATCGGCGGTCTTCAACCTCTGAATATGAAATCGTGAGAATCCATTACGTCAAACGAAAATTTAACGATTTCGCAAAAATACGACTTCGTTTCCGATGCAATGTCTGTTTGTCATTAAGAACTGATCGAAAATATGTTTTTTCGTAAAAATCTGACTATTTTGTCAAAACGGCTTTTTTGACCCTCTGAATTCGAAATCGTGAGAATCGACGACGACAAACGACCAATTCACGATTATGCTGAAATATAACAGTAATTCCAATGCCGATGATGATTTGCCGTTGGGAATGCGTAAAAATTGTGTTTTTTCATAAAAGACGGAGTTTTTTTGTCAAATCGGCGGTTTTGAACCTCTGAATTTTAAATCGTGAGAATCCACAACGACGATTTCACGATTACGGTACAATACGACCTTGTTTCCGATGCAATGACAGTTTGTCATTGAGAACGGATCGAAAATGTGTTTTTTCGTCAAAATCGGAAATTTTCATCAACTCAGCGTTTTTGACACGCTGAAATTGAAATCGTGAAAATCGACGACTACAAACGAATATTTCACGATTTTGCTGAAATACAACTATTAGTCCGATGCCGATGATGATTTGTCGTTGGGAATGCGTTAAAAGTGTGTTTTTTCATAAAAGACGGATTTTTTTGTCAAATCGGCGGTCTTCGACCTCTGAATATGAAATCGTGAGAATCCATTACGTCAAACGAAAATTTAACGATTTCACAAAAATACGACTTCGTTTCCGATGCAATGTCAGTTTGTCATTAAGAACTGATCGAAAATAGGTTTTTTCGTAAAAATCTGAAAATTTTGTCAAAACGGCAGTTTTGACCCTCAGAAATCGAAATTGGGAGAATCGACGACGACAAACAACGATTTCACGATTTCGCTAAAATAACGACTTCGTTTCCGATGCAATGTCAGTTTGTCATTGACAACCGATCAAAAATATGGTTGTTCATAAAATTCGGACATTTTTGTCAAATCGACGTTTTAAACCGTCTGAAAAGGCAATCGTGAGAACCACCGACAAAAAACGACCATTTCTCGATTTCGCTAAAATACAACTGTAAGTCCGATGCCGATGATGATTTGACGTTGGGAATGTATCAAAAATGTGTTTTTTCATAAAAATCGGAAATTTTCGTCAATTCAGCGTTTTTGACACGCTGAAATTGAAAACGTGAAAAACGACGACGACAAACGAATATTTCACGATTTTACTGAAATACAACTAGTAGTCCGATGCCGATGATGATTTGTCGTTGGCGAATGCGTCAAAAGTGTGTTTTTTCATAAAAAACGGACTTTTTTTGTGAAATCGGCGGTCTTCAACCTCTGAATATGGAATCGTGAGAATCCAATACGACAAACGAACATTTCACGATTTCGCAAAAATACGACTTTGTTTCCGATGCAATGTCAGTTTGTCATTGAGAACTGATCGAAAATATGTTTTTTCGTAAAAATCTGACATTTTTGTAAAAACGGCTTTTTTGACCCTCTGAAATCGAAATCGTGAGAATCGACGACGACAAACGACCAATTCACGATTATGCTGAAATATAACTGTAATTCCAATGCCGATGATGATTTGCCGTTGGGAATGCGTAAAAATTGTGTTTTTTCATAAATGACGGAGTTTTTTTGTCAAATCGGCGGTTTTGAACCTCTGAATTTTAAATCGTGAGAATCCACAACGACAAACGAACATTTCACGATTTCGCAAAAATACGACTTCGTTTCCGATGCAATGTCAGTTTGTCATTAAGAACTGATCGAAAATATGTTTTTTCGTAAAAATCTGACATTTTTGTAAAAACGGCTTTTTTGACCCTCTGAAATCGAAATCGTGAGAATCGACGACGACAAACGACCAATTCACGATTATGCTGAAATATAACTGTAATTCCAATGCCGATGATGATTTGCCGTTGGGAATGCGTAAAAATTGCGTTTTTTCATAAATTACGGAGTTTTTTTGTCAAATCGGCGGTTTTGAACCTCTGAATTTTAAATCGTGAGAATCCACAACGACAAACGACGATTTCACGATTACGGTAAAATACGACTTCGATTCCGATGCAATGTCTGTTTGTCATTAAGAACTGATCGAAAATATGTTTTTTCGTAAAAATCTGACTATTTTGTCAAAACGGCTTTTTTGACCCTCTGAATTCGAAATCGTGAGAATCGACGACGACAAACGACCAATTCACGATTATGCTGAAATATAACAGTAATTCTAATGCCGATGATGATTTGCCGTTGGGAATGCGTAAAAATTGCGTTTTTTCATAAATTACGGAGTTTTTTTGTCAAATCGGCGGTTTTGAACCTCTGAATTTTAAATCGTGAGAATCCACAACGACAAACGACGATTTCACGATTACGGTAAAATACGACTTCGATTCCGATGCAATGTCTGTTTGTCATTAAGAACTGATCGAAAATATGTTTTTTCGTCAAAATCGGAAATTTTCATCAATTCAGCGTTTTTGACACGCTGAAATTGAAATCGTGAAAATCGACGACTACAAACGAATATTTCACGATTTTGCTGAAATACAACTATTAGTCCGATGCCGATGATGATTTGTCGTTGGGAATGCGTTAAAAGTGTGTTTTTTCATAAAAGACGGATTTTTTTGTCAAATCGGCGGTCTTCGACCTCTGAATATGAAATCGTGAGAATCCATTACGTCAAACGAAAATTTAACGATTTCACAAAAATACGACTTCGTTTCCGATGCAATGTCAGTTTGTCATTAAGAACTGATCGAAAATAGGTTTTTTCGTAAAAATCTGAAAATTTTGTCAAATCGGCAGTTTTGACCCTCAGAAATCGAAATTGGGAGAATCGACGACGACAAACAACGATTTCACGATTTCGCTAAAATAACGACTTCGTTTCCGATGCAATGTCAGTTTGTCATTGACAACCGATCAAAAATATGGTTTTTCATAAAATTCGGACATTTTTGTCAAATCGACGTTTTAAACCGTCTGGAAAGGGAATCGTGAGAACCACCGACAAAAAACGACCATTTCTCGATTTCGCTAAAATACAACTGTAAGTCCGATGCCGATGATGATTTGACGTTGGGAATGTATCAAAAATGTGTTTTTCATAAAAATCGGAAATTTTCGTCAATTCAGCGTTTTTGACACGCTGAAATTGAAAACGTGAAAAACGACGACGACAAACGAATATTTCACGATTTTACTGAAATACAACTAGTAGTCCGATGCCGATGATGATTTGTCCTTGGGGAATGCGTCAAAAGTGTGTTTTTTCATAAAAAACGGACTTTTTTTGTGAAATCGGCGGTCTTCAACCTCTGAATATGGAATCGTGAGAATCCACTACGACAAACGAACATTTCACGATTTCGCAAAAATACGACTTCGATTCCTATGCAATGTCAGTTTGTCATTAAGAACTGATCGAAAATATGTTTTTTCGTAAAAATCTGACTATTTTGTCAAAACGGCTTTTTTGACCCTCTGAATTCGAAATCGTGAGAATCGACGACGACAAACGACCAATTCACGATTATGCTGAAATATAACAGTAATTCCAATGCCGATGATGATTTGTCGTTGGGAATGCGTCAAAAGTGTGTTTTTTCATAAAAGACGGAGTTTTTTTGTCAAATCGGCGGTCTTCAACCTCTGAATTTGAAATCGTGAGAATCCAATACGACAAACGAACATTTCACGATTTCGCAAAAATACGACTTTGTTTCCGATGCAATGTCAGTTTGTCATTGAGAACTGATCGAAAATATGTTTTTTCGTAAAAATCTGACATTTTTGTAAAAACGGCTTTTTTGACCCTCTGAAATCGAAATCGTGAGAATCGACGACGACAAACGACCAATTCACGATTACGCTGAAATATAACAGTAATTCCAATGCCGATGATGATTTGCCGTTGGGAATGCGTAAAAATTGCGTTTTTTCATAAATGACGGAGTTTTTTTGTCAAATCGGCGGTTTTGAACCTCTGAATTTTAAATCGTGAGAATCCACAACGACAAACGACGATTTCACGATTACGGTAAAATACGACTTCGATTCCGATGCAATGTCTGTTTGTCATTAAGAACTGATCGAAAATATGTTTTTTCGTAAAAATCTGACTATTTTGTCAAAACGGCTTTTTTGACCCTCTGAATTCGAAATCGTGAGAATCGACGACGACAAACGACCAATTCACGATTATGCTGAAATATAACAGTAATTCCAATGCCGATGATGATTTGTCGTTGGGAATGCGTCAAAAGTGTGTTTTTCATAAAAGACGGACTTTTTTTGTGAAATCGGCGGTCTTCAACCTCTGAATATGAAATCGTGAGAATCCACTACGGAAAACGAACATTTCACGATTTCGCAAAAATACGACTTCGTTTCCGATGCAATGTCAGTTTGTCATTAAGAACTGATCGAAAATAGGTTATTTCGTAAAAATCTGAAAATTTTGTCAAAACGGCAGTTTTGACCCTCAGAAATCGAAATTGGGAGAATCGGCGACGACAAACGACGATTTCACGATTTCGCTAAAATAACGACTTCGTTTCCGATGCAATGTCAGTTTGTCATTGACAACCGATCAAAAGTATGGTTTTTCATAAAATTCGGACATTTTTGTCAAATCGACGTTTTAAACCGTCTGAAAAGGGAATCGTGCGAACCACCGACAAAAAACGACCATTTCTCGATTTCGCTAAAATAAAACTGTAAGTCCGATGCCGATGATGATTTGACGTTGGGAATGTGTCAAAAATGTGTTTTTTCATCAAAATCGGAAATTTTCGTCAATTCAGCGTTTTTGACACTCTGACATTGAAATCGTGAAAATCGACGACGACAAACGAATATTTCACGATTTTGCTGAAATACAACTATTAGTGCGATGCCGATGATGATTTGTCGTTGGGAATGCGTCAAAAGTGTGTTTTTTCATAAAAGACAGAGTTTTTTGTCAAATCGGCGGTCTTCAACCTCCGAATTTGAAATTGTACGAATCCACTACGAGAAACGAACATTTCATGATTTCGCAAAAATACGACTTCGTTTCCGATGCAATGTCAGTTTGCCATTGAGAACTGATCGAAAATATGTTTTTTCGTAAAAATCCGACTATTTTGTCAAAACGACTTTTTTGACCCTCTGAATTCGAAATCGTGAGAATTGACGACGACAAACGATCAATTAACGATTATGCTGAAATATAACAGTAATTCCAATGCCGATGATGATTTGCCGTTGGGAATGCGTAAAAATTGTGTTTTTTCATAAAAGACGGAGTTTTTTTGTAAAATCGGCGGCTTTGAACCTCTGAATTTTAAATCGTGTGAATCCACAACAACAAACGACGATTTCACGATTACGGTACAATACGACCTTGTTTCCGATGCAATGACAGTTTATCATTGAGAACGGATCGAAAATGTGTTTTTTCATCAAAATCGGAAATTTTCGTCAATTCAGCGTTTTTGACACGCTGAAATTGAAATCGTGAAAATCGACGACGACAAACGAATATTTCACGATTTTGCTGAAATACAACTATTAGTCCGATGCCGATGATGATTTGTCGTTGGGAATGCGTCAAAAGTGTTTTTTTTCATAAAAGACGGAGTTTTTTGTCAAATCGGCCGTCTTCAACCTCTGAATATGAAATCGTGAGAATCCATTACGTCAAACGAAAATTTAACGATTTCGCAAAAATACGACTTCGTTTCCGATGCAATGTCTGTTTGTCATTAAGAACTGATCGAAAATATGTTTTTTCGTAAAAATCTGACTATTTTGTCAAAACGGCTTTTTTGACCCTCTGAATTCGAAATCGTGAGAATTGACGACGACAAACGATCAATTAACGATTATGCTGAAATATAACAGTAATTCCAATGCCGATGATGATTTGCCGTTGGGAATGCGTAAAAATTGTGTTTTTTCATAAAAGACGGAGTTTTTTTGTAAAATCGGCGGCTTTGAACCTCTGAATTTTAAATCGTGTGAATCCACAACAACAAACGACGATTTCACGATTACGGTACAATACGACCTTGTTTCCGATGCAATGACAGTTTATCATTGAGAACGGATCGAAAATGTGTTTTTTCATCAAAATCGGAAATTTTCGTCAATTCAGCGTTTTTGACACGCTGAAATTGAAATCGTGAAAATCGACGACGACAAACGAATATTTCACGATTTTACTGAAATACAACTAGTAGTCCGATGCCGATGATGATTTGTCCTTGGGGAATGCGTCAAAAGTGTGTTTTTTCATAAAAAACGGACTTTTTTTGTGAAATCGGCGGTCTTCAACCTCTGAATATGGAATCGTGAGAATCCACTACGACAAACGAAAATTTAACGATTTCACAAAAATACGACTTCGTTTCCGATGCAATGTCAGTTTGTCATTAAGAACTGATCGAAAATAGGTTTTTTCGTAAAAATCTGAAAATTTTGTCAAAACGGCAGTTTTGACCCTCAGAAATCGAAATTGGGAGAATCGACGACGACAAACAACGATTTCACGATTTCGCTAAAATAACGACTTCGTTTCCGATGCAATGTCAGTTTGTCATTGACAACCGAACAAAAATATGGTTTTTCATAAAATTCGGACATTTTTGTCAAATCGACGTTTTAAACCGTCTGAAAAGGGAATCGTGAGAACCACCGACAAAAAACGACCATTTCTCGATTTCGCTAAAATACAACTGTAAGTCCGATGCCGATGATGATTTGACGTTGGGAATGTATCAAAAATGTGTTTTTTCATAAAAATCGGAAATTTTCGTCAATTCAGCGTTTTTGACACGCTGAAATTGAAAACGTGAAAAACGACGACGACAAACGAATATTTCACGATTTTACTGAAATACAACTAGTAGTCCGATGCCGATGATGATTTGTCCTTGGGGAATGCGTCAAAAGTGTGTTTTTTCATAAAAAAAGGACTTTTTTTGTGAAATCGGCGGTCTTCAACCTCTGAATATGGAATCGTGAGAATCCACTACGACAAACGAACATTTCACGATTTCGCAAAAATACGACTTCGATTCCTATGCAATGTCAGTTTGTCATTAAGAACTGATCGAAAATATGTTTTTTCGCAAAAATCTGACAATTTCGTCAAATCAGCGTTTTTGACACTCTGAAATTGAAAACGTGAAAATCGACGACGACGAACGAATATTTCACGATTTTACTGAAATACAACTAGTAGTCCGATGCCGATGATGATTTGTCGTTGGGAACGCGTCAAAAGTGTGTTTTTTCATAAAAGACACAGTTGTTTGTCTAATCGGCGGTCTTCAACCTCCGAATTTGAAATCGTACGAATTCACTACGAGAAACGAACATTTCATGATTTCGCAAGAATACGACTTCGTTTCCGATGCAATGTCAGTTTGTCATTGAGAACTGATCGAAAATATGTTTTTTCGTAAAAATCTGACTATTTTGTCAAAACGGCTTTTTTGACCCTCTGAATTCGAAATCGTGAGAATCGACGACGACAAACGACCAATTCACGATTATGCTGAAATATAACAGTAATTCCAATGCCGATGATGATTTGCCGTTGGGAATGCGTAAAAATTGTGTTTTTTCATAAAAGACGGAGTTCGTTGTCAAATCGGCGGTTTTGAACCTCTGAATTTTAAATCGTGAGAATCCACAACGACAAACGACGATTTCACGATTACGGTACAATACGACCTTGTTTCCGATGCAATGACAGTTTATCATTGAGAACGGATCGAAAATGTGTTTTTTCATCAAAATCGGAAATTTTCGTCAATTCAGCGTTTTTGACACGCTGAAATTGAAATCGTGAAAATCGACGACGACAAACGAATATTTCACGATTTTGCTGAAATACAACTATTAGTCCGATGCCGATGATGATTTGTCGTTGGGAATGCGTCAAAAGTGTGTTTTTTCATAAAAGACAGAGTTTTTTGTCAAATCGGCGGTCTTCAACCTCCGAATTTGAAATCGTACGAATCCACTACGAGAAACGAACATTTCATGATTTCGCAAAAATACGACTTCGTTTCCGATGCAATGTCAGTTTGTCATTGAGAACTGATCGAAAATATGTTTTTTCGTAAAAATCTGACTATTTTGTCAAAACGGCTTTTTTGACCCTCTGAATTCGAAATCGTGAGAATCGACGACGACAAACGACCAATTCACGATTATGCTG
The DNA here is from genome assembly GCA_964006125.1 of Cryptus viduatorius. Lineage (NCBI taxonomy): Eukaryota > Metazoa > Arthropoda > Insecta > Hymenoptera > Ichneumonidae > Cryptus > Cryptus viduatorius. The sequence continues at coordinate 7,329,665 of OZ023225.1, read as the reverse complement.
AAATATAACAGTAATTCCAATGCCGATGATGATTTGCCGTTGGGAATGCGTAAAAATTGCGTTTTTTCATAAATGACGGAGTTTTTTTGTCAAATCGGCGGTTTTGAACCTCTGAATTTTAAATCGTGAGAATCCACAACGACAAACGACGATTTCACGATTACGGTAAAATACGACTTCGATTCCGATGCAATGTCTGTTTGTCATTAAGAACTGATCGAAAATATGTTTTTTCGTAAAAATCTGACTATTTTGTCAAAACGGCTTTTTTGACCCTCTGAATTCGAAATCGTGAGAATCGACGACGACAAACGACCAATTCACGATTATGCTGAAATATAACAGTAATTCCAATGCCGATGATGATTTGTCGTTGGGAATGCGTCAAAAGTGTGTTTTTTCATAAAAGACGGAGTTTTTTTGTCAAATCGGCGGTCTTCAACCTCTGAATTTGAAATCGTGAGAATCCAATACGACAAACGAACATTTCACGATTTCGCAAAAATACGACTTTGTTTCCGATGCAATGTCAGTTTGTCATTGAGAACTGATCGAAAATATGTTTTTTCGTAAAAATCTGACATTTTTGTAAAAACGGCTTTTTTGACCCTCTGAAATCGAAATCGTGAGAATCGACGACGACAAACGACCAATTCACGATTACGCTGAAATATAACAGTAATTCCAATGCCGATGATGATTTGCCGTTGGGAATGCGTAAAAATTGCGTTTTTTCATAAATGACGGAGTTTTTTTTGTCAAATCGGCGGTTTTGAACCTCTGAATTTTAAATCGTGAGAATCCACAACGACAAACGACGATTTCACGATTACGGTAAAATACGACTTCGATTCCGATGCAATGTCTGTTTGTCATTAAGAACTGATCGAAAATATGTTTTTTCGTAAAAATCTGACTATTTTGTCAAAACGGCTTTTTTGACCCTCTGAATTCGAAATCGTGAGAATCGACGACGACAAACGACCAATTCACGATTATGCTGAAATATAACAGTAATTCCAATGCCGATGATGATTTGTCGTTGGGAATGCGTCAAAAGTGTGTTTTTTCATAAAAGACGGAGTTTTTTTGTCAAATCGGCGGTCTTCAACCTCTGAATTTGAAATCGTGAGAATCCAATACGACAAACGAACATTTCACGATTTCGCAAAAATACGACTTTGTTTCCGATGCAATGTCAGTTTGTCATTGAGAACTGATCGAAAATATGTTTTTTCGTAAAAATCTGACATTTTTGTAAAAACGGCTTTTTTGACCCTCTGAAATCGAAATCGTGAGAATCGACGACGACAAACGACCAATTCACGATTACGGTACAATACGACCTTGTTTCCGATGCAATGACAGTTTATCATTGAGAACGGATCGAAAATGTGTTTTTTCATCAAAATCGAAAATTTTCGTCAATTCAGCGTTTTTGACACGCTGAAATTGAAATCGTGAAAATCGACGACGACAAACGAATATTTCACGATTTTGCTGAAATACAACTATTAGTCCGATGCCGATGATGATTTGTCGTTGGGAATCCGTCAAAAGTGTGTTTTTTCATAAAAGACGGAGTTTTTCGTCAATTCAGCGTTTTTGACACGCTGAAATTGAAATCGTGAAAATCGACGACGACAAACGAATATTTCACGATTTTGCTGAAATACAACTATTAGTCCGATGCCGATGATGATTTGTCGTTGGGAATCCGTCAAAAGTGTGTTTTTTCATAAAAGACGGAGTTTTTCGTCAATTCAGCGTTTTTGACACGCTGAAATTGAAATCGTGAAAATCGACGACGACAAACGAATATTTCACGATTTTGCTGAAATACAACTATTAGTCCGATCCCGATGATGATTTGTCTTTGGGAATGGGAATGCGTCAAAAGTGTGTTTTTTCATAACAGACGGAGTTTTTTGTCAAATCGGCGGTCTTCAACCTCTGAATTTGAAATCGTGAGAATCCAATACGACAAAGGAACATTTCACGATTTCGCAAAAAATACGACTTCGTTTCCGATGCAATGTCAGTTTGTCATTAAGAACTGATCGAAAATAGGTTTTTTCGTAAAAATCTGAAAATTTTGTCAATACGGCGGTTTTGACCCTCAGAAATCGAAATTGGGAGAATCAACGACGACAAATGACGATTTCACGATTACGGTATAAAACGAAATTGTTTCCGATGCAATGACAGTTTATCATTGAGAACGGATCGAAAAGGTGTTTTTTCATCAAAATCGGAAATTTTTGTCAATTCAGCGTTTTTGACACTCTGAAATTGAAAACGTGAAAATCGACGACGAGGAACGAATATTTCACGATTTTACTGAAATACAACTAGTAGTCCGATGCCGATGATGATTTGCCGTTGGGAATGCGTAAAAATTGTGTTTTTTCATAAAAGATGGAGTTTTTTTTGTCAAATCGGCGGTCTTCAACCTCTGAATATGAAATCGTGAGAATCCATTACGTCAAACGAAAATTTAACGATTTCGCAAAAATACGACTTCGTTTCCGATGCAATGTCTGTTTGTCATTAAGAACTGATCGAAAATATGTTTTTTCGTAAAAATCTGACTTTTTTTTTTTTTTTTTTTTTTTTTTTTTTTTTCCACCTCCACCCCCGTCGTACCTAATGTGTTTTATACCGACGGTCGAAATGTCTGTAATCCTTTTTGTACTCATCTGCCCTATCAAGTAGCGCTTTATTTCTCTAGTTCTCTGTTTAAATAAATTATTTTTCCGGTATTTCCCTCTCCCAGTTTATTTCGTTTTTCGCTGTTTTATATATCCTACTCGTCGTGCATCTATTCTCTTCATAATTGATTCGTTCTCATGATTATTTCCTACGCATCGATTCTTTCTTTTCAATTATACTTTTTGCATATTTTCCAAAAATTTTAAAACTCTTTTCATTCCCCACTAAATTGGTCATAGATAACTCGTTAATTTTCAGGTTTTTCAATTCGTCTACCGCTATGGCTCTTTCAATATCGTACAACTCACACTCAAAGAGCATGTGTTCTGGGGTTTCTCGCTCTCCACACATACAGTTCTCATTTTGCGTAATATTTAGTTCTGTCAGTTTGCTGTTGAAACTGCCGTGGCCGGTCATAAATTGTGTTACAAAGTAGTTTGGGTTTACCCACGCCGATTCCATTCGCTTTTGCACTGTCTGGAAGTAGTTAAACGTCATTCTTCCTTTCGTACTATGAGTCCATCGATCTTGCCACATGCCTACTATTATTTTTTCTGCGTTCTTATATACTTCCGTGACTGTAAGTCCTTCCGAGGATTTATCCCCAGCCCATTTAATCGACAGGTCGTCTATTGTGAAATCGATTCTTTTTCTGATTTTGTACGATATTACTCTTTTTTTTATTTCTAGATCTATCGGGAGCACTCCTGCTATTACCGGTAAACAATCTGTTGATACTGTTCTGTACGCCTTTGTCACCCTTATCAGAGCCAAGCGTTGTGAACTGGCTAACATTTGTCGCATTTTCGCATTGATTTTGTCTTCCCAACCGACTGCCGCGTACGTTATTATTGATACGTATACGCCTTTATAGATAGTCCTCATTGCCTTATGTCCTAGACCCCATTTGTTTTTCGCTACGTTTCCCAGGCTGTCGAAAATTTTTTTCGATTTCTCACAGATGCTTTTAATGTGCGAGTTTATTTTCAACCCTTTATCAAATTCAATTCCCAGATACTTCACTTTATTAATTAACACAATTTTGTCATTGTTTATCTTTATTTCGATGTTTCTTCCAACTTTGTCCGAGTGTCCTTTTAGCACCATCATAGTTGTTTTCTCGGATGATAGGTTCAGTTTATGTTTTTGACACCATGATATTACTTCCCTAATAGCTAGACGTGCCCGACGCTCGATCGCTTGCTTGTCATTTCCAGTTATTATCAAGACTTGGTCGTCCGCGTAAGCTATTGTGTCCACATATCGATTCCCATTGAAAGTTTTAAGGTTCTCGTCAAAAATAAGGTTCCAAAAAAATGGTCCTAGTATTGAACCCTGAGGACATCCTTTTGTGATCGATTTTCTAACTTCTTGGTCATTTTCTTGGATCAACGCTATTCTTTCCTTGAAGTAGTCTTGGATTATGACGTAAAAATCTGACTATTTTGTCAAAACGGCTTTTTTGACCCTCTGAATTCGAAATCGTGAGAATCGACGACGACAAACGACCAATTCACGATTATGCTGAAATATAACAGTAATTCCAATGCCGATGATGATTTGCCGTTGGGAATGCGTAAAAATTGTGTTTTTTCATAAAAGACGGAGTTTTTTTGTCAAATCGGCGGTTTTGAACCTCTGAATTTTAAATCGTGAGAATCCACAACGACAAACGACGATTTCACGATTACGGTACAATACGACCTTGTTTCCGATGCAATGACAGTTTGTCATTGAGAACGGATCGAAAATGTGTTTTTTCGTCAAAATCGGAAATTTTCATCAACTCAGCGTTTTTGACACGCTGAAATTGAAATCGTGAAAATCGACGACTACAAACGAATATTTCACGATTTTGCTGAAATACAACTATTAGTCCGATGCCGATGATGATTTGTCGTTGGGAATGCGTTAAAAGTGTGTTTTTTCATAAAAGACGGATTTTTTTGTCAAATCGGCGGTCTTCGACCTCTGAATATGAAATCGTGAGAATCCATTACGTTAAACGAAAATTTAACGATTTCACAAAAATACGACTTCGTTTCCGATGCAATGTCAGTTTGTCATTAAGAACTGATCGAAAATAGGTTTTTTCGTAAAAATCTGAAAATTTTGTCAAAACGGCAGTTTTGACCCTCAGAAATCGAAATTGGGAGAATCGACGACGACAAACAACGATTTCACGATTACGGTACAATACGACCTTGTTTCCGATGCAATGACAGTTTATCATTGAGAACGGATCGAAAATGTGTTTTTTCATCAAAATCGGAAATTTTCGTCAATTCAGCGTTTTTGACACGCTGAAATTGAAATCGTGAAAATCGACGACGACAAACGAATATTTCACGATTTTGCTGAAATACAACTATTAGTCCGATGCCGATGATGATTTGTCGTTGGGAATGCGTCAAAAGTGTTTTTTTTCATAAAAGACGGAGTTTTTTGTCAAATCGGCCGTCTTCAACCTCTGAATTTGAAATCGTGAGAATCCAATACGACAAACGAACATTTCACGATTTCGCAAAAATACGACTTCGTTTCCGATGCAATGTCAGTTTGTCATTGAGAACTGATCGAAAATATGTTTTTTCGTAAAAATCTGACATTTTTGTCAAAACGGCTTTTTTGACCCTCTGAATTCGAAATCGTGAGAATCGACGACGACAAACGACCAATTCACGATTTCGCTGAAATATAACAGTAATTCCAATGCCGATGATGATTTGCCCTTGGGAATGCGTAAAAATTGTGTTTTTTCATAAAAGATGGAGTTTTTTTTGTCAAATCGGCGGTTTTAAACCTCGGAATTTTAAATCGTGAGAATCTACAACGACAAGCGACGATTTCACGATTACGGTAAAATACGACCTTGTTTCCGATGCAATGACAGTTTATCATTGAGAACGGATCGAAAATGTGTTTTTTCGCAAAAATCTGACAATTTCGTCAAACCAGCGTTTTTGACACTCTGAAATTGAAATTGTGAAAATCGACGACGACAAACGAATATTTCACGATTTTGCTGAAATACAACTATTAGTCCGATGCCGATGATGATTTGTCGTTGGGAATGCGCCAAAAGTGTGTTTTTCATAAAAGACGGACTTTTTTTTGTCAAATCGGCGGTCTTCAACCTCTGAATATGAAATCGTGAGAATCCATTACATCAAACGAAAATTTAACGATTTCACAAAAATACGACTTCGTTTCCGATGCAATGTCAGTTTGTCATTAAGAACTGATCGAAAATAGGTTTTTTCGTAAAAATCTGAAAATTTTGTCAAAACGGCAGTTTTGACCCTCAGAAATCGAAATTGGGAGAATCGACGACGACAAACAACGATTTCACGATTTCGCTAAAATAACGACTTCGTTTCCGATGCAATGTCAGTTTGTCATTGACAACCGATCAAAAATATGGTTTTTCATAAAATTCGGACATTTTTGTCAAATCGACGTTTTAAACCGTCTGAAAAGGGAATCGTGAGAACCACCGACAAAAAACGACCATTTCTCGATTTCGCTAAAATACAACTGTAAGTCCGATGCCGATGATGATTTGACGTTGGGAATGTATCAAAAATGTGTTTTTTCATAAAAATCGGAAATTTTCGTCAATTCAGCGTTTTTGACACGCTGAAATTGAAAACGTGAAAAACGACGACGACAAACGAATATTTCACGATTTTACTGAAATACAACTAGTAGTCCGATGCCGATGATGATTTGTCGTTGGCGAATGCGTCAAAAGTGTGTTTTTTCATAAAAAACGGACTTTTTTTGTGAAATCGGCGGTCTTCAACCTCTGAATATGGAATCGTGAGAATCCACTACGACAAACGAACATTTCACGATTTCGCAAAAATACGACTTCGATTCCTATGCAATGTCAGTTTGTCATTAAGAACTGATCGAAAATATGTTTTTTCGCAAAAATCTGACAATTTCGTCAAATCAGCGTTTTTGACACTCTGAAATTGAAAACGTGAAAATCGACGACGACGAACGAATATTTCACGATTTTACTGAAATACAACTAGTAGTCCGATGCCGATGATGATTTGTCGTTGGGAATGCGTCAAAAGTGTGTTTTTTCATAAATGACGGAGTTTTTTTGTCAAATCGGCGGTTTTGAACCTCTGAATTTTAAATCGTGAGAATCCACAACGACAAACGACGATTTCACGATTACGGTACAATACGACCTTGTTTCCGATGCAATGACAGTTTATCATTGAGAACGGATCGAAAATGTGTTTTTTCATCAAAATCGGAAATTTTCGTCAATTCAGCGTTTTTGACACGCTGAAATTGAAATCGTGAAAATCGACGACGACAAACGAATATTTCACGATTTTGCTGAAATACAACTATTAGTCCGATGCCGATGATGATTTGTCGTTGGGAATCCGTCAAAAGTGTGTTTTTTCATAACAGACGGAGTTTTTTGTCAAATCGGCGGTCTTCAACCTCTGAATTTGAAATCGTGAGAATCCAATACGACAAAGGAACATTTCACGATTTCGCAAAAAATACGACTTCGTTTCCGATGCAATGTCAGTTTGTCATTAAGAACTGATCGAAAATAGGTTTTTTCGTAAAAATCTGAAAATTTTGTCAATACGGCGGTTTTGACCCTCAGAAATCGAAATTGGGAGAATCAACGACGACAAATGACGATTTCACGATTACGGTATAAAACGAAATTGTTTCCGATGCAATGACAGTTTATCATTGAGAACGGATCGAAAAGGTGTTTTTTCATCAAAATCGGAAATTTTTGTCAATTCAGCGTTTTTGACACTCTGAAATTGAAAACGTGAAAATCGACGACGAGGAACGAATATTTCACGATTTTACTGAAATACAACTAGTAGTCCGATGCCGATGATGATTTGCCGTTGGGAATGCGTAAAAATTGTGTTTTTTCATAAAAGATGGAGTTTTTTTTGTCAAATCGGCGGTCTTCAACCTCTGAATATGAAATCGTGAGAATCCATTACGTCAAACGAAAATTTAACGATTTCGCAAAAATACGACTTCGTTTCCGATGCAATGTCTGTTTGTCATTAAGAACTGATCGAAAATATGTTTTTTCGTAAAAATCTGACTATTTTGTCAAAACGGCTTTTTTGACCCTCTGAATTCGAAATCGTGAGAATCGACGACGACAAACGACCAATTCACGATTATGCTGAAATATAACAGTAATTCCAATGCCGATGATGATTTGCCGTTGGGAATGCGTAAAAATTGTGTTTTTTCATAAAAGACGGAGTTTTTTTGTCAAATCGGCGGTTTTGAACCTCTGAATTTTAAATCGTGAGAATCCACAACGACAAACGACGATTTCACGATTACGGTACAATACGACCTTGTTTCCGATGCAATGACAGTTTGTCATTGAGAACGGATCGAAAATGTGTTTTTTCGTCAAAATCGGAAATTTTCATCAACTCAGCGTTTTTGACACGCTGAAATTGAAATCGTGAAAATCGACGACTACAAACGAATATTTCACGATTTTGCTGAAATACAACTATTAGTCCGATGCCGATGATGATTTGTCGTTGGGAATGCGTTAAAAGTGTGTTTTTTCATAAAAGACGGATTTTTTTGTCAAATCGGCGGTCTTCGACCTCTGAATATGAAATCGTGAGAATCCATTACGTTAAACGAAAATTTAACGATTTCACAAAAATACGACTTCGTTTCCGATGCAATGTCAGTTTGTCATTAAGAACTGATCGAAAATAGGTTTTTTCGTAAAAATCTGAAAATTTTGTCAAAACGGCAGTTTTGACCCTCAGAAATCGAAATTGGGAGAATCGACGACGACAAACAACGATTTCACGATTACGGTACAATACGACCTTGTTTCCGATGCAATGACAGTTTATCATTGAGAACGGATCGAAAATGTGTTTTTTCATCAAAATCGGAAATTTTCGTCAATTCAGCGTTTTTGACACGCTGAAATTGAAATCGTGAAAATCGACGACGACAAACGAATATTTCACGATTTTGCTGAAATACAACTATTAGTCCGATGCCGATGATGATTTGTCGTTGGGAATGCGTCAAAAGTGTTTTTTTTTCATAAAAGACGGAGTTTTTTGTCAAATCGGCCGTCTTCAACCTCTGAATTTGAAATCGTGAGAATCCAATACGACAAACGAACATTTCACGATTTCGCAAAAATACGACTTCGTTTCCGATGCAATGTCAGTTTGTCATTGAGAACTGATCGAAAATATGTTTTTTCGTAAAAATCTGACATTTTTGTCAAAACGGCTTTTTTGACCCTCTGAATTCGAAATCGTGAGAATCGACGACGACAAACGACCAATTCACGATTTCGCTGAAATATAACAGTAATTCCAATGCCGATGATGATTTGCCCTTGGGAATGCGTAAAAATTGTGTTTTTTCATAAAAGATGGAGTTTTTTTTGTCAAATCGGCGGTTTTAAACCTCGGAATTTTAAATCGTGAGAATCTACAACGACAAGCGACGATTTCACGATTACGGTAAAATACGACCTTGTTTCCGATGCAATGACAGTTTATCATTGAGAACGGATCGAAAATGTGTTTTTTCGCAAAAATCTGACAATTTCGTCAAACCAGCGTTTTTGACACTCTGAAATTGAAATTGTGAAAATCGACGACGACAAACGAATATTTCACGATTTTGCTGAAATACAACTATTAGTCCGATGCCGATGATGATTTGTCGTTGGGAATGCGCCAAAAGTGTGTTTTTCATAAAAGACGGACTTTTTTTTGTCAAATCGGCGGTCTTCAACCTCTGAATATGAAATCGTGAGAATCCATTACATCAAACGAAAATTTAACGATTTCACAAAAATACGACTTCGTTTCCGATGCAATGTCAGTTTGTCATTAAGAACTGATCGAAAATAGGTTTTTTCGTAAAAATCTGAAAATTTTGTCAAAACGGCAGTTTTGACCCTCAGAAATCGAAATTGGGAGAATCGACGACGACAAACAACGATTTCACGATTTCGCTAAAATAACGACTTCGTTTCCGATGCAATGTCAGTTTGTCATTGACAACCGATCAAAAATATGGTTTTTCATAAAATTCGGACATTTTTGTCAAATCGACGTTTTAAACCGTCTGAAAAGGGAATCGTGAGAACCACCGACAAAAAACGACCATTTCTCGATTTCGCTAAAATACAACTGTAAGTCCGATGCCGATGATGATTTGACGTTGGGAATGTATCAAAAATGTGTTTTTTCATAAAAATCGGAAATTTTCGTCAATTCAGCGTTTTTGACACGCTGAAATTGAAAACGTGAAAAACGACGACGACAAACGAATATTTCACGATTTTACTGAAATACAACTAGTAGTCCGATGCCGATGATGATTTGTCGTTGGCGAATGCGTCAAAAGTGTGTTTTTTCATAAAAAACGGACTTTTTTTGTGAAATCGGCGGTCTTCAACCTCTGAATATGGAATCGTGAGAATCCACTACGACAAACGAACATTTCACGATTTCGCAAAAATACGACTTCGATTCCTATGCAATGTCAGTTTGTCATTAAGAACTGATCGAAAATATGTTTTTTCGCAAAAATCTGACAATTTCGTCAAATCAGCGTTTTTGACACTCTGAAATTGAAAACGTGAAAATCGACGACGACGAACGAATATTTCACGATTTTACTGAAATACAACTAGTAGTCCGATGCCGATGATGATTTGTCGTTGGGAATGCGTCAAAAGTGTGTTTTTTCATAAATGACGGAGTTTTTTTGTCAAATCGGCGGTTTTGAACCTCTGAATTTTAAATCGTGAGAATCCACAACGACAAACGACGATTTCACGATTACGGTACAATACGACCTTGTTTCCGATGCAATGACAGTTTATCATTGAGAACGGATCGAAAATGTGTTTTTTCATCAAAATCGGAAATTTTCGTCAATTCAGCGTTTTTGACACGCTGAAATTGAAATCGTGAAAATCGACGACGACAAACGAATATTTCACGATTTTGCTGAAATACAACTATTAGTCCGATGCCGATGATGATTTGTCGTTGGGAATCCGTCAAAAGTGTGTTTTTTCATAACAGACGGAGTTTTTTGTCAAATCGGCGGTCTTCAACCTCTGAATTTGAAATCGTGAGAATCCAATACGACAAAGGAACATTTCACGATTTCGCAAAAAATACGACTTCATTTCCGATGCAATGTCAGTTTGTCATTAAGAACTGATCGAAAATAGGTTTTTTCGTAAAAATCTGAAAATTTTGTCAATACGGCGGTTTTGACCCTCAGAAATCGAAATTGGGAGAATCAACGACGACAAATGACGATTTCACGATTACGGTATAAAACGAAATTGTTTCCGATGCAATGACAGTTTATCATTGAGAACGGATCGAAAAGGTGTTTTTTCATCAAAATCGGAAATTTTTGTCAATTCAGCGTTTTTGACACTCTGAAATTGAAAACGTGAAAATCGACGACGAGGAACGAATATTTCACGATTTTACTGAAATACAACTAGTAGTCCGATGCCGATGATGATTTGCCGTTGGGAATGCGTAAAAATTGTCTTTTTTCATAAAAGATGGAGTTTTTTTTGTCAAATCGGCGGTCTTCAACCTCTGAATATGAAATCGTGAGAATCCATTACGTCAAACGAAAATTTAACGATTTCGCAAAAATACGACTTCGTTTCCGATGCAATGTCTGTTTGTCATTAAGAACTGATCGAAAATAGGTTTTTTCGTAAAAATCTGAAAATTTTGTCAATACGGCGGTTTTGACCCTCAGAAATCGAAATTGGGAGAATCAACGACGACAAATGACGATTTCACGATTACGGTATAAAACGAAATTGTTTCCGATGCAATGACAGTTTATCATTGAGAACGGATCGAAAAGGTGTTTTTTCATCAAAATCGGAAATTTTTGTCAATTCAGCGTTTTTGACACTCTGAAATTGAAAACGTGAAAATCGACGACGAGGAACGAATATTTCACGATTTTACTGAAATACAACTAGTAGTCCGATGCCGATGATGATTTGCCGTTGGGAATGCGTAAAAATTGTGTTTTTTCATAAAAGATGGAGTTTTTTTTGTCAAATCGGCGGTCTTCAACCTCTGAATATGAAATCGTGAGAATCCATTACGTCAAACGAAAATTTAACGATTTCGCAAAAATACGACTTCGTTTCCGATGCAATGTCTGTTTGTCATTAAGAACTGATCGAAAATATGTTTTTTCGTAAAAATCTGACTATTTTGTCAAAACGGCTTTTTTGACCCTCTGAATTCGAAATCGTGAGAATCGACGACGACAAACGACCAATTCACGATTATGCTGAAATATAACAGTAATTCCAATGCCGATGATGATTTGCCGTTGGGAATGCGTAAAAATTGTGTTTTTTCATAAAAGACGGAGTTTTTTTGTCAAATCGGCGGTTTTGAACCTCTGAATTTTAAATCGTGAGAATCCACAACGACGATTTCACGATTACGGTACAATACGACCTTGTTTCCGATGCAATGACAGTTTGTCATTGAGAACGGATCGAAAATGTGTTTTTTCGTCAAAATCGGAAATTTTCATCAACTCAGCGTTTTTGACACGCTGAAATTGAAATCGTGAAAATCGACGACTACAAACGAATATTTCACGATTTTGCTGAAATACAACTATTAGTCCGATGCCGATGATGATTTGTCGTTGGGAATGCGTTAAAAGTGTGTTTTTTCATAAAAGACGGATTTTTTTGTCAAATCGGCGGTCTTCGACCTCTGAATATGAAATCGTGAGAATCCATTACGTCAAACGAAAATTTAACGATTTCACAAAAATACGACTTCGTTTCCGATGCAATGTCAGTTTGTCATTAAGAACTGATCGAAAATAGGTTTTTTCGTAAAAATCTGAAAATTTTGTCAAAACGGCAGTTTTGACCCTCAGAAATCGAAATTGGGAGAATCGACGACGACAAACAACGATTTCACGATTTCGCTAAAATAACGACTTCGTTTCCGATGCAATGTCAGTTTGTCATTGACAACCGATCAAAAATATGGTTTTTCATAAAATTCGGACATTTTTGTCAAATCGACGTTTTAAACCGTCTGAAAAGGCAATCGTGAGAACCACCGACAAAAAACGACCATTTCTCGATTTCGCTAAAATACAACTGTAAGTCCGATGCCGATGATGATTTGACGTTGGGAATGTATCAAAAATGTGTTTTTTCATAAAAATCGGAAATTTTCGTCAATTCAGCGTTTTTGACACGCTGAAATTGAAAACGTGAAAAACGACGACGACAAACGAATATTTCACGATTTTACTGAAATACAACTAGTAGTCCGATGCCGATGATGATTTGTCGTTGGCGAATGCGTCAAAAGTGTGTTTTTTCATAAAAAACGGACTTTTTTTGTGAAATCGGCGGTCTTCAACCTCTGAATATGGAATCGTGAGAATCCAATACGACAAACGAACATTTCACGATTTCGCAAAAATACGACTTTGTTTCCGATGCAATGTCAGTTTGTCATTGAGAACTGATCGAAAATATGTTTTTTCGTAAAAATCTGACATTTTTGTAAAAACGGCTTTTTTGACCCTCTGAAATCGAAATCGTGAGAATCGACGACGACAAACGACCAATTCACGATTATGCTGAAATATAACTGTAATTCCAATGCCGATGATGATTTGCCGTTGGGAATGCGTAAAAATTGTGTTTTTTCATAAATGACGGAGTTTTTTTGTCAAATCGGCGGTTTTGAACCTCTGAATTTTAAATCGTGAGAATCCACAACGACAAACGAACATTTCACGATTTCGCAAAAATACGACTTCGTTTCCGATGCAATGTCAGTTTGTCATTAAGAACTGATCGAAAATATGTTTTTTCGTAAAAATCTGACATTTTTGTAAAAACGGCTTTTTTGACCCTCTGAAATCGAAATCGTGAGAATCGACGACGACAAACGACCAATTCACGATTATGCTGAAATATAACTGTAATTCCAATGCCGATGATGATTTGCCGTTGGGAATGCGTAAAAATTGCGTTTTTTCATAAATTACGGAGTTTTTTTGTCAAATCGGCGGTTTTGAACCTCTGAATTTTAAATCGTGAGAATCCACAACGACAAACGACGATTTCACGATTACGGTAAAATACGACTTCGATTCCGATGCAATGTCTGTTTGTCATTAAGAACTGATCGAAAATATGTTTTTTCGTAAAAATCTGACTATTTTGTCAAAACGGCTTTTTTGACCCTCTGAATTCGAAATCGTGAGAATCGACGACGACAAACGACCAATTCACGATTATGCTGAAATATAACAGTAATTCTAATGCCGATGATGATTTGCCGTTGGGAATGCGTAAAAATTGCGTTTTTTCATAAATTACGGAGTTTTTTTGTCAAATCGGCGGTTTTGAACCTCTGAATTTTAAATCGTGAGAATCCACAACGACAAACGACGATTTCACGATTACGGTAAAATACGACTTCGATTCCGATGCAATGTCTGTTTGTCATTAAGAACTGATCGAAAATATGTTTTTTCGTCAAAATCGGAAATTTTCATCAATTCAGCGTTTTTGACACGCTGAAATTGAAATCGTGAAAATCGACGACTACAAACGAATATTTCACGATTTTGCTGAAATACAACTATTAGTCCGATGCCGATGATGATTTGTCGTTGGGAATGCGTTAAAAGTGTGTTTTTTCATAAAAGACGGATTTTTTTGTCAAATCGGCGGTCTTCGACCTCTGAATATGAAATCGTGAGAATCCATTACGTCAAACGAAAATTTAACGATTTCACAAAAATACGACTTCGTTTCCGATGCAATGTCAGTTTGTCATTAAGAACTGATCGAAAATAGGTTTTTTCGTAAAAATCTGAAAATTTTGTCAAATCGGCAGTTTTGACCCTCAGAAATCGAAATTGGGAGAATCGACGACGACAAACAACGATTTCACGATTTCGCTAAAATAACGACTTCGTTTCCGATGCAATGTCAGTTTGTCATTGACAACCGATCAAAAATATGGTTTTTCATAAAATTCGGACATTTTTGTCAAATCGACGTTTTAAACCGTCTGGAAAGGGAATCGTGAGAACCACCGACAAAAAACGACCATTTCTCGATTTCGCTAAAATACAACTGTAAGTCCGATGCCGATGATGATTTGACGTTGGGAATGTATCAAAAATGTGTTTTTCATAAAAATCGGAAATTTTCGTCAATTCAGCGTTTTTGACACGCTGAAATTGAAAACGTGAAAAACGACGACGACAAACGAATATTTCACGATTTTACTGAAATACAACTAGTAGTCCGATGCCGATGATGATTTGTCCTTGGGGAATGCGTCAAAAGTGTGTTTTTTCATAAAAAACGGACTTTTTTTGTGAAATCGGCGGTCTTCAACCTCTGAATATGGAATCGTGAGAATCCACTACGACAAACGAACATTTCACGATTTCGCAAAAATACGACTTCGATTCCTATGCAATGTCAGTTTGTCATTAAGAACTGATCGAAAATATGTTTTTTCGTAAAAATCTGACTATTTTGTCAAAACGGCTTTTTTGACCCTCTGAATTCGAAATCGTGAGAATCGACGACGACAAACGACCAATTCACGATTATGCTGAAATATAACAGTAATTCCAATGCCGATGATGATTTGTCGTTGGGAATGCGTCAAAAGTGTGTTTTTTCATAAAAGACGGAGTTTTTTTGTCAAATCGGCGGTCTTCAACCTCTGAATTTGAAATCGTGAGAATCCAATACGACAAACGAACATTTCACGATTTCGCAAAAATACGACTTTGTTTCCGATGCAATGTCAGTTTGTCATTGAGAACTGATCGAAAATATGTTTTTTCGTAAAAATCTGACATTTTTGTAAAAACGGCTTTTTTGACCCTCTGAAATCGAAATCGTGAGAATCGACGACGACAAACGACCAATTCACGATTACGCTGAAATATAACAGTAATTCCAATGCCGATGATGATTTGCCGTTGGGAATGCGTAAAAATTGCGTTTTTTCATAAATGACGGAGTTTTTTTGTCAAATCGGCGGTTTTGAACCTCTGAATTTTAAATCGTGAGAATCCACAACGACAAACGACGATTTCACGATTACGGTAAAATACGACTTCGATTCCGATGCAATGTCTGTTTGTCATTAAGAACTGATCGAAAATATGTTTTTTCGTAAAAATCTGACTATTTTGTCAAAACGGCTTTTTTGACCCTCTGAATTCGAAATCGTGAGAATCGACGACGACAAACGACCAATTCACGATTATGCTGAAATATAACAGTAATTCCAATGCCGATGATGATTTGTCGTTGGGAATGCGTCAAAAGTGTGTTTTTCATAAAAGACGGACTTTTTTTGTGAAATCGGCGGTCTTCAACCTCTGAATATGAAATCGTGAGAATCCACTACGGAAAACGAACATTTCACGATTTCGCAAAAATACGACTTCGTTTCCGATGCAATGTCAGTTTGTCATTAAGAACTGATCGAAAATAGGTTATTTCGTAAAAATCTGAAAATTTTGTCAAAACGGCAGTTTTGACCCTCAGAAATCGAAATTGGGAGAATCGGCGACGACAAACGACGATTTCACGATTTCGCTAAAATAACGACTTCGTTTCCGATGCAATGTCAGTTTGTCATTGACAACCGATCAAAAGTATGGTTTTTCATAAAATTCGGACATTTTTGTCAAATCGACGTTTTAAACCGTCTGAAAAGGGAATCGTGCGAACCACCGACAAAAAACGACCATTTCTCGATTTCGCTAAAATAAAACTGTAAGTCCGATGCCGATGATGATTTGACGTTGGGAATGTGTCAAAAATGTGTTTTTTCATCAAAATCGGAAATTTTCGTCAATTCAGCGTTTTTGACACTCTGACATTGAAATCGTGAAAATCGACGACGACAAACGAATATTTCACGATTTTGCTGAAATACAACTATTAGTGCGATGCCGATGATGATTTGTCGTTGGGAATGCGTCAAAAGTGTGTTTTTTCATAAAAGACAGAGTTTTTTGTCAAATCGGCGGTCTTCAACCTCCGAATTTGAAATTGTACGAATCCACTACGAGAAACGAACATTTCATGATTTCGCAAAAATACGACTTCGTTTCCGATGCAATGTCAGTTTGCCATTGAGAACTGATCGAAAATATGTTTTTTCGTAAAAATCCGACTATTTTGTCAAAACGACTTTTTTGACCCTCTGAATTCGAAATCGTGAGAATTGACGACGACAAACGATCAATTAACGATTATGCTGAAATATAACAGTAATTCCAATGCCGATGATGATTTGCCGTTGGGAATGCGTAAAAATTGTGTTTTTTCATAAAAGACGGAGTTTTTTTGTAAAATCGGCGGCTTTGAACCTCTGAATTTTAAATCGTGTGAATCCACAACAACAAACGACGATTTCACGATTACGGTACAATACGACCTTGTTTCCGATGCAATGACAGTTTATCATTGAGAACGGATCGAAAATGTGTTTTTTCATCAAAATCGGAAATTTTCGTCAATTCAGCGTTTTTGACACGCTGAAATTGAAATCGTGAAAATCGACGACGACAAACGAATATTTCACGATTTTGCTGAAATACAACTATTAGTCCGATGCCGATGATGATTTGTCGTTGGGAATGCGTCAAAAGTGTTTTTTTTCATAAAAGACGGAGTTTTTTGTCAAATCGGCCGTCTTCAACCTCTGAATATGAAATCGTGAGAATCCATTACGTCAAACGAAAATTTAACGATTTCGCAAAAATACGACTTCGTTTCCGATGCAATGTCTGTTTGTCATTAAGAACTGATCGAAAATATGTTTTTTCGTAAAAATCTGACTATTTTGTCAAAACGGCTTTTTTGACCCTCTGAATTCGAAATCGTGAGAATTGACGACGACAAACGATCAATTAACGATTATGCTGAAATATAACAGTAATTCCAATGCCGATGATGATTTGCCGTTGGGAATGCGTAAAAATTGTGTTTTTTCATAAAAGACGGAGTTTTTTTGTAAAATCGGCGGCTTTGAACCTCTGAATTTTAAATCGTGTGAATCCACAACAACAAACGACGATTTCACGATTACGGTACAATACGACCTTGTTTCCGATGCAATGACAGTTTATCATTGAGAACGGATCGAAAATGTGTTTTTTCATCAAAATCGGAAATTTTCGTCAATTCAGCGTTTTTGACACGCTGAAATTGAAATCGTGAAAATCGACGACGACAAACGAATATTTCACGATTTTACTGAAATACAACTAGTAGTCCGATGCCGATGATGATTTGTCCTTGGGGAATGCGTCAAAAGTGTGTTTTTTCATAAAAAACGGACTTTTTTTGTGAAATCGGCGGTCTTCAACCTCTGAATATGGAATCGTGAGAATCCACTACGACAAACGAAAATTTAACGATTTCACAAAAATACGACTTCGTTTCCGATGCAATGTCAGTTTGTCATTAAGAACTGATCGAAAATAGGTTTTTTCGTAAAAATCTGAAAATTTTGTCAAAACGGCAGTTTTGACCCTCAGAAATCGAAATTGGGAGAATCGACGACGACAAACAACGATTTCACGATTTCGCTAAAATAACGACTTCGTTTCCGATGCAATGTCAGTTTGTCATTGACAACCGAACAAAAATATGGTTTTTCATAAAATTCGGACATTTTTGTCAAATCGACGTTTTAAACCGTCTGAAAAGGGAATCGTGAGAACCACCGACAAAAAACGACCATTTCTCGATTTCGCTAAAATACAACTGTAAGTCCGATGCCGATGATGATTTGACGTTGGGAATGTATCAAAAATGTGTTTTTTCATAAAAATCGGAAATTTTCGTCAATTCAGCGTTTTTGACACGCTGAAATTGAAAACGTGAAAAACGACGACGACAAACGAATATTTCACGATTTTACTGAAATACAACTAGTAGTCCGATGCCGATGATGATTTGTCCTTGGGGAATGCGTCAAAAGTGTGTTTTTTCATAAAAAAAGGACTTTTTTTGTGAAATCGGCGGTCTTCAACCTCTGAATATGGAATCGTGAGAATCCACTACGACAAACGAACATTTCACGATTTCGCAAAAATACGACTTCGATTCCTATGCAATGTCAGTTTGTCATTAAGAACTGATCGAAAATATGTTTTTTCGCAAAAATCTGACAATTTCGTCAAATCAGCGTTTTTGACACTCTGAAATTGAAAACGTGAAAATCGACGACGACGAACGAATATTTCACGATTTTACTGAAATACAACTAGTAGTCCGATGCCGATGATGATTTGTCGTTGGGAACGCGTCAAAAGTGTGTTTTTTCATAAAAGACACAGTTGTTTGTCTAATCGGCGGTCTTCAACCTCCGAATTTGAAATCGTACGAATTCACTACGAGAAACGAACATTTCATGATTTCGCAAGAATACGACTTCGTTTCCGATGCAATGTCAGTTTGTCATTGAGAACTGATCGAAAATATGTTTTTTCGTAAAAATCTGACTATTTTGTCAAAACGGCTTTTTTGACCCTCTGAATTCGAAATCGTGAGAATCGACGACGACAAACGACCAATTCACGATTATGCTGAAATATAACAGTAATTCCAATGCCGATGATGATTTGCCGTTGGGAATGCGTAAAAATTGTGTTTTTTCATAAAAGACGGAGTTCGTTGTCAAATCGGCGGTTTTGAACCTCTGAATTTTAAATCGTGAGAATCCACAACGACAAACGACGATTTCACGATTACGGTACAATACGACCTTGTTTCCGATGCAATGACAGTTTATCATTGAGAACGGATCGAAAATGTGTTTTTTCATCAAAATCGGAAATTTTCGTCAATTCAGCGTTTTTGACACGCTGAAATTGAAATCGTGAAAATCGACGACGACAAACGAATATTTCACGATTTTGCTGAAATACAACTATTAGTCCGATGCCGATGATGATTTGTCGTTGGGAATGCGTCAAAAGTGTGTTTTTTCATAAAAGACAGAGTTTTTTGTCAAATCGGCGGTCTTCAACCTCCGAATTTGAAATCGTACGAATCCACTACGAGAAACGAACATTTCATGATTTCGCAAAAATACGACTTCGTTTCCGATGCAATGTCAGTTTGTCATTGAGAACTGATCGAAAATATGTTTTTTCGTAAAAATCTGACTATTTTGTCAAAACGGCTTTTTTGACCCTCTGAATTCGAAATCGTGAGAATCGACGACGACAAACGACCAATTCACGATTATGCTGAAATATAACAGTAATTCCAATGCCGATGATGATTTGCCGTTGGGAATGCGTAAAAATTGCGTTTTTTCATAAATGACGGAGTTTTTTTGTCAAATCGGCGGTTTTGAACCTCTGAATTTTAAATCGTGAGAATCCACAACGACAAACGACGATTTCACGATTACGGTAAAATACGACTTCGATTCCGATGCAATGTCTGTTTGTCATTAAGAACTGATCGAAAATATGTTTTTTCGTAAAAATCTGACTATTTTGTCAAAACGGCTTTTTTGACCCTCTGAATTCGAAATCGTGAGAATCGACGACGACAAACGACCAATTCACGATTATGCTGAAATATAACAGTAATTCCAATGCCGATGATGATTTGTCGTTGGGAATGCGTCAAAAGTGTGTTTTTTCATAAAAGACGGAGTTTTTTTGTCAAATCGGCGGTCTTCAACCTCTGAATTTGAAATCGTGAGAATCCAATACGACAAACGAACATTTCACGATTTCGCAAAAATACGACTTTGTTTCCGATGCAATGTCAGTTTGTCATTGAGAACTGATCGAAAATATGTTTTTTCGTAAAAATCTGACATTTTTGTAAAAACGGCTTTTTTGACCCTCTGAAATCGAAATCGTGAGAATCGACGACGACAAACGACCAATTCACGATTACGCTGAAATATAACAGTAATTCCAATGCCGATGATGATTTGCCGTTGGGAATGCGTAAAAATTGCGTTTTTTCATAAATGACGGAGTTTTTTTTGTCAAATCGGCGGTTTTGAACCTCTGAATTTTAAATCGTGAGAATCCACAACGACAAACGACGATTTCACGATTACGGTAAAATACGACTTCGATTCCGATGCAATGTCTGTTTGTCATTAAGAACTGATCGAAAATATGTTTTTTCGTAAAAATCTGACTATTTTGTCAAAACGGCTTTTTTGACCCTCTGAATTCGAAATCGTGAGAATCGACGACGACAAACGACCAATTCACGATTATGCTGAAATATAACAGTAATTCCAATGCCGATGATGATTTGTCGTTGGGAATGCGTCAAAAGTGTGTTTTTTCATAAAAGACGGAGTTTTTTTGTCAAATCGGCGGTCTTCAACCTCTGAATTTGAAATCGTGAGAATCCAATACGACAAACGAACATTTCACGATTTCGCAAAAATACGACTTTGTTTCCGATGCAATGTCAGTTTGTCATTGAGAACTGATCGAAAATATGTTTTTTCGTAAAAATCTGACATTTTTGTAAAAACGGCTTTTTTGACCCTCTGAAATCGAAATCGTGAGAATCGACGACGACAAACGACCAATTCACGATTACGGTACAATACGACCTTGTTTCCGATGCAATGACAGTTTATCATTGAGAACGGATCGAAAATGTGTTTTTTCATCAAAATCGAAAATTTTCGTCAATTCAGCGTTTTTGACACGCTGAAATTGAAATCGTGAAAATCGACGACGACAAACGAATATTTCACGATTTTGCTGAAATACAACTATTAGTCCGATGCCGATGATGATTTGTCGTTGGGAATCCGTCAAAAGTGTGTTTTTTCATAAAAGACGGAGTTTTTCGTCAATTCAGCGTTTTTGACACGCTGAAATTGAAATCGTGAAAATCGACGACGACAAACGAATATTTCACGATTTTGCTGAAATACAACTATTAGTCCGATGCCGATGATGATTTGTCGTTGGGAATCCGTCAAAAGTGTGTTTTTTCATAAAAGACGGAGTTTTTCGTCAATTCAGCGTTTTTGACACGCTGAAATTGAAATCGTGAAAATCGACGACGACAAACGAATATTTCACGATTTTGCTGAAATACAACTATTAGTCCGATCCCGATGATGATTTGTCTTTGGGAATGGGAATGCGTCAAAAGTGTGTTTTTTCATAACAGACGGAGTTTTTTGTCAAATCGGCGGTCTTCAACCTCTGAATTTGAAATCGTGAGAATCCAATACGACAAAGGAACATTTCACGATTTCGCAAAAAATACGACTTCGTTTCCGATGCAATGTCAGTTTGTCATTAAGAACTGATCGAAAATAGGTTTTTTCGTAAAAATCTGAAAATTTTGTCAATACGGCGGTTTTGACCCTCAGAAATCGAAATTGGGAGAATCAACGACGACAAATGACGATTTCACGATTACGGTATAAAACGAAATTGTTTCCGATGCAATGACAGTTTATCATTGAGAACGGATCGAAAAGGTGTTTTTTCATCAAAATCGGAAATTTTTGTCAATTCAGCGTTTTTGACACTCTGAAATTGAAAACGTGAAAATCGACGACGAGGAACGAATATTTCACGATTTTACTGAAATACAACTAGTAGTCCGATGCCGATGATGATTTGCCGTTGGGAATGCGTAAAAATTGTGTTTTTTCATAAAAGATGGAGTTTTTTTTGTCAAATCGGCGGTCTTCAACCTCTGAATATGAAATCGTGAGAATCCATTACGTCAAACGAAAATTTAACGATTTCGCAAAAATACGACTTCGTTTCCGATGCAATGTCTGTTTGTCATTAAGAACTGATCGAAAATATGTTTTTTCGTAAAAATCTGACTTTTTTTTTTTTTTTTTTTTTTTTTTTTTTCCCACCTCCACCCCCGTCGTACCTAATGTGTTTTATACCGACGGTCGAAATGTCTGTAATCCTTTTTGTACTCATCTGCCCTATCAAGTAGCGCTTTATTTCTCTAGTTCTCTGTTTAAATAAATTATTTTTCCGGTATTTCCCTCTCCCAGTTTATTTCGTTTTTCGCTGTTTTATATATCCTACTCGTCGTGCATCTATTCTCTTCATAATTGATTCGTTCTCATGATTATTTCCTACGCATCGATTCTTTCTTTTCAATTATACTTTTTGCATATTTTCCAAAAATTTTAAAACTCTTTTCATTCCCCACTAAATTGGTCATAGATAACTCGTTAATTTTCAGGTTTTTCAATTCGTCTACCGCTATGGCTCTTTCAATATCGTACAACTCACACTCAAAGAGCATGTGTTCTGGGGTTTCTCGCTCTCCACACATACAGTTCTCATTTTGCGTAATATTTAGTTCTGTCAGTTTGCTGTTGAAACTGCCGTGGCCGGTCATAAATTGTGTTACAAAGTAGTTTGGGTTTACCCACGCCGATTCCATTCGCTTTTGCACTGTCTGGAAGTAGTTAAACGTCATTCTTCCTTTCGTACTATGAGTCCATCGATCTTGCCACATGCCTACTATTATTTTTTCTGCGTTCTTATATACTTCCGTGACTGTAAGTCCTTCCGAGGATTTATCCCCAGCCCATTTAATCGACAGGTCGTCTATTGTGAAATCGATTCTTTTTCTGATTTTGTACGATATTACTCTTTTTTTTATTTCTAGATCTATCGGGAGCACTCCTGCTATTACCGGTAAACAATCTGTTGATACTGTTCTGTACGCCTTTGTCACCCTTATCAGAGCCAAGCGTTGTGAACTGGCTAACATTTGTCGCATTTTCGCATTGATTTTGTCTTCCCAACCGACTGCCGCGTACGTTATTATTGATACGTATACGCCTTTATAGATAGTCCTCATTGCCTTATGTCCTAGACCCCATTTGTTTTTCGCTACGTTTCCCAGGCTGTCGAAAATTTTTTTCGATTTCTCACAGATGCTTTTAATGTGCGAGTTTATTTTCAACCCTTTATCAAATTCAATTCCCAGATACTTCACTTTATTAATTAACACAATTTTGTCATTGTTTATCTTTATTTCGATGTTTCTTCCAACTTTGTCCGAGTGTCCTTTTAGCACCATCATAGTTGTTTTCTCGGATGATAGGTTCAGTTTATGTTTTTGACACCATGATATTACTTCCCTAATAGCTAGACGTGCCCGACGCTCGATCGCTTGCTTGTCATTTCCAGTTATTATCAAGACTTGGTCGTCCGCGTAAGCTATTGTGTCCACATATCGATTCCCATTGAAAGTTTTAAGGTTCTCGTCAAAAATAAGGTTCCAAAAAAATGGTCCTAGTATTGAACCCTGAGGACATCCTTTTGTGATCGATTTTCTAACTTCTTGGTCATTTTCTTGGATCAACGCTATTCTTTCCTTGAAGTAGTCTTGGATTATGACGTAAAAATCTGACTATTTTGTCAAAACGGCTTTTTTGACCCTCTGAATTCGAAATCGTGAGAATCGACGACGACAAACGACCAATTCACGATTATGCTGAAATATAACAGTAATTCCAATGCCGATGATGATTTGCCGTTGGGAATGCGTAAAAATTGTGTTTTTTCATAAAAGACGGAGTTTTTTTGTCAAATCGGCGGTTTTGAACCTCTGAATTTTAAATCGTGAGAATCCACAACGACAAACGACGATTTCACGATTACGGTACAATACGACCTTGTTTCCGATGCAATGACAGTTTGTCATTGAGAACGGATCGAAAATGTGTTTTTTCGTCAAAATCGGAAATTTTCATCAACTCAGCGTTTTTGACACGCTGAAATTGAAATCGTGAAAATCGACGACTACAAACGAATATTTCACGATTTTGCTGAAATACAACTATTAGTCCGATGCCGATGATGATTTGTCGTTGGGAATGCGTTAAAAGTGTGTTTTTTCATAAAAGACGGATTTTTTTGTCAAATCGGCGGTCTTCGACCTCTGAATATGAAATCGTGAGAATCCATTACGTTAAACGAAAATTTAACGATTTCACAAAAATACGACTTCGTTTCCGATGCAATGTCAGTTTGTCATTAAGAACTGATCGAAAATAGGTTTTTTCGTAAAAATCTGAAAATTTTGTCAAAACGGCAGTTTTGACCCTCAGAAATCGAAATTGGGAGAATCGACGACGACAAACAACGATTTCACGATTACGGTACAATACGACCTTGTTTCCGATGCAATGACAGTTTATCATTGAGAACGGATCGAAAATGTGTTTTTTCATCAAAATCGGAAATTTTCGTCAATTCAGCGTTTTTGACACGCTGAAATTGAAATCGTGAAAATCGACGACGACAAACGAATATTTCACGATTTTGCTGAAATACAACTATTAGTCCGATGCCGATGATGATTTGTCGTTGGGAATGCGTCAAAAGTGTTTTTTTTCATAAAAGACGGAGTTTTTTGTCAAATCGGCCGTCTTCAACCTCTGAATTTGAAATCGTGAGAATCCAATACGACAAACGAACATTTCACGATTTCGCAAAAATACGACTTCGTTTCCGATGCAATGTCAGTTTGTCATTGAGAACTGATCGAAAATATGTTTTTTCGTAAAAATCTGACATTTTTGTCAAAACGGCTTTTTTGACCCTCTGAATTCGAAATCGTGAGAATCGACGACGACAAACGACCAATTCACGATTTCGCTGAAATATAACAGTAATTCCAATGCCGATGATGATTTGCCCTTGGGAATGCGTAAAAATTGTGTTTTTTCATAAAAGATGGAGTTTTTTTTGTCAAATCGGCGGTTTTAAACCTCGGAATTTTAAATCGTGAGAATCTACAACGACAAGCGACGATTTCACGATTACGGTAAAATACGACCTTGTTTCCGATGCAATGACAGTTTATCATTGAGAACGGATCGAAAATGTGTTTTTTCGCAAAAATCTGACAATTTCGTCAAACCAGCGTTTTTGACACTCTGAAATTGAAATTGTGAAAATCGACGACGACAAACGAATATTTCACGATTTTGCTGAAATACAACTATTAGTCCGATGCCGATGATGATTTGTCGTTGGGAATGCGCCAAAAGTGTGTTTTTCATAAAAGACGGACTTTTTTTTGTCAAATCGGCGGTCTTCAACCTCTGAATATGAAATCGTGAGAATCCATTACATCAAACGAAAATTTAACGATTTCACAAAAATACGACTTCGTTTCCGATGCAATGTCAGTTTGTCATTAAGAACTGATCGAAAATAGGTTTTTTCGTAAAAATCTGAAAATTTTGTCAAAACGGCAGTTTTGACCCTCAGAAATCGAAATTGGGAGAATCGACGACGACAAACAACGATTTCACGATTTCGCTAAAATAACGACTTCGTTTCCGATGCAATGTCAGTTTGTCATTGACAACCGATCAAAAATATGGTTTTTCATAAAATTCGGACATTTTTGTCAAATCGACGTTTTAAACCGTCTGAAAAGGGAATCGTGAGAACCACCGACAAAAAACGACCATTTCTCGATTTCGCTAAAATACAACTGTAAGTCCGATGCCGATGATGATTTGACGTTGGGAATGTATCAAAAATGTGTTTTTTCATAAAAATCGGAAATTTTCGTCAATTCAGCGTTTTTGACACGCTGAAATTGAAAACGTGAAAAACGACGACGACAAACGAATATTTCACGATTTTACTGAAATACAACTAGTAGTCCGATGCCGATGATGATTTGTCGTTGGCGAATGCGTCAAAAGTGTGTTTTTTCATAAAAAACGGACTTTTTTTGTGAAATCGGCGGTCTTCAACCTCTGAATATGGAATCGTGAGAATCCACTACGACAAACGAACATTTCACGATTTCGCAAAAATACGACTTCGATTCCTATGCAATGTCAGTTTGTCATTAAGAACTGATCGAAAATATGTTTTTTCGCAAAAATCTGACAATTTCGTCAAATCAGCGTTTTTGACACTCTGAAATTGAAAACGTGAAAATCGACGACGACGAACGAATATTTCACGATTTTACTGAAATACAACTAGTAGTCCGATGCCGATGATGATTTGTCGTTGGGAATGCGTCAAAAGTGTGTTTTTTCATAAATGACGGAGTTTTTTTGTCAAATCGGCGGTTTTGAACCTCTGAATTTTAAATCGTGAGAATCCACAACGACAAACGACGATTTCACGATTACGGTACAATACGACCTTGTTTCCGATGCAATGACAGTTTATCATTGAGAACGGATCGAAAATGTGTTTTTTCATCAAAATCGGAAATTTTCGTCAATTCAGCGTTTTTGACACGCTGAAATTGAAATCGTGAAAATCGACGACGACAAACGAATATTTCACGATTTTGCTGAAATACAACTATTAGTCCGATGCCGATGATGATTTGTCGTTGGGAATCCGTCAAAAGTGTGTTTTTTCATAACAGACGGAGTTTTTTGTCAAATCGGCGGTCTTCAACCTCTGAATTTGAAATCGTGAGAATCCAATACGACAAAGGAACATTTCACGATTTCGCAAAAAATACGACTTCGTTTCCGATGCAATGTCAGTTTGTCATTAAGAACTGATCGAAAATAGGTTTTTTCGTAAAAATCTGAAAATTTTGTCAATACGGCGGTTTTGACCCTCAGAAATCGAAATTGGGAGAATCAACGACGACAAATGACGATTTCACGATTACGGTATAAAACGAAATTGTTTCCGATGCAATGACAGTTTATCATTGAGAACGGATCGAAAAGGTGTTTTTTCATCAAAATCGGAAATTTTTGTCAATTCAGCGTTTTTGACACTCTGAAATTGAAAACGTGAAAATCGACGACGAGGAACGAATATTTCACGATTTTACTGAAATACAACTAGTAGTCCGATGCCGATGATGATTTGCCGTTGGGAATGCGTAAAAATTGTGTTTTTTCATAAAAGATGGAGTTTTTTTTGTCAAATCGGCGGTCTTCAACCTCTGAATATGAAATCGTGAGAATCCATTACGTCAAACGAAAATTTAACGATTTCGCAAAAATACGACTTCGTTTCCGATGCAATGTCTGTTTGTCATTAAGAACTGATCGAAAATATGTTTTTTCGTAAAAATCTGACTATTTTGTCAAAACGGCTTTTTTGACCCTCTGAATTCGAAATCGTGAGAATCGACGACGACAAACGACCAATTCACGATTATGCTGAAATATAACAGTAATTCCAATGCCGATGATGATTTGCCGTTGGGAATGCGTAAAAATTGTGTTTTTTCATAAAAGACGGAGTTTTTTTGTCAAATCGGCGGTTTTGAACCTCTGAATTTTAAATCGTGAGAATCCACAACGACAAACGACGATTTCACGATTACGGTACAATACGACCTTGTTTCCGATGCAATGACAGTTTGTCATTGAGAACGGATCGAAAATGTGTTTTTTCGTCAAAATCGGAAATTTTCATCAACTCAGCGTTTTTGACACGCTGAAATTGAAATCGTGAAAATCGACGACTACAAACGAATATTTCACGATTTTGCTGAAATACAACTATTAGTCCGATGCCGATGATGATTTGTCGTTGGGAATCCGTCAAAAGTGTGTTTTTTCATAAAAGACGGAGTTTTTCGTCAATTCAGCGTTTTTGACACGCTGAAATTGAAATCGTGAAAATCGACGACGACAAACGAATATTTCACGATTTTGCTGAAATACAACTATTAGTCCGATCCCGATGATGATTTGTCTTTGGGAATGCGTCAAAAGTGTGTTTTTTCATAACAGACGGAGTTTTTTGTCAAATCGGCGGTCTTCAACCTCTGAATTTGAAATCGTGAGAATCCAATACGACAAAGGAACATTTCACGATTTCGCAAAAAATACGACTTCGTTTCCGATGCAATGTCAGTTTGTCATTAAGAACTGATCGAAAATAGGTTTTTTCGTAAAAATCTGAAAATTTTGTCAATACGGCGGTTTTGACCCTCAGAAATCGAAATTGGGAGAATCAACGACGACAAATGACGATTTCACGATTACGGTATAAAACGAAATTGTTTCCGATGCAATGACAGTTTATCATTGAGAACGGATCGAAAAGGTGTTTTTTCATCAAAATCGGAAATTTTTGTCAATTCAGCGTTTTTGACACTCTGAAATTGAAAACGTGAAAATCGACGACGAGGAACGAATATTTCACGATTTTACTGAAATACAACTAGTAGTCCGATGCCGATGATGATTTGCCGTTGGGAATGCGTAAAAATTGTGTTTTTTCATCAAAGATGGAGTTTTTTTTGTCAAATCGGCGGTCTTCAACCTCTGAATATGAAATCGTGAGAATCCATTACGTCAAACGAAAATTTAACGATTTCGCAAAAATACGACTTCGTTTCCGATGCAATGTCTGTTTGTCATTAAGAACTGATCGAAAATATGTTTTTTCGTAAAAATCTGACTATTTTGTCAAAACGGCTTTTTTGACCCTCTGAATTCGAAATCGTGAGAATCGACGACGACAAACGACCAATTCACGATTATGCTGAAATATAACAGTAATTCCAATGCCGATGATGATTTGCCGTTGGGAATGCGTAAAAATTGTGTTTTTTCATAAAAGACGGAGTTTTTTTGTCAAATCGGCGGTTTTGAACCTCTGAATTTTAAATCGTGAGAATCCACAACGACAAACGACGATTTCACGATTACGGTACAATACGACCTTGTTTCCGATGCAATGACAGTTTGTCATTGAGAACGGATCGAAAATGTGTTTTTTCGTCAAAATCGGAAATTTTCATCAACTCAGCGTTTTTGACACGCTGAAATTGAAATCGTGAAAATCGACGACTACAAACGAATATTTCACGATTTTGCTGAAATACAACTATTAGTCCGATGCCGATGATGATTTGTCGTTGGGAATGCGTTAAAAGTGTGTTTTTTCATAAAAGACGGATTTTTTTGTCAAATCGGCGGTCTTCGACCTCTGAATATGAAATCGTGAGAATCCATTACGTTAAACGAAAATTTAACGATTTCACAAAAATACGACTTCGTTTCCGATGCAATGTCAGTTTGTCATTAAGAACTGATCGAAAATAGGTTTTTTCGTAAAAATCTGAAAATTTTGTCAAAACGGCAGTTTTGACCCTCAGAAATCGAAATTGGGAGAATCGACGACGACAAACAACGATTTCACGATTTCGCTAAAATAACGACTTCGTTTCCGATGCAATGTCAGTTTGTCATTGACAACCGATCAAAAATATGGTTTTTCATAAAATTCGGACATTTTTGTCAAATCGACGTTTTAAACCGTCTGAAAAGGCAATCGTGAGAACCACCGACAAAAAACGACCATTTCTCGATTTCGCTAAAATACAACTGTAAGTCCGATGCCGATGATGATTTGACGTTGGGAATGTATCAAAAATGTGTTTTTTCATAAAAATCGGAAATTTTCGTCAATTCAGCGTTTTTGACACGCTGAAATTGAAAACGTGAAAAACGACGACGACAAACGAATATTTCACGATTTTACTGAAATACAACTAGTAGTCCGATGCCGATGATGATTTGTCGTTGGCGAATGCGTCAAAAGTGTGTTTTTTCATAAAAAACGGACTTTTTTTGTGAAATCGGCGGTCTTCAACCTCTGAATATGGAATCGTAAGAATCCAATACGACAAACGAACATTTCACGATTTCGCAAAAATACGACTTTGTTTCCGATGCAATGTCAGTTTGTCATTGAGAACTGATCGAAAATATGTTTTTTCGTAAAAAATCTGACATTTTTGTAAAAACGGCTTTTTTGACCCTCTGAAATCGAAATCGTGAGAATCGACGACGACAAACGACCAATTCACGATTATGCTGAAATATAACTGTAATTCCAATGCCGATGATGATTTGCCGTTGGGAATGCGTAAAAATTGTGTTTTTTCATAAATGACGGAGTTTTTTTGTCAAATCGGCGGTTTTGAACCTCTGAATTTTAAATCGTGAGAATCCACAACGACAAACGAACATTTCACGATTTCGCAAAAATACGACTTCGTTTCCGATGCAATGTCAGTTTGTCATTAAGAACTGATCGAAAATATGTTTTTTCGTAAAAATCTGACATTTTTGTAAAAACGGCTTTTTTGACCCTCTGAAATCGAAATCGTGAGAATCGACGACGACAAACGACCAATTCACGATTATGCTGAAATATAACTGTAATTCCAATGCCGATGATGATTTGCCGTTGGGAATGCGTAAAAATTGTGTTTTTTCATAAATGACGGAGTTTTTTTGTCAAATCGGCGGTTTTGAACCTCTGAATTTTAAATCGTGAGAATCCACAACGACAAACGAACATTTCACGATTTCGCGAAAATACGACTTCGTTTCCGATGCAATGTCAGTTTGTCATTAAGAACTGATCGAAAATATGTTTTTTCGTAAAAATCTGAAAATTTTGTCAAAACGGCGGTTTTGACCCTCAGAAATCGAAATTGGGAGAATCGACGACGACAAACAACGATTTCACGATTTCGGTAAAATACGACCTTGTTTCCGATGCAATGACAGTTTATCATTGAGAACGGATCGAAAATGTGTTTTTTCATCAAAATCGGAAATTTTCGTCAATTCAGCGTTTTTGACACGCTGAAATTGAAATCGTGAAAATCGACGACGACAAACGAATATTTCACGATTTTGCTGAAATACAACTATTAGTCCGATGCCGATGATGATTTGTCGTTGGGAATGCGTCAAAAGTGTGTTTTTTCATAAAAGACAGAGTTTTTTTGTCAAATCGGCGGTCTTCAACCTCCGAATTTGAAATCGTACGAATCCACTACGAGAAACGAACATTTCATGATTTCGCAAAAATACGACTTCGTTTCCGATGCAATGTCAGTTTGTCATTGAGAACTGATCGAAAATATGTTTTTTCGTAAAAATCTGACTATTTTGTCAAAACGGCTTTTTTGACCCTCTGAATTCGAAATCGTGAGAATCGACGACGACAAACGACCAATTCACGATTATGCTGAAATATAACAGTAATTCCAATGCCGATGATGATTTGCCGTTGGGAATGCGTAAAAATTGCGTTTTTTCATAAATTACGGAGTTTTTTTTGTCAAATCGGCGGTTTTGAACCTCTGAATTTTAAATCGTGAGAATCGACAACGACAAACGACGATTTCACGATTACGGTAAAATACGACTTCGATTCCGATGCAATGTCTGTTTGTCATTAAGAACTGATCGAAAATATGTTTTTTCGTAAAAATCTGACTATTTTGTCAAAACGGCTTTTTTGACCCTCTGAATTCGAAATCGTGAGAATCGACGACGACAAACGACCAATTCACGATTATGCTGAAATATAACAGTAATTCCAATGCCGATGATGATTTGCCGTTGGGAATGCGTAAAAATTGTGTTTTTTCATAAAAGACGGAGTTTTTTTGTAAAATCGGCGGCTTTGAACCTCTGAATTTTAAATCGTGTGAATCCACAACAACAAACGACGATTTCACGATTACGGTACAATACGACCTTGTTTCCGATGCAATGACAGTTTATCATTGAGAACGGATCGAAAATGTGTTTTTTCATCAAAATCGGAAATTTTCGTCAATTCAGCGTTTTTGACACGCTGAAATTGAAATCGTGAAAATCGACGACGACAAACGAATATTTCACGATTTTGCTGAAATACAACTATTAGTCCGATGCCGATGATGATTTGTCGTTGGGAATGCGTCAAAAGTGTTTTTTTTCATAAAAGACGGAGTTTTTTGTCAAATCGGCCGTCTTCAACCTCTGAATATGAAATCGTGAGAATCCATTACGTCAAACGAAAATTTAACGATTTCGCAAAAATACGACTTCGTTTCCGATGCAATGTCTGTTTGTCATTAAGAACTGATCGAAAATATGTTTTTTCGTAAAAATCTGACTATTTTGTCATAACGGCTTTTTTGACCCTCTGAATTCGAAATCGTGAGAATTGACGACGACAAACGATCAATTAACGATTATGCTGAAATATAACAGTAATTCCAATGCCGATGATGATTTGCCGTTGGGAATGCGTAAAAATTGTGTTTTTTCATAAAAGACGGAGTTTTTTTGTAAAATCGGCGGCTTTGAACCTCTGAATTTTAAATCGTGTGAATCCACAACAACAAACGACGATTTCACGATTACGGTACAATACGACCTTGTTTCCGATGCAATGACAGTTTATCATTGAGAACGGATCGAAAATGTGTTTTTTCATCAAAATCGGAAATTTTCGTCAATTCAGCGTTTTTGACACGCTGAAATTGAAATCGTGAAAATCGACGACGACAAACGAATATTTCACGATTTTGCTGAAATACAACTATTAGTCCGATGCCGATGATGATTTGTCGTTGGGAATGCGTCAAAAGTGTTTTTTTTCATAAAAGACGGAGTTTTTTGTCAAATCGGCCGTCTTCAACCTCTGAATTTGAAATCGTGAGAATCCAATACGACAAACGAACATTTCACGATTTCGCAAAAATACGACTTCGTTTCCGATGCAATGTCAGTTTGTCATTGAGAACTGATCGAAAATATGTTTTTTCGTAAAAATCTGACATTTTTGTCAAAACGGCTTTTTTGACCCTCTGAATTCGAAATCGTGAGAATCGACGACGACAAACGACCAATTCACGATTTCGCTGAAATATAACAGTAATTCCAATGCCGATGATGATTTGCCCTTGGGAATGCGTAAAAATTGTGTTTTTTCATAAAAGATGGAGTTTTTTTTGTCAAATCGGCGGTTTTAAACCTCGGAATTTTAAATCGTGAGAATCTACAACGACAAGCGACGATTTCACGATTACGGTAAAATACGACCTTGTTTCCGATGCAATGACAGTTTATCATTGAGAACGGATCGAAAATGTGTTTTTTCGCAAAAATCTGACAATTTCGTCAAACCAGCGTTTTTGACACTCTGAAATTGAAATTGTGAAAATCGACGACGACAAACGAATATTTCACGATTTTGCTGAAATACAACTATTAGTCCGATGCCGATGATGATTTGTCGTTGGGAATGCGCCAAAAGTGTGTTTTTCATAAAAGACGGACTTTTTTTTGTCAAATCGGCGGTCTTCAAACTCTGAATATGAAATCGTGAGAATCCATTACATCAAACGAAAATTTAACGATTTCACAAAAATACGACTTCGTTTCCGATGCAATGTCAGTTTGTCATTAAGAACTGATCGAAAATAGGTTTTTTCGTAAAAATCTGAAAATTTTGTCAAAACGGCAGTTTTGACCCTCAGAAATCGAAATTGGGAGAATCGACGACGACAAACAACGATTTCACGATTTCGCTAAAATAACGACTTCGTTTCCGATGCAATGTCAGTTTGTCATTGACAACCGATCAAAAATATGGTTTTTCATAAAATTCGGACATTTTTGTCAAATCGACGTTTTAAACCGTCTGAAAAGGGAATCGTGAGAACCACCGACAAAAAACGACCATTTCTCGATTTCGCTAAAATACAACTGTAAGTCCGATGCCGATGATGATTTGACGTTGGGAATGTATCAAAAATGTGTTTTTTCATAAAAATCGGAAATTTTCGTCAATTCAGCGTTTTTGACACGCTGAAATTGAAAACGTGAAAAACGACGACGACAAACGAATATTTCACGATTTTACTGAAATACAACTAGTAGTCCTATGCCGATGATGATTTGTCGTTGGCGAATGCGTCAAAAGTGTGTTTTTTCATAAAAAACGGACTTTTTTTGTGAAATCGGCGGTCTTCAACCTCTGAATATGGAATCGTGAGAATCCACTACGACAAACGAACATTTCACGATTTCGCAAAAATACGACTTCGATTCCTATGCAATGTCAGTTTGTCATTAAGAACTGATCGAAAATATGTTTTTTCGCAAAAATCTGACAATTTCGTCAAATCAGCGTTTTTGACACTCTGAAATTGAAAACGTGAAAATCGACGACGACGAACGAATATTTCACGATTTTACTGAAATACAACTAGTAGTCCGATGCCGATGATGATTTGTCGTTGGGAATGCGTCAAAAGTGTGTTTTTTCATAAATGACGGAGTTTTTTTGTCAAATCGGCGGTTTTGAACCTCTGAATTTTAAATCGTGAGAATCCACAACGACAAACGACGATTTCATGATTACGGTACAATACGACCTTGTTTCCGATGCAATGACAGTTTATCATTGAGAACGGATCGAAAATGTGTTTTTTCATCAAAATCGGAAATTTTCGTCAATTCAGCGTTTTTGACACGCTGAAATTGAAATCGTGAAAATCGACGACGACAAACGAATATTTCACGATTTTGCTGAAATACAACTATTAGTCCGATGCCGATGATGATTTGTCGTTGGGAATCCGTCAAAAGTGTGTTTTTTCATAAAAGACGGAGTTTTTCGTCAATTCAGCGTTTTTGACACGCTGAAATTGAAATCGTGAAAATCGACGACGACAAACGAATATTTCACGATTTTGCTGAAATACAACTATTAGTCCGATCCCGATGATGATTTGTCTTTGGGAATGCGTCAAAAGTGTGTTTTTTCATAACAGACGGAGTTTTTTGTCAAATCGGCGGTCTTCAACCTCTGAATTTGAAATCGTGAGAATCCAATACGACAAAGGAACATTTCACGATTTCGCAAAAAATACGACTTCGTTTCCGATGCAATGTCAGTTTGTCATTAAGAACTGATCGAAAATAGGTTTTTTCGTAAAAATCTGAAAATTTTGTCAATACGGCGGTTTTGACCCTCAGAAATCGAAATTGGGAGAATCAACGACGACAAATGACGATTTCACGATTACGGTATAAAACGAAATTGTTTCCGATGCAATGACAGTTTATCATTGAGAACGGATCGAAAAGGTGTTTTTTCATCAAAATCGGAAATTTTTGTCAATTCAGCGTTTTTGACACTCTGAAATTGAAAACGTGAAAATCGACGACGAGGAACGAATATTTCACGATTTTACTGAAATACAACTAGTAGTCCGATGCCGATGATGATTTGCCGTTGGGAATGCGTAAAAATTGTGTTTTTTCATAAAAGATGGAGTTTTTTTTGTCAAATCGGCGGTCTTCAACCTCTGAATATGAAATCGTGAGAATCCATTACGTCAAACGAAAATTTAACGATTTCGCAAAAATACGACTTCGTTTCCGATGCAATGTCTGTTTGTCATTAAGAACTGATCGAAAATATGTTTTTTCGTAAAAATCTGACTATTTTGTCAAAACGGCTTTTTTGACCCTCTGAATTCGAAATCGTGAGAATCGACGACGACAAACGACCAATTCACGATTATGCTGAAATATAACAGTAATTCCAATGCCGATGATGATTTGCCGTTGGGAATGCGTAAAAATTGTGTTTTTTCATAAAAGACGGAGTTTTTTTGTCAAATCGGCGGTTTTGAACCTCTGAATTTTAAATCGTGAGAATCCACAACGACAAACGACGATTTCACGATTACGGTACAATACGACCTTGTTTCCGATGCAATGACAGTTTGTCATTGAGAACGGATCGAAAATGTGTTTTTTCGTCAAAATCGGAAATTTTTATCAACTCAGCGTTTTTGACACGCTGAAATTGAAATCGTGAAAATCGACGACTACAAACGAATATTTCACGATTTTGCTGAAATACAACTATTAGTCCGATGCCGATGATGATTTGTCGTTGGGAATGCGTTAAAAGTGTGTTTTTTCATAAAAGACGGATTTTTTTGTCAAATCGGCGGTCTTCAACCTCCGAATTTGAAATCGTACGAATCCACTACGAGAAACGAACATTTCATGATTTCGCAAAAATACGACTTCGTTTCCGATGCAATGTCAGTTTGTCATTGAGAACTGATCGAAAATATGTTTTTTCGTAAAAATCTGACTATTTTGTCAAAACGGCTTTTTTGACCCTCTGAATTCGAAATCGTGAGAATCGACGACGACAAACGACCAATTCACGATTATGCTGAAATATAACAGTAATTCCAATGCCGATGATGATTTGCCGTTGGGAATGCGTAAAAATTGCGTTTTTTCATAAATTACGGAGTTTTTTTGTCAAATCGGCGGTTTTGAACCTCTGAATTTTAAATCGTGAGAATCGACAACGACAAACGACGATTTCACGATTACGGTAAAATACGACTTCGATTCCGATGCAATGTCTGTTTGTCATTAAGAACTGATCGAAAATATGTTTTTTCGTAAAAATCTGACTATTTTGTCAAAACGGCTTTTTTGACCCTCTGAATTCGAAATCGTGAGAATCGACGACGACAAACGACCAATTCACGATTATGCTGAAATATAACAGTAATTCCAATGCCGATGATGATTTGCCGTTGGGAATGCGTAAAAATTGCGTTTTTTCATAAATTACGGAGTTTTTTTGTCAAATCGGCGGTTTTGAACCTCTGAATTTTAAATCGTGAGAATCCACAACGACAAACGACGATTTCACGATTACGGTAAAATACGACTTCGATTCCGATGCAATGTCTGTTTGTCATTAAGAACTGATCGAAAATATGTTTTTTCGTAAAAATCTGACTATTTTGTCAAAACGGCTTTTTTGACCCTCTGAATTCGAAATCGTGAGAATCGACGACGACAAACGACCAATTCACGATTATGCTGAAATATAACAGTAATTCCAATGCCGATGATGATTTGTCGTTGGGAATGCGTCAAAAGTGTGTTTTTTCATAAAAGACGGAGTTTTTTTGTCAAATCGGCGGTTTTGAACCTCTGAATTTTAAATCGTGAGAATCCACAACGACAAACGACGATTTCACGATTACGGTACAATACGACCTTGTTTCCGATGCAATGACAGTTTGTCATTGAGAACGGATCGAAAATGTGTTTTTTCGTCAAAATCGGAAATTTTCATCAATTCAGCGTTTTTGACACGCTGAAATTGAAATCGTGAAAATCGACGACTACAAACGAATATTTCACGATTTTGCTGAAATACAACTATTAGTCCGATGCCGATGATGATTTGTCGTTGGGAATGCGTTAAAAGTGTGTTTTTTCATAAAAGACGGATTTTTTTGTCAAATCGGCGGTCTTCGACCTCTGAATATGAAATCGTGAGAATCCATTACGTCAAACGAAAATTTAACGATTTCACAAAAATACGACTTCGTTTCCGATGCAATGTCAGTTTGTCATTAAGAACTGATCGAAAATAGGTTTTTTCGTAAAAATCTGAAAATTTTGTCAAAACGGCAGTTTTGACCCTCAGAAATCGAAATTGGGAGAATCGACGACGACAAACAACGATTTCACGATTTCGCTAAAATAACGACTTCGTTTCCGATGCAATGTCAGTTTGTCATTGACAACCGATCAAAAATATGGTTTTTCATAAAATTCGGACATTTTTGTCAAATCGACGTTTTAAACCGTCTGAAAAGGGAATCGTGAGAACCACCGACAAAAAACGACCATTTCTCGATTTCGCTAAAATACAACTGTAAGTCCGATGCCGATGATGATTTGACGTTGGGAATGTATCAAAAATGTGTTTTTTCATAAAAATCGGAAATTTTCGTCAATTCAGCGTTTTTGACACGCTGAAATTGAAAACGTGAAAAACGACGACGACAAACGAATATTTCACGATTTTACTGAAATACAACTAGTAGTCCGATGCCGATGATGATTTGTCCTTGGGGAATGCGTCAAAAGTGTGTTTTTTCATAAAAAACGGACTTTTTTTGTGAAATCGGCGGTCTTCAACCTCTGAATATGGAATCGTGAGAATCCACTACGACAAACGAACATTTCACGATTTCGCAAAAATACGACTTCGATTCCTATGCAATGTCAGTTTGTCATTAAGAACTGATCGAAAATATGTTTTTTCGTAAAAATCTGACTATTTTGTCAAAACGGCTTTTTTGACCCTCTGAATTCGAAATCGTGAGAATCGACGACGACAAACGACCAATTCACGATTATGCTGAAATATAACAGTAATTCCAATGCCGATGATGATTTGTCGTTGGGAATGCGTCAAAAGTGTGTTTTTTCATAAAAGACGGAGTTTTTTTGTCAAATCGGCGGTCTTCAACCTCTGAATTTGAAATCGTGAGAATCCAATACGACAAACGAACATTTCACGATTTCGCAAAAACACGACTTTGTTTCCGATGCAATGTCAGTTTGTCATTGAGAACTGATCGAAAATATGTTTTTTCGTAAAAATCTGACATTTTTGTAAAAACGGCTTTTTTGACCCTCTGAAATCGAAATCGTGAGAATCGACGACGACAAACGACCAATTCACGATTACGCTGAAATATAACAGTAATTCCAATGCCGATGATGATTTGCCGTTGGGAATGCGTAAAAATTGCGTTTTTTCATAAATGACGGAGTTTTTTTGTCAAATCGGCGGTTTTGAACCTCTGAATTTTAAATCGTGAGAATCCACAACGACAAACGACGATTTCACGATTACGGTAAAATACGACTTCGATTCCGATGCAATGTCTGTTTGTCATTAAGAACTGATCGAAAATATGTTTTTTCGTAAAAATCTGACTATTTTGTCAAAACGGCTTTTTTGACCCTCTGAATTCGAAATCGTGAGAATCGACGACGACAAACGACCAATTCACGATTATGCTGAAATATAACAGTAATTCCAATGCCGATGATGATTTGTCGTTGGGAATGCGTCAAAAGTGTGTTTTTCATAAAAGACGGACTTTTTTTGTGAAATCGGCGGTCTTCAACCTCTGAATATGAAATCGTGAGAATCCACTACGGAAAACGAACATTTCACGATTTCGCAAAAATACGACTTCGTTTCCGATGCAATGTCAGTTTGTCATTAAGAACTGATCGAAAATAGGTTTTTTCGTAAAAATCTGAAAATTTTGTCAGAACGGCAGTTTTGACCCTCAGAAATCGAAATTGGGAGAATCGGCGACGACAAACGACGATTTCACGATTTCGCTAAAATAACGACTTCGTTTCCGATGCAATGTCAGTTTGTCATTGACAACCGATCAAAAGTATGGTTTTTCATAAAATTCGGACATTTTTGTCAAATCGACGTTTTAAACCGTCTGAAAAGGGAATCGTGCGAACCACCGACAAAAAACGACCATTTCTCGATTTCGCTAAAATAAAACTGTAAGTCCGATGCCGATGATGATTTGACGTTGGGAATGTGTCAAAAATGTGTTTTTTCATCAAAATCGGAAATTTTCGTCAATTCAGCGTTTTTGACACTCTGACATTGAAATCGTGAAAATCGACGACGACAAACGAATATTTCACGATTTTGCTGAAATACAACTATTAGTGCGATGCCGATGATGATTTGTCGTTGGGAATGCGTCAAAAGTGTGTTTTTTCATAAAAGACAGAGTTTTTTGTCAAATCGGCGGTCTTCAACCTCCGAATTTGAAATTGTACGAATCCACTACGAGAAACGAACATTTCATGATTTCGCAAAAATACGACTTCGTTTCCGATGCAATGTCAGTTTGCCATTGAGAACTGATCGAAAATATGTTTTTTCGTAAAAATCCGACTATTTTGTCAAAACGGCTTTTTTGACCCTCTGAATTCGAAATCGTGAGAATTGACGACGACAAACGATCAATTAACGATTATGCTGAAATATAACAGTAATTCCAATGCCGATGATGATTTGCCGTTGGGAATGCGTAAAAATTGTGTTTTTTCATAAAAGACGGAGTTTTTTTGTAAAATCGGCGGCTTTGAACCTCTGAATTTTAAATCGTGTGAATCCACAACAACAAACGACGATTTCACGATTACGGTACAATACGACCTTGTTTCCGATGCAATGACAGTTTATCATTGAGAACGGATCGAAAATGTGTTTTTTCATCAAAATCGGAAATTTTCGTCAATTCAGCGTTTTTGACACGCTGAAATTGAAATCGTGAAAATCGACGACGACAAACGAATATTTCACGATTTTGCTGAAATACAACTATTAGTCCGATGCCGATGATGATTTGTCGTTGGGAATGCGTCAAAAGTGTTTTTTTTCATAAAAGACGGAGTTTTTTGTCAAATCGGCCGTCTTCAACCTCTGAATATGAAATCGTGAGAATCCATTACGTCAAACGAAAATTTAACGATTTCGCAAAAATACGACTTCGTTTCCGATGCAATGTCTGTTTGTCATTAAGAACTGATCGAAAATATGTTTTTTCGTAAAAATCTGACTATTTTGTCAAAACGGCTTTTTTGACCCTCTGAATTCGAAATCGTGAGAATCGACGACGACAAACGACCAATTCACGATTATGCTGAAATATAACAGTAATTCCAATGCCGATGATGATTTGCCGTTGGGAATGCGTAAAAATTGTGTTTTTTCATAAAAGACGGAGTTTTTTTGTCAAATCGGCGGTTTTGAACCTCTGAATTTTAAATCGTGAGAATCCACAACGACAAACGACGATTTCACGATTACGGTACAATACGATCTTGTTTCCGATGCAATGACAGTTTGTCATTGAGAACGGATCGAAAATGTGTTTTTTCGTCAAAATCGGAAATTTTCATCAACTCAGCGTTTTTGACACGCTGAAATTGAAATCGTGAAAATCGACGACTACAAACGAATATTTCACGATTTTGCTGAAATACAACTATTAGTCCGATGCCGATGATGATTTGTCGTTGGGAATGCGTTAAAAGTGTGTTTTTTCATAAAAGACGGATTTTTTTGTCAAATCGGCGGTCTTCGACCTCTGAATATGAAATCGTGAGAATCCATTACGTCAAACGAAAATTTAACGATTTCACAAAAATACGACTTCGTTTCCGATGCAATGTCAGTTTGTCATTAAGAACTGATCGAAAATAGGTTTTTTCGTAAAAATCTGAAAATTTTGTCAAAACGGCAGTTTTGACCCTCAGAAATCGAAATTGGGAGAATCGACGACGACAAACAACGATTTCACGATTTCGCTAAAATAACGACTTCGTTTCCGATGCAATGTCAGTTTGTCATTGACAACCGATCAAAAATATGGTTTTTCATAAAATTCGGACATTTTTGTCAAATCGACGTTTTAAACCGTCTGAAAAGGGAATCGTGAGAACCACCGACAAAAAACGACCATTTCTCGATTTCGCTAAAATACAACTGTAAGTCCGATGCCGATGATGATTTGACGTTGGGAATGTATCAAAAATGTGTTTTTTCATAAAAATCGGAAATTTTCGTCAATTCAGCGTTTTTGACACGCTGAAATTGAAAACGTGAAAAACGACGACGACAAACGAATATTTCACGATTTTACTGAAATACAACTAGTAGTCCGATGCCGATGATGATTTGTCGTTGGCGAATGCGTCAAAAGTGTGTTTTTTCATAAAAAACGGACTTTTTTTGTGAAATCGGCGGTCTTCAACCTCTGAATATGGAATCGTGAGAATCCACTACGACAAACGAACATTTCACGATTTCGCAAAAATACGACTTCGATTCCTATGCAATGTCAGTTTGTCATTAAGAACTGATCGAAAATATGTTTTTTCGCAAAAATCTGACAATTTCGTCAAATCAGCGTTTTTGACACTCTGAAATTGAAAACGTGAAAATCGACGACGACGAACGAATATTTCACGATTTTACTGAAATACAACTAGTAGTCCGATGCCGATGATGATTTGTCGTTGGGAATGCGTCAAAAGTGTGTTTTTTCATAAATGACGGAGTTTTTTTGTCAAATCGGCGGTTTTGAACCTCTGAATTTTAAATCGTGAGAATCCACAACGACAAACGACGATTTCACGATTACGGTACAATACGACCTTGTTTCCGATGCAATGACAGTTTATCATTGAGAACGGATCGAAAATGTGTTTTTTCATCAAAATCGAAAATTTTCGTCAATTCAGCGTTTTTGACACGCTGAAATTGAAATCGTGAAAATCGACGACGACAAACGAATATTTCACGATTTTGCTGAAATACAACTATTAGTCCGATGCCGATGATGATTTGTCGTTGGGAATCCGTCAAAAGTGTGTTTTTTCATAAAAGACGGAGTTTTTCGTCAATTCAGCGTTTTTGACACGCTGAAATTGAAATCGTGAAAATCGACGACGACAAACGAATATTTCACGATTTTGCTGAAATACAACTATTAGTCCGATCCCGATGATGATTTGTCTTTGGGAATGCGTCAAAAGTGTGTTTTTTCATAACAGACGGAGTTTTTTGTCAAATCGGCGGTCTTCAACCTCTGAATTTGAAATCGTGAGAATCCAATACGACAAAGGAACATTTCACGATTTCGCAAAAAATACGACTTCGTTTCCGATGCAATGTCAGTTTGTCATTAAGAACTGATCGAAAATAGGTTTTTTCGTAAAAATCTGAAAATTTTGTCAATACGGCGGTTTTGACCCTCAGAAATCGAAATTGGGAGAATCAACGACGACAAATGACGATTTCACGATTACGGTATAAAACGAAATTGTTTCCGATGCAATGACAGTTTATCATTGAGAACGGATCGAAAAGGTGTTTTTTCATCAAAATCGGAAATTTTTGTCAATTCAGCGTTTTT
Source organism: Cryptus viduatorius (assembly GCA_964006125.1). Classification (NCBI taxonomy): domain Eukaryota; kingdom Metazoa; phylum Arthropoda; class Insecta; order Hymenoptera; family Ichneumonidae; genus Cryptus; species Cryptus viduatorius. The sequence continues at coordinate 7,286,200 of OZ023225.1, read as the reverse complement.
GACACTCTGAAATTGAAAACGTGAAAATCGACGACGAGGAACGAATATTTCACGATTTTACTGAAATACAACTAGTAGTCCGATGCCGATGATGATTTGCCGTTGGGAATGCGTAAAAATTGTGTTTTTTCATAAAAGACCGAGTTTTACGGTACAATACGACCTTGTATCCGATGCAATGACAGTTTATCATTGAGAACGGATCGAAAATGTGTTTTTTCATCAAAATCGGAAATTTTCGTCAATTCAGCGTTTTTGACACGCTGAAATTGAAAACGTGAAAATCGACGACGACAAACGAATATTTCACGATTTTACTGAAATACAACTAGTAGTCCGATGCCGATGATGATTTGTCGTTGGGGAATGCGTCAAAAGTGTGTTTTTTCATAAAAGACGGAGTTTTTTGTCAAATCGGCGGTCTTCAACCTCTGAATTTGAAATCGTGAGAATCCAATACGACAAACGAACATTTCACGATTTCGCAAAAAATACGACTTCGTTTCCGATGCAATGTCAGTTTGTCATTAAGAACTGATCGAAAATAGGTTTTTTCGTAAAAATCTGAAAATTTTGTCAATACGGCGGTTTTGACCCTCAGAAATCGAAATTGGGAGAATCGACGACGACAAACAACGATTTCACGATTACGGTACAATACGACCTTGTTTCCGATGCAATGACAGTTTGTCATTGAGAACGGATCGAAAATGTGTTTTTTCGTCAAAATCGGAAATTTTCATCAACTCAGCGTTTTTGACACGCTGAAATTGAAATCGTGAAAATCGACGACTACAAACGAATATTTCACGATTTTGCTGAAATACAACTATTAGTCCGATGCCGATGATGATTTGTCGTTGGGAATGCGTTAAAAGTGTGTTTTTTCATAAAAGACGGATTTTTTTGTCAAATCGGCGGTCTTCGACCTCTGAATATGAAATCGTGAGAATCCATTACGTTAAACGAAAATTTAACGATTTCACAAAAATACGACTTCGTTTCCGATGCAATGTCAGTTTGTCATTAAGAACTGATCGAAAATAGGTTTTTTCGTAAAAATCTGAAAATTTTGTCAAAACGGCAGTTTTGACCCTCAGAAATCGAAATTGGGAGAATCGACGACGACAAACAACGATTTCACGATTACGGTACAATACGACCTTGTTTCCGATGCAATGACAGTTTATCATTGAGAACGGATCGAAAATGTGTTTTTTCATCAAAATCGGAAATTTTCGTCAATTCAGCGTTTTTGACACGCTGAAATTGAAATCGTGAAAATCGACGACGACAAACGAATATTTCACGATTTTGCTGAAATACAACTATTAGTCCGATGCCGATGATGATTTGTCGTTGGGAATGCGTCAAAAGTGTTTTTTTTCATAAAAGACGGAGTTTTTTGTCAAATCGGCCGTCTTCAACCTCTGAATTTGAAATCGTGAGAATCCAATACGACAAACGAACATTTCACGATTTCGCAAAAATACGACTTCGTTTCCGATGCAATGTCAGTTTGTCATTGAGAACTGATCGAAAATATGTTTTTTCGTAAAAATCTGACATTTTTGTCAAAACGGCTTTTTTGACCCTCTGAATTCGAAATCGTGAGAATCGACGACGACAAACGACCAATTCACGATTTCGCTGAAATATAACAGTAATTCCAATGCCGATGATGATTTGCCCTTGGGAATGCGTAAAAATTGTGTTTTTTCATAAAAGATGGAGTTTTTTTTGTCAAATCGGCGGTTTTAAACCTCGGAATTTTAAATCGTGAGAATCTACAACGACAAGCGACGATTTCACGATTACGGTAAAATACGACCTTGTTTCCGATGCAATGACAGTTTATCATTGAGAACGGATCGAAAATGTGTTTTTTCGCAAAAATCTGACAATTTCGTCAAACCAGCGTTTTTGACACTCTGAAATTGAAATTGTGAAAATCGACGATGACAAACGAATATTTCACGATTTTGCTGAAATACAACTATTAGTCCGATGCCGATGATGATTTGTCGTTGGGAATGCGCCAAAAGTGTGTTTTTCATAAAAGACGGACTTTTTTTTGTCAAATCGGCGGTCTTCAACCTCTGAATATGAAATCGTGAGAATCCATTACATCAAACGAAAATTTAACGATTTCACAAAAATACGACTTCGTTTCCGATGCAATGTCAGTTTGTCATTAAGAACTGATCGAAAATAGGTTTTTTCGTAAAAATCTGAAAATTTTGTCAAAACGGCAGTTTTGACCCTCAGAAATCGAAATTGGGAGAATCGACGACGACAAACAACGATTTCACGATTTCGCTAAAATAACGACTTCGTTTCCGATGCAATGTCAGTTTGTCATTGACAACCGATCAAAAATATGGTTTTTCATAAAATTCGGACATTTTTGTCAAATCGACGTTTTAAACCGTCTGAAAAGGGAATCGTGAGAACCACCGACAAAAAACGACCATTTCTCGATTTCGCTAAAATACAACTGTAAGTCCGATGCCGATGATGATTTGACGTTGGGAATGTATCAAAAATGTGTTTTTTCATAAAAATCGGAAATTTTCGTCAATTCAGCGTTTTTGACACGCTGAAATTGAAAACGTGAAAAACGACGACGACAAACGAATATTTCACGATTTTACTGAAATACAACTAGTAGTCCGATGCCGATGATGATTTGTCGTTGGCGAATGCGTCAAAAGTGTGTTTTTTCATAAAAAACGGACTTTTTTTGTGAAATCGGCGGTCTTCAACCTCTGAATATGGAATCGTGAGAATCCACTACGACAAACGAACATTTCACGATTTCGCAAAAATACGACTTCGATTCCTATGCAATGTCAGTTTGTCATTAAGAACTGATCGAAAATATGTTTTTTCGCAAAAATCTGACAATTTCGTCAAATCAGCGTTTTTGACACTCTGAAATTGAAAACGTGAAAATCGACGACGACGAACGAATATTTCACGATTTTACTGAAATACAACTAGTAGTCCGATGCCGATGATGATTTGTCGTTGGGAATGCGTCAAAAGTGTGTTTTTTCATAAATGACGGAGTTTTTTTGTCAAATCGGCGGTTTTGAACCTCTGAATTTTAAATCGTGAGAATCCACAACGACAAACGACGATTTCACGATTACGGTACAATACGACCTTGTTTCCGATGCAATGACAGTTTATCATTGAGAACGGATCGAAAATGTGTTTTTTCATCAAAATCGGAAATTTTCGTCAATTCAGCGTTTTTGACACGCTGAAATTGAAATCGTGAAAATCGACGACGACAAACGAATATTTCACGATTTTGCTGAAATACAACTATTAGTCCGATGCCGATGATGATTTGTCGTTGGGAATCCGTCAAAAGTGTGTTTTTTCATAACAGACGGAGTTTTTTGTCAAATCGGCGGTCTTCAACCTCTGAATTTGAAATCGTGAGAATCCAATACGACAAAGGAACATTTCACGATTTCGCAAAAAATACGACTTCGTTTCCGATGCAATGTCAGTTTGTCATTAAGAACTGATCGAAAATAGGTTTTTTCGTAAAAATCTGAAAATTTTGTCAATACGGCGGTTTTGACCCTCAGAAATCGAAATTGGGAGAATCAACGACGACAAATGACGATTTCACGATTACGGTATAAAACGAAATTGTTTCCGATGCAATGACAGTTTATCATTGAGAACGGATCGAAAAGGTGTTTTTTCATCAAAATCGGAAATTTTTGTCAATTCAGCGTTTTTGACACTCTGAAATTGAAAACGTGAAAATCGACGACGAGGAACGAATATTTCACGATTTTACTGAAATACAACTAGTAGTCCGATGCCGATGATGATTTGCCGTTGGGAATGCGTAAAAATTGTGTTTTTTCATAAAAGATGGAGTTTTTTTTGTCAAATCGGCGGTCTTCAACCTCTGAATATGAAATCGTGAGAATCCATTACGTCAAACGAAAATTTAACGATTTCGCAAAAATACGACTTCGTTTCCGATGCAATGTCTGTTTGTCATTAAGAACTGATCGAAAATATGTTTTTTCGTAAAAATCTGACTATTTTGTCAAAACGGCTTTTTTGACCCTCTGAATTCGAAATCGTGAGAATCGACGACGACAAACGACCAATTCACGATTATGCTGAAATATAACAGTAATTCCAATGCCGATGATGATTTGCCGTTGGGAATGCGTAAAAATTGTGTTTTTTCATAAAAGACGGAGTTTTTTTGTCAAATCGGCGGTTTTGAACCTCTGAATTTTAAATCGTGAGAATCCACAACGACAAACGACGATTTCACGATTACGGTACAATACGACCTTGTTTCCGATGCAATGACAGTTTGTCATTGAGAACGGATCGAAAATGTGTTTTTTCGTCAAAATCGGAAATTTTCATCAACTCAGCGTTTTTGACACGCTGAAATTGAAATCGTGAAAATCGACGACTACAAACGAATATTTCACGATTTTGCTGAAATACAACTATTAGTCCGATGCCGATGATGATTTGTCGTTGGGAATCCGTCAAAAGTGTGTTTTTTCATAAAAGACGGAGTTTTTCGTCAATTCAGCGTTTTTGACACGCTGAAATTGAAATCGTGAAAATCGACGACGACAAACGAATATTTCACGATTTTGCTGAAATACAACTATTAGTCCGATCCCGATGATGATTTGTCTTTGGGAATGCGTCAAAAGTGTGTTTTTTCATAACAGACGGAGTTTTTTGTCAAATCGGCGGTCTTCAACCTCTGAATTTGAAATCGTGAGAATCCAATACGACAAAGGAACATTTCACGATTTCGCAAAAAATACGACTTCGTTTCCGATGCAATGTCAGTTTGTCATTAAGAACTGATCGAAAATAGGTTTTTTCGTAAAAATCTGAAAATTTTGTCAATACGGCGGTTTTGACCCTCAGAAATCGAAATTGGGAGAATCAACGACGACAAATGACGATTTCACGATTACGGTATAAAACGAAATTGTTTCCGATGCAATGACAGTTTATCATTGAGAACGGATCGAAAAGGTGTTTTTTCATCAAAATCGGAAATTTTTGTCAATTCAGCGTTTTTGACACTCTGAAATTGAAAACGTGAAAATCGACGACGAGGAACGAATATTTCACGATTTTACTGAAATACAACTAGTAGTCCGATGCCGATGATGATTTGCCGTTGGGAATGCGTAAAAATTGTGTTTTTTCATAAAAGATGGAGTTTTTTTTGTCAAATCGGCGGTCTTCAACCTCTGAATATGAAATCGTGAGAATCCATTACGTCAAACGAAAATTTAACGATTTCGCAAAAATACGACTTCGTTTCCGATGCAATGTCTGTTTGTCATTAAGAACTGATCGAAAATATGTTTTTTCGTAAAAATCTGACTATTTTGTCAAAACGGCTTTTTTGACCCTCTGAATTCGAAATCGTGAGAATCGACGACGACAAACGACCAATTCACGATTATGCTGAAATATAACAGTAATTCCAATGCCGATGATGATTTGCCGTTGGGAATGCGTAAAAATTGTGTTTTTTCATAAAAGACGGAGTTTTTTTGTCAAATCGGCGGTTTTGAACCTCTGAATTTTAAATCGTGAGAATCCACAACGACAAACGACGATTTCACGATTACGGTACAATACGACCTTGTTTCCGATGCAATGACAGTTTGTCATTGAGAACGGATCGAAAATGTGTTTTTTCGTCAAAATCGGAAATTTTCATCAACTCAGCGTTTTTGACACGCTGAAATTGAAATCGTGAAAATCGACGACTACAAACGAATATTTCACGATTTTGCTGAAATACAACTATTAGTCCGATGCCGATGATGATTTGTCGTTGGGAATGCGTTAAAAGTGTGTTTTTTCATAAAAGACGGATTTTTTTGTCAAATCGGCGGTCTTCGACCTCTGAATATGAAATCGTGAGAATCCATTACGTTAAACGAAAATTTAACGATTTCACAAAAATACGACTTCGTTTCCGATGCAATGTCAGTTTGTCATTAAGAACTGATCGAAAATAGGTTTTTTCGTAAAAATCTGAAAATTTTGTCAAAACGGCAGTTTTGACCCTCAGAAATCGAAATTGGGAGAATCGACGACGACAAACAACGATTTCACGATTTCGCTAAAATAACGACTTCGTTTCCGATGCAATGTCAGTTTGTCATTGACAACCGATCAAAAATATGGTTTTTCATAAAATTCGGACATTTTTGTCAAATCGACGTTTTAAACCGTCTGAAAAGGCAATCGTGAGAACCACCGACAAAAAACGACCATTTCTCGATTTCGCTAAAATACAACTGTAAGTCCGATGCCGATGATGATTTGACGTTGGGAATGTATCAAAAATGTGTTTTTTCATAAAAATCGGAAATTTTCGTCAATTCAGCGTTTTTGACACGCTGAAATTGAAAACGTGAAAAACGACGACGACAAACGAATATTTCACGATTTTACTGAAATACAACTAGTAGTCCGATGCCGATGATGATTTGTCGTTGGCGAATGCGTCAAAAGTGTGTTTTTTCATAAAAAACGGACTTTTTTTGTGAAATCGGCGGTCTTCAACCTCTGAATATGGAATCGTAAGAATCCAATACGACAAACGAACATTTCACGATTTCGCAAAAATACGACTTTGTTTCCGATGCAATGTCAGTTTGTCATTGAGAACTGATCGAAAATATGTTTTTTCGTAAAAAATCTGACATTTTTGTAAAAACGGCTTTTTTGACCCTCTGAAATCGAAATCGTGAGAATCGACGACGACAAACGACCAATTCACGATTATGCTGAAATATAACTGTAATTCCAATGCCGATGATGATTTGCCGTTGGGAATGCGTAAAAATTGTGTTTTTTCATAAATGACGGAGTTTTTTTGTCAAATCGGCGGTTTTGAACCTCTGAATTTTAAATCGTGAGAATCCACAACGACAAACGAACATTTCACGATTTCGCAAAAATACGACTTCGTTTCCGATGCAATGTCAGTTTGTCATTAAGAACTGATCGAAAATATGTTTTTTCGTAAAAATCTGACATTTTTGTAAAAACGGCTTTTTTGACCCTCTGAAATCGAAATCGTGAGAATCGACGACGACAAACGACCAATTCACGATTATGCTGAAATATAACTGTAATTCCAATGCCGATGATGATTTGCCGTTGGGAATGCGTAAAAATTGTGTTTTTTCATAAATGACGGAGTTTTTTTGTCAAATCGGCGGTTTTGAACCTCTGAATTTTAAATCGTGAGAATCCACAACGACAAACGAACATTTCACGATTTCGCGAAAATACGACTTCGTTTCCGATGCAATGTCAGTTTGTCATTAAGAACTGATCGAAAATATGTTTTTTCGTAAAAATCTGAAAATTTTGTCAAAACGGCGGTTTTGACCCTCAGAAATCGAAATTGGGAGAATCGACGACGACAAACAACGATTTCACGATTTCGGTAAAATACGACCTTGTTTCCGATGCAATGACAGTTTATCATTGAGAACGGATCGAAAATGTGTTTTTTCATCAAAATCGGAAATTTTCGTCAATTCAGCGTTTTTGACACGCTGAAATTGAAATCGTGAAAATCGACGACGACAAACGAATATTTCACGATTTTGCTGAAATACAACTATTAGTCCGATGCCGATGATGATTTGTCGTTGGGAATGCGTCAAAAGTGTGTTTTTTCATAAAAGACAGAGTTTTTTTGTCAAATCGGCGGTCTTCAACCTCCGAATTTGAAATCGTACGAATCCACTACGAGAAACGAACATTTCATGATTTCGCAAAAATACGACTTCGTTTCCGATGCAATGTCAGTTTGTCATTGAGAACTGATCGAAAATATGTTTTTTCGTAAAAATCTGACTATTTTGTCAAAACGGCTTTTTTGACCCTCTGAATTCGAAATCGTGAGAATCGACGACGACAAACGACCAATTCACGATTATGCTGAAATATAACAGTAATTCCAATGCCGATGATGATTTGCCGTTGGGAATGCGTAAAAATTGCGTTTTTTCATAAATTACGGAGTTTTTTTTGTCAAATCGGCGGTTTTGAACCTCTGAATTTTAAATCGTGAGAATCGACAACGACAAACGACGATTTCACGATTACGGTAAAATACGACTTCGATTCCGATGCAATGTCTGTTTGTCATTAAGAACTGATCGAAAATATGTTTTTTCGTAAAAATCTGACTATTTTGTCAAAACGGCTTTTTTGACCCTCTGAATTCGAAATCGTGAGAATCGACGACGACAAACGACCAATTCACGATTATGCTGAAATATAACAGTAATTCCAATGCCGATGATGATTTGCCGTTGGGAATGCGTAAAAATTGTGTTTTTTCATAAAAGACGGAGTTTTTTTGTAAAATCGGCGGCTTTGAACCTCTGAATTTTAAATCGTGTGAATCCACAACAACAAACGACGATTTCACGATTACGGTACAATACGACCTTGTTTCCGATGCAATGACAGTTTATCATTGAGAACGGATCGAAAATGTGTTTTTTCATCAAAATCGGAAATTTTCGTCAATTCAGCGTTTTTGACACGCTGAAATTGAAATCGTGAAAATCGACGACGACAAACGAATATTTCACGATTTTGCTGAAATACAACTATTAGTCCGATGCCGATGATGATTTGTCGTTGGGAATGCGTCAAAAGTGTTTTTTTTCATAAAAGACGGAGTTTTTTGTCAAATCGGCCGTCTTCAACCTCTGAATATGAAATCGTGAGAATCCATTACGTCAAACGAAAATTTAACGATTTCGCAAAAATACGACTTCGGATTCGCCGTCGGTAACCGCGCGCGGCAACACCGAGCGAAAACGGTCTGAGTAATTTAAGATATAAAGTATATAAATAAATACGAAAAAACACCGATAAACATTTGGAGACACGAAGCTAATTGTTCTGAACACGCTGAAGTAAAAGAAAGTTGTGGAAAACACAAGCCGCAAGAAATAACGAGGGAAGATATCGACGCAACAAAGTGAGGTTAGGGTGCAATAGAAATCGGCGGCATGGGGGGCAAAACAACAGCTACGTGCACGACCACGATAAAAAAACCAACCAACACAAAGATCACAACAATGTTCGGCACACAAGGTAAAAGTATCTCAACACTGAGAACCCCGCCGCATGAAATTGTTACGAGAAGCGTTCAGCTAACCTCTCCAACGACAGGCACAAATGACACGGCCTTCATCGAGGCAATAAACAAACTAACAGAAAAGGTAGATAACCTAACTTCGGAAGTGAGGGAACTTCGTAGAGAAAACGCTGGACTGCGAGATGCCTTCAAGGAAATCCATTCACTCAGCGATGACATACGAACCAGGGCTACGCTTTGGGACGCAGACATCTCGAGAATGAAGCAGCGAATAATCGATTTGGAAAGAAGAGAAGACGGGAGAGAACGCGAAGACAAAAAACTAAATATTATTATCAATGGACTGGAACCCACACACGACAACGTAGCTGGTATAGTACAAGAATTTGTACACAACGAACTCGAAGTGGACTGCGCAGTGGCAACAGCAGCCCTGATCAACAACAGAAGGGACGGAGGCAAGCCGCTGATAGCAGTCACACTCGCGAACCTCCAAGACAAGAAAAATATTATGACGAATAAGCATAAGCTTAAAGGCACGAGAGTTTATATAAATAACGACGAGACGGCTAAGGATCGGGAAATTCGCAGGAAAATTACAGCGTACGCACGCAGCGAGGCAAATAAGGGGAAGAGAGTGCGAATTCAATATCGCAAACTCCAGGTAGATGATAAGCAACTCATCTGGCACGACGAACGAGGACTCGTTGAATTTTTTCCATCCGACCACCGCCGACCCGGCGCGCACGAGGGCACGAGAGAGGACGAGTACACTCTCTCCCAACGCAGAAGCTCCGAGTTCCGTACGCAGTCCGAGCAACCGACAGGAGGAGATACGAGCCAACGCAGCGACGAATATTCAGGCACGGACACGCAATACCCCCGACAATACGCCCTACGAAGCAACGCGGGCACTCGACGATCGCCGCGGTAACCACAGGGAAACTAACGACGCCGGATCAACGCAGGATGCCACCGTATGCGCGTCTCTCGTAAACAAACCCCGGAGAATAGAGATAATATTTTGGAATGTACACGGCATGCAAAACCTCTACGAGATAACGAAAGAAGATTTTGACGCACAGCTTGCGAATAGTGTAATGATATGTCTAAGCGAAACATGGGTCTGTACCACTGAGCCTAAAATTCCGATAGTATCCGAACAATTCGAATGCAAAGTTAGTGTTGCGATCAAAGAAAAAGCGGTCGGTAGAGCCAGCGGAGGTTTAATGATAATGTATAAAAGAGATCTAGTCACAGACGTAGAATTTTTAGAGTTAACTGAGTCATGGATAATAACCAAATGTAAAATAAGAGGAACGAAATTTATTATTGTTAGCGTGTACATGAGGGATGTTTTTTACGAAGAAAGACTTCAGTCGTTAATAGAAACACTAAGTACGATTTTAGAGACTTGCGAGTATTCGGTGATAGTAGGGGGGGATTTCAACGCGCGTGTAGGAGAGAGAAACCAACTCGACGACGAAATTATCGAGGACTCGCATTTGTCAGCCCTTCGGTCAAACTGTGATAAGAAAATAAATAAAAACGGCGCGTTACTCGCGAACGACTTTGGTACGCTTGGTCTAATACTAATGAACGGACGAACATACTCTGATACAGACGGTAGACCGACGTTTATCGGAAACAAAGGAGCGAGCGCGATTGACTTGGTATGGATAAATACGCGAAGCCTACGGTACGTAAGGGACCTCGAAGTCAGGGACGTAGGACTCTCGGATCACTTGATGGTAACGGTTACAATAGATATCGAACATGAGAACGAAGGTCCACAGCCGTGTGAGACACCTCGTATAATAGAGACGGTAAAATGGGACTCGGATAAACTAGAGGAATACCAGCGGAAACTGTGGACACGAGCGCCGACGGTTTCGGAGAATATAGATGATTTAAATAACGATATCGCGATTAGTATTTTGGGGACGGCTAAGGAATTGGAAATGGTTCATAAAACGAATATAAATAATGCGAAAGCGAAGCAAGATAAGCCATGGTTTAACGATTGCTGTAAATCTTTAAAAACCGAAAAGAATCGCGCGCATAGAGATTGGGTAGATTCAAATACAGACGAAGATAAATTAAGATACATAGAAGCACGGAAAAAATACATTCAAACGACAAAAGAGAAAAAGAGGGAATACGTAAACCAAATGAAAAGCGAATTATCAAACGCAAAAAATCCCCAAGCGTTCTGGGCGCTGATTAAAAAATACAGAAAAAAAAATTTCTCACTTTGCCCAATCTCGATCGCAGAATGGCAAGGCTTCTACGAACGCGTATTTCCTCCGAGAGCTATAGGACAAACCGATTTTCGAGAGCAAAGACAGCCGGACCTTGACGGATTAATAGAAACAACCGAAGTAATAGAAATATTAAAGGAACTAAAACTGGGTAAAGCCTCGGGGCCCGATAAGATTTCGAATGCTTTCTATAAAGCGTTACCACGAAACTGGATTATATCCCTGACTAAACTACTGAATAACGTATTCGATAGTGGGAGAATTCCTACAAACTGGAGCCAAGCGGAAGTCGTTCTCTTCTACAAAAAAGGGGAGCGAGCGGACCCACTGAACTATCGTGGTATCTCCTTGGCAAATTCAATCGCAAAAATATTCACGAAAGTCTTAACAAAACGATTAAATATTTGGGCCGAACGACATGGAATACTTCCAGAATGTCAGTCGGGATTTAGAGCAAAAAGATCATGCGAGGACAACATCTTCACACTTAACGGGAAAATAGCGATAGCATTGGCAAAACCCAAAGGCAAATTATATGCAGCGTTCATCGATTTCCGTAGAGCATTCGACTCGGTTGCCCATTCGATTCTGTGGCGCAAGCTACACGAGGCGGGAGTTAGCACGAAAATAATTAGGGTATTTCAAAATTTTTACCAGCAAGCCTGCTTCAGGGTACGAGGGGAACAGGGACTTAGGACAGAAACAATAGAGGTAACACAAGGGGTACTACAGGGCGATCCGAGTAGCCCGACACTATTCTCACTTCTGCTATACGATATAGCAGATTACTTCGTAAACGCAAACCACAGCAATATAAAATCTAACATAGAAATTCTATTATTCGCTGACGACTTGGTTCTTATCTCAGATGATATAATAGATCTGCAACAAAAACTAAATACACTAGAAAGCTACTGCAAGGAAAACCAACTTGAGGTGAACACGACGAAAACAAAAGTAATTATATTTAACAAGGGAGGACGAAAAAAGAAAGAGCGAATACCAAAGTACAACAACAAACCCTTAGAAGTCGTTAGCAGATATGTTTATTTAGGAGTCACTTACTCGAGGTCGGGCCTCCAACTAGAAGCGATAGATCACGCGACAACAAAAGCTAAAATCGCCATCAGCTCCGTATGGACCACGATGCTGGCATCAAAACTCGAGAGTTGGCAAGGAAGAAAAATACTGTTCTCAGCAATTGTTGCCGCCACGTTATTATACGGGACGGGCGTTTGGGGCCTAAGACATCTGGAAGCGTTAGATAAAGTACAGACAGGCTTTCTTAAGCAGTTGTTGGGACTCCCAAAATGTACACCGGCGTATTTAGTCAGGCTAGAGACGGGGGCGACGCCCCTTGATACGTTAGTAGTGAAGAGAGCACTCACGTTTTGGTGTAAAGTGCTGGAAATGAACGATAATCGGTTCCCAAAAATTATGTACAATCGCCTTATCGAACTTGACGCTTCGAATTGCAATGACGAAAAGCGCAACTGGTTTACGCTACTGAAAAAAATCCTGACAAAATATAGACAGGAACACTATACAGTCGATATATCGAAGGTAAGAATCGAGAGTGCGATGAACACAATAATCGAAGCAATAGCTGAAGCGAGACTCCACGCGGATATTAGTCGAGCCCAGGAATCGTCGTATAACACGCGCTTCAAGAACATTACGAACTTAAACGATACAACATGCCAAAAATATCTCCTAGAGAAACAACCACTAGCATTCTTAAGAGTGGTGGCACAATGTCGCCTGGCAGGTAGGAAAACTCTCTATCTCAGAGTGAAAAATATTAGCTACAAAATCGACGAAGATGCTGTTTGCACAATATGCAACATGGGAGCCTTAGAGACGTTAGAGCATTTCATATGTCATTGCCCAATCTACGCGGCAAGCAGAAGACACTTCCTTGGAGTTCCAATCTTTCCAGACGTATTGGCGATAAAGGATAGCACAGAAACGCGCAATTTTTTCTGTTATATACAGGTGGCTTGCAAACTAAGAGCTTTCGTGTTGAACGAATAGATAGAAAATTAAAATAAAGATATGTCGCTTAAGAATAGTCTAAGATATATTCAAAGGTGTAATAGGTATTTATTCAAAGGTGTAATAGGTATTTACCTGACATACACGATAAATAAACCATAACCATAACCATAACCATAAAATACGACTTCGTTTCCGATGCAATGTCTGTTTGTCATTAAGAACTGATCGAAAATATGTTTTTTCGTAAAAATCTGACTATTTTGTCATAACGGCTTTTTTGACCCTCTGAATTCGAAATCGTGAGAATTGACGACGACAAACGATCAATTAACGATTATGCTGAAATATAACAGTAATTCCAATGCCGATGATGATTTGCCGTTGGGAATGCGTAAAAATTGTGTTTTTTCATAAAAGACGGAGTTTTTTTGTAAAATCGGCGGCTTTGAACCTCTGAATTTTAAATCGTGTGAATCCACAACAACAAACGACGATTTCACGATTACGGTACAATACGACCTTGTTTCCGATGCAATGACAGTTTATCATTGAGAACGGATCGAAAATGTGTTTTTTCATCAAAATCGGAAATTTTCGTCAATTCAGCGTTTTTGACACGCTGAAATTGAAATCGTGAAAATCGACGACGACAAACGAATATTTCACGATTTTGCTGAAATACAACTATTAGTCCGATGCCGATGATGATTTGTCGTTGGGAATGCGTCAAAAGTGTTTTTTTTCATAAAAGACGGAGTTTTTTGTCAAATCGGCCGTCTTCAACCTCTGAATTTGAAATCGTGAGAATCCAATACGACAAACGAACATTTCACGATTTCGCAAAAATACGACTTCGTTTCCGATGCAATGTCAGTTTGTCATTGAGAACTGATCGAAAATATGTTTTTTCGTAAAAATCTGACATTTTTGTCAAAACGGCTTTTTTGACCCTCTGAATTCGAAATCGTGAGAATCGACGACGACAAACGACCAATTCACGATTTCGCTGAAATATAACAGTAATTCCAATGCCGATGATGATTTGCCCTTGGGAATGCGTAAAAATTGTGTTTTTTCATAAAAGATGGAGTTTTTTTTGTCAAATCGGCGGTTTTAAACCTCGGAATTTTAAATCGTGAGAATCTACAACGACAAGCGACGATTTCACGATTACGGTAAAATACGACCTTGTTTCCGATGCAATGACAGTTTATCATTGAGAACGGATCGAAAATGTGTTTTTTCGCAAAAATCTGACAATTTCGTCAAACCAGCGTTTTTGACACTCTGAAATTGAAATTGTGAAAATCGACGACGACAAACGAATATTTCACGATTTTGCTGAAATACAACTATTAGTCCGATGCCGATGATGATTTGTCGTTGGGAATGCGCCAAAAGTGTGTTTTTCATAAAAGACGGACTTTTTTTTGTCAAATCGGCGGTCTTCAAACTCTGAATATGAAATCGTGAGAATCCATTACATCAAACGAAAATTTAACGATTTCACAAAAATACGACTTCGTTTCCGATGCAATGTCAGTTTGTCATTAAGAACTGATCGAAAATAGGTTTTTTCGTAAAAATCTGAAAATTTTGTCAAAACGGCAGTTTTGACCCTCAGAAATCGAAATTGGGAGAATCGACGACGACAAACAACGATTTCACGATTTCGCTAAAATAACGACTTCGTTTCCGATGCAATGTCAGTTTGTCATTGACAACCGATCAAAAATATGGTTTTTCATAAAATTCGGACATTTTTGTCAAATCGACGTTTTAAACCGTCTGAAAAGGGAATCGTGAGAACCACCGACAAAAAACGACCATTTCTCGATTTCGCTAAAATACAACTGTAAGTCCGATGCCGATGATGATTTGACGTTGGGAATGTATCAAAAATGTGTTTTTTCATAAAAATCGGAAATTTTCGTCAATTCAGCGTTTTTGACACGCTGAAATTGAAAACGTGAAAAACGACGACGACAAACGAATATTTCACGATTTTACTGAAATACAACTAGTAGTCCTATGCCGATGATGATTTGTCGTTGGCGAATGCGTCAAAAGTGTGTTTTTTCATAAAAAACGGACTTTTTTTGTGAAATCGGCGGTCTTCAACCTCTGAATATGGAATCGTGAGAATCCACTACGACAAACGAACATTTCACGATTTCGCAAAAATACGACTTCGATTCCTATGCAATGTCAGTTTGTCATTAAGAACTGATCGAAAATATGTTTTTTCGCAAAAATCTGACAATTTCGTCAAATCAGCGTTTTTGACACTCTGAAATTGAAAACGTGAAAATCGACGACGACGAACGAATATTTCACGATTTTACTGAAATACAACTAGTAGTCCGATGCCGATGATGATTTGTCGTTGGGAATGCGTCAAAAGTGTGTTTTTTCATAAATGACGGAGTTTTTTTGTCAAATCGGCGGTTTTGAACCTCTGAATTTTAAATCGTGAGAATCCACAACGACAAACGACGATTTCATGATTACGGTACAATACGACCTTGTTTCCGATGCAATGACAGTTTATCATTGAGAACGGATCGAAAATGTGTTTTTTCATCAAAATCGGAAATTTTCGTCAATTCAGCGTTTTTGACACGCTGAAATTGAAATCGTGAAAATCGACGACGACAAACGAATATTTCACGATTTTGCTGAAATACAACTATTAGTCCGATGCCGATGATGATTTGTCGTTGGGAATCCGTCAAAAGTGTGTTTTTTCATAAAAGACGGAGTTTTTCGTCAATTCAGCGTTTTTGACACGCTGAAATTGAAATCGTGAAAATCGACGACGACAAACGAATATTTCACGATTTTGCTGAAATACAACTATTAGTCCGATCCCGATGATGATTTGTCTTTGGGAATGCGTCAAAAGTGTGTTTTTTCATAACAGACGGAGTTTTTTGTCAAATCGGCGGTCTTCAACCTCTGAATTTGAAATCGTGAGAATCCAATACGACAAAGGAACATTTCACGATTTCGCAAAAAATACGACTTCGTTTCCGATGCAATGTCAGTTTGTCATTAAGAACTGATCGAAAATAGGTTTTTTCGTAAAAATCTGAAAATTTTGTCAATACGGCGGTTTTGACCCTCAGAAATCGAAATTGGGAGAATCAACGACGACAAATGACGATTTCACGATTACGGTATAAAACGAAATTGTTTCCGATGCAATGACAGTTTATCATTGAGAACGGATCGAAAAGGTGTTTTTTCATCAAAATCGGAAATTTTTGTCAATTCAGCGTTTTTGACACTCTGAAATTGAAAACGTGAAAATCGACGACGAGGAACGAATATTTCACGATTTTACTGAAATACAACTAGTAGTCCGATGCCGATGATGATTTGCCGTTGGGAATGCGTAAAAATTGTGTTTTTTCATAAAAGATGGAGTTTTTTTTGTCAAATCGGCGGTCTTCAACCTCTGAATATGAAATCGTGAGAATCCATTACGTCAAACGAAAATTTAACGATTTCGCAAAAATACGACTTCGTTTCCGATGCAATGTCTGTTTGTCATTAAGAACTGATCGAAAATATGTTTTTTCGTAAAAATCTGACTATTTTGTCAAAACGGCTTTTTTGACCCTCTGAATTCGAAATCGTGAGAATCGACGACGACAAACGACCAATTCACGATTATGCTGAAATATAACAGTAATTCCAATGCCGATGATGATTTGCCGTTGGGAATGCGTAAAAATTGTGTTTTTTCATAAAAGACGGAGTTTTTTTGTCAAATCGGCGGTTTTGAACCTCTGAATTTTAAATCGTGAGAATCCACAACGACAAACGACGATTTCACGATTACGGTACAATACGACCTTGTTTCCGATGCAATGACAGTTTGTCATTGAGAACGGATCGAAAATGTGTTTTTTCGTCAAAATCGGAAATTTTCATCAACTCAGCGTTTTTGACACGCTGAAATTGAAATCGTGAAAATCGACGACTACAAACGAATATTTCACGATTTTGCTGAAATACAACTATTAGTCCGATGCCGATGATGATTTGTCGTTGGGAATGCGTTAAAAGTGTGTTTTTTCATAAAAGACGGATTTTTTTGTCAAATCGGCGGTCTTCAACCTCCGAATTTGAAATCGTACGAATCCACTACGAGAAACGAACATTTCATGATTTCGCAAAAATACGACTTCGTTTCCGATGCAATGTCAGTTTGTCATTGAGAACTGATCGAAAATATGTTTTTTCGTAAAAATCTGACTATTTTGTCAAAACGGCTTTTTTGACCCTCTGAATTCGAAATCGTGAGAATCGACGACGACAAACGACCAATTCACGATTATGCTGAAATATAACAGTAATTCCAATGCCGATGATGATTTGCCGTTGGGAATGCGTAAAAATTGCGTTTTTTCATAAATTACGGAGTTTTTTTGTCAAATCGGCGGTTTTGAACCTCTGAATTTTAAATCGTGAGAATCGACAACGACAAACGACGATTTCACGATTACGGTAAAATACGACTTCGATTCCGATGCAATGTCTGTTTGTCATTAAGAACTGATCGAAAATATGTTTTTTCGTAAAAATCTGACTATTTTGTCAAAACGGCTTTTTTGACCCTCTGAATTCGAAATCGTGAGAATCGACGACGACAAACGACCAATTCACGATTATGCTGAAATATAACAGTAATTCCAATGCCGATGATGATTTGCCGTTGGGAATGCGTAAAAATTGCGTTTTTTCATAAATTACGGAGTTTTTTTGTCAAATCGGTGGTTTTGAACCTCTGAATTTTAAATCGTGAGAATCCACAACGACAAACGACGATTTCACGATTACGGTAAAATACGACTTCGATTCCGATGCAATGTCTGTTTGTCATTAAGAACTGATCGAAAATATGTTTTTTCGTAAAAATCTGACTATTTTGTCAAAACGGCTTTTTTGACCCTCTGAATTCGAAATCGTGAGAATCGACGACGACAAACGACCAATTCACGATTATGCTGAAATATAACAGTAATTCCAATGCCGATGATGATTTGTCGTTGGGAATGCGTCAAAAGTGTGTTTTTTCATAAAAGACGGAGTTTTTTTGTCAAATCGGCGGTTTTGAACCTCTGAATTTTAAATCGTGAGAATCCACAACGACAAACGACGATTTCACGATTACGGTACAATACGACCTTGTTTCCGATGCAATGACAGTTTGTCATTGAGAACGGATCGAAAATGTGTTTTTTCGTCAAAATCGGAAATTTTCATCAATTCAGCGTTTTTGACACGCTGAAATTGAAATCGTGAAAATCGACGACTACAAACGAATATTTCACGATTTTGCTGAAATACAACTATTAGTCCGATGCCGATGATGATTTGTCGTTGGGAATGCGTTAAAAGTGTGTTTTTTCATAAAAGACGGATTTTTTTGTCAAATCGGCGGTCTTCGACCTCTGAATATGAAATCGTGAGAATCCATTACGTCAAACGAAAATTTAACGATTTCACAAAAATACGACTTCGTTTCCGATGCAATGTCAGTTTGTCATTAAGAACTGATCGAAAATAGGTTTTTTCGTAAAAATCTGAAAATTTTGTCAAAACGGCAGTTTTGACCCTCAGAAATCGAAATTGGGAGAATCGACGACGACAAACAACGATTTCACGATTTCGCTAAAATAACGACTTCGTTTCCGATGCAATGTCAGTTTGTCATTGACAACCGATCAAAAATATGGTTTTTCATAAAATTCGGACATTTTTGTCAAATCGACGTTTTAAACCGTCTGAAAAGGGAATCGTGAGAACCACCGACAAAAAACGACCATTTCTCGATTTCGCTAAAATACAACTGTAAGTCCGATGCCGATGATGATTTGACGTTGGGAATGTATCAAAAATGTGTTTTTTCATAAAAATCGGAAATTTTCGTCAATTCAGCGTTTTTGACACGCTGAAATTGAAAACGTGAAAAACGACGACGACAAACGAATATTTCACGATTTTACTGAAATACAACTAGTAGTCCGATGCCGATGATGATTTGTCCTTGGGGAATGCGTCAAAAGTGTGTTTTTTCATAAAAAACGGACTTTTTTTGTGAAATCGGCGGTCTTCAACCTCTGAATATGGAATCGTGAGAATCCACTACGACAAACGAACATTTCACGATTTCGCAAAAATACGACTTCGATTCCTATGCAATGTCAGTTTGTCATTAAGAACTGATCGAAAATATGTTTTTTCGTAAAAATCTGACTATTTTGTCAAAACGGCTTTTTTGACCCTCTGAATTCGAAATCGTGAGAATCGACGACGACAAACGACCAATTCACGATTATGCTGAAATATAACAGTAATTCCAATGCCGATGATGATTTGTCGTTGGGAATGCGTCAAAAGTGTGTTTTTTCATAAAAGACGGAGTTTTTTTGTCAAATCGGCGGTCTTCAACCTCTGAATTTGAAATCGTGAGAATCCAATACGACAAACGAACATTTCACGATTTCGCAAAAACACGACTTTGTTTCCGATGCAATGTCAGTTTGTCATTGAGAACTGATCGAAAATATGTTTTTTCGTAAAAATCTGACATTTTTGTAAAAACGGCTTTTTTGACCCTCTGAAATCGAAATCGTGAGAATCGACGACGACAAACGACCAATTCACGATTACGCTGAAATATAACAGTAATTCCAATGCCGATGATGATTTGCCGTTGGGAATGCGTAAAAATTGCGTTTTTTCATAAATGACGGAGTTTTTTTGTCAAATCGGCGGTTTTGAACCTCTGAATTTTAAATCGTGAGAATCCACAACGACAAACGACGATTTCACGATTACGGTAAAATACGACTTCGATTCCGATGCAATGTCTGTTTGTCATTAAGAACTGATCGAAAATATGTTTTTTCGTAAAAATCTGACTATTTTGTCAAAACGGCTTTTTTGACCCTCTGAATTCGAAATCGTGAGAATCGACGACGACAAACGACCAATTCACGATTATGCTGAAATATAACAGTAATTCCAATGCCGATGATGATTTGTCGTTGGGAATGCGTCAAAAGTGTGTTTTTCATAAAAGACGGACTTTTTTTGTGAAATCGGCGGTCTTCAACCTCTGAATATGAAATCGTGAGAATCCACTACGGAAAACGAACATTTCACGATTTCGCAAAAATACGACTTCGTTTCCGATGCAATGTCAGTTTGTCATTAAGAACTGATCGAAAATAGGTTTTTTCGTAAAAATCTGAAAATTTTGTCAAAACGGCAGTTTTGACCCTCAGAAATCGAAATTGGGAGAATCGGCGACGACAAACGACGATTTCACGATTTCGCTAAAATAACGACTTCGTTTCCGATGCAATGTCAGTTTGTCATTGACAACCGATCAAAAGTATGGTTTTTCATAAAATTCGGACATTTTTGTCAAATCGACGTTTTAAACCGTCTGAAAAGGGAATCGTGCGAACCACCGACAAAAAACGACCATTTCTCGATTTCGCTAAAATAAAACTGTAAGTCCGATGCCGATGATGATTTGACGTTGGGAATGTGTCAAAAATGTGTTTTTTCATCAAAATCGGAAATTTTCGTCAATTCAGCGTTTTTGACACTCTGACATTGAAATCGTGAAAATCGACGACGACAAACGAATATTTCACGATTTTGCTGAAATACAACTATTAGTGCGATGCCGATGATGATTTGTCGTTGGGAATGCGTCAAAAGTGTGTTTTTTCATAAAAGACAGAGTTTTTTGTCAAATCGGCGGTCTTCAACCTCCGAATTTGAAATTGTACGAATCCACTACGAGAAACGAACATTTCATGATTTCGCAAAAATACGACTTCGTTTCCGATGCAATGTCAGTTTGCCATTGAGAACTGATCGAAAATATGTTTTTTCGTAAAAATCCGACTATTTTGTCAAAACGGCTTTTTTGACCCTCTGAATTCGAAATCGTGAGAATTGACGACGACAAACGATCAATTAACGATTATGCTGAAATATAACAGTAATTCCAATGCCGATGATGATTTGCCGTTGGGAATGCGTAAAAATTGTGTTTTTTCATAAAAGACGGAGTTTTTTTGTAAAATCGGCGGCTTTGAACCTCTGAATTTTAAATCGTGTGAATCCACAACAACAAACGACGATTTCACGATTACGGTACAATACGACCTTGTTTCCGATGCAATGACAGTTTATCATTGAGAACGGATCGAAAATGTGTTTTTTCATCAAAATCGGAAATTTTCGTCAATTCAGCGTTTTTGACACGCTGAAATTGAAATCGTGAAAATCGACGACGACAAACGAATATTTCACGATTTTGCTGAAATACAACTATTAGTCCGATGCCGATGATGATTTGTCGTTGGGAATGCGTCAAAAGTGTTTTTTTTCATAAAAGACGGAGTTTTTTGTCAAATCGGCCGTCTTCAACCTCTGAATATGAAATCGTGAGAATCCATTACGTCAAACGAAAATTTAACGATTTCGCAAAAATACGACTTCGTTTCCGATGCAATGTCTGTTTGTCATTAAGAACTGATCGAAAATATGTTTTTTCGTAAAAATCTGACTATTTTGTCAAAACGGCTTTTTTGACCCTCTGAATTCGAAATCGTGAGAATCGACGACGACAAACGACCAATTCACGATTATGCTGAAATATAACAGTAATTCCAATGCCGATGATGATTTGCCGTTGGGAATGCGTAAAAATTGTGTTTTTTCATAAAAGACGGAGTTTTTTTGTCAAATCGGCGGTTTTGAACCTCTGAATTTTAAATCGTGAGAATCCACAACGACAAACGACGATTTCACGATTACGGTACAATACGATCTTGTTTCCGATGCAATGACAGTTTGTCATTGAGAACGGATCGAAAATGTGTTTTTTCGTCAAAATCGGAAATTTTCATCAACTCAGCGTTTTTGACACGCTGAAATTGAAATCGTGAAAATCGACGACTACAAACGAATATTTCACGATTTTGCTGAAATACAACTATTAGTCCGATGCCGATGATGATTTGTCGTTGGGAATGCGTTAAAAGTGTGTTTTTTCATAAAAGACGGATTTTTTTGTCAAATCGGCGGTCTTCGACCTCTGAATATGAAATCGTGAGAATCCATTACGTCAAACGAAAATTTAACGATTTCACAAAAATACGACTTCGTTTCCGATGCAATGTCAGTTTGTCATTAAGAACTGATCGAAAATAGGTTTTTTCGTAAAAATCTGAAAATTTTGTCAAAACGGCAGTTTTGACCCTCAGAAATCGAAATTGGGAGAATCGACGACGACAAACAACGATTTCACGATTTCGCTAAAATAACGACTTCGTTTCCGATGCAATGTCAGTTTGTCATTGACAACCGATCAAAAATATGGTTTTTCATAAAATTCGGACATTTTTGTCAAATCGACGTTTTAAACCGTCTGAAAAGGGAATCGTGAGAACCACCGACAAAAAACGACCATTTCTCGATTTCGCTAAAATACAACTGTAAGTCCGATGCCGATGATGATTTGACGTTGGGAATGTATCAAAAATGTGTTTTTTCATAAAAATCGGAAATTTTCGTCAATTCAGCGTTTTTGACACGCTGAAATTGAAAACGTGAAAAACGACGACGACAAACGAATATTTCACGATTTTACTGAAATACAACTAGTAGTCCGATGCCGATGATGATTTGTCGTTGGCGAATGCGTCAAAAGTGTGTTTTTTCATAAAAAACGGACTTTTTTTGTGAAATCGGCGGTCTTCAACCTCTGAATATGGAATCGTGAGAATCCACTACGACAAACGAACATTTCACGATTTCGCAAAAATACGACTTCGATTCCTATGCAATGTCAGTTTGTCATTAAGAACTGATCGAAAATATGTTTTTTCGCAAAAATCTGACAATTTCGTCAAATCAGCGTTTTTGACACTCTGAAATTGAAAACGTGAAAATCGACGACGACGAACGAATATTTCACGATTTTACTGAAATACAACTAGTAGTCCGATGCCGATGATGATTTGTCGTTGGGAATGCGTCAAAAGTGTGTTTTTTCATAAATGACGGAGTTTTTTTGTCAAATCGGCGGTTTTGAACCTCTGAATTTTAAATCGTGAGAATCCACAACGACAAACGACGATTTCACGATTACGGTACAATACGACCTTGTTTCCGATGCAATGACAGTTTATCATTGAGAACGGATCGAAAATGTGTTTTTTCATCAAAATCGAAAATTTTCGTCAATTCAGCGTTTTTGACACGCTGAAATTGAAATCGTGAAAATCGACGACGACAAACGAATATTTCACGATTTTGCTGAAATACAACTATTAGTCCGATGCCGATGATGATTTGTCGTTGGGAATCCGTCAAAAGTGTGTTTTTTCATAAAAGACGGAGTTTTTCGTCAATTCAGCGTTTTTGACACGCTGAAATTGAAATCGTGAAAATCGACGACGACAAACGAATATTTCACGATTTTGCTGAAATACAACTATTAGTCCGATCCCGATGATGATTTGTCTTTGGGAATGCGTCAAAAGTGTGTTTTTTCATAACAGACGGAGTTTTTTGTCAAATCGGCGGTCTTCAACCTCTGAATTTGAAATCGTGAGAATCCAATACGAAAAAGGAACATTTCACGATTTCGCAAAAAATACGACTTCGTTTCCGATGCAATGTCAGTTTGTCATTAAGAACTGATCGAAAATAGGTTTTTTCGTAAAAATCTGAAAATTTTGTCAATACGGCGGTTTTGACCCTCAGAAATCGAAATTGGGAGAATCAACGACGACAAATGACGATTTCACGATTACGGTATAAAACGAAATTGTTTCCGATGCAATGACAGTTTATCATTGAGAACGGATCGAAAAGGTGTTTTTTCATCAAAATCGGAAATTTTTGTCAATTCAGCGTTTTTGACACTCTGAAATTGAAAACGTGAAAATCGACGACGAGGAACGAATATTTCACGATTTTACTGAAATACAACTAGTAGTCCGATGCCGATGATGATTTGCCGTTGGGAATGCGTAAAAATTGTGTTTTTTCATAAAAGACCGAGTTTTACGGTACAATACGACCTTGTATCCGATGCAATGACAGTTTATCATTGAGAACGGATCGAAAATGTGTTTTTTCATCAAAATCGGAAATTTTCGTCAATTCAGCGTTTTTGACACGCTGAAATTGAAAACGTGAAAATCGACGACGACAAACGAATATTTCACGATTTTACTGAAATACAACTAGTAGTCCGATGCCGATGATGATTTGTCGTTGGGGAATGCGTCAAAAGTGTGTTTTTTCATAAAAAACGGAGTTTTTTGTCAAATCGGCGGTCTTCAACCTCTGAATTTGAAATCGTGAGAATCCAATACGACAAACGAACATTTCACGATTTCGCAAAAAATACGACTTCGTTTCCGATGCAATGTCAGTTTGTCATTAAGAACTGATCGAAAATAGGTTTTTTCGTAAAAATCTGAAAATTTTGTCAATACGGCGGTTTTGACCCTCAGAAATCGAAATTGGGAGAATCAACGACGACAAATGACGATTTCACGATTACGGTATAAAACGAAATTGTTTCCGATGCAATGACAGTTTATCATTGAGAACGGATCGAAAAGGTGTTTTTTCATCAAAATCGGAAATTTTTGTCAATTCAGCGTTTTTGACACTCTGAAATTGAAAACGTGAAAATCGACGACGAGGAACGAATATTTCACGATTTTACTGAAATACAACTAGTAGTCCGATGCCGATGATGATTTGCCGTTGGGAATGCGTAAAAATTGTGTTTTTTCATAAAAGACCGAGTTTTACGGTACAATACGATCTTGTATCCGATGCAATGACAGTTTATCATTGAGAACGGATCGAAAATGTGTTTTTTCATCAAAATCGGAAATTTTCGTCAATTCAGCGTTTTTGACACGCTGAAATTGAAAACGTGAAAATCGACGACGACAAACGAATATTTCACGATTTTACTGAAATACAACTAGTAGTCCGATGCCGATGATGATTTGTCGTTGGGGAATGCGTCAAAAGTGTGTTTTTT
This sequence comes from Cryptus viduatorius, assembly GCA_964006125.1. Taxonomy (NCBI): domain Eukaryota; kingdom Metazoa; phylum Arthropoda; class Insecta; order Hymenoptera; family Ichneumonidae; genus Cryptus; species Cryptus viduatorius. The sequence goes on along the minus strand of OZ023225.1, from coordinate 7,260,657 downwards.
CATAAAAGACGGAGTTTTTTGTCAAATCGGCGGTCTTCAACCTCTGAATTTGAAATCGTGAGAATCCAATACGACAAACGAACATTTCACGATTTCGCAAAAATACGACTTCGTTTCCGATGCAATGTCAGTTTGCCATTGAGAACTGATCGAAAATATGTTTTTTCGTAAAAATCCGACTATTTTGTCAAAACGGCTTTTTTGACCCTCTGAATTCGAAATCGTGAGAATTGACGACGACAAACGATCAATTAACGATTATGCTGAATTATAACAGTAATTCCAATGCCGATGATGATTTGCCGTTGGGAATGCGTAAAAATTGTGTTTTTTCATAAAAGACGGAGTTTTTTTGTAAAATCGGCGGCTTTGAACCACTGAATTTTAAATCGTGTGAATCCACAACAACAAACGACGATTTCACGATTACGGTACAATACGACCTTGTTTCCGATGCAATGACAGTTTATCATTGAGAACGGATCGAAAATGTGTTTTTTCATCAAAATCGGAAATTTTCGTCAATTCAGCGTTTTTGACACTCTGAAATTGAAATCGTGAAAATCGACGACGACAAACGAATATTTCACGATTTTGCTGAAATACAACTATTAGTCCGATGCCGATGATGATTTGTCGTTGGGAATGCGTCAAAAGTGTATTTTTCATAAAAGACGGAGTTTTTTGTCAAATCGGCCGTCTTCAACCTCTGAATTTGAAATCGTGAGAATCCAATACGACAAACGAACATTTCACGATTTCGCAAAAATACGACTTCGTTTCCGATGCAATGTCAGTTTGTCATTGAGAACTGATCGAAAATATGTTTTTTCGTAAAAATCTGACATTTTTGTCAAAACGGCTTTTTTGACCCTCTGAATTCGAAATCGTGAGAATCGACGACGACAAACGACCAATTCACGATTTCGCTGAAATATAACAGTAATTCCAATGCCGATGATGATTTGCCCTTGGGAATGCGTAAAAATTGTGTTTTTTCATAAAAGATGGAGTTTTTTTTGTCAAATCGGCGGTTTTAAACCTCGGAATTTTAAATCGTGAGAATCTACAACGACAAACGACGATTTCACGATTACGGTAAAATACGACCTTGTTTCCGATGCAATGACAGTTTATCATTGAGAACGGATCGAAAATGTGTTTTTTCGCAAAAATCTGACAATTTCGTCAAACCAGCGTTTTTGACACTCTGAAATTGAAATTGTGAAAATCGACGACGACAAACGAATATTTCACGATTTTGCTGAAATACAACTATTAGTCCGATGCCGATGATGATTTGTCGTTGGGAATGCGTAAAAATTGTGTTTTTTCATAAAAGATGGAGTTTTACGGTACAATACGACCTTGTATCCGATGCAATGACAGTTTATCATTGAGAACGGATCGAAAATGTGTTTTTTCATCAAAATCGGAAATTTTCGTCAATTCAGCGTTTTTGACACGCTGAAATTGAAAACGTGAAAATCGACGACGACAAACGAATATTTCACGATTTTACTGAAATACAACTAGTAGTCCGATGCCGATGATGATTTGTCGTTGGGGAATGCGTCAAAAGTGTGTTTTTTCATAAAAGACGGAGTTTTTTGTCAAATCGGCGGTCTTCAACCTCTGAATTTGAAATCGTGAGAATCCAATACGACAAACGAACATTTCACGATTTCGCAAAAAATACGACTTCGTTTCCGATGCAATGTCAGTTTGTCATTAAGAACTGATCGAAAATAGGTTTTTTCGTAAAAATCTGAAAATTTTGTCAATACGGCGGTTTTGACCCTCAGAAATCGAAATTGGGAGAATCAACGACGACAAATGACGATTTCACGATTACGGTATAAAACGAAATTGTTTCCGATGCAATGACAGTTTATCATTGAGAACGGATCGAAAAGGTGTTTTTTCATCAAAATCGGAAATTTTTGTCAATTCAGCGTTTTTGACACTCTGAAATTGAAAACGTGAAAATCGACGACGAGGAACGAATATTTCACGATTTTACTGAAATACAACTAGTAGTCCGATGCCGATGATGATTTGCCGTTGGGAATGCGTAAAAATTGTGTTTTTTCATAAAAGACCGAGTTTTACGGTACAATACGACCTTGTATCCGATGCAATGACAGTTTATCATTGAGAACGGATCGAAAATGTGTTTTTTCATCAAAATCGGAAATTTTCGTCAATTCAGCGTTTTTGACACTCTGAAATTGAAATTGTGAAAATCGACGACGACAAACGAATATTTCACGATTTTGCTGAAATACAACTATTAGTCCGATGCCGATGATGATTTGTCGTTGGGAATGCGTAAAAATTGTGTTTTTTCATAAAAGATGGAGTTTTTTTTGTCAAATCGGCGGTCTTCAACCTCTGAATATGAAATCGTGAGAATCCATTACGTCAAACGAAAATTTAACGATTTCGCAAAAATACGACCTTGTTTCCGATGCAATGACAGTTTATCATTGAGAACGGATCGAAAATGTGTTTTTTCGCAAAAATCTGACAATTTCGTCAAACCAGCGTTTTTGACACTCTGAAATTGAAATTGTGAAAATCGACGACGACAAACGAATATTTCACGATTTTGCTGAAATACAACTATTAGTCCGATGCCGATGATGATTTGTCGTTGGGAATGCGTAAAAATTGTGTTTTTTTCATAAAAGATGGAGTTTTACGGTACAATACGACCTTGTTTCCGATGCAATGACAGTTTATCATTGAGAACGGATCGAAAATGTGTTTTTTCATCAAAATCGGAAATTTTCGTCAATTCAGCGTTTTTGACACTCTGAAATTGAAATCGTGAAAATCGACGACGACAAACGAATATTTCACGATTTTGCTGAAATACAACTATTAGTCCGATGCCGATGATGATTTGTCGTTGGGAATGCGTCAAAAGTGTATTTTTCATAAAAGACGGAGTTTTTTGTCAAATCGGCCGTCTTCAACCTCTGAATTTGAAATCGTGAGAATCCAATACGACAAACGAACATTTCACGATTTCGCAAAAATACGACTTCGTTTCCGATGCAATGTCAGTTTGTCATTGAGAACTGATCGAAAATATGTTTTTTCGTAAAAATCTGACATTTTTGTCAAAACGGCTTTTTTGACCCTCTGAATTCGAAATCGTGAGAATCGACGACGACAAACGACCAATTCACGATTTCGCTGAAATATAACAGTAATTCCAATGCCGATGATGATTTGCCCTTGGGAATGCGTAAAAATTGTGTTTTTTCATAAAAGATGGAGTTTTTTTTGTCAAATCGGCGGTTTTAAACCTCGGAATTTTAAATCGTGAGAATCTACAACGACAAACGACGATTTCACGATTACGGTAAAATACGACCTTGTTTCCGATGCAATGACAGTTTATCATTGAGAACGGATCGAAAATGTGTTTTTTCGCAAAAATCTGACAATTTCGTCAAACCAGCGTTTTTGACACTCTGAAATTGAAATTGTGAAAATCGACGACGACAAACGAATATTTCACGATTTTGCTGAAATACAACTATTAGTCCGATGCCGATGATGATTTGTCGTTGGGAATGCGTAAAAATTGTGTTTTTTCATAAAAGATGGAGTTTTACGGTACAATACGACCTTGTATCCGATGCAATGACAGTTTATCATTGAGAACGGATCGAAAATGTGTTTTTTCATCAAAATCGGAAATTTTCGTCAATTCAGCGTTTTTGACACGCTGAAATTGAAAACGTGAAAATCGACGACGACAAACGAATATTTCACGATTTTACTGAAATACAACTAGTAGTCCGATGCCGATGATGATTTGTCGTTGGGGAATGCGTCAAAAGTGTGTTTTTTCATAAAAGACGGAGTTTTTTGTCAAATCGGCGGTCTTCAACCTCTGAATTTGAAATCGTGAGAATCCAATACGACAAACGAACATTTCACGATTTCGCAAAAAATACGACTTCGTTTCCGATGCAATGTCAGTTTGTCATTAAGAACTGATCGAAAATAGGTTTTTTCGTAAAAATCTGAAAATTTTGTCAATACGGCGGTTTTGACCCTCAGAAATCGAAATTGGGAGAATCAACGACGACAAATGACGATTTCACGATTACGGTATAAAACGAAATTGTTTCCGATGCAATGACAGTTTATCATTGAGAACGGATCGAAAAGGTGTTTTTTCATCAAAATCGGAAATTTTTGTCAATTCAGCGTTTTTGACACTCTGAAATTGAAAACGTGAAAATCGACGACGAGGAACGAATATTTCACGATTTTACTGAAATACAACTAGTAGTCCGATGCCGATGATGATTTGCCGTTGGGAATGCGTAAAAATTGTGTTTTTTCATAAAAGACCGAGTTTTACGGTACAATACGACCTTGTATCCGATGCAATGACAGTTTATCATTGAGAACGGATCGAAAATGTGTTTTTTCATCAAAATCGGAAATTTTCGTCAATTCAGCGTTTTTGACACTCTGAAATTGAAATTGTGAAAATCGACGACGACAAACGAATATTTCACGATTTTGCTGAAATACAACTATTAGTCCGATGCCGATGATGATTTGTCGTTGGGAATGCGTAAAAATTGTGTTTTTTCATAAAAGATGGAGTTTTTTTTGTCAAATCGGCGGTCTTCAACCTCTGAATATGAAATCGTGAGAATCCATTACGTCAAACGAAAATTTAACGATTTCGCAAAAATACGACCTTGTTTCCGATGCAATGACAGTTTATCATTGAGAACGGATCGAAAATGTGTTTTTTCGCAAAAATCTGACAATTTCGTCAAACCAGCGTTTTTGACACTCTGAAATTGAAATTGTGAAAATCGACGACGACAAACGAATATTTCACGATTTTGCTGAAATACAACTATTAGTCCGATGCCGATGATGATTTGTCGTTGGGAATGCGTAAAAATTGTGTTTTTTCATAAAAGATGGAGTTTTACGGTACAATACGACCTTGTTTCCGATGCAATGACAGTTTATCATTGAGAACGGATCGAAAATGTGTTTTTTCATCAAAATCGGAAATTTTCGTCAATTCAGCGTTTTTGACACTCTGAAATTGAAATCGTGAAAATCGACGACGACAAACGAATATTTCACGATTTTGCTGAAATACAACTATTAGTCCGATGCCGATGATGATTTGTCGTTGGGAATGCGTCAAAAGTGTATTTTTCATAAAAGACGGAGTTTTTTGTCAAATCGGCCGTCTTCAACCTCTGAATTTGAAATCGTGAGAATCCAATACGACAAACGAACATTTCACGATTTCGCAAAAATACGACTTCGTTTCCGATGCAATGTCAGTTTGTCATTGAGAACTGATCGAAAATATGTTTTTTCGTAAAAATCTGACATTTTTGTCAAAACGGCTTTTTTGACCCTCTGAATTCGAAATCGTGAGAATCGACGACGACAAACGACCAATTCACGATTTCGCTGAAATATAACAGTAATTCCAATGCCGATGATGATTTGCCCTTGGGAATGCGTAAAAATTGTGTTTTTTCATAAAAGATGGAGTTTTTTTTGTCAAATCGGCGGTTTTAAACCTCGGAATTTTAAATCGTGAGAATCTACAACGACAAACGACGATTTCACGATTACGGTAAAATACGACCTTGTTTCCGATGCAATGACAGTTTATCATTGAGAACGGATCGAAAATGTGTTTTTTCGCAAAAATCTGACAATTTCGTCAAACCAGCGTTTTTGACACTCTGAAATTGAAATTGTGAAAATCGACGACGACAAACGAATATTTCACGATTTTGCTGAAATACAACTATTAGTCCGATGCCGATGATGATTTGTCGTTGGGAATGCGTAAAAATTGTGTTTTTTCATAAAAGATGGAGTTTTTTTTGTCAAATCGGCGGTCTTCAACCTCTGAATATGAAATCGTGAGAATCCATTACGTCAAACGAAAATTTAACGATTTCGCAAAAATACGACTTCGTTTCCGATGCAATGTCAGTTTGTCATTAAGAACTGATCGAAAATAGGTTTTTTCATAAAAATCTGACTATTTTGTCAAAACGGCGGTTTTGACCCTCAGAAATCGAAATTGGGAGAATCAACGACGACAAATGACGATTTCACGATTACGGTATAAAACGAAATTGTTTCCGATGCAATGACAGTTTATCATTGAGAACGGATCGAAAAGGTGTTTTTTCATCAAAATCGGAAATTTTTGTCAATTCAGCGTTTTTGACACTCTGAAATTGAAAACGTGAAAATCGACGACGAGGAACGAATATTTCACGATTTTACTGAAATACAACTAGTAGTCCGATGCCGATGATGATTTGCCGTTGGGAATGCGTAAAAATTGTGTTTTTTCATAAAAGACCGAGTTTTACGGTACAATACGACCTTGTATCCGATGCAATGACAGTTTATCATTGAGAACGGATCGAAAATGTGTTTTTTCATCAAAATCGGAAATTTTCGTCAATTCAGCGTTTTTGACACGCTGAAATTGAAAACGTGAAAATCGACGACGACAAACGAATATTTCACGATTTTACTGAAATACAACTAGTAGTCCGATGCCGATGATGATTTGTCGTTGGGGAATGCGTCAAAAGTGTGTTTTTTCATAAAAGACGGAGTTTTTTGTCAAATCGGCGGTCTTCAACCTCTGAATTTGAAATCGTGAGAATCCAATACGACAAACGAACATTTCACGATTTCGCAAAAATACGACTTCGTTTCCGATGCAATGTCAGTTTGCCATTGAGAACTGATCGAAAATATGTTTTTTCGTAAAAATCCGACTATTTTGTCAAAACGGCTTTTTTGACCCTCTGAATTCGAAATCGTGAGAATTGACGACGACAAACGATCAATTAACGATTATGCTGAATTATAACAGTAATTCCAATGCCGATGATGATTTGCCGTTGGGAATGCGTAAAAATTGTGTTTTTTCATAAAAGACGGAGTTTTTTTGTAAAATCGGCGGCTTTGAACCACTGAATTTTAAATCGTGTGAATCCACAACAACAAACGACGATTTCACGATTACGGTACAATACGACCTTGTTTCCGATGCAATGACAGTTTATCATTGAGAACGGATCGAAAATGTGTTTTTTCATCAAAATCGGAAATTTTCGTCAATTCAGCGTTTTTGACACTCTGAAATTGAAATCGTGAAAATCGACGACGACAAACGAATATTTCACGATTTTGCTGAAATACAACTATTAGTCCGATGCCGATGATGATTTGTCGTTGGGAATGCGTCAAAAGTGTATTTTTCATAAAAGACGGAGTTTTTTGTCAAATCGGCCGTCTTCAACCTCTGAATTTGAAATCGTGAGAATCCAATACGACAAACGAACATTTCACGATTTCGCAAAAATACGACTTCGTTTCCGATGCAATGTCAGTTTGTCATTGAGAACTGATCGAAAATATGTTTTTTCGTAAAAATCTGACATTTTTGTCAAAACGGCTTTTTTGACCCTCTGAATTCGAAATCGTGAGAATCGACGACGACAAACGACCAATTCACGATTTCGCTGAAATATAACAGTAATTCCAATGCCGATGATGATTTGCCCTTGGGAATGCGTAAAAATTGTGTTTTTTCATAAAAGATGGAGTTTTTTTTGTCAAATCGGCGGTTTTAAACCTCGGAATTTTAAATCGTGAGAATCTACAACGACAAACGACGATTTCACGATTACGGTAAAATACGACCTTGTTTCCGATGCAATGACAGTTTATCATTGAGAACGGATCGAAAATGTGTTTTTTCGCAAAAATCTGACAATTTCGTCAAACCAGCGTTTTTGACACTCTGAAATTGAAATTGTGAAAATCGACGACGACAAACGAATATTTCACGATTTTGCTGAAATACAACTATTAGTCCGATGCCGATGATGATTTGTCGTTGGGAATGCGTAAAAATTGTGTTTTTTCATAAAAGATGGAGTTTTTTTTGTCAAATCGGCGGTCTTCAACCTCTGAATATGAAATCGTGAGAATCCATTACGTCAAACGAAAATTTAACGATTTCGCAAAAATACGACTTCGTTTCCGATGCAATGTCAGTTTGTCATTAAGAACTGATCGAAAATAGGTTTTTTCATAAAAATCTGACTATTTTGTCAAAACGGCGGTTTTGACCCTCAGAAATCGAAATTGGGAGAATCGACGACGACAAATGACGATTTCACGATTACGGTATAATACGACATTGTTTCCGATGCAATGACAGTTTATCATTGAGAACGGATCGAAAATGTGTTTTCCGCAAAAATCTGACAATTTCGTCAAAACAGCGTTTTTGACACTCTGAAATTGAAATCGTGAAAACCGACGACGACAAACGAATATTTCTCGATTTTGCTGAAATACAACTATTAGTCCGATGCCGATGATGATTTGTCATTGGGAATGCGTCAAAAGTGTGTTTTTTCATAAAAGACGGACTTTTTTTGTCAAATCGGCGGTCTTCAACCTCTGAATATGAAATCGTGAGAATCCAATACGACAAACGAACATTTCACGATTTCGCAAAAATACGACTTCGTTTCCGATGCAATGTCAGTTTGTCATTGACAACCGATCAAAAATATGATTTTTCGTAAAAATCTGACTATTTTGTCAAAACGGCTTTTTTGACCCTCTGAATTCGAAATCGTGAGAATCGACGACGACAAACGACCAATTCACGATTATGCTGAAATATAACAGTAATTCCAATGCCGATGATGATTTGCCGTTGGGAATGCGTAAAAATTGTGTTTTTTCATAAAAGACGGAGTTTTTTTGTCAAATCGGCGGTTTTGAACCTCTGAATTTTAAATCGTGAGAATCCACAACGACAAACGACGATTTCACGATTACGGTACAATATGATCTTGTTTCCGATGCAATGACAGTTTATCATTGAGAACGGATCGAAAATATGTTTTTTCGCAAAAATCTGACAATTTCGTCAAATCAGCGATTTTGACACTCTGACATTGAAATCGTGAGAATCGACGACGACAAACGAATATTTCACGATTTTACTGAAATACAACTATTAGTCCGATCCCGATGATGATTTGTCGTTGGGAATGCGTCAAAAGTGTGTTTTTCATAAAAGACGGACTTTTTTTGTGAAATCGGCGGTCTTCAACCTCTGAATATGAAATCGTGAGAATCCACTACGGAAAACGAACATTTCACGATTTCGCAAAAATACGACTTCGTTTCCGATGCAATGTCAGTTTGTCATTAAGAACTGATCGAAAATAGGTTTTTTCGTAAAAATCTGAAAATTTTGTCAAAACGGCAGTTTTGACCCTCAGAAATCGAAATTGAGAGAATCGGCGACGACAAACGACGATTTCACGATTTCGCTAAAATAACGACTTCGTTTCCGATGCAATGTCAGTTTGTCATTGACAACCGATCAAAAGTATGGTTTTTCATAAAATTCGGACATTTTTGTCAAATCGACGTTTTAAACCGTCTGAAAAGGGAATCGTGCGAACCACCGACAAAAAACGACCATTTCTCGATTTCGCTAAAATAAAACTGTAAGTCCGATGCCGATGATGATTTGACGTTGGGAATGTGTCAAAAATGTGTTTTTTCATCAAAATCGGAAATTTTCGTCAATTCAGCGTTTTTGACACTCTGACATTGAAATTGTTACGTCCTGGGTTCGACGCCCAGTTTGAAATTGGTAACTTTACCCAATTTTTTTTATTCAAAGCGATTTATAACAAAATTATCTAATTGTTTATTCAACAAATTCATAATTATTTGATTTAGTAATTTTCATAACTGAATCAACACATAAACAGTCCAATATTTTTATTAGAAACTGCGATAAAGCGAATAGAGTCGCAACTGAATCGTAAAAGTCGAATAACATCTAAAGTATTTAACATAAACAAAATCTGATTAGTGCATTAAATTCAGCTTCTCATTTAGGAGTTTAAAAGTCTGAGCACTAAATTTGCTCTCCGAGTCATAGTTTTCGAGATAAATGCATTTGTCTAAAAAAAAGTGTACCAGTTGCACGTTTCGACTTGCGAAACGCACCGATCTGCATCAAACGCTAAAACACTTCAACACATGTCGACCTATTGGACATTTAAGGAGTGTATAAGTTTAATAAATGTTTAAACAAATAAACAAATTAACAGTAACAATATAATAAACATAACAACATTATAACATAACAATATTATAACATTTAGCATAACATAATGTATACAACAATATTTGTTGAATAACTGTTCATTCCGTAGTTAATTATAAATTAACATTTAGTCACGTACGTTATTACAATACGAATAAATATCAAATATCCAACCGAGTGTGGGACCGGATTAGGGCCAGACTTTCCGTCAGCAAAATAATAATCTCGCTTCTCGAGAATTGCGCTGCGATACAGCACACGTGCAAATTCGCTAACTCGACGGTTGTACCGTGGGATGCTGCATCAGCACACGGCTCCACGCGCGGATGCCCCTACCATCGTTCAGCGCAGCGCCTTCGCCTCCGAGAGCGGCTACCCCTCCACCTTACAGAGATGGGACTTGCCATCCCCTCCACGCTCATCGCGTGATGAAGAGTTCCTTCAGAACTCTTCAGTCTAGAATCTTCGCGCAAACAATCAACACCTCTCCGTGAGGCTAGCTCCGTGCTACGACGATGAACACCATGTTCCGGCACGTTAAACAATGTTTTGTAAAGTTCAACATTTATAAAAATTATAACCATCATGGAATTATTGTAAAAATTTAAATCAACATGTAAAATCCGTGTAACCTTTACCATCGATTATCAACATTCTTTATTAAATAGTTTTAGTTCAGTGGAACTTTCTTATGTGATTTAATTACAACATAACATAAAAGTGTACCCATCAACAACCCGCTACGCCTCATCATCGGCTAATCATTAATCGAACAATCACAATCATCATTCTATTAATTTAGAATGTTTCTGTTTTGTGAAAACATATATAAATAATCAGCAAAATGGTAAGTCTGTTCACCAATCACGCAGTACAGTGCTCCGATCCCTGACCAGCGCATTCCGGTCTAAATCGAAGGAGCACAAATACATGTTATATGTTCTGGCTTCGTCATTAGTGCATCTCTAGTACAAATACGAGAATTAACCAAGAGCCAAGACGTAACAAAATCGTGAAAATCGACGACGACAAACGAATATTTCACGATTTTGCTGAAATACAACTATTAGTGCGATGCCGATGATGATTTGTCGTTGGGAATGCGTCAAAAGTGTGTTTTTTCATAAAAGACAGAGTTTTTTGTCAAATCGGCGGTCTTCAACCTCCGAATTTGAAATTGTACGAATCCACTACGAGAAACGAACATTTCATGATTTCGCAAAAATACGACTTCGTTTCCGATGCAATGTCAGTTTGCCATTGAGAACTGATCGAAAATATGTTTTTTCGTAAAAATCCGACTATTTTGTCAAAACGGCTTTTTTGACCCTCTGAATTCGAAATCGTGAGAATTGACGACGACAAACGATCAATTAACGATTATGCTGAAATATAACAGTAATTCCAATGCCGATGATGATTTGCCGTTGGGAATGCGTAAAAATTGTGTTTTTTCATAAAAGACGGAGTTTTTTTGTAAAATCGGCGGCTTTGAACCTCTGAATTTTAAATCGTGTGAATCCACAACAACAAACGACGATTTCACGATTACGGTACAATACGACCTTGTTTCCGATGCAATGACAGTTTATCATTGAGAACGGATCGAAAATGTGTTTTTTCATCAAAATCGGAAATTTTCGTCAATTCAGCGTTTTTGACACGCTGAAATTGAAATCGTGAAAATCGACGACGACAAACGAATATTTCACGATTTTGCTGAAATACAACTATTAGTCCGATGCCGATGATGATTTGTCGTTGGGAATGCGTCAAAAGTGTTTTTTTTCATAAAAGACGGAGTTTTTTGTCAAATCGGCCGTCTTCAACCTCTGAATTTGAAATCGTGAGAATCCAATACGACAAACGAACATTTCACGATTTCGCAAAAATACGACTTCGTTTCCGATGCAATGTCAGTTTGTCATTGAGAACTGATCGAAAATATGTTTTTTCGTAAAAATCTGACATTTTTGTCAAAACGGCTTTTTTGACCCTCTGAATTCGAAATCGTGAGAATCGACGACGACAAACGACCAATTCACGATTTCGCTGAAATATAACAGTAATTCCAATGCCGATGATGATTTGCCCTTGGGAATGCGTAAAAATTGTGTTTTTTCATAAAAGATGGAGTTTTTTTGTCAAATCGGCGGTTTTGAACCTCTGAATTTTAAATCGTGAGAATCCACAACGACAAACGACGATTTCACGATTACGGTACAATACGATCTTGTTTCCGATGCAATGACAGTTTGTCATTGAGAACGGATCGAAAATGTGTTTTTTCGTCAAAATCGGAAATTTTCATCAACTCAGCGTTTTTGACACGCTGAAATTGAAATCGTGAAAATCGACGACTACAAACGAATATTTCACGATTTTGCTGAAATACAACTATTAGTCCGATGCCGATGATGATTTGTCGTTGGGAATGCGTTAAAAGTGTGTTTTTTCATAAAAGACGGATTTTTTTGTCAAATCGGCGGTCTTCGACCTCTGAATATGAAATCGTGAGAATCCATTACGTCAAACGAAAATTTAACGATTTCACAAAAATACGACTTCGTTTCCGATGCAATGTCAGTTTGTCATTAAGAACTGATCGAAAATAGGTTTTTTCGTAAAAATCTGAAAATTTTGTCAAAACGGCAGTTTTGACCCTCAGAAATCGAAATTGGGAGAATCGACGACGACAAACAACGATTTCACGATTTCGCTAAAATAACGACTTCGTTTCCGATGCAATGTCAGTTTGTCATTGACAACCGATCAAAAATATGGTTTTTCATAAAATTCGGACATTTTTGTCAAATCGACGTTTTAAACCGTCTGAAAAGGGAATCGTGAGAACCACCGACAAAAAACGACCATTTCTCGATTTCGCTAAAATACAACTGTAAGTCCGATGCCGATGATGATTTGACGTTGGGAATGTATCAAAAATGTGTTTTTTCATAAAAATCGGAAATTTTCGTCAATTCAGCGTTTTTGACACGCTGAAATTGAAAACGTGAAAAACGACGACGACAAACGAATATTTCACGATTTTACTGAAATACAACTAGTAGTCCGATGCCGATGATGATTTGTCGTTGGCGAATGCGTCAAAAGTGTGTTTTTTCATAAAAAACGGACTTTTTTTGTGAAATCGGCGGTCTTCAACCTCTGAATATGGAATCGTGAGAATCCACTACGACAAACGAACATTTCACGATTTCGCAAAAATACGACTTCGATTCCTATGCAATGTCAGTTTGTCATTAAGAACTGATCGAAAATATGTTTTTTCGCAAAAATCTGACAATTTCGTCAAATCAGCGTTTTTGACACTCTGAAATTGAAAACGTGAAAATCGACGACGACGAACGAATATTTCACGATTTTACTGAAATACAACTAGTAGTCCGATGCCGATGATGATTTGTCGTTGGGAATGCGTCAAAAGTGTGTTTTTTCATAAATGACGGAGTTTTTTTGTCAAATCGGCGGTTTTGAACCTCTGAATTTTAAATCGTGAGAATCCACAACGACAAACGACGATTTCACGATTACGGTACAATACGACCTTGTTTCCGATGCAATGACAGTTTATCATTGAGAACGGATCGAAAATGTGTTTTTTCATCAAAATCGAAAATTTTCGTCAATTCAGCGTTTTTGACACGCTGAAATTGAAATCGTGAAAATCGACGACGACAAACGAATATTTCACGATTTTGCTGAAATACAACTATTAGTCCGATGCCGATGATGATTTGTCGTTGGGAATCCGTCAAAAGTGTGTTTTTTCATAAAAGACGGAGTTTTTCGTCAATTCAGCGTTTTTGACACGCTGAAATTGAAATCGTGAAAATCGACGACGACAAACGAATATTTCACGATTTTGCTGAAATACAACTATTAGTCCGATCCCGATGATGATTTGTCTTTGGGAATGCGTCAAAAGTGTGTTTTTTCATAACAGACGGAGTTTTTTGTCAAATCGGCGGTCTTCAACCTCTGAATTTGAAATCGTGAGAATCCAATACGACAAAGGAACATTTCACGATTTCGCAAAAAATACGACTTCGTTTCCGATGCAATGTCAGTTTGTCATTAAGAACTGATCGAAAATAGGTTTTTTCGTAAAAATCTGAAAATTTTGTCAATACGGCGGTTTTGACCCTCAGAAATCGAAATTGGGAGAATCAACGACGACAAATGACGATTTCACGATTACGGTATAAAACGAAATTGTTTCCGATGCAATGACAGTTTATCATTGAGAACGGATCGAAAAGGTGTTTTTTCATCAAAATCGGAAATTTTTGTCAATTCAGCGTTTTTGACACTCTGAAATTGAAAACGTGAAAATCGACGACGAGGAACGAATATTTCACGATTTTACTGAAATACAACTAGTAGTCCGATGCCGATGATGATTTGCCGTTGGGAATGCGTAAAAATTGTGTTTTTTCATAAAAGACCGAGTTTTACGGTACAATACGACCTTGTATCCGATGCAATGACAGTTTATCATTGAGAACGGATCGAAAATGTGTTTTTTCATCAAAATCGGAAATTTTCGTCAATTCAGCGTTTTTGACACGCTGAAATTGAAAACGTGAAAATCGACGACGACAAACGAATATTTCACGATTTTACTGAAATACAACTAGTAGTCCGATGCCGATGATGATTTGTCGTTGGGGAATGCGTCAAAAGTGTGTTTTTTCATAAAAGACGGAGTTTTTTGTCAAATCGGCGGTCTTCAACCTCTGAATTTGAAATCGTGAGAATCCAATACGACAAACGAACATTTCACGATTTCGCAAAAAATACGACTTCGTTTCCGATGCAATGTCAGTTTGTCATTAAGAACTGATCGAAAATAGGTTTTTTCGTAAAAATCTGAAAATTTTGTCAATACGGCGGTTTTGACCCTCAGAAATCGAAATTGGGAGAATCGACGACGACAAACAACGATTTCACGATTACGGTACAATACGACCTTGTTTCCGATGCAATGACAGTTTGTCATTGAGAACGGATCGAAAATGTGTTTTTTCGTCAAAATCGGAAATTTTCATCAACTCAGCGTTTTTGACACGCTGAAATTGAAATCGTGAAAATCGACGACTACAAACGAATATTTCACGATTTTGCTGAAATACAACTATTAGTCCGATGCCGATGATGATTTGTCGTTGGGAATGCGTTAAAAGTGTGTTTTTTCATAAAAGACGGATTTTTTTGTCAAATCGGCGGTCTTCGACCTCTGAATATGAAATCGTGAGAATCCATTACGTTAAACGAAAATTTAACGATTTCACAAAAATACGACTTCGTTTCCGATGCAATGTCAGTTTGTCATTAAGAACTGATCGAAAATAGGTTTTTTCGTAAAAATCTGAAAATTTTGTCAAAACGGCAGTTTTGACCCTCAGAAATCGAAATTGGGAGAATCGACGACGACAAACAATGATTTCACGATTACGGTACAATACGACCTTGTTTCCGATGCAATGACAGTTTATCATTGAGAACGGATCGAAAATGTGTTTTTTCATCAAAATCGGAAATTTTCGTCAATTCAGCGTTTTTGACACGCTGAAATTGAAATCGTGAAAATCGACGACGACAAACGAATATTTCACGATTTTGCTGAAATACAACTATTAGTCCGATGCCGATGATGATTTGTCGTTGGGAATGCGTCAAAAGTGTTTTTTTTTCATAAAAGACGGAGTTTTTTGTCAAATCGGCCGTCTTCAACCTCTGAATTTGAAATCGTGAGAATCCAATACGACAAACGAACATTTCACGATTTCGCAAAAATACGACTTCGTTTCCGATGCAATGTCAGTTTGTCATTGAGAACTGATCGAAAATATGTTTTTTCGTAAAAATCTGACATTTTTGTCAAAACGGCTTTTTTGACCCTCTGAATTCGAAATCGTGAGAATCGACGACGACAAACGACCAATTCACGATTTCGCTGAAATATAACAGTAATTCCAATGCCGATGATGATTTGCCCTTGGGAATGCGTAAAAATTGTGTTTTTTCATAAAAGATGGAGTTTTTTTTGTCAAATCGGCGGTTTTAAACCTCGGAATTTTAAATCGTGAGAATCTACAACGACAAGCGACGATTTCACGATTACGGTAAAATACGACCTTGTTTCCGATGCAATGACAGTTTATCATTGAGAACGGATCGAAAATGTGTTTTTTCGCAAAAATCTGACAATTTCGTCAAACCAGCGTTTTTGACACTCTGAAATTGAAATTGTGAAAATCGACGATGACAAACGAATATTTCACGATTTTGCTGAAATACAACTATTAGTCCGATGCCGATGATGATTTGTCGTTGGGAATGCGCCAAAAGTGTGTTTTTCATAAAAGACGGACTTTTTTTTGTCAAATCGGCGGTCTTCAACCTCTGAATATGAAATCGTGAGAATCCATTACATCAAACGAAAATTTAACGATTTCACAAAAATACGACTTCGTTTCCGATGCAATGTCAGTTTGTCATTAAGAACTGATCGAAAATAGGTTTTTTCGTAAAAATCTGAAAATTTTGTCAAAACGGCAGTTTTGACCCTCAGAAATCGAAATTGGGAGAATCGACGACGACAAACAACGATTTCACGATTTCGCTAAAATAACGACTTCGTTTCCGATGCAATGTCAGTTTGTCATTGACAACCGATCAAAAATATGGTTTTTCATAAAATTCGGACATTTTTGTCAAATCGACGTTTTAAACCGTCTGAAAAGGGAATCGTGAGAACCACCGACAAAAAACGACCATTTCTCGATTTCGCTAAAATACAACTGTAAGTCCGATGCCGATGATGATTTGACGTTGGGAATGTATCAAAAATGTGTTTTTTCATAAAAATCGGAAATTTTCGTCAATTCAGCGTTTTTGACACGCTGAAATTGAAAACGTGAAAAACGACGACGACAAACGAATATTTCACGATTTTACTGAAATACAACTAGTAGTCCGATGCCGATGATGATTTGTCGTTGGCGAATGCGTCAAAAGTGTGTTTTTTCATAAAAAACGGACTTTTTTTGTGAAATCGGCGGTCTTCAACCTCTGAATATGGAATCGTGAGAATCCACTACGACAAACGAACATTTCACGATTTCGCAAAAATACGACTTCGATTCCTATGCAATGTCAGTTTGTCATTAAGAACTGATCGAAAATATGTTTTTTCGCAAAAATCTGACAATTTCGTCAAATCAGCGTTTTTGACACTCTGAAATTGAAAACGTGAAAATCGACGACGACGAACGAATATTTCACGATTTTACTGAAATACAACTAGTAGTCCGATGCCGATGATGATTTGTCGTTGGGAATGCGTCAAAAGTGTGTTTTTTCATAAATGACGGAGTTTTTTTGTCAAATCGGCGGTTTTGAACCTCTGAATTTTAAATCGTGAGAATCCACAACGACAAACGACGATTTCACGATTACGGTACAATACGACCTTGTTTCCGATGCAATGACAGTTTATCATTGAGAACGGATCGAAAATGTGTTTTTTCATCAAAATCGGAAATTTTCGTCAATTCAGCGTTTTTGACACGCTGAAATTGAAATCGTGAAAATCGACGACGACAAACGAATATTTCACGATTTTGCTGAAATACAACTATTAGTCCGATGCCGATGATGATTTGTCGTTGGGAATCCGTCAAAAGTGTGTTTTTTCATAACAGACGGAGTTTTTTGTCAAATCGGCGGTCTTCAACCTCTGAATTTGAAATCGTGAGAATCCAATACGACAAAGGAACATTTCACGATTTCGCAAAAAATACGACTTCGTTTCCGATGCAATGTCAGTTTGTCATTAAGAACTGATCGAAAATAGGTTTTTTCGTAAAAATCTGAAAATTTTGTCAATACGGCGGTTTTGACCCTCAGAAATCGAAATTGGGAGAATCAACGACGACAAATGACGATTTCACGATTACGGTATAAAACGAAATTGTTTCCGATGCAATGACAGTTTATCATTGAGAACGGATCGAAAAGGTGTTTTTTCATCAAAATCGGAAATTTTTGTCAATTCAGCGTTTTTGACACTCTGAAATTGAAAACGTGAAAATCGACGACGAGGAACGAATATTTCACGATTTTACTGAAATACAACTAGTAGTCCGATGCCGATGATGATTTGCCGTTGGGAATGCGTAAAAATTGTGTTTTTTCATAAAAGATGGAGTTTTTTTTGTCAAATCGGCGGTCTTCAACCTCTGAATATGAAATCGTGAGAATCCATTACGTCAAACGAAAATTTAACGATTTCGCAAAAATACGACTTCGTTTCCGATGCAATGTCTGTTTGTCATTAAGAACTGATCGAAAATATGTTTTTTCGTAAAAATCTGACTATTTTGTCAAAACGGCTTTTTTGACCCTCTGAATTCGAAATCGTGAGAATCGACGACGACAAACGACCAATTCACGATTATGCTGAAATATAACAGTAATTCCAATGCCGATGATGATTTGCCGTTGGGAATGCGTAAAAATTGTGTTTTTTCATAAAAGACGGAGTTTTTTTGTCAAATCGGCGGTTTTGAACCTCTGAATTTTAAATCGTGAGAATCCACAACGACAAACGACGATTTCACGATTACGGTACAATACGACCTTGTTTCCGATGCAATGACAGTTTGTCATTGAGAACGGATCGAAAATGTGTTTTTTCGTCAAAATCGGAAATTTTCATCAACTCAGCGTTTTTGACACGCTGAAATTGAAATCGTGAAAATCGACGACTACAAACGAATATTTCACGATTTTGCTGAAATACAACTATTAGTCCGATGCCGATGATGATTTGTCGTTGGGAATCCGTCAAAAGTGTGTTTTTTCATAAAAGACGGAGTTTTTCGTCAATTCAGCGTTTTTGACACGCTGAAATTGAAATCGTGAAAATCGACGACGACAAACGAATATTTCACGATTTTGCTGAAATACAACTATTAGTCCGATCCCGATGATGATTTGTCTTTGGGAATGCGTCAAAAGTGTGTTTTTTCATAACAGACGGAGTTTTTTGTCAAATCGGCGGTCTTCAACCTCTGAATTTGAAATCGTGAGAATCCAATACGACAAAGGAACATTTCACGATTTCGCAAAAAATACGACTTCGTTTCCGATGCAATGTCAGTTTGTCATTAAGAACTGATCGAAAATAGGTTTTTTCGTAAAAATCTGAAAATTTTGTCAATACGGCGGTTTTGACCCTCAGAAATCGAAATTGGGAGAATCAACGACGACAAATGACGATTTCACGATTACGGTATAAAACGAAATTGTTTCCGATGCAATGACAGTTTATCATTGAGAACGGATCGAAAAGGTGTTTTTTCATCAAAATCGGAAATTTTTGTCAATTCAGCGTTTTTGACACTCTGAAATTGAAAACGTGAAAATCGACGACGAGGAACGAATATTTCACGATTTTACTGAAATACAACTAGTAGTCCGATGCCGATGATGATTTGCCGTTGGGAATGCGTAAAAATTGTGTTTTTTCATAAAAGATGGAGTTTTTTTTGTCAAATCGGCGGTCTTCAACCTCTGAATATGAAATCGTGAGAATCCATTACGTCAAACGAAAATTTAACGATTTCGCAAAAATACGACTTCGTTTCCGATGCAATGTCTGTTTGTCATTAAGAACTGATCGAAAATATGTTTTTTCGTAAAAATCTGACTATTTTGTCAAAACGGCTTTTTTGACCCTCTGAATTCGAAATCGTGAGAATCGACGACGACAAACGACCAATTCACGATTATGCTGAAATATAACAGTAATTCCAATGCCGATGATGATTTGCCGTTGGGAATGCGTAAAAATTGTGTTTTTTCATAAAAGACGGAGTTTTTTTGTCAAATCGGCGGTTTTGAACCTCTGAATTTTAAATCGTGAGAATCCACAACGACAAACGACGATTTCACGATTACGGTACAATACGACCTTGTTTCCGATGCAATGACAGTTTGTCATTGAGAACGGATCGAAAATGTGTTTTTTCGTCAAAATCGGAAATTTTCATCAACTCAGCGTTTTTGACACGCTGAAATTGAAATCGTGAAAATCGACGACTACAAACGAATATTTCACGATTTTGCTGAAATACAACTATTAGTCCGATGCCGATGATGATTTGTCGTTGGGAATGCGTTAAAAGTGTGTTTTTTCATAAAAGACGGATTTTTTTGTCAAATCGGCGGTCTTCGACCTCTGAATATGAAATCGTGAGAATCCATTACGTTAAACGAAAATTTAACGATTTCACAAAAATACGACTTCGTTTCCGATGCAATGTCAGTTTGTCATTAAGAACTGATCGAAAATAGGTTTTTTCGTAAAAATCTGAAAATTTTGTCAAAACGGCAGTTTTGACCCTCAGAAATCGAAATTGGGAGAATCGACGACGACAAACAACGATTTCACGATTTCGCTAAAATAACGACTTCGTTTCCGATGCAATGTCAGTTTGTCATTGACAACCGATCAAAAATATGGTTTTTCATAAAATTCGGACATTTTTGTCAAATCGACGTTTTAAACCGTCTGAAAAGGCAATCGTGAGAACCACCGACAAAAAACGACCATTTCTCGATTTCGCTAAAATACAACTGTAAGTCCGATGCCGATGATGATTTGACGTTGGGAATGTATCAAAAATGTGTTTTTTCATAAAAATCGGAAATTTTCGTCAATTCAGCGTTTTTGACACGCTGAAATTGAAAACGTGAAAAACGACGACGACAAACGAATATTTCACGATTTTACTGAAATACAACTAGTAGTCCGATGCCGATGATGATTTGTCGTTGGCGAATGCGTCAAAAGTGTGTTTTTTCATAAAAAACGGACTTTTTTTGTGAAATCGGCGGTCTTCAACCTCTGAATATGGAATCGTAAGAATCCAATACGACAAACGAACATTTCACGATTTCGCAAAAATACGACTTTGTTTCCGATGCAATGTCAGTTTGTCATTGAGAACTGATCGAAAATATGTTTTTTCGTAAAAAATCTGACATTTTTGTAAAAACGGCTTTTTTGACCCTCTGAAATCGAAATCGTGAGAATCGACGACGACAAACGACCAATTCACGATTATGCTGAAATATAACTGTAATTCCAATGCCGATGATGATTTGCCGTTGGGAATGCGTAAAAATTGTGTTTTTTCATAAATGACGGAGTTTTTTTGTCAAATCGGCGGTTTTGAACCTCTGAATTTTAAATCGTGAGAATCCACAACGACAAACGAACATTTCACGATTTCGCAAAAATACGACTTCGTTTCCGATGCAATGTCAGTTTGTCATTAAGAACTGATCGAAAATATGTTTTTTCGTAAAAATCTGACATTTTTGTAAAAACGGCTTTTTTGACCCTCTGAAATCGAAATCGTGAGAATCGACGACGACAAACGACCAATTCACGATTATGCTGAAATATAACTGTAATTCCAATGCCGATGATGATTTGCCGTTGGGAATGCGTAAAAATTGTGTTTTTTCATAAATGACGGAGTTTTTTTGTCAAATCGGCGGTTTTGAACCTCTGAATTTTAAATCGTGAGAATCCACAACGACAAACGAACATTTCACGATTTCGCGAAAATACGACTTCGTTTCCGATGCAATGTCAGTTTGTCATTAAGAACTGATCGAAAATATGTTTTTTCGTAAAAATCTGAAAATTTTGTCAAAACGGCGGTTTTGACCCTCAGAAATCGAAATTGGGAGAATCGACGACGACAAACAACGATTTCACGATTTCGGTAAAATACGACCTTGTTTCCGATGCAATGACAGTTTATCATTGAGAACGGATCGAAAATGTGTTTTTTCATCAAAATCGGAAATTTTCGTCAATTCAGCGTTTTTGACACGCTGAAATTGAAATCGTGAAAATCGACGACGACAAACGAATATTTCACGATTTTGCTGAAATACAACTATTAGTCCGATGCCGATGATGATTTGTCGTTGGGAATGCGTCAAAAGTGTGTTTTTTCATAAAAGACAGAGTTTTTTTGTCAAATCGGCGGTCTTCAACCTCCGAATTTGAAATCGTACGAATCCACTACGAGAAACGAACATTTCATGATTTCGCAAAAATACGACTTCGTTTCCGATGCAATGTCAGTTTGTCATTGAGAACTGATCGAAAATATGTTTTTTCGTAAAAATCTGACTATTTTGTCAAAACGGCTTTTTTGACCCTCTGAATTCGAAATCGTGAGAATCGACGACGACAAACGACCAATTCACGATTATGCTGAAATATAACAGTAATTCCAATGCCGATGATGATTTGCCGTTGGGAATGCGTAAAAATTGCGTTTTTTCATAAATTACGGAGTTTTTTTTGTCAAATCGGCGGTTTTGAACCTCTGAATTTTAAATCGTGAGAATCGACAACGACAAACGACGATTTCACGATTACGGTAAAATACGACTTCGATTCCGATGCAATGTCTGTTTGTCATTAAGAACTGATCGAAAATATGTTTTTTCGTAAAAATCTGACTATTTTGTCAAAACGGCTTTTTTGACCCTCTGAATTCGAAATCGTGAGAATCGACGACGACAAACGACCAATTCACGATTATGCTGAAATATAACAGTAATTCCAATGCCGATGATGATTTGCCGTTGGGAATGCGTAAAAATTGTGTTTTTTCATAAAAGACGGAGTTTTTTTGTAAAATCGGCGGCTTTGAACCTCTGAATTTTAAATCGTGTGAATCCACAACAACAAACGACGATTTCACGATTACGGTACAATACGACCTTGTTTCCGATGCAATGACAGTTTATCATTGAGAACGGATCGAAAATGTGTTTTTTCATCAAAATCGGAAATTTTCGTCAATTCAGCGTTTTTGACACGCTGAAATTGAAATCGTGAAAATCGACGACGACAAACGAATATTTCACGATTTTGCTGAAATACAACTATTAGTCCGATGCCGATGATGATTTGTCGTTGGGAATGCGTCAAAAGTGTTTTTTTTCATAAAAGACGGAGTTTTTTGTCAAATCGGCCGTCTTCAACCTCTGAATATGAAATCGTGAGAATCCATTACGTCAAACGAAAATTTAACGATTTCGCAAAAATACGACTTCGGATTCGCCGTCGGTAACCGCGCGCGGCAACACCGAGCGAAAACGGTCTGAGTAATTTAAGATATAAAGTATATAAATAAATACGAAAAAACACCGATAAACATTTGGAGACACGAAGCTAATTGTTCTGAACACGCTGAAGTAAAAGAAAGTTGTGGAAAACACAAGCCGCAAGAAATAACGAGGGAAGATATCGACGCAACAAAGTGAGGTTAGGGTGCAATAGAAATCGGCGGCATGGGGGGCAAAACAACAGCTACGTGCACGACCACGATAAAAAAACCAACCAACACAAAGATCACAACAATGTTCGGCACACAAGGTAAAAGTATCTCAACACTGAGAACCCCGCCGCATGAAATTGTTACGAGAAGCGTTCAGCTAACCTCTCCAACGACAGGCACAAATGACACGGCCTTCATCGAGGCAATAAACAAACTAACAGAAAAGGTAGATAACCTAACTTCGGAAGTGAGGGAACTTCGTAGAGAAAACGCTGGACTGCGAGATGCCTTCAAGGAAATCCATTCACTCAGCGATGACATACGAACCAGGGCTACGCTTTGGGACGCAGACATCTCGAGAATGAAGCAGCGAATAATCGATTTGGAAAGAAGAGAAGACGGGAGAGAACGCGAAGACAAAAAACTAAATATTATTATCAATGGACTGGAACCCACACACGACAACGTAGCTGGTATAGTACAAGAATTTGTACACAACGAACTCGAAGTGGACTGCGCAGTGGCAACAGCAGCCCTGATCAACAACAGAAGGGACGGAGGCAAGCCGCTGATAGCAGTCACACTCGCGAACCTCCAAGACAAGAAAAATATTATGACGAATAAGCATAAGCTTAAAGGCACGAGAGTTTATATAAATAACGACGAGACGGCTAAGGATCGGGAAATTCGCAGGAAAATTACAGCGTACGCACGCAGCGAGGCAAATAAGGGGAAGAGAGTGCGAATTCAATATCGCAAACTCCAGGTAGATGATAAGCAACTCATCTGGCACGACGAACGAGGACTCGTTGAATTTTTTCCATCCGACCACCGCCGACCCGGCGCGCACGAGGGCACGAGAGAGGACGAGTACACTCTCTCCCAACGCAGAAGCTCCGAGTTCCGTACGCAGTCCGAGCAACCGACAGGAGGAGATACGAGCCAACGCAGCGACGAATATTCAGGCACGGACACGCAATACCCCCGACAATACGCCCTACGAAGCAACGCGGGCACTCGACGATCGCCGCGGTAACCACAGGGAAACTAACGACGCCGGATCAACGCAGGATGCCACCGTATGCGCGTCTCTCGTAAACAAACCCCGGAGAATAGAGATAATATTTTGGAATGTACACGGCATGCAAAACCTCTACGAGATAACGAAAGAAGATTTTGACGCACAGCTTGCGAATAGTGTAATGATATGTCTAAGCGAAACATGGGTCTGTACCACTGAGCCTAAAATTCCGATAGTATTCGAACAATTCGAATGCAAAGTTAGTGTTGCGATCAAAGAAAAAGCGGTCGGTAGAGCCAGCGGAGGTTTAATGATAATGTATAAAAGAGATCTAGTCACAGACGTAGAATTTTTAGAGTTAACTGAGTCATGGATAATAACCAAATGTAAAATAAGAGGAACGAAATTTATTATTGTTAGCGTGTACATGAGGGATGATGTTTTTTACGAAGAAAGACTTCAGTCGTTAATAGAAACACTAAGTACGATTTTAGAGACTTGCGAGTATTCGGTGATAGTAGGGGGGGATTTCAACGCGCGTGTAGGAGAGAGAAACCAACTCGACGACGAAATTATCGAGGACTCGCATTTGTCAGCCCTTCGGTCAAACTGTGATAAGAAAATAAATAAAAACGGCGCGTTACTCGCGAACGACTTTGGTACGCTTGGTCTAATACTAATGAACGGACGAACATACTCTGATACAGACGGTAGACCGACGTTTATCGGAAACAAAGGAGCGAGCGCGATTGACTTGGTATGGATAAATACGCGAAGCCTACGGTACGTAAGGGACCTCGAAGTCAGGGACGTAGGACTCTCGGATCACTTGATGGTAACGGTTACAATAGATATCGAACATGAGAACGAAGGTCCACAGCCGTGTGAGACACCTCGTATAATAGAGACGGTAAAATGGGACTCGGATAAACTAGAGGAATACCAGCGGAAACTGTGGACACGAGCGCCGACGGTTTCGGAGAATATAGATGATTTAAATAACGATATCGCGATTAGTATTTTGGGGACGGCTAAGGAATTGGAAATGGTTCATAAAACGAATATAAATAATGCGAAAGCGAAGCAAGATAAGCCATGGTTTAACGATTGCTGTAAATCTTTAAAAACCGAAAAGAATCGCGCGCATAGAGATTGGGTAGATTCAAATACAGACGAAGATAAATTAAGATACATAGAAGCACGGAAAAAATACATTCAAACGACAAAAGAGAAAAAGAGGGAATACGTAAACCAAATGAAAAGCGAATTATCAAACGCAAAAAATCCCCAAGCGTTCTGGGCGCTGATTAAAAAATACAGAAAAAAAAATTTCTCACTTTGCCCAATCTCGATCGCAGAATGGCAAGGCTTCTACGAACGCGTATTTCCTCCGAGAGCTATAGGACAAACCGATTTTCGAGAGCAAAGACAGCCGGACCTTGACGGATTAATAGAAACAACCGAAGTAATAGAAATATTAAAGGAACTAAAACTGGGTAAAGCCTCGGGGCCCGATAAGATTTCGAATGCTTTCTATAAAGCGTTACCACGAAACTGGATTATATCCCTGACTAAACTACTGAATAACGTATTCGATAGTGGGAGAATTCCTACAAACTGGAGCCAAGCGGAAGTCGTTCTCTTCTACAAAAAAGGGGAGCGAGCGGACCCACTGAACTATCGTGGTATCTCCTTGGCAAATTCAATCGCAAAAATATTCACGAAAGTCTTAACAAAACGATTAAATATTTGGGCCGAACGACATGGAATACTTCCAGAATGTCAGTCGGGATTTAGAGCAAAAAGATCATGCGAGGACAACATCTTCACACTTAACGGGAAAATAGCGATAGCATTGGCAAAACCCAAAGGCAAATTATATGCAGCGTTCATCGATTTCCGTAGAGCATTCGACTCGGTTGCCCATTCGATTCTGTGGCGCAAGCTACACGAGGCGGGAGTTAGCACGAAAATAATTAGGGTATTTCAAAATTTTTACCAGCAAGCCTGCTTCAGGGTACGAGGGGAACAGGGACTTAGGACAGAAACAATAGAGGTAACACAAGGGGTACTACAGGGCGATCCGAGTAGCCCGACACTATTCTCACTTCTGCTATACGATATAGCAGATTACTTCGTAAACGCAAACCACAGCAATATAAAATCTAACATAGAAATTCTATTATTCGCTGACGACTTGGTTCTTATCTCAGATGATATAATAGATCTGCAACAAAAACTAAATACACTAGAAAGCTACTGCAAGGAAAACCAACTTGAGGTGAACACGACGAAAACAAAAGTAATTATATTTAACAAGGGAGGACGAAAAAAGAAAGAGCGAATACCAAAGTACAACAACAAACCCTTAGAAGTCGTTAGCAGATATGTTTATTTAGGAGTCACTTACTCGAGGTCGGGCCTCCAACTAGAAGCGATAGATCACGCGACAACAAAAGCTAAAATCGCCATCAGCTCCGTATGGACCACGATGCTGGCATCAAAACTCGAGAGTTGGCAAGGAAGAAAAATACTGTTCTCAGCAATTGTTGCCGCCACGTTATTATACGGGACGGGCGTTTGGGGCCTAAGACATCTGGAAGCGTTAGATAAAGTACAGACAGGCTTTCTTAAGCAGTTGTTGGGACTCCCAAAATGTACACCGGCGTATTTAGTCAGGCTAGAGACGGGGGCGACGCCCCTTGATACGTTAGTAGTGAAGAGAGCACTCACGTTTTGGTGTAAAGTGCTGGAAATGAACGATAATCGGTTCCCAAAAATTATGTACAATCGCCTTATCGAACTTGACGCTTCGAATTGCAATGACGAAAAGCGCAACTGGTTTACGCTACTGAAAAAAATCCTGACAAAATATAGACAGGAACACTATACAGTCGATATATCGAAGGTAAGAATCGAGAGTGCGATGAACACAATAATCGAAGCAATAGCTGAAGCGAGACTCCACGCGGATATTAGTCGAGCCCAGGAATCGTCGTATAACACGCGCTTCAAGAACATTACGAACTTAAACGATACAACATGCCAAAAATATCTCCTAGAGAAACAACCACTAGCATTCTTAAGAGTGGTGGCACAATGTCGCCTGGCAGGTAGGAAAACTCTCTATCTCAGAGTGAAAAATATTAGCTACAAAATCGACGAAGATGCTGTTTGCACAATATGCAACATGGGAGCCTTAGAGACGTTAGAGCATTTCATATGTCATTGCCCAATCTACGCGGCAAGCAGAAGACACTTCCTTGGAGTTCCAATCTTTCCAGACGTATTGGCGATAAAGGATAGCACAGAAACGCGCAATTTTTTCTGTTATATACAGGTGGCTTGCAAACTAAGAGCTTTCGTGTTGAACGAATAGATAGAAAATTAAAATAAAGATATGTCGCTTAAGAATAGTCTAAGATATATTCAAAGGTGTAATAGGTATTTATTCAAAGGTGTAATAGGTATTTACCTGACATACACGATAAATAAACCATAACCATAACCATAACCATAAAATACGACTTCGTTTCCGATGCAATGTCTGTTTGTCATTAAGAACTGATCGAAAATATGTTTTTTCGTAAAAATCTGACTATTTTGTCATAACGGCTTTTTTGACCCTCTGAATTCGAAATCGTGAGAATTGACGACGACAAACGATCAATTAACGATTATGCTGAAATATAACAGTAATTCCAATGCCGATGATGATTTGCCGTTGGGAATGCGTAAAAATTGTGTTTTTTCATAAAAGACGGAGTTTTTTTGTAAAATCGGCGGCTTTGAACCTCTGAATTTTAAATCGTGTGAATCCACAACAACAAACGACGATTTCACGATTACGGTACAATACGACCTTGTTTCCGATGCAATGACAGTTTATCATTGAGAACGGATCGAAAATGTGTTTTTTCATCAAAATCGGAAATTTTCGTCAATTCAGCGTTTTTGACACGCTGAAATTGAAATCGTGAAAATCGACGACGACAAACGAATATTTCACGATTTTGCTGAAATACAACTATTAGTCCGATGCCGATGATGATTTGTCGTTGGGAATGCGTCAAAAGTGTTTTTTTTCATAAAAGACGGAGTTTTTTGTCAAATCGGCCGTCTTCAACCTCTGAATTTGAAATCGTGAGAATCCAATACGACAAACGAACATTTCACGATTTCGCAAAAATACGACTTCGTTTCCGATGCAATGTCAGTTTGTCATTGAGAACTGATCGAAAATATGTTTTTTCGTAAAAATCTGACATTTTTGTCAAAACGGCTTTTTTGACCCTCTGAATTCGAAATCGTGAGAATCGACGACGACAAACGACCAATTCACGATTTCGCTGAAATATAACAGTAATTCCAATGCCGATGATGATTTGCCCTTGGGAATGCGTAAAAATTGTGTTTTTTCATAAAAGATGGAGTTTTTTTTGTCAAATCGGCGGTTTTAAACCTCGGAATTTTAAATCGTGAGAATCTACAACGACAAGCGACGATTTCACGATTACGGTAAAATACGACCTTGTTTCCGATGCAATGACAGTTTATCATTGAGAACGGATCGAAAATGTGTTTTTTCGCAAAAATCTGACAATTTCGTCAAACCAGCGTTTTTGACACTCTGAAATTGAAATTGTGAAAATCGACGACGACAAACGAATATTTCACGATTTTGCTGAAATACAACTATTAGTCCGATGCCGATGATGATTTGTCGTTGGGAATGCGCCAAAAGTGTGTTTTTCATAAAAGACGGACTTTTTTTTGTCAAATCGGCGGTCTTCAAACTCTGAATATGAAATCGTGAGAATCCATTACATCAAACGAAAATTTAACGATTTCACAAAAATACGACTTCGTTTCCGATGCAATGTCAGTTTGTCATTAAGAACTGATCGAAAATAGGTTTTTTCGTAAAAATCTGAAAATTTTGTCAAAACGGCAGTTTTGACCCTCAGAAATCGAAATTGGGAGAATCGACGACGACAAACAACGATTTCACGATTTCGCTAAAATAACGACTTCGTTTCCGATGCAATGTCAGTTTGTCATTGACAACCGATCAAAAATATGGTTTTTCATAAAATTCGGACATTTTTGTCAAATCGACGTTTTAAACCGTCTGAAAAGGGAATCGTGAGAACCACCGACAAAAAACGACCATTTCTCGATTTCGCTAAAATACAACTGTAAGTCCGATGCCGATGATGATTTGACGTTGGGAATGTATCAAAAATGTGTTTTTTCATAAAAATCGGAAATTTTCGTCAATTCAGCGTTTTTGACACGCTGAAATTGAAAACGTGAAAAACGACGACGACAAACGAATATTTCACGATTTTACTGAAATACAACTAGTAGTCCTATGCCGATGATGATTTGTCGTTGGCGAATGCGTCAAAAGTGTGTTTTTTCATAAAAAACGGACTTTTTTTGTGAAATCGGCGGTCTTCAACCTCTGAATATGGAATCGTGAGAATCCACTACGACAAACGAACATTTCACGATTTCGCAAAAATACGACTTCGATTCCTATGCAATGTCAGTTTGTCATTAAGAACTGATCGAAAATATGTTTTTTCGCAAAAATCTGACAATTTCGTCAAATCAGCGTTTTTGACACTCTGAAATTGAAAACGTGAAAATCGACGACGACGAACGAATATTTCACGATTTTACTGAAATACAACTAGTAGTCCGATGCCGATGATGATTTGTCGTTGGGAATGCGTCAAAAGTGTGTTTTTTCATAAATGACGGAGTTTTTTTGTCAAATCGGCGGTTTTGAACCTCTGAATTTTAAATCGTGAGAATCCACAACGACAAACGACGATTTCATGATTACGGTACAATACGACCTTGTTTCCGATGCAATGACAGTTTATCATTGAGAACGGATCGAAAATGTGTTTTTTCATCAAAATCGGAAATTTTCGTCAATTCAGCGTTTTTGACACGCTGAAATTGAAATCGTGAAAATCGACGACGACAAACGAATATTTCACGATTTTGCTGAAATACAACTATTAGTCCGATGCCGATGATGATTTGTCGTTGGGAATCCGTCAAAAGTGTGTTTTTTCATAAAAGACGGAGTTTTTCGTCAATTCAGCGTTTTTGACACGCTGAAATTGAAATCGTGAAAATCGACGACGACAAACGAATATTTCACGATTTTGCTGAAATACAACTATTAGTCCGATCCCGATGATGATTTGTCTTTGGGAATGCGTCAAAAGTGTGTTTTTTCATAACAGACGGAGTTTTTTGTCAAATCGGCGGTCTTCAACCTCTGAATTTGAAATCGTGAGAATCCAATACGACAAAGGAACATTTCACGATTTCGCAAAAAATACGACTTCGTTTCCGATGCAATGTCAGTTTGTCATTAAGAACTGATCGAAAATAGGTTTTTTCGTAAAAATCTGAAAATTTTGTCAATACGGCGGTTTTGACCCTCAGAAATCGAAATTGGGAGAATCAACGACGACAAATGACGATTTCACGATTACGGTATAAAACGAAATTGTTTCCGATGCAATGACAGTTTATCATTGAGAACGGATCGAAAAGGTGTTTTTTCATCAAAATCGGAAATTTTTGTCAATTCAGCGTTTTTGACACTCTGAAATTGAAAACGTGAAAATCGACGACGAGGAACGAATATTTCACGATTTTACTGAAATACAACTAGTAGTCCGATGCCGATGATGATTTGCCGTTGGGAATGCGTAAAAATTGTGTTTTTTCATAAAAGATGGAGTTTTTTTTGTCAAATCGGCGGTCTTCAACCTCTGAATATGAAATCGTGAGAATCCATTACGTCAAACGAAAATTTAACGATTTCGCAAAAATACGACTTCGTTTCCGATGCAATGTCTGTTTGTCATTAAGAACTGATCGAAAATATGTTTTTTCGTAAAAATCTGACTATTTTGTCAAAACGGCTTTTTTGACCCTCTGAATTCGAAATCGTGAGAATCGACGACGACAAACGACCAATTCACGATTATGCTGAAATATAACAGTAATTCCAATGCCGATGATGATTTGCCGTTGGGAATGCGTAAAAATTGTGTTTTTTCATAAAAGACGGAGTTTTTTTGTCAAATCGGCGGTTTTGAACCTCTGAATTTTAAATCGTGAGAATCCACAACGACAAACGACGATTTCACGATTACGGTACAATACGACCTTGTTTCCGATGCAATGACAGTTTGTCATTGAGAACGGATCGAAAATGTGTTTTTTCGTCAAAATCGGAAATTTTCATCAACTCAGCGTTTTTGACACGCTGAAATTGAAATCGTGAAAATCGACGACTACAAACGAATATTTCACGATTTTGCTGAAATACAACTATTAGTCCGATGCCGATGATGATTTGTCGTTGGGAATGCGTTAAAAGTGTGTTTTTTCATAAAAGACGGATTTTTTTGTCAAATCGGCGGTCTTCAACCTCCGAATTTGAAATCGTACGAATCCACTACGAGAAACGAACATTTCATGATTTCGCAAAAATACGACTTCGTTTCCGATGCAATGTCAGTTTGTCATTGAGAACTGATCGAAAATATGTTTTTTCGTAAAAATCTGACTATTTTGTCAAAACGGCTTTTTTGACCCTCTGAATTCGAAATCGTGAGAATCGACGACGACAAACGACCAATTCACGATTATGCTGAAATATAACAGTAATTCCAATGCCGATGATGATTTGCCGTTGGGAATGCGTAAAAATTGCGTTTTTTCATAAATTACGGAGTTTTTTTGTCAAATCGGCGGTTTTGAACCTCTGAATTTTAAATCGTGAGAATCGACAACGACAAACGACGATTTCACGATTACGGTAAAATACGACTTCGATTCCGATGCAATGTCTGTTTGTCATTAAGAACTGATCGAAAATATGTTTTTTCGTAAAAATCTGACTATTTTGTCAAAACGGCTTTTTTGACCCTCTGAATTCGAAATCGTGAGAATCGACGACGACAAACGACCAATTCACGATTATGCTGAAATATAACAGTAATTCCAATGCCGATGATGATTTGCCGTTGGGAATGCGTAAAAATTGCGTTTTTTCATAAATTACGGAGTTTTTTTGTCAAATCGGTGGTTTTGAACCTCTGAATTTTAAATCGTGAGAATCCACAACGACAAACGACGATTTCACGATTACGGTAAAATACGACTTCGATTCCGATGCAATGTCTGTTTGTCATTAAGAACTGATCGAAAATATGTTTTTTCGTAAAAATCTGACTATTTTGTCAAAACGGCTTTTTTGACCCTCTGAATTCGAAATCGTGAGAATCGACGACGACAAACGACCAATTCACGATTATGCTGAAATATAACAGTAATTCCAATGCCGATGATGATTTGTCGTTGGGAATGCGTCAAAAGTGTGTTTTTTCATAAAAGACGGAGTTTTTTTGTCAAATCGGCGGTTTTGAACCTCTGAATTTTAAATCGTGAGAATCCACAACGACAAACGACGATTTCACGATTACGGTACAATACGACCTTGTTTCCGATGCAATGACAGTTTGTCATTGAGAACGGATCGAAAATGTGTTTTTTCGTCAAAATCGGAAATTTTCATCAATTCAGCGTTTTTGACACGCTGAAATTGAAATCGTGAAAATCGACGACTACAAACGAATATTTCACGATTTTGCTGAAATACAACTATTAGTCCGATGCCGATGATGATTTGTCGTTGGGAATGCGTTAAAAGTGTGTTTTTTCATAAAAGACGGATTTTTTTGTCAAATCGGCGGTCTTCGACCTCTGAATATGAAATCGTGAGAATCCATTACGTCAAACGAAAATTTAACGATTTCACAAAAATACGACTTCGTTTCCGATGCAATGTCAGTTTGTCATTAAGAACTGATCGAAAATAGGTTTTTTCGTAAAAATCTGAAAATTTTGTCAAAACGGCAGTTTTGACCCTCAGAAATCGAAATTGGGAGAATCGACGACGACAAACAACGATTTCACGATTTCGCTAAAATAACGACTTCGTTTCCGATGCAATGTCAGTTTGTCATTGACAACCGATCAAAAATATGGTTTTTCATAAAATTCGGACATTTTTGTCAAATCGACGTTTTAAACCGTCTGAAAAGGGAATCGTGAGAACCACCGACAAAAAACGACCATTTCTCGATTTCGCTAAAATACAACTGTAAGTCCGATGCCGATGATGATTTGACGTTGGGAATGTATCAAAAATGTGTTTTTTCATAAAAATCGGAAATTTTCGTCAATTCAGCGTTTTTGACACGCTGAAATTGAAAACGTGAAAAACGACGACGACAAACGAATATTTCACGATTTTACTGAAATACAACTAGTAGTCCGATGCCGATGATGATTTGTCCTTGGGGAATGCGTCAAAAGTGTGTTTTTTCATAAAAAACGGACTTTTTTTGTGAAATCGGCGGTCTTCAACCTCTGAATATGGAATCGTGAGAATCCACTACGACAAACGAACATTTCACGATTTCGCAAAAATACGACTTCGATTCCTATGCAATGTCAGTTTGTCATTAAGAACTGATCGAAAATATGTTTTTTCGTAAAAATCTGACTATTTTGTCAAAACGGCTTTTTTGACCCTCTGAATTCGAAATCGTGAGAATCGACGACGACAAACGACCAATTCACGATTATGCTGAAATATAACAGTAATTCCAATGCCGATGATGATT
This sequence comes from Cryptus viduatorius, assembly GCA_964006125.1. Classification (NCBI taxonomy): domain Eukaryota; kingdom Metazoa; phylum Arthropoda; class Insecta; order Hymenoptera; family Ichneumonidae; genus Cryptus; species Cryptus viduatorius. Next base: position 7,226,304 of record OZ023225.1, on the reverse strand, counting down.
TGTCGTTGGGAATGCGTCAAAAGTGTGTTTTTTCATAAAAGACGGAGTTTTTTTGTCAAATCGGCGGTCTTCAACCTCTGAATTTGAAATCGTGAGAATCCAATACGACAAACGAACATTTCACGATTTCGCAAAAACACGACTTTGTTTCCGATGCAATGTCAGTTTGTCATTGAGAACTGATCGAAAATATGTTTTTTCGTAAAAATCTGACATTTTTGTAAAAACGGCTTTTTTGACCCTCTGAAATCGAAATCGTGAGAATCGACGACGACAAACGACCAATTCACGATTACGCTGAAATATAACAGTAATTCCAATGCCGATGATGATTTGCCGTTGGGAATGCGTAAAAATTGCGTTTTTTCATAAATGACGGAGTTTTTTTGTCAAATCGGCGGTTTTGAACCTCTGAATTTTAAATCGTGAGAATCCACAACGACAAACGACGATTTCACGATTACGGTAAAATACGACTTCGATTCCGATGCAATGTCTGTTTGTCATTAAGAACTGATCGAAAATATGTTTTTTCGTAAAAATCTGACTATTTTGTCAAAACGGCTTTTTTGACCCTCTGAATTCGAAATCGTGAGAATCGACGACGACAAACGACCAATTCACGATTATGCTGAAATATAACAGTAATTCCAATGCCGATGATGATTTGTCGTTGGGAATGCGTCAAAAGTGTGTTTTTCATAAAAGACGGACTTTTTTTGTGAAATCGGCGGTCTTCAACCTCTGAATATGAAATCGTGAGAATCCACTACGGAAAACGAACATTTCACGATTTCGCAAAAATACGACTTCGTTTCCGATGCAATGTCAGTTTGTCATTAAGAACTGATCGAAAATAGGTTTTTTCGTAAAAATCTGAAAATTTTGTCAAAACGGCAGTTTTGACCCTCAGAAATCGAAATTGGGAGAATCGGCGACGACAAACGACGATTTCACGATTTCGCTAAAATAACGACTTCGTTTCCGATGCAATGTCAGTTTGTCATTGACAACCGATCAAAAGTATGGTTTTTCATAAAATTCGGACATTTTTGTCAAATCGACGTTTTAAACCGTCTGAAAAGGGAATCGTGCGAACCACCGACAAAAAACGACCATTTCTCGATTTCGCTAAAATAAAACTGTAAGTCCGATGCCGATGATGATTTGACGTTGGGAATGTGTCAAAAATGTGTTTTTTCATCAAAATCGGAAATTTTCGTCAATTCAGCGTTTTTGACACTCTGACATTGAAATCGTGAAAATCGACGACGACAAACGAATATTTCACGATTTTGCTGAAATACAACTATTAGTGCGATGCCGATGATGATTTGTCGTTGGGAATGCGTCAAAAGTGTGTTTTTTCATAAAAGACAGAGTTTTTTGTCAAATCGGCGGTCTTCAACCTCCGAATTTGAAATTGTACGAATCCACTACGAGAAACGAACATTTCATGATTTCGCAAAAATACGACTTCGTTTCCGATGCAATGTCAGTTTGCCATTGAGAACTGATCGAAAATATGTTTTTTCGTAAAAATCCGACTATTTTGTCAAAACGGCTTTTTTGACCCTCTGAATTCGAAATCGTGAGAATTGACGACGACAAACGATCAATTAACGATTATGCTGAAATATAACAGTAATTCCAATGCCGATGATGATTTGCCGTTGGGAATGCGTAAAAATTGTGTTTTTTCATAAAAGACGGAGTTTTTTTGTAAAATCGGCGGCTTTGAACCTCTGAATTTTAAATCGTGTGAATCCACAACAACAAACGACGATTTCACGATTACGGTACAATACGACCTTGTTTCCGATGCAATGACAGTTTATCATTGAGAACGGATCGAAAATGTGTTTTTTCATCAAAATCGGAAATTTTCGTCAATTCAGCGTTTTTGACACGCTGAAATTGAAATCGTGAAAATCGACGACGACAAACGAATATTTCACGATTTTGCTGAAATACAACTATTAGTCCGATGCCGATGATGATTTGTCGTTGGGAATGCGTCAAAAGTGTTTTTTTTCATAAAAGACGGAGTTTTTTGTCAAATCGGCCGTCTTCAACCTCTGAATATGAAATCGTGAGAATCCATTACGTCAAACGAAAATTTAACGATTTCGCAAAAATACGACTTCGTTTCCGATGCAATGTCTGTTTGTCATTAAGAACTGATCGAAAATATGTTTTTTCGTAAAAATCTGACTATTTTGTCAAAACGGCTTTTTTGACCCTCTGAATTCGAAATCGTGAGAATCGACGACGACAAACGACCAATTCACGATTATGCTGAAATATAACAGTAATTCCAATGCCGATGATGATTTGCCGTTGGGAATGCGTAAAAATTGTGTTTTTTCATAAAAGACGGAGTTTTTTTGTCAAATCGGCGGTTTTGAACCTCTGAATTTTAAATCGTGAGAATCCACAACGACAAACGACGATTTCACGATTACGGTACAATACGATCTTGTTTCCGATGCAATGACAGTTTGTCATTGAGAACGGATCGAAAATGTGTTTTTTCGTCAAAATCGGAAATTTTCATCAACTCAGCGTTTTTGACACGCTGAAATTGAAATCGTGAAAATCGACGACTACAAACGAATATTTCACGATTTTGCTGAAATACAACTATTAGTCCGATGCCGATGATGATTTGTCGTTGGGAATGCGTTAAAAGTGTGTTTTTTCATAAAAGACGGATTTTTTTGTCAAATCGGCGGTCTTCGACCTCTGAATATGAAATCGTGAGAATCCATTACGTCAAACGAAAATTTAACGATTTCACAAAAATACGACTTCGTTTCCGATGCAATGTCAGTTTGTCATTAAGAACTGATCGAAAATAGGTTTTTTCGTAAAAATCTGAAAATTTTGTCAAAACGGCAGTTTTGACCCTCAGAAATCGAAATTGGGAGAATCGACGACGACAAACAACGATTTCACGATTTCGCTAAAATAACGACTTCGTTTCCGATGCAATGTCAGTTTGTCATTGACAACCGATCAAAAATATGGTTTTTCATAAAATTCGGACATTTTTGTCAAATCGACGTTTTAAACCGTCTGAAAAGGGAATCGTGAGAACCACCGACAAAAAACGACCATTTCTCGATTTCGCTAAAATACAACTGTAAGTCCGATGCCGATGATGATTTGACGTTGGGAATGTATCAAAAATGTGTTTTTTCATAAAAATCGGAAATTTTCGTCAATTCAGCGTTTTTGACACGCTGAAATTGAAAACGTGAAAAACGACGACGACAAACGAATATTTCACGATTTTACTGAAATACAACTAGTAGTCCGATGCCGATGATGATTTGTCGTTGGCGAATGCGTCAAAAGTGTGTTTTTTCATAAAAAACGGACTTTTTTTGTGAAATCGGCGGTCTTCAACCTCTGAATATGGAATCGTGAGAATCCACTACGACAAACGAACATTTCACGATTTCGCAAAAATACGACTTCGATTCCTATGCAATGTCAGTTTGTCATTAAGAACTGATCGAAAATATGTTTTTTCGCAAAAATCTGACAATTTCGTCAAATCAGCGTTTTTGACACTCTGAAATTGAAAACGTGAAAATCGACGACGACGAACGAATATTTCACGATTTTACTGAAATACAACTAGTAGTCCGATGCCGATGATGATTTGTCGTTGGGAATGCGTCAAAAGTGTGTTTTTTCATAAATGACGGAGTTTTTTTGTCAAATCGGCGGTTTTGAACCTCTGAATTTTAAATCGTGAGAATCCACAACGACAAACGACGATTTCACGATTACGGTACAATACGACCTTGTTTCCGATGCAATGACAGTTTATCATTGAGAACGGATCGAAAATGTGTTTTTTCATCAAAATCGAAAATTTTCGTCAATTCAGCGTTTTTGACACGCTGAAATTGAAATCGTGAAAATCGACGACGACAAACGAATATTTCACGATTTTGCTGAAATACAACTATTAGTCCGATGCCGATGATGATTTGTCGTTGGGAATCCGTCAAAAGTGTGTTTTTTCATAAAAGACGGAGTTTTTCGTCAATTCAGCGTTTTTGACACGCTGAAATTGAAATCGTGAAAATCGACGACGACAAACGAATATTTCACGATTTTGCTGAAATACAACTATTAGTCCGATCCCGATGATGATTTGTCTTTGGGAATGCGTCAAAAGTGTGTTTTTTCATAACAGACGGAGTTTTTTGTCAAATCGGCGGTCTTCAACCTCTGAATTTGAAATCGTGAGAATCCAATACGAAAAAGGAACATTTCACGATTTCGCAAAAAATACGACTTCGTTTCCGATGCAATGTCAGTTTGTCATTAAGAACTGATCGAAAATAGGTTTTTTCGTAAAAATCTGAAAATTTTGTCAATACGGCGGTTTTGACCCTCAGAAATCGAAATTGGGAGAATCAACGACGACAAATGACGATTTCACGATTACGGTATAAAACGAAATTGTTTCCGATGCAATGACAGTTTATCATTGAGAACGGATCGAAAAGGTGTTTTTTCATCAAAATCGGAAATTTTTGTCAATTCAGCGTTTTTGACACTCTGAAATTGAAAACGTGAAAATCGACGACGAGGAACGAATATTTCACGATTTTACTGAAATACAACTAGTAGTCCGATGCCGATGATGATTTGCCGTTGGGAATGCGTAAAAATTGTGTTTTTTCATAAAAGACCGAGTTTTACGGTACAATACGACCTTGTATCCGATGCAATGACAGTTTATCATTGAGAACGGATCGAAAATGTGTTTTTTCATCAAAATCGGAAATTTTCGTCAATTCAGCGTTTTTGACACGCTGAAATTGAAAACGTGAAAATCGACGACGACAAACGAATATTTCACGATTTTACTGAAATACAACTAGTAGTCCGATGCCGATGATGATTTGTCGTTGGGGAATGCGTCAAAAGTGTGTTTTTTCATAAAAAACGGAGTTTTTTGTCAAATCGGCGGTCTTCAACCTCTGAATTTGAAATCGTGAGAATCCAATACGACAAACGAACATTTCACGATTTCGCAAAAAATACGACTTCGTTTCCGATGCAATGTCAGTTTGTCATTAAGAACTGATCGAAAATAGGTTTTTTCGTAAAAATCTGAAAATTTTGTCAATACGGCGGTTTTGACCCTCAGAAATCGAAATTGGGAGAATCAACGACGACAAATGACGATTTCACGATTACGGTATAAAACGAAATTGTTTCCGATGCAATGACAGTTTATCATTGAGAACGGATCGAAAAGGTGTTTTTTCATCAAAATCGGAAATTTTTGTCAATTCAGCGTTTTTGACACTCTGAAATTGAAAACGTGAAAATCGACGACGAGGAACGAATATTTCACGATTTTACTGAAATACAACTAGTAGTCCGATGCCGATGATGATTTGCCGTTGGGAATGCGTAAAAATTGTGTTTTTTCATAAAAGACCGAGTTTTACGGTACAATACGATCTTGTATCCGATGCAATGACAGTTTATCATTGAGAACGGATCGAAAATGTGTTTTTTCATCAAAATCGGAAATTTTCGTCAATTCAGCGTTTTTGACACGCTGAAATTGAAAACGTGAAAATCGACGACGACAAACGAATATTTCACGATTTTACTGAAATACAACTAGTAGTCCGATGCCGATGATGATTTGTCGTTGGGGAATGCGTCAAAAGTGTGTTTTTTCATAAAAGACGGAGTTTTTTGTCAAATCGGCGGTCTTCAACCTCTGAATTTGAAATCGTGAGAATCCAATACGACAAACGAACATTTCACGATTTCGCAAAAATACGACTTCGTTTCCGATGCAATGTCAGTTTGCCATTGAGAACTGATCGAAAATATGTTTTTTCGTAAAAATCCGACTATTTTGTCAAAACGGCTTTTTTGACCCTCTGAATTCGAAATCGTGAGAATTGACGACGACAAACGATCAATTAACGATTATGCTGAATTATAACAGTAATTCCAATGCCGATGATGATTTGCCGTTGGGAATGCGTAAAAATTGTGTTTTTTCATAAAAGACGGAGTTTTTTTGTAAAATCGGCGGCTTTGAACCACTGAATTTTAAATCGTGTGAATCCACAACAACAAACGACGATTTCACGATTACGGTACAATACGACCTTGTTTCCGATGCAATGACAGTTTATCATTGAGAACGGATCGAAAATGTGTTTTTTCATCAAAATCGGAAATTTTCGTCAATTCAGCGTTTTTGACACTCTGAAATTGAAATCGTGAAAATCGACGACGACAAACGAATATTTCACGATTTTGCTGAAATACAACTATTAGTCCGATGCCGATGATGATTTGTCGTTGGGAATGCGTCAAAAGTGTATTTTTCATAAAAGACGGAGTTTTTTGTCAAATCGGCCGTCTTCAACCTCTGAATTTGAAATCGTGAGAATCCAATACGACAAACGAACATTTCACGATTTCGCAAAAATACGACTTCGTTTCCGATGCAATGTCAGTTTGTCATTGAGAACTGATCGAAAATATGTTTTTTCGTAAAAATCTGACATTTTTGTCAAAACGGCTTTTTTGACCCTCTGAATTCGAAATCGTGAGAATCGACGACGACAAACGACCAATTCACGATTTCGCTGAAATATAACAGTAATTCCAATGCCGATGATGATTTGCCCTTGGGAATGCGTAAAAATTGTGTTTTTTCATAAAAGATGGAGTTTTTTTTGTCAAATCGGCGGTTTTAAACCTCGGAATTTTAAATCGTGAGAATCTACAACGACAAACGACGATTTCACGATTACGGTAAAATACGACCTTGTTTCCGATGCAATGACAGTTTATCATTGAGAACGGATCGAAAATGTGTTTTTTCGCAAAAATCTGACAATTTCGTCAAACCAGCGTTTTTGACACTCTGAAATTGAAATTGTGAAAATCGACGACGACAAACGAATATTTCACGATTTTGCTGAAATACAACTATTAGTCCGATGCCGATGATGATTTGTCGTTGGGAATGCGTAAAAATTGTGTTTTTTCATAAAAGATGGAGTTTTACGGTACAATACGACCTTGTATCCGATGCAATGACAGTTTATCATTGAGAACGGATCGAAAATGTGTTTTTTCATCAAAATCGGAAATTTTCGTCAATTCAGCGTTTTTGACACGCTGAAATTGAAAACGTGAAAATCGACGACGACAAACGAATATTTCACGATTTTACTGAAATACAACTAGTAGTCCGATGCCGATGATGATTTGTCGTTGGGGAATGCGTCAAAAGTGTGTTTTTTCATAAAAGACGGAGTTTTTTGTCAAATCGGCGGTCTTCAACCTCTGAATTTGAAATCGTGAGAATCCAATACGACAAACGAACATTTCACGATTTCGCAAAAAATACGACTTCGTTTCCGATGCAATGTCAGTTTGTCATTAAGAACTGATCGAAAATAGGTTTTTTCGTAAAAATCTGAAAATTTTGTCAATACGGCGGTTTTGACCCTCAGAAATCGAAATTGGGAGAATCAACGACGACAAATGACGATTTCACGATTACGGTATAAAACGAAATTGTTTCCGATGCAATGACAGTTTATCATTGAGAACGGATCGAAAAGGTGTTTTTTCATCAAAATCGGAAATTTTTGTCAATTCAGCGTTTTTGACACTCTGAAATTGAAAACGTGAAAATCGACGACGAGGAACGAATATTTCACGATTTTACTGAAATACAACTAGTAGTCCGATGCCGATGATGATTTGCCGTTGGGAATGCGTAAAAATTGTGTTTTTTCATAAAAGACCGAGTTTTACGGTACAATACGACCTTGTATCCGATGCAATGACAGTTTATCATTGAGAACGGATCGAAAATGTGTTTTTTCATCAAAATCGGAAATTTTCGTCAATTCAGCGTTTTTGACACTCTGAAATTGAAATTGTGAAAATCGACGACGACAAACGAATATTTCACGATTTTGCTGAAATACAACTATTAGTCCGATGCCGATGATGATTTGTCGTTGGGAATGCGTAAAAATTGTGTTTTTTCATAAAAGATGGAGTTTTTTTTGTCAAATCGGCGGTCTTCAACCTCTGAATATGAAATCGTGAGAATCCATTACGTCAAACGAAAATTTAACGATTTCGCAAAAATACGACCTTGTTTCCGATGCAATGACAGTTTATCATTGAGAACGGATCGAAAATGTGTTTTTTCGCAAAAATCTGACAATTTCGTCAAACCAGCGTTTTTGACACTCTGAAATTGAAATTGTGAAAATCGACGACGACAAACGAATATTTCACGATTTTGCTGAAATACAACTATTAGTCCGATGCCGATGATGATTTGTCGTTGGGAATGCGTAAAAATTGTGTTTTTTTCATAAAAGATGGAGTTTTACGGTACAATACGACCTTGTTTCCGATGCAATGACAGTTTATCATTGAGAACGGATCGAAAATGTGTTTTTTCATCAAAATCGGAAATTTTCGTCAATTCAGCGTTTTTGACACTCTGAAATTGAAATCGTGAAAATCGACGACGACAAACGAATATTTCACGATTTTGCTGAAATACAACTATTAGTCCGATGCCGATGATGATTTGTCGTTGGGAATGCGTCAAAAGTGTATTTTTCATAAAAGACGGAGTTTTTTGTCAAATCGGCCGTCTTCAACCTCTGAATTTGAAATCGTGAGAATCCAATACGACAAACGAACATTTCACGATTTCGCAAAAATACGACTTCGTTTCCGATGCAATGTCAGTTTGTCATTGAGAACTGATCGAAAATATGTTTTTTCGTAAAAATCTGACATTTTTGTCAAAACGGCTTTTTTGACCCTCTGAATTCGAAATCGTGAGAATCGACGACGACAAACGACCAATTCACGATTTCGCTGAAATATAACAGTAATTCCAATGCCGATGATGATTTGCCCTTGGGAATGCGTAAAAATTGTGTTTTTTCATAAAAGATGGAGTTTTTTTTGTCAAATCGGCGGTTTTAAACCTCGGAATTTTAAATCGTGAGAATCTACAACGACAAACGACGATTTCACGATTACGGTAAAATACGACCTTGTTTCCGATGCAATGACAGTTTATCATTGAGAACGGATCGAAAATGTGTTTTTTCGCAAAAATCTGACAATTTCGTCAAACCAGCGTTTTTGACACTCTGAAATTGAAATTGTGAAAATCGACGACGACAAACGAATATTTCACGATTTTGCTGAAATACAACTATTAGTCCGATGCCGATGATGATTTGTCGTTGGGAATGCGTAAAAATTGTGTTTTTTCATAAAAGATGGAGTTTTACGGTACAATACGACCTTGTATCCGATGCAATGACAGTTTATCATTGAGAACGGATCGAAAATGTGTTTTTTCATCAAAATCGGAAATTTTCGTCAATTCAGCGTTTTTGACACGCTGAAATTGAAAACGTGAAAATCGACGACGACAAACGAATATTTCACGATTTTACTGAAATACAACTAGTAGTCCGATGCCGATGATGATTTGTCGTTGGGGAATGCGTCAAAAGTGTGTTTTTTCATAAAAGACGGAGTTTTTTGTCAAATCGGCGGTCTTCAACCTCTGAATTTGAAATCGTGAGAATCCAATACGACAAACGAACATTTCACGATTTCGCAAAAAATACGACTTCGTTTCCGATGCAATGTCAGTTTGTCATTAAGAACTGATCGAAAATAGGTTTTTTCGTAAAAATCTGAAAATTTTGTCAATACGGCGGTTTTGACCCTCAGAAATCGAAATTGGGAGAATCAACGACGACAAATGACGATTTCACGATTACGGTATAAAACGAAATTGTTTCCGATGCAATGACAGTTTATCATTGAGAACGGATCGAAAAGGTGTTTTTTCATCAAAATCGGAAATTTTTGTCAATTCAGCGTTTTTGACACTCTGAAATTGAAAACGTGAAAATCGACGACGAGGAACGAATATTTCACGATTTTACTGAAATACAACTAGTAGTCCGATGCCGATGATGATTTGCCGTTGGGAATGCGTAAAAATTGTGTTTTTTCATAAAAGACCGAGTTTTACGGTACAATACGACCTTGTATCCGATGCAATGACAGTTTATCATTGAGAACGGATCGAAAATGTGTTTTTTCATCAAAATCGGAAATTTTCGTCAATTCAGCGTTTTTGACACTCTGAAATTGAAATTGTGAAAATCGACGACGACAAACGAATATTTCACGATTTTGCTGAAATACAACTATTAGTCCGATGCCGATGATGATTTGTCGTTGGGAATGCGTAAAAATTGTGTTTTTTCATAAAAGATGGAGTTTTTTTTGTCAAATCGGCGGTCTTCAACCTCTGAATATGAAATCGTGAGAATCCATTACGTCAAACGAAAATTTAACGATTTCGCAAAAATACGACCTTGTTTCCGATGCAATGACAGTTTATCATTGAGAACGGATCGAAAATGTGTTTTTTCGCAAAAATCTGACAATTTCGTCAAACCAGCGTTTTTGACACTCTGAAATTGAAATTGTGAAAATCGACGACGACAAACGAATATTTCACGATTTTGCTGAAATACAACTATTAGTCCGATGCCGATGATGATTTGTCGTTGGGAATGCGTAAAAATTGTGTTTTTTCATAAAAGATGGAGTTTTACGGTACAATACGACCTTGTTTCCGATGCAATGACAGTTTATCATTGAGAACGGATCGAAAATGTGTTTTTTCATCAAAATCGGAAATTTTCGTCAATTCAGCGTTTTTGACACTCTGAAATTGAAATCGTGAAAATCGACGACGACAAACGAATATTTCACGATTTTGCTGAAATACAACTATTAGTCCGATGCCGATGATGATTTGTCGTTGGGAATGCGTCAAAAGTGTATTTTTCATAAAAGACGGAGTTTTTTGTCAAATCGGCCGTCTTCAACCTCTGAATTTGAAATCGTGAGAATCCAATACGACAAACGAACATTTCACGATTTCGCAAAAATACGACTTCGTTTCCGATGCAATGTCAGTTTGTCATTGAGAACTGATCGAAAATATGTTTTTTCGTAAAAATCTGACATTTTTGTCAAAACGGCTTTTTTGACCCTCTGAATTCGAAATCGTGAGAATCGACGACGACAAACGACCAATTCACGATTTCGCTGAAATATAACAGTAATTCCAATGCCGATGATGATTTGCCCTTGGGAATGCGTAAAAATTGTGTTTTTTCATAAAAGATGGAGTTTTTTTTGTCAAATCGGCGGTTTTAAACCTCGGAATTTTAAATCGTGAGAATCTACAACGACAAACGACGATTTCACGATTACGGTAAAATACGACCTTGTTTCCGATGCAATGACAGTTTATCATTGAGAACGGATCGAAAATGTGTTTTTTCGCAAAAATCTGACAATTTCGTCAAACCAGCGTTTTTGACACTCTGAAATTGAAATTGTGAAAATCGACGACGACAAACGAATATTTCACGATTTTGCTGAAATACAACTATTAGTCCGATGCCGATGATGATTTGTCGTTGGGAATGCGTAAAAATTGTGTTTTTTCATAAAAGATGGAGTTTTTTTTGTCAAATCGGCGGTCTTCAACCTCTGAATATGAAATCGTGAGAATCCATTACGTCAAACGAAAATTTAACGATTTCGCAAAAATACGACTTCGTTTCCGATGCAATGTCAGTTTGTCATTAAGAACTGATCGAAAATAGGTTTTTTCATAAAAATCTGACTATTTTGTCAAAACGGCGGTTTTGACCCTCAGAAATCGAAATTGGGAGAATCAACGACGACAAATGACGATTTCACGATTACGGTATAAAACGAAATTGTTTCCGATGCAATGACAGTTTATCATTGAGAACGGATCGAAAAGGTGTTTTTTCATCAAAATCGGAAATTTTTGTCAATTCAGCGTTTTTGACACTCTGAAATTGAAAACGTGAAAATCGACGACGAGGAACGAATATTTCACGATTTTACTGAAATACAACTAGTAGTCCGATGCCGATGATGATTTGCCGTTGGGAATGCGTAAAAATTGTGTTTTTTCATAAAAGACCGAGTTTTACGGTACAATACGACCTTGTATCCGATGCAATGACAGTTTATCATTGAGAACGGATCGAAAATGTGTTTTTTCATCAAAATCGGAAATTTTCGTCAATTCAGCGTTTTTGACACGCTGAAATTGAAAACGTGAAAATCGACGACGACAAACGAATATTTCACGATTTTACTGAAATACAACTAGTAGTCCGATGCCGATGATGATTTGTCGTTGGGGAATGCGTCAAAAGTGTGTTTTTTCATAAAAGACGGAGTTTTTTGTCAAATCGGCGGTCTTCAACCTCTGAATTTGAAATCGTGAGAATCCAATACGACAAACGAACATTTCACGATTTCGCAAAAATACGACTTCGTTTCCGATGCAATGTCAGTTTGCCATTGAGAACTGATCGAAAATATGTTTTTTCGTAAAAATCCGACTATTTTGTCAAAACGGCTTTTTTGACCCTCTGAATTCGAAATCGTGAGAATTGACGACGACAAACGATCAATTAACGATTATGCTGAATTATAACAGTAATTCCAATGCCGATGATGATTTGCCGTTGGGAATGCGTAAAAATTGTGTTTTTTCATAAAAGACGGAGTTTTTTTGTAAAATCGGCGGCTTTGAACCACTGAATTTTAAATCGTGTGAATCCACAACAACAAACGACGATTTCACGATTACGGTACAATACGACCTTGTTTCCGATGCAATGACAGTTTATCATTGAGAACGGATCGAAAATGTGTTTTTTCATCAAAATCGGAAATTTTCGTCAATTCAGCGTTTTTGACACTCTGAAATTGAAATCGTGAAAATCGACGACGACAAACGAATATTTCACGATTTTGCTGAAATACAACTATTAGTCCGATGCCGATGATGATTTGTCGTTGGGAATGCGTCAAAAGTGTATTTTTCATAAAAGACGGAGTTTTTTGTCAAATCGGCCGTCTTCAACCTCTGAATTTGAAATCGTGAGAATCCAATACGACAAACGAACATTTCACGATTTCGCAAAAATACGACTTCGTTTCCGATGCAATGTCAGTTTGTCATTGAGAACTGATCGAAAATATGTTTTTTCGTAAAAATCTGACATTTTTGTCAAAACGGCTTTTTTGACCCTCTGAATTCGAAATCGTGAGAATCGACGACGACAAACGACCAATTCACGATTTCGCTGAAATATAACAGTAATTCCAATGCCGATGATGATTTGCCCTTGGGAATGCGTAAAAATTGTGTTTTTTCATAAAAGATGGAGTTTTTTTTGTCAAATCGGCGGTTTTAAACCTCGGAATTTTAAATCGTGAGAATCTACAACGACAAACGACGATTTCACGATTACGGTAAAATACGACCTTGTTTCCGATGCAATGACAGTTTATCATTGAGAACGGATCGAAAATGTGTTTTTTCGCAAAAATCTGACAATTTCGTCAAACCAGCGTTTTTGACACTCTGAAATTGAAATTGTGAAAATCGACGACGACAAACGAATATTTCACGATTTTGCTGAAATACAACTATTAGTCCGATGCCGATGATGATTTGTCGTTGGGAATGCGTAAAAATTGTGTTTTTTCATAAAAGATGGAGTTTTTTTTGTCAAATCGGCGGTCTTCAACCTCTGAATATGAAATCGTGAGAATCCATTACGTCAAACGAAAATTTAACGATTTCGCAAAAATACGACTTCGTTTCCGATGCAATGTCAGTTTGTCATTAAGAACTGATCGAAAATAGGTTTTTTCATAAAAATCTGACTATTTTGTCAAAACGGCGGTTTTGACCCTCAGAAATCGAAATTGGGAGAATCGACGACGACAAATGACGATTTCACGATTACGGTATAATACGACATTGTTTCCGATGCAATGACAGTTTATCATTGAGAACGGATCGAAAATGTGTTTTCCGCAAAAATCTGACAATTTCGTCAAAACAGCGTTTTTGACACTCTGAAATTGAAATCGTGAAAACCGACGACGACAAACGAATATTTCTCGATTTTGCTGAAATACAACTATTAGTCCGATGCCGATGATGATTTGTCATTGGGAATGCGTCAAAAGTGTGTTTTTTCATAAAAGACGGACTTTTTTTGTCAAATCGGCGGTCTTCAACCTCTGAATATGAAATCGTGAGAATCCAATACGACAAACGAACATTTCACGATTTCGCAAAAATACGACTTCGTTTCCGATGCAATGTCAGTTTGTCATTGACAACCGATCAAAAATATGATTTTTCGTAAAAATCTGACTATTTTGTCAAAACGGCTTTTTTGACCCTCTGAATTCGAAATCGTGAGAATCGACGACGACAAACGACCAATTCACGATTATGCTGAAATATAACAGTAATTCCAATGCCGATGATGATTTGCCGTTGGGAATGCGTAAAAATTGTGTTTTTTCATAAAAGACGGAGTTTTTTTGTCAAATCGGCGGTTTTGAACCTCTGAATTTTAAATCGTGAGAATCCACAACGACAAACGACGATTTCACGATTACGGTACAATATGATCTTGTTTCCGATGCAATGACAGTTTATCATTGAGAACGGATCGAAAATATGTTTTTTCGCAAAAATCTGACAATTTCGTCAAATCAGCGATTTTGACACTCTGACATTGAAATCGTGAGAATCGACGACGACAAACGAATATTTCACGATTTTACTGAAATACAACTATTAGTCCGATCCCGATGATGATTTGTCGTTGGGAATGCGTCAAAAGTGTGTTTTTCATAAAAGACGGACTTTTTTTGTGAAATCGGCGGTCTTCAACCTCTGAATATGAAATCGTGAGAATCCACTACGGAAAACGAACATTTCACGATTTCGCAAAAATACGACTTCGTTTCCGATGCAATGTCAGTTTGTCATTAAGAACTGATCGAAAATAGGTTTTTTCGTAAAAATCTGAAAATTTTGTCAAAACGGCAGTTTTGACCCTCAGAAATCGAAATTGAGAGAATCGGCGACGACAAACGACGATTTCACGATTTCGCTAAAATAACGACTTCGTTTCCGATGCAATGTCAGTTTGTCATTGACAACCGATCAAAAGTATGGTTTTTCATAAAATTCGGACATTTTTGTCAAATCGACGTTTTAAACCGTCTGAAAAGGGAATCGTGCGAACCACCGACAAAAAACGACCATTTCTCGATTTCGCTAAAATAAAACTGTAAGTCCGATGCCGATGATGATTTGACGTTGGGAATGTGTCAAAAATGTGTTTTTTCATCAAAATCGGAAATTTTCGTCAATTCAGCGTTTTTGACACTCTGACATTGAAATTGTTACGTCCTGGGTTCGACGCCCAGTTTGAAATTGGTAACTTTACCCAATTTTTTTTATTCAAAGCGATTTATAACAAAATTATCTAATTGTTTATTCAACAAATTCATAATTATTTGATTTAGTAATTTTCATAACTGAATCAACACATAAACAGTCCAATATTTTTATTAGAAACTGCGATAAAGCGAATAGAGTCGCAACTGAATCGTAAAAGTCGAATAACATCTAAAGTATTTAACATAAACAAAATCTGATTAGTGCATTAAATTCAGCTTCTCATTTAGGAGTTTAAAAGTCTGAGCACTAAATTTGCTCTCCGAGTCATAGTTTTCGAGATAAATGCATTTGTCTAAAAAAAAGTGTACCAGTTGCACGTTTCGACTTGCGAAACGCACCGATCTGCATCAAACGCTAAAACACTTCAACACATGTCGACCTATTGGACATTTAAGGAGTGTATAAGTTTAATAAATGTTTAAACAAATAAACAAATTAACAGTAACAATATAATAAACATAACAACATTATAACATAACAATATTATAACATTTAGCATAACATAATGTATACAACAATATTTGTTGAATAACTGTTCATTCCGTAGTTAATTATAAATTAACATTTAGTCACGTACGTTATTACAATACGAATAAATATCAAATATCCAACCGAGTGTGGGACCGGATTAGGGCCAGACTTTCCGTCAGCAAAATAATAATCTCGCTTCTCGAGAATTGCGCTGCGATACAGCACACGTGCAAATTCGCTAACTCGACGGTTGTACCGTGGGATGCTGCATCAGCACACGGCTCCACGCGCGGATGCCCCTACCATCGTTCAGCGCAGCGCCTTCGCCTCCGAGAGCGGCTACCCCTCCACCTTACAGAGATGGGACTTGCCATCCCCTCCACGCTCATCGCGTGATGAAGAGTTCCTTCAGAACTCTTCAGTCTAGAATCTTCGCGCAAACAATCAACACCTCTCCGTGAGGCTAGCTCCGTGCTACGACGATGAACACCATGTTCCGGCACGTTAAACAATGTTTTGTAAAGTTCAACATTTATAAAAATTATAACCATCATGGAATTATTGTAAAAATTTAAATCAACATGTAAAATCCGTGTAACCTTTACCATCGATTATCAACATTCTTTATTAAATAGTTTTAGTTCAGTGGAACTTTCTTATGTGATTTAATTACAACATAACATAAAAGTGTACCCATCAACAACCCGCTACGCCTCATCATCGGCTAATCATTAATCGAACAATCACAATCATCATTCTATTAATTTAGAATGTTTCTGTTTTGTGAAAACATATATAAATAATCAGCAAAATGGTAAGTCTGTTCACCAATCACGCAGTACAGTGCTCCGATCCCTGACCAGCGCATTCCGGTCTAAATCGAAGGAGCACAAATACATGTTATATGTTCTGGCTTCGTCATTAGTGCATCTCTAGTACAAATACGAGAATTAACCAAGAGCCAAGACGTAACAAAATCGTGAAAATCGACGACGACAAACGAATATTTCACGATTTTGCTGAAATACAACTATTAGTGCGATGCCGATGATGATTTGTCGTTGGGAATGCGTCAAAAGTGTGTTTTTTCATAAAAGACAGAGTTTTTTGTCAAATCGGCGGTCTTCAACCTCCGAATTTGAAATTGTACGAATCCACTACGAGAAACGAACATTTCATGATTTCGCAAAAATACGACTTCGTTTCCGATGCAATGTCAGTTTGCCATTGAGAACTGATCGAAAATATGTTTTTTCGTAAAAATCCGACTATTTTGTCAAAACGGCTTTTTTGACCCTCTGAATTCGAAATCGTGAGAATTGACGACGACAAACGATCAATTAACGATTATGCTGAAATATAACAGTAATTCCAATGCCGATGATGATTTGCCGTTGGGAATGCGTAAAAATTGTGTTTTTTCATAAAAGACGGAGTTTTTTTGTAAAATCGGCGGCTTTGAACCTCTGAATTTTAAATCGTGTGAATCCACAACAACAAACGACGATTTCACGATTACGGTACAATACGACCTTGTTTCCGATGCAATGACAGTTTATCATTGAGAACGGATCGAAAATGTGTTTTTTCATCAAAATCGGAAATTTTCGTCAATTCAGCGTTTTTGACACGCTGAAATTGAAATCGTGAAAATCGACGACGACAAACGAATATTTCACGATTTTGCTGAAATACAACTATTAGTCCGATGCCGATGATGATTTGTCGTTGGGAATGCGTCAAAAGTGTTTTTTTTCATAAAAGACGGAGTTTTTTGTCAAATCGGCCGTCTTCAACCTCTGAATTTGAAATCGTGAGAATCCAATACGACAAACGAACATTTCACGATTTCGCAAAAATACGACTTCGTTTCCGATGCAATGTCAGTTTGTCATTGAGAACTGATCGAAAATATGTTTTTTCGTAAAAATCTGACATTTTTGTCAAAACGGCTTTTTTGACCCTCTGAATTCGAAATCGTGAGAATCGACGACGACAAACGACCAATTCACGATTTCGCTGAAATATAACAGTAATTCCAATGCCGATGATGATTTGCCCTTGGGAATGCGTAAAAATTGTGTTTTTTCATAAAAGATGGAGTTTTTTTGTCAAATCGGCGGTTTTGAACCTCTGAATTTTAAATCGTGAGAATCCACAACGACAAACGACGATTTCACGATTACGGTACAATACGATCTTGTTTCCGATGCAATGACAGTTTGTCATTGAGAACGGATCGAAAATGTGTTTTTTCGTCAAAATCGGAAATTTTCATCAACTCAGCGTTTTTGACACGCTGAAATTGAAATCGTGAAAATCGACGACTACAAACGAATATTTCACGATTTTGCTGAAATACAACTATTAGTCCGATGCCGATGATGATTTGTCGTTGGGAATGCGTTAAAAGTGTGTTTTTTCATAAAAGACGGATTTTTTTGTCAAATCGGCGGTCTTCGACCTCTGAATATGAAATCGTGAGAATCCATTACGTCAAACGAAAATTTAACGATTTCACAAAAATACGACTTCGTTTCCGATGCAATGTCAGTTTGTCATTAAGAACTGATCGAAAATAGGTTTTTTCGTAAAAATCTGAAAATTTTGTCAAAACGGCAGTTTTGACCCTCAGAAATCGAAATTGGGAGAATCGACGACGACAAACAACGATTTCACGATTTCGCTAAAATAACGACTTCGTTTCCGATGCAATGTCAGTTTGTCATTGACAACCGATCAAAAATATGGTTTTTCATAAAATTCGGACATTTTTGTCAAATCGACGTTTTAAACCGTCTGAAAAGGGAATCGTGAGAACCACCGACAAAAAACGACCATTTCTCGATTTCGCTAAAATACAACTGTAAGTCCGATGCCGATGATGATTTGACGTTGGGAATGTATCAAAAATGTGTTTTTTCATAAAAATCGGAAATTTTCGTCAATTCAGCGTTTTTGACACGCTGAAATTGAAAACGTGAAAAACGACGACGACAAACGAATATTTCACGATTTTACTGAAATACAACTAGTAGTCCGATGCCGATGATGATTTGTCGTTGGCGAATGCGTCAAAAGTGTGTTTTTTCATAAAAAACGGACTTTTTTTGTGAAATCGGCGGTCTTCAACCTCTGAATATGGAATCGTGAGAATCCACTACGACAAACGAACATTTCACGATTTCGCAAAAATACGACTTCGATTCCTATGCAATGTCAGTTTGTCATTAAGAACTGATCGAAAATATGTTTTTTCGCAAAAATCTGACAATTTCGTCAAATCAGCGTTTTTGACACTCTGAAATTGAAAACGTGAAAATCGACGACGACGAACGAATATTTCACGATTTTACTGAAATACAACTAGTAGTCCGATGCCGATGATGATTTGTCGTTGGGAATGCGTCAAAAGTGTGTTTTTTCATAAATGACGGAGTTTTTTTGTCAAATCGGCGGTTTTGAACCTCTGAATTTTAAATCGTGAGAATCCACAACGACAAACGACGATTTCACGATTACGGTACAATACGACCTTGTTTCCGATGCAATGACAGTTTATCATTGAGAACGGATCGAAAATGTGTTTTTTCATCAAAATCGAAAATTTTCGTCAATTCAGCGTTTTTGACACGCTGAAATTGAAATCGTGAAAATCGACGACGACAAACGAATATTTCACGATTTTGCTGAAATACAACTATTAGTCCGATGCCGATGATGATTTGTCGTTGGGAATCCGTCAAAAGTGTGTTTTTTCATAAAAGACGGAGTTTTTCGTCAATTCAGCGTTTTTGACACGCTGAAATTGAAATCGTGAAAATCGACGACGACAAACGAATATTTCACGATTTTGCTGAAATACAACTATTAGTCCGATCCCGATGATGATTTGTCTTTGGGAATGCGTCAAAAGTGTGTTTTTTCATAACAGACGGAGTTTTTTGTCAAATCGGCGGTCTTCAACCTCTGAATTTGAAATCGTGAGAATCCAATACGACAAAGGAACATTTCACGATTTCGCAAAAAATACGACTTCGTTTCCGATGCAATGTCAGTTTGTCATTAAGAACTGATCGAAAATAGGTTTTTTCGTAAAAATCTGAAAATTTTGTCAATACGGCGGTTTTGACCCTCAGAAATCGAAATTGGGAGAATCAACGACGACAAATGACGATTTCACGATTACGGTATAAAACGAAATTGTTTCCGATGCAATGACAGTTTATCATTGAGAACGGATCGAAAAGGTGTTTTTTCATCAAAATCGGAAATTTTTGTCAATTCAGCGTTTTTGACACTCTGAAATTGAAAACGTGAAAATCGACGACGAGGAACGAATATTTCACGATTTTACTGAAATACAACTAGTAGTCCGATGCCGATGATGATTTGCCGTTGGGAATGCGTAAAAATTGTGTTTTTTCATAAAAGACCGAGTTTTACGGTACAATACGACCTTGTATCCGATGCAATGACAGTTTATCATTGAGAACGGATCGAAAATGTGTTTTTTCATCAAAATCGGAAATTTTCGTCAATTCAGCGTTTTTGACACGCTGAAATTGAAAACGTGAAAATCGACGACGACAAACGAATATTTCACGATTTTACTGAAATACAACTAGTAGTCCGATGCCGATGATGATTTGTCGTTGGGGAATGCGTCAAAAGTGTGTTTTTTCATAAAAGACGGAGTTTTTTGTCAAATCGGCGGTCTTCAACCTCTGAATTTGAAATCGTGAGAATCCAATACGACAAACGAACATTTCACGATTTCGCAAAAAATACGACTTCGTTTCCGATGCAATGTCAGTTTGTCATTAAGAACTGATCGAAAATAGGTTTTTTCGTAAAAATCTGAAAATTTTGTCAATACGGCGGTTTTGACCCTCAGAAATCGAAATTGGGAGAATCGACGACGACAAACAACGATTTCACGATTACGGTACAATACGACCTTGTTTCCGATGCAATGACAGTTTGTCATTGAGAACGGATCGAAAATGTGTTTTTTCGTCAAAATCGGAAATTTTCATCAACTCAGCGTTTTTGACACGCTGAAATTGAAATCGTGAAAATCGACGACTACAAACGAATATTTCACGATTTTGCTGAAATACAACTATTAGTCCGATGCCGATGATGATTTGTCGTTGGGAATGCGTTAAAAGTGTGTTTTTTCATAAAAGACGGATTTTTTTGTCAAATCGGCGGTCTTCGACCTCTGAATATGAAATCGTGAGAATCCATTACGTTAAACGAAAATTTAACGATTTCACAAAAATACGACTTCGTTTCCGATGCAATGTCAGTTTGTCATTAAGAACTGATCGAAAATAGGTTTTTTCGTAAAAATCTGAAAATTTTGTCAAAACGGCAGTTTTGACCCTCAGAAATCGAAATTGGGAGAATCGACGACGACAAACAATGATTTCACGATTACGGTACAATACGACCTTGTTTCCGATGCAATGACAGTTTATCATTGAGAACGGATCGAAAATGTGTTTTTTCATCAAAATCGGAAATTTTCGTCAATTCAGCGTTTTTGACACGCTGAAATTGAAATCGTGAAAATCGACGACGACAAACGAATATTTCACGATTTTGCTGAAATACAACTATTAGTCCGATGCCGATGATGATTTGTCGTTGGGAATGCGTCAAAAGTGTTTTTTTTTCATAAAAGACGGAGTTTTTTGTCAAATCGGCCGTCTTCAACCTCTGAATTTGAAATCGTGAGAATCCAATACGACAAACGAACATTTCACGATTTCGCAAAAATACGACTTCGTTTCCGATGCAATGTCAGTTTGTCATTGAGAACTGATCGAAAATATGTTTTTTCGTAAAAATCTGACATTTTTGTCAAAACGGCTTTTTTGACCCTCTGAATTCGAAATCGTGAGAATCGACGACGACAAACGACCAATTCACGATTTCGCTGAAATATAACAGTAATTCCAATGCCGATGATGATTTGCCCTTGGGAATGCGTAAAAATTGTGTTTTTTCATAAAAGATGGAGTTTTTTTTGTCAAATCGGCGGTTTTAAACCTCGGAATTTTAAATCGTGAGAATCTACAACGACAAGCGACGATTTCACGATTACGGTAAAATACGACCTTGTTTCCGATGCAATGACAGTTTATCATTGAGAACGGATCGAAAATGTGTTTTTTCGCAAAAATCTGACAATTTCGTCAAACCAGCGTTTTTGACACTCTGAAATTGAAATTGTGAAAATCGACGATGACAAACGAATATTTCACGATTTTGCTGAAATACAACTATTAGTCCGATGCCGATGATGATTTGTCGTTGGGAATGCGCCAAAAGTGTGTTTTTCATAAAAGACGGACTTTTTTTTGTCAAATCGGCGGTCTTCAACCTCTGAATATGAAATCGTGAGAATCCATTACATCAAACGAAAATTTAACGATTTCACAAAAATACGACTTCGTTTCCGATGCAATGTCAGTTTGTCATTAAGAACTGATCGAAAATAGGTTTTTTCGTAAAAATCTGAAAATTTTGTCAAAACGGCAGTTTTGACCCTCAGAAATCGAAATTGGGAGAATCGACGACGACAAACAACGATTTCACGATTTCGCTAAAATAACGACTTCGTTTCCGATGCAATGTCAGTTTGTCATTGACAACCGATCAAAAATATGGTTTTTCATAAAATTCGGACATTTTTGTCAAATCGACGTTTTAAACCGTCTGAAAAGGGAATCGTGAGAACCACCGACAAAAAACGACCATTTCTCGATTTCGCTAAAATACAACTGTAAGTCCGATGCCGATGATGATTTGACGTTGGGAATGTATCAAAAATGTGTTTTTTCATAAAAATCGGAAATTTTCGTCAATTCAGCGTTTTTGACACGCTGAAATTGAAAACGTGAAAAACGACGACGACAAACGAATATTTCACGATTTTACTGAAATACAACTAGTAGTCCGATGCCGATGATGATTTGTCGTTGGCGAATGCGTCAAAAGTGTGTTTTTTCATAAAAAACGGACTTTTTTTGTGAAATCGGCGGTCTTCAACCTCTGAATATGGAATCGTGAGAATCCACTACGACAAACGAACATTTCACGATTTCGCAAAAATACGACTTCGATTCCTATGCAATGTCAGTTTGTCATTAAGAACTGATCGAAAATATGTTTTTTCGCAAAAATCTGACAATTTCGTCAAATCAGCGTTTTTGACACTCTGAAATTGAAAACGTGAAAATCGACGACGACGAACGAATATTTCACGATTTTACTGAAATACAACTAGTAGTCCGATGCCGATGATGATTTGTCGTTGGGAATGCGTCAAAAGTGTGTTTTTTCATAAATGACGGAGTTTTTTTGTCAAATCGGCGGTTTTGAACCTCTGAATTTTAAATCGTGAGAATCCACAACGACAAACGACGATTTCACGATTACGGTACAATACGACCTTGTTTCCGATGCAATGACAGTTTATCATTGAGAACGGATCGAAAATGTGTTTTTTCATCAAAATCGGAAATTTTCGTCAATTCAGCGTTTTTGACACGCTGAAATTGAAATCGTGAAAATCGACGACGACAAACGAATATTTCACGATTTTGCTGAAATACAACTATTAGTCCGATGCCGATGATGATTTGTCGTTGGGAATCCGTCAAAAGTGTGTTTTTTCATAACAGACGGAGTTTTTTGTCAAATCGGCGGTCTTCAACCTCTGAATTTGAAATCGTGAGAATCCAATACGACAAAGGAACATTTCACGATTTCGCAAAAAATACGACTTCGTTTCCGATGCAATGTCAGTTTGTCATTAAGAACTGATCGAAAATAGGTTTTTTCGTAAAAATCTGAAAATTTTGTCAATACGGCGGTTTTGACCCTCAGAAATCGAAATTGGGAGAATCAACGACGACAAATGACGATTTCACGATTACGGTATAAAACGAAATTGTTTCCGATGCAATGACAGTTTATCATTGAGAACGGATCGAAAAGGTGTTTTTTCATCAAAATCGGAAATTTTTGTCAATTCAGCGTTTTTGACACTCTGAAATTGAAAACGTGAAAATCGACGACGAGGAACGAATATTTCACGATTTTACTGAAATACAACTAGTAGTCCGATGCCGATGATGATTTGCCGTTGGGAATGCGTAAAAATTGTGTTTTTTCATAAAAGATGGAGTTTTTTTTGTCAAATCGGCGGTCTTCAACCTCTGAATATGAAATCGTGAGAATCCATTACGTCAAACGAAAATTTAACGATTTCGCAAAAATACGACTTCGTTTCCGATGCAATGTCTGTTTGTCATTAAGAACTGATCGAAAATATGTTTTTTCGTAAAAATCTGACTATTTTGTCAAAACGGCTTTTTTGACCCTCTGAATTCGAAATCGTGAGAATCGACGACGACAAACGACCAATTCACGATTATGCTGAAATATAACAGTAATTCCAATGCCGATGATGATTTGCCGTTGGGAATGCGTAAAAATTGTGTTTTTTCATAAAAGACGGAGTTTTTTTGTCAAATCGGCGGTTTTGAACCTCTGAATTTTAAATCGTGAGAATCCACAACGACAAACGACGATTTCACGATTACGGTACAATACGACCTTGTTTCCGATGCAATGACAGTTTGTCATTGAGAACGGATCGAAAATGTGTTTTTTCGTCAAAATCGGAAATTTTCATCAACTCAGCGTTTTTGACACGCTGAAATTGAAATCGTGAAAATCGACGACTACAAACGAATATTTCACGATTTTGCTGAAATACAACTATTAGTCCGATGCCGATGATGATTTGTCGTTGGGAATCCGTCAAAAGTGTGTTTTTTCATAAAAGACGGAGTTTTTCGTCAATTCAGCGTTTTTGACACGCTGAAATTGAAATCGTGAAAATCGACGACGACAAACGAATATTTCACGATTTTGCTGAAATACAACTATTAGTCCGATCCCGATGATGATTTGTCTTTGGGAATGCGTCAAAAGTGTGTTTTTTCATAACAGACGGAGTTTTTTGTCAAATCGGCGGTCTTCAACCTCTGAATTTGAAATCGTGAGAATCCAATACGACAAAGGAACATTTCACGATTTCGCAAAAAATACGACTTCGTTTCCGATGCAATGTCAGTTTGTCATTAAGAACTGATCGAAAATAGGTTTTTTCGTAAAAATCTGAAAATTTTGTCAATACGGCGGTTTTGACCCTCAGAAATCGAAATTGGGAGAATCAACGACGACAAATGACGATTTCACGATTACGGTATAAAACGAAATTGTTTCCGATGCAATGACAGTTTATCATTGAGAACGGATCGAAAAGGTGTTTTTTCATCAAAATCGGAAATTTTTGTCAATTCAGCGTTTTTGACACTCTGAAATTGAAAACGTGAAAATCGACGACGAGGAACGAATATTTCACGATTTTACTGAAATACAACTAGTAGTCCGATGCCGATGATGATTTGCCGTTGGGAATGCGTAAAAATTGTGTTTTTTCATAAAAGATGGAGTTTTTTTTGTCAAATCGGCGGTCTTCAACCTCTGAATATGAAATCGTGAGAATCCATTACGTCAAACGAAAATTTAACGATTTCGCAAAAATACGACTTCGTTTCCGATGCAATGTCTGTTTGTCATTAAGAACTGATCGAAAATATGTTTTTTCGTAAAAATCTGACTATTTTGTCAAAACGGCTTTTTTGACCCTCTGAATTCGAAATCGTGAGAATCGACGACGACAAACGACCAATTCACGATTATGCTGAAATATAACAGTAATTCCAATGCCGATGATGATTTGCCGTTGGGAATGCGTAAAAATTGTGTTTTTTCATAAAAGACGGAGTTTTTTTGTCAAATCGGCGGTTTTGAACCTCTGAATTTTAAATCGTGAGAATCCACAACGACAAACGACGATTTCACGATTACGGTACAATACGACCTTGTTTCCGATGCAATGACAGTTTGTCATTGAGAACGGATCGAAAATGTGTTTTTTCGTCAAAATCGGAAATTTTCATCAACTCAGCGTTTTTGACACGCTGAAATTGAAATCGTGAAAATCGACGACTACAAACGAATATTTCACGATTTTGCTGAAATACAACTATTAGTCCGATGCCGATGATGATTTGTCGTTGGGAATGCGTTAAAAGTGTGTTTTTTCATAAAAGACGGATTTTTTTGTCAAATCGGCGGTCTTCGACCTCTGAATATGAAATCGTGAGAATCCATTACGTTAAACGAAAATTTAACGATTTCACAAAAATACGACTTCGTTTCCGATGCAATGTCAGTTTGTCATTAAGAACTGATCGAAAATAGGTTTTTTCGTAAAAATCTGAAAATTTTGTCAAAACGGCAGTTTTGACCCTCAGAAATCGAAATTGGGAGAATCGACGACGACAAACAACGATTTCACGATTTCGCTAAAATAACGACTTCGTTTCCGATGCAATGTCAGTTTGTCATTGACAACCGATCAAAAATATGGTTTTTCATAAAATTCGGACATTTTTGTCAAATCGACGTTTTAAACCGTCTGAAAAGGCAATCGTGAGAACCACCGACAAAAAACGACCATTTCTCGATTTCGCTAAAATACAACTGTAAGTCCGATGCCGATGATGATTTGACGTTGGGAATGTATCAAAAATGTGTTTTTTCATAAAAATCGGAAATTTTCGTCAATTCAGCGTTTTTGACACGCTGAAATTGAAAACGTGAAAAACGACGACGACAAACGAATATTTCACGATTTTACTGAAATACAACTAGTAGTCCGATGCCGATGATGATTTGTCGTTGGCGAATGCGTCAAAAGTGTGTTTTTTCATAAAAAACGGACTTTTTTTGTGAAATCGGCGGTCTTCAACCTCTGAATATGGAATCGTAAGAATCCAATACGACAAACGAACATTTCACGATTTCGCAAAAATACGACTTTGTTTCCGATGCAATGTCAGTTTGTCATTGAGAACTGATCGAAAATATGTTTTTTCGTAAAAAATCTGACATTTTTGTAAAAACGGCTTTTTTGACCCTCTGAAATCGAAATCGTGAGAATCGACGACGACAAACGACCAATTCACGATTATGCTGAAATATAACTGTAATTCCAATGCCGATGATGATTTGCCGTTGGGAATGCGTAAAAATTGTGTTTTTTCATAAATGACGGAGTTTTTTTGTCAAATCGGCGGTTTTGAACCTCTGAATTTTAAATCGTGAGAATCCACAACGACAAACGAACATTTCACGATTTCGCAAAAATACGACTTCGTTTCCGATGCAATGTCAGTTTGTCATTAAGAACTGATCGAAAATATGTTTTTTCGTAAAAATCTGACATTTTTGTAAAAACGGCTTTTTTGACCCTCTGAAATCGAAATCGTGAGAATCGACGACGACAAACGACCAATTCACGATTATGCTGAAATATAACTGTAATTCCAATGCCGATGATGATTTGCCGTTGGGAATGCGTAAAAATTGTGTTTTTTCATAAATGACGGAGTTTTTTTGTCAAATCGGCGGTTTTGAACCTCTGAATTTTAAATCGTGAGAATCCACAACGACAAACGAACATTTCACGATTTCGCGAAAATACGACTTCGTTTCCGATGCAATGTCAGTTTGTCATTAAGAACTGATCGAAAATATGTTTTTTCGTAAAAATCTGAAAATTTTGTCAAAACGGCGGTTTTGACCCTCAGAAATCGAAATTGGGAGAATCGACGACGACAAACAACGATTTCACGATTTCGGTAAAATACGACCTTGTTTCCGATGCAATGACAGTTTATCATTGAGAACGGATCGAAAATGTGTTTTTTCATCAAAATCGGAAATTTTCGTCAATTCAGCGTTTTTGACACGCTGAAATTGAAATCGTGAAAATCGACGACGACAAACGAATATTTCACGATTTTGCTGAAATACAACTATTAGTCCGATGCCGATGATGATTTGTCGTTGGGAATGCGTCAAAAGTGTGTTTTTTCATAAAAGACAGAGTTTTTTTGTCAAATCGGCGGTCTTCAACCTCCGAATTTGAAATCG
Source organism: Cryptus viduatorius (assembly GCA_964006125.1). NCBI lineage: Eukaryota > Metazoa > Arthropoda > Insecta > Hymenoptera > Ichneumonidae > Cryptus > Cryptus viduatorius. Next base: position 7,198,262 of record OZ023225.1, on the reverse strand, counting down.
TACGAATCCACTACGAGAAACGAACATTTCATGATTTCGCAAAAATACGACTTCGTTTCCGATGCAATGTCAGTTTGTCATTGAGAACTGATCGAAAATATGTTTTTTCGTAAAAATCTGACTATTTTGTCAAAACGGCTTTTTTGACCCTCTGAATTCGAAATCGTGAGAATCGACGACGACAAACGACCAATTCACGATTATGCTGAAATATAACAGTAATTCCAATGCCGATGATGATTTGCCGTTGGGAATGCGTAAAAATTGCGTTTTTTCATAAATTACGGAGTTTTTTTTGTCAAATCGGCGGTTTTGAACCTCTGAATTTTAAATCGTGAGAATCGACAACGACAAACGACGATTTCACGATTACGGTAAAATACGACTTCGATTCCGATGCAATGTCTGTTTGTCATTAAGAACTGATCGAAAATATGTTTTTTCGTAAAAATCTGACTATTTTGTCAAAACGGCTTTTTTGACCCTCTGAATTCGAAATCGTGAGAATCGACGACGACAAACGACCAATTCACGATTATGCTGAAATATAACAGTAATTCCAATGCCGATGATGATTTGCCGTTGGGAATGCGTAAAAATTGTGTTTTTTCATAAAAGACGGAGTTTTTTTGTAAAATCGGCGGCTTTGAACCTCTGAATTTTAAATCGTGTGAATCCACAACAACAAACGACGATTTCACGATTACGGTACAATACGACCTTGTTTCCGATGCAATGACAGTTTATCATTGAGAACGGATCGAAAATGTGTTTTTTCATCAAAATCGGAAATTTTCGTCAATTCAGCGTTTTTGACACGCTGAAATTGAAATCGTGAAAATCGACGACGACAAACGAATATTTCACGATTTTGCTGAAATACAACTATTAGTCCGATGCCGATGATGATTTGTCGTTGGGAATGCGTCAAAAGTGTTTTTTTTCATAAAAGACGGAGTTTTTTGTCAAATCGGCCGTCTTCAACCTCTGAATATGAAATCGTGAGAATCCATTACGTCAAACGAAAATTTAACGATTTCGCAAAAATACGACTTCGGATTCGCCGTCGGTAACCGCGCGCGGCAACACCGAGCGAAAACGGTCTGAGTAATTTAAGATATAAAGTATATAAATAAATACGAAAAAACACCGATAAACATTTGGAGACACGAAGCTAATTGTTCTGAACACGCTGAAGTAAAAGAAAGTTGTGGAAAACACAAGCCGCAAGAAATAACGAGGGAAGATATCGACGCAACAAAGTGAGGTTAGGGTGCAATAGAAATCGGCGGCATGGGGGGCAAAACAACAGCTACGTGCACGACCACGATAAAAAAACCAACCAACACAAAGATCACAACAATGTTCGGCACACAAGGTAAAAGTATCTCAACACTGAGAACCCCGCCGCATGAAATTGTTACGAGAAGCGTTCAGCTAACCTCTCCAACGACAGGCACAAATGACACGGCCTTCATCGAGGCAATAAACAAACTAACAGAAAAGGTAGATAACCTAACTTCGGAAGTGAGGGAACTTCGTAGAGAAAACGCTGGACTGCGAGATGCCTTCAAGGAAATCCATTCACTCAGCGATGACATACGAACCAGGGCTACGCTTTGGGACGCAGACATCTCGAGAATGAAGCAGCGAATAATCGATTTGGAAAGAAGAGAAGACGGGAGAGAACGCGAAGACAAAAAACTAAATATTATTATCAATGGACTGGAACCCACACACGACAACGTAGCTGGTATAGTACAAGAATTTGTACACAACGAACTCGAAGTGGACTGCGCAGTGGCAACAGCAGCCCTGATCAACAACAGAAGGGACGGAGGCAAGCCGCTGATAGCAGTCACACTCGCGAACCTCCAAGACAAGAAAAATATTATGACGAATAAGCATAAGCTTAAAGGCACGAGAGTTTATATAAATAACGACGAGACGGCTAAGGATCGGGAAATTCGCAGGAAAATTACAGCGTACGCACGCAGCGAGGCAAATAAGGGGAAGAGAGTGCGAATTCAATATCGCAAACTCCAGGTAGATGATAAGCAACTCATCTGGCACGACGAACGAGGACTCGTTGAATTTTTTCCATCCGACCACCGCCGACCCGGCGCGCACGAGGGCACGAGAGAGGACGAGTACACTCTCTCCCAACGCAGAAGCTCCGAGTTCCGTACGCAGTCCGAGCAACCGACAGGAGGAGATACGAGCCAACGCAGCGACGAATATTCAGGCACGGACACGCAATACCCCCGACAATACGCCCTACGAAGCAACGCGGGCACTCGACGATCGCCGCGGTAACCACAGGGAAACTAACGACGCCGGATCAACGCAGGATGCCACCGTATGCGCGTCTCTCGTAAACAAACCCCGGAGAATAGAGATAATATTTTGGAATGTACACGGCATGCAAAACCTCTACGAGATAACGAAAGAAGATTTTGACGCACAGCTTGCGAATAGTGTAATGATATGTCTAAGCGAAACATGGGTCTGTACCACTGAGCCTAAAATTCCGATAGTATTCGAACAATTCGAATGCAAAGTTAGTGTTGCGATCAAAGAAAAAGCGGTCGGTAGAGCCAGCGGAGGTTTAATGATAATGTATAAAAGAGATCTAGTCACAGACGTAGAATTTTTAGAGTTAACTGAGTCATGGATAATAACCAAATGTAAAATAAGAGGAACGAAATTTATTATTGTTAGCGTGTACATGAGGGATGATGTTTTTTACGAAGAAAGACTTCAGTCGTTAATAGAAACACTAAGTACGATTTTAGAGACTTGCGAGTATTCGGTGATAGTAGGGGGGGATTTCAACGCGCGTGTAGGAGAGAGAAACCAACTCGACGACGAAATTATCGAGGACTCGCATTTGTCAGCCCTTCGGTCAAACTGTGATAAGAAAATAAATAAAAACGGCGCGTTACTCGCGAACGACTTTGGTACGCTTGGTCTAATACTAATGAACGGACGAACATACTCTGATACAGACGGTAGACCGACGTTTATCGGAAACAAAGGAGCGAGCGCGATTGACTTGGTATGGATAAATACGCGAAGCCTACGGTACGTAAGGGACCTCGAAGTCAGGGACGTAGGACTCTCGGATCACTTGATGGTAACGGTTACAATAGATATCGAACATGAGAACGAAGGTCCACAGCCGTGTGAGACACCTCGTATAATAGAGACGGTAAAATGGGACTCGGATAAACTAGAGGAATACCAGCGGAAACTGTGGACACGAGCGCCGACGGTTTCGGAGAATATAGATGATTTAAATAACGATATCGCGATTAGTATTTTGGGGACGGCTAAGGAATTGGAAATGGTTCATAAAACGAATATAAATAATGCGAAAGCGAAGCAAGATAAGCCATGGTTTAACGATTGCTGTAAATCTTTAAAAACCGAAAAGAATCGCGCGCATAGAGATTGGGTAGATTCAAATACAGACGAAGATAAATTAAGATACATAGAAGCACGGAAAAAATACATTCAAACGACAAAAGAGAAAAAGAGGGAATACGTAAACCAAATGAAAAGCGAATTATCAAACGCAAAAAATCCCCAAGCGTTCTGGGCGCTGATTAAAAAATACAGAAAAAAAAATTTCTCACTTTGCCCAATCTCGATCGCAGAATGGCAAGGCTTCTACGAACGCGTATTTCCTCCGAGAGCTATAGGACAAACCGATTTTCGAGAGCAAAGACAGCCGGACCTTGACGGATTAATAGAAACAACCGAAGTAATAGAAATATTAAAGGAACTAAAACTGGGTAAAGCCTCGGGGCCCGATAAGATTTCGAATGCTTTCTATAAAGCGTTACCACGAAACTGGATTATATCCCTGACTAAACTACTGAATAACGTATTCGATAGTGGGAGAATTCCTACAAACTGGAGCCAAGCGGAAGTCGTTCTCTTCTACAAAAAAGGGGAGCGAGCGGACCCACTGAACTATCGTGGTATCTCCTTGGCAAATTCAATCGCAAAAATATTCACGAAAGTCTTAACAAAACGATTAAATATTTGGGCCGAACGACATGGAATACTTCCAGAATGTCAGTCGGGATTTAGAGCAAAAAGATCATGCGAGGACAACATCTTCACACTTAACGGGAAAATAGCGATAGCATTGGCAAAACCCAAAGGCAAATTATATGCAGCGTTCATCGATTTCCGTAGAGCATTCGACTCGGTTGCCCATTCGATTCTGTGGCGCAAGCTACACGAGGCGGGAGTTAGCACGAAAATAATTAGGGTATTTCAAAATTTTTACCAGCAAGCCTGCTTCAGGGTACGAGGGGAACAGGGACTTAGGACAGAAACAATAGAGGTAACACAAGGGGTACTACAGGGCGATCCGAGTAGCCCGACACTATTCTCACTTCTGCTATACGATATAGCAGATTACTTCGTAAACGCAAACCACAGCAATATAAAATCTAACATAGAAATTCTATTATTCGCTGACGACTTGGTTCTTATCTCAGATGATATAATAGATCTGCAACAAAAACTAAATACACTAGAAAGCTACTGCAAGGAAAACCAACTTGAGGTGAACACGACGAAAACAAAAGTAATTATATTTAACAAGGGAGGACGAAAAAAGAAAGAGCGAATACCAAAGTACAACAACAAACCCTTAGAAGTCGTTAGCAGATATGTTTATTTAGGAGTCACTTACTCGAGGTCGGGCCTCCAACTAGAAGCGATAGATCACGCGACAACAAAAGCTAAAATCGCCATCAGCTCCGTATGGACCACGATGCTGGCATCAAAACTCGAGAGTTGGCAAGGAAGAAAAATACTGTTCTCAGCAATTGTTGCCGCCACGTTATTATACGGGACGGGCGTTTGGGGCCTAAGACATCTGGAAGCGTTAGATAAAGTACAGACAGGCTTTCTTAAGCAGTTGTTGGGACTCCCAAAATGTACACCGGCGTATTTAGTCAGGCTAGAGACGGGGGCGACGCCCCTTGATACGTTAGTAGTGAAGAGAGCACTCACGTTTTGGTGTAAAGTGCTGGAAATGAACGATAATCGGTTCCCAAAAATTATGTACAATCGCCTTATCGAACTTGACGCTTCGAATTGCAATGACGAAAAGCGCAACTGGTTTACGCTACTGAAAAAAATCCTGACAAAATATAGACAGGAACACTATACAGTCGATATATCGAAGGTAAGAATCGAGAGTGCGATGAACACAATAATCGAAGCAATAGCTGAAGCGAGACTCCACGCGGATATTAGTCGAGCCCAGGAATCGTCGTATAACACGCGCTTCAAGAACATTACGAACTTAAACGATACAACATGCCAAAAATATCTCCTAGAGAAACAACCACTAGCATTCTTAAGAGTGGTGGCACAATGTCGCCTGGCAGGTAGGAAAACTCTCTATCTCAGAGTGAAAAATATTAGCTACAAAATCGACGAAGATGCTGTTTGCACAATATGCAACATGGGAGCCTTAGAGACGTTAGAGCATTTCATATGTCATTGCCCAATCTACGCGGCAAGCAGAAGACACTTCCTTGGAGTTCCAATCTTTCCAGACGTATTGGCGATAAAGGATAGCACAGAAACGCGCAATTTTTTCTGTTATATACAGGTGGCTTGCAAACTAAGAGCTTTCGTGTTGAACGAATAGATAGAAAATTAAAATAAAGATATGTCGCTTAAGAATAGTCTAAGATATATTCAAAGGTGTAATAGGTATTTATTCAAAGGTGTAATAGGTATTTACCTGACATACACGATAAATAAACCATAACCATAACCATAACCATAAAATACGACTTCGTTTCCGATGCAATGTCTGTTTGTCATTAAGAACTGATCGAAAATATGTTTTTTCGTAAAAATCTGACTATTTTGTCATAACGGCTTTTTTGACCCTCTGAATTCGAAATCGTGAGAATTGACGACGACAAACGATCAATTAACGATTATGCTGAAATATAACAGTAATTCCAATGCCGATGATGATTTGCCGTTGGGAATGCGTAAAAATTGTGTTTTTTCATAAAAGACGGAGTTTTTTTGTAAAATCGGCGGCTTTGAACCTCTGAATTTTAAATCGTGTGAATCCACAACAACAAACGACGATTTCACGATTACGGTACAATACGACCTTGTTTCCGATGCAATGACAGTTTATCATTGAGAACGGATCGAAAATGTGTTTTTTCATCAAAATCGGAAATTTTCGTCAATTCAGCGTTTTTGACACGCTGAAATTGAAATCGTGAAAATCGACGACGACAAACGAATATTTCACGATTTTGCTGAAATACAACTATTAGTCCGATGCCGATGATGATTTGTCGTTGGGAATGCGTCAAAAGTGTTTTTTTTCATAAAAGACGGAGTTTTTTGTCAAATCGGCCGTCTTCAACCTCTGAATTTGAAATCGTGAGAATCCAATACGACAAACGAACATTTCACGATTTCGCAAAAATACGACTTCGTTTCCGATGCAATGTCAGTTTGTCATTGAGAACTGATCGAAAATATGTTTTTTCGTAAAAATCTGACATTTTTGTCAAAACGGCTTTTTTGACCCTCTGAATTCGAAATCGTGAGAATCGACGACGACAAACGACCAATTCACGATTTCGCTGAAATATAACAGTAATTCCAATGCCGATGATGATTTGCCCTTGGGAATGCGTAAAAATTGTGTTTTTTCATAAAAGATGGAGTTTTTTTTGTCAAATCGGCGGTTTTAAACCTCGGAATTTTAAATCGTGAGAATCTACAACGACAAGCGACGATTTCACGATTACGGTAAAATACGACCTTGTTTCCGATGCAATGACAGTTTATCATTGAGAACGGATCGAAAATGTGTTTTTTCGCAAAAATCTGACAATTTCGTCAAACCAGCGTTTTTGACACTCTGAAATTGAAATTGTGAAAATCGACGACGACAAACGAATATTTCACGATTTTGCTGAAATACAACTATTAGTCCGATGCCGATGATGATTTGTCGTTGGGAATGCGCCAAAAGTGTGTTTTTCATAAAAGACGGACTTTTTTTTGTCAAATCGGCGGTCTTCAAACTCTGAATATGAAATCGTGAGAATCCATTACATCAAACGAAAATTTAACGATTTCACAAAAATACGACTTCGTTTCCGATGCAATGTCAGTTTGTCATTAAGAACTGATCGAAAATAGGTTTTTTCGTAAAAATCTGAAAATTTTGTCAAAACGGCAGTTTTGACCCTCAGAAATCGAAATTGGGAGAATCGACGACGACAAACAACGATTTCACGATTTCGCTAAAATAACGACTTCGTTTCCGATGCAATGTCAGTTTGTCATTGACAACCGATCAAAAATATGGTTTTTCATAAAATTCGGACATTTTTGTCAAATCGACGTTTTAAACCGTCTGAAAAGGGAATCGTGAGAACCACCGACAAAAAACGACCATTTCTCGATTTCGCTAAAATACAACTGTAAGTCCGATGCCGATGATGATTTGACGTTGGGAATGTATCAAAAATGTGTTTTTTCATAAAAATCGGAAATTTTCGTCAATTCAGCGTTTTTGACACGCTGAAATTGAAAACGTGAAAAACGACGACGACAAACGAATATTTCACGATTTTACTGAAATACAACTAGTAGTCCTATGCCGATGATGATTTGTCGTTGGCGAATGCGTCAAAAGTGTGTTTTTTCATAAAAAACGGACTTTTTTTGTGAAATCGGCGGTCTTCAACCTCTGAATATGGAATCGTGAGAATCCACTACGACAAACGAACATTTCACGATTTCGCAAAAATACGACTTCGATTCCTATGCAATGTCAGTTTGTCATTAAGAACTGATCGAAAATATGTTTTTTCGCAAAAATCTGACAATTTCGTCAAATCAGCGTTTTTGACACTCTGAAATTGAAAACGTGAAAATCGACGACGACGAACGAATATTTCACGATTTTACTGAAATACAACTAGTAGTCCGATGCCGATGATGATTTGTCGTTGGGAATGCGTCAAAAGTGTGTTTTTTCATAAATGACGGAGTTTTTTTGTCAAATCGGCGGTTTTGAACCTCTGAATTTTAAATCGTGAGAATCCACAACGACAAACGACGATTTCATGATTACGGTACAATACGACCTTGTTTCCGATGCAATGACAGTTTATCATTGAGAACGGATCGAAAATGTGTTTTTTCATCAAAATCGGAAATTTTCGTCAATTCAGCGTTTTTGACACGCTGAAATTGAAATCGTGAAAATCGACGACGACAAACGAATATTTCACGATTTTGCTGAAATACAACTATTAGTCCGATGCCGATGATGATTTGTCGTTGGGAATCCGTCAAAAGTGTGTTTTTTCATAAAAGACGGAGTTTTTCGTCAATTCAGCGTTTTTGACACGCTGAAATTGAAATCGTGAAAATCGACGACGACAAACGAATATTTCACGATTTTGCTGAAATACAACTATTAGTCCGATCCCGATGATGATTTGTCTTTGGGAATGCGTCAAAAGTGTGTTTTTTCATAACAGACGGAGTTTTTTGTCAAATCGGCGGTCTTCAACCTCTGAATTTGAAATCGTGAGAATCCAATACGACAAAGGAACATTTCACGATTTCGCAAAAAATACGACTTCGTTTCCGATGCAATGTCAGTTTGTCATTAAGAACTGATCGAAAATAGGTTTTTTCGTAAAAATCTGAAAATTTTGTCAATACGGCGGTTTTGACCCTCAGAAATCGAAATTGGGAGAATCAACGACGACAAATGACGATTTCACGATTACGGTATAAAACGAAATTGTTTCCGATGCAATGACAGTTTATCATTGAGAACGGATCGAAAAGGTGTTTTTTCATCAAAATCGGAAATTTTTGTCAATTCAGCGTTTTTGACACTCTGAAATTGAAAACGTGAAAATCGACGACGAGGAACGAATATTTCACGATTTTACTGAAATACAACTAGTAGTCCGATGCCGATGATGATTTGCCGTTGGGAATGCGTAAAAATTGTGTTTTTTCATAAAAGATGGAGTTTTTTTTGTCAAATCGGCGGTCTTCAACCTCTGAATATGAAATCGTGAGAATCCATTACGTCAAACGAAAATTTAACGATTTCGCAAAAATACGACTTCGTTTCCGATGCAATGTCTGTTTGTCATTAAGAACTGATCGAAAATATGTTTTTTCGTAAAAATCTGACTATTTTGTCAAAACGGCTTTTTTGACCCTCTGAATTCGAAATCGTGAGAATCGACGACGACAAACGACCAATTCACGATTATGCTGAAATATAACAGTAATTCCAATGCCGATGATGATTTGCCGTTGGGAATGCGTAAAAATTGTGTTTTTTCATAAAAGACGGAGTTTTTTTGTCAAATCGGCGGTTTTGAACCTCTGAATTTTAAATCGTGAGAATCCACAACGACAAACGACGATTTCACGATTACGGTACAATACGACCTTGTTTCCGATGCAATGACAGTTTGTCATTGAGAACGGATCGAAAATGTGTTTTTTCGTCAAAATCGGAAATTTTCATCAACTCAGCGTTTTTGACACGCTGAAATTGAAATCGTGAAAATCGACGACTACAAACGAATATTTCACGATTTTGCTGAAATACAACTATTAGTCCGATGCCGATGATGATTTGTCGTTGGGAATGCGTTAAAAGTGTGTTTTTTCATAAAAGACGGATTTTTTTGTCAAATCGGCGGTCTTCAACCTCCGAATTTGAAATCGTACGAATCCACTACGAGAAACGAACATTTCATGATTTCGCAAAAATACGACTTCGTTTCCGATGCAATGTCAGTTTGTCATTGAGAACTGATCGAAAATATGTTTTTTCGTAAAAATCTGACTATTTTGTCAAAACGGCTTTTTTGACCCTCTGAATTCGAAATCGTGAGAATCGACGACGACAAACGACCAATTCACGATTATGCTGAAATATAACAGTAATTCCAATGCCGATGATGATTTGCCGTTGGGAATGCGTAAAAATTGCGTTTTTTCATAAATTACGGAGTTTTTTTGTCAAATCGGCGGTTTTGAACCTCTGAATTTTAAATCGTGAGAATCGACAACGACAAACGACGATTTCACGATTACGGTAAAATACGACTTCGATTCCGATGCAATGTCTGTTTGTCATTAAGAACTGATCGAAAATATGTTTTTTCGTAAAAATCTGACTATTTTGTCAAAACGGCTTTTTTGACCCTCTGAATTCGAAATCGTGAGAATCGACGACGACAAACGACCAATTCACGATTATGCTGAAATATAACAGTAATTCCAATGCCGATGATGATTTGCCGTTGGGAATGCGTAAAAATTGCGTTTTTTCATAAATTACGGAGTTTTTTTGTCAAATCGGTGGTTTTGAACCTCTGAATTTTAAATCGTGAGAATCCACAACGACAAACGACGATTTCACGATTACGGTAAAATACGACTTCGATTCCGATGCAATGTCTGTTTGTCATTAAGAACTGATCGAAAATATGTTTTTTCGTAAAAATCTGACTATTTTGTCAAAACGGCTTTTTTGACCCTCTGAATTCGAAATCGTGAGAATCGACGACGACAAACGACCAATTCACGATTATGCTGAAATATAACAGTAATTCCAATGCCGATGATGATTTGTCGTTGGGAATGCGTCAAAAGTGTGTTTTTTCATAAAAGACGGAGTTTTTTTGTCAAATCGGCGGTTTTGAACCTCTGAATTTTAAATCGTGAGAATCCACAACGACAAACGACGATTTCACGATTACGGTACAATACGACCTTGTTTCCGATGCAATGACAGTTTGTCATTGAGAACGGATCGAAAATGTGTTTTTTCGTCAAAATCGGAAATTTTCATCAATTCAGCGTTTTTGACACGCTGAAATTGAAATCGTGAAAATCGACGACTACAAACGAATATTTCACGATTTTGCTGAAATACAACTATTAGTCCGATGCCGATGATGATTTGTCGTTGGGAATGCGTTAAAAGTGTGTTTTTTCATAAAAGACGGATTTTTTTGTCAAATCGGCGGTCTTCGACCTCTGAATATGAAATCGTGAGAATCCATTACGTCAAACGAAAATTTAACGATTTCACAAAAATACGACTTCGTTTCCGATGCAATGTCAGTTTGTCATTAAGAACTGATCGAAAATAGGTTTTTTCGTAAAAATCTGAAAATTTTGTCAAAACGGCAGTTTTGACCCTCAGAAATCGAAATTGGGAGAATCGACGACGACAAACAACGATTTCACGATTTCGCTAAAATAACGACTTCGTTTCCGATGCAATGTCAGTTTGTCATTGACAACCGATCAAAAATATGGTTTTTCATAAAATTCGGACATTTTTGTCAAATCGACGTTTTAAACCGTCTGAAAAGGGAATCGTGAGAACCACCGACAAAAAACGACCATTTCTCGATTTCGCTAAAATACAACTGTAAGTCCGATGCCGATGATGATTTGACGTTGGGAATGTATCAAAAATGTGTTTTTTCATAAAAATCGGAAATTTTCGTCAATTCAGCGTTTTTGACACGCTGAAATTGAAAACGTGAAAAACGACGACGACAAACGAATATTTCACGATTTTACTGAAATACAACTAGTAGTCCGATGCCGATGATGATTTGTCCTTGGGGAATGCGTCAAAAGTGTGTTTTTTCATAAAAAACGGACTTTTTTTGTGAAATCGGCGGTCTTCAACCTCTGAATATGGAATCGTGAGAATCCACTACGACAAACGAACATTTCACGATTTCGCAAAAATACGACTTCGATTCCTATGCAATGTCAGTTTGTCATTAAGAACTGATCGAAAATATGTTTTTTCGTAAAAATCTGACTATTTTGTCAAAACGGCTTTTTTGACCCTCTGAATTCGAAATCGTGAGAATCGACGACGACAAACGACCAATTCACGATTATGCTGAAATATAACAGTAATTCCAATGCCGATGATGATTTGTCGTTGGGAATGCGTCAAAAGTGTGTTTTTTCATAAAAGACGGAGTTTTTTTGTCAAATCGGCGGTCTTCAACCTCTGAATTTGAAATCGTGAGAATCCAATACGACAAACGAACATTTCACGATTTCGCAAAAACACGACTTTGTTTCCGATGCAATGTCAGTTTGTCATTGAGAACTGATCGAAAATATGTTTTTTCGTAAAAATCTGACATTTTTGTAAAAACGGCTTTTTTGACCCTCTGAAATCGAAATCGTGAGAATCGACGACGACAAACGACCAATTCACGATTACGCTGAAATATAACAGTAATTCCAATGCCGATGATGATTTGCCGTTGGGAATGCGTAAAAATTGCGTTTTTTCATAAATGACGGAGTTTTTTTGTCAAATCGGCGGTTTTGAACCTCTGAATTTTAAATCGTGAGAATCCACAACGACAAACGACGATTTCACGATTACGGTAAAATACGACTTCGATTCCGATGCAATGTCTGTTTGTCATTAAGAACTGATCGAAAATATGTTTTTTCGTAAAAATCTGACTATTTTGTCAAAACGGCTTTTTTGACCCTCTGAATTCGAAATCGTGAGAATCGACGACGACAAACGACCAATTCACGATTATGCTGAAATATAACAGTAATTCCAATGCCGATGATGATTTGTCGTTGGGAATGCGTCAAAAGTGTGTTTTTCATAAAAGACGGACTTTTTTTGTGAAATCGGCGGTCTTCAACCTCTGAATATGAAATCGTGAGAATCCACTACGGAAAACGAACATTTCACGATTTCGCAAAAATACGACTTCGTTTCCGATGCAATGTCAGTTTGTCATTAAGAACTGATCGAAAATAGGTTTTTTCGTAAAAATCTGAAAATTTTGTCAAAACGGCAGTTTTGACCCTCAGAAATCGAAATTGGGAGAATCGGCGACGACAAACGACGATTTCACGATTTCGCTAAAATAACGACTTCGTTTCCGATGCAATGTCAGTTTGTCATTGACAACCGATCAAAAGTATGGTTTTTCATAAAATTCGGACATTTTTGTCAAATCGACGTTTTAAACCGTCTGAAAAGGGAATCGTGCGAACCACCGACAAAAAACGACCATTTCTCGATTTCGCTAAAATAAAACTGTAAGTCCGATGCCGATGATGATTTGACGTTGGGAATGTGTCAAAAATGTGTTTTTTCATCAAAATCGGAAATTTTCGTCAATTCAGCGTTTTTGACACTCTGACATTGAAATCGTGAAAATCGACGACGACAAACGAATATTTCACGATTTTGCTGAAATACAACTATTAGTGCGATGCCGATGATGATTTGTCGTTGGGAATGCGTCAAAAGTGTGTTTTTTCATAAAAGACAGAGTTTTTTGTCAAATCGGCGGTCTTCAACCTCCGAATTTGAAATTGTACGAATCCACTACGAGAAACGAACATTTCATGATTTCGCAAAAATACGACTTCGTTTCCGATGCAATGTCAGTTTGCCATTGAGAACTGATCGAAAATATGTTTTTTCGTAAAAATCCGACTATTTTGTCAAAACGGCTTTTTTGACCCTCTGAATTCGAAATCGTGAGAATTGACGACGACAAACGATCAATTAACGATTATGCTGAAATATAACAGTAATTCCAATGCCGATGATGATTTGCCGTTGGGAATGCGTAAAAATTGTGTTTTTTCATAAAAGACGGAGTTTTTTTGTAAAATCGGCGGCTTTGAACCTCTGAATTTTAAATCGTGTGAATCCACAACAACAAACGACGATTTCACGATTACGGTACAATACGACCTTGTTTCCGATGCAATGACAGTTTATCATTGAGAACGGATCGAAAATGTGTTTTTTCATCAAAATCGGAAATTTTCGTCAATTCAGCGTTTTTGACACGCTGAAATTGAAATCGTGAAAATCGACGACGACAAACGAATATTTCACGATTTTGCTGAAATACAACTATTAGTCCGATGCCGATGATGATTTGTCGTTGGGAATGCGTCAAAAGTGTTTTTTTTCATAAAAGACGGAGTTTTTTGTCAAATCGGCCGTCTTCAACCTCTGAATATGAAATCGTGAGAATCCATTACGTCAAACGAAAATTTAACGATTTCGCAAAAATACGACTTCGTTTCCGATGCAATGTCTGTTTGTCATTAAGAACTGATCGAAAATATGTTTTTTCGTAAAAATCTGACTATTTTGTCAAAACGGCTTTTTTGACCCTCTGAATTCGAAATCGTGAGAATCGACGACGACAAACGACCAATTCACGATTATGCTGAAATATAACAGTAATTCCAATGCCGATGATGATTTGCCGTTGGGAATGCGTAAAAATTGTGTTTTTTCATAAAAGACGGAGTTTTTTTGTCAAATCGGCGGTTTTGAACCTCTGAATTTTAAATCGTGAGAATCCACAACGACAAACGACGATTTCACGATTACGGTACAATACGATCTTGTTTCCGATGCAATGACAGTTTGTCATTGAGAACGGATCGAAAATGTGTTTTTTCGTCAAAATCGGAAATTTTCATCAACTCAGCGTTTTTGACACGCTGAAATTGAAATCGTGAAAATCGACGACTACAAACGAATATTTCACGATTTTGCTGAAATACAACTATTAGTCCGATGCCGATGATGATTTGTCGTTGGGAATGCGTTAAAAGTGTGTTTTTTCATAAAAGACGGATTTTTTTGTCAAATCGGCGGTCTTCGACCTCTGAATATGAAATCGTGAGAATCCATTACGTCAAACGAAAATTTAACGATTTCACAAAAATACGACTTCGTTTCCGATGCAATGTCAGTTTGTCATTAAGAACTGATCGAAAATAGGTTTTTTCGTAAAAATCTGAAAATTTTGTCAAAACGGCAGTTTTGACCCTCAGAAATCGAAATTGGGAGAATCGACGACGACAAACAACGATTTCACGATTTCGCTAAAATAACGACTTCGTTTCCGATGCAATGTCAGTTTGTCATTGACAACCGATCAAAAATATGGTTTTTCATAAAATTCGGACATTTTTGTCAAATCGACGTTTTAAACCGTCTGAAAAGGGAATCGTGAGAACCACCGACAAAAAACGACCATTTCTCGATTTCGCTAAAATACAACTGTAAGTCCGATGCCGATGATGATTTGACGTTGGGAATGTATCAAAAATGTGTTTTTTCATAAAAATCGGAAATTTTCGTCAATTCAGCGTTTTTGACACGCTGAAATTGAAAACGTGAAAAACGACGACGACAAACGAATATTTCACGATTTTACTGAAATACAACTAGTAGTCCGATGCCGATGATGATTTGTCGTTGGCGAATGCGTCAAAAGTGTGTTTTTTCATAAAAAACGGACTTTTTTTGTGAAATCGGCGGTCTTCAACCTCTGAATATGGAATCGTGAGAATCCACTACGACAAACGAACATTTCACGATTTCGCAAAAATACGACTTCGATTCCTATGCAATGTCAGTTTGTCATTAAGAACTGATCGAAAATATGTTTTTTCGCAAAAATCTGACAATTTCGTCAAATCAGCGTTTTTGACACTCTGAAATTGAAAACGTGAAAATCGACGACGACGAACGAATATTTCACGATTTTACTGAAATACAACTAGTAGTCCGATGCCGATGATGATTTGTCGTTGGGAATGCGTCAAAAGTGTGTTTTTTCATAAATGACGGAGTTTTTTTGTCAAATCGGCGGTTTTGAACCTCTGAATTTTAAATCGTGAGAATCCACAACGACAAACGACGATTTCACGATTACGGTACAATACGACCTTGTTTCCGATGCAATGACAGTTTATCATTGAGAACGGATCGAAAATGTGTTTTTTCATCAAAATCGAAAATTTTCGTCAATTCAGCGTTTTTGACACGCTGAAATTGAAATCGTGAAAATCGACGACGACAAACGAATATTTCACGATTTTGCTGAAATACAACTATTAGTCCGATGCCGATGATGATTTGTCGTTGGGAATCCGTCAAAAGTGTGTTTTTTCATAAAAGACGGAGTTTTTCGTCAATTCAGCGTTTTTGACACGCTGAAATTGAAATCGTGAAAATCGACGACGACAAACGAATATTTCACGATTTTGCTGAAATACAACTATTAGTCCGATCCCGATGATGATTTGTCTTTGGGAATGCGTCAAAAGTGTGTTTTTTCATAACAGACGGAGTTTTTTGTCAAATCGGCGGTCTTCAACCTCTGAATTTGAAATCGTGAGAATCCAATACGAAAAAGGAACATTTCACGATTTCGCAAAAAATACGACTTCGTTTCCGATGCAATGTCAGTTTGTCATTAAGAACTGATCGAAAATAGGTTTTTTCGTAAAAATCTGAAAATTTTGTCAATACGGCGGTTTTGACCCTCAGAAATCGAAATTGGGAGAATCAACGACGACAAATGACGATTTCACGATTACGGTATAAAACGAAATTGTTTCCGATGCAATGACAGTTTATCATTGAGAACGGATCGAAAAGGTGTTTTTTCATCAAAATCGGAAATTTTTGTCAATTCAGCGTTTTTGACACTCTGAAATTGAAAACGTGAAAATCGACGACGAGGAACGAATATTTCACGATTTTACTGAAATACAACTAGTAGTCCGATGCCGATGATGATTTGCCGTTGGGAATGCGTAAAAATTGTGTTTTTTCATAAAAGATGGAGTTTTTTTTGTCAAATCGGCGGTCTTCAACCTCTGAATATGAAATCGTGAGAATCCATTACGTCAAACGAAAATTTAACGATTTCGCAAAAATACGACTTCGTTTCCGATGCAATGTCTGTTTGTCATTAAGAACTGATCGAAAATATGTTTTTTCGTAAAAATCTGACTATTTTGTCAAAACGGCTTTTTTGACCCTCTGAATTCGAAATCGTGAGAATCGACGACGACAAACGACCAATTCACGATTATGCTGAAATATAACAGTAATTCCAATGCCGATGATGATTTGCCGTTGGGAATGCGTAAAAATTGTGTTTTTTCATAAAAGACGGAGTTTTTTTGTCAAATCGGCGGTTTTGAACCTCTGAATTTTAAATCGTGAGAATCCACAACGACAAACGACGATTTCACGATTACGGTACAATACGACCTTGTTTCCGATGCAATGACAGTTTGTCATTGAGAACGGATCGAAAATGTGTTTTTTCGTCAAAATCGGAAATTTTCATCAACTCAGCGTTTTTGACACGCTGAAATTGAAATCGTGAAAATCGACGACTACAAACGAATATTTCACGATTTTGCTGAAATACAACTATTAGTCCGATGCCGATGATGATTTGTCGTTGGGAATGCGTTAAAAGTGTGTTTTTTCATAAAAGACGGATTTTTTTGTCAAATCGGCGGTCTTCAACCTCCGAATTTGAAATCGTACGAATCCACTACGAGAAACGAACATTTCATGATTTCGCAAAAATACGACTTCGTTTCCGATGCAATGTCAGTTTGTCATTGAGAACTGATCGAAAATATGTTTTTTCGTAAAAATCTGACTATTTTGTCAAAACGGCTTTTTTGACCCTCTGAATTCGAAATCGTGAGAATCGACGACGACAAACGACCAATTCACGATTATGCTGAAATATAACAGTAATTCCAATGCCGATGATGATTTGCCGTTGGGAATGCGTAAAAATTGCGTTTTTTCATAAATTACGGAGTTTTTTTGTCAAATCGGCGGTTTTGAACCTCTGAATTTTAAATCGTGAGAATCGACAACGACAAACGACGATTTCACGATTACGGTAAAATACGACTTCGATTCCGATGCAATGTCTGTTTGTCATTAAGAACTGATCGAAAATATGTTTTTTCGTAAAAATCTGACTATTTTGTCAAAACGGCTTTTTTGACCCTCTGAATTCGAAATCGTGAGAATCGACGACGACAAACGACCAATTCACGATTATGCTGAAATATAACAGTAATTCCAATGCCGATGATGAT
This sequence comes from Cryptus viduatorius, assembly GCA_964006125.1. NCBI lineage: Eukaryota > Metazoa > Arthropoda > Insecta > Hymenoptera > Ichneumonidae > Cryptus > Cryptus viduatorius. The sequence goes on along the minus strand of OZ023225.1, from coordinate 7,180,223 downwards.
TTGCCGTTGGGAATGCGTAAAAATTGCGTTTTTTCATAAATTACGGAGTTTTTTTGTCAAATCGGCGGTTTTGAACCTCTGAATTTTAAATCGTGAGAATCCACAACGACAAACGACGATTTCACGATTACGGTAAAATACGACTTCGATTCCGATGCAATGTCTGTTTGTCATTAAGAACTGATCGAAAATATGTTTTTTCGTAAAAATCTGACTATTTTGTCAAAACGGCTTTTTTGACCCTCTGAATTCGAAATCGTGAGAATCGACGACGACAAACGACCAATTCACGATTATGCTGAAATATAACAGTAATTCCAATGCCGATGATGATTTGTCGTTGGGAATGCGTCAAAAGTGTGTTTTTTCATAAAAGACGGAGTTTTTTTGTCAAATCGGCGGTTTTGAACCTCTGAATTTTAAATCGTGAGAATCCACAACGACAAACGACGATTTCACGATTACGGTACAATACGACCTTGTTTCCGATGCAATGACAGTTTGTCATTGAGAACGGATCGAAAATGTGTTTTTTCGTCAAAATCGGAAATTTTCATCAATTCAGCGTTTTTGACACGCTGAAATTGAAATCGTGAAAATCGACGACTACAAACGAATATTTCACGATTTTGCTGAAATACAACTATTAGTCCGATGCCGATGATGATTTGTCGTTGGGAATGCGTTAAAAGTGTGTTTTTTCATAAAAGACGGATTTTTTTGTCAAATCGGCGGTCTTCGACCTCTGAATATGAAATCGTGAGAATCCATTACGTCAAACGAAAATTTAACGATTTCACAAAAATACGACTTCGTTTCCGATGCAATGTCAGTTTGTCATTAAGAACTGATCGAAAATAGGTTTTTTCGTAAAAATCTGAAAATTTTGTCAAAACGGCAGTTTTGACCCTCAGAAATCGAAATTGGGAGAATCGACGACGACAAACAACGATTTCACGATTTCGCTAAAATAACGACTTCGTTTCCGATGCAATGTCAGTTTGTCATTGACAACCGATCAAAAATATGGTTTTTCATAAAATTCGGACATTTTTGTCAAATCGACGTTTTAAACCGTCTGAAAAGGGAATCGTGAGAACCACCGACAAAAAACGACCATTTCTCGATTTCGCTAAAATACAACTGTAAGTCCGATGCCGATGATGATTTGACGTTGGGAATGTATCAAAAATGTGTTTTTTCATAAAAATCGGAAATTTTCGTCAATTCAGCGTTTTTGACACGCTGAAATTGAAAACGTGAAAAACGACGACGACAAACGAATATTTCACGATTTTACTGAAATACAACTAGTAGTCCGATGCCGATGATGATTTGTCCTTGGGGAATGCGTCAAAAGTGTGTTTTTTCATAAAAAACGGACTTTTTTTGTGAAATCGGCGGTCTTCAACCTCTGAATATGGAATCGTGAGAATCCACTACGACAAACGAACATTTCACGATTTCGCAAAAATACGACTTCGATTCCTATGCAATGTCAGTTTGTCATTAAGAACTGATCGAAAATATGTTTTTTCGTAAAAATCTGACTATTTTGTCAAAACGGCTTTTTTGACCCTCTGAATTCGAAATCGTGAGAATCGACGACGACAAACGACCAATTCACGATTATGCTGAAATATAACAGTAATTCCAATGCCGATGATGATTTGTCGTTGGGAATGCGTCAAAAGTGTGTTTTTTCATAAAAGACGGAGTTTTTTTGTCAAATCGGCGGTCTTCAACCTCTGAATTTGAAATCGTGAGAATCCAATACGACAAACGAACATTTCACGATTTCGCAAAAACACGACTTTGTTTCCGATGCAATGTCAGTTTGTCATTGAGAACTGATCGAAAATATGTTTTTTCGTAAAAATCTGACATTTTTGTAAAAACGGCTTTTTTGACCCTCTGAAATCGAAATCGTGAGAATCGACGACGACAAACGACCAATTCACGATTACGCTGAAATATAACAGTAATTCCAATGCCGATGATGATTTGCCGTTGGGAATGCGTAAAAATTGCGTTTTTTCATAAATGACGGAGTTTTTTTGTCAAATCGGCGGTTTTGAACCTCTGAATTTTAAATCGTGAGAATCCACAACGACAAACGACGATTTCACGATTACGGTAAAATACGACTTCGATTCCGATGCAATGTCTGTTTGTCATTAAGAACTGATCGAAAATATGTTTTTTCGTAAAAATCTGACTATTTTGTCAAAACGGCTTTTTTGACCCTCTGAATTCGAAATCGTGAGAATCGACGACGACAAACGACCAATTCACGATTATGCTGAAATATAACAGTAATTCCAATGCCGATGATGATTTGTCGTTGGGAATGCGTCAAAAGTGTGTTTTTCATAAAAGACGGACTTTTTTTGTGAAATCGGCGGTCTTCAACCTCTGAATATGAAATCGTGAGAATCCACTACGGAAAACGAACATTTCACGATTTCGCAAAAATACGACTTCGTTTCCGATGCAATGTCAGTTTGTCATTAAGAACTGATCGAAAATAGGTTTTTTCGTAAAAATCTGAAAATTTTGTCAAAACGGCAGTTTTGACCCTCAGAAATCGAAATTGGGAGAATCGGCGACGACAAACGACGATTTCACGATTTCGCTAAAATAACGACTTCGTTTCCGATGCAATGTCAGTTTGTCATTGACAACCGATCAAAAGTATGGTTTTTCATAAAATTCGGACATTTTTGTCAAATCGACGTTTTAAACCGTCTGAAAAGGGAATCGTGCGAACCACCGACAAAAAACGACCATTTCTCGATTTCGCTAAAATAAAACTGTAAGTCCGATGCCGATGATGATTTGACGTTGGGAATGTGTCAAAAATGTGTTTTTTCATCAAAATCGGAAATTTTCGTCAATTCAGCGTTTTTGACACTCTGACATTGAAATCGTGAAAATCGACGACGACAAACGAATATTTCACGATTTTGCTGAAATACAACTATTAGTGCGATGCCGATGATGATTTGTCGTTGGGAATGCGTCAAAAGTGTGTTTTTTCATAAAAGACAGAGTTTTTTGTCAAATCGGCGGTCTTCAACCTCCGAATTTGAAATTGTACGAATCCACTACGAGAAACGAACATTTCATGATTTCGCAAAAATACGACTTCGTTTCCGATGCAATGTCAGTTTGCCATTGAGAACTGATCGAAAATATGTTTTTTCGTAAAAATCCGACTATTTTGTCAAAACGGCTTTTTTGACCCTCTGAATTCGAAATCGTGAGAATTGACGACGACAAACGATCAATTAACGATTATGCTGAAATATAACAGTAATTCCAATGCCGATGATGATTTGCCGTTGGGAATGCGTAAAAATTGTGTTTTTTCATAAAAGACGGAGTTTTTTTGTAAAATCGGCGGCTTTGAACCTCTGAATTTTAAATCGTGTGAATCCACAACAACAAACGACGATTTCACGATTACGGTACAATACGACCTTGTTTCCGATGCAATGACAGTTTATCATTGAGAACGGATCGAAAATGTGTTTTTTCATCAAAATCGGAAATTTTCGTCAATTCAGCGTTTTTGACACGCTGAAATTGAAATCGTGAAAATCGACGACGACAAACGAATATTTCACGATTTTGCTGAAATACAACTATTAGTCCGATGCCGATGATGATTTGTCGTTGGGAATGCGTCAAAAGTGTTTTTTTTCATAAAAGACGGAGTTTTTTGTCAAATCGGCCGTCTTCAACCTCTGAATATGAAATCGTGAGAATCCATTACGTCAAACGAAAATTTAACGATTTCGCAAAAATACGACTTCGTTTCCGATGCAATGTCTGTTTGTCATTAAGAACTGATCGAAAATATGTTTTTTCGTAAAAATCTGACTATTTTGTCAAAACGGCTTTTTTGACCCTCTGAATTCGAAATCGTGAGAATCGACGACGACAAACGACCAATTCACGATTATGCTGAAATATAACAGTAATTCCAATGCCGATGATGATTTGCCGTTGGGAATGCGTAAAAATTGTGTTTTTTCATAAAAGACGGAGTTTTTTTGTCAAATCGGCGGTTTTGAACCTCTGAATTTTAAATCGTGAGAATCCACAACGACAAACGACGATTTCACGATTACGGTACAATACGATCTTGTTTCCGATGCAATGACAGTTTGTCATTGAGAACGGATCGAAAATGTGTTTTTTCGTCAAAATCGGAAATTTTCATCAACTCAGCGTTTTTGACACGCTGAAATTGAAATCGTGAAAATCGACGACTACAAACGAATATTTCACGATTTTGCTGAAATACAACTATTAGTCCGATGCCGATGATGATTTGTCGTTGGGAATGCGTTAAAAGTGTGTTTTTTCATAAAAGACGGATTTTTTTGTCAAATCGGCGGTCTTCGACCTCTGAATATGAAATCGTGAGAATCCATTACGTCAAACGAAAATTTAACGATTTCACAAAAATACGACTTCGTTTCCGATGCAATGTCAGTTTGTCATTAAGAACTGATCGAAAATAGGTTTTTTCGTAAAAATCTGAAAATTTTGTCAAAACGGCAGTTTTGACCCTCAGAAATCGAAATTGGGAGAATCGACGACGACAAACAACGATTTCACGATTTCGCTAAAATAACGACTTCGTTTCCGATGCAATGTCAGTTTGTCATTGACAACCGATCAAAAATATGGTTTTTCATAAAATTCGGACATTTTTGTCAAATCGACGTTTTAAACCGTCTGAAAAGGGAATCGTGAGAACCACCGACAAAAAACGACCATTTCTCGATTTCGCTAAAATACAACTGTAAGTCCGATGCCGATGATGATTTGACGTTGGGAATGTATCAAAAATGTGTTTTTTCATAAAAATCGGAAATTTTCGTCAATTCAGCGTTTTTGACACGCTGAAATTGAAAACGTGAAAAACGACGACGACAAACGAATATTTCACGATTTTACTGAAATACAACTAGTAGTCCGATGCCGATGATGATTTGTCGTTGGCGAATGCGTCAAAAGTGTGTTTTTTCATAAAAAACGGACTTTTTTTGTGAAATCGGCGGTCTTCAACCTCTGAATATGGAATCGTGAGAATCCACTACGACAAACGAACATTTCACGATTTCGCAAAAATACGACTTCGATTCCTATGCAATGTCAGTTTGTCATTAAGAACTGATCGAAAATATGTTTTTTCGCAAAAATCTGACAATTTCGTCAAATCAGCGTTTTTGACACTCTGAAATTGAAAACGTGAAAATCGACGACGACGAACGAATATTTCACGATTTTACTGAAATACAACTAGTAGTCCGATGCCGATGATGATTTGTCGTTGGGAATGCGTCAAAAGTGTGTTTTTTCATAAATGACGGAGTTTTTTTGTCAAATCGGCGGTTTTGAACCTCTGAATTTTAAATCGTGAGAATCCACAACGACAAACGACGATTTCACGATTACGGTACAATACGACCTTGTTTCCGATGCAATGACAGTTTATCATTGAGAACGGATCGAAAATGTGTTTTTTCATCAAAATCGAAAATTTTCGTCAATTCAGCGTTTTTGACACGCTGAAATTGAAATCGTGAAAATCGACGACGACAAACGAATATTTCACGATTTTGCTGAAATACAACTATTAGTCCGATGCCGATGATGATTTGTCGTTGGGAATCCGTCAAAAGTGTGTTTTTTCATAAAAGACGGAGTTTTTCGTCAATTCAGCGTTTTTGACACGCTGAAATTGAAATCGTGAAAATCGACGACGACAAACGAATATTTCACGATTTTGCTGAAATACAACTATTAGTCCGATCCCGATGATGATTTGTCTTTGGGAATGCGTCAAAAGTGTGTTTTTTCATAACAGACGGAGTTTTTTGTCAAATCGGCGGTCTTCAACCTCTGAATTTGAAATCGTGAGAATCCAATACGAAAAAGGAACATTTCACGATTTCGCAAAAAATACGACTTCGTTTCCGATGCAATGTCAGTTTGTCATTAAGAACTGATCGAAAATAGGTTTTTTCGTAAAAATCTGAAAATTTTGTCAATACGGCGGTTTTGACCCTCAGAAATCGAAATTGGGAGAATCAACGACGACAAATGACGATTTCACGATTACGGTATAAAACGAAATTGTTTCCGATGCAATGACAGTTTATCATTGAGAACGGATCGAAAAGGTGTTTTTTCATCAAAATCGGAAATTTTTGTCAATTCAGCGTTTTTGACACTCTGAAATTGAAAACGTGAAAATCGACGACGAGGAACGAATATTTCACGATTTTACTGAAATACAACTAGTAGTCCGATGCCGATGATGATTTGCCGTTGGGAATGCGTAAAAATTGTGTTTTTTCATAAAAGACCGAGTTTTACGGTACAATACGACCTTGTATCCGATGCAATGACAGTTTATCATTGAGAACGGATCGAAAATGTGTTTTTTCATCAAAATCGGAAATTTTCGTCAATTCAGCGTTTTTGACACGCTGAAATTGAAAACGTGAAAATCGACGACGACAAACGAATATTTCACGATTTTACTGAAATACAACTAGTAGTCCGATGCCGATGATGATTTGTCGTTGGGGAATGCGTCAAAAGTGTGTTTTTTCATAAAAGACGGAGTTTTTTGTCAAATCGGCGGTCTTCAACCTCTGAATTTGAAATCGTGAGAATCCAATACGACAAACGAACATTTCACGATTTCGCAAAAAATACGACTTCGTTTCCGATGCAATGTCAGTTTGTCATTAAGAACTGATCGAAAATAGGTTTTTTCGTAAAAATCTGAAAATTTTGTCAATACGGCGGTTTTGACCCTCAGAAATCGAAATTGGGAGAATCAACGACGACAAATGACGATTTCACGATTACGGTATAAAACGAAATTGTTTCCGATGCAATGACAGTTTATCATTGAGAACGGATCGAAAAGGTGTTTTTTCATCAAAATCGGAAATTTTTGTCAATTCAGCGTTTTTGACACTCTGAAATTGAAAACGTGAAAATCGACGACGAGGAACGAATATTTCACGATTTTACTGAAATACAACTAGTAGTCCGATGCCGATGATGATTTGCCGTTGGGAATGCGTAAAAATTGTGTTTTTTCATAAAAGACCGAGTTTTACGGTACAATACGACCTTGTATCCGATGCAATGACAGTTTATCATTGAGAACGGATCGAAAATGTGTTTTTTCATCAAAATCGGAAATTTTCGTCAATTCAGCGTTTTTGACACGCTGAAATTGAAAACGTGAAAATCGACGACGACAAACGAATATTTCACGATTTTACTGAAATACAACTAGTAGTCCGATGCCGATGATGATTTGTCGTTGGGGAATGCGTCAAAAGTGTGTTTTTTCATAAAAGACGGAGTTTTTTGTCAAATCGGCGGTCTTCAACCTCTGAATTTGAAATCGTGAGAATCCAATACGACAAACGAACATTTCACGATTTCGCAAAAATACGACTTCGTTTCCGATGCAATGTCAGTTTGCCATTGAGAACTGATCGAAAATATGTTTTTTCGTAAAAATCCGACTATTTTGTCAAAACGGCTTTTTTGACCCTCTGAATTCGAAATCGTGAGAATTGACGACGACAAACGATCAATTAACGATTATGCTGAATTATAACAGTAATTCCAATGCCGATGATGATTTGCCGTTGGGAATGCGTAAAAATTGTGTTTTTTCATAAAAGACGGAGTTTTTTTGTAAAATCGGCGGCTTTGAACCACTGAATTTTAAATCGTGTGAATCCACAACAACAAACGACGATTTCACGATTACGGTACAATACGACCTTGTTTCCGATGCAATGACAGTTTATCATTGAGAACGGATCGAAAATGTGTTTTTTCATCAAAATCGGAAATTTTCGTCAATTCAGCGTTTTTGACACTCTGAAATTGAAATCGTGAAAATCGACGACGACAAACGAATATTTCACGATTTTGCTGAAATACAACTATTAGTCCGATGCCGATGATGATTTGTCGTTGGGAATGCGTCAAAAGTGTATTTTTCATAAAAGACGGAGTTTTTTGTCAAATCGGCCGTCTTCAACCTCTGAATTTGAAATCGTGAGAATCCAATACGACAAACGAACATTTCACGATTTCGCAAAAATACGACTTCGTTTCCGATGCAATGTCAGTTTGTCATTGAGAACTGATCGAAAATATGTTTTTTCGTAAAAATCTGACATTTTTGTCAAAACGGCTTTTTTGACCCTCTGAATTCGAAATCGTGAGAATCGACGACGACAAACGACCAATTCACGATTTCGCTGAAATATAACAGTAATTCCAATGCCGATGATGATTTGCCCTTGGGAATGCGTAAAAATTGTGTTTTTTCATAAAAGATGGAGTTTTTTTTGTCAAATCGGCGGTTTTAAACTTCGGAATTTTAAATCGTGAGAATCTACAACGACAAACGACGATTTCACGATTACGGTAAAATACGACCTTGTTTCCGATGCAATGACAGTTTATCATTGAGAACGGATCGAAAATGTGTTTTTTCGCAAAAATCTGACAATTTCGTCAAACCAGCGTTTTTGACACTCTGAAATTGAAATTGTGAAAATCGACGACGACAAACGAATATTTCACGATTTTGCTGAAATACAACTATTAGTCCGATGCCGATGATGATTTGTCGTTGGGAATGCGTAAAAATTGTGTTTTTTCATAAAAGATGGAGTTTTACGGTACAATACGACCTTGTATCCGATGCAATGACAGTTTATCATTGAGAACGGATCGAAAATGTGTTTTTTCATCAAAATCGGAAATTTTCGTCAATTCAGCGTTTTTGACACGCTGAAATTGAAAACGTGAAAATCGACGACGACAAACGAATATTTCACGATTTTACTGAAATACAACTAGTAGTCCGATGCCGATGATGATTTGTCGTTGGGGAATGCGTCAAAAGTGTGTTTTTTCATAAAAGACGGAGTTTTTTGTCAAATCGGCGGTCTTCAACCTCTGAATTTGAAATCGTGAGAATCCAATACGACAAACGAACATTTCACGATTTCGCAAAAAATACGACTTCGTTTCCGATGCAATGTCAGTTTGTCATTAAGAACTGATCGAAAATAGGTTTTTTCGTAAAAATCTGAAAATTTTGTCAATACGGCGGTTTTGACCCTCAGAAATCGAAATTGGGAGAATCAACGACGACAAATGACGATTTCACGATTACGGTATAAAACGAAATTGTTTCCGATGCAATGACAGTTTATCATTGAGAACGGATCGAAAAGGTGTTTTTTCATCAAAATCGGAAATTTTTGTCAATTCAGCGTTTTTGACACTCTGAAATTGAAAACGTGAAAATCGACGACGAGGAACGAATATTTCACGATTTTACTGAAATACAACTAGTAGTCCGATGCCGATGATGATTTGCCGTTGGGAATGCGTAAAAATTGTGTTTTTTCATAAAAGACCGAGTTTTACGGTACAATACGACCTTGTATCCGATGCAATGACAGTTTATCATTGAGAACGGATCGAAAATGTGTTTTTTCATCAAAATCGGAAATTTTCGTCAATTCAGCGTTTTTGACACGCTGAAATTGAAAACGTGAAAATCGACGACGACAAACGAATATTTCACGATTTTACTGAAATACAACTAGTAGTCCGATGCCGATGATGATTTGTCGTTGGGGAATGCGTCAAAAGTGTGTTTTTTCATAAAAGACGGAGTTTTTTGTCAAATCGGGGGTCTTCAACCTCTGAATTTGAAATCGTGAGAATCCAATACGACAAACGAACATTTCACGATTTCGCAAAAATACGACTTCGTTTCCGATGCAATGTCAGTTTGCCATTGAGAACTGATCGAAAATATGTTTTTTCGTAAAAATCCGACTATTTTGTCAAAACGGCTTTTTTGACCCTCTGAATTCGAAATCGTGAGAATTGACGACGACAAACGATCAATTAACGATTATGCTGAATTATAACAGTAATTCCAATGCCGATGATGATTTGCCGTTGGGAATGCGTAAAAATTGTGTTTTTTCATAAAAGACGGAGTTTTTTTGTAAAATCGGCGGCTTTGAACCACTGAATTTTAAATCGTGTGAATCCACAACAACAAACGACGATTTCACGATTACGGTACAATACGACCTTGTTTCCGATGCAATGACAGTTTATCATTGAGAACGGATCGAAAATGTGTTTTTTCATCAAAATCGGAAATTTTCGTCAATTCAGCGTTTTTGACACTCTGAAATTGAAATCGTGAAAATCGACGACGACAAACGAATATTTCACGATTTTGCTGAAATACAACTATTAGTCCGATGCCGATGATGATTTGTCGTTGGGAATGCGTCAAAAGTGTATTTTTCATAAAAGACGGAGTTTTTTGTCAAATCGGCCGTCTTCAACCTCTGAATTTGAAATCGTGAGAATCCAATACGACAAACGAACATTTCACGATTTCGCAAAAATACGACTTCGTTTCCGATGCAATGTCAGTTTGTCATTGAGAACTGATCGAAAATATGTTTTTTCGTAAAAATCTGACATTTTTGTCAAAACGGCTTTTTTGACCCTCTGAATTCGAAATCGTGAGAATCGACGACGACAAACGACCAATTCACGATTTCGCTGAAATATAACAGTAATTCCAATGCCGATGATGATTTGCCCTTGGGAATGCGTAAAAATTGTGTTTTTTCATAAAAGATGGAGTTTTTTTTGTCAAATCGGCGGTTTTAAACCTCGGAATTTTAAATCGTGAGAATCTACAACGACAAACGACGATTTCACGATTACGGTAAAATACGACCTTGTTTCCGATGCAATGACAGTTTATCATTGAGAACGGATCGAAAATGTGTTTTTTCGCAAAAATCTGACAATTTCGTCAAACCAGCGTTTTTGACACTCTGAAATTGAAATTGTGAAAATCGACGACGACAAACGAATATTTCACGATTTTGCTGAAATACAACTATTAGTCCGATGCCGATGATGATTTGTCGTTGGGAATGCGTAAAAATTGTGTTTTTTCATAAAAGATGGAGTTTTTTTTGTCAAATCGGCGGTCTTCAACCTCTGAATATGAAATCGTGAGAATCCATTACGTCAAACGAAAATTTAACGATTTCGCAAAAATACGACTTCGTTTCCGATGCAATGTCAGTTTGTCATTAAGAACTGATCGAAAATAGGTTTTTTCATAAAAATCTGACTATTTTGTCAAAACGGCGGTTTTGACCCTCAGAAATCGAAATTGGGAGAATCGACGACGACAAATGACGATTTCACGATTACGGTATAATACGACATTGTTTCCGATGCAATGACAGTTTATCATTGAGAACGGATCGAAAATGTGTTTTCCGCAAAAATCTGACAATTTCGTCAAAACAGCGTTTTTGACACTCTGAAATTGAAATCGTGAAAACCGACGACGACAAACGAATATTTCTCGATTTTGCTGAAATACAACTATTAGTCCGATGCCGATGATGATTTGTCATTGGGAATGCGTCAAAAGTGTGTTTTTTCATAAAAGACGGACTTTTTTTGTCAAATCGGCGGTCTTCAACCTCTGAATATGAAATCGTGAGAATCCAATACGACAAACGAACATTTCACGATTTCGCAAAAATACGACTTCGTTTCCGATGCAATGTCAGTTTGTCATTGACAACCGATCAAAAATATGATTTTTCGTAAAAATCTGACTATTTTGTCAAAACGGCTTTTTTGACCCTCTGAATTCGAAATCGTGAGAATCGACGACGACAAACGACCAATTCACGATTATGCTGAAATATAACAGTAATTCCAATGCCGATGATGATTTGCCGTTGGGAATGCGTAAAAATTGTGTTTTTTCATAAAAGACGGAGTTTTTTTGTCAAATCGGCGGTTTTGAACCTCTGAATTTTAAATCGTGAGAATCCACAACGACAAACGACGATTTCACGATTACGGTACAATATGATCTTGTTTCCGATGCAATGACAGTTTATCATTGAGAACGGATCGAAAATATGTTTTTTCGCAAAAATCTGACAATTTCGTCAAATCAGCGATTTTGACACTCTGACATTGAAATCGTGAGAATCGACGACGACAAACGAATATTTCACGATTTTACTGAAATACAACTATTAGTCCGATCCCGATGATGATTTGTCGTTGGGAATGCGTCAAAAGTGTGTTTTTCATAAAAGACGGACTTTTTTTGTGAAATCGGCGGTCTTCAACCTCTGAATATGAAATCGTGAGAATCCACTACGGAAAACGAACATTTCACGATTTCGCAAAAATACGACTTCGTTTCCGATGCAATGTCAGTTTGTCATTAAGAACTGATCGAAAATAGGTTTTTTCGTAAAAATCTGAAAATTTTGTCAAAACGGCAGTTTTGACCCTCAGAAATCGAAATTGAGAGAATCGGCGACGACAAACGACGATTTCACGATTTCGCTAAAATAACGACTTCGTTTCCGATGCAATGTCAGTTTGTCATTGACAACCGATCAAAAGTATGGTTTTTCATAAAATTCGGACATTTTTGTCAAATCGACGTTTTAAACCGTCTGAAAAGGGAATCGTGCGAACCACCGACAAAAAACGACCATTTCTCGATTTCGCTAAAATAAAACTGTAAGTCCGATGCCGATGATGATTTGACGTTGGGAATGTGTCAAAAATGTGTTTTTTCATCAAAATCGGAAATTTTCGTCAATTCAGCGTTTTTGACACTCTGACATTGAAATTGTTACGTCCTGGGTTCGACGCCCAGTTTGAAATTGGTAACTTTACCCAATTTTTTTTATTCAAAGCGATTTATAACAAAATTATCTAATTGTTTATTCAACAAATTCATAATTATTTGATTTAGTAATTTTCATAACTGAATCAACACATAAACAGTCCAATATTTTTATTAGAAACTGCGATAAAGCGAATAGAGTCGCAACTGAATCGTAAAAGTCGAATAACATCTAAAGTATTTAACATAAACAAAATCTGATTAGTGCATTAAATTCAGCTTCTCATTTAGGAGTTTAAAAGTCTGAGCACTAAATTTGCTCTCCGAGTCATAGTTTTCGAGATAAATGCATTTGTCTAAAAAAAAGTGTACCAGTTGCACGTTTCGACTTGCGAAACGCACCGATCTGCATCAAACGCTAAAACACTTCAACACATGTCGACCTATTGGACATTTAAGGAGTGTATAAGTTTAATAAATGTTTAAACAAATAAACAAATTAACAGTAACAATATAATAAACATAACAACATTATAACATAACAATATTATAACATTTAGCATAACATAATGTATACAACAATATTTGTTGAATAACTGTTCATTCCGTAGTTAATTATAAATTAACATTTAGTCACGTACGTTATTACAATACGAATAAATATCAAATATCCAACCGAGTGTGGGACCGGATTAGGGCCAGACTTTCCGTCAGCAAAATAATAATCTCGCTTCTCGAGAATTGCGCTGCGATACAGCACACGTGCAAATTCGCTAACTCGACGGTTGTACCGTGGGATGCTGCATCAGCACACGGCTCCACGCGCGGATGCCCCTACCATCGTTCAGCGCAGCGCCTTCGCCTCCGAGAGCGGCTACCCCTCCACCTTACAGAGATGGGACTTGCCATCCCCTCCACGCTCATCGCGTGATGAAGAGTTCCTTCAGAACTCTTCAGTCTAGAATCTTCGCGCAAACAATCAACACCTCTCCGTGAGGCTAGCTCCGTGCTACGACGATGAACACCATGTTCCGGCACGTTAAACAATGTTTTGTAAAGTTCAACATTTATAAAAATTATAACCATCATGGAATTATTGTAAAAATTTAAATCAACATGTAAAATCCGTGTAACCTTTACCATCGATTATCAACATTCTTTATTAAATAGTTTTAGTTCAGTGGAACTTTCTTATGTGATTTAATTACAACATAACATAAAAGTGTACCCATCAACAACCCGCTACGCCTCATCATCGGCTAATCATTAATCGAACAATCACAATCATCATTCTATTAATTTAGAATGTTTCTGTTTTGTGAAAACATATATAAATAATCAGCAAAATGGTAAGTCTGTTCACCAATCACGCAGTACAGTGCTCCGATCCCTGACCAGCGCATTCCGGTCTAAATCGAAGGAGCACAAATACATGTTATATGTTCTGGCTTCGTCATTAGTGCATCTCTAGTACAAATACGAGAATTAACCAAGAGCCAAGACGTAACAAAATCGTGAAAATCGACGACGACAAACGAATATTTCACGATTTTGCTGAAATACAACTATTAGTGCGATGCCGATGATGATTTGTCGTTGGGAATGCGTCAAAAGTGTGTTTTTTCATAAAAGACAGAGTTTTTTGTCAAATCGGCGGTCTTCAACCTCCGAATTTGAAATTGTACGAATCCACTACGAGAAACGAACATTTCATGATTTCGCAAAAATACGACTTCGTTTCCGATGCAATGTCAGTTTGCCATTGAGAACTGATCGAAAATATGTTTTTTCGTAAAAATCCGACTATTTTGTCAAAACGGCTTTTTTGACCCTCTGAATTCGAAATCGTGAGAATTGACGACGACAAACGATCAATTAACGATTATGCTGAAATATAACAGTAATTCCAATGCCGATGATGATTTGCCGTTGGGAATGCGTAAAAATTGTGTTTTTTCATAAAAGACGGAGTTTTTTTGTAAAATCGGCGGCTTTGAACCTCTGAATTTTAAATCGTGTGAATCCACAACAACAAACGACGATTTCACGATTACGGTACAATACGACCTTGTTTCCGATGCAATGACAGTTTATCATTGAGAACGGATCGAAAATGTGTTTTTTCATCAAAATCGGAAATTTTCGTCAATTCAGCGTTTTTGACACGCTGAAATTGAAATCGTGAAAATCGACGACGACAAACGAATATTTCACGATTTTGCTGAAATACAACTATTAGTCCGATGCCGATGATGATTTGTCGTTGGGAATGCGTCAAAAGTGTTTTTTTTCATAAAAGACGGAGTTTTTTGTCAAATCGGCCGTCTTCAACCTCTGAATTTGAAATCGTGAGAATCCAATACGACAAACGAACATTTCACGATTTCGCAAAAATACGACTTCGTTTCCGATGCAATGTCAGTTTGTCATTGAGAACTGATCGAAAATATGTTTTTTCGTAAAAATCTGACATTTTTGTCAAAACGGCTTTTTTGACCCTCTGAATTCGAAATCGTGAGAATCGACGACGACAAACGACCAATTCACGATTTCGCTGAAATATAACAGTAATTCCAATGCCGATGATGATTTGCCCTTGGGAATGCGTAAAAATTGTGTTTTTTCATAAAAGATGGAGTTTTTTTTGTCAAATCGGCGGTTTTAAACCTCGGAATTTTAAATCGTGAGAATCTACAACGACAAACGACGATTTCACGATTACGGTAAAATACGACCTTGTTTCCGATGCAATGACAGTTTATCATTGAGAACGGATCGAAAATGTGTTTTTTCGCAAAAATCTGACAATTTCGTCAAACCAGCGTTTTTGACACTCTGAAATTGAAATTGTGAAAATCGACGACGACAAACGAATATTTCACGATTTTGCTGAAATACAACTATTAGTCCGATGCCGATGATGATTTGTCGTTGGGAATGCGTAAAAATTGTGTTTTTTCATAAAAGATGGAGTTTTTTTTGTCAAATCGGCGGTCTTCAACCTCTGAATATGAAATCGTGAGAATCCATTACGTCAAACGAAAATTTAACGATTTCGCAAAAATACGACTTCGTTTCCGATGCAATGTCAGTTTGTCATTAAGAACTGATCGAAAATAGGTTTTTTCATAAAAATCTGACTATTTTGTCAAAACGGCGGTTTTGACCCTCAGAAATCGAAATTGGGAGAATCGACGACGGCAAATGACGATTTCACGATTACGGTATAATACGACATTGTTTCCGATGCAATGACAGTTTATCATTGAGAACGGATCGAAAATGTGTTTTCCGCAAAAATCTGACAATTTCGTCAAAACAGCGTTTTTGACACTCTGAAATTGAAATCGTGAAAACCGACGACGACAAACGAATATTTCTCGATTTTGCTGAAATACAACTATTAGTCCGATGCCGATGATGATTTGTCATTGGGAATGCGTCAAAAGTGTGTTTTTTCATAAAAGACGGACTTTTTTTGTCAAATCGGCGGTCTTCAACCTCTGAATATGTGTTACGTCCTGGGTTCGACGCCCAGTTTAAAATTGGTAACTTTAGCCAAACTTGTATTCCGAAAAATGTATAACAAAATTATCTAATTGTTTATTCATCAAAATCGAAACTTGTTAATTGAGTAATTTTCGTAAACAAATAAACACATAAACAGTCCAATACTTTCATCAGAAACCGCTATATAGCAAATAGAGCCTCAATCTCGATATTAAAAGTTGAATAACAACTAAAATATTTGACATAAACAAAAACTGGTTGGTGCATTAGATTCATCTTTTCATTTGTTAGTTATAAAGTGTTACAACTAAAATTGCTCTAGGGCACTTAGTTTACGAGATATTTCATATTTTCTATTGGACTGAAATTTGATTTTTATATAATCGAGAACGCATACAAGGTTATCGATATAACAATTATCTACAAACATTATGGTTTTAAATCAATAAATAATATCGGTAATTAATAAATAATAATAATAATTATTATTATTATTGTCAGTAATTTAAACATATAAATAATTATATTGTAAAAACCAATTACATAACACTCAAATAACAATAGTGCAGCAACAATTATTCAAATATATATATATTGCGTAGTTAATTATTAACTAGCAATAAGTCACGTACGCACGATAACAATAAATATCGTATTGCAAATCCGAGTGTGGGACCGGATGAGGCCCAGACATTCCATCAGCAAAATAATAATCTCGCTTCTCGAGAATTGCGCTGCGATACAGCCCACGTGCAAATTCGCTACCTCAGCACTTACCGTGGGATGCTGCGTCAGCATGCGGCTCCACGCGCGGGTACCCCCACCATCGGTAGGTGTACCTCTACGACATAGAGCGGTCGCCCCACCATCCGCGCATCGGGTGCCCCCTCCACGCGCTTCACGTTGTGAAGAGTTCCTTTAGAGCTCTTCAGTCTAGTCTCGGCGTTCTAACAAACAACATCTCTCCGCGAGTCTAGCTCCGTGCGAAGATATGTACGCGCACGTAAAATATGTAATCAACTTTATAAATTATTTGCTATTGGTTCACCGCGGTCTTCGCAACCTAAAAAGT
The DNA here is from genome assembly GCA_964006125.1 of Cryptus viduatorius. Classification (NCBI taxonomy): domain Eukaryota; kingdom Metazoa; phylum Arthropoda; class Insecta; order Hymenoptera; family Ichneumonidae; genus Cryptus; species Cryptus viduatorius. The sequence goes on along the minus strand of OZ023225.1, from coordinate 7,162,845 downwards.
GTAACTAGGGATTTTAGTACAGTTCTACGACATCGATGAATATCGATCCACAAGTGAACTTCAATTTTATAACAAATCATGTCACAACAAAAATTAATCTACGAGTGCAATTATTATACAATCACCCAACTTTCAGCAATATGTAAAATCTGTGTATTCTGTGAAATCTTTAACTTTCTTTATCGTTATAATAAAATCGTGATAGTTCAACGAACATCCAATTGTGTCTTTCCTTACGAGGAAGAATATAAAACAAAATTCGAATTATAACCCGCTACGCCCAAACACGCAATCGGCATCAATATTATCAACAAACAGATTTTGTTGTAAAAGTAATTAATTCAAACTTCATCAAATAAATAAATGTCAACGCCAATCACCGAGACACAGCTCCTATCCCTGACTGGCGCATTCCAGTCTCAACAATGGAGCTACACAATACGTTCAGTTTACGTCGTTTCGTCAATCGAATCGCCAATTACAAATAAAGTTTCGAGTAGTTAATAACCTGCGACGTAACAGGATGTATTTTTCTGGTGACAGCGGTGGGATGCGTCTGGTGCATTGGTGAAAAACATTTTCGTTAACATTTCAACATAGTTCATCAGAATACTAAAACGTTACAAACATTCAAATTTATAAGTGAAAAGTGAATAAAACAAAAAAAACATTAAAATTCTCCAAAGTGAAAATAACTATAACCAGTGATCGTATATAAATTCAACATTTCTCGCGAAACAATTAAACTCTGAACCAATCTCATTTAATGGCTTCATTCGTGTGGACAAACAAGTTATCAAAAAAAAAAAACAATCTGGAGCATGCGTTGCACAAATGAGCTTATGGATCACTAGTTGAACAAGTCAACTTTTGGGTCACTAGTAGAACAAGTTACGATTACTTCTGAATCACTAGAAGATCAAGTTCTTATGGATCACTAGTTGAGCAAGTTCTTCGGCATCATTAGCCCAGCATTGGTCATCATTATCTCTTTGTTGTCTGAAATACGATCATCAAATCGTCGCAACGATTCGAAAAATGAAATTTTTTTCGAGTAAAAGCAAATCTTGGAGATGAACGGAAACATACGATCTACTAATCAAATTTCGAATTCACAATATTTCGTCATCGGCGAAATCGGAATATTCGTGTTCATTGCAAAAAAAAAATCGGTGAATCATAAAATAAACTTTTGCACTAAAATTACACAACTCCTTCAGTTTTTAATTTAATAAAACCATTTAAGTGTGACATGAGTATACAATATTCATCTCAAACGTAGAATTCGACGTTCGACAAAAAAAAAAAAAAAAAAAAAAAAAACGAAAGGGAAAAATCATATCATCATTCATCAAGCTACGAGAGCACACAACTCCGTAACAGCAATTCAAGGACACAAATGCAGCAAAACATATTTCGTGGACTACGTCTACAATATAAATAAAAAATCGTAATATCTCCTTAAGCTGCTCTCATCAAATATAACATAATGTGAGAAGTGTACACCAATAGGTGTAATCATCATTTACATCGTTTCAAATAATCGACGTCGTAAATCAAAACAGTGAAACATCAAACGATCAAGTATACATTTTATCGCCGTGCCGCATATGCGGATGACGTTCAAGGACAAGACGTAGGGCTCACTCCGATTTTCGGCAGTGACCTTAGGGCTTTTTGAGTTCTACGATCTTCGCCCAATTATTGGACAGCCTCGCAAGAGGTCTGAGGGAAGTCATTTCATTCGAATCGAGAGCGTATTCGCGAAACGACTCAAAACGTTACTACGAATCGAGATCCTAGAGACGAAGAGCGAGTAACTAATCCAAAAAAAAAAAAAAAATTTGTCAATCACGGATCGTTTCACTTACAGACGTCGACACGATTTCAATCGTACACGCCAAAGATGCGTGAACCCTGAGAATTTATCGCCACATTCGTTCGTGCTTCAAGATACCGAGTAGCAATTTTCAATCATTAATTTATTTCGAAGACATTGTTGGAATCCGTGAATCAAAAAATCATCCGATACAAATAAAATGAATCGAAAACAACAAAATGGTAGACACACGCAGTCGTGTCCTTCGTTACCATCATTTATTAAAATTTCATCTTGACGGCAAGGGAACCGCAAGATTTTCAACTTCAGAGGAATGAAGAAATGTCAATTTCAGCGAATATCCGGTGGAACCAGCCTTCAAACAAAATTCATCACGACGGCGTGGGAACACACAAGATGTTCATCGTCGGAAATTCAAATCGAACCAGTCCGTCTGTTTTCGTCTTCGACGGACGTAAGCAGAGCTTCAGCACTGCTTCCGTTTTAACGGGGGAGGTGTTACGTCCTGGGTTCGACGCCCAGTTTAAAATTGGTAAATTTAGACAAAATTTATTCAGAGAGATTTATAACAAAATTATCCAATTGTTTATTCAACAAATTCATAATTCTTTAATTTAATAATTTTCGTAAACGAACAAACATTTAAACAGTCCAATACTTTTGCTAGAAAAGTCCGAACATCAATCTTAAAAGTTGAATAACTTCAAAAATATAAAACATAAACAAATTCTGATTGGTCCATTCGATGGAACATTCAATTTAGGACTTATAAAAATCCTCTGCTAGAGTTGCTCTAGGACTCATAGTATCCGAGATAATTCAGATTTTCTATTGGACGGTAATATACTTTTTATATAATCGAGAACGTATACAACGTTATTGATATAAAAATTATCTACAAACATTTTTGTTGTAAATCAATAAATTATATCGTTAATTAATAAATTATTATTATTATTATTACTATTTTTATTAATATCAAACAATTTACACATATAAATAATTATATTGTAACAACAATTACATAACACATTAAAACGATATGTACATCATATTTCAATCAACTATATTTATTGCGCAGTCAATTATTAACTAGTAATAAGTCACGTACGCACGATAACAATAAATATCATATTGCAAATCCGAGTGTGGGACCGGATGAGGCCCAGACATTCCGTCAGCAAATAATTATCTCGCTTCTCGAGAACTTCGTTACACACGTGCATAATCGCTGACGCTGCACACCACGTGCGGGTACTCCCACGATCAGTGGCTTACCCCCTCCATACGTCGCGTCGTGGAGAGCTCCTTCAGAGCTCTTCAGTTCAGATTCAGCGCTCCAACTATTAACATCGCTCCGCGAGTCTGGCTCCGTGCCACGACAGTATGTACGCGCACGTAAAATTTAAATAATGTCAAAATTATATTCCGACATAAATATTCATAATGTAACTCATTGTCACATTCAACACAACAATATGTAAAATCAGTGTCTTATTTATCTACAGTCAACAGTTAATAATTAATTAATGATGGTTCAATCAAACTCTTCAACTGTGTATTTATTTGCGAGAAACAATATAAAACATTCATCTATTGTTTACAACCCGCTACGCCCAAACACGCATTCGGCATCAATATTATCAACAAACTGATTTTGTTGTAAAAGTAATTAATTCAAACTTTATCAAATAAATATATGTCAACGCCAATCACCGAGACACAGCTCCTATCCCTGACTGGCGCATTCCAGTCTCAACAATGGAGCTACACAATACGTTCAGTTTACGTCGTTTCGTCAATCGAATCGCCAATTACAAATAAATTTTCGAGTAGTTAATAACCTGCGACGTAACATATGAAATCGTGAGAATCCATTACGTCAAACGAAAATTTAACGATTTCGCAAAAATACGACTTCGTTTCCGATGCAATGTCAGTTTGTCATTAAGAACTGATCGAAAATAGGTTTTTTCGTAAAAATCTGAAAATTTTGTCAAAACGGCAGTTTTGACCCTCAGAAATCGAAATTGGGAGAATCGGCGACGACAAACGACGATTTCACGATTTCGCTAAAATAACGACTTCGTTTCCGATGCAATGTCAGTTTGTCATTGACAACCGATCAAAAGTATGGTTTTTCATAAAATTCGGACATTTTTTTCAAATCGACGTTTTAAACCGTCTGAAAAGGGAATCGTGAGAACCACCGACAAAAAACGACCATTTCTCGATTTCGCTAAAATACAACTGTAAGTCCGATGCCGATGATGATTTGACGTTGGGAATGTGTCAAAAATGTGTTTTTTCATCAAAATCGGAAATTTTCGTCAATTCAGCGTTTTTGACACTCTAACATTGAAATCGTGAAAATCGACGACGGCAAACGAATATTTCACGATTTTGCTGAAATACAACTATTAGTCCGATGCCGATGATGATTTGTCGTTGGGAATGCGTCAAAAGTGTGTTTTTTCATAAAAGACACAGTTGTTTGTCTAATCGGCGGTCTTCAACCTCCGAATTTGAAATCGTACGAATTCACTACGAGAAACGAACATTTCATGATTTCGCAAGAATACGACTTCGTTTCCGATGCAATGTCAGTTTGTCATTGAGAACTGATCGAAAATATGTTTTTTCGTAAAAATCTGACTATTTTGTCAAAACGGCTTTTTTGACCCTCTGAATTCGAAATCGTGAGAATCGACGGCGACAAACGACCAATTCACGATTATGCTGAAATATAACAGTAATTCCAATGCCGATGATGATTTGCCGTTGGGAATGCGTAAAAATTGTGTTTTTTCATAAATGACGGAGTTTTTTTGTCAAATCGGCGGTTTTGAACCTCTGAATTTTAAATCGTGAGAATCCACAACGACAAACGACGATTTCACGATTACGGTACAATACGACCTTGTTTCCGATGCAATGACAGTTTATCATTGAGAACGGATCGAAAATGTGTTTTTTCATCAAAATCGAAAATTTTCGTCAATTCAGCGTTTTTGACACGCTGAAATTGAAATCGTGAAAATCGACGACGATGTTACGTCCTGGGTTCGACGCCCAGTTTAAAATTGGTAACTTTAGCCAAACTTGTATTCCGAAAAATGTATAACAAAATTATCTAATTGTTTATTCATCAAAATCGAAACTTGTTAATTGAGTAATTTTCGTAAACAAATAAACACATAAACAGTCCAATACTTTCATCAGAAACCGCTATATAGCAAATAGAGCCTCAATCTCGATATTAAAAGTTGAATAACAACTAAAATATTTGACATAAACAAAATCTGGTTGGTGCATTAGATTCATCTTTTCATTTGTTAGTTATAAAGTGTTACAACTAAAATTGCTCTAGGGCACTTAGTTTACGAGATATTTCATATTTTCTATTGGACTGAAATTTGATTTTTATATAATCGAGAACGCATACAAGGTTATCGATATAACAATTATCTACAAACATTATGGTTTTAAATCAATAAATAATATCGGTAATTAATAAATAATAATAATAATTATTATTATTATTATTATTGTCAGTAATTTAAACATATAAATAATTATATTGTAAAAACCAATTACATAACACTCAAATAACAATAGTGCAGCAACAATTATTCAAATATATATATATTGCGTAGTTAATTATTAACTAGCAATAAGTCACGTACGCACGATAACAATAAATATCGTATTGCAAATCCGAGTGTGGGACCGGATGAGGCCCAGACATTCCATCAGCAAAATTATTATCTCGCTTCTCGAGAACTCCGTTGCGTACGTGCAAATTCGCTAACGCTGCACACCGACGTGGGATGCTGCACGCGGCACCACGCGCGGGTACTCCCACCATTAGTGGCATACCCCCTCCATACGAATCGCGTTGTCGGGAGCTCCTTCCGAGCTCTTCAGTCTAGTCTCGGCGTTCTAACAAACAACATCTCTCCGCGAGTCTAGCTCCGTGCGAAGATATGTACGCGCACGTAAAATATGTAATCAACTTTATAAATTATTTGTTATTGGTTCACCGCGGTCTTCGCAACCTAAAAAGTGTAACTAGGGATTTTAGTACAGTTCTACGACATCGATCAATATCGATCCACAAGTGAACTTCAATTTTATAACAAATCATGTCACAACAAAAATTAATCTACGAGTGCAATTATTATACAATCACCCAACTTTCAGCAATATGTAAAATCTGTGTATTCTGTGAAATCTTTAACTTTCTTTATCGTTATAATAAAATCGTGATAGTTCAACGAACATCCAATTGTGTCTTTCCTTACGAGGAAGAATATAAAACAAAATTCGAATTATAACCCGCTACGCCCAAACACGCAATCGGCATCAATATTATCAACAAACAGATTTTGTTGTAAAAGTAATTAATTCAAACTTCATCAAATAAATAAATGTCAACGCCAATCACCGAGACACAGCTCCTATCCCTGACTGGCGCATTCCAGTCTCAACAATGGAGCTACACAATACGTTCAGTTTACGTCGTTTCGTCAATCGAATCGCCAATTACAAATAAAGTTTCGAGTAGTTAATAACCTGCGACGTAACAGGATGTATTTTTCTGGTGACAGCGGTGGGATCCGTCTGGTGATTTGGTGACAGACATTACAAAACGTGACATTAATCTATTCGTGAAATGCGAATAAACATGCGAGCATCCAATTTCTGCTAAGTGAAATAAAACAAATAAAAATGTTTTCCCTCGTAAATATAATTCAGCACTCATGTCCTCTAAACATCTTCGTCAAAATCGTGCGAGTGAATCATCATACTTCTCGCCATTCATCATCAAGTGTTTCCATTCACCGGCGATATGTGCGAACACGTTAAACGAGTCCTCTGATCTACATTTGAACATGCTTATTTAGATAAAGCCTCTGAGTCAATATGTGGACACGTCTTCGAGAACCTCTGAGTCGTCACACAGAACTTCGGCAGGTGATATAGCACAAAAGTTATCTCATAATTTACATCATCGGGCACATGGACCAACAACTTACAAAACTTATGGATCACTAGTTGAACAAGCTAATAATGCTTATGGATCACTAGTCGAACAAGTCACGCAACCACTGAACATCGAATAGAGCAATGACGAAATATAAAATATTTGGGCAATTATATACAAGTGCGCGAGAGGAATCATGAAACAGTCGACACGGACAAAAATTACGAACGTTCTCACAAATAAAATTTCCGTGACATTCGGTATATTGAAAGTAATCCAAACAATTAATTGAACGTTCATAAATTCTAAAAATTATTTGACCTTTACAAATCAAACAAAGGTGTACAAAATCATAAATCAAGTGAAAAATACGAAATTCAAGTGCGTATATCGGATTGCCGACTTCAGATACACGCAGTCGTATCTGTTGTCATCATCATTTCAACTTGACGGCGAGGGACCCCGCAAGATTTTCAACTTCATAGGAATGAGTAAAACATTACTCCAACTTGACGGCGTGGGAATTCGGAACGGAATATCCAGCGCATCCTGTCAGCATAAAAATTCCATCTTGACGGCGTGGGAATACACAAGATATCCAACGTCGGAATTTCGCGTCGAACCAGTCCTTCTGTTTCTGTCTACGACGAACTTCAGCAGAGCTCCAGCACTGCTTCCGTTTTATCGGGGGAGGTGTTACGTCCTGGGTTCGACGCCCAGTTTAAAATTGGTAACTTTAGCCAAACTTGTATTCCGAAAAATGTATAACAAAATTATCTAATTGTTTATTCATCAAAATCGAAACTTGTTAATTGAGTAATTTTCGTAAACAAATAAACACATAAACAGTCCAATACTTTCATCAGAAACCGCTATATAGCAAATAGAGCCTCAATCTCGATATTAAAAGTTGAATAACAACTAAAATATTTGACATAAACAAAATCTGGTTGGTGCATTAGATTCATCTTTTCATTTGTTAGTTATAAAGTGTTTCAACTAAAATTGCTCTAGGGCACTTAGTTTACGAGATATTTCATATTTTCTATTGGACTGAAATTTGATTTTTATATAATCGAGAACGCATACAAGGTTATCGATATAACAATTATCTACAAACATTATGGTTTTAAATCAATAAATAATATCGGTAATTAATAAATAATAATAATAATAATTATTATTATTATTATTGTCAGTAATTTAAACATATAAATAATTATATTGTAAAAACCAATTACATAACACTCAAATAACAATAGTGCAGCAACAATTATTCAAATATATATATATTGCGTAGTTAATTATTAACTAGCAATAAGTCACGTACGCACGATAACAATAAATATCGTATTGCAAATCCGAGTGTGGGACCGGATGAGGCCCAGACATTCCATCAGCAAAATTATTAACTCGCTTCTCGAGAACTCCGTTGCGCACGTGCAAATTCGCTAACGCTGCACACCGACGTGGGATGCTGCACGCGGCACCACGCGCGGGTACTCCCACCATTAGTGGCATACCCCCTCCATACGAATCGCGTTGTCGGGAGCTCCTTCCGAGCTCTTCAGTCTAGTCTCGGCGTTCTAACAAACAACATCTCTCCGCGAGTCTAGCTCCGTGCGAAGATATGTACGCGCACGTAAAATATGTAATCAACTTTATAAATTATTTGTTATTGGTTCACCGCGGTCTTCGCAACCTAAAAAGTGTAACTAGGGATTTTAGTACAGTTCTACGACATCGATCAATATCGATCCACAAGTGAACTTCAATTTTATAACAAATCATGTCACAACAAAAATTAATCTACGAGTGCAATTATTATACAATCACCCAACTTTCAGCAATATGTAAAATCTGTGTATTCTGTGAAATCTTTAACTTTCTTTATCGTTATAATAAAATCGTGATAGTTCAACGAACATCCAATTGTGTCTTTCCTTACGAGGAAGAATATAAAACAAAATTCGAATTATAACCCGCTACGCCCAAACACGCAATCGGCATCAATATTATCAACAAACAGATTTTGTTGTAAAAGTAATTAATTCAAACTTCATCAAATAAATAAATGTCAACGCCAATCACCGAGACACAGCTCCTATCCCTGACTGGCGCATTCCAGTCTCAACAATGGAGCTACACAATACGTTCAGTTTACGTCGTTTCGTCAATCGAATCGCCAATTACAAATAAAGTTTCGAGTAGTTAATAACCTGCGACGTAACAGGATGTATTTTTCTGGTGACAGCGGTGGGATCCGTCTGGTGATTTGGTGACAGACATTACAAAACGTGACATTAATCTATTCGTGAAATGCGAATAAACATGCGAGCATCCAATTTCTGCTAAGTGAAATAAAACAAATAAAAATGTTTTCCCTCGTAAATATAATTCAGCACTCATGTCCTCTAAACATCTTCGTCAAAATCGTGCGAGTGAATCATCATACTTCTCGCCATTCATCATCAAGTGTTTCCATTCACCGGCGATATGTGCGAACACGTTAAACGAGTCCTCTGATCTACATTTGAACATGCTTATTTAGATAAAGCCTCTGAGTCAATATGTGGACACGTCTTCGAGAACCTCTGAGTCGTCACACAGAACTTCGGCAGGTGATATAGCACAAAAGTTATCTCATAATTTACATCATCGGGCACATGGACCAACAAGTTACAAAACTTATGGATCACTAGTTGAACAAGCTAATAATGCTTATGGATCACTAGTCGAACAAGTCACGCAACCACTGAACATCGAATAGAGCATTGACGAAATATAAAATATTTGGGCAATTATATACAAGTGCGCGAGAGGAATCATGAAACAGTCGACACGGACAAAAATTACGAACGTTCTCACAAATAAAATTTCCGTGACATTCGGTATATTGAAAGTAATCCAAACAATTAATTGAACGTTCATAAATTCTAAAAATTATTTGACCTTTACAAATCAAACAAAGGTGTACAAAATCATAAATCAAGTGAAAAATACGAAATTCAAGTGCGTATATCGGATTGCCGACTTCAGATACACGCAGTCGTATCTGTTGTCATCATCATTTCAACTTGACGGCGAGGGACCCCGCAAGATTTTCAACTTCATAGGAATGAGTAAAACATTACTCCAACTTGACGGCGTGGGAATTCGGAACGGAATATCCAGCGCATCCTGTCAGCATAAAAATTCCATCTTGACGGCGTGGGAATACACAAGATATCCAACGTCGGAATTTCGCGTCGAACCAGTCCTTCTGTTTCTGTCTACGACGAACTTCAGCAGAGCTCCAGCACTGCTTCCGTTTTATCGGGGGAGGTGTTACGTCCTGGGTTCGACGCCCAGTTTAAAATTGGTAACTTTAGCCAAACTTGTATTCCGAAAAATGTATAACAAAATTATCTAATTGTTTATTCATCAAAATCGAAACTTGTTAATTGAGTAATTTTCGTAAACAAATAAACACATAAACAGTCCAATACTTTCATCAGAAACCGCTATATAGCAAATAGAGCCTCAATCTCGATATTAAAAGTTGAATAACAACTAAAATATTTGACATAAACAAAATCTGGTTGGTGCATTAGATTCATCTTTTCATTTGTTAGTTATAAAGTGTTACAACTAAAATTGCTCTAGGGCACTTAGTTTACGAGATATTTCATATTTTCTATTGGACTGAAATTTGATTTTTATATAATCGAGAACGCATACAAGGTTATCGATATAACAATTATCTACAAACATTATGGTTTTAAATCAATAAATAATATCGGTAATTAATAAATAATAATAATAATTATTATTATTATTATTATTGTCAGTAATTTAAACATATAAATAATTATATTGTAAAAACCAATTACATAACACTCAAATAACAATAGTGCAGCAACAATTATTCAAATATATATATATTGCGTAGTTAATTATTAACTAGCAATAAGTCACGTACGCACGATAACAATAAATATCGTATTGCAAATCCGAGTGTGGGACCGGATGAGGCCCAGACATTCCATCAGCAAAATTATTATCTCGCTTCTCGAGAACTCCGTTGCGCACGTGCAAATTCGCTAACGCTGCACACCGACGTGGGATGCTGCACGCGGCACCACGCGCGGGTACTCCCACCATTAGTGGCATACCCCCTCCATACGAATCGCGTTGTCGGGAGCTCCTTCCGAGCTCTTCAGTCTAGTCTCGGCGTTCTAACAAACAACATCTCTCCGCGAGTCTAGCTCCGTGCGAAGATATGTACGCGCACGTAAAATATGTAATCAACTTTATAAATTATTTGTTATTGGTTCACCGCGGTCTTCGCAACCTAAAAAGTGTAACTAGGGATTTTAGTACAGTTCTACGACATCGATCAATATCGATCCACAAGTGAACTTCAATTTTATAACAAATCATGTCACAACAAAAATTAATCTACGAGTGCAATTATTATACAATCACCCAACTTTCAGCAATATGTAAAATCTGTGTATTCTGTGAAATCTTTAACTTTCTTTATCGTTATAATAAAATCGTGATAGTTCAACGAACATCCAATTGTGTCTTTCCTTACGAGGAAGAATATAAAACAAAATTCGAATTATAACCCGCTACGCCCAAACACGCAATCGGCATCAATATTATCAACAAACAGATTTTGTTGTAAAAGTAATTAATTCAAACTTCATCAAATAAATAAATGTCAACGCCAATCACCGAGACACAGCTCCTATCCCTGACTGGCGCATTCCAGTCTCAACAATGGAGCTACACAATACGTTCAGTTTACGTCGTTTCGTCAATCGAATCGCCAATTACAAATAAAGTTTCGAGTAGTTAATAACCTGCGACGTAACAACGACAAACGAATATTTCACGATTTTGCTGAAATACAACTATTAGTCCGATGCCGATGATGATTTGCCGTTGGGAATGCGTAAAAATTGTGTTTTTTCATAAATGACGGAGTTTTTTTGTCAATTCGGCGGTTTTGAACCTCTGAATTTTAAATCGTGAGAATCCACAACGACAAACGAACATTTCACGATTTCGCAAAAATACGACTTCGTTTCCGATGCAATGTCAGTTTGTCATTAAGAACTGATCGAAAATATGTTTTTTCGTAAAAATCTGAAAATTTTGTGAAAACGGCGGTTTTGACCCTCAGAAATCGAAATTGGGAGAATCGACGACGACAAACAACGATTTCACGATTTCGGTAAAATACGACATTGTTTCCGATGCAATGACAGTTTGTCATTGAGAACTGATCGAAAATATGTTTTTTCGTAAAAATCTGACTATTTTGTCAAAACAGCTTTTTTGACCCTCTGAATTCGAAATCGTGAGAATCGACGACGACAAACGACCAATTCACGATTATGCTGAAATATAACAGTAATTCCAATGCCGATGATGATTTGAGGTTGGGAATGCGTTAAAATTGTGTTTTTTCATAAATTACGGAGTTTTTTTTGTCAAATCGGCGGTTTTGAACCTCTGAATTTTAAATCGTGAGAATCCACAACGACAAACGACGATTTCACGATTACGGTACAATACGACCTTGTTTCCGATGCAATGACAGGTTATCATTGAGAACGGATCGAAAAGGTGTTTTTTCATCAAAATCGGAAATTTTCGTCAATTCAGCGTTTTTGAGACGCTGAAATTGAAAACGTGAAAATCGACGACGACAAACGAATATTTCACGATTTTACTGAAATACAACTATTAGTCCGATCCCGATGATTTGTCGTTGGGAATGCGTCAAAAGTGTGTTTTTCATAAAAGACGGAGTTTTTTGTCAAATCGGCCGTCTTCAACCTCTGAATTTGAAATCGTGAGAATCCAATACGACAAACGAACATTTCACGATTTCGCAAAAATACGACTTCGTTTCCGATGCAATGTCAGTTTGTCATTGAGAACTGATCGAAAATATGTTTTTTCGTAAAAATCTGACATTTTTGTCAAAACGGCTTTTTTGACCCTCTGAATTCGAAATCGTGAGAATCGACGACGACAAACGACCAATTCACGATTTCGCTGAAATATAACAGTAATTCCAATGCCGATGATGATTTGCCCTTGGGAATGCGTAAAAATTGTGTTTTTTCATAAAAGATGGAGTTTTTTTTGTCAAATCGGCGGTTTTAAACCTCGGAATTTTAAATCGTGAGAATCTACAACGACAAACGACGATTTCACGATTACGGTAAAATACGACCTTGTTTCCGATGCAATGACAGTTTATCATTGAGAACGGATCGAAAATGTGTTTTTTCGCAAAAATCTGACAATTTCGTCAAACCAGCGTTTTTGACACTCTGAAATTGAAATTGTGAAAATCGACGACGACAAACGAATAATTCACGATTTTGCTGAAATACAACTATTAGTCCGATGCCGATGATGATTTGTCGTTGGGAATGCGTAAAAATTGTGTTTTTTCATAAAAGATGGAGTTTTTTTTGTCAAATCGGCGGTCTTCAACCTCTGAATATGAAATCGTGAGAATCCATTACGTCAAACGAAAATTTAACGATTTCGCAAAAATACGACTTCGTTTCCGATGCAATGTCAGTTTGTCATTAAGAACTGATCGAAAATAGGTTTTTTCATAAAAATCTGACTATTTTGTCAAAACGGCGGTTTTGACCCTCAGAAATCGAAATTGGGAGAATCGACGACGACAAATGACGATTTCACGATTACGGTATAATACGACATTGTTTCCGATGCAATGACAGTTTATCATTGAGAACGGATCGAAAATGTGTTTTCCGCAAAAATCTGACAATTTCGTCAAAACAGCGTTTTTGACACTCTGAAATTGAAATCGTGAAAACCGACGACGACAAACGAATATTTCTCGATTTTGCTGAAATACAACTATTAGTCCGATGCCGATGATGATTTGTCATTGGGAATGCGTCAAAAGTGTGTTTTTTCATCAAAATCGGAAATTTTCGTCAATTCAGCGTTTTTGACACTCTGACATTGAAATCGTGAAAATCGACGACGACAAACGAATATTTCACGATTATGCTGAAATACAACTATTAGTGCGATGCCGATGATGATTTGTCGTTGGGAATGCGTCAAAAGTGTGTTTTTTCATAAAAGACAGAGTTTTTTGTCAAATCGGCGGTCTTCAACCTCCGAAATTGAAATTGTACGAATCCACTACGAGAAACGAACATTTCATGATTTCGCAAAAATACGACTTCGTTTCCGATGCAATGTCAGTTTGCCATTGAGAACTGATCGAAAATATGTTTTTTCGTAAAAATCCGACTATTTTGTCAAAACGGCTTTTTTGACCCTCTGAATTCGAAATCGTGAGAATTGACGACGACAAACGATCAATTAACGATTATGCTGAAATATAACAGTAATTCCAATGCCGATGATGATTTGCCGTTGGGAATGCGTAAAAATTGTGTTTTTTCATAAAAGACGGAGTTTTTTTGTAAAATCGGCGGCTTTGAACCTCTGAATTTTAAATCGTGTGAATCCACAACAACAAACGACGATTTCACGATTACGGTACAATACGACCTTGTTTCCGATGCAATGACAGTTTATCATTGAGAACGGATCGAAAATGTGTTTTTTCATCAAAATCGGAAATTTTCGTCAATTCAGCGTTTTTGACACGCTGAAATTGAAATCGTGAAAATCGACGACGACAAACGAATATTTCACGATTTTGCTGAAATACAACTATTAGTCCGATGCCGATGATGATTTGTCGTTGGGAATGCGTCAAATGTGTTTTTTTTCATAAAAGACGGAGTTTTTTGTCAAATCGGCCGTCTTCAACCTCTGAATTTGAAATCGTGAGAATCCAATACGACAAACGAACATTTCACGATTTCGCAAAAATACGACTTCGTTTCCGATGCAATGTCAGTTTGTCATTGAGAACTGATCGAAAATATGTTTTTTCGTAAAAATCTGACATTTTTGTCAAAACGGCTTTTTTGACCCTCTGAATTCGAAATCGTGAGAATCGACGACGACAAACGACCAATTCACGATTTCGCTGAAATATAACAGTAATTCCAATGCCGATGATGATTTGCCGTTGGGAATGCGTAAAAATTGTGTTTTTTCATAAAAGACGGAGTTTTTTTGTCAAATCGGCGGTTTTGAACCTCTGAATTTTAAATCGTGAGAATCCACAACGACAAACGACGATTTCACGATTACGGTACAATACGACCTTGTTTCCGATGCAATGACAGTTTGTCATTGAGAACGGATCGAAAATGTGTTTTTTCATCAAAATCGAAAATTTTCGTCAATTCAGCGTTTTTGACACGCTGAAATTGAAATCGTGAAAATCGACGACGACAAACGAATATTTCACGATTTTGCTGAAATACAACTATTAGTCCGATGCCGATGATGATTTGTCGTTGGGAATGCGTCAAAAGTGTGTTTTTTCATAACAGACGGAGTTTTTTGTCAAATCGGCGGTCTTCAACCTCTGAATTTGAAATCGTGAGAATCCAATACGACAAAGGAACATTTCACGATTTCGCAAAAAATACGACTTCGTTTCCGATGCAATGTCAGTTTGTCATTGACAACCGATCAAAAATATGTTTTTTCATAAAATTCGGACTTTTTTGTCAAATCGACGTTTTACACCGTCTGAAAAGGGAATCGTGAGAACCATCGACAAAAAACGACCATTTCTCGATTTCGCTAAAATACAACTGTAAGTCCGATGCCGATGATGATTTGACGTTGGGAATGCGTAAAAATTGTGTTTTTTCATAAAAGACCGAGTTTTACGGTACAATACGACCTTGTATCCGATGCAATGACAGTTTATCATTGAGAACGGATCGAAAATGTGTTTTTTCATCAAAATCGGAAATTTTCGTCAATTCAGCGTTTTTGACACGCTGAAATTGAAAACGTGAAAATCGACGACGAGGAACGAATATTTCACGATTTTACTGAAATACAACTATTAGTCCGATCCCGATGATGATTTGTCGTTGGGAATGCGTCAAAAGTGTGTTTTTCATAAAAGACGGACTTTTTTTGTCAAATCGGCGGTCTACAACCTCTGAATATGAAATCGTGAGAATCCATTACGTCAAACGAAAATTTAACGATTTCGCAAAAATACGACTTCGTTTCCGATGCAATGTCAGTTTGTCATTGAGAACTGATCGAAAATATGTTTTTTCGTAAAAATCTGACTATTTTGTCAAAACGGCTTTTTTGACCCTCTGAATTCGAAATCGTGAGAATCGACGACGACAAACGACCAATTCACGATTATGCTGAAATATAACAGTAATTCCAATGCCGATGATGATTTGCCGTTGGGAATGCGTAAAAATTGCGTTTTTTCATAAATGACGGAGTTTTTTTGTCAAATCGGCGGTTTTGAACCTCTGAATTTTAAATCGTGAGAATCCACAACGACAAACGACGATTTCACGATTACGGTAAAATACGACTTCGATTCCGATGCAATGTCTGTTTGTCATTAAGAACTGATCGAAAATATGTTTTTTCGTAAAAATCTGACTATTTTGTCAAAACGGCTTTTTTGACCCTCTGAATTCGAAATCGTGAGAATCGACGACGACAAACGACCAATTCACGATTATGCTGAAATATAACAGTAATTCCAATGCCGATGATGATTTGTCGTTGGGAATGCGTCAAAAGTGTGTTTTTTCATAAAAGACGGAGTTTTTTTGTCAAATCGGCGGTCTTCAACCTCTGAATTTGAAATCGTGAGAATCCAATACGACAAACGAACATTTCACGATTTCGCAAAAATACGACTTTGTTTCCGATGCAATGTCAGTTTGTCATTGAGAACTGATCGAAAATATGTTTTTTCGTAAAAATCTGACATTTTTGTAAAAACGGCTTTTTTGACCCTCTGAAATCGAAATCGTGAGAATCGACGACGACAAACGACCAATTCACGATTACGCTGAAATATAACAGTAATTCCAATGCCGATGATGATTTGCCGTTGGGAATGCGTAAAAATTGCGTTTTTTCATAAATGACGGAGTTTTTTTGTCAAATCGGCGGTTTTGAACCTCTGAATTTTAAATCGTGAGAATCCACAACGACAAACGACGATTTCACGATTACGGTAAAATACGACTTCGATTCCGATGCAATGTCTGTTTGTCATTAAGAACTGATCGAAAATATGTTTTTTCGTAAAAATCTGACTATTTTGTCAAAACGGCTTTTTTGACCCTCTGAATTCGAAATCGTGAGAATCGACGACGACAAACGACCAATTCACGATTATGCTGAAATATAACAGTAATTCCAATGCCGATGATGATTTGTCGTTGGGAATGCGTCAAAAGTGTGTTTTTTCATAAAAGACGGAGTTTTTTTGTCAAATCGGCGGTCTTCAACCTCTGAATTTGAAATCGTGAGAATCCAATACGACAAACGAACATTTCACGATTTCGCAAAAATACGACTTTGTTTCCGATGCAATGTCAGTTTGTCATTGAGAACTGATCGAAAATATGTTTTTTCGTAAAAATCTGACATTTTTGTAAAAACGGCTTTTTTGACCCTCTGAAATCGAAATCGTGAGAATCGACGACGACAAACGACCAATTCACGATTACGCTGAAATATAACAGTAATTCCAATGCCGATGATGATTTGCCGTTGGGAATGCGTAAAAATTGTGTTTTTTCATAAAAGACGGAGTTTTTTTGTCAAATCGGCGGTTTTGAACCTCTGAATTTTAAATCGTGAGAATCCACAACGACAAACGACGATTTCACGATTACGGTACAATACGACCTTGTTTCCGATGCAATGACAGTTTATCATTGAGAACGGATCGAAAATGTGTTTTTTCATCAAAATCGAAAATTTTCGTCAATTCAGCGTTTTTGACACGCTGAAATTGAAATCGTGAAAATCGACGACGACAAACGAATATTTCACGATTTTGCTGAAATACAACTATTAGTCCGATGCCGATGATGATTTGTCGTTGGGAATCCGTCAAAAGTGTGTTTTTTCATAAAAGACGGAGTTTTTCGTCAATTCAGCGTTTTTGACACGCTGAAATTGAAATCGTGAAAATCGACGACGACAAACGAATATTTCACGATTTTGCTGAAATACAACTATTAGTCCGATGCCGATGATGATTTGTCGTTGGGAATCCGTCAAAAGTGTGTTTTTTCATAAAAGACGGAGTTTTTCGTCAATTCAGCGTTTTTGACACGCTGAAATTGAAATCGTGAAAATCGACGACGACAAACGAATATTTCACGATTTTGCTGAAATACAACTATTAGTCCGATCCCGATGATGATTTGTCTTTGGGAATGCGTCAAAAGTGTGTTTTTTCATAACAGACGGAGTTTTTTGTCAAATCGGCGGTCTTCAACCTCTGAATTTGAAATCGTGAGAATCCAATACGACAAAGGAACATTTCACGATTTCGCAAAAAATACGACTTCGTTTCCGATGCAATGTCAGTTTGTCATTGACAACCGATCAAAAATATGTTTTTTCATAAAATTCGGACTTTTTTGTCAAATCGACGTTTTAAACCGTCTGAAAAGGGAATCGTGAGAACCATCGACAAAAAACGACCATTTCTCGATTTCGCTAAAATACAACTGTAAGTCCGATGCCGATGATGATTTGACGTTGGGAATGTGTCAAAAATGTGTTTTTTCATCAAAATCGGAAATTTTCGTCAATTCAGCGTTTTTGACACGCTGAAATTGAAAACGTGAAAATCGACGACGACAAACGAATATTTCACGATTTTACTGAAATACAACTAGTAGTCCGATGCCGATGATGATTTGTCGTTGGGGAATGCGTCAAAAGTGTGTTTTTTCATAAAAGACGGAGTTTTTTGTCAAATCGGCGGTCTTCAACCTCTGAATTTGAAATCGTGAGAATCCAATACGACAAACGAACATTTCACGATTTCGCAAAAATACGACTTCGTTTCCGATGCAATGTCAGTTTGTCATTGACAACCGATCAAAAATATGATTTTTCGTAAAAATCTGACTATTTTGTCAAAACGGCTTTTTTGACCCTCTGAATTCGAAATCGTGAGAATCGACGACGACAAACGACCAATTCACGATTACGCTGAAATATAACAGTAATTCCAATGCCGATGATGATTTGCCGTTGGGAATGCGTAAAAATTGTGTTTTTTCATAAAAGACGGAGTTTTTTTGTCAAATCGGCGGTTTTGAACCTCTGAATTTTAAATCGTGAGAATCCACAACGACAAACGACGATTTCACGATTACGGTACAATACAACCTTGTTTCCGATGCAATGACAGTTTGTCATTGAGAACGGATCGAAAATGTGTTTTTTCGTCAAAATCGGAAATTTTCATCAACTCAGCGTTTTTGACACGCTGAAATTGAAATCGTGAAAATCGACGACTACAAATTTTATTACGACTACGATTTTATGAATACGTTTTTCATAAAATTCGGACATTTTTGTCAAATCGACGTTTTAAACCGTCTGAAAAGGGAATCGTGCGAACCACCGACAAAAAACGACCATTTCTCGATTTCGCTAAAATAAAACTGTAAGTCCGATGCCGATGATGATTTGACGTTGGGAATGTGTCAAAAATGTGTTTTTTCATCAAAATCGGAAATTTTCGTCAATTCAGCGTTTTTGACACTCTGACATTGAAATCGTGAAAATCGACGACGACAAACGAATATTTCACGATTTTGCTGAAATACAACTATTAGTGCGATGCCGATGATGATTTGTCGTTGGGAATGCGTCAAAAGTGTGTTTTTTCATAAAAGACAGAGTTTTTTGTCAAATCGGCGGTCTTCAACCTCCGAATTTGAAATTGTACGAATCCACTACGAGAATCGAACATTTCATGATTTCGCAAAAATACGACTTCGTTTCCGATGCAATGTCAGTTTGCCATTGAGAACTGATCGAAAATATGTTTTTTCGTAAAAATCCGACTATTTTGTCAAAACGGCTTTTTTGACCCTCTGAATTCGAAATCGTGAGAATTGACGACGACAAACGATCAATTAACGATTATGCTGAAATATAACAGTAATTCCAATGCCGATGATGATTTGCCGTTGGGAATGCGTAAAAATTGTGTTTTTTCATAAAAGACGGAGTTTTTTTGTAAAATCGGCGGCTTTGAACCTCTGAATTTTAAATCGTGTGAATCCACAACAACAAACGACGATTTCACGATTACGGTACAATACGACCTTGTTTCCGATGCAATGACAGTTTATCATTGAGAACGGATCGAAAATGTGTTTTTTCATCAAAATCGGAAATTTTCGTCATTTCAGCGTTTTTGACACGCTGAAATTGAAATCGTGAAAATCGACGACGACAAACGAATATTTCACGATTTTGCTGAAATACAACTATTAGTCCGATGCCGATGATGATTTGTCGTTGGGAATGCGTCAAAAATGTTTTTTTTCATAAAAGACGGAGTTTTTTGTCAAATCGGCCGTCTTCAACCTCTGAATTTGAAATCGTGAGAATCCAATACGACAAACGAACATTTCACGATTTCGCAAAAATACGACTTCGTTTCCGATGCAATGTCAGTTTGTCATTGAGAACTGATCGAAAATATGTTTTTTCGTAAAAATCTGACATTTTTGTCAAAACGGCTTTTTTGACCCTCTGAATTCGAAATCGTGAGAATCGACGACGACAAACGACCAATTCACGATTTCGCTGAAATATAACAGTAATTCCAATGCCGATGATGATTTGCCCTTGGGAATGCGTAAAAATTGTGTTTTTTCATAAAAGATGGAGTTTTTTTTGTCAAATCGGCGGTTTTAAACCTCGGAATTTTAAATCGTGAGATTCTACAACGACAAGCGACGATTTCACGATTACGGTAAAATACGACCTTGTTTCCGATGCAATGACAGTTTATCATTGAGAACGGATCGAAAATGTGTTTTTTCGCAAAAATCTGACAATTTCGTCAAACCAGCGTTTTTGACACTCTGAAATTGAAATTGTGAAAATCGACGACGACAAACGAATATTTCACGATTTTGCTGAAATACAACTATTAGTCCGATGCCGATGATGATTTGTCGTTGGGAATGCGCCAAAAGTGTGTTTTTCATAAAAGACGGACTTTTTTTTGTCAAATCGGCGTTCTTCAACCTCTGAATATGAAATCGTGAGAATCCATTACATCAAACGAAAATTTAACGATTTCACAAAAATACGACTTCGTTTCCGATGCAATGTCAGTTTGTCATTAAGAACTGATCGAAAATAGGTTTTTTCGTAAAAATCTGAAAATTTTGTCAAAACGGCAGTTTTGACCCTCAGAAATCGAAATTGGGAGAATCGACGACGACAAACAACGATTTCACGATTTCGCTAAAATAACGACTTCGTTTCCGATGCAATGTCAGTTTGTCATTGACAACCGATCAAAAATATGGTTTTTCATAAAATTCGGACATTTTTGTCAAATCGACGTTTTAAACCGTCTGAAAAGGGAATCGTGAGAACCACCGACAAAAAACGACCATTTCTCGATTTCGCTAAAATACAACTGTAAGTCCGATGCCGATGATGATTTGACGTTGGGAATGTATCAAAAATGTGTTTTTTCATAAAAATCGGAAATTTTCGTCAATTCAGCGTTTTTGACACGCTGAAATTGAAAACGTGAAAAACGACGACGACAAACGAATATTTCACGATTTTACTGAAATACAACTAGTAGTCCGATGCCGATGATGATTTGTCGTTGGCGAATGCGTCAAAAGTGTGTTTTTTCATAAAAAACGGACTTTTTTTGTGAAATCGGCGGTCTTCAACCTCTGAATATGGAATCGTGAGAATCCACTACGACAAACGAACATTTCACGATTTCGCAAAAATACGACTTCGATTCCTATGCAATGTCAGTTTGTCATTAAGAACTGATCGAAAATATGTTTTTTCGCAAAAATCTGACAATTTCGTCAAATCAGCGTTTTTGACACTCTGAAATTGAAAACGTGAAAATCGACGACGACGAACGAATATTTCACGATTTTACTGAAATACAACTAGTAGTCCGATGCCGATGATGATTTGTCGTTGGGAATGCGTCAAAAGTGTGTTTTTTCATAAATGACGGAGTTTTTTTGTCAAATCGGCGGTTTTGAACCTCTGAATTTTAAATCGTGAGAATCCACAACGACAAACGACGATTTCACGATTACGGTACAATACGACCTTGTTTCCGATGCAATGACAGTTTATCATTGAGAACGGATCGAAAATGTGTTTTTTCATCAAAATCGGAAATTTTCGTCAATTCAGCGTTTTTGACACGCTGAAATTGAAATCGTGAAAATCGACGACGACAAACGAATATTTCACGATTTTGCTGAAATACAACTATTAGTCCGATGCCGATGATGATTTGTCGTTGGGAATCCGTCAAAAGTGTGTTTTTTCATAAAAGACGGAGTTTTTCGTCAATTCAGCGTTTTTGACACGCTGAAATTGAAATCGTGAAAATCGACGACGACAAACGAATATTTCACGATTTTGCTGAAATACAACTATTAGTGCGATGCCGATGATGATTTGTCGTTGGGAATGCGTCAAAAGTGTGTTTTTTCATAAAAGACAGAGTTTTTTGTCAAATCGGCGGTCTTCAACCTCCGAATTTGAAATTGTACGAATCCACTACGAGAATCGAACATTTCATGATTTCGCAAAAATACGACTTCGTTTCCGATGCAATGTCAGTTTGCCATTGAGAACTGATCGAAAATATGTTTTTTCGTAAAAATCCGACTATTTTGTCAAAACGGCTTTTTTGACCCTCTGAATTCGAAATCGTGAGAATTGACGACGACAAACGATCAATTAACGATTATGCTGAAATATAACAGTAATTCCAATGCCGATGATGATTTGAGGTTGGGAATGCGTTAAAATTGTGTTTTTTCATAAATTACGGAGTTTTTTTTGTCAAATCGGCGGTTTTGAACCTCTGAATTTTAAATCGTGAGAATCCACAACGACAAACGACGATTTCACGATTACGGTACAATACGACCTTGTTTCCGATGCAATGACAGGTTATCATTGAGAACGGATCGAAAAGGTGTTTTTTCATCAAAATCGGAAATTTTCGTCAATTCAGCGTTTTTGAGACGCTGAAATTGAAAACGTGAAAATCGACGACGACAAACGAATATTTCACGATTTTACTGAAATACAACTATTAGTCCGATCCCGATGATTTGTCGTTGGGAATGCGTCAAAAGTGTGTTTTTCATAAAAGACGGAGTTTTTTGTCAAATCGGCCGTCTTCAACCTCTGAATTTGAAATCGTGAGAATCCAATACGACAAACGAACATTTCACGATTTCGCAAAAATACGACTTCGTTTCCGATGCAATGTCAGTTTGTCATTGAGAACTGATCGAAAATATGTTTTTTCGTAAAAATCTGACATTTTTGTCAAAACGGCTTTTTTGACCCTCTGAATTCGAAATCGTGAGAATCGACGACGACAAACGACCAATTCACGATTTCGCTGAAATATAACAGTAATTCCAATGCCGATGATGATTTGCCCTTGGGAATGCGTAAAAATTGTGTTTTTTCATAAAAGATGGAGTTTTTTTTGTCAAATCGGCGGTTTTAAACCTCGGAATTTTAAATCGTGAGAATCTACAACGACAAACGACGATTTCACGATTACGGTAAAATACGACCTTGTTTCCGATGCAATGACAGTTTATCATTGAGAACGGATCGAAAATGTGTTTTTTCGCAAAAATCTGACAATTTCGTCAAACCAGCGTTTTTGACACTCTGAAATTGAAATTGTGAAAATCGACGACGACAAACGAATAATTCACGATTTTGCTGAAATACAACTATTAGTCCGATGCCGATGATGATTTGTCGTTGGGAATGCGTAAAAATTGTGTTTTTTCATAAAAGATGGAGTTTTTTTTGTCAAATCGGCGGTCTTCAACCTCTGAATATGAAATCGTGAGAATCCATTACGTCAAACGAAAATTTAACGATTTCGCAAAAATACGACTTCGTTTCCGATGCAATGTCAGTTTGTCATTAAGAACTGATCGAAAATAGGTTTTTTCATAAAAATCTGACTATTTTGTCAAAACGGCGGTTTTGACCCTCAGAAATCGAAATTGGGAGAATCGACGACGACAAATGACGATTTCACGATTACGGTATAATACGACATTGTTTCCGATGCAATGACAGTTTATCATTGAGAACGGATCGAAAATGTGTTTTCCGCAAAAATCTGACAATTTCGTCAAAACAGCGTTTTTGACACTCTGAAATTGAAATCGTGAAAACCGACGACGACAAACGAATATTTCTCGATTTTGCTGAAATACAACTATTAGTCCGATGCCGATGATGATTTGTCATTGGGAATGCGTCAAAAGTGTGTTTTTTCATAAAAGACGGACTTTTTTTGTCAAATCGGCGGTCTTCAACCTCTGAATATGAAATCGTGAGAATCCATTACGTCAAACGAAAATTTAACGATTTCGCAAAAATACGACTTCGTTTCCGATGCAATGTCAGTTTGTCATTAAGAACTGATCGAAAATAGGTTTTTTCGTAAAAATCTGAAAATTTTGTCAAAACGGCAGTTTTGACCCTCAGAAATCGAAATTGGGAGAATCGGCGACGACAAACGACGATTTCACGATTTCGCTAAAATAACGACTTCGTTTCCGATGCAATGTCAGTTTGTCATTGACAACCGATCAAAAGTATGGTTTTTCATAAAATTCGGACATTTTTTTCAAATCGACGTTTTAAACCGTCTGAAAAGGGAATCGTGAGAACCACCGACAAAAAACGACCATTTCTCGATTTCGCTAAAATACAACTGTAAGTCCGATGCCGATGATGATTTGTCGTTAAGGAATGCGTCAAAAGTGTGTTTTTTCATAAAAGACGGAGTTTTTTGTCAAATCGGCGGTCTTCAACCTCTGAATTTGAAATCGTGAGAATCCAATACGACAAACGAACATTTCACGATTTCGCAAAAATACGACTTCGTTTCCGATGCAATGTCAGTTTGTCATTGACAACCGATCAAAAATATGATTTTTCGTAAAAATCTGACAATTTCGTCAAATCAGCGTTTTTGACACTCTGAAATTGAAAACGTGAAAATCGACGACGACGAACGAATATTTCACGATTTTGCTGAAATACAACTATTAGTCCGATGCCGATGATGATTTGTCGTTGGGAATGCGTCAAAAGTGTGTTTTTTCATAAATGACGGAGTTTTTTTGTCAAATCGGCGGTTTTGAACCTCTGAATTTTAAATCGTGAGAATCCACAACGACAAACGACGATTTCACGATTACGGTACAATACGACCTTGTTTCCGATGCAATGACAGTTTATCATTGAGAACGGATCGAAAATGTGTTTTTTCATCAAAATCGAAAATTTTCGTCAATTCAGCGTTTTTGACACGCTGAAATTGAAATCGTGAAAATCGACGACGACAAACGAATATTTCACGATTTTGCTGAAATACAACTATTAGTCCGATGCCGATGATGATTTGTCGTTGGGAATCCGTCAAAAGTGTGTTTTTTCATAAAAGACGGAGTTTTTCGTCAATTCAGCGTTTTTGACACGCTGAAATTGAAATCGTGAAAATCGACGACGACAAACGAATATTTCACGATTTTGCTGAAATACAACTATTAGTCCGATCCCGATGATGATTTGTCTTTGGGAATGCGTCAAAAGTGTGTTTTTTCATAACAGACGGAGTTTTTTGTCAAATCGGCGGTCTTCAACCTCTGAATTTGAAATCGTGAGAATCCAATACGACAAAGGAACATTTCACGATTTCGCAAAAAATACGACTTCGTTTCCGATGCAATGTCAGTTTGTCATTGACAACCGATCAAAAATATGTTTTTTCATAAAATTCGGACTTTTTTGTCAAAACGGCTTTTTTGACCCTCTGAATTCGAAATCGTGAGAATCGACGACGACAAACTACCAATTCACGATTATGCTGAAATATAACAGTAATTCCAATGCCGATGATGATTTGCCGTTGGGAATGCGTAAAAATTGTGTTTTTTCATAAATGACGGAGTTTTTTTGTCAAATCGGCGGTTTTGAACCTCTGAATTTTAAATCGTGAGAATCCACAACGACAAACGAACATTTCACGATTTCGCAAAAATACGACTTCGTTTCCGATGCAATGTCAGTTTGTCATTGATAACCGATCAAAAATATGATTTTTCGTAAAAATCTGACTATTTTGTCAAAACGGCTTTTTTGACCCTCTGAATTCGAAATCGTGAGAATCGACGACGACAAACGACCAATTCACGATTATGCTGAAATATAACAGTAATTCCAATGCCGATGATGATTTGCCGTTGGGAATGCGTAAAAATTGTGTTTTTTCATAAATTACGGATTTTTTTTTGTTAAATCGGCGGTTTTGAACCTCTGAATTTTAAATCGTGAGAATCCACAACGACAAACGACGATTTCACGATTACGGTACAATACGACCTTGTTTCCGATGCAATGACAGTTTATCATTGAGAACGGATCGAAAATGTGTTTTTTCATCAAAATCGGAAATTTTCGTCAATTCAGCGTTTTTGACACGCTGAAATTGAAATCGTGAAAATCGACGACGACAAACGAATATTTCACGATTTTGCTGAAATACAACTATTAGTCCGATGCCGATGATGATTTGTCGTTGGGAATGCGTCAAAAGTGTTTTTTTTCATAAAAGACGGAGTTTTTTTGTCAAATCGGCCGTCTTCAACCTCTGAATTCGAAATCGTGAGAATCCAATACGACAAACGAACATTTCACGATTTCGCAAAAATACGACTTCGTTTCCGATGCAATGTCAGTTTGTCATTGAGAACTGATCGAAAATATGTTTTTTCGTAAAAATCTGACATTTTTGTCAAAACGGCTTTTTTGACCCTCTGAATTCGAAATCGTGAGAATCGACGACGACAAACGACCAATTCACGATTTCGCTGAAATATAACAGTAATTCCAATGCCGATGATGATTTGCCGTTGGGAATGCGTAAAAATTGTGTTTTTTCATAAAAGACGGAGTTTTTTTGTCAAATCGGCGGTTTTGAACCTCTGAATTTTAAATCGTGAGAATCCACAATGACAAACGACGATTTCACGATTACGGTACAATACGACCTTGTTTCCGATGCAATGACAGTTTGTCATTGAGAACGGATCGAAAATGTGTTTTTTCATCAAAATCGAAAATTTTCGTCAATTCAGCGTTTTTGACACGCTGAAATTGAAATCGTGAAAATCGACGACGACAAACGAATATTTCACGATTTTGCTGAAATACAACTATTAGTCCGATGCCGATGATGATTTGTCGTTGGGAATGCGTCAAAAGTGTGTTTTTTCATAACAGACGGAGTTTTTTGTCAAATCGGCGGTCTTCAACCTCTGAATTTGAAATCGTGAGAATCCAATACGACAAAGGAACATTTCACGATTTCGCAAAAAATACGACTTCGTTTCCGATGCAATGTCAGTTTGTCATTGACAACCGATCAAAAATATGTTTTTTCATAAAATTCGGACTTTTTTGTCAAATCGACGTTTTACACCGTCTGAAAAGGGAATCGTGAGAACCATCGACAAAAAACGACCATTTCTCGATTTCGCTAAAATACAACTGTAAGTCCGATGCCGATGATGATTTGACGTTGGGAATGCGTAAAAATTGTGTTTTTTCATAAAAGACCGAGTTTTACGGTACAATACGACCTTGTATCCGATGCAATGACAGTTTATCATTGAGAACGGATCGAAAATGTGTTTTTTCATCAAAATCGGAAATTTTCGTCAATTCAGCGTTTTTGACACGCTGAAATTGAAAACGTGAAAATCGACGACGAGGAACGAATATTTCACGATTTTACTGAAATACAACTATTAGTCCGATCCCGATGATGATTTGTCGTTGGGAATGCGTCAAAAGTGTGTTTTTCATAAAAGACGGACTTTTTTTGTCAAATCGGCGGTCTACAACCTCTGAATATGAAATCGTGAGAATCCATTACGTCAAACGAAAATTTAACGATTTCGCAAAAATACGACTTCGTTTCCGATGCAATGTCAGTTTGTCATTGAGAACTGATCGAAAATATGTTTTTTCGTAAAAATCTGACTATTTTGTCAAAACGGCTTTTTTGACCCTCTGAATTCGAAATCGTGAGAATCGACGACGACAAACGACCAATTCACGATTATGCTGAAATATAACAGTAATTCCAATGCCGATGATGATTTGCCGTTGGGAATGCGTAAAAATTGCGTTTTTTCATAAATGACGGAGTTTTTTTGTCAAATCGGCGGTTTTGAACCTCTGAATTTTAAATCGTGAGAATCCACAACGACAAACGACGATTTCACGATTACGGTAAAATACGACTTCGATTCCGATGCAATGTCTGTTTGTCATTAAGAACTGATCGAAAATATGTTTTTTCGTAAAAATCTGACTATTTTGTCAAAACGGCTTTTTTGACCCTCTGAATTCGAAATCGTGAGAATCGACGACGACAAACGACCAATTCACGATTATGCTGAAATATAACAGTAATTCCAATGCCGATGATGATTTGTCGTTGGGAATGCGTCAAAAGTGTGTTTTTTCATAAAAGACGGAGTTTTTTTGTCAAATCGGCGGTCTTCAACCTCTGAATTTGAAATCGTGAGAATCCAATACGACAAACGAACATTTCACGATTTCGCAAAAATACGACTTTGTTTCCGATGCAATGTCAGTTTGTCATTGAGAACTGATCGAAAATATGTTTTTTCGTAAAAATCTGACATTTTTGTAAAAACGGCTTTTTTGACCCTCTGAAATCGAAATCGTGAGAATCGACGACGACAAACGACCAATTCACGATTACGCTGAAATATAACAGTAATTCCAATGCCGATGATGATTTGCCGTTGGGAATGCGTAAAAATTGCGTTTTTTCATAAATGACGGAGTTTTTTTGTCAAATCGGCGGTTTTGAACCTCTGAATTTTAAATCGTGAGAATCCACAACGACAAACGACGATTTCACGATTACGGTAAAATACGACTTCGATTCCGATGCAATGTCTGTTTGTCATTAAGAACTGATCGAAAATATGTTTTTTCGTAAAAATCTGACTATTTTGTCAAAACGGCTTTTTTGACCCTCTGAATTCGAAATCGTGAGAATCGACGACGACAAACGACCAATTCACGATTATGCTGAAATATAACAGTAATTCCAATGCCGATGATGATTTGTCGTTGGGAATGCGTCAAAAGTGTGTTTTTTCATAAAAGACGGAGTTTTTTTGTCAAATCGGCGGTCTTCAACCTCTGAATTTGAAATCGTGAGAATCCAATACGACAAACGAACATTTCACGATTTCGCAAAAATACGACTTTGTTTCCGATGCAATGTCAGTTTGTCATTGAGAACTGATCGAAAATATGTTTTTTCGTAAAAATCTGACATTTTTGTAAAAACGGCTTTTTTGACCCTCTGAAATCGAAATCGTGAGAATCGACGACGACAAACGACCAATTCACGATTACGCTGAAATATAACAGTAATTCCAATGCCGATGATGATTTGCCGTTGGGAATGCGTAAAAATTGTGTTTTTTCATAAAAGACGGAGTTTTTTTGTCAAATCGGCGGTTTTGAACCTCTGAATTTTAAATCGTGAGAATCCACAACGACAAACGACGATTTCACGATTACGGTACAATACGACCTTGTTTCCGATGCAATGACAGTTTGTCATTGAGAACGGATCGAAAATGTGTTTTTTCGTCAAAATCGGAAATTTTCATCAACTCAGCGTTTTTGACACGCTGAAATTGAAATCGTGAAAATCGACGACGACAAACGAATATTTCACGATTTTGCTGAAATACAACTATTAGTCCGATGCCGATGATGATTTGTCGTTGGGAATCCGTCAAAAGTGTGTTTTTTCATAAAAGACGGAGTTTTTCGTCAATTCAGCGTTTTTGACACGCTGAAATTGAAATCGTGAAAATCGACGACGACAAACGAATATTTCACGATTTTGCTGAAATACAACTATTAGTCCGATGCCGATGATGATTTGTCGTTGGGAATCCGTCAAAAGTGTGTTTTTTCATAAAAGACGGAGTTTTTCGTCAATTCAGCGTTTTTGACACGCTGAAATTGAAATCGTGAAAATCGACGACGACAAACGAATATTTCACGATTTTGCTGAAATACAACTATTAGTCCGATGCCGATGATGATTTGTCGTTGGGAATCCGTCAAAAGTGTGTTTTTTCATAAAAGACGGAGTTTTTCGTCAATTCAGCGTTTTTGACACGCTGAAATTGAAATCGTGAAAATCGACGACGACAAACGAATATTTCACGATTTTGCTGAAATACAACTATTAGTCCGATCCCGATGATGATTTGTCTTTGGGAATGCGTCAAAAGTGTGTTTTTTCATAACAGACGGAGTTTTTTGTCAAATCGGCGGTCTTCAACCTCTGAATTTGAAATCGTGAGAATCCAATACGACAAAGGAACATTTCACGATTTCGCAAAAAATACGACTTCGTTTCCGATGCAATGTCAGTTTGTCATTGACAACCGATCAAAAATATGTTTTTTCATAAAATTCGGACTTTTTTGTCAAATCGACGTTTTAAACCGTCTGAAAAGGGAATCGTGAGAACCATCGACAAAAAACGACCATTTCTCGATTTCGCTAAAATACAACTGTAAGTCCGATGCCGATGATGATTTGACGTTGGGAATGTGTCAAAAATGTGTTTTTTCATCAAAATCGGAAATTTTCGTCAATTCAGCGTTTTTGACACGCTGAAATTGAAAACGTGAAAATCGACGACGACAAACGAATATTTCACGATTTTGCTGAAATACAACTATTAGTGCGATGCCGATGATGATTTGTCGTTGGGAATGCGTCAAAAGTGTGTTTTTTCATAAAAGACAGAGTTTTTTGTCAAATCGGCGGTCTTCAACCTCCGAATTTGAAATTGTACGAATCCACTACGAGAATCGAACATTTCATGATTTCGCAAAAATACGACTTCGTTTCCGATGCAATGTCAGTTTGCCATTGAGAACTGATCGAAAATATGTTTTTTCGTAAAAATCCGACTATTTTGTCAAAACGGCTTTTTTGACCCTCTGAATTCGAAATCGTGAGAATTGACGACGACAAACGATCAATTAACGATTATGCTGAAATATAACAGTAATTCCAATGCCGATGATGATTTGCCGTTGGGAATGCGTAAAAATTGTGTTTTTTCATAAAAGACGGAGTTTTTTTGTAAAATCGGCGGCTTTGAACCTCTGAATTTTAAATCGTGTGAATCCACAACAACAAACGACGATTTCACGATTACGGTACAATACGACCTTGTTTCCGATGCAATGACAGTTTATCATTGAGAACGGATCGAAAATGTGTTTTTTCATCAAAATCGGAAATTTTCGTCAATTCAGCGTTTTTGACACGCTGAAATTGAAATCGTGAAAATCGACGACGACAAACGAATATTTCACGATTTTGCTGAAATACAACTATTAGTCCGATGCCGATGATGATTTGTCGTTGGGAATGCGTCAAAAGTGTTTTTTTTTTCATAAAAGACGGAGTTTTTTGTCAAATCGGCCGTCTTCAACCTCTGAATTTGAAATCGTGAGAATCCAATACGACAAACGAACATTTCACGATTTCGCAAAAATACGACTTCGTTTCCGATGCAATGTCAGTTTGTCATTGAGAACTGATCGAAAATATGTTTTTTCGTAAAAATCTGACATTTTTGTCAAAACGGCTTTTTTGACCCTCTGAATTCGAAATCGTGAGAATCGACGACGACAAACGACCAATTCACGATTTCGCTGAAATATAACAGTAATTCCAATGCCGATGATGATTTGCCCTTGGGAATGCGTAAAAATTGTGTTTTTTCATAAAAGATGGAGTTTTTTTTGTCAAATCGGCGGTTTTAAACCTCGGAATTTTAAATCGTGAGAATCTACAACGACAAGCGACGATTTCACGATTACGGTAAAATACGACCTTGTTTCCGATGCAATGACAGTTTATCATTGAGAACGGATCGAAAATGTGTTTTTTCGCAAAAATCTGACAATTTCGTCAAACCAGCGTTTTTGACACTCTGAAATTGAAATTGTGAAAATCGACGACGACAAACGAATATTTCACGATTTTGCTGAAATACAACTATTAGTCCGATGCCGATGATGATTTGTCGTTGGGAATGCGCCAAAAGTGTGTTTTTCATAAAAGACGGACTTTTTTTTGTCAAATCGGCGGTCTTCAACCTCTGAATATGAAATCGTGAGAATCCATTACATCAAACGAAAATTTAACGATTTCACAAAAATACGACTTCGTTTCCGATGCAATGTCAGTTTGTCATTAAGAACTGATCGAAAATAGGTTTTTTCGTAAAAATCTGAAAATTTTGTCAAAACGGCAGTTTTGACCCTCAGAAATCGAAATTGGGAGAATCGACGACGACAAACAACGATTTCACGATTTCGCTAAAATAACGACTTCGTTTCCGATGCAATGTCAGTTTGTCATTGACAACCGATCAAAAATATGGTTTTTCATAAAATTCGGACATTTTTGTCAAATCGACGTTTTAAACCGTCTGAAAAGGCAATCGTGAGAACCACCGACAAAAAACGACCATTTCTCGATTTCGCTAAAATACAACTGTAAGTCCGATGCCGATGATGATTTGACGTTGGGAATGTATCAAAAATGTGTTTTTTCATAAAAATCGGAAATTTTCGTCAATTCAGCGTTTTTGACACGCTGAAATTGAAAACGTGAAAAACGACGACGACAAACGAATATTTCACGATTTTACTGAAATACAACTAGTAGTCCGATGCCGATGATGATTTGTCCTTGGGGAATGCGTCAAAAGTGTGTTTTTTCATAAAAAACGGCCTTTTTTTTTGAAATCGGCGGTCTTCAACCTCTGAATATGGAATCGTGAGAATCCACTACGACAAACGAACATTTCACGATTTCGCAAAAATACGACTTCGATTCCTATGCAATGTCAGTTTGTCATTAAGAACTGATCGAAAATATGTTTTTTCGTAAAAATCTGACTATTTTGTCAAAACGGCTTTTTTGACCCTCTGAATTCGAAATCGTGAGAATCGACGACGACAAACGACCAATTCACGATTATGCTGAAATATAACAGTAATTCCAATGCCGATGATGATTTGTCGTTGGGAATGCGTCAAAAGTGTGTTTTTTCATAAAAGACGGAGTTTTTTTGTCAAATCGGCGGTCTTCAACCTCTGAATTTGAAATCGTGAGAATCCAATACGACAAACGAACATTTCACGATTTCGCAAAAATACGACTTTGTTTCCGATGCAATGTCAGTTTGTCATTGAGAACTGATCGAAAATATGTTTTTTCGTAAAAATCTGACATTTTTGTAAAAACGGCTTTTTTGACCCTCTGAAATCGAAATCGTGAGAATCGACGACGACAAACGACCAATTCACGATTACGCTGAAATATAACAGTAATTCCAATGCCGATGATGATTTGCCGTTGGGAATGCGTAAAAATTGCGTTTTTTCATAAATGACGGAGTTTTTTTGTCAAATCGGCGGTTTTGAACCTCTGAATTTTAAATCGTGAGAATCCACAACGACAAACGACGATTTCACGATTACGGTAAAATACGACTTCGATTCCGATGCAATGTCTGTTTGTCATTAAGAACTGATCGAAAATATGTTTTTTCGTAAAAATCTGACTATTTTGTCAAAACGGCTTTTTTGACCCTCTGAATTCGAAATCGTGAGAATCGACGACGACAAACGACCAATTCACGATTATGCTGAAATATAACAGTAATTCCAATGCCGATGATGATTTGTCGTTGGGAATGCGTCAAAAGTGTGTTTTTCATAAAAGACGGACTTTTTTTGTGAAATCGGCGGTCTTCAACCTCTGAATATGAAATCGTGAGAATCCACTACGGAAAACGAACATTTCACGATTTCGCAAAAATACGACTTCGTTTCCGATGCAATGTCAGTTTGTCATTAAGAACTGATCGAAAATAGGTTCTTTCGTAAAAATCTGAAAATTTTGTCAAAACGGCAGTTTTGACCCTCAGAAATCGAAATTGGGAGAATCGGCGACGACAAACGACGATTTCACGATTTCGCTAAAATAACGACTTCGTTTCCGATGCAATGTCAGTTTGTCATTGACAACCGATCAAAAGTATGGTTTTTCATAAAATTCGGACATTTTTGTCAAATCGACGTTTTAAACCGTCTGAAAAGGGAATCGTGCGAACCACCGACAAAAAACGACCATTTCTCGATTTCGCTAAAATAAAACTGTAAGTCCGATGCCGATGATGATTTGACGTTGGGAATGTGTCAAAAATGTGTTTTTTCATCAAAATCGGAAATTTTCGTCAATTCAGCGTTTTTGACACTCTGACATTGAAATCGTGAAAATCGACGACGACAAACGAATATTTCACGATTTTGCTGAAATACAACTATTAGTGCGATGCCGATGATGATTTGTCGTTGGGAATGCGTCAAAATTGTGTTTTTTCATAAAAGACAGAGTTTTTTGTCAAATCGGCGGTCTTCAACCTCCGAATTTGAAATTGTACGAATCCACTACGAGAAACGAACATTTCATGATTTCGCAAAAATACGACTTCGTTTCCGATGCAATGTCAGTTTGCCATTGAGAACTGATCGAAAATATGTTTTTTCGTAAAAATCCGACTATTTTGTCAAAACGGCTTTTTTGACCCTCTGAATTCGAAATCGTGAGAATTGACGACGACAAACGATCAATTAACGATTATGCTGAAATATAACAGTAATTCCAATGCCGATGATGATTTGCCGTTGGGAATGCGTAAAAATTGTGTTTTTTCATAAAAGACGGAGTTTTTTTGTAAAATCGGCGGCTTTGAACCTCTGAATTTTAAATCGTGTGAATCCACAACAACAAACGACGATTTCACGATTACGGTACAATACGACCTTGTTTCCGATGCAATGACAGTTTATCATTGAGAACGGATCGAAAATGTGTTTTTTCATCAAAATCGGAAATTTTCGTCAATTCAGCGTTTTTGACACGCTGAAATTGAAATCGTGAAAATCGACGACGACAAACGAATATTTCACGATTTTGCTGAAATACAACTATTAGTCCGATGCCGATGATGATTTGTCGTTGGGAATGCGTCAAAAGTGTTTTTTTTCATAAAAGACGGAGTTTTTTGTCAAATCGGCCGTCTTCAACCTCTGAATATGAAATCGTGAGAATCCATTACGTCAAACGAAAATTTAACGATTTCGCAAAAATACGACTTCGTTTCCGATGCAATGTCTGTTTGTCATTAAGAACTGATCGAAAATATGTTTTTTCGTAAAAATCTGACTATTTTGTCAAAACGGCTTTTTTGACCCTCTGAATTCGAAATCGTGAGAATCGACGACGACAAACGACCAATTCACGATTATGCTGAAATATAACAGTAATTCCAATGCCGATGATGATTTGCCGTTGGGAATGCGTAAAAATTGTGTTTTTTCATAAAAGACGGAGTTTTTTTGTCAAATCGGCGGTTTTGAACCTCTGAATTTTAAATCGTGAGAATCCACAACGACAAACGACGATTTCACGATTACGGTACAATACGACCTTGTTTCCGATGCAATGACAGTTTGTCATTGAGAACGGATCGAAAATGTGTTTTTTCGTCAAAATCGGAAATTTTCATCAACTCAGCGTTTTTGACACGCTGAAATTGAAATCGTGAAAATCGACGACTACAAACGAATATTTCACGATTTTGCTGAAATACAACTATTAGTCCGATGCCGATGATGATTTGTCGTTGGGAATGCGTTAAAAGTGTGTTTTTTCATAAAAGACGGATTTTTTTGTCAAATCGGCGGTCTTCGACCTCTGAATATGAAATCGTGAGAATCCATTACGTCAAACGAAAATTTAACGATTTCACAAAAATACGACTTCGTTTCCGATGCAATGTCAGTTTGTCATTAAGAACTGATCGAAAATAGGTTTTTTCGTAAAAATCTGAAAATTTTGTCAAAACGGCAGTTTTGACCCTCAGAAATCGAAATTGGGAGAATCGACGACGACAAACAACGATTTCACGATTTCGCTAAAATAACGACTTCGTTTCCGATGCAATGTCAGTTTGTCATTGACAACCGATCAAAAATATGGTTTTTCATAAAATTCGGACATTTTTGTCAAATCGACGTTTTAAACCGTCTGAAAAGGGAATCGTGAGAACCACCGACAAAAAACGACCATTTCTCGATTTCGCTAAAATACAACTGTAAGTCCGATGCCGATGATGATTTGACGTTGGGAATGTATCAAAAATGTGTTTTTTCATAAAAATCGGAAATTTTCGTCAATTCAGCGTTTTTGACACGCTGAAATTGAAAACGTGAAAAACGACGACGACAAACGAATATTTCACGATTTTACTGAAATACAACTAGTAGTCCGATGCCGATGATGATTTGTCGTTGGCGAATGCGTCAAAAGTGTGTTTTTTCATAAAAAACGGACTTTTTTTGTGAAATCGGCGGTCTTCAACCTCTGAATATGGAATCGTGAGAATCCACTACGACAAACGAACATTTCACGATTTCGCAAAAATACGACTTCGATTCCTATGCAATGTCAGTTTGTCATTAAGAACTGATCGAAAATATGTTTTTTCGCAAAAATCTGACAATTTCGTCAAATCAGCGTTTTTGACACTCTGAAATTGAAAACGTGAAAATCGACGACGACGAACGAATATTTCACGATTTTACTGAAATACAACTAGTAGTCCGATGCCGATGATGATTTGTCGTTGGGAATGCGTCAAAAGTGTGTTTTTTCATAAATGACGGAGTTTTTTTGTCAAATCGGCGGTTTTGAACCTCTGAATTTTAAATCGTGAGAATCCACAACGACAAACGACGATTTCACGATTACGGTACAATACGACCTTGTTTCCGATGCAATGACAGTTTATCATTGAGAACGGATCGAAAATGTGTTTTTTCATCAAAATCGAAAATTTTCGTCAATTCAGCGTTTTTGACACGCTGAAATTGAAATCGTGAAAATCGACGACGACAAACGAATATTTCACGATTTTGCTGAAATACAACTATTAGTCCGATGCCGATGATGATTTGTCGTTGGGAATCCGTCAAAAGTGTGTTTTTTCATAAAAGACGGAGTTTTTCGTCAATTCAGCGTTTTTGACACGCTGAAATTGAAATCGTGAAAATCGACGACGACAAACGAATATTTCACGATTTTGCTGAAATACAACTATTAGTCCGATCCCGATGATGATTTGTCTTTGGGAATGCGTCAAAAGTGTGTTTTTTCATAACAGACGGAGTTTTTTGTCAAATCGGCGGTCTTCAACCTCTGAATTTGAAATCGTGAGAATCCAATACGACAAAGGAACATTTCACGATTTCGCAAAAAATACGACTTCGTTTCCGATGCAATGTCAGTTTGTCATTAAGAACTGATCGAAAATAGGTTTTTTCGTAAAAATCTGAAAATTTTGTCAATACGGCGGTTTTGACCCTCAGAAATCGAAATTGGGAGAATCAACGACGACAAATGACGATTTCACGATTACGGTATAAAACGAAATTGTTTCCGATGCAATGACAGTTTATCATTGAGAACGGATCGAAAAGGTGTTTTTTCATCAAAATCGGAAATTTTTGTCAATTCAGCGTTTTTGACACTCTGAAATTGAAAACGTGAAAATCGACGACGAGGAACGAATATTTCACGATTTTACTGAAATACAACTAGTAGTCCGATGCCGATGATGATTTGCCGTTGGGAATGCGTAAAAATTGTGTTTTTTCATAAAAGACCGAGTTTTACGGTACAATACGACCTTGTATCCGATGCAATGACAGTTTATCATTGAGAACGGATCGAAAATGTGTTTTTTCATCAAAATCGGAAATTTTCGTCAATTCAGCGTTTTTGACACGCTGAAATTGAAAACGTGAAAATCGACGACAACAAACGAATATTTCACGATTTTACTGAAATACAACTAGTAGTCCGATGCCGATGATGATTTGTCGTTGGGGAATGCGTCAAAAGTGTGTTTTTTCATAAAAGACGGAGTTTTTTGTCAAATCGGCGGTCTTCAACCTCTGAATTTGAAATCGTGAGAATCCAATACGACAAACGAACATTTCACGATTTCGCAAAAATACGACTTCGTTTCCGATGCAATGTCAGTTTGCCATTGAGAACTGATCGAAAATATGTTTTTTCGTAAAAATCCGACTATTTTGTCAAAACGGCTTTTTTGACCCTCTGAATTCGAAATCGTGAGAATTGACGACGACAAACGATCAATTAACGATTATGCTGAAATATAACAGTAATTCCAATGCCGATGATGATTTGCCGTTGGGAATGCGTAAAAATTGTGTTTTTTCATAAAAGACGGAGTTTTTTTTGTAAAATCGGCGGCTTTGAACCTCTGAATTTTAAATCGTGTGAATCCACAACAACAAACGACGATTTCACGATTACGGTACAATACGACCTTGTTTCCGATGCAATGACAGTTTATCATTGAGAACGGATCGAAAATGTGTTTTTTCATCAAAATCGGAAATTTTCGTCAATTCAGCGTTTTTGACACGCTGAAATTGAAATCGTGAAAATCGACGACGACAAACGAATATTTCACGATTTTGCTGAAATACAACTATTAGTCCGATGCCGATGATGATTTGTCGTTGGGAATGCGTCAAAAGTGTTTTTTTTCATAAAAGACGGAGTTTTTTTGTCAAATCGGCCGTCTTCAACCTCTGAATTTGAAATCGTGAGAATCCAATACGACAAACGAACATTTCACGATTTCGCAAAAATACGACTTCGTTTCCGATGCAATGTCAGTTTGTCATTGAGAACTGATCGAAAATATGTTTTTTCGTAAAAATCTGACATTTTTGTCAAAACAGCTTTTTTGACCCTCTGAATTCGAAATCGTGAGAATCGACGACGACAAACGACCAATTCACGATTTCGCTGAAATATAACAGTAATTCCAATGCCGATGATGATTTGCCGTTGGGAATGCGTAAAAATTGTGTTTTTTCATAAAAGACGGAGTTTTTTTGTCAAATCGGCGGTTTTGAACCTCTGAATTTTAAATCGTGAGAATCCACAACGACAAACGACGATTTCACGATTACGGTACAATACGACCTTGTTTCCGATGCAATGACAGTTTGTCATTGAGAACGGATCGAAAATGTGTTTTTTCGTCAAAATCGGAAATTTTCATCAACTCAGCGTTTTTGACACGCTGAAATTGAAATCGTGAAAATCGACGACTACAAACGAATATTTCACGATTTTGCTGAAATACAACTATTAGTCCGATGCCGATGATGATTTGTCGTTGGGAATGCGTTAAAAGTGTGTTTTTTCATAAAAGACGGATTTTTTTGTCAAATCGGCGGTCTTCGACCTCTGAATATGAAATCGTGAGAATCCATTACGTCAAACGAAAATTTAACGATTTCACAAAAATACGACTTCGTTTCCGATGCAATGTCAGTTTGTCATTAAGAACTTATCGAAAATAGGTTTTTTCGTAAAAATCTGAAAATTTTGTCAAAACGGCAGTTTTGACCCTCAGAAATCGAAATTGGGAGAATCGACGACGACAAACAACGATTTCACGATTTCGCTAAAATAACGACTTCGTTTCCGATGCAATGTCAGTTTGTCATTGACAACCGATCAAAAATATGGTTTTTCATAAAATTCGGACATTTTTGTCAAATCGACGTTTTAAACCGTCTGAAAAGGGAATCGTGAGAACCACCGACAAAAAACGACCATTTCTCGATTTCGCTAAAATACAACTGTAAGTCCGATGCCGATGATGATTTGACGTTGGGAATGTATCAAAAATGTGTTTTTTCATAAAAATCGGAAATTTTCGTCAATTCAGCGTTTTTGACACGCTGAAATTGAAAACGTGAAAAACGACGACGACAAACGAATATTTCACGATTTTACTGAAATACAACTAGTAGTCCGATGCCGATGATGATTTGTCGTTGGCGAATGCGTCAAAAGTGTGTTTTTTCATAAAAAACGGACTTTTTTTGTGAAATCGGCGGTCTTCAACCTCTGAATATGGAATCGTGAGAATCCACTACGACAAACGAACATTTCACGATTTCGCAAAAATACGACTTCGATTCCTATGCAATGTCAGTTTGTCATTAAGAACTGATCGAAAATATGTTTTTTCGCAAAAATCTGACAATTTCGTCAAATCAGCGTTTTTGACACTCTGAAATTGAAAACGTGAAAATCGACGACGACGAACGAATATTTCACGATTTTACTGAAATACAACTCGTAGTCCGATGCCGATGATGATTTGTCGTTGGGAATGCGTCAAAAGTGTGTTTTTTCATAAATGACGGAGTTTTTTTGTCAAATCGGCGGTTTTGAACCTCTGAATTTTAAATCGTGAGAATCCACAACGACAAACGACGATTTCACGATTACGGTACAATACGACCTTGTTTCCGATGCAATGACAGTTTATCATTGAGAACGGATCGAAAATGTGTTTTTTCATCAAAATCGAAAATTTTCGTCAATTCAGCGTTTTTGACACGCTGAAATTGAAATCGTGAAAATCGACGACGACAAACGAATATTTCACGATTTTGCTGAAATACAACTATTAGTCCGATCCCGATGATGATTTGTCTTTGGGAATGCGTCAAAAGTGTGTTTTTTCATAACAGACGGAGTTTTTTGTCAAATCGGCGGTCTTCAACCTCTGAATTTGAAATCGTGAGAATCCAATACGACAAAGGAACATTTCACGATTTCGCAAAAAATACGACTTCGTTTCCGATGCAATGTCAGTTTGTCATTAAGAACTGATCGAAAATAGGTTTTTTCGTAAAAATCTGAAAATTTTGTCAATACGGCGGTTTTGACCCTCAGAAATCGAAATTGGGAGAATCAACGACGACAAATGACGATTTCACGATTACGGTATAAAACGAAATTGTTTCCGATGCAATGACAGTTTATCATTGAGAACGGATCGAAAAGGTGTTTTTTCATCAAAATCGGAAATTTTTGTCAATTCAGCGTTTTTGACACTCTGAAATTGAAAACGTGAAAATCGACGACGAGGAACGAATATTTCACGATTTTACTGAAATACAACTAGTAGTCCGATGCCGATGATGATTTGCCGTTGGGAATGCGTTAAAAGTGTGTTTTTTCATAAAAGACGGATTTTTTTGTCAAATCGGCGGTCTTCGACCTCTGAATATGAAATCGTGAGAATCCATTACGTCAAACGAAAATTTAACGATTTCACAAAAATACGACTTCGTTTCCGATGCAATGTCAGTTTGTCATTAAGAACTTATCGAAAATAGGTTTTTTCGTAAAAATCTGAAAATTTTGTCAAAACGGCAGTTTTGACCCTCAGAAATCGAAATTGGGAGAATCGACGACGACAAACAACGATTTCACGATTTCGCTAAAATAACGACTTCGTTTCCGATGCAATGTCAGTTTGTCATTGACAACCGATCAAAAATATGGTTTTTCATAAAATTCGGACATTTTTGTCAAATCGACGTTTTAAACCGTCTGAAAAGGGAATCGTGAGAACCACCGACAAAAAACGACCATTTCTCGATTTCGCTAAAATACAACTGTAAGTCCGATGCCGATGATGATTTGACGTTGGGAATGTATCAAAAATGTGTTTTTTCATAAAAATCGGAAATTTTCGTCAATTCAGCGTTTTTGACACGCTGAAATTGAAAACGTGAAAATCGACGACGACGAACGAATATTTCACGATTTTACTGAAATACAACTAGTAGTCCGATGCCGATGATGATTTGTCGTTGGGAATGCGTCAAAAGTGTGTTTTTTCATAAATGACGGAGTTTTTTTGTCAAATCGGCGGTTTTGAACCTCTGAATTTTAAATCGTGAGAATCCACAACGACAAACGACGATTTCACGATTACGGTACAATACGACCTTGTTTCCGATGCAATGACAGTTTATCATTGAGAACGGATCGAAAATGTGTTTTTTCATCAAAATCGGAAATTTTCGTCAATTCAGCGTTTTTGACACGCTGAAATTGAAATCGTGAAAATCGACGACGACAAACGAATATTTCACGATTTTGCTGAAATACAACTATTAGTCCGATGCCGATGATGATTTGTCGTTGGGAATCCGTCAAAAGTGTGTTTTTTCATAAAAGACGGAGTTTTTCGTCAATTCAGCGTTTTTGACACGCTGAAATTGAAATCGTGAAAATCGACGACGACAAACGAATATTTCACGATTTTGCTGAAATACAACTATTAGTGCGATGCCGATGATGATTTGTCGTTGGGAATGCGTCAAAAGTGTGTTTTTTCATAAAAGACAGAGTTTTTTGTCAAATCGGCGGTCTTCAACCTCCGAATTTGAAATTGTACGAATCCACTACGAGAATCGAACATTTCATGATTTCGCAAAAATACGACTTCGTTTCCGATGCAATGTCAGTTTGCCATTGAGAACTGATCGAAAATATGTTTTTTCGTAAAAATCCGACTATTTTGTCAAAACGGCTTTTTTGACCCTCTGAATTCGAAATCGTGAGAATTGACGACGACAAACGATCAATTAACGATTATGCTGAAATATAACAGTAATTCCAATGCCGATGATGATTTGAGGTTGGGAATGCGTTAAAATTGTGTTTTTTCATAAATTACGGAGTTTTTTTTGTCAAATCGGCGGTTTTGAACCTCTGAATTTTAAATCGTGAGAATCCACAACGACAAACGACGATTTCACGATTACGGTACAATACGACCTTGTTTCCGATGCAATGACAGGTTATCATTGAGAACGGATCGAAAAGGTGTTTTTTCATCAAAATCGGAAATTTTCGTCAATTCAGCGTTTTTGAGACGCTGAAATTGAAAACGTGAAAATCGACGACGACAAACGAATATTTCACGATTTTACTGAAATACAACTATTAGTCCGATCCCGATGATTTGTCGTTGGGAATGCGTCAAAAGTGTGTTTTTCATAAAAGACGGAGTTTTTTGTCAAATCGGCCGTCTTCAACCTCTGAATTTGAAATCGTGAGAATCCAATACGACAAA
The DNA here is from genome assembly GCA_964006125.1 of Cryptus viduatorius. Classification (NCBI taxonomy): domain Eukaryota; kingdom Metazoa; phylum Arthropoda; class Insecta; order Hymenoptera; family Ichneumonidae; genus Cryptus; species Cryptus viduatorius. The sequence continues at coordinate 7,119,555 of OZ023225.1, read as the reverse complement.
CGAACATTTCACGATTTCGCAAAAATACGACTTCGTTTCCGATGCAATGTCAGTTTGTCATTGAGAACTGATCGAAAATATGTTTTTTCGTAAAAATCTGACATTTTTGTCAAAACGGCTTTTTGACCCTCTGAATTCGAAATCGTGAGAATCGACGACGACAAACGACCAATTCACGATTTCGCTGAAATATAACAGTAATTCCAATGCCGATGATGATTTGCCCTTGGGAATGCGTAAAAATTGTGTTTTTTCATAAAAGATGGAGTTTTTTTTGTCAAATCGGCGGTTTTAAACCTCGGAATTTTAAATCGTGAGAATCTACAACGACAAACGACGATTTCACGATTACGGTAAAATACGACCTTGTTTCCGATGCAATGACAGTTTATCATTGAGAACGGATCGAAAATGTGTTTTTTCGCAAAAATCTGACAATTTCGTCAAACCAGCGTTTTTGACACTCTGAAATTGAAATTGTGAAAATCGACGACGACAAACGAATAATTCACGATTTTGCTGAAATACAACTATTAGTCCGATGCCGATGATGATTTGTCGTTGGGAATGCGTAAAAATTGTGTTTTTTCATAAAAGATGGAGTTTTTTTTGTCAAATCGGCGGTCTTCAACCTCTGAATATGAAATCGTGAGAATCCATTACGTCAAACGAAAATTTAACGATTTCGCAAAAATACGACTTCGTTTCCGATGCAATGTCAGTTTGTCATTAAGAACTGATCGAAAATAGGTTTTTTCATAAAAATCTGACTATTTTGTCAAAACGGCGGTTTTGACCCTCAGAAATCGAAATTGGGAGAATCGACGACGACAAATGACGATTTCACGATTACGGTATAATACGACATTGTTTCCGATGCAATGACAGTTTATCATTGAGAACGGATCGAAAATGTGTTTTCCGCAAAAATCTGACAATTTCGTCAAAACAGCGTTTTTGACACTCTGAAATTGAAATCGTGAAAACCGACGACGACAAACGAATATTTCTCGATTTTGCTGAAATACAACTATTAGTCCGATGCCGATGATGATTTGTCATTGGGAATGCGTCAAAAGTGTGTTTTTTCATAAAAGACGGACTTTTTTTGTCAAATCGGCGGTCTTCAACCTCTGAATATGAAATCGTGAGAATCCATTACGTCAAACGAAAATTTAACGATTTCGCAAAAATACGACTTCGTTTCCGATGCAATGTCAGTTTGTCATTAAGAACTGATCGAAAATAGGTTTTTTCGTAAAAATCTGAAAATTTTGTCAAAACGGCAGTTTTGACCCTCAGAAATCGAAATTGGGAGAATCGGCGACGACAAACGACGATTTCACGATTTCGCTAAAATAACGACTTCGTTTCCGATGCAATGTCAGTTTGTCATTGACAACCGATCAAAAGTATGGTTTTTCATAAAATTCGGACATTTTTTTCAAATCGACGTTTTAAACCGTCTGAAAAGGGAATCGTGAGAACCACCGACAAAAAACGACCATTTCTCGATTTCGCTAAAATACAACTGTAAGTCCGATGCCGATGATGATTTGTCGTTAAGGAATGCGTCAAAAGTGTGTTTTTTCATAAAAGACGGAGTTTTTTGTCAAATCGGCGGTCTTCAACCTCTGAATTTGAAATCGTGAGAATCCAATACGACAAACGAACATTTCACGATTTCGCAAAAATACGACTTCGTTTCCGATGCAATGTCAGTTTGTCATTGACAACCGATCAAAAATATGATTTTTCGTAAAAATCTGACAATTTCGTCAAATCAGCGTTTTTGACACTCTGAAATTGAAAACGTGAAAATCGACGACGACGAACGAATATTTCACGATTTTGCTGAAATACAACTATTAGTCCGATGCCGATGATGATTTGTCGTTGGGAATGCGTCAAAAGTGTGTTTTTTCATAAATGACGGAGTTTTTTTGTCAAATCGGCGGTTTTGAACCTCTGAATTTTAAATCGTGAGAATCCACAACGACAAACGACGATTTCACGATTACGGTACAATACGACCTTGTTTCCGATGCAATGACAGTTTATCATTGAGAACGGATCGAAAATGTGTTTTTTCATCAAAATCGAAAATTTTCGTCAATTCAGCGTTTTTGACACGCTGAAATTGAAATCGTGAAAATCGACGACGACAAACGAATATTTCACGATTTTGCTGAAATACAACTATTAGTCCGATGCCGATGATGATTTGTCGTTGGGAATCCGTCAAAAGTGTGTTTTTTCATAAAAGACGGAGTTTTTCGTCAATTCAGCGTTTTTGACACGCTGAAATTGAAATCGTGAAAATCGACGACGACAAACGAATATTTCACGATTTTGCTGAAATACAACTATTAGTCCGATCCCGATGATGATTTGTCTTTGGGAATGCGTCAAAAGTGTGTTTTTTCATAACAGACGGAGTTTTTTGTCAAATCGGCGGTCTTCAACCTCTGAATTTGAAATCGTGAGAATCCAATACGACAAAGGAACATTTCACGATTTCGCAAAAAATACGACTTCGTTTCCGATGCAATGTCAGTTTGTCATTGACAACCGATCAAAAATATGTTTTTTCATAAAATTCGGACTTTTTTGTCAAAACGGCTTTTTTGACCCTCTGAATTCGAAATCGTGAGAATCGACGACGACAAACTACCAATTCACGATTATGCTGAAATATAACAGTAATTCCAATGCCGATGATGATTTGCCGTTGGGAATGCGTAAAAATTGTGTTTTTTCATAAATGACGGAGTTTTTTTGTCAAATCGGCGGTTTTGAACCTCTGAATTTTAAATCGTGAGAATCCACAACGACAAACGAACATTTCACGATTTCGCAAAAATACGACTTCGTTTCCGATGCAATGTCAGTTTGTCATTGATAACCGATCAAAAATATGATTTTTCGTAAAAATCTGACTATTTTGTCAAAACGGCTTTTTTGACCCTCTGAATTCGAAATCGTGAGAATCGACGACGACAAACGACCAATTCACGATTATGCTGAAATATAACAGTAATTCCAATGCCGATGATGATTTGCCGTTGGGAATGCGTAAAAATTGTGTTTTTTCATAAATTACGGATTTTTTTTTGTTAAATCGGCGGTTTTGAACCTCTGAATTTTAAATCGTGAGAATCCACAACGACAAACGACGATTTCACGATTACGGTACAATACGACCTTGTTTCCGATGCAATGACAGTTTATCATTGAGAACGGATCGAAAATGTGTTTTTTCATCAAAATCGGAAATTTTCGTCAATTCAGCGTTTTTGACACGCTGAAATTGAAATCGTGAAAATCGACGACGACAAACGAATATTTCACGATTTTGCTGAAATACAACTATTAGTCCGATGCCGATGATGATTTGTCGTTGGGAATGCGTCAAAAGTGTTTTTTTTCATAAAAGACGGAGTTTTTTTGTCAAATCGGCCGTCTTCAACCTCTGAATTCGAAATCGTGAGAATCCAATACGACAAACGAACATTTCACGATTTCGCAAAAATACGACTTCGTTTCCGATGCAATGTCAGTTTGTCATTGAGAACTGATCGAAAATATGTTTTTTCGTAAAAATCTGACATTTTTGTCAAAACGGCTTTTTTGACCCTCTGAATTCGAAATCGTGAGAATCGACGACGACAAACGACCAATTCACGATTTCGCTGAAATATAACAGTAATTCCAATGCCGATGATGATTTGCCGTTGGGAATGCGTAAAAATTGTGTTTTTTCATAAAAGACGGAGTTTTTTTGTCAAATCGGCGGTTTTGAACCTCTGAATTTTAAATCGTGAGAATCCACAATGACAAACGACGATTTCACGATTACGGTACAATACGACCTTGTTTCCGATGCAATGACAGTTTGTCATTGAGAACGGATCGAAAATGTGTTTTTTCATCAAAATCGAAAATTTTCGTCAATTCAGCGTTTTTGACACGCTGAAATTGAAATCGTGAAAATCGACGACGACAAACGAATATTTCACGATTTTGCTGAAATACAACTATTAGTCCGATGCCGATGATGATTTGTCGTTGGGAATCCGTCAAAAGTGTGTTTTTTCATAAAAGACGGAGTTTTTCGTCAATTCAGCGTTTTTGACACGCTGAAATTGAAATCGTGAAAATCGACGACGACAAACGAATATTTCACGATTTTGCTGAAATACAACTATTAGTCCGATGCCGATGATGATTTGTCGTTGGGAATGCGTCAAAAGTGTGTTTTTTCATAACAGACGGAGTTTTTTGTCAAATCGGCGGTCTTCAACCTCTGAATTTGAAATCGTGAGAATCCAATACGACAAAGGAACATTTCACGATTTCGCAAAAAATACGACTTCGTTTCCGATGCAATGTCAGTTTGTCATTGACAACCGATCAAAAATATGTTTTTTCATAAAATTCGGACTTTTTTGTCAAATCGACGTTTTACACCGTCTGAAAAGGGAATCGTGAGAACCATCGACAAAAAACGACCATTTCTCGATTTCGCTAAAATACAACTGTAAGTCCGATGCCGATGATGATTTGACGTTGGGAATGCGTAAAAATTGTGTTTTTTCATAAAAGACCGAGTTTTACGGTACAATACGACCTTGTATCCGATGCAATGACAGTTTATCATTGAGAACGGATCGAAAATGTGTTTTTTCATCAAAATCGGAAATTTTCGTCAATTCAGCGTTTTTGACACGCTGAAATTGAAAACGTGAAAATCGACGACGAGGAACGAATATTTCACGATTTTACTGAAATACAACTATTAGTCCGATCCCGATGATGATTTGTCGTTGGGAATGCGTCAAAAGTGTGTTTTTCATAAAAGACGGACTTTTTTTGTCAAATCGGCGGTCTACAACCTCTGAATATGAAATCGTGAGAATCCATTACGTCAAACGAAAATTTAACGATTTCGCAAAAATACGACTTCGTTTCCGATGCAATGTCAGTTTGTCATTGAGAACTGATCGAAAATATGTTTTTTCGTAAAAATCTGACTATTTTGTCAAAACGGCTTTTTTGACCCTCTGAATTCGAAATCGTGAGAATCGACGACGACAAACGACCAATTCACGATTATGCTGAAATATAACAGTAATTCCAATGCCGATGATGATTTGCCGTTGGGAATGCGTAAAAATTGCGTTTTTTCATAAATGACGGAGTTTTTTTGTCAAATCGGCGGTTTTGAACCTCTGAATTTTAAATCGTGAGAATCCACAACGACAAACGACGATTTCACGATTACGGTAAAATACGACTTCGATTCCGATGCAATGTCTGTTTGTCATTAAGAACTGATCGAAAATATGTTTTTTCGTAAAAATCTGACTATTTTGTCAAAACGGCTTTTTTGACCCTCTGAATTCGAAATCGTGAGAATCGACGACGACAAACGACCAATTCACGATTATGCTGAAATATAACAGTAATTCCAATGCCGATGATGATTTGTCGTTGGGAATGCGTCAAAAGTGTGTTTTTTCATAAAAGACGGAGTTTTTTTGTCAAATCGGCGGTCTTCAACCTCTGAATTTGAAATCGTGAGAATCCAATACGACAAACGAACATTTCACGATTTCGCAAAAATACGACTTTGTTTCCGATGCAATGTCAGTTTGTCATTGAGAACTGATCGAAAATATGTTTTTTCGTAAAAATCTGACATTTTTGTAAAAACGGCTTTTTTGACCCTCTGAAATCGAAATCGTGAGAATCGACGACGACAAACGACCAATTCACGATTACGCTGAAATATAACAGTAATTCCAATGCCGATGATGATTTGCCGTTGGGAATGCGTAAAAATTGCGTTTTTTCATAAATGACGGAGTTTTTTTGTCAAATCGGCGGTTTTGAACCTCTGAATTTTAAATCGTGAGAATCCACAACGACAAACGACGATTTCACGATTACGGTAAAATACGACTTCGATTCCGATGCAATGTCTGTTTGTCATTAAGAACTGATCGAAAATATGTTTTTTCGTAAAAATCTGACTATTTTGTCAAAACGGCTTTTTTGACCCTCTGAATTCGAAATCGTGAGAATCGACGACGACAAACGACCAATTCACGATTATGCTGAAATATAACAGTAATTCCAATGCCGATGATGATTTGTCGTTGGGAATGCGTCAAAAGTGTGTTTTTTCATAAAAGACGGAGTTTTTTTGTCAAATCGGCGGTCTTCAACCTCTGAATTTGAAATCGTGAGAATCCAATACGACAAACGAACATTTCACGATTTCGCAAAAATACGACTTTGTTTCCGATGCAATGTCAGTTTGTCATTGAGAACTGATCGAAAATATGTTTTTTCGTAAAAATCTGACATTTTTGTAAAAACGGCTTTTTTGACCCTCTGAAATCGAAATCGTGAGAATCGACGACGACAAACGACCAATTCACGATTACGCTGAAATATAACAGTAATTCCAATGCCGATGATGATTTGCCGTTGGGAATGCGTAAAAATTGTGTTTTTTCATAAAAGACGGAGTTTTTTTGTCAAATCGGCGGTTTTGAACCTCTGAATTTTAAATCGTGAGAATCCACAACGACAAACGACGATTTCACGATTACGGTACAATACGACCTTGTTTCCGATGCAATGACAGTTTGTCATTGAGAACGGATCGAAAATGTGTTTTTTCGTCAAAATCGGAAATTTTCATCAACTCAGCGTTTTTGACACGCTGAAATTGAAATCGTGAAAATCGACGACGACAAACGAATATTTCACGATTTTGCTGAAATACAACTATTAGTCCGATGCCGATGATGATTTGTCGTTGGGAATCCGTCAAAAGTGTGTTTTTTCATAAAAGACGGAGTTTTTCGTCAATTCAGCGTTTTTGACACGCTGAAATTGAAATCGTGAAAATCGACGACGACAAACGAATATTTCACGATTTTGCTGAAATACAACTATTAGTCCGATGCCGATGATGATTTGTCGTTGGGAATCCGTCAAAAGTGTGTTTTTTCATAAAAGACGGAGTTTTTCGTCAATTCAGCGTTTTTGACACGCTGAAATTGAAATCGTGAAAATCGACGACGACAAACGAATATTTCACGATTTTGCTGAAATACAACTATTAGTCCGATGCCGATGATGATTTGTCGTTGGGAATCCGTCAAAAGTGTGTTTTTTCATAAAAGACGGAGTTTTTCGTCAATTCAGCGTTTTTGACACGCTGAAATTGAAATCGTGAAAATCGACGACGACAAACGAATATTTCACGATTTTGCTGAAATACAACTATTAGTCCGATCCCGATGATGATTTGTCTTTGGGAATGCGTCAAAAGTGTGTTTTTTCATAACAGACGGAGTTTTTTGTCAAATCGGCGGTCTTCAACCTCTGAATTTGAAATCGTGAGAATCCAATACGACAAAGGAACATTTCACGATTTCGCAAAAAATACGACTTCGTTTCCGATGCAATGTCAGTTTGTCATTGACAACCGATCAAAAATATGTTTTTTCATAAAATTCGGACTTTTTTGTCAAATCGACGTTTTAAACCGTCTGAAAAGGGAATCGTGAGAACCATCGACAAAAAACGACCATTTCTCGATTTCGCTAAAATACAACTGTAAGTCCGATGCCGATGATGATTTGACGTTGGGAATGTGTCAAAAATGTGTTTTTTCATCAAAATCGGAAATTTTCGTCAATTCAGCGTTTTTGACACGCTGAAATTGAAAACGTGAAAATCGACGACGACAAACGAATATTTCACGATTTTGCTGAAATACAACTATTAGTGCGATGCCGATGATGATTTGTCGTTGGGAATGCGTCAAAAGTGTGTTTTTTCATAAAAGACAGAGTTTTTTGTCAAATCGGCGGTCTTCAACCTCCGAATTTGAAATTGTACGAATCCACTACGAGAATCGAACATTTCATGATTTCGCAAAAATACGACTTCGTTTCCGATGCAATGTCAGTTTGCCATTGAGAACTGATCGAAAATATGTTTTTTCGTAAAAATCCGACTATTTTGTCAAAACGGCTTTTTTGACCCTCTGAATTCGAAATCGTGAGAATTGACGACGACAAACGATCAATTAACGATTATGCTGAAATATAACAGTAATTCCAATGCCGATGATGATTTGCCGTTGGGAATGCGTAAAAATTGTGTTTTTTCATAAAAGACGGAGTTTTTTTGTAAAATCGGCGGCTTTGAACCTCTGAATTTTAAATCGTGTGAATCCACAACAACAAACGACGATTTCACGATTACGGTACAATACGACCTTGTTTCCGATGCAATGACAGTTTATCATTGAGAACGGATCGAAAATGTGTTTTTTCATCAAAATCGGAAATTTTCGTCAATTCAGCGTTTTTGACACGCTGAAATTGAAATCGTGAAAATCGACGACGACAAACGAATATTTCACGATTTTGCTGAAATACAACTATTAGTCCGATGCCGATGATGATTTGTCGTTGGGAATGCGTCAAAAGTGTTTTTTTTTTCATAAAAGACGGAGTTTTTTGTCAAATCGGCCGTCTTCAACCTCTGAATTTGAAATCGTGAGAATCCAATACGACAAACGAACATTTCACGATTTCGCAAAAATACGACTTCGTTTCCGATGCAATGTCAGTTTGTCATTGAGAACTGATCGAAAATATGTTTTTTCGTAAAAATCTGACATTTTTGTCAAAACGGCTTTTTTGACCCTCTGAATTCGAAATCGTGAGAATCGACGACGACAAACGACCAATTCACGATTTCGCTGAAATATAACAGTAATTCCAATGCCGATGATGATTTGCCCTTGGGAATGCGTAAAAATTGTGTTTTTTCATAAAAGATGGAGTTTTTTTTGTCAAATCGGCGGTTTTAAACCTCGGAATTTTAAATCGTGAGAATCTACAACGACAAGCGACGATTTCACGATTACGGTAAAATACGACCTTGTTTCCGATGCAATGACAGTTTATCATTGAGAACGGATCGAAAATGTGTTTTTTCGCAAAAATCTGACAATTTCGTCAAACCAGCGTTTTTGACACTCTGAAATTGAAATTGTGAAAATCGACGACGACAAACGAATATTTCACGATTTTGCTGAAATACAACTATTAGTCCGATGCCGATGATGATTTGTCGTTGGGAATGCGCCAAAAGTGTGTTTTTCATAAAAGACGGACTTTTTTTTGTCAAATCGGCGGTCTTCAACCTCTGAATATGAAATCGTGAGAATCCATTACATCAAACGAAAATTTAACGATTTCACAAAAATACGACTTCGTTTCCGATGCAATGTCAGTTTGTCATTAAGAACTGATCGAAAATAGGTTTTTTCGTAAAAATCTGAAAATTTTGTCAAAACGGCAGTTTTGACCCTCAGAAATCGAAATTGGGAGAATCGACGACGACAAACAACGATTTCACGATTTCGCTAAAATAACGACTTCGTTTCCGATGCAATGTCAGTTTGTCATTGACAACCGATCAAAAATATGGTTTTTCATAAAATTCGGACATTTTTGTCAAATCGACGTTTTAAACCGTCTGAAAAGGCAATCGTGAGAACCACCGACAAAAAACGACCATTTCTCGATTTCGCTAAAATACAACTGTAAGTCCGATGCCGATGATGATTTGACGTTGGGAATGTATCAAAAATGTGTTTTTTCATAAAAATCGGAAATTTTCGTCAATTCAGCGTTTTTGACACGCTGAAATTGAAAACGTGAAAAACGACGACGACAAACGAATATTTCACGATTTTACTGAAATACAACTAGTAGTCCGATGCCGATGATGATTTGTCCTTGGGGAATGCGTCAAAAGTGTGTTTTTTCATAAAAAACGGCCTTTTTTTTTGAAATCGGCGGTCTTCAACCTCTGAATATGGAATCGTGAGAATCCACTACGACAAACGAACATTTCACGATTTCGCAAAAATACGACTTCGATTCCTATGCAATGTCAGTTTGTCATTAAGAACTGATCGAAAATATGTTTTTTCGTAAAAATCTGACTATTTTGTCAAAACGGCTTTTTTGACCCTCTGAATTCGAAATCGTGAGAATCGACGACGACAAACGACCAATTCACGATTATGCTGAAATATAACAGTAATTCCAATGCCGATGATGATTTGTCGTTGGGAATGCGTCAAAAGTGTGTTTTTTCATAAAAGACGGAGTTTTTTTGTCAAATCGGCGGTCTTCAACCTCTGAATTTGAAATCGTGAGAATCCAATACGACAAACGAACATTTCACGATTTCGCAAAAATACGACTTTGTTTCCGATGCAATGTCAGTTTGTCATTGAGAACTGATCGAAAATATGTTTTTTCGTAAAAATCTGACATTTTTGTAAAAACGGCTTTTTTGACCCTCTGAAATCGAAATCGTGAGAATCGACGACGACAAACGACCAATTCACGATTACGCTGAAATATAACAGTAATTCCAATGCCGATGATGATTTGCCGTTGGGAATGCGTAAAAATTGCGTTTTTTCATAAATGACGGAGTTTTTTTGTCAAATCGGCGGTTTTGAACCTCTGAATTTTAAATCGTGAGAATCCACAACGACAAACGACGATTTCACGATTACGGTAAAATACGACTTCGATTCCGATGCAATGTCTGTTTGTCATTAAGAACTGATCGAAAATATGTTTTTTCGTAAAAATCTGACTATTTTGTCAAAACGGCTTTTTTGACCCTCTGAATTCGAAATCGTGAGAATCGACGACGACAAACGACCAATTCACGATTATGCTGAAATATAACAGTAATTCCAATGCCGATGATGATTTGTCGTTGGGAATGCGTCAAAAGTGTGTTTTTCATAAAAGACGGACTTTTTTTGTGAAATCGGCGGTCTTCAACCTCTGAATATGAAATCGTGAGAATCCACTACGGAAAACGAACATTTCACGATTTCGCAAAAATACGACTTCGTTTCCGATGCAATGTCAGTTTGTCATTAAGAACTGATCGAAAATAGGTTCTTTCGTAAAAATCTGAAAATTTTGTCAAAACGGCAGTTTTGACCCTCAGAAATCGAAATTGGGAGAATCGGCGACGACAAACGACGATTTCACGATTTCGCTAAAATAACGACTTCGTTTCCGATGCAATGTCAGTTTGTCATTGACAACCGATCAAAAGTATGGTTTTTCATAAAATTCGGACATTTTTGTCAAATCGACGTTTTAAACCGTCTGAAAAGGGAATCGTGCGAACCACCGACAAAAAACGACCATTTCTCGATTTCGCTAAAATAAAACTGTAAGTCCGATGCCGATGATGATTTGACGTTGGGAATGTGTCAAAAATGTGTTTTTTCATCAAAATCGGAAATTTTCGTCAATTCAGCGTTTTTGACACTCTGACATTGAAATCGTGAAAATCGACGACGACAAACGAATATTTCACGATTTTGCTGAAATACAACTATTAGTGCGATGCCGATGATGATTTGTCGTTGGGAATGCGTCAAAATTGTGTTTTTTCATAAAAGACAGAGTTTTTTGTCAAATCGGCGGTCTTCAACCTCCGAATTTGAAATTGTACGAATCCACTACGAGAAACGAACATTTCATGATTTCGCAAAAATACGACTTCGTTTCCGATGCAATGTCAGTTTGCCATTGAGAACTGATCGAAAATATGTTTTTTCGTAAAAATCCGACTATTTTGTCAAAACGGCTTTTTTGACCCTCTGAATTCGAAATCGTGAGAATTGACGACGACAAACGATCAATTAACGATTATGCTGAAATATAACAGTAATTCCAATGCCGATGATGATTTGCCGTTGGGAATGCGTAAAAATTGTGTTTTTTCATAAAAGACGGAGTTTTTTTGTAAAATCGGCGGCTTTGAACCTCTGAATTTTAAATCGTGTGAATCCACAACAACAAACGACGATTTCACGATTACGGTACAATACGACCTTGTTTCCGATGCAATGACAGTTTATCATTGAGAACGGATCGAAAATGTGTTTTTTCATCAAAATCGGAAATTTTCGTCAATTCAGCGTTTTTGACACGCTGAAATTGAAATCGTGAAAATCGACGACGACAAACGAATATTTCACGATTTTGCTGAAATACAACTATTAGTCCGATGCCGATGATGATTTGTCGTTGGGAATGCGTCAAAAGTGTTTTTTTTCATAAAAGACGGAGTTTTTTGTCAAATCGGCCGTCTTCAACCTCTGAATATGAAATCGTGAGAATCCATTACGTCAAACGAAAATTTAACGATTTCGCAAAAATACGACTTCGTTTCCGATGCAATGTCTGTTTGTCATTAAGAACTGATCGAAAATATGTTTTTTCGTAAAAATCTGACTATTTTGTCAAAACGGCTTTTTTGACCCTCTGAATTCGAAATCGTGAGAATCGACGACGACAAACGACCAATTCACGATTATGCTGAAATATAACAGTAATTCCAATGCCGATGATGATTTGCCGTTGGGAATGCGTAAAAATTGTGTTTTTTCATAAAAGACGGAGTTTTTTTGTCAAATCGGCGGTTTTGAACCTCTGAATTTTAAATCGTGAGAATCCACAACGACAAACGACGATTTCACGATTACGGTACAATACGACCTTGTTTCCGATGCAATGACAGTTTGTCATTGAGAACGGATCGAAAATGTGTTTTTTCGTCAAAATCGGAAATTTTCATCAACTCAGCGTTTTTGACACGCTGAAATTGAAATCGTGAAAATCGACGACTACAAACGAATATTTCACGATTTTGCTGAAATACAACTATTAGTCCGATGCCGATGATGATTTGTCGTTGGGAATGCGTTAAAAGTGTGTTTTTTCATAAAAGACGGATTTTTTTGTCAAATCGGCGGTCTTCGACCTCTGAATATGAAATCGTGAGAATCCATTACGTCAAACGAAAATTTAACGATTTCACAAAAATACGACTTCGTTTCCGATGCAATGTCAGTTTGTCATTAAGAACTGATCGAAAATAGGTTTTTTCGTAAAAATCTGAAAATTTTGTCAAAACGGCAGTTTTGACCCTCAGAAATCGAAATTGGGAGAATCGACGACGACAAACAACGATTTCACGATTTCGCTAAAATAACGACTTCGTTTCCGATGCAATGTCAGTTTGTCATTGACAACCGATCAAAAATATGGTTTTTCATAAAATTCGGACATTTTTGTCAAATCGACGTTTTAAACCGTCTGAAAAGGGAATCGTGAGAACCACCGACAAAAAACGACCATTTCTCGATTTCGCTAAAATACAACTGTAAGTCCGATGCCGATGATGATTTGACGTTGGGAATGTATCAAAAATGTGTTTTTTCATAAAAATCGGAAATTTTCGTCAATTCAGCGTTTTTGACACGCTGAAATTGAAAACGTGAAAAACGACGACGACAAACGAATATTTCACGATTTTACTGAAATACAACTAGTAGTCCGATGCCGATGATGATTTGTCGTTGGCGAATGCGTCAAAAGTGTGTTTTTTCATAAAAAACGGACTTTTTTTGTGAAATCGGCGGTCTTCAACCTCTGAATATGGAATCGTGAGAATCCACTACGACAAACGAACATTTCACGATTTCGCAAAAATACGACTTCGATTCCTATGCAATGTCAGTTTGTCATTAAGAACTGATCGAAAATATGTTTTTTCGCAAAAATCTGACAATTTCGTCAAATCAGCGTTTTTGACACTCTGAAATTGAAAACGTGAAAATCGACGACGACGAACGAATATTTCACGATTTTACTGAAATACAACTAGTAGTCCGATGCCGATGATGATTTGTCGTTGGGAATGCGTCAAAAGTGTGTTTTTTCATAAATGACGGAGTTTTTTTGTCAAATCGGCGGTTTTGAACCTCTGAATTTTAAATCGTGAGAATCCACAACGACAAACGACGATTTCACGATTACGGTACAATACGACCTTGTTTCCGATGCAATGACAGTTTATCATTGAGAACGGATCGAAAATGTGTTTTTTCATCAAAATCGAAAATTTTCGTCAATTCAGCGTTTTTGACACGCTGAAATTGAAATCGTGAAAATCGACGACGACAAACGAATATTTCACGATTTTGCTGAAATACAACTATTAGTCCGATGCCGATGATGATTTGTCGTTGGGAATCCGTCAAAAGTGTGTTTTTTCATAAAAGACGGAGTTTTTCGTCAATTCAGCGTTTTTGACACGCTGAAATTGAAATCGTGAAAATCGACGACGACAAACGAATATTTCACGATTTTGCTGAAATACAACTATTAGTCCGATCCCGATGATGATTTGTCTTTGGGAATGCGTCAAAAGTGTGTTTTTTCATAACAGACGGAGTTTTTTGTCAAATCGGCGGTCTTCAACCTCTGAATTTGAAATCGTGAGAATCCAATACGACAAAGGAACATTTCACGATTTCGCAAAAAATACGACTTCGTTTCCGATGCAATGTCAGTTTGTCATTAAGAACTGATCGAAAATAGGTTTTTTCGTAAAAATCTGAAAATTTTGTCAATACGGCGGTTTTGACCCTCAGAAATCGAAATTGGGAGAATCAACGACGACAAATGACGATTTCACGATTACGGTATAAAACGAAATTGTTTCCGATGCAATGACAGTTTATCATTGAGAACGGATCGAAAAGGTGTTTTTTCATCAAAATCGGAAATTTTTGTCAATTCAGCGTTTTTGACACTCTGAAATTGAAAACGTGAAAATCGACGACGAGGAACGAATATTTCACGATTTTACTGAAATACAACTAGTAGTCCGATGCCGATGATGATTTGCCGTTGGGAATGCGTAAAAATTGTGTTTTTTCATAAAAGACCGAGTTTTACGGTACAATACGACCTTGTATCCGATGCAATGACAGTTTATCATTGAGAACGGATCGAAAATGTGTTTTTTCATCAAAATCGGAAATTTTCGTCAATTCAGCGTTTTTGACACGCTGAAATTGAAAACGTGAAAATCGACGACAACAAACGAATATTTCACGATTTTACTGAAATACAACTAGTAGTCCGATGCCGATGATGATTTGTCGTTGGGGAATGCGTCAAAAGTGTGTTTTTTCATAAAAGACGGAGTTTTTTGTCAAATCGGCGGTCTTCAACCTCTGAATTTGAAATCGTGAGAATCCAATACGACAAACGAACATTTCACGATTTCGCAAAAATACGACTTCGTTTCCGATGCAATGTCAGTTTGCCATTGAGAACTGATCGAAAATATGTTTTTTCGTAAAAATCCGACTATTTTGTCAAAACGGCTTTTTTGACCCTCTGAATTCGAAATCGTGAGAATTGACGACGACAAACGATCAATTAACGATTATGCTGAAATATAACAGTAATTCCAATGCCGATGATGATTTGCCGTTGGGAATGCGTAAAAATTGTGTTTTTTCATAAAAGACGGAGTTTTTTTTGTAAAATCGGCGGCTTTGAACCTCTGAATTTTAAATCGTGTGAATCCACAACAACAAACGACGATTTCACGATTACGGTACAATACGACCTTGTTTCCGATGCAATGACAGTTTATCATTGAGAACGGATCGAAAATGTGTTTTTTCATCAAAATCGGAAATTTTCGTCAATTCAGCGTTTTTGACACGCTGAAATTGAAATCGTGAAAATCGACGACGACAAACGAATATTTCACGATTTTGCTGAAATACAACTATTAGTCCGATGCCGATGATGATTTGTCGTTGGGAATGCGTCAAAAGTGTTTTTTTTCATAAAAGACGGAGTTTTTTTGTCAAATCGGCCGTCTTCAACCTCTGAATTTGAAATCGTGAGAATCCAATACGACAAACGAACATTTCACGATTTCGCAAAAATACGACTTCGTTTCCGATGCAATGTCAGTTTGTCATTGAGAACTGATCGAAAATATGTTTTTTCGTAAAAATCTGACATTTTTGTCAAAACAGCTTTTTTGACCCTCTGAATTCGAAATCGTGAGAATCGACGACGACAAACGACCAATTCACGATTTCGCTGAAATATAACAGTAATTCCAATGCCGATGATGATTTGCCGTTGGGAATGCGTAAAAATTGTGTTTTTTCATAAAAGACGGAGTTTTTTTGTCAAATCGGCGGTTTTGAACCTCTGAATTTTAAATCGTGAGAATCCACAACGACAAACGACGATTTCACGATTACGGTACAATACGACCTTGTTTCCGATGCAATGACAGTTTGTCATTGAGAACGGATCGAAAATGTGTTTTTTCGTCAAAATCGGAAATTTTCATCAACTCAGCGTTTTTGACACGCTGAAATTGAAATCGTGAAAATCGACGACTACAAACGAATATTTCACGATTTTGCTGAAATACAACTATTAGTCCGATGCCGATGATGATTTGTCGTTGGGAATGCGTTAAAAGTGTGTTTTTTCATAAAAGACGGATTTTTTTGTCAAATCGGCGGTCTTCGACCTCTGAATATGAAATCGTGAGAATTCATTACGTCAAACGAAAATTTAACGATTTCACAAAAATACGACTTCGTTTCCGATGCAATGTCAGTTTGTCATTAAGAACTTATCGAAAATAGGTTTTTTCGTAAAAATCTGAAAATTTTGTCAAAACGGCAGTTTTGACCCTCAGAAATCGAAATTGGGAGAATCGACGACGACAAACAACGATTTCACGATTTCGCTAAAATAACGACTTCGTTTCCGATGCAATGTCAGTTTGTCATTGACAACCGATCAAAAATATGGTTTTTCATAAAATTCGGACATTTTTGTCAAATCGACGTTTTAAACCGTCTGAAAAGGGAATCGTGAGAACCACCGACAAAAAACGACCATTTCTCGATTTCGCTAAAATACAACTGTAAGTCCGATGCCGATGATGATTTGACGTTGGGAATGTATCAAAAATGTGTTTTTTCATAAAAATCGGAAATTTTCGTCAATTCAGCGTTTTTGACACGCTGAAATTGAAAACGTGAAAAACGACGACGACAAACGAATATTTCACGATTTTACTGAAATACAACTAGTAGTCCGATGCCGATGATGATTTGTCGTTGGCGAATGCGTCAAAAGTGTGTTTTTTCATAAAAAACGGACTTTTTTTGTGAAATCGGCGGTCTTCAACCTCTGAATATGGAATCGTGAGAATCCACTACGACAAACGAACATTTCACGATTTCGCAAAAATACGACTTCGATTCCTATGCAATGTCAGTTTGTCATTAAGAACTGATCGAAAATATGTTTTTTCGCAAAAATCTGACAATTTCGTCAAATCAGCGTTTTTGACACTCTGAAATTGAAAACGTGAAAATCGACGACGACGAACGAATATTTCACGATTTTACTGAAATACAACTCGTAGTCCGATGCCGATGATGATTTGTCGTTGGGAATGCGTCAAAAGTGTGTTTTTTCATAAATGACGGAGTTTTTTTGTCAAATCGGCGGTTTTGAACCTCTGAATTTTAAATCGTGAGAATCCACAACGACAAACGACGATTTCACGATTACGGTACAATACGACCTTGTTTCCGATGCAATGACAGTTTATCATTGAGAACGGATCGAAAATGTGTTTTTTCATCAAAATCGAAAATTTTCGTCAATTCAGCGTTTTTGACACGCTGAAATTGAAATCGTGAAAATCGACGACGACAAACGAATATTTCACGATTTTGCTGAAATACAACTATTAGTCCGATCCCGATGATGATTTGTCTTTGGGAATGCGTCAAAAGTGTGTTTTTTCATAACAGACGGAGTTTTTTGTCAAATCGGCGGTCTTCAACCTCTGAATTTGAAATCGTGAGAATCCAATACGACAAAGGAACATTTCACGATTTCGCAAAAAATACGACTTCGTTTCCGATGCAATGTCAGTTTGTCATTAAGAACTGATCGAAAATAGGTTTTTTCGTAAAAATCTGAAAATTTTGTCAATACGGCGGTTTTGACCCTCAGAAATCGAAATTGGGAGAATCAACGACGACAAATGACGATTTCACGATTACGGTATAAAACGAAATTGTTTCCGATGCAATGACAGTTTATCATTGAGAACGGATCGAAAAGGTGTTTTTTCATCAAAATCGGAAATTTTTGTCAATTCAGCGTTTTTGACACTCTGAAATTGAAAACGTGAAAATCGACGACGAGGAACGAATATTTCACGATTTTACTGAAATACAACTAGTAGTCCGATGCCGATGATGATTTGCCGTTGGGAATGCGTTAAAAGTGTGTTTTTTCATAAAAGACGGATTTTTTTGTCAAATCGGCGGTCTTCGACCTCTGAATATGAAATCGTGAGAATCCATTACGTCAAACGAAAATTTAACGATTTCACAAAAATACGACTTCGTTTCCGATGCAATGTCAGTTTGTCATTAAGAACTTATCGAAAATAGGTTTTTTCGTAAAAATCTGAAAATTTTGTCAAAACGGCAGTTTTGACCCTCAGAAATCGAAATTGGGAGAATCGACGACGACAAACAACGATTTCACGATTTCGCTAAAATAACGACTTCGTTTCCGATGCAATGTCAGTTTGTCATTGACAACCGATCAAAAATATGGTTTTTCATAAAATTCGGACATTTTTGTCAAATCGACGTTTTAAACCGTCTGAAAAGGGAATCGTGAGAACCACCGACAAAAAACGACCATTTCTCGATTTCGCTAAAATACAACTGTAAGTCCGATGCCGATGATGATTTGACGTTGGGAATGTATCAAAAATGTGTTTTTTCATAAAAATCGGAAATTTTCGTCAATTCAGCGTTTTTGACACGCTGAAATTGAAAACGTGAAAAACGACGACGACAAACGAATATTTCACGATTTTACTGAAATACAACTAGTAGTCCGATGCCGATGATGATTTGTCGTTGGCGAATGCGTCAAAAGTGTGTTTTTTCATAAAAAACGGACTTTTTTTGTGAAATCGGCGGTCTTCAACCTCTGAATATGGAATCGTGAGAATCCACTACGACAAACGAACATTTCACGATTTCGCAAAAATACGACTTCGATTCCTATGCAATGTCAGTTTGTCATTAAGAACTGATCGAAAATATGTTTTTTCGCAAAAATCTGACAATTTCGTCAAATCAGCGTTTTTGACACTCTGAAATTGAAAACGTGAAAATCGACGACGACGAACGAATATTTCACGATTTTACTGAAATACAACTAGTAGTCCGATGCCGATGATGATTTGTCGTTGGGAATGCGTCAAAAGTGTGTTTTTTCATAAATGACGGACTTTTTTTGTCAAATCGGCGGTTTTGAACCTCTGAATTTTAAATCGTGAGAATCCACAACGACAAACGACGATTTCACGATTACGGTACAATACGACCTTGTTTCCGATGCAATGACAGTTTATCATTGAGAACGGATCGAAAATGTGTTTTTTCATCAAAATCGGAAATTTTCGTCAATTCAGCGTTTTTGACACGCTGAAATTGAAATCGTGAAAATCGACGACGACAAACGAATATTTCACGATTTTGCTGAAATACAACTATTAGTCCGATGCCGATGATGATTTGTCGTTGGGAATGCGTCAAAAGTGTGTTTTTTCATAAATGACGGAGTTTTTTTGTCAAATCGGCGGTTTTGAACCTCTGAATTTTAAATCGTGAGAATCCACAACGACAAACGACGATTTCACGATTACGGTACAATACGACCTTGTTTCCGATGCAATGACAGTTTATCATTGAGAACGGATCGAAAATGTGTTTTTTCATCAAAATCGAAAATTTTCGTCAATTCAGCGTTTTTGACACGCTGAAATTGAAATCGTGAAAATCGACGACGACAAACGAATATTTCACGATTTTGCTGAAATACAACTATTAGTCCGATGCCGATGATGATTTGTCGTTGGGAATCCGTCAAAAGTGTGTTTTTTCATAAAAGACGGAGTTTTTCGTCAATTCAGCGTTTTTGACACGCTGAAATTGAAATCGTGAAAATCGACGACGACAAACGAATATTTCACGATTTTGCTGAAATACAACTATTAGTCCGATCCCGATGATGATTTGTCTTTGGGAATGCGTCAAAAGTGTGTTTTTTCATAACAGACGGAGTTTTTTGTCAAATCGGCGGTCTTCAACCTCTGAATTTGAAATCGTGAGAATCCAATACGACAAAGGAACATTTCACGATTTCGCAAAAAATACGACTTCGTTTCCGATGCAATGTCAGTTTGTCATTGACAACCGATCAAAAATATGTTTTTTCATAAAATTCGGACTTATTTGTCAAATCGACGTTTTACACCGTCTGAAAAGGGAATCGTGAGAACCATCGACAAAAAACGACCATTTCTCGATTTCGCTAAAATACAACTGTAAGTCCGATGCCGATGATGATTTGACGTTGGGAATGTGTCAAAAATGTGTTTTTTCATCAAAATCGGAAATTTTCGTCAATTCAGCGTTTTTGACACGCTGAAATTGAAAACGTGAAAATCGACGACGACAAACGAATATTTCACGATTTTGCTGAAATACAACTATTAGTCCGATCCCGATGATGATTTGTCTTTGGGAATGCGTCAAAAGTGTGTTTTTTCATAACAGACGGAGTTTTTTGTCAAATCGGCGGTCTTCAACCTCTGAATTTGAAATCGTGAGAATCCAATACGACAAAGGAACATTTCACGATTTCGCAAAAAATACGACTTCGTTTCCGATGCAATGTCAGTTTGTCATTGACAACCGATCAAAAATATGTTTTTTCATAAAATTCGGACTTATTTGTCAAATCGACGTTTTACACCGTCTGAAAAGGGAATCGTGAGAACCATCGACAAAAAACGACCATTTCTCGATTTCGCTAAAATACAACTGTAAGTCCGATGCCGATGATGATTTGACGTTGGGAATGTGTCAAAAATGTGTTTTTTCATCAAAATCGGAAATTTTCGTCAATTCAGCGTTTTTGACACGCTGAAATTGAAAACGTGAAAATCGACGACGACAAACGAATATTTCACGATTTTACTGAAATACAACTAGTAGTCCGATGCCGATGATGATTTGTCGTTGAGGAATGCGTCAAAAGTGTGTTTTTTCATAAAAGACGGAGTTTTTTGTCAAATCGGCGGTCTTCAACCTCTGAATTTGAAATCGTGAGAATCCAATACGACAAACGAACATTTCACGATTTCGCAAAAATACGACTTCGTTTCCGATGTGTTACGTCCTGGGTCAATTCGCGTCCAAAAATAAAGGACAGACCGACGATATACATACATATATATACATACAAACATATACAGTACAATACATTCGCAAGTGACCGCCATAGAGCGAATAGAGTCTCAAGACTAACATTAAAAATTGAATAACAACAAAAGTGTTATATATAAACAAAAACTGATTAGTCCATTCGATGCAGCATTTCATTTAGGAGTTACAAAAATCCTCTGCTAAAAATGCTCTAGGACTCATAGTTTCCGAGATAATCACGGTTTTATAGAAAAATGTACCAGCTGCTCGTTTCGACCTGCGAAACGTGCAGTTCATCGCGAAATGCTAAATTATTTCCACTCATAAGTACACATTACACATTTGAGGACTGTATATGTTTAACATATGTTTAACCAATAATATAAACAAATAAATATACAAATACGATATTATTATTCAACAAATGCGTTCAAGTATATTGTCATACATGACGATATCAACAGCAATGTTTACAATGCTAATACAGGATAGTATATATATATAATTATTCATATAATACGGCTAGTTATTATTTAGCGGTACGAATAAATATCGGGTTGCAAAACCGAGTGTGGGACCGGACGGGGCCCAGACGCATCGTCAGCATTTTGATAACAGCGCTTCGTTCTGAGAACGCTTACTTTATAACGCACACGTGCAATTCTGCTGATGCTGCGGTCCCGACGTGTGATGCTGCGGCAGCGTAAGGCCCCACTCTCGGCTGCCCCCACTGTATGGGACTCTCCGGAGTCTTGCTGGTAAATCCAGCGCGAGACAAAATCAGTTCTTCATCGACTCTCGCCACTGGCAAATCAAAACCTCTCGGAGGCATACGCATCGCGGTGCTCCGAAAATACATATTCTGTAACATTGTTAAACCAATTACCGTTTATTCAACTCAGTCTTAGTGACTTCGTGAAACGTTAATTGTTAACAAATATTCCGATTAAAAACGCGTTCGGTACCCTGGCTGTGACCAGGCGGTAATTCGGCCGATATAAAATATCGTTCGCGGGTAACATCGTAAATTATTAATTTTCTTCTTTAATACATCCGATTTTTATAATTAAAACAGTGTAATGTTAATTAAATTCATAATTAATAAATAGTGGCATTATCACAGAACTACGAGTGTATATCTCATTGGGTTACCAAACCTAAAATTTAATACTGGTAAACTACGATAAGTGAAACTTCTCAGCGATTAATTAAAAAGTGCTCAATAGTGTTGACCCACTCATGATTTACCATATCACACGTTGTACCTAGACCATTATTCGTTCGAAGCTGTTAGACTCACGAGTCGCTGCCTGCTCACGAATAAATCCCCAACCATTACTCGTTCGAAGCTATTAGATTCACTAGTTGCCCCCGGCTCACGAGTAAATCCGAAAAATCCTTAAACGTTATTCGTTCGAAGCCGTCAGACTCACGAGTCGCTGCCTGCTCACGAATAAATCCTATCACACATTGCATGTTCTAAAACATTATTGAGTGCATAATTTCTCACTGTCATGTATTTCACGTGTTTTATTTTCAATGGGTCGTAGACGCTGTGGTAGGAAGTTCACTATTCGTAAAGCCATTGCTGTGGCTGCCGGTAATCCCAAGCGTGTCAATCCTCTAAACAAATCACAACATTGCGTTTGGAAAATTACTAACGTGCATTCTTTATGTGAACATTGGTGGAACTGTACCAAAATTGAAATTCCCGAACGTCAGTTACCGCGGATTATTTCGCACGTTCGATTAATTCGTCATCAAGTTTGTTTGGCAATCGGGGATCCACCCAGCACTATTCGTGTGTTAGTACCAGTCGAACTTAAGGACGCAGCGACTATTGCACTAACACCTGAAGACGGCAGCTCATCGGAAGCTTCAACAGTTCGAGTATCGCCTGAGATCGTGACCACCGACGACCAATAAACCCGCTACGCTCATCAGCTCCTTTTCACCACCTGCCAGACCATCTAAAAAGGTAAGATTTTTATATTATAGCATTACTATAAACCTCGTAATTCAACACATATCCAGTTCTGCTCTGGTCCCTGACCGGCGCATTCCGGTCTAAACAGAGAGCAACTATTATTCCGTTTTATGTCGCTATTCCATCGGGGAGACGTTACCTCGTTAATTATCGGTACTCATTAATATTTATATCGATAAAATAATTAGCGACGTAACAGGAATAAATTTTCTGGTGACAGCGGTGGGATACGCTGGATATTGTGCATCATTTTTCACTTTAAATATAATATAAATCTTCAAATTAATTAAATTCAAAATGCCTCTTTCCGACGAGGAATTGCGCGAAATGCACGTTCAACTAACTGCAGAAAAACAAAGGTTACGCGAAATGGAGATAGATTTAGCATCACGTGAGCTCGAAGTACAAAATCAACAAATACTTCTAGCCGAACAACAGTCGCGAACTATCAATCCTCCAACTGACTCAAGGTTCGATGCCACATTAACTAACCTAGTGCTCGAACTCGACAGTATCAGATCGGAAATTTCAGACCTTAATACTCGCGTCGTTAATGCTCAACCAACACCGAATCGACCACTTAATAATAATAATATCTCTCAAGGGAATCAGTCAACTGCGGGTAACTTCGACCCGAGCCTTCCTAGGCTATCTTTTAAGGATATTCTCGAGGGAATCCCTATGTTTAACGGTGATAACGGTTCAGTTCTAAAATTCGTTCGGGCATGTAAACGCGCGAAAGACATGTTTCCTCCGAGTCTTGAGATAACTTTAACGCGTCTTCTCCGCAATAAGCTAAAAGGTCGGGCCTACACCGCGATCGAAGACGACTCATTCGAAAATATCAAGGCATTCACCGACCGTCTTAAAGACGTATTCGGAGCCTGTAAAACTGTAAATCAATATCGCGGGGAACTCGGTAACATAACAAAGAGTAAAAACGAACACATCATAGATTATATTAGTCGCGTAAAGGATCTCCATTCCGCAATAAAGGAAGAGGAGACAAGCGAAACAGGAGCAATGTCGCGTACGCGTTCGACAATCCTCGATGCCGAAACTCTCGAATGTTTCGTAGCAGGTCTACCTCCAGATTTTCGTCTTAGACTAAAACTAGAGGGTTGCCCAAGCCTCGCGGTAGCGTACTCAAACGCGGTAAAAATCGAAAAAGAAATCGAAAAAGATCGCGTTAACTTCAAGGAATCCCGTTCCGATAATAAAAATGTGTCGCAGACCCACGTTAAAACAATTAATTCTCG
Source organism: Cryptus viduatorius (assembly GCA_964006125.1). Taxonomy (NCBI): domain Eukaryota; kingdom Metazoa; phylum Arthropoda; class Insecta; order Hymenoptera; family Ichneumonidae; genus Cryptus; species Cryptus viduatorius. Next base: position 7,095,011 of record OZ023225.1, on the reverse strand, counting down.
TGACCCCGTAAGTTGCGATCATTGCAATAAAATGGGACACAAGTCAGAGGACTGTTGGACAAAATTTCCCGAAAAACGTCCGCAACGTAAAAAGGGAAAAAATCGATTCGAAAAACAAGGCGAAAATTCGCAAAATAAATCACAAAATAACAACAGCGGCAATCGTCCCTTCTGCGATTACTGTAGTAAACCTGGGCATACAAGAGCCCGATGTTTTATTAAACAAAACGACGAAAAACGAAAAGCGGGAAACGACAAAGCTCGCTCGGAGAAAGCAGGCGCGAACCGAGCGGACGAAACAACAGAGCGCCCGGTACGTGCTGTAATTGTGGCGACAGAATCGTCCGAACCGTCAACATCCGCTTAATGGCACATTCGTTTACTCCCATAGTACAGATCGTGTCCCCACAGTTGAACAAAAGGGCAGATTTTCTTGTAGACACCGGGTCAGATCCAAATCTCGTTAAAATCGAAGCATTGAACCCGGACGTCATTATAAACGAAAACGACATTTTAAAATTACGCGGTATATCGGATGTACCCGTCTATACTATCGGATCAACTGTAATAGAAATTGAGGGGACGCCATCAGAATTTCACGTGGTTAATAATAACTTCCCCATTGAAGAAGACGCGATACTTGGTTCAGAGTTTCACGCGCAAAATCGGGTAGTTATTGATTGGGATCTGGAAAACGTTCATTGGAGAGATAAATCTCTCCCATTCAAAAATCGCGAAACAGTAGTAATCCCAAAAAGGTCAAAAGTCGTGTATTATGTACGCGTTCGAAATCCCGAGGTACAGGAGGGATATATCCCTCGTTTGGATGCAGGAGACGGAATCTACTTAGGAGAAACCGTAGTATCCAATAAAAATGGTGTGGCGTGTCTGATGGCATTCAATTCCAACGACGAGGACGTAGAACTCACTGTTCCGGCAGTAACCTTAGAGGCCTTCGAGCTCTACGATCCAAATCTAAGGTACGATTCGAGAGATGGCGAGCATCCTGGTAAAATACTTAGCGTACAGGACCCGGGTTGCCTTGCCGTCGATCAATCAATCGGCGATCAGCACGCACAGCCTCATAATGTCTTGCGAATCGAAAAAGAATCCGCGAAACAAGTTAAAGATTTATTACGACTCGACGATCTAAATGACGAAGAGCGAATAAATATCGAACAATTGATCGAGAAAAATGTTGATCTCTTTCATGTACCGGGAACATTTTTGGAACATACGAACGCGATAGAACATAAAATTTCCACAACGGACGATCAACCCGTCTTCACGCGCCAATACCGATTTCCTCCCGCTCATAAGGACGAAATCGCGAAACAAGTTAACGAACTTATCGAGGGCAAAATTATTAAACCGTCCGACTCCCCTTATTGCTCGCCACTTTGGATCGTGCCTAAAAAGGCCGATTCACAGGGGAAGCAAAGGTGGAGATTAGTCATTGACTATCGGAATTTAAACGAAAAAACTATCGGGGATGCTTACCCGTTGCCGAACATAACCGAGATTCTAGATCAACTCGGCAGCGCGAAGTATTTTTCGGTATTTGACCTTGCAAGCGGTTTCCATCAGATCCGCATGCATGATTCGGACGCTCACAAAACAGCGTTCTCAACGCCGTTCGGACATTATCAATTCGAACGTATGCCTTTCGGGCTCAAAAATGCCCCGGCAACATTTCAGCGCCTGATGGACCGCGTACTGTGCGGCCTACAGGGTAATGAGCTTTTCGTATACCTCGACGATATTGTAATATACGCAAGCTCATTACAGGAACACGAAATCAAATTCAATAAATTAGCAGAGCGATTGCGGAAGGCCAACCTCAAGCTGCAGCCCGACAAGTGCGAATTCTTGCGCAAGGAGGTTGCCTATTTGGGTCACGTGATAAGCGAGGACGGTGTCAAACTAGATCCGAAAAAGGTCGAAGCACTAAAAAACTATCCGCGACCAACCAGCGCGAAAAAAATTAAACAATTTCTCGGGTTAGCGGGTTATTACCGCAGATTTGTAGAAAACTTTTCCGCAATCGCTAGGCCTCTCACGCAACTTTTAAAAAAGGATGCGATATTTAAATGGACACAAAAACAGCAAGATGCTTTCGTAGCACTAAGAGAAGCTTTGTGTAAAGAACCGGTGTTGCAATACCCGGATTTTACCAAGCCATTTGTAATAACAACCGATGCGTCTAATGTCGCGATCGGTGGTATTCTTAGTCAAGGCAAAATTGGAAGCGACAAACCGATATCGTATGCGTCACGAACTTTGTCAAAAGCCGAAATGAACTACTCTACCATCGAAAAGGAGCTATTAGCAATAGTTTATTGTGTAGGGCATTTTAGACCTTACATATACGGCCGGGAATTTACTCTCGTGACCGACCACAAGCCGTTGGTATGGCTCGATTCAGTAAAGGATCCAGCGAATAGACTAGTTCATTGGCGCTTAAAACTCGCTAATTACGAGTATAAAATTGTATATAAGCCTGGTAGAGCAAATAGTAACGCCGACGCATTATCGCGCAACCCCCCAGATGAAGCGATCGAAAAACCAAATACGCAAAAATCGGTATTAGTCGTAAGACCAATTCGATTCAGAACGAAGGGGATTGATTCTGATTCAGATTCGGATATAGTTCCGCGTAAAAAGCGAAAAGAGAATACGCCGGAGTCCGATTCTAATTCCGACGAAATCTTTACTTTTCAACCAACAAAAAGAACGTTGGAACAACGTTCAGACTCGGACTCTGATATAATTTTCCAGGCTAAGCCAAAAAGAAAACCGAAGGTAACCGATAAGCCGGTCGAACCAAAATCTAAAAAATCAGTCAACGTCCCAAAACGAGACGTACCATTGGTTCCGCCAACTACCTCGGATACCTGTGATTCAAAAAAACCAATCGACGACTCGAGCGACATCTCAGACATCATTCAAGATCCTAAAAATTCATCAAATAACGAATCAAGCGATCCTTCTGATCTACCTGGAGTTTATCAACCTCCCGATAGCAGGGCAAGTCCCGTTGAGACTTCACATATTCAATTAAAGAGAACTCGAGATTCGGAAACGGACTCTAGTATAACAATTGAAACAAAACGGAAACCAAGAGAACCCGACGAACCAGAACAACTAGTCGACGACTCCACTAGTAATAATTCGGACACTTCGAACGATCATTACGAAAACCCTGTTTCTCTTGAATGTGAACAGAAGGTTGATTCAGATAGTCGTGTAACACCTCAACAGTCAGTCGAGGATGCTGGTCCGTCGGATCCTTACGGGACCCCCGATTTACCAATTAACAGTAATTCCGACGATAGTAACAATAATAGAGTTTCTCCGTTGGACATTGAAACATGCGATAATGATTCAGAGACAAGCAATGAACCAAACTCTGAGAGTGATTCCGATTCTGGTAGCGAACTTTTCGACAGAGCCGGTGTTCCATTTGAACAACACAACAGAGCGCCTCACGCAAATGGACTAATTGTAAACGAATCTCGAGATCGTCTAATAATGCGAAAAGATAATTTAGTATTCTTTATTACCACAAAAGGACAACCTATAGATAACGGAGCCACAGAGCTAGTTACCAATAATAGGTTACCAACTTTCAAAAATATTAATTTAACTCGAGCAAAAGTCGAAACAGAAAAATCAAAACACTTAATTGCACTTCCGATTAAAGCGGATTTACGAGCAAACACAGCGCTAGACGATATCATAGAATCATTCCATTCACTGCGAGGCGTTGTAATTGAGCTAGGGTTAGAATCTATTAGCATCGCGAAAACGAATATGATCGATAATTTATCCTGGCAAGAAATACGAGCTCGACTAATACAAGTATTAGATAATCAACCTCTGACATTGACAATTTGTAATCAATTGGTGCGTATTCCCCCTGAAAGCGAACGACGAGATATCATTCGGGAATACCACGATTCATTGATCGGCGGACACAAAGGTGTCACTAAAACGTATAAACGTATTCGCGAAAAATATTACTGGGAAAATATGAAAAGTCAAGTCCAAGAGTATATTCAACATTGTCGAGGTTGTCAACTTAAAAAACTCGTCCGCGTCAAAACAAAACAACCTATGGTAATTACGGACACGCCTGGCAGTGCTTTCGATAAAATATCTATGGATATTGTCGGACCATTTGCAACGACAAAACGAGGTAACCTGTACATCCTAACGATACAGGACCTTCTCACAAAATATTCTCTTGCAATACCATTGGAAAAAACAACCTCTATCGACGTCGCAGACGCCTTCGCGAAACAATTCATCAGTCGTTTTGGGGCTCCCAAGGCGATTCTCACGGATCAAGGAAGCAACTTCACTAGCAGTCTAATAAAGGCAGTAGCGAAGAAATACCGAATCCGCCAATATTGTACTACAGCATACCACCCGCAAACAAACGGGTCAATTGAGCGCTCACATCACGTACTCGCGGAATACCTGAAACAATACGTAGACAACCATCACGATTGGGATGAATTTATCGAGATGGCGATGTTCTCGTATAATACGAGCCAACACGAGGGGACCGGATTCACTCCATTTGAACTGATCTTTGGCAGTGTGGCACGTCAACCGTCGTCTCATCAACAAGTAGAAGAGCACCAAGACTCGACCTACACTGAATATTTAAAAAATCTTTTCAATAAAATACACGGTCTACAAGAACTCGCTGCTGAGAACCTAACAGCAGCCAAACAACGATCCAAACGGTACTACGACAAACGAGTCAATCCGCAGAACTTTGGCATCGGAAGTAAAGTTCTAATGCTGAAAGAACCAAATACCGGAAAATTCTGCGACCAATATACAGGGCCGTACGAAGTCATTGAAGTCTTAACCGGCGGAAACGTAAAAATTAATTATAAGGGAAAATCGAGAATCGTTCATACCAATAAACTCAGAATTTCGAGATTATAAAGGAACAAGTAACTTCCCGTCCAGAACACAAAACTGAAACGCTGGACTGGAACTACAACAACAAACATTCAAACGATTTTTATCCTCATTTGTATGGACAAGCGAAGTTTCTAAGACTTCCAAGTCATCAAATAGTGCGCGATCAAAAAGTAAAACATTCTCGACACATAAAAATTCCGTCATCTAAAAATAAAGTGTAATCAAATTCCTCGGTCATATGGATGGACACGTTACTAAACCTCTGAGCTTCAGTCGAACAAGTTGCAAAAACCTCTGAGTCGACATGGGGACACGTTGTCAGAACCTCTGAGTCATCACATAGTGTATCGAAGCGAAGCTAACTATTTGGACATTTATAAACAAGTGCGCGGTTAAAACGGTTAAGACATCGGCGATGTATTCGTATATTCGTGTAATGAAACAAGATGTTTGCAATTTTTACACATTTCCAAATTAAAATGTAAAATTGCAGAGCAGTTGCATGAAAGTGATAGTGGAATATTCCACGACAATAATAATCGATTCCGAAAGGGTGTATCGAAATATCGACATTGAGTGTTCAGCGTACGCGTTCGACAATACCTCTGAGCCGCTGTCGAACATGTCAAATAAGACCTCTGAGTCGACAAACGGACACGTCTCTTGAACCTCTGAGATGCTACCTCTCTATCAAAATACAAATAGGAAATCCACATCTTTCAAAACGCAACAATCGCACTTGAAACATCTGATATACGCAGTCGCGCCTGACGTTATCAACGAATTACCCCAACTTGACGGCGAGGGAGACCGCAAGATTTTCGACAGCGACGGAAAGGGTAAATTCATCTACTTACCCCAACTTGACGGCGAGGGAGACCGCAAGATTTTCGACAGTGACGGAAAGGGTAAATTCAGCTACTTACCCCAACTTGACGGCGAGGGAAAACACAAGATTTCCAACCACAATGCCGAGAATCGACCCACTCCTCATCAAGCGTCTTCACGCTGGTCCTACGCAGAGCCATGGCACTGCTTCAGACTAAAGGGGGGAAGTGTTACGTCCTGGGTCAATTCGCGTCCAAAAATAAAGGACAGACCGACGATATACATACATATATATACATACAAACATATACAGTACAATACATTCGCAAGTGACCGCCATAGAGCGAATAGAGTCTCAAGACTAACATTAAAAATTGAATAACAACAAAAGTGTTATATATAAACAAAAACTGATTAGTCCATTCGATGCAGCATTTCATTTAGGAGTTACAAAAATCCTCTGCTAAAAATGCTCTAGGACTCATAGTTTCCGAGATAATCACGGTTTTATAGAAAAATGTACCAGCTGCTCGTTTCGACCTGCGAAACGTGCAGTTCATCGCGAAATGCTAAATTATTTCCACTCATAAGTACACATTACACATTTGAGGACTGTATATGTTTAACATATGTTTAACCAATAATATAAACAAATAAATATACAAATACGATATTATTATTCAACAAATGCGTTCAAGTATATTGTCATACATGACGATATCAACAGCAATGTTTACAATGCTAATACAGGATAGTATATATATATAATTATTCATATAATACGGCTAGTTATTATTTAGCGGTACGAATAAATATCGGGTTGCAAAACCGAGTGTGGGACCGGACGGGGCCCAGACGCATCGTCAGCATTTTGATAACAGCGCTTCGTTCTGAGAACGCTTACTTTATAACGCACACGTGCAATTCTGCTGATGCTGCGGTCCCGACGTGTGATGCTGCGGCAGCGTAAGGCCCCACTCTCGGCTGCCCCCACTGTATGGGACTCTCCGGAGTCTTGCTGGTAAATCCAGCGCGAGACAAAATCAGTTCTTCATCGACTCTCGCCACTGGCAAATCAAAACCTCTCGGAGGCATACGCATCGCGGTGCTCCGAAAATACATATTCTGTAACATTGTTAAACCAATTACCGTTTATTCAACTCAGTCTTAGTGACTTCGTGAAACGTTAATTGTTAACAAATATTCCGATTAAAAACGCGTTCGGTACCCTGGCTGTGACCAGGCGGTAATTCGGCCGATATAAAATATCGTTCGCGGGTAACATCGTAAATTATTAATTTTCTTCTTTAATACATCCGATTTTTATAATTAAAACAGTGTAATGTTAATTAAATTCATAATTAATAAATAGTGGCATTATCACAGAACTACGAGTGTATATCTCATTGGGTTACCAAACCTAAAATTTAATACTGGTAAACTACGATAAGTGAAACTTCTCAGCGATTAATTAAAAAATGCTCAATAGTGTTGACCCACTCATGATTTACCATATCACACGTTGTACCTAGACCATTATTCGTTCGAAGCTGTTAGACTCACGAGTCGCTGCCTGCTCACGAATAAATCCCCAACCATTACTCGTTCGAAGCTATTAGATTCACTAGTTGCCCCCGGCTCACGAGTAAATCCGAAAAATCCTTAAACGTTATTCGTTCGAAGCCGTCAGACTCACGAGTCGCTGCCTGCTCACGAATAAATCCTATCACACATTGCATGTTCTAAAACATTATTGAGTGCATAATTTCTCACTGTCATGTATTTCACGTGTTTTATTTTCAATGGGTCGTAGACGCTGTGGTAGGAAGTTCACTATTCGTAAAGCCATTGCTGTGGCTGCCGGTAATCCCAAGCGTGTCAATCCTCTAAACAAATCACAACATTGCGTTTGGAAAATTACTAACGTGCATTCTTTATGTGAACATTGGTGGAACTGTACCAAAATTGAAATTCCCGAACGTCAGTTACCGCGGATTATTTCGCACGTTCGATTAATTCGTCATCAAGTTAGTTTGGCAATCGGGGATCCACCCAGCACTATTCGTGTGTTAGTACCAGTCGAACTTAAGGACGCAGCGACTATTGCACTAACACCTGAAGACGGCAGCTCATCGGAAGCTTCAACAGTTCGAGTATCGCCTGAGATCGTGACCACCGACGACCAATAAACCCGCTACGCTCATCAGCTCCTTTTCACCACCTGCCAGACCATCTAAAAAGGTAAGATTTTTATATTATAGCATTACTATAAACCTCGTAATTCAACACATATCCAGTTCTGCTCTGGTCCCTGACCGGCGCATTCCGGTCTAAACAGAGAGCAACTATTATTCCGTTTTATGTCGCTATTCCATCGGGGAGACGTTACCTCGTTAATTATCGGTACTCATTAATATTTATATCGATAAAATAATTAGCGACGTAACAGATGCAATGTCAGTTTGCCATTGAGAACTGATCGAAAATATGTTTTTTCGTAAAAATCTGACTATTTTGTCAAAACGGCTTTTTTGACCCTCTGAATTCGAAATCGTGAGAATTGACGACGACAAACGATCAATTAACGATTATGCTGAATTATAACAGTAATTCCAATGCCGATGATGATTTGCCGTTGGGAATGCGTAAAAATTGTGTTTTTTCATAAAAGACGGAGTTTTTTTGTAAAATCGGCGGTTTTGAACCTCTGAATTTTAAATCGTGAGAATCCACAACGACAAACGACGATTTCACGATTACGGTAAAATACGACTTCGATTCCGATGCAATGTCTGTTTGTCATTAAGAACTGATCGAAAATATGTTTTTTCGTAAAAATCTGACTATTTTGTCAAAACGGCTTTTTTGACCCTCTGAATTCGAAATCGTGAGAATCGACGACGACAAACGACCAATTCACGATTATGCTGAAATATAACAGTAATTCCAATGCCGATGATGATTTGTCGTTGGGAATGCGTCAAAAGTGTGTTTTTCATAAAAGACGGAGTTTTTTTGTGAAATCGGCGGTCTTCAACCTCTGAATATGAAATCGTGAGAATCCACTACGGAAAACGAACATTTCACGATTTCGCAAAAATACGATTTCGTTTCCGATGCAATGTCAGTTTGTCATTAAGAACTGATCGAAAATAGGTTTTTTCGTAAAAATCTGAAAATTTTGTCAAAACGGCAGTTTTGACCCTCAGAAATCGAAATTGGGAGAATCGGCGACGACAAACGACGATTTCACGATTTCGCTAAAATAACGACTTCGTTTCCGATGCAATGTCAGTTTGTCATTGACAACCGATCAAAAGTATGGTTTTTCATAAAATTCGGACATTTTTGTCAAATCGACGTTTTAAACCGTCTGAAAAGGGAATCGTGCGAACCACCGACAAAAAACGACCATTTCTCGATTTCGCTAAAATACAACTGTAAGTCCGATGCCGATGATGATTTGACGTTGGGAATGTGTCAAAAATGTGTTTTTTCATCAAAATCGGAAATTTTCGTCAATTCAGCGTTTTTGACACTCTGACATTGAAATCGTGAAAATCGACGACGACAAACGAATATTTCACGATTTTGCTGAAATACAACTATTAGTGCGATGCCGATGATGATTTGTCGTTGGGAATGCGTCAAAATTGTGTTTTTTCATAAAAGACAGAGTTTTTTGTCAAATCGGCGGTCTTCAACCTCCGAATTTGAAATTGTACGAATCCACTACGAGAAACGAACATTTCATGATTTCGCAAAAATACGACTTCGTTTCCGATGCAATGTCAGTTTGCCATTGAGAACTGATCGAAAATATGTTTTTTCGTAAAAATCCGACTATTTTGTCAAAACGGCTTTTTTGACCCTCTGAATTCGAAATCGTGAGAATTGACGACGACAAACGATCAATTAACGATTATGCTGAAATATAACAGTAATTCCAATGCCGATGATGATTTGCCGTTGGGAATGCGTAAAAATTGTGTTTTTTCATAAAAGACGGAGTTTTTTTGTAAAATCGGCGGCTTTGAACCTCTGAATTTTAAATCGTGTGAATCCACAACAACAAACGACGATTTCACGATTACGGTACAATACGACCTTGTTTCCGATGCAATGACAGTTTATCATTGAGAACGGATCGAAAATGTGTTTTTTCATCAAAATCGGAAATTTTCGTCAATTCAGCGTTTTTGACACGCTGAAATTGAAATCGTGAAAATCGACGACGACAAACGAATATTTCACGATTTTGCTGAAATACAACTATTAGTCCGATGCCGATGATGATTTGTCGTTGGGAATGCGTCAAAAGTGTTTTTTTTCATAAAAGACGGAGTTTTTTGTCAAATCGGCCGTCTTCAACCTCTGAATATGAAATCGTGAGAATCCATTACGTCAAACGAAAATTTAACGATTTCGCAAAAATACGACTTCGTTTCCGATGCAATGTCTGTTTGTCATTAAGAACTGATCGAAAATATGTTTTTTCGTAAAAATCTGACTATTTTGTCAAAACGGCTTTTTTGACCCTCTGAATTCGAAATCGTGAGAATCGACGACGACAAACGACCAATTCACGATTATGCTGAAATATAACAGTAATTCCAATGCCGATGATGATTTGCCGTTGGGAATGCGTAAAAATTGTGTTTTTTCATAAAAGACGGAGTTTTTTTGTCAAATCGGCGGTTTTGAACCTCTGAATTTTAAATCGTGAGAATCCACAACGACAAACGACGATTTCACGATTACGGTACAATACGACCTTGTTTCCGATGCAATGACAGTTTGTCATTGAGAACGGATCGAAAATGTGTTTTTTCGTCAAAATCGGAAATTTTCATCAACTCAGCGTTTTTGACACGCTGAAATTGAAATCGTGAAAATCGACGACTACAAACGAATATTTCACGATTTTGCTGAAATACAACTATTAGTCCGATGCCGATGATGATTTGTCGTTGGGAATGCGTTAAAAGTGTGTTTTTTCATAAAAGACGGATTTTTTTGTCAAATCGGCGGTCTTCGACCTCTGAATATGAAATCGTGAGAATCCATTACGTCAAACGAAAATTTAACGATTTCACAAAAATACGACTTCGTTTCCGATGCAATGTCAGTTTGTCATTAAGAACTGATCGAAAATAGGTTTTTTCGTAAAAATCTGAAAATTTTGTCAAAACGGCAGTTTTGACCCTCAGAAATCGAAATTGGGAGAATCGACGACGACAAACAACGATTTCACGATTTCGCTAAAATAACGACTTCGTTTCCGATGCAATGTCAGTTTGTCATTGACAACCGATCAAAAATATGGTTTTTCATAAAATTCGGACATTTTTGTCAAATCGACGTTTTAAACCGTCTGAAAAGGGAATCGTGAGAACCACCGACAAAAAACGACCATTTCTCGATTTCGCTAAAATACAACTGTAAGTCCGATGCCGATGATGATTTGACGTTGGGAATGTATCAAAAATGTGTTTTTTCATAAAAATCGGAAATTTTCGTCAATTCAGCGTTTTTGACACGCTGAAATTGAAAACGTGAAAAACGACGACGACAAACGAATATTTCACGATTTTACTGAAATACAACTAGTAGTCCGATGCCGATGATGATTTGTCGTTGGCGAATGCGTCAAAAGTGTGTTTTTTCATAAAAAACGGACTTTTTTTGTGAAATCGGCGGTCTTCAACCTCTGAATATGGAATCGTGAGAATCCACTACGACAAACGAACATTTCACGATTTCGCAAAAATACGACTTCGATTCCTATGCAATGTCAGTTTGTCATTAAGAACTGATCGAAAATATGTTTTTTCGCAAAAATCTGACAATTTCGTCAAATCAGCGTTTTTGACACTCTGAAATTGAAAACGTGAAAATCGACGACGACGAACGAATATTTCACGATTTTACTGAAATACAACTAGTAGTCCGATGCCGATGATGATTTGTCGTTGGGAATGCGTCAAAAGTGTGTTTTTTCATAAATGGCGGAGTTTTTTTGTCAAATCGGCGGTTTTGAACCTCTGAATTTTAAATCGTGAGAATCCACAACGACAAACGACGATTTCACGATTACGGTACAATACGACCTTGTTTCCGATGCAATGACAGTTTATCATTGAGAACGGATCGAAAATGTGTTTTTTCATCAAAATCGAAAATTTTCGTCAATTCAGCGTTTTTGACACGCTGAAATTGAAATCGTGAAAATCGACGACGACAAACGAATATTTCACGATTTTGCTGAAATACAACTATTAGTCCGATGCCGATGATGATTTGTCGTTGGGAATCCGTCAAAAGTGTGTTTTTTCATAAAAGACGGAGTTTTTCGTCAATTCAGCGTTTTTGACACGCTGAAATTGAAATCGTGAAAATCGACGACGACAAACGAATATTTCACGATTTTGCTGAAATACAACTATTAGTCCGATCCCGATGATGATTTGTCTTTGGGAATGCGTCAAAAGTGTGTTTTTTCATAACAGACGGAGTTTTTTGTCAAATCGGCGGTCTTCAACCTCTGAATTTGAAATCGTGAGAATCCAATACGACAAAGGAACATTTCACGATTTCGCAAAAAATACGACTTCGTTTCCGATGCAATGTCAGTTTGTCATTAAGAACTGATCGAAAATAGGTTTTTTCGTAAAAATCTGAAAATTTTGTCAATACGGCGGTTTTGACCCTCAGAAATCGAAATTGGGAGAATCAACGACGACAAATGACGATTTCACGATTACGGTATAAAACGAAATTGTTTCCGATGCAATGACAGTTTATCATTGAGAACGGATCGAAAAGGTGTTTTTTCATCAAAATCGGAAATTTTCGTCAATTCAGCGTTTTTGACACGCTGAAATTGAAATCGTGAAAATCGACGACGACAAACGAATATTTCACGATTTTGCTGAAATACAACTATTAGTCCGATGCCGATGATGATTTGTCGTTGGGAATGCGTCAAAAGTGTTTTTTTTCATAAAAGACGGAGTTTTTTGTCAAATCGGCCGTCTTCAACCTCTGAATTTGAAATCGTGAGAATCCAATACGGCAAACGAACATTTCACGATTTCGCAAAAATACGACTTCGTTTCCGATGCAATGTCAGTTTGTCATTGAGAACTGATCGAAAATATGTTTTTTCGTAAAAATCTGACATTTTTGTCAAAACGGCTTTTTTGACCCTCTGAATTCGAAATCGTGAGAATCGACGACGACAAACGACCAATTCACGATTTCGCTGAAATATAACAGTAATTCCAATGCCGATGATGATTTGCCGTTGGGAATGCGTAAAAATTGTGTTTTTTCATAAAAGACGGAGTTTTTTTGTCAAATCGGCGGTTTTGAACCTCTGAATTTTAAATCGTGAGAATCCACAACGACAAACGACGATTTCACGATTACGGTACAATACGACCTTGTTTCCGATGCAATGACAGTTTGTCATTGAGAACGGATCGAAAATGTGTTTTTTCGTCAAAATCGGAAATTTTCATCAACTCAGCGTTTTTGACACGCTGAAATTGAAATCGTGAAAATCGACGACTACAAACGAATATTTCACGATTTTGCTGAAATACAACTATTAGTCCGATGCCGATGATGATTTGTCGTTGGGAATGCGTTAAAAGTGTGTTTTTTCATAAAAGACGGATTTTTTTGTCAAATCGGCGGTCTTCGACCTCTGAATATGAAATCGTGAGAATCCATTACGTCAAACGAAAATTTAACGATTTCACAAAAATACGACTTCGTTTCCGATGCAATGTCAGTTTGTCATTAAGAACTTATCGAAAATAGGTTTTTTCGTAAAAATCTGAAAATTTTGTCAAAACGGCAGTTTTGACCCTCAGAAATCGAAATTGGGAGAATCGACGACGACAAACAACGATTTCACGATTTCGCTAAAATAACGACTTCGTTTCCGATGCAATGTCAGTTTGTCATTGACAACCGATCAAAAATATGGTTTTTCATAAAATTCGGACATTTTTGTCAAATCGACGTTTTAAACCGTCTGAAAAGGGAATCGTGAGAACCACCGACAAAAAACGACCATTTCTCGATTTCGCTAAAATACAACTGTAAGTCCGATGCCGATGATGATTTGACGTTGGGAATGTATCAAAAATGTGTTTTTTCATAAAAATACATTTTCGTCAATTCAGCGTTTTTGACACGCTGAAATTGAAAACGTGAAAAACGACGACGACAAACGAATATTTCACGATTTTACTGAAATACAATTAGTAGTCCGATGCCGATGATGATTTGTCGTTGGCGAATGCGTCAAAAGTGTGTTTTTTCATAAAAAACGGACTTTTTTTGTGAAATCGGCGGTCTTCAACCTCTGAATATGGAATCGTGAGAATCCACTACGACAAACGAACATTTCACGATTTCGCAAAAATACGACTTCGATTCCTATGCAATGTCAGTTTGTCATTAAGAACTGATCGAAAATATGTTTTTTCGCAAAAATCTGACAATTTCGTCAAATCAGCGTTTTTGACACTCTGAAATTGAAAACGTGAAAATCGACTAACGAATCGACGAACGAATATTTCACGATTTTACTGAAATACAACTAGTAGTCCGATGCCGATGATGATTTGTCGTTGGGAATGCGTCAAAAGTGTGTTTTTTCATAAATGACGGACTTTTTTTGTCAAATCGGCGGTTTTGAACCTCTGAATTTTAAATCGTGAGAATCCACAACGACAAACGACGATTTCACGATTACGGTACAATACGACCTTGTTTCCGATGCAATGACAGTTTATCATTGAGAACGGATCGAAAATGTGTTTTTTCATCAAAATCGGAAATTTTCGTCAATTCAGCGTTTTTGACACGCTGAAATTGAAATCGTGAAAATCGACGACGACAAACGAATATTTCACGATTTTGCTGAAATACAACTATTAGTCCGATGCCGATGATGATTTGTCGTTGGGAATGCGTCAAAAGTGTGTTTTTTCATAAATGACGGAGTTTTTTTGTCAAATCGGCGGTTTTGAACCTCTGAATTTTAAATCGTGAGAATCCACAACGACAAACGACGATTTCACGATTACGGTACAATACGACCTTGTTTCCGATGCAATGACAGTTTATCATTGAGAACGGATCGAAAATGTGTTTTTTCATCAAAATCGAAAATTTTCGTCAATTCAGCGTTTTTGACACGCTGAAATTGAAATCGTGAAAATCGACGACGACAAACGAATATTTCACGATTTTGCTGAAATACAACTATTAGTCCGATCCCGATGATGATTTGTCTTTGGGAATGCGTCAAAAGTGTGTTTTTTCATAACAGACGGAGTTTTTTGTCAAATCGGCGGTCTTCAACCTCTGAATTTGAAATCGTGAGAATCCAATACGACAAAGGAACATTTCACGATTTCGCAAAAAATACGACTTCGTTTCCGATGCAATGTCAGTTTGTCATTGACAACCGATCAAAAATATGTTTTTTCATAAAATTCGGACTTATTTGTCAAATCGACGTTTTACACCGTCTGAAAAGGGAATCGTGAGAACCATCGACAAAAAACGACCATTTCTCGATTTCGCTAAAATACAACTGTAAGTCCGATGCCGATGATGATTTGACGTTGGGAATGTGTCAAAAATGTGTTTTTTCATCAAAATCGGAAATTTTCGTCAATTCAGCGTTTTTGACACGCTGAAATTGAAAACGTGAAAATCGACGACGACAAACGAATATTTCACGATTTTACTGAAATACAACTAGTAGTCCGATGCCGATGATGATTTGTCGTTGAGGAATGCGTCAAAAGTGTGTTTTTTCATAAAAGACGGAGTTTTTTGTCAAATCGGCGGTCTTCAACCTCTGAATTTGAAATCGTGAGAATCCAATACGACAAACGAACATTTCACGATTTCGCAAAAATACGACTTCGTTTCCGATGCAATGTCAGTTTGTCATTGACAACCGATCAAAAATATGATTTTTCGTAAAAATCTGACTATTTTGTCAAAACGGCTTTTTTGACCCTCTGAATTCGAAATCGTGAGAATCGACGACGACAAACTACCAATTCACGATTATGCTGAAATATAACAGTAATTCCAATGCCGATGATGATTTGCCGTTGGGAATGCGTAAAAATTGTGTTTTTTCATAAATGACGGAGTTTTTTTGTCAAATCGGCGGTTTTGAACCTCTGAATTTTAAATCGTGAGAATCCACAACGACAAACGAACATTTCACGATTTCGCAAAAATACGACTTCGTTTCCGATGCAATGTCAGTTTGTCATTGATAACCGATCAAAAATATGATTTTTCGTAAAAATCTGACTATTTTGTCAAAACGGCTTTTTTGACCCTCTGAATTCGAAATCGTGAGAATCGACGACGATAAACGACCAATTCACGATTATGCTGAAATATAACAGTAATTCCAATGCCGATGATGATTTGCCGTTGGGAATGCGTAAAAATTGTGTTTTTTCATAAATTACGGATTTTTTTTTGTCAAATCGGCGGTTTTGAACCTCTGAATTTTAAATCGTGAGAATCCACAACGACAAACGACGATTTCACGATTACGGTACAATACGACCTTGTTTCCGATGCAATGACAGGTTATCATTGAGAACGGATCGAAAAGGTGTTTTTTCATCAAAATCGGAAATTTTCGTCAATTCAGCGTTTTTGAGACGCTGAAATTGAAAACGTGAAAATCGACGACGACAAACGAATATTTCACGATTTTACTGAAATACAACTATTAGTCCGATCCCGATGATGATTTGTCGTTGGGAATGCGTCAAAAGTGTGTTTTTCATAAAAGACGGACTTTTTTTGTCAAATCGGCGGTCTACAACCTCTGAATATGAAATCGTGAGAATCCATTACGTCAAACGAAAATTTAACGATTTCGCAAAAATACGACTTCGTTTCCGATGCAATGTCAGTTTGTCATTAAGAACTGATCGAAAATAGGTTTTTTCGTAAAAATCTGAAAATTTTGTCAATACGGCGGTTTTGACCCTCAGAAATCGAAATTGGGAGAATTAACGACGACAAATGACGATTTCACGATTACGGTATAAAACGAAATTGTTTCCGATGCAATGACAGTTTATCATTGAGAACGGATCGAAAAGGTGTTTTTTCATCAAAATCGGAAATTTTTGTCAATTCAGCGTTTTTGACACTCTGAAATTGAAAACGTGAAAATCGACGACGAGGAACGAATATTTCACGATTTTACTGAAATACAACTAGTAGTCCGATGCCGATGATGATTTGCCGTTGGGAATGCGTAAAAATTGTGTTTTTTCATAAAAGACCGAGTTTTACGGTACAATACGACCTTGTATCCGATGCAATGACAGTTTATCATTGAGAACGGATCGAAAATGTGTTTTTTCATCAAAATCGGAAATTTTCGTCAATTCAGCGTTTTTGACACGCTGAAATTGAAAACGTGAAAATCGACGACGACAAACGAATATTTCACGATTTTACTGAAATACAACTAGTAGTCCGATGCCGATGATGATTTGTCGTTGGGGAATGCGTCAAAAGTGTGTTTTTTCATAAAAGACGGAGTTTTTTGTCAAATCGGCGGTCTTCAACCTCTGAATTTGAAATCGTGAGAATCCAATACGACAAACGAACATTTCACGATTTCGCAAAAATACGACTTCGTTTCCGATGCAATGTCAGTTTGCCATTGAGAACTGATCGAAAATATGTTTTTTCGTAAAAATCCGACTATTTTGTCAAAACGGCTTTTTTGACCCTCTGAATTCGAAATCGTGAGAATTGACGACGACAAACGATCAATTAACGATTATGCTGAAATATAACAGTAATTCCAATGCCGATGATGATTTGCCGTTGGGAATGCGTAAAAATTGTGTTTTTTCATAAAAGACGGAGTTTTTTTGTAAAATCGGCGGCTTTGAACCACTGAATTTTAAATCGTGTGAATCCACAACAACAAACGACGATTTCACGATTACGGTACAATACGACCTTGTTTCCGATGCAATGACAGTTTATCATTGAGAACGGATCGAAAATGTGTTTTTTCATCAAAATCGGAAATTTTCGTCAATTCAGCGTTTTTGACACTCTGAAATTGAAATCGTGAAAATCGACGACGACAAACGAATATTTCACGATTTTGCTGAAATACAACTATTAGTCCGATGCCGATGATGATTTGTCGTTGGGAATGCGTCAAAAGTGTATTTTTCATAAAAGACGGAGTTTTTTGTCAAATCGGCCGTCTTCAACCTCTGAATTTGAAATCGTGAGAATCCAATACGACAAACGAACATTTCACGATTTCGCAAAAATACGACTTCGTTTCCGATGCAATGTCAGTTTGTCATTGAGAACTGATCGAAAATATGTTTTTTCGTAAAAATCTGACATTTTTGTCAAAACGGCTTTTTTGACCCTCTGAATTCGAAATCGTGAGAATCGACGACGACAAACGACCAATTCACGATTTTGCTGAAATACAACTATTAGTCCGATGCCGATGATGATTTGTCGTTGGGAATGCGTAAAAATTGTGTTTTTTCATAAAAGATGGAGTTTTTTTTGTCAAATCGGCGGTCTTCAACCTCTGAATATGAAATCGTGAGAATCCATTACGTCAAACGAAAATTTAACGATTTCGCAAAAATACGACTTCGTTTCCGATGCAATGTCAGTTTGTCATTAAGAACTGATCGAAAATAGATTTTTTCATAAAAATCTGACTATTTTGTCAAAACGGCGGTTTTGACCCTCAGAAATCGAAATTGGGAGAATCGACGACGACAAATGACGATTTCACGATTACGGTATAATACGACATTGTTTCCGATGCAATGACAGTTTATCATTGAGAACGGATCGAAAATGTGTTTTCCGCAAAAATCTGACAATTTCGTCAAAACAGCGTTTTTGACACTCTGAAATTGAAATCGTGAAAACCGACGACGACAAACGAATATTTCTCGATTTTGCTGAAATACAACTATTAGTCCGATTCCGATGATGATTTGTCATTGGGAATGCGTCAAAAGTGTGTTTTTTCATAAAAGACGGACTTTTTTTGTCAAATCGGCGGTCTTCAACCTCTGAATATGAAATCGTGAGAATCCATTACGTCAAACGAAAATTTAACGATTTCGCAAAAATACGACTTCGTTTCCGATGCAATGTCAGTTTGTCATTAAGAACTGATCGAAAATAGGTTTTTTCGTAAAAATCTGAAAATTTTGTCAAAACGGCAGTTTTGACCCTCAGAAATCGAAATTGGGAGAATCGGCGACGACAAACGACGATTTCACGATTTCGCTAAAATAACGACTTCGTTTCCGATGCAATGTCAGTTTGTCATTGACAACCGATCAAAAGTATGGTTTTTCATAAAATTCGGACATTTTTTTCAAATCGACGTTTTAAACCGTCTGAAAAGGGAATCGTGAGAACCACCGACAAAAAACGACCATTTCTCGATTTCGCTAAAATACAACTGTAAGTCCGATGCCGATGATGATTTGACGTTGGGAATGTGTCAAAAATGTGTTTTTTCATCAAAATCGGAAATTTTCGTCAATTCAGCGTTTTTGACACTCTAACATTGAAATCGTGAAAATCGACGACGGCAAACGAATATTTCACGATTTTGCTGAAATACAACTATTAGTCCGATGCCGATGATGATTTGTCGTTGGGGAATGCGTCAAAAGTGTGTTTTTTCATAAAAGACGGAGTTTTTTGTCAAATCGGCGGTCTTCAACCTCTGAATTTGAAATCGTGAGAATCCAATACGACAAACGAACATTTCACGATTTCGCAAAAATACGACTTCGTTTCCGATGCAATGTCAGTTTGTCATTGACAACCGATCAAAAATATGATTTTTCGTAAAAATCTGACTATTTTGTCAAAACGGCTTTTTTGACCCTCTGAATTCGAAATCGTGAGAATCGACGACGACAAACGACCAATTCACGATTATGCTGAAATATAACAGTAATTCCAATGCCGATGATGATTTGCCGTTGGGAATGCGTAAAAATTGTGTTTTTTCATAAATGACGGAGTTTTTTTGTCAATTCGGCGGTTTTGAACCTCTGAATTTTAAATCGTGAGAATCCACAACGACAAACGAACATTTCACGATTTCGCAAAAATACGACTTCGTTTCCGATGCAATGTCAGTTTGTCATTAAGAACTGATCGAAAATATGTTTTTTCGTAAAAATCTGAAAATTTTGTGAAAACGGCGGTTTTGACCCTCAGAAATCGAAATTGGGAGAATCGACGACGACAAACGACGATTTCACGATTTCGCTAAAATAACGACTTCGTTTCCGATGCAATGTCAGTTTGTCATTGACAACCGATCAAAAGTATGGTTTTTCATAAAATTCGGACATTTTTTTCAAATCGACGTTTTAAACCGTCTGAAAAGGGAATCGTGAGAACCACCGACAAAAAACGACCATTTCTCGATTTCGCTAAAATACAACTGTAAGTCCGATGCCGATGATGATTTGACGTTGGGAATGTGTCAAAAATGTGTTTTTTCATAAAAATCGGAAATTTTCGTCAATTCAGCGTTTTTGACACGCTGAAATTGAAAACGTGAAAAACGACGACGACAAAGGAATATTTCACGATTTTACTGAAATACAACTAGTAGTCCGATGCCGATGATGATTTGTCGTTGGCGAATGCGTCAAAAGTGTGTTTTTTCATAAAAAACGGACTTTTTTTGTGAAATCGGCGGTCTTCAACCTCTGAATATGGAATCGTGAGAATCCACTACGACAAACGAACATTTCACGATTTCGCAAAAATACGACTTCGATTCCTATGCAATGTCAGTTTGTCATTAAGAACTGATCGAAAATATGTTTTTTCGCAAAAATCTGACAATTTCGTCAAATCAGCGTTTTTGACACTCTGAAATTGAAAACGTGAAAATCGACGACGACGAACGAATATTTCACGATTTTACTGAAATACAACTAGTAGTCCGATGCCGATGATGATTTGTCGTTGGGAATGCGTCAAAAGTGTGTTTTTTCATAAATGACGGAGTTTTTTTGTCAAATCGGCGGTTTTGAACCTCTGAATTTTAAATCGTGAGAATCCACAACGACAAACGACGATTTCACGATTACGGTACAATACGACCTTGTTTCCGATGCAATGACAGTTTATCATTGAGAACGGATCGAAAATGTGTTTTTTCATCAAAATCGGAAATTTTCGTCAATTCAGCGTTTTTGACACGCTGAAATTGAAATCGTGAAAATCGACGACGACAAACGAATATTTCACGATTTTGCTGAAATACAACTATTAGTCCGATGCCGATGATGATTTGTCGTTGGGAATGCGTCAAAAGTGTGTTTTTTCATAAATGACGGAGTTTTTTTGTCAAATCGGCGGTTTTGAACCTCTGAATTTTAAATCGTGAGAATCCACAACGACAAACGACGATTTCACGATTTCGCAAAAATACGACTTCGTTTCCGATGCAATGTCAGTTTGTCATTGATAACCGATCAAAAATATGATTTTTCGTAAAAATCTGACTATTTTGTCAAAACGGCTTTTTTGACCCTCTGAATTCGAAATCGTGAGAATCGACGACGATAAACGACCAATTCACGATTATGCTGAAATATAACAGTAATTCCAATGCCGATGATGATTTGCCGTTGGGAATGCGTAAAAATTGTGTTTTTTCATAAATTACGGATTTTTTTTTGTCAAATCGGCGGTTTTGAACCTCTGAATTTTAAATCGTGAGAATCCACAACGACAAACGACGATTTCACGATTACGGTACAATACGACCTTGTTTCCGATGCAATGACAGGTTATCATTGAGAACGGATCGAAAAGGTGTTTTTTCATCAAAATCGGAAATTTTCGTCAATTCAGCGTTTTTGAGACGCTGAAATTGAAAACGTGAAAATCGACGACGACAAACGAATATTTCACGATTTTACTGAAATACAACTATTAGTCCGATCCCGATGATGATTTGTCGTTGGGAATGCGTCAAAAGTGTGTTTTTCATAAAAGACGGACTTTTTTTGTCAAATCGGCGGTCTACAACCTCTGAATATGAAATCGTGAGAATCCATTACGTCAAACGAAAATTTAACGATTTCGCAAAAATACGACTTCGTTTCCGATGCAATGTCAGTTTGTCATTAAGAACTGATCGAAAATAGGTTTTTTCGTAAAAATCTGAAAATTTTGTCAATACGGCGGTTTTGACCCTCAGAAATCGAAATTGGGAGAATTAACGACGACAAATGACGATTTCACGATTACGGTATAAAACGAAATTGTTTCCGATGCAATGACAGTTTATCATTGAGAACGGATCGAAAAGGTGTTTTTTCATCAAAATCGGAAATTTTTGTCAATTCAGCGTTTTTGACACTCTGAAATTGAAAACGTGAAAATCGACGACGAGGAACGAATATTTCACGATTTTACTGAAATACAACTAGTAGTCCGATGCCGATGATGATTTGCCGTTGGGAATGCGTAAAAATTGTGTTTTTTCATAAAAGACCGAGTTTTACGGTACAATACGACCTTGTATCCGATGCAATGACAGTTTATCATTGAGAACGGATCGAAAATGTGTTTTTTCATCAAAATCGGAAATTTTCGTCAATTCAGCGTTTTTGACACGCTGAAATTGAAAACGTGAAAATCGACGACGACAAACGAATATTTCACGATTTTACTGAAATACAACTAGTAGTCCGATGCCGATGATGATTTGTCGTTGGGGAATGCGTCAAAAGTGTGTTTTTTCATAAAAGACGGAGTTTTTTGTCAAATCGGCGGTCTTCAACCTCTGAATTTGAAATCGTGAGAATCCAATACGACAAACGAACATTTCACGATTTCGCAAAAATACGACTTCGTTTCCGATGCAATGTCAGTTTGCCATTGAGAACTGATCGAAAATATGTTTTTTCGTAAAAATCCGACTATTTTGTCAAAACGGCTTTTTTGACCCTCTGAATTCGAAATCGTGAGAATTGACGACGACAAACGATCAATTAACGATTATGCTGAAATATAACAGTAATTCCAATGCCGATGATGATTTGCCGTTGGGAATGCGTAAAAATTGTGTTTTTTCATAAAAGACGGAGTTTTTTTGTAAAATCGGCGGCTTTGAACCACTGAATTTTAAATCGTGTGAATCCACAACAACAAACGACGATTTCACGATTACGGTACAATACGACCTTGTTTCCGATGCAATGACAGTTTATCATTGAGAACGGATCGAAAATGTGTTTTTTTCATCAAAATCGAAAATTTTCGTCAATTCAGCGTTTTTGACACGCTGAAATTGAAATCGTGAAAATCGACGACGACAAACGAATATTTCACGATTTTGCTGAAATACAACTATTAGTTCGATGCCGATGATGATTTGTCGTTGGGAATCCGTCAAAAGTGTGTTTTTTCATAAAAGACGGAGTTTTTCGTCAATTCAGCGTTTTTGACACGCTGAAATTGAAATCGTGAAAATCGACGACGACAAACGAATATTTCACGATTTTGCTGAAATACAACTATTAGTCCGATCCCGATGATGATTTGTCTTTGGGAATGCGTCAAAAGTGTGTTTTTTCATAACAGACGGAGTTTTTTGTCAAATCGGCGGTCTTCAACCTCTGAATTTGAAATCGTGAGAATCCAATACGACAAAGGAACATTTCACGATTTCGCAAAAAATACGACTTCGTTTCCGATGCAATGTCAGTTTGTCATTGACAACCGATCAAAAATATGTTTTTTCATAAAATTCGGACTTTTTTGTCAAATCGACGTTTTAAACCGTCTGAAAAGGGAATCGTGAGAACCATCGACAAAAAACGACCATTTCTCGATTTCGCTAAAATACAACTGTAAGTCCGATGCCGATGATGATTTGACGTTGGGAATGTGTCAAAAATGTGTTTTTTCATCAAAATCGGAAATTTTCGTCAATTCAGCGTTTTTGACACGCTGAAATTGAAAACGTGAAAATCGACGACGACAAACGAATATTTCACGATTTTACTGAAATACAACTAGTAGTCCGATGCCGATGATGATTTGTCGTTGGGGAATGCGTCAAAAGTGTGTTTTTTCATAAAAGACGGAGTTTTTTGTCAAATCGGCGGTCTTCAACCTCTGAATTTGAAATCGTGAGAATCCAATACGACAAACGAACATTTCACGATTTCGCAAAAATACGACTTCGTTTCCGATGCAATGTCAGTTTGTCATTGACAACCGATCAAAAATATGATTTTTCGTAAAAATCTGACTATTTTGTCAAAACGGCTTTTTTGACCCTCTGAATTCGAAATCGTGAGAATCGACGACGACAAACGACCAATTCACGATTACGCTGAAATATAACAGTAATTCCAATGCCGATGATGATTTGCCGTTGGGAATGCGTAAAAATTGTGTTTTTTCATAAAAGACGGAGTTTTTTTGTCAAATCGGCGGTTTTGAACCTCTGAATTTTAAATCGTGAGAATCCACAACGACAAACGACGATTTCACGATTACGGTACAATACGACCTTGTTTCCGATGCAATGACAGTTTGTCATTGAGAACGGATCGAAAATGTGTTTTTTCGTCAAAATCGGAAATTTTCATCAACTCAGCGTTTTTGACACGCTGAAATTGAAATCGTGAAAATCGACGACTACAAATTTTATTACGACTATGATTTTATGAATACGTTTTTCATAAAATTCGGACATTTTTGTCAAATCGACGTTTTAAACCGTCTGAAAAGGGAATCGTGCGAACCACCGACAAAAAACGACCATTTCTCGATTTCGCTAAAATAAAACTGTAAGTCCGATGCCGATGATGATTTGACGTTGGGAATGTGTCAAAAATGTGTTTTTTCATCAAAATCGGAAATTTTCGTCAATTCAGCGTTTTTGACACTCTGACATTGAAATCGTGAAAATCGACGACGACAAACGAATATTTCACGATTTTGCTGAAATACAACTATTAGTGCGATGCCGATGATGATTTGTCGTTGGGAATGCGTCAAAAGTGTGTTTTTTCATAAAAGACAGAGTTTTTTGTCAAATCGGCGGTCTTCAACCTCCGAATTTGAAATTGTACGAATCCACTACGAGAATCGAACATTTCATGATTTCGCAAAAATACGACTTCGTTTCCGATGCAATGTCAGTTTGCCATTGAGAACTGATCGAAAATATGTTTTTTCGTAAAAATCCGACTATTTTGTCAAAACGGCTTTTTTGACCCTCTGAATTCGAAATCGTGAGAATTGACGACGACAAACGATCAATTAACGATTATGCTGAAATATAACAGTAATTCCAATGCCGATGATGATTTGCCGTTGGGAATGCGTAAAAATTGTGTTTTTTCATAACAGACGGAGTTTTTTTGTAAAATCGGCGGCTTTGAACCTCTGAATTTTAAATCGTGTGAATCCACAACAACAAACGACGATTTCACGATTACGGTACAATACGACCTTGTTTCCGATGCAATGACAGTTTATCATTGAGAACGGATCGAAAATGTGTTTTTTCATCAAAATCGGAAATTTTCGTCAATTCAGCGTTTTTGACACTCTGAAATTGAAAACGTGAAAATCGACGACGACAAACGAATATTTCACGATTTTGCTGAAATACAACTATTAGTCCGATCCCGATGATGATTTGTCTTTGGGAATGCGTCAAAAGTGTGTTTTTTCATAACAGACGGAGTTTTTTGTCAAATCGGCGGTCTTCAACCTCTGAATTTGAAATCGTGAGAATCCAATACGACAAAGGAACATTTCACGATTTCGCAAAAAATACGACTTCGTTTCCGATGCAATGTCAGTTTGTCATTGACAACCGATCAAAAATATGTTTTTTCATAAAATTCGGACTTTTTTGTCAAATCGACGTTTTACACCGTCTGAAAAGGGAATCGTGAGAACCATCGACAAAAAACGACCATTTCTCGATTTCGCTAAAATACAACTGTAAGTCCGATGCCGATGATGATTTGACGTTGGGAATGTGTCAAAAATGTGTTTTTTCATCAAAATCGGAAATTTTCGTCAATTCAGCGTTTTTGACACGCTGAAATTGAAAACGTGAAAATCGACGACGACAAACGAATATTTCACGATTTTACTGAAATACAACTAGTAGTCCGATGCCGATGATGATTTGTCGTTGGGGAATGCGTCAAAAGTGTGTTTTTTCATAAAAGACGGAGTTTTTTGTCAAATCGGCGGTCTTCAACCTCTGAATTTGAAATCGTGAGAATCCAATACGACAAACGAACATTTCACGATTTCGCAAAAATACGACTTCGTTTCCGATGCAATGTCAGTTTGTCATTGACAACCGATCAAAAATATGATTTTTCGTAAAAATCTGACTATTTTGTCAAAACGGCTTTTTTGACCCTCTGAATTCGAAATCGTGAGAATCGACGACGACAAACTACCAATTCACGATTATGCTGAAATATAACAGTAATTCCAATGCCGATGATGATTTGCCGTTGGGAATGCGTAAAAATTGTGTTTTTTCATAAATGACGGAGTTTTTTTGTCAAATCGGCGGTTTTGAACCTCTGAATTTTAAATCGTGAGAATCCACAACGACAAACGAACATTTCACGATTTCGCAAAAATACGACTTCGTTTCCGATGCAATGTCAGTTTGTCATTGATAACCGATCAAAAATATGATTTTTCGTAAAAATCTGACTATTTTGTCAAAACGGCTTTTTTGACCCTCTGAATTCGAAATCTTGAGAATCGACGACGACAAACGACCAATTCACGATTATGCTGAAATATAACAGTAATTCCAATGCCGATGATGATTTGCCGTTGGGAATGCGTAAAAATTGTGTTTTTTCATAAATTACGGATTTTTTTTTGTCAAATCGGCGGTTTTGAACCTCTGAATTTTAAATCGTGAGAATCCACAACGACAAACGACGATTTCACGATTACGGTACAATACGACCTTGTTTCCGATGCAATGACAGGTTATCATTGAGAACGGATCGAAAAGGTGTTTTTTCATAAAAATCGGAAATTTTCGTCAATTCAGCGTTTTTGAGACGCTGAAATTGAAAACGTGAAAATCGACGACGACAAACGAATATTTCACGATTTTACTGAAATACAACTATTAGTCCGATCCCGATGATGATTTGTCGTTGGGAATGCGTCAAAAGTGTGTTTTTCATAAAAGACGGACTTTTTTTGTCAAATCGGCGGTCTACAACCTCTGAATATGAAATCGTGAGAATCCATTACGTCAAACGAAAATTTAACGATTTCGCAAAAATACGACTTCGTTTCCGATGCAATGTCAGTTTGTCATTAAGAACTGATCGAAAATAGGTTTTTTCGTAAAAATCTGAAAATTTTGTCAATACGGCGGTTTTGACCCTCAGAAATCGAAATTGGGAGAATCAACGACGACAAATGACGATTTCACGATTACGGTATAAAACGAAATTGTTTCCGATGCAATGACAGTTTATCATTGAGAACGGATCGAAAAGGTGTTTTTTCATCAAAATCGGAAATTTTTGTCAATTCAGCGTTTTTGACACTCTGAAATTGAAAACGTGAAAATCGACGACGAGGAACGAATATTTCACGATTTTACTGAAATACAACTAGTAGTCCGATGCCGATGATGATTTGCCGTTGGGAATGCGTAAAAATTGTGTTTTTTCATAAAAGACCGAGTTTTACGGTACAATACGACCTTGTATCCGATGCAATGACAGTTTATCATTGAGAACGGATCGAAAATGTGTTTTTTCATCAAAATCGGAAATTTTCGTCAATTCAGCGTTGTTGACACGCTGAAATTGAAAACGTGAAAATCGACGACGACAAACGAATATTTCACGATTTTACTGAAATACAACTATTAGTCCGATCCCGATGATTTGTCGTTGGGAATGCGTCAAAAGTGTGTTTTTCATAAAAGACGGAGTTTTTTGTCAAATCGGCCGTCTTCAACCTCTGAATTTGAAATCGTGAGAATCCAATACGACAAACGAACATTTCACGATTTCGCAAAAATACGACTTCGTTTCCGATGCAATGTCAGTTTGTCATTGAGAACTGATCGAAAATATGTTTTTTCGTAAAAATCTGACATTTTTGTCAAAACGGCTTTTTTGACCCTCTGAATTCGAAATCGTGAGAATCGACGACGACAAACGACCAATTCACGATTTCGCTGAAATATAACAGTAATGCCAATGCCGATGATGATTTGCCCTTGGGAATGCGTAAAAATTGTGTTTTTTCATAAAAGATGGAGTTTTTTTTGTCAAATCGGCGGTTTTAAACCTCGGAATTTTAAATCGTGAGGATCTACAACGACAAACGACGATTTCACGATTACGGTAAAATACGACCTTGTTTCCGATGCAATGACAGTTTATCATTGAGAACGGATCGAAAATGTGTTTTTTCGCAAAAATCTGACAATTTCGTCAAACCAGCGTTTTTGACACTCTGAAATTGAAATTGTGAAAATCGACGACGACAAACGAATATTTCACGATTTTGCTGAAATACAACTATTAGTCCGATGCCGATGATGATTTGTCGTTGGGAATGCGTAAAAATTGTGTTTTTTCATAAAAGATGGAGTTTTTTTTGTCAAATCGGCGGTCTTCAACCTCTGAATATGAAATCGTGAGAATCCATTACGTCAAACGAAAATTTAACGATTTCGCAAAAATACGACTTCGTTTCCGATGCAATGTCAGTTTGTCATTAAGAACTGATCGAAAATAGGTTTTTTCATAAAAATCTGACTATTTTGTCAAAACGGCGGTTTTGACCCTCAGAAATCGAAATTGGGAGAATCGACGACGACAAATGACGATTTCACGATTACGGTATAATACGACATTGTTTCCGATGCAATGACAGTTTATCATTGAGAACGGATCGAAAATGTGTTTTCCGCAAAAATCTGACAATTTCGTCAAAACAGCGTTTTTGACACTCTGAAATTGAAATCGTGAAAACCGACGACGACAAACGAATATTTCTCGATTTTGCTGAAATACAACTATTAGTCCGATGCCGATGATGATTTGTCGTTGGGAATGCGTCAAAAGTGTGTTTTTTCATAAAAGACAGAGTTTTTTGTTAAATCGGCGGTCTTCAACCTCCGAATTTGAAATTGTACGAATCCACTACGAGAAACGAACATTTCATGATTTCGCAAAAATACGACTTCGTTTCCGATGCAATGTCAGTTTGCCATTGAGAACTGATCGAAAATATGTTTTTTCGTAAAAATCCGACTATTTTGTCAAAACGGCTTTTTTGACCCTCTGAATTCGAAATCGTGAGAATTGACGACGACAAACGATCAATTAACGATTATGCTGAAATATAACAGTAATTCCAATACCGATGATGATTTGCCGTTGGGAATGCGTAAAAATTGTGTTTTTTCATAAAAGACGGAGTTTTTTTGTAAAATCGGCGGCTTTGAACCTCTGAATTTTAAATCGTGTGAATCCACAACAACAAACGACGATTTCACGATTACGGTACAATACGACCTTGTTTCCGATGCAATGACAGTTTATCATTGAGAACGGATCGAAAATGTGTTTTTTCATCAAAATCGGAAATTTTCGTCAATTCAGCGTTTTTGACACGCTGAAATTGAAATCGTGAAAATCGACGACGACAAACGAATATTTCACGATTTTGCTGAAATACAACTATTAGTCCGATGCCGATGATGATTTGTCGTTGGGAATGCGTCAAAAGTGTGTTTTTCATAAAAGACGGAGTTTTTTGTCAAATCGGCCGTCTTCAACCTCTGAATTTGAAATCGTGAGAATCCAATACGACAAACGAACATTTCACGATTTCGCAAAAATACGACTTCGTTTCCGATGCAATGTCAGTTTGTCATTGAGAACTGATCGAAAATATGTTTTTTCGTAAAAATCTGACATTTTTGTCAAAACGGCTTTTTTGACCCTCTGAATTCGAAATCGTGAGAATCGACGACGACAAACGACCAATTCACGATTTCGCTGAAATATAACAGTAATTCCCATGCCGATGATGATTTGCCGTTGGGAATGGGTAAAAATTGTGTTTTTTCATAAAAGACGGAGTTTTTTTGTCAAATCGGCGGTTTTGAACCTCTGAATTTTAAATCGTGAGAATCCACAACGACAAACGACGATTTCACGATTACGGTACAATACGACCTTGTTTCCGATGCAATGACAGTTTGTCATTGAGAACGGATCGAAAATGTGTTTTTTCGTCAAAATCGGAAATTTTCATCAACTCAGCGTTTTTGACACGCTGAAATTGAAATCGTGAAAATCGACGACGACAAACGAATATTTCACGATTTTGCTGAAATACAACTATTAGTCCGATCCCGATGATGATTTGTCTTTGGGAATGCGTCAAAAGTGTGTTTTTTCATAACAGACGGAGTTTTTTGTCAAATCGGCGGTCTTCAACCTCTGAATTTGAAATCGTGAGAATCCAATACGACAAAGGAACATTTCACGATTTCGCAAAAAATACGACTTCGTTTCCGATGCAATGTCAGTTTGTCATTGACAACCGATCAAAAATATGTTTTTTCATAAAATTCGGACTTTTTTGTCAAATCGACGTTTTACACCGTCTGAAAAGGGAATCGTGAGAACCATCGACAAAAAACGACCATTTCTCGATTTCGCTAAAATACAACTGTAAGTCCGATGCCGATGATGATTTGACGTTGGGAATGTGTCAAAAATGTGTTTTTTCATCAAAATCGGAAATTTTCGTCAATTCAGCGTTTTTGACACGCTGAAATTGAAAACGTGAAAATCGACGACGGCAAACGAATATTTCACGATTTTACTGAAATACAACTAGTAGTCCGATGCCGATGATGATTTGTCGTTGGGGAATGCGTCAAAAGTGTGTTTTTTCATAAAAGACGGAGTTTTTTGTCAAATCGGCGGTCTTCAACCTCTGAATTTGAAATCGTGAGAATCCAATACGACAAACGAACATTTCACGATTTCGCAAAAATACGACTTCGTTTCCGATGCAATGTCAGTTTGTCATTGACAACCGATCAAAAATATGGTTTTTCATAAAATTCGGACATTTTTGTCAAATCGACGTTTTAAACCGTCTGAAAAGGGAATCGTGAGAACCACCGACAAAAAACGACCATTTCTCGATTTCGCTAAAATAAAACTGTAAGTCCGATGCCGATGATGATTTGACGTTGGCAATGTGTCAAAAATGTGTTTTTTCATCAAAATCGGAAATTTTCGTCAATTCAGCGTTTTTGACACTCTGACATTGAAATCGTGAAAATCGACGACGACAAACGAATATTTCACGATTTTGCTGAAATACAACTATTAGTGCGATGCCGATGATGATTTGTCGTTGGGAATGCGTCAAAAGTGTGTTTTTTCATAAAAGACAGAGTTTTTTGTCAAATCGGCGCTCTTCAACCTCCGAATTTGAAATTGTACGAATCCACTACGAGAAACGAACATTTCATGATTTCGCAAAAATACGACTTCGTTTCCGATGCAATGTCAGTTTGCCATTGAGAACTGATCGAAAATATGTTTTTTCGTAAAAATCCGACTATTTTGTCAAAACGGCTTTTTTGACCCTCTGAATTCGAAATCGTGAGAATTGACGACGACAAACGATCAATTAACGATTATGCTGAAATATAACAGTAATTCCAATGCCGATGATGATTTGCCGTTGGGAATGCGTAAAAATTGTGTTTTTTCATAAAAGACGGAGTTTTTTTGTAAAATCGGCGGCTTTGAACCTCTGAATTTTAAATCGTGTGAATCCACAACAACAAACGACGATTTCACGATTACGGTACAATACGACCTTGTTTCCGATGCAATGACAGTTTATCATTGAGAACGGATCGAAAATGTGTTTTTTCATCAAAATCGGAAATTTTCGTCAATTCAGCGTTTTTGACACGCTGAAATTGAAATCGTGAAAATCGACGACGACAAACGAATATTTCACGATTTTGCTGAAATACAACTATTAGTCCGATGCCGATGATGATTTGTCGTTGGGAATGCGTCAAAAGTGTTTTTTTTCATAAAAGACGGAGTTTTTTGTCAAATCGGCCGTCTTCAACCTCTGAATTTGAAATCGTGAGAATCCAATACGACAAACGAACATTTCACGATTTCGCAAAAATACGACTTCGTTTCCGATGCAATGTCAGTATGTCATTGAGAACTGATCGAAAATATGTTTTTTCGTAAAAATCTGACATTTTTGTCAAAACGGCTTTTTTGACCCTCTGAATTCGAAATCGTGAGAATCGACGACGACAAACGACCAATTCACGATTTCGCTGAAATATAACAGTAATTCCAATGCCGATGATGATTTGCCGTTGGGAATGCGTAAAAATTGTGTTTTTTCATAAAAGACGGAGTTTTTTTGTCAAAACGGCGGTTTTGAACCTCTGAATTTTAAATCGTGAGAATCCACAACGACAAACGACGATTTCACGATTACGGTACAATACGACCTTGTTTCCGATGCAATGACAGTTTGTCATTGAGAACGGATCGAAAATGTGTTTTTTCGTCAAAATCGGAAATTTTCATCAACTCAGCGTTTTTGACACGCTGAAATTGAAATCGTGAAAATCGACGACTACAAACGAATATTTCACGATTTTGCTGAAATACAACTATTAGTCCGATGCCGATGATGATTTGTCGTTGGCGAATGCGTCAAAAGTGTGTTTTTTCATAAAAAACGGACTTTTTTTGTGAAATCGGCGGTCTTCAACCTCTGAATATGGAATCGTGAGAATCCACTACGACAAACGAACATTTCACGATTTCGCAAAAATACGACTTCGATTCCTATGCAATGTCAGTTTGTCATTAAGAACTGATCGAAAATATGTTTTTTCGCAAAAATCTGACAATTTCGTCAAATCAGCGTTTTTGACACTCTGAAATTGAAAACGTGAAAATCGACGACGACGAACGAATATTTCACGATTTTACTGAAATACAACTAGTAGTCCGATGCCGATGATGATTTGTCGTTGGGAATGCGTCAAAAGTGTGTTTTTTCATAAATGACGGAGTTTTTTTGTCAAATCGGCGGTTTTGAACCTCTGAATTTTAAATCGTGAGAATCCACAACGACAAACGACGATTTCACGATTACGGTACAATACGACCTTGTTTCCGATGCAATGACAGTTTATCATTGAGAACGGATCGAAAATGTGTTTTTTCATCAAAATCGGAAATTTTCGTCAATTCAGCGTTTTTGACACGCTGAAATTGAAATCGTGAAAATCGACGACGACAAACGAATATTTCACGATTTTGCTGAAATACAACTATTAGTCCGATGCCGATGATGATTTGTCGTTGGGAATCCGTCAAAAGTGTGTTTTTTCATAAAAGACGGAGTTTTTCGTCAATTCAGCGTTTTTGACACGCTGAAATTGAAATCGTGAAAATCGACGACGACAAACGAATATTTCACGATTTTGCTGAAATACAACTATTAGTCCGATCCCGATGATGATTTGTCTTTGGGAATGCGTCAAAAGTGTGTTTTTTCATAACAGACGGAGTTTTTTGTCAAATCGGCGGTCTTCAACCTCTGAATTTGAAATCGTGAGAATCCAATACGACAAAGGAACATTTCACGATTTCGCAAAAAATACGACTTCGTTTCCGATGCAATGTCAGTTTGTCATTGACAACCGATCAAAAATATGTTTTTTCATAAAATTCGGACTTTTTTGTCAAATCGACGTTTTACACCGTCTGAAAAGGGAATCGTGAGAACCATCGACAAAAAACGACCATTTCTCGATTTCGCTAAAATACAACTGTAAGTCCGATGCCGATGATGATTTGACGTTGGGAATGTGTCAAAAATGTGTTTTTTCATCAAAATCGGAAATTTTCGTCAATTCAGCGTTTTTGACACGCTGAAATTGAAAACGTGAAAATCGACGACGACAAACGAATATTTCACGATTTTGCTGAAATACAACTATTAGTGCGATGCCGATGATGATTTGTCGTTGGGAATGCGTCAAAAGTGTGTTTTTTCATAAAAGACAGAGTTTTTTGTCAAATCGGCGGTCTTCAACCTCCGAATTTGAAATTGTACGAATCCACTACGAGAAACGAACATTTCATGATTTCGCAAAAATACGACTTCGTTTCCGATGCAATGTCAGTTTGCCATTGAGAACTGATCGAAAATATGTTTTTTCGTAAAAATCCGACTATTTTGTCAAAACGGCTTTTTTGACCCTCTGAATTCGAAATCGTGAGAATTGACGACGACAAACGATCAATTAACGATTATGCTGAAATATAACAGTAATTCCAATGCCGATGATGATTTGCCGTTGGGAATGCGTAAAAATTGTGTTTTTTCATAAAAGACGGAGTTTTTTTGTAAAATCGGCGGCTTTGAACCTCTGAATTTTAAATCGTGTGAATCCACAACAACAAACGACGATTTCACGATTACGGTACAATACGACCTTGTTTCCGATGCAATGACAGTTTATCATTGAGAACGGATCGAAAATGTGTTTTTTCATCAAAATCGGAAATTTTCGTCAATTCAGCGTTTTTGACACGCTGAAATTGAAATCGTGAAAATCGACGACGACAAACGAATATTTCACGATTTTGCTGAAATACAACTATTAGTCCGATGCCGATGATGATTTGTCGTTGGGAATGCGTCAAAAGTGTATTTTTCATAAAAGACGGAGTTTTTTGTCAAATCGGCCGTCTTCAACCTCTGAATTTGAAATCGTGAGAATCCAATACGACAAACGAACATTTCACGATTTCGCAAAAATACGACTTCGTTTCCGATGCAATGTCAGTTTGTCATTGAGAACTGATCGAAAATATGTTTTTTCGTAAAAATCTGACATTTTTGTCAAAACGGCTTTTTTGACACTCTGAATTCGAAATCGTGAGAATCGACGACGACAAACGACCAATTCACGATTTCGCTGAAATATAACAGTAATTCCAATGCCGATGATGATTTGCCCTTGGGAATGCGTAAAAATTGTGTTTTTTCATAAAAGATGGAGTTTTTTTTGTCAAATCGGCGGTTTTAAACCTCGGAATTTTAAATCGTGAGAATCTACAACGACAAACGACGATTTCACGATTACGGTAAAATACGACCTTGTTTCCTATGCAATGACAGTTTATCATTGAGAACGGATCGAAAATGTGTTTTTTCGCAAAAATCTGACAATTTCGTCAAACCAGCGTTTTTGACACTCTGAAATTGAAATTGTGAAAATCGACGACGACAAACGAATATTTCACGATTTTGCTGAAATACAACTATTAGTCCGATGCCGATGATGATTTGTCGTTGGGAATGCGTCAAAAGTGTTTTTTTCATAAAAGACGGACTTTTTTTTGTCAAATCGGCGGTCTTCAACCTCTGAATATGAAATCGTGAGAATCCATTACATCAAACGAAAATTTAACGATTTCACAAAAATACGACTTCGTTTCGATGCAATGTCAGTTTGTCATTAAGAACTGATCGAAAATAGGTTTTTTCGTAAAAATCTGAAAATTTTGTCAATACGGCGGTTTTGACCCTCAGAAATCGAAATTGGGAGAATCGACGACGACAAATGACGATTTCACGATTACGGTATAATACGACATTGTTTCCGATGCAATGACAGTTTATCATTGAGAACGGATCGAAAAGGTGTTTTTTCATCAAAATCGGAAATTTTTGTCAATTCAGCGTTTTTGACACTCTGAAATTGAAAACGTGAAAATCGACGACGAGGAACGAATATTTCACGATTTTACTGAAATACAACTATTAGTCCGATCCCGATGATGATTTGTCGTTGGGAATGCGTCAAAAGTGAGTTTTTCATAAAAGACGGACTTTTTTTGTCAAATCGGCGGTCTTCAACCTCTGAATTTGAAATCGTGAGAATCCAATACGACAAACGAACATTTCACGATTTCGCAAAAATACGACTTCGTTTCCGATGCAATGTCAGTTTGTCATTGACAACCGATCAAAAATATGATTTTTCGTAAAAATCTGACTATTTTGTCAAAACGGCTTTTTTGACCCTCTGAATTCGAAATCGTGAGAATCGACGACGACAAACTACCAATTCACGATTATGCTGAAATATAACAGTAATTCCAATGCCGATGATGATTTGCCGTTGGGAATGCGTAAAAATTGTGTTTTTTCATAAATGACGGAGTTTTTTTGTCAAATCGGCGGTTTTGAACCTCTGAATTTTAAATCGTGAGAATCCACAACGACAAACGAACATTTCACGATTTCGCAAAAATACGACTTCGTTTCCGATGCAATGTCAGTTTGTCATTGATAACCGATCAAAAATATGATTTTTCGTAAAAATCTGACTATTTTGTCAAAACGGCTTTTTTGACCCTCTGAATTCGAAATCTTGAGAATCGACGACGACAAACGACCAATTCACGATTATGCTGAAATATAACAGTAATTCCAATGCCGATGATGATTTGCCGTTGGGAATGCGTAAAAATTGTGTTTTTTCATAAATTACGGATTTTTTTTTGTCAAATCGGCGGTTTTGAACCTCTGAATTTTAAATCGTGAGAATCCACAACGACAAACGACGATTTCACGATTACGGTACAATACGACCTTGTTTCCGATGCAATGACAGGTTATCATTGAGAACGGATCGAAAAGGTGTTTTTTCATCAAAATCGGAAATTTTCGTCAATTCAGCGTTTTTGAGACGCTGAAATTGAAAACGTGAAAATCGACGACGACAAACGAATATTTCACGATTTTACTGAAATACAACTATTAGTCCGATCCCGATGATGATTTGTCGTTGGGAATGCGTCAAAAGTGTGTTTTTCATAAAAGACGGACTTTTTTTTGTCAAATCGGCGGTCTACAACCTCTGAATATGAAATCGTGAGAATCCATTACGTCAAACGAAAATTTAACGATTTCGCAAAAATACGACTTCGTTTCCGATGCAATGTCAGTTTGTCATTAAGAACTGATCGAAAATAGGTTTTTTCGTAAAAATCTGAAAATTTTGTCAATACGGCGGTTTTGACCCTCAGAAATCGAAATTGGGAGAATCAACGACGACAAATGACGATTTCACGATTACGGTATAAAACGAAATTGTTTCCGATGCAATGACAGTTTATCATTGAGAACGGATCGAAAAGGTGTTTTTTCATCAAAATCGGAAATTTTTGTCAATTCAGCGTTTTTGACACTCTGAAATTGAAAACGTGAAAATCGACGACGAGGAACGAATATTTCACGATTTTACTGAAATACAACTAGTAGTCCGATGCCGATGATGATTTGCCGTTGGGAATGCGTAAAAATTGTGTTTTTTCATAAAAGACCGAGTTTTACGGTACAATACGACCTTGTATCCGATGCAATGACAGTTTATCATTGAGAACGGATCGAAAATGTGTTTTTTCATCAAAATCGGAAATTTTCGTCAATTCAGCGTTGTTGACACGCTGAAATTGAAAACGTGAAAATCGACGACGACAAACGAATATTTCACGATTTTACTGAAATACAACTAGTAGTCCGATGCCGATGATGATTTGTCGTTGGGGAATGCGTCAAAAGTGTGTTTTTTCATAAAAGACGGAGTTTTTTGTCAAATCGGCGGTCTTCAACCTCTGAATTTGAAATCGTGAGAATCCACAACGACAAACGACGATTTCACGATTACGGTACAATACGACCTTGTTTCCGATGCAATGACAGTTTGTCATTGAGAACGGATCGAAAATGTGTTTTTTCGTCAAAATCGGAAATTTTCATCAACTCAGCGTTTTTGACACGCTGAAATTGAAATCGTGAAAATCGACGACTACAAACGAATATTTCACGATTTTGCTGAAATACAACTATTAGTCCGATGCCGATGATGATTTGTCGTTGGGAATGCGTTAAAAGTGTGTTTTTTCATAAAAGACGGATTTTTTTGTCAAATCGGCGGTCTTCGACCTCTGAATATGAAATCGTGAGAATCCATTACGTCAAACGAAAATTTAACGATTTCACAAAAATACGACTTCGTTTCCGATGCAATGTCAGTTTGTCATTAAGAACTTATCGAAAATAGGTTTTTTCGTAAAAATCTGAAAATTTTGTCAAAACGGCAGTTTTGACCCTCAGAAATCGAAATTGGGAGAATCGACGACGACAAACAACGATTTCACGATTTCGCTAAAATAACGACTTCGTTTCCGATGCAATGTCAGTTTGTCATTGACAACCGATCAAAAATATGGTTTTTCATAAAATTCGGACATTTTTGTCAAATCGACGTTTTAAACCGTCTGAAAAGGGAATCGTGAGAACCACCGACAAAAAACGACCATTTCTCGATTTCGCTAAAATACAACTGTAAGTCCGATGCCGATGATGATTTGACGTTGGGAATGTATCAAAAATGTGTTTTTTCATAAAAATACATTTTCGTCAATTCAGCGTTTTTGACACGCTGAAATTGAAAACGTGAAAAACGACGACGACAAACGAATATTTCACGATTTTACTGAAATACAATTAGTAGTCCGATGCCGATGATGATTTGTCGTTGGCGAATGCGTCAAAAGTGTGTTTTTTCATAAAAAACGGACTTTTTTTGTGAAATCGGCGGTCTTCAACCTCTGAATATGGAATCGTGAGAATCCACTACGACAAACGAACATTTCACGATTTCGCAAAAATACGACTTCGATTCCTATGCAATGTCAGTTTGTCATTAAGAACTGATCGAAAATATGTTTTTTCGCAAAAATCTGACAATTTCGTCAAATCAGCGTTTTTGACACTCTGAAATTGAAAACGTGAAAATCGACTAACGAATCGACGAACGAATATTTCACGATTTTACTGAAATACAACTAGTAGTCCGATGCCGATGATGATTTGTCGTTGGGAATGCGTCAAAAGTGTGTTTTTTCATAAATGACGGACTTTTTTTGTCAAATCGGCGGTTTTGAACCTCTGAATTTTAAATCGTGAGAATCCACAACGACAAACGACGATTTCACGATTACGGTACAATACGACCTTGTTTCCGATGCAATGACAGTTTATCATTGAGAACGGATCGAAAATGTGTTTTTTCATCAAAATCGGAAATTTTCGTCAATTCAGCGTTTTTGACACGCTGAAATTGAAATCGTGAAAATCGACGACGACAAACGAATATTTCACGATTTTGCTGAAATACAACTATTAGTCCGATGCCGATGATGATTTGTCGTTGGGAATGCGTCAAAAGTGTGTTTTTTCATAAATGACGGAGTTTTTTTGTCAAATCGGCGGTTTTGAACCTCTGAATTTTAAATCGTGAGAATCCACAACGACAAACGACGATTTCACGATTACGGTACAATACGACCTTGTTTCCGATGCAATGACAGTTTATCATTGAGAACGGATCGAAAATGTGTTTTTTCATCAAAATCGAAAATTTTCGTCAATTCAGCGTTTTTGACACGCTGAAATTGAAATCGTGAAAATCGACGACGACAAACGAATATTTCACGATTTTGCTGAAATACAACTATTAGTCCGATCCCGATGATGATTTGTCTTTGGGAATGCGTCAAAAGTGTGTTTTTTCATAACAGACGGAGTTTTTTGTCAAATCGGCGGTCTTCAACCTCTGAATTTGAAATCGT
This sequence comes from Cryptus viduatorius, assembly GCA_964006125.1. NCBI lineage: Eukaryota > Metazoa > Arthropoda > Insecta > Hymenoptera > Ichneumonidae > Cryptus > Cryptus viduatorius. Next base: position 7,055,337 of record OZ023225.1, on the reverse strand, counting down.
GAGAATCCAATACGACAAAGGAACATTTCACGATTTCGCAAAAAATACGACTTCGTTTCCGATGCAATGTCAGTTTGTCATTGACAACCGATCAAAAATATGTTTTTTCATAAAATTCGGACTTATTTGTCAAATCGACGTTTTACACCGTCTGAAAAGGGAATCGTGAGAACCATCGACAAAAAACGACCATTTCTCGATTTCGCTAAAATACAACTGTAAGTCCGATGCCGATGATGATTTGACGTTGGGAATGTGTCAAAAATGTGTTTTTTCATCAAAATCGGAAATTTTCGTCAATTCAGCGTTTTTGACACGCTGAAATTGAAAACGTGAAAATCGACGACGACAAACGAATATTTCACGATTTTACTGAAATACAACTAGTAGTCCGATGCCGATGATGATTTGTCGTTGAGGAATGCGTCAAAAGTGTGTTTTTTCATAAAAGACGGAGTTTTTTGTCAAATCGGCGGTCTTCAACCTCTGAATTTGAAATCGTGAGAATCCAATACGACAAACGAACATTTCACGATTTCGCAAAAATACGACTTCGTTTCCGATGCAATGTCAGTTTGTCATTGACAACCGATCAAAAATATGATTTTTCGTAAAAATCTGACTATTTTGTCAAAACGGCTTTTTTGACCCTCTGAATTCGAAATCGTGAGAATCGACGACGACAAACTACCAATTCACGATTATGCTGAAATATAACAGTAATTCCAATGCCGATGATGATTTGCCGTTGGGAATGCGTAAAAATTGTGTTTTTTCATAAATGACGGAGTTTTTTTGTCAAATCGGCGGTTTTGAACCTCTGAATTTTAAATCGTGAGAATCCACAACGACAAACGAACATTTCACGATTTCGCAAAAATACGACTTCGTTTCCGATGCAATGTCAGTTTGTCATTGATAACCGATCAAAAATATGATTTTTCGTAAAAATCTGACTATTTTGTCAAAACGGCTTTTTTGACCCTCTGAATTCGAAATCGTGAGAATCGACGACGATAAACGACCAATTCACGATTATGCTGAAATATAACAGTAATTCCAATGCCGATGATGATTTGCCGTTGGGAATGCGTAAAAATTGTGTTTTTTCATAAATTACGGATTTTTTTTTGTCAAATCGGCGGTTTTGAACCTCTGAATTTTAAATCGTGAGAATCCACAACGACAAACGACGATTTCACGATTACGGTACAATACGACCTTGTTTCCGATGCAATGACAGGTTATCATTGAGAACGGATCGAAAAGGTGTTTTTTCATCAAAATCGGAAATTTTCGTCAATTCAGCGTTTTTGAGACGCTGAAATTGAAAACGTGAAAATCGACGACGACAAACGAATATTTCACGATTTTACTGAAATACAACTATTAGTCCGATCCCGATGATGATTTGTCGTTGGGAATGCGTCAAAAGTGTGTTTTTCATAAAAGACGGACTTTTTTTGTCAAATCGGCGGTCTACAACCTCTGAATATGAAATCGTGAGAATCCATTACGTCAAACGAAAATTTAACGATTTCGCAAAAATACGACTTCGTTTCCGATGCAATGTCAGTTTGTCATTAAGAACTGATCGAAAATAGGTTTTTTCGTAAAAATCTGAAAATTTTGTCAATACGGCGGTTTTGACCCTCAGAAATCGAAATTGGGAGAATTAACGACGACAAATGACGATTTCACGATTACGGTATAAAACGAAATTGTTTCCGATGCAATGACAGTTTATCATTGAGAACGGATCGAAAAGGTGTTTTTTCATCAAAATCGGAAATTTTTGTCAATTCAGCGTTTTTGACACTCTGAAATTGAAAACGTGAAAATCGACGACGAGGAACGAATATTTCACGATTTTACTGAAATACAACTAGTAGTCCGATGCCGATGATGATTTGCCGTTGGGAATGCGTAAAAATTGTGTTTTTTCATAAAAGACCGAGTTTTACGGTACAATACGACCTTGTATCCGATGCAATGACAGTTTATCATTGAGAACGGATCGAAAATGTGTTTTTTCATCAAAATCGGAAATTTTCGTCAATTCAGCGTTTTTGACACGCTGAAATTGAAAACGTGAAAATCGACGACGACAAACGAATATTTCACGATTTTACTGAAATACAACTAGTAGTCCGATGCCGATGATGATTTGTCGTTGGGGAATGCGTCAAAAGTGTGTTTTTTCATAAAAGACGGAGTTTTTTGTCAAATCGGCGGTCTTCAACCTCTGAATTTGAAATCGTGAGAATCCAATACGACAAACGAACATTTCACGATTTCGCAAAAATACGACTTCGTTTCCGATGCAATGTCAGTTTGCCATTGAGAACTGATCGAAAATATGTTTTTTCGTAAAAATCCGACTATTTTGTCAAAACGGCTTTTTTGACCCTCTGAATTCGAAATCGTGAGAATTGACGACGACAAACGATCAATTAACGATTATGCTGAAATATAACAGTAATTCCAATGCCGATGATGATTTGCCGTTGGGAATGCGTAAAAATTGTGTTTTTTCATAAAAGACGGAGTTTTTTTGTAAAATCGGCGGCTTTGAACCACTGAATTTTAAATCGTGTGAATCCACAACAACAAACGACGATTTCACGATTACGGTACAATACGACCTTGTTTCCGATGCAATGACAGTTTATCATTGAGAACGGATCGAAAATGTGTTTTTTCATCAAAATCGGAAATTTTCGTCAATTCAGCGTTTTTGACACTCTGAAATTGAAATCGTGAAAATCGACGACGACAAACGAATATTTCACGATTTTGCTGAAATACAACTATTAGTCCGATGCCGATGATGATTTGTCGTTGGGAATGCGTCAAAAGTGTATTTTTCATAAAAGACGGAGTTTTTTGTCAAATCGGCCGTCTTCAACCTCTGAATTTGAAATCGTGAGAATCCAATACGACAAACGAACATTTCACGATTTCGCAAAAATACGACTTCGTTTCCGATGCAATGTCAGTTTGTCATTGAGAACTGATCGAAAATATGTTTTTTCGTAAAAATCTGACATTTTTGTCAAAACGGCTTTTTTGACCCTCTGAATTCGAAATCGTGAGAATCGACGACGACAAACGACCAATTCACGATTTTGCTGAAATACAACTATTAGTCCGATGCCGATGATGATTTGTCGTTGGGAATGCGTAAAAATTGTGTTTTTTCATAAAAGATGGAGTTTTTTTTGTCAAATCGGCGGTCTTCAACCTCTGAATATGAAATCGTGAGAATCCATTACGTCAAACGAAAATTTAACGATTTCGCAAAAATACGACTTCGTTTCCGATGCAATGTCAGTTTGTCATTAAGAACTGATCGAAAATAGATTTTTTCATAAAAATCTGACTATTTTGTCAAAACGGCGGTTTTGACCCTCAGAAATCGAAATTGGGAGAATCGACGACGACAAATGACGATTTCACGATTACGGTATAATACGACATTGTTTCCGATGCAATGACAGTTTATCATTGAGAACGGATCGAAAATGTGTTTTCCGCAAAAATCTGACAATTTCGTCAAAACAGCGTTTTTGACACTCTGAAATTGAAATCGTGAAAACCGACGACGACAAACGAATATTTCTCGATTTTGCTGAAATACAACTATTAGTCCGATTCCGATGATGATTTGTCATTGGGAATGCGTCAAAAGTGTGTTTTTTCATAAAAGACGGACTTTTTTTGTCAAATCGGCGGTCTTCAACCTCTGAATATGAAATCGTGAGAATCCATTACGTCAAACGAAAATTTAACGATTTCGCAAAAATACGACTTCGTTTCCGATGCAATGTCAGTTTGTCATTAAGAACTGATCGAAAATAGGTTTTTTCGTAAAAATCTGAAAATTTTGTCAAAACGGCAGTTTTGACCCTCAGAAATCGAAATTGGGAGAATCGGCGACGACAAACGACGATTTCACGATTTCGCTAAAATAACGACTTCGTTTCCGATGCAATGTCAGTTTGTCATTGACAACCGATCAAAAGTATGGTTTTTCATAAAATTCGGACATTTTTTTCAAATCGACGTTTTAAACCGTCTGAAAAGGGAATCGTGAGAACCACCGACAAAAAACGACCATTTCTCGATTTCGCTAAAATACAACTGTAAGTCCGATGCCGATGATGATTTGACGTTGGGAATGTGTCAAAAATGTGTTTTTTCATCAAAATCGGAAATTTTCGTCAATTCAGCGTTTTTGACACTCTAACATTGAAATCGTGAAAATCGACGACGGCAAACGAATATTTCACGATTTTGCTGAAATACAACTATTAGTCCGATGCCGATGATGATTTGTCGTTGGGGAATGCGTCAAAAGTGTGTTTTTTCATAAAAGACGGAGTTTTTTGTCAAATCGGCGGTCTTCAACCTCTGAATTTGAAATCGTGAGAATCCAATACGACAAACGAACATTTCACGATTTCGCAAAAATACGACTTCGTTTCCGATGCAATGTCAGTTTGTCATTGACAACCGATCAAAAATATGATTTTTCGTAAAAATCTGACTATTTTGTCAAAACGGCTTTTTTGACCCTCTGAATTCGAAATCGTGAGAATCGACGACGACAAACGACCAATTCACGATTATGCTGAAATATAACAGTAATTCCAATGCCGATGATGATTTGCCGTTGGGAATGCGTAAAAATTGTGTTTTTTCATAAATGACGGAGTTTTTTTGTCAATTCGGCGGTTTTGAACCTCTGAATTTTAAATCGTGAGAATCCACAACGACAAACGAACATTTCACGATTTCGCAAAAATACGACTTCGTTTCCGATGCAATGTCAGTTTGTCATTAAGAACTGATCGAAAATATGTTTTTTCGTAAAAATCTGAAAATTTTGTGAAAACGGCGGTTTTGACCCTCAGAAATCGAAATTGGGAGAATCGACGACGACAAACGACGATTTCACGATTTCGCTAAAATAACGACTTCGTTTCCGATGCAATGTCAGTTTGTCATTGACAACCGATCAAAAGTATGGTTTTTCATAAAATTCGGACATTTTTTTCAAATCGACGTTTTAAACCGTCTGAAAAGGGAATCGTGAGAACCACCGACAAAAAACGACCATTTCTCGATTTCGCTAAAATACAACTGTAAGTCCGATGCCGATGATGATTTGACGTTGGGAATGTGTCAAAAATGTGTTTTTTCATAAAAATCGGAAATTTTCGTCAATTCAGCGTTTTTGACACGCTGAAATTGAAAACGTGAAAAACGACGACGACAAAGGAATATTTCACGATTTTACTGAAATACAACTAGTAGTCCGATGCCGATGATGATTTGTCGTTGGCGAATGCGTCAAAAGTGTGTTTTTTCATAAAAAACGGACTTTTTTTGTGAAATCGGCGGTCTTCAACCTCTGAATATGGAATCGTGAGAATCCACTACGACAAACGAACATTTCACGATTTCGCAAAAATACGACTTCGATTCCTATGCAATGTCAGTTTGTCATTAAGAACTGATCGAAAATATGTTTTTTCGCAAAAATCTGACAATTTCGTCAAATCAGCGTTTTTGACACTCTGAAATTGAAAACGTGAAAATCGACGACGACGAACGAATATTTCACGATTTTACTGAAATACAACTAGTAGTCCGATGCCGATGATGATTTGTCGTTGGGAATGCGTCAAAAGTGTGTTTTTTCATAAATGACGGAGTTTTTTTGTCAAATCGGCGGTTTTGAACCTCTGAATTTTAAATCGTGAGAATCCACAACGACAAACGACGATTTCACGATTACGGTACAATACGACCTTGTTTCCGATGCAATGACAGTTTATCATTGAGAACGGATCGAAAATGTGTTTTTTCATCAAAATCGGAAATTTTCGTCAATTCAGCGTTTTTGACACGCTGAAATTGAAATCGTGAAAATCGACGACGACAAACGAATATTTCACGATTTTGCTGAAATACAACTATTAGTCCGATGCCGATGATGATTTGTCGTTGGGAATGCGTCAAAAGTGTGTTTTTTCATAAATGACGGAGTTTTTTTGTCAAATCGGCGGTTTTGAACCTCTGAATTTTAAATCGTGAGAATCCACAACGACAAACGACGATTTCACGATTTCGCAAAAATACGACTTCGTTTCCGATGCAATGTCAGTTTGTCATTGATAACCGATCAAAAATATGATTTTTCGTAAAAATCTGACTATTTTGTCAAAACGGCTTTTTTGACCCTCTGAATTCGAAATCGTGAGAATCGACGACGATAAACGACCAATTCACGATTATGCTGAAATATAACAGTAATTCCAATGCCGATGATGATTTGCCGTTGGGAATGCGTAAAAATTGTGTTTTTTCATAAATTACGGATTTTTTTTTGTCAAATCGGCGGTTTTGAACCTCTGAATTTTAAATCGTGAGAATCCACAACGACAAACGACGATTTCACGATTACGGTACAATACGACCTTGTTTCCGATGCAATGACAGGTTATCATTGAGAACGGATCGAAAAGGTGTTTTTTCATCAAAATCGGAAATTTTCGTCAATTCAGCGTTTTTGAGACGCTGAAATTGAAAACGTGAAAATCGACGACGACAAACGAATATTTCACGATTTTACTGAAATACAACTATTAGTCCGATCCCGATGATGATTTGTCGTTGGGAATGCGTCAAAAGTGTGTTTTTCATAAAAGACGGACTTTTTTTGTCAAATCGGCGGTCTACAACCTCTGAATATGAAATCGTGAGAATCCATTACGTCAAACGAAAATTTAACGATTTCGCAAAAATACGACTTCGTTTCCGATGCAATGTCAGTTTGTCATTAAGAACTGATCGAAAATAGGTTTTTTCGTAAAAATCTGAAAATTTTGTCAATACGGCGGTTTTGACCCTCAGAAATCGAAATTGGGAGAATTAACGACGACAAATGACGATTTCACGATTACGGTATAAAACGAAATTGTTTCCGATGCAATGACAGTTTATCATTGAGAACGGATCGAAAAGGTGTTTTTTCATCAAAATCGGAAATTTTTGTCAATTCAGCGTTTTTGACACTCTGAAATTGAAAACGTGAAAATCGACGACGAGGAACGAATATTTCACGATTTTACTGAAATACAACTAGTAGTCCGATGCCGATGATGATTTGCCGTTGGGAATGCGTAAAAATTGTGTTTTTTCATAAAAGACCGAGTTTTACGGTACAATACGACCTTGTATCCGATGCAATGACAGTTTATCATTGAGAACGGATCGAAAATGTGTTTTTTCATCAAAATCGGAAATTTTCGTCAATTCAGCGTTTTTGACACGCTGAAATTGAAAACGTGAAAATCGACGACGACAAACGAATATTTCACGATTTTACTGAAATACAACTAGTAGTCCGATGCCGATGATGATTTGTCGTTGGGGAATGCGTCAAAAGTGTGTTTTTTCATAAAAGACGGAGTTTTTTGTCAAATCGGCGGTCTTCAACCTCTGAATTTGAAATCGTGAGAATCCAATACGACAAACGAACATTTCACGATTTCGCAAAAATACGACTTCGTTTCCGATGCAATGTCAGTTTGCCATTGAGAACTGATCGAAAATATGTTTTTTCGTAAAAATCCGACTATTTTGTCAAAACGGCTTTTTTGACCCTCTGAATTCGAAATCGTGAGAATTGACGACGACAAACGATCAATTAACGATTATGCTGAAATATAACAGTAATTCCAATGCCGATGATGATTTGCCGTTGGGAATGCGTAAAAATTGTGTTTTTTCATAAAAGACGGAGTTTTTTTGTAAAATCGGCGGCTTTGAACCACTGAATTTTAAATCGTGTGAATCCACAACAACAAACGACGATTTCACGATTACGGTACAATACGACCTTGTTTCCGATGCAATGACAGTTTATCATTGAGAACGGATCGAAAATGTGTTTTTTTCATCAAAATCGAAAATTTTCGTCAATTCAGCGTTTTTGACACGCTGAAATTGAAATCGTGAAAATCGACGACGACAAACGAATATTTCACGATTTTGCTGAAATACAACTATTAGTTCGATGCCGATGATGATTTGTCGTTGGGAATCCGTCAAAAGTGTGTTTTTTCATAAAAGACGGAGTTTTTCGTCAATTCAGCGTTTTTGACACGCTGAAATTGAAATCGTGAAAATCGACGACGACAAACGAATATTTCACGATTTTGCTGAAATACAACTATTAGTCCGATCCCGATGATGATTTGTCTTTGGGAATGCGTCAAAAGTGTGTTTTTTCATAACAGACGGAGTTTTTTGTCAAATCGGCGGTCTTCAACCTCTGAATTTGAAATCGTGAGAATCCAATACGACAAAGGAACATTTCACGATTTCGCAAAAAATACGACTTCGTTTCCGATGCAATGTCAGTTTGTCATTGACAACCGATCAAAAATATGTTTTTTCATAAAATTCGGACTTTTTTGTCAAATCGACGTTTTAAACCGTCTGAAAAGGGAATCGTGAGAACCATCGACAAAAAACGACCATTTCTCGATTTCGCTAAAATACAACTGTAAGTCCGATGCCGATGATGATTTGACGTTGGGAATGTGTCAAAAATGTGTTTTTTCATCAAAATCGGAAATTTTCGTCAATTCAGCGTTTTTGACACGCTGAAATTGAAAACGTGAAAATCGACGACGACAAACGAATATTTCACGATTTTACTGAAATACAACTAGTAGTCCGATGCCGATGATGATTTGTCGTTGGGGAATGCGTCAAAAGTGTGTTTTTTCATAAAAGACGGAGTTTTTTGTCAAATCGGCGGTCTTCAACCTCTGAATTTGAAATCGTGAGAATCCAATACGACAAACGAACATTTCACGATTTCGCAAAAATACGACTTCGTTTCCGATGCAATGTCAGTTTGTCATTGACAACCGATCAAAAATATGATTTTTCGTAAAAATCTGACTATTTTGTCAAAACGGCTTTTTTGACCCTCTGAATTCGAAATCGTGAGAATCGACGACGACAAACGACCAATTCACGATTACGCTGAAATATAACAGTAATTCCAATGCCGATGATGATTTGCCGTTGGGAATGCGTAAAAATTGTGTTTTTTCATAAAAGACGGAGTTTTTTTGTCAAATCGGCGGTTTTGAACCTCTGAATTTTAAATCGTGAGAATCCACAACGACAAACGACGATTTCACGATTACGGTACAATACGACCTTGTTTCCGATGCAATGACAGTTTGTCATTGAGAACGGATCGAAAATGTGTTTTTTCGTCAAAATCGGAAATTTTCATCAACTCAGCGTTTTTGACACGCTGAAATTGAAATCGTGAAAATCGACGACTACAAATTTTATTACGACTATGATTTTATGAATACGTTTTTCATAAAATTCGGACATTTTTGTCAAATCGACGTTTTAAACCGTCTGAAAAGGGAATCGTGCGAACCACCGACAAAAAACGACCATTTCTCGATTTCGCTAAAATAAAACTGTAAGTCCGATGCCGATGATGATTTGACGTTGGGAATGTGTCAAAAATGTGTTTTTTCATCAAAATCGGAAATTTTCGTCAATTCAGCGTTTTTGACACTCTGACATTGAAATCGTGAAAATCGACGACGACAAACGAATATTTCACGATTTTGCTGAAATACAACTATTAGTGCGATGCCGATGATGATTTGTCGTTGGGAATGCGTCAAAAGTGTGTTTTTTCATAAAAGACAGAGTTTTTTGTCAAATCGGCGGTCTTCAACCTCCGAATTTGAAATTGTACGAATCCACTACGAGAATCGAACATTTCATGATTTCGCAAAAATACGACTTCGTTTCCGATGCAATGTCAGTTTGCCATTGAGAACTGATCGAAAATATGTTTTTTCGTAAAAATCCGACTATTTTGTCAAAACGGCTTTTTTGACCCTCTGAATTCGAAATCGTGAGAATTGACGACGACAAACGATCAATTAACGATTATGCTGAAATATAACAGTAATTCCAATGCCGATGATGATTTGCCGTTGGGAATGCGTAAAAATTGTGTTTTTTCATAACAGACGGAGTTTTTTTGTAAAATCGGCGGCTTTGAACCTCTGAATTTTAAATCGTGTGAATCCACAACAACAAACGACGATTTCACGATTACGGTACAATACGACCTTGTTTCCGATGCAATGACAGTTTATCATTGAGAACGGATCGAAAATGTGTTTTTTCATCAAAATCGGAAATTTTCGTCAATTCAGCGTTTTTGACACTCTGAAATTGAAAACGTGAAAATCGACGACGACAAACGAATATTTCACGATTTTGCTGAAATACAACTATTAGTCCGATCCCGATGATGATTTGTCTTTGGGAATGCGTCAAAAGTGTGTTTTTTCATAACAGACGGAGTTTTTTGTCAAATCGGCGGTCTTCAACCTCTGAATTTGAAATCGTGAGAATCCAATACGACAAAGGAACATTTCACGATTTCGCAAAAAATACGACTTCGTTTCCGATGCAATGTCAGTTTGTCATTGACAACCGATCAAAAATATGTTTTTTCATAAAATTCGGACTTTTTTGTCAAATCGACGTTTTACACCGTCTGAAAAGGGAATCGTGAGAACCATCGACAAAAAACGACCATTTCTCGATTTCGCTAAAATACAACTGTAAGTCCGATGCCGATGATGATTTGACGTTGGGAATGTGTCAAAAATGTGTTTTTTCATCAAAATCGGAAATTTTCGTCAATTCAGCGTTTTTGACACGCTGAAATTGAAAACGTGAAAATCGACGACGACAAACGAATATTTCACGATTTTACTGAAATACAACTAGTAGTCCGATGCCGATGATGATTTGTCGTTGGGGAATGCGTCAAAAGTGTGTTTTTTCATAAAAGACGGAGTTTTTTGTCAAATCGGCGGTCTTCAACCTCTGAATTTGAAATCGTGAGAATCCAATACGACAAACGAACATTTCACGATTTCGCAAAAATACGACTTCGTTTCCGATGCAATGTCAGTTTGTCATTGACAACCGATCAAAAATATGATTTTTCGTAAAAATCTGACTATTTTGTCAAAACGGCTTTTTTGACCCTCTGAATTCGAAATCGTGAGAATCGACGACGACAAACTACCAATTCACGATTATGCTGAAATATAACAGTAATTCCAATGCCGATGATGATTTGCCGTTGGGAATGCGTAAAAATTGTGTTTTTTCATAAATGACGGAGTTTTTTTGTCAAATCGGCGGTTTTGAACCTCTGAATTTTAAATCGTGAGAATCCACAACGACAAACGAACATTTCACGATTTCGCAAAAATACGACTTCGTTTCCGATGCAATGTCAGTTTGTCATTGATAACCGATCAAAAATATGATTTTTCGTAAAAATCTGACTATTTTGTCAAAACGGCTTTTTTGACCCTCTGAATTCGAAATCTTGAGAATCGACGACGACAAACGACCAATTCACGATTATGCTGAAATATAACAGTAATTCCAATGCCGATGATGATTTGCCGTTGGGAATGCGTAAAAATTGTGTTTTTTCATAAATTACGGATTTTTTTTTGTCAAATCGGCGGTTTTGAACCTCTGAATTTTAAATCGTGAGAATCCACAACGACAAACGACGATTTCACGATTACGGTACAATACGACCTTGTTTCCGATGCAATGACAGGTTATCATTGAGAACGGATCGAAAAGGTGTTTTTTCATAAAAATCGGAAATTTTCGTCAATTCAGCGTTTTTGAGACGCTGAAATTGAAAACGTGAAAATCGACGACGACAAACGAATATTTCACGATTTTACTGAAATACAACTATTAGTCCGATCCCGATGATGATTTGTCGTTGGGAATGCGTCAAAAGTGTGTTTTTCATAAAAGACGGACTTTTTTTGTCAAATCGGCGGTCTACAACCTCTGAATATGAAATCGTGAGAATCCATTACGTCAAACGAAAATTTAACGATTTCGCAAAAATACGACTTCGTTTCCGATGCAATGTCAGTTTGTCATTAAGAACTGATCGAAAATAGGTTTTTTCGTAAAAATCTGAAAATTTTGTCAATACGGCGGTTTTGACCCTCAGAAATCGAAATTGGGAGAATCAACGACGACAAATGACGATTTCACGATTACGGTATAAAACGAAATTGTTTCCGATGCAATGACAGTTTATCATTGAGAACGGATCGAAAAGGTGTTTTTTCATCAAAATCGGAAATTTTTGTCAATTCAGCGTTTTTGACACTCTGAAATTGAAAACGTGAAAATCGACGACGAGGAACGAATATTTCACGATTTTACTGAAATACAACTAGTAGTCCGATGCCGATGATGATTTGCCGTTGGGAATGCGTAAAAATTGTGTTTTTTCATAAAAGACCGAGTTTTACGGTACAATACGACCTTGTATCCGATGCAATGACAGTTTATCATTGAGAACGGATCGAAAATGTGTTTTTTCATCAAAATCGGAAATTTTCGTCAATTCAGCGTTGTTGACACGCTGAAATTGAAAACGTGAAAATCGACGACGACAAACGAATATTTCACGATTTTACTGAAATACAACTATTAGTCCGATCCCGATGATTTGTCGTTGGGAATGCGTCAAAAGTGTGTTTTTCATAAAAGACGGAGTTTTTTGTCAAATCGGCCGTCTTCAACCTCTGAATTTGAAATCGTGAGAATCCAATACGACAAACGAACATTTCACGATTTCGCAAAAATACGACTTCGTTTCCGATGCAATGTCAGTTTGTCATTGAGAACTGATCGAAAATATGTTTTTTCGTAAAAATCTGACATTTTTGTCAAAACGGCTTTTTTGACCCTCTGAATTCGAAATCGTGAGAATCGACGACGACAAACGACCAATTCACGATTTCGCTGAAATATAACAGTAATGCCAATGCCGATGATGATTTGCCCTTGGGAATGCGTAAAAATTGTGTTTTTTCATAAAAGATGGAGTTTTTTTTGTCAAATCGGCGGTTTTAAACCTCGGAATTTTAAATCGTGAGGATCTACAACGACAAACGACGATTTCACGATTACGGTAAAATACGACCTTGTTTCCGATGCAATGACAGTTTATCATTGAGAACGGATCGAAAATGTGTTTTTTCGCAAAAATCTGACAATTTCGTCAAACCAGCGTTTTTGACACTCTGAAATTGAAATTGTGAAAATCGACGACGACAAACGAATATTTCACGATTTTGCTGAAATACAACTATTAGTCCGATGCCGATGATGATTTGTCGTTGGGAATGCGTAAAAATTGTGTTTTTTCATAAAAGATGGAGTTTTTTTTGTCAAATCGGCGGTCTTCAACCTCTGAATATGAAATCGTGAGAATCCATTACGTCAAACGAAAATTTAACGATTTCGCAAAAATACGACTTCGTTTCCGATGCAATGTCAGTTTGTCATTAAGAACTGATCGAAAATAGGTTTTTTCATAAAAATCTGACTATTTTGTCAAAACGGCGGTTTTGACCCTCAGAAATCGAAATTGGGAGAATCGACGACGACAAATGACGATTTCACGATTACGGTATAATACGACATTGTTTCCGATGCAATGACAGTTTATCATTGAGAACGGATCGAAAATGTGTTTTCCGCAAAAATCTGACAATTTCGTCAAAACAGCGTTTTTGACACTCTGAAATTGAAATCGTGAAAACCGACGACGACAAACGAATATTTCTCGATTTTGCTGAAATACAACTATTAGTCCGATGCCGATGATGATTTGTCGTTGGGAATGCGTCAAAAGTGTGTTTTTTCATAAAAGACAGAGTTTTTTGTTAAATCGGCGGTCTTCAACCTCCGAATTTGAAATTGTACGAATCCACTACGAGAAACGAACATTTCATGATTTCGCAAAAATACGACTTCGTTTCCGATGCAATGTCAGTTTGCCATTGAGAACTGATCGAAAATATGTTTTTTCGTAAAAATCCGACTATTTTGTCAAAACGGCTTTTTTGACCCTCTGAATTCGAAATCGTGAGAATTGACGACGACAAACGATCAATTAACGATTATGCTGAAATATAACAGTAATTCCAATACCGATGATGATTTGCCGTTGGGAATGCGTAAAAATTGTGTTTTTTCATAAAAGACGGAGTTTTTTTGTAAAATCGGCGGCTTTGAACCTCTGAATTTTAAATCGTGTGAATCCACAACAACAAACGACGATTTCACGATTACGGTACAATACGACCTTGTTTCCGATGCAATGACAGTTTATCATTGAGAACGGATCGAAAATGTGTTTTTTCATCAAAATCGGAAATTTTCGTCAATTCAGCGTTTTTGACACGCTGAAATTGAAATCGTGAAAATCGACGACGACAAACGAATATTTCACGATTTTGCTGAAATACAACTATTAGTCCGATGCCGATGATGATTTGTCGTTGGGAATGCGTCAAAAGTGTGTTTTTCATAAAAGACGGAGTTTTTTGTCAAATCGGCCGTCTTCAACCTCTGAATTTGAAATCGTGAGAATCCAATACGACAAACGAACATTTCACGATTTCGCAAAAATACGACTTCGTTTCCGATGCAATGTCAGTTTGTCATTGAGAACTGATCGAAAATATGTTTTTTCGTAAAAATCTGACATTTTTGTCAAAACGGCTTTTTTGACCCTCTGAATTCGAAATCGTGAGAATCGACGACGACAAACGACCAATTCACGATTTCGCTGAAATATAACAGTAATTCCCATGCCGATGATGATTTGCCGTTGGGAATGGGTAAAAATTGTGTTTTTTCATAAAAGACGGAGTTTTTTTGTCAAATCGGCGGTTTTGAACCTCTGAATTTTAAATCGTGAGAATCCACAACGACAAACGACGATTTCACGATTACGGTACAATACGACCTTGTTTCCGATGCAATGACAGTTTGTCATTGAGAACGGATCGAAAATGTGTTTTTTCGTCAAAATCGGAAATTTTCATCAACTCAGCGTTTTTGACACGCTGAAATTGAAATCGTGAAAATCGACGACGACAAACGAATATTTCACGATTTTGCTGAAATACAACTATTAGTCCGATCCCGATGATGATTTGTCTTTGGGAATGCGTCAAAAGTGTGTTTTTTCATAACAGACGGAGTTTTTTGTCAAATCGGCGGTCTTCAACCTCTGAATTTGAAATCGTGAGAATCCAATACGACAAAGGAACATTTCACGATTTCGCAAAAAATACGACTTCGTTTCCGATGCAATGTCAGTTTGTCATTGACAACCGATCAAAAATATGTTTTTTCATAAAATTCGGACTTTTTTGTCAAATCGACGTTTTACACCGTCTGAAAAGGGAATCGTGAGAACCATCGACAAAAAACGACCATTTCTCGATTTCGCTAAAATACAACTGTAAGTCCGATGCCGATGATGATTTGACGTTGGGAATGTGTCAAAAATGTGTTTTTTCATCAAAATCGGAAATTTTCGTCAATTCAGCGTTTTTGACACGCTGAAATTGAAAACGTGAAAATCGACGACGGCAAACGAATATTTCACGATTTTACTGAAATACAACTAGTAGTCCGATGCCGATGATGATTTGTCGTTGGGGAATGCGTCAAAAGTGTGTTTTTTCATAAAAGACGGAGTTTTTTGTCAAATCGGCGGTCTTCAACCTCTGAATTTGAAATCGTGAGAATCCAATACGACAAACGAACATTTCACGATTTCGCAAAAATACGACTTCGTTTCCGATGCAATGTCAGTTTGTCATTGACAACCGATCAAAAATATGGTTTTTCATAAAATTCGGACATTTTTGTCAAATCGACGTTTTAAACCGTCTGAAAAGGGAATCGTGAGAACCACCGACAAAAAACGACCATTTCTCGATTTCGCTAAAATAAAACTGTAAGTCCGATGCCGATGATGATTTGACGTTGGCAATGTGTCAAAAATGTGTTTTTTCATCAAAATCGGAAATTTTCGTCAATTCAGCGTTTTTGACACTCTGACATTGAAATCGTGAAAATCGACGACGACAAACGAATATTTCACGATTTTGCTGAAATACAACTATTAGTGCGATGCCGATGATGATTTGTCGTTGGGAATGCGTCAAAAGTGTGTTTTTTCATAAAAGACAGAGTTTTTTGTCAAATCGGCGCTCTTCAACCTCCGAATTTGAAATTGTACGAATCCACTACGAGAAACGAACATTTCATGATTTCGCAAAAATACGACTTCGTTTCCGATGCAATGTCAGTTTGCCATTGAGAACTGATCGAAAATATGTTTTTTCGTAAAAATCCGACTATTTTGTCAAAACGGCTTTTTTGACCCTCTGAATTCGAAATCGTGAGAATTGACGACGACAAACGATCAATTAACGATTATGCTGAAATATAACAGTAATTCCAATGCCGATGATGATTTGCCGTTGGGAATGCGTAAAAATTGTGTTTTTTCATAAAAGACGGAGTTTTTTTGTAAAATCGGCGGCTTTGAACCTCTGAATTTTAAATCGTGTGAATCCACAACAACAAACGACGATTTCACGATTACGGTACAATACGACCTTGTTTCCGATGCAATGACAGTTTATCATTGAGAACGGATCGAAAATGTGTTTTTTCATCAAAATCGGAAATTTTCGTCAATTCAGCGTTTTTGACACGCTGAAATTGAAATCGTGAAAATCGACGACGACAAACGAATATTTCACGATTTTGCTGAAATACAACTATTAGTCCGATGCCGATGATGATTTGTCGTTGGGAATGCGTCAAAAGTGTTTTTTTTCATAAAAGACGGAGTTTTTTGTCAAATCGGCCGTCTTCAACCTCTGAATTTGAAATCGTGAGAATCCAATACGACAAACGAACATTTCACGATTTCGCAAAAATACGACTTCGTTTCCGATGCAATGTCAGTATGTCATTGAGAACTGATCGAAAATATGTTTTTTCGTAAAAATCTGACATTTTTGTCAAAACGGCTTTTTTGACCCTCTGAATTCGAAATCGTGAGAATCGACGACGACAAACGACCAATTCACGATTTCGCTGAAATATAACAGTAATTCCAATGCCGATGATGATTTGCCGTTGGGAATGCGTAAAAATTGTGTTTTTTCATAAAAGACGGAGTTTTTTTGTCAAAACGGCGGTTTTGAACCTCTGAATTTTAAATCGTGAGAATCCACAACGACAAACGACGATTTCACGATTACGGTACAATACGACCTTGTTTCCGATGCAATGACAGTTTGTCATTGAGAACGGATCGAAAATGTGTTTTTTCGTCAAAATCGGAAATTTTCATCAACTCAGCGTTTTTGACACGCTGAAATTGAAATCGTGAAAATCGACGACTACAAACGAATATTTCACGATTTTGCTGAAATACAACTATTAGTCCGATGCCGATGATGATTTGTCGTTGGCGAATGCGTCAAAAGTGTGTTTTTTCATAAAAAACGGACTTTTTTTGTGAAATCGGCGGTCTTCAACCTCTGAATATGGAATCGTGAGAATCCACTACGACAAACGAACATTTCACGATTTCGCAAAAATACGACTTCGATTCCTATGCAATGTCAGTTTGTCATTAAGAACTGATCGAAAATATGTTTTTTCGCAAAAATCTGACAATTTCGTCAAATCAGCGTTTTTGACACTCTGAAATTGAAAACGTGAAAATCGACGACGACGAACGAATATTTCACGATTTTACTGAAATACAACTAGTAGTCCGATGCCGATGATGATTTGTCGTTGGGAATGCGTCAAAAGTGTGTTTTTTCATAAATGACGGAGTTTTTTTGTCAAATCGGCGGTTTTGAACCTCTGAATTTTAAATCGTGAGAATCCACAACGACAAACGACGATTTCACGATTACGGTACAATACGACCTTGTTTCCGATGCAATGACAGTTTATCATTGAGAACGGATCGAAAATGTGTTTTTTCATCAAAATCGGAAATTTTCGTCAATTCAGCGTTTTTGACACGCTGAAATTGAAATCGTGAAAATCGACGACGACAAACGAATATTTCACGATTTTGCTGAAATACAACTATTAGTCCGATGCCGATGATGATTTGTCGTTGGGAATCCGTCAAAAGTGTGTTTTTTCATAAAAGACGGAGTTTTTCGTCAATTCAGCGTTTTTGACACGCTGAAATTGAAATCGTGAAAATCGACGACGACAAACGAATATTTCACGATTTTGCTGAAATACAACTATTAGTCCGATCCCGATGATGATTTGTCTTTGGGAATGCGTCAAAAGTGTGTTTTTTCATAACAGACGGAGTTTTTTGTCAAATCGGCGGTCTTCAACCTCTGAATTTGAAATCGTGAGAATCCAATACGACAAAGGAACATTTCACGATTTCGCAAAAAATACGACTTCGTTTCCGATGCAATGTCAGTTTGTCATTGACAACCGATCAAAAATATGTTTTTTCATAAAATTCGGACTTTTTTGTCAAATCGACGTTTTACACCGTCTGAAAAGGGAATCGTGAGAACCATCGACAAAAAACGACCATTTCTCGATTTCGCTAAAATACAACTGTAAGTCCGATGCCGATGATGATTTGACGTTGGGAATGTGTCAAAAATGTGTTTTTTCATCAAAATCGGAAATTTTCGTCAATTCAGCGTTTTTGACACGCTGAAATTGAAAACGTGAAAATCGACGACGACAAACGAATATTTCACGATTTTGCTGAAATACAACTATTAGTGCGATGCCGATGATGATTTGTCGTTGGGAATGCGTCAAAAGTGTGTTTTTTCATAAAAGACAGAGTTTTTTGTCAAATCGGCGGTCTTCAACCTCCGAATTTGAAATTGTACGAATCCACTACGAGAAACGAACATTTCATGATTTCGCAAAAATACGACTTCGTTTCCGATGCAATGTCAGTTTGCCATTGAGAACTGATCGAAAATATGTTTTTTCGTAAAAATCCGACTATTTTGTCAAAACGGCTTTTTTGACCCTCTGAATTCGAAATCGTGAGAATTGACGACGACAAACGATCAATTAACGATTATGCTGAAATATAACAGTAATTCCAATGCCGATGATGATTTGCCGTTGGGAATGCGTAAAAATTGTGTTTTTTCATAAAAGACGGAGTTTTTTTGTAAAATCGGCGGCTTTGAACCTCTGAATTTTAAATCGTGTGAATCCACAACAACAAACGACGATTTCACGATTACGGTACAATACGACCTTGTTTCCGATGCAATGACAGTTTATCATTGAGAACGGATCGAAAATGTGTTTTTTCATCAAAATCGGAAATTTTCGTCAATTCAGCGTTTTTGACACGCTGAAATTGAAATCGTGAAAATCGACGACGACAAACGAATATTTCACGATTTTGCTGAAATACAACTATTAGTCCGATGCCGATGATGATTTGTCGTTGGGAATGCGTCAAAAGTGTATTTTTCATAAAAGACGGAGTTTTTTGTCAAATCGGCCGTCTTCAACCTCTGAATTTGAAATCGTGAGAATCCAATACGACAAACGAACATTTCACGATTTCGCAAAAATACGACTTCGTTTCCGATGCAATGTCAGTTTGTCATTGAGAACTGATCGAAAATATGTTTTTTCGTAAAAATCTGACATTTTTGTCAAAACGGCTTTTTTGACACTCTGAATTCGAAATCGTGAGAATCGACGACGACAAACGACCAATTCACGATTTCGCTGAAATATAACAGTAATTCCAATGCCGATGATGATTTGCCCTTGGGAATGCGTAAAAATTGTGTTTTTTCATAAAAGATGGAGTTTTTTTTGTCAAATCGGCGGTTTTAAACCTCGGAATTTTAAATCGTGAGAATCTACAACGACAAACGACGATTTCACGATTACGGTAAAATACGACCTTGTTTCCTATGCAATGACAGTTTATCATTGAGAACGGATCGAAAATGTGTTTTTTCGCAAAAATCTGACAATTTCGTCAAACCAGCGTTTTTGACACTCTGAAATTGAAATTGTGAAAATCGACGACGACAAACGAATATTTCACGATTTTGCTGAAATACAACTATTAGTCCGATGCCGATGATGATTTGTCGTTGGGAATGCGTCAAAAGTGTTTTTTTCATAAAAGACGGACTTTTTTTTGTCAAATCGGCGGTCTTCAACCTCTGAATATGAAATCGTGAGAATCCATTACATCAAACGAAAATTTAACGATTTCACAAAAATACGACTTCGTTTCGATGCAATGTCAGTTTGTCATTAAGAACTGATCGAAAATAGGTTTTTTCGTAAAAATCTGAAAATTTTGTCAATACGGCGGTTTTGACCCTCAGAAATCGAAATTGGGAGAATCGACGACGACAAATGACGATTTCACGATTACGGTATAATACGACATTGTTTCCGATGCAATGACAGTTTATCATTGAGAACGGATCGAAAAGGTGTTTTTTCATCAAAATCGGAAATTTTTGTCAATTCAGCGTTTTTGACACTCTGAAATTGAAAACGTGAAAATCGACGACGAGGAACGAATATTTCACGATTTTACTGAAATACAACTATTAGTCCGATCCCGATGATGATTTGTCGTTGGGAATGCGTCAAAAGTGAGTTTTTCATAAAAGACGGACTTTTTTTGTCAAATCGGCGGTCTTCAACCTCTGAATTTGAAATCGTGAGAATCCAATACGACAAACGAACATTTCACGATTTCGCAAAAATACGACTTCGTTTCCGATGCAATGTCAGTTTGTCATTGACAACCGATCAAAAATATGATTTTTCGTAAAAATCTGACTATTTTGTCAAAACGGCTTTTTTGACCCTCTGAATTCGAAATCGTGAGAATCGACGACGACAAACTACCAATTCACGATTATGCTGAAATATAACAGTAATTCCAATGCCGATGATGATTTGCCGTTGGGAATGCGTAAAAATTGTGTTTTTTCATAAATGACGGAGTTTTTTTGTCAAATCGGCGGTTTTGAACCTCTGAATTTTAAATCGTGAGAATCCACAACGACAAACGAACATTTCACGATTTCGCAAAAATACGACTTCGTTTCCGATGCAATGTCAGTTTGTCATTGATAACCGATCAAAAATATGATTTTTCGTAAAAATCTGACTATTTTGTCAAAACGGCTTTTTTGACCCTCTGAATTCGAAATCTTGAGAATCGACGACGACAAACGACCAATTCACGATTATGCTGAAATATAACAGTAATTCCAATGCCGATGATGATTTGCCGTTGGGAATGCGTAAAAATTGTGTTTTTTCATAAATTACGGATTTTTTTTTGTCAAATCGGCGGTTTTGAACCTCTGAATTTTAAATCGTGAGAATCCACAACGACAAACGACGATTTCACGATTACGGTACAATACGACCTTGTTTCCGATGCAATGACAGGTTATCATTGAGAACGGATCGAAAAGGTGTTTTTTCATCAAAATCGGAAATTTTCGTCAATTCAGCGTTTTTGAGACGCTGAAATTGAAAACGTGAAAATCGACGACGACAAACGAATATTTCACGATTTTACTGAAATACAACTATTAGTCCGATCCCGATGATGATTTGTCGTTGGGAATGCGTCAAAAGTGTGTTTTTCATAAAAGACGGACTTTTTTTTGTCAAATCGGCGGTCTACAACCTCTGAATATGAAATCGTGAGAATCCATTACGTCAAACGAAAATTTAACGATTTCGCAAAAATACGACTTCGTTTCCGATGCAATGTCAGTTTGTCATTAAGAACTGATCGAAAATAGGTTTTTTCGTAAAAATCTGAAAATTTTGTCAATACGGCGGTTTTGACCCTCAGAAATCGAAATTGGGAGAATCAACGACGACAAATGACGATTTCACGATTACGGTATAAAACGAAATTGTTTCCGATGCAATGACAGTTTATCATTGAGAACGGATCGAAAAGGTGTTTTTTCATCAAAATCGGAAATTTTTGTCAATTCAGCGTTTTTGACACTCTGAAATTGAAAACGTGAAAATCGACGACGAGGAACGAATATTTCACGATTTTACTGAAATACAACTAGTAGTCCGATGCCGATGATGATTTGCCGTTGGGAATGCGTAAAAATTGTGTTTTTTCATAAAAGACCGAGTTTTACGGTACAATACGACCTTGTATCCGATGCAATGACAGTTTATCATTGAGAACGGATCGAAAATGTGTTTTTTCATCAAAATCGGAAATTTTCGTCAATTCAGCGTTGTTGACACGCTGAAATTGAAAACGTGAAAATCGACGACGACAAACGAATATTTCACGATTTTACTGAAATACAACTAGTAGTCCGATGCCGATGATGATTTGTCGTTGGGGAATGCGTCAAAAGTGTGTTTTTTCATAAAAGACGGAGTTTTTTGTCAAATCGGCGGTCTTCAACCTCTGAATTTGAAATCGTGAGAATCCAATACGACAAACGAACATTTCACGATTTCGCAAAAATACGACTTCGTTTCCGATGCAATGTCAGTTTGTCATTAAGAACTGATCGAAAATATGTTTTTTCGCAAAAATCTGACAATTTCGTCAAATCAGCGTTTTTGACACTCTGAAATTGAAAACGTGAAAATCGACGACGACGAACGAATATTTCACGATTTTACTGAAATACAACTAGTAGTCCGATGCCGATGATGATTTGTCGTTGGGAATGCGTCAAAAGTGTGTTTTTTCATAAATGACGGAGTTTTTTTGTCAAATCGGCGGTTTTGAACCTCTGAATTTTAAATCGTGAGAATCCACAACGACAAACGACGATTTCACGATTACGGTACAATACGACCTTGTTTCCGATGCAATGACAGTTTATCATTGAGAACGGATCGAAAATGTGTTTTTTCATCAAAATCGGAAATTTTCGTCAATTCAGCGTTTTTGACACGCTGAAATTGAAATCGTGAAAATCGACGACGAGGGACGAATATTTCACGATTTTACTGAAATACAACTAGTAGTCCGATGCCGATGATGATTTGCCGTTGGGAATGCGTAAAAATTGTGTTTTTTCATAAAAGACCGAGTTTTACGGTACAATACGACCTTGTATCCGATGCAATGACAGTTTATCATTGAGAACGGATCGAAAATGTGTTTTTTCATCAAAATCGGAAATTTTCGTCAATTCAGCGTTGTTGACACGCTGAAATTGAAAACGTGAAAATCGACGACGACAAACGAATATTTCACGATTTTACTGAAATACAACTAGTAGTCCGATGCCGATGATGATTTGTCGTTGGGAATGCGTCAAAAGTGTGTTTTTTCATAAATGACGGAGTTTTTTTGTCAAATCGGCGGTTTTGAACCTCTGAATTTTAAATCGTGAGAATCCACAACGACAAACGACGATTTCACGATTACGGTACAATACGACCTTGTTTCCGATGCAATGACAGTTTATCATTGAGAACGGATCGAAAATGTGTTTTTTCATCAAAATCGAAAATTTTCGTCAATTCAGCGTTTTTGACACGCTGAAATTGAAATCGTGAAAATCGACGACGACAAACGAATATTTCACGATTTTGCTGAAATACAACTATTAGTCCGATCCCGATGATGATTTGTCTTTGGGAATGCGTCAAAAGTGTGTTTTTTCATAACAGACGGAGTTTTTTGTCAAATCGGCGGTCTTCAACCTCTGAATTTGAAATCGTGAGAATCCAATACGACAAAGGAACATTTCACGATTTCGCAAAAAATACGACTTCGTTTCCGATGCAATGTCAGTTTGTCATTGACAACCGATCAAAAATATGTTTTTTCATAAAATTCGGACTTTTTTGTCAAATCGACGTTTTACACCGTCTGAAAATGGAATCGTGAGAACCATCGACAAAAAACGACCATTTCTCGATTTCGCTAAAATACAACTGTAAGTCCGATGCCGATGATGATTTGACGTTGGGAATGTGTCAAAAATGTGTTTTTTCATCAAAATCGGAAATTTTCGTCAATTCAGCGTTTTTGACACGCTGAAATTGAAAACGTGAAAATCGACGACGACAAACGAATATTTCACGATTTTACTGAAATACAACTAGTAGTCCGATGCCGATGATGATTTGTCGTTGGGGAATGCGTCAAAAGTGTGTTTTTTCATAAAAGACGGAGTTTTTTGTCAAATCGGCGGTCTTCAACCTCTGAATTTGAAATCGTGAGAATCCAATACGACAAACGAACATTTCACGATTTCGCAAAAATACGACTTCGTTTCCGATGCAATGTCAGTTTGTCATTGACAACCGATCAAAAATATGATTTTTCGTAAAAATCTGACTATTTTGTCAAAACGGCTTTTTTGACCCTCTGAATTCGAAATCGTGAGAATCGACGACGACAAACTACCAATTCACGATTATGCTGAAATATAACAGTAATTCCAATGCCGATGATGATTTGCCGTTGGGAATGCGTAAAAATTGTGTTTTTTCATAAATGACGGAGTTTTTTTGTCAAATCGGCGGTTTTGAACCTCTGAATTTTAAATCGTGAGAATCCACAACGACAAACGAACATTTCACGATTTCGCAAAAATACGACTTCGTTTCCGATGCAATGTCAGTTTGTCATTGATAACCGATCAAAAATATGATTTTTCGTAAAAATCTGACTATTTTGTCAAAACGGCTTTTTTGACCCTCTGAATTCGAAATCTTGAGAATCGACGACGACAAACGACCAATTCACGATTATGCTGAAATATAACAGTAATTCCAATGCCGATGATGATTTGCCGTTGGGAATGCGTAAAAATTGTGTTTTTTCATAAATTACGGATTTTTTTTTGTCAAATCGGCGGTTTTGAACCTCTGAATTTTAAATCGTGAGAATCCACAACGACAAACGACGATTTCACGATTACGGTACAATACGACCTTGTTTCCGATGCAATGACAGGTTATCATTGAGAACGGATCGAAAAGGTGTTTTTTCATCAAAATCGGAAATTTTCGTCAATTCAGCGTTTTTGAGACGCTGAAATTGAAAACGTGAAAATCGACGACGACAAACGAATATTTCACGATTTTACTGAAATACAACTATTAGTCCGATCCCGATGATGATTTGTCGTTGGGAATGCGTCAAAAGTGTGTTTTTCATAAAAGACGGACTTTTTTTGTCAAATCGGCGGTCTACAACCTCTGAATATGAAATCGTGAGAATCCATTACGTCAAACGAAAATTTAACGATTTCGCAAAAATACGACTTCGTTTCCGATGCAATGTCAGTTTGTCATTAAGAACTGATCGAAAATAGGTTTTTTCGTAAAAATCTGAAAATTTTGTCAATACGGCGGTTTTGACCCTCAGAAATCGAAATTGGGAGAATCAACGACGACAAATGACGATTTCACGATTACGGTATAAAACGAAATTGTTTCCGATGCAATGACAGTTTATCATTGAGAACGGATCGAAAAGGTGTTTTTTCATCAAAATCGGAAATTTTTGTCAATTCAGCGTTTTTGACACTCTGAAATTGAAAACGTGAAAATCGACGACGAGGAACGAATATTTCACGATTTTACTGAAATACAACTAGTAGTCCGATGCCGATGATGATTTGCCGTTGGGAATGCGTAAAAATTGTGTTTTTTCATAAAAGACCGAGTTTTACGGTACAATACGACCTTGTATCCGATGCAATGACAGTTTATCATTGAGAACGGATCGAAAATGTGTTTTTTCATCAAAATCGGAAATTTTCGTCAATTCAGCGTTGTTGACACGCTGAAATTGAAAACGTGAAAATCGACGACGACAAACGAATATTTCACGATTTTACTGAAATACAACTAGTAGTCCGATGCCGATGATGATTTGTCGTTGGGGAATGCGTCAAAAGTGTGTTTTTTCATAAAAGACGGAGTTTTTTGTCAAATCGGCGGTCTTCAACCTCTGAATTTGAAATCGTGAGAATCCAATACGACAAACGAACATTTCACGATTTCGCAAAAATACGACTTCGTTTCCGATGCAATGTCAGTTTGTCATTGACAACCGATCAAAAATATGATTTTTCGTAAAAATCTGACTATTTTGTCAAAACGGCTTTTTTGACCCTCTGAATTCGAAATCGTGAGAATCGACGACGACAAACGACCAATTCACGATTATGCTGAAATATAACAGTAATTCCAATGCCGATGATGATTTGCCGTTGGGAATGCGTAAAAATTGTGTTTTTTCATAAAAGACGGAGTTTTTTTGTCAAATCGGCGGTTTTGAACCTCTGAATTTTAAATCGTGAGAATCCACAACGACAAACGACGATTTCACGATTACGGTACAATATGATCTTGTTTCCGATGCAATGACAGTTTATCATTGAGAACGGATCGAAAATATGTTTTTTCGCAAAAATCTGACAATTTCGTCAAATCAGCGATTTTGACACTCTGACATTGAAATCGTGAGAATCGACGACGACAAACGAATATTTCACGATTTTACTGAAATACAACTATTAGTCCGATCCCGATGATGATTTGTCGTTGGGAATGCTCCAAAAGTGTGTTTTTCATAAAAGACGGACTTTTTTTGTGAAATCGGCGGTCTTCAACCTCTGAATATGAAATCGTGAGAATCCACTACGGAAAACGAACATTTCACGATTTCGCAAAAATACGACTTCGTTTCCGATGCAATGTCAGTTTGTCATTAAGAACTGATCGAAAATAGGTTTTTTCGTAAAAATCTGAAAATTTTGTCAAAACGGCAGTTTTGACCCTCAGAAATCGAAATTGGGAGAATCGGCGACGACAAACGACGATTTCACGATTTCGCTAAAATAACGACTTCGTTTCCGATGCAATGTCAGTTTGTCATTGACAACCGATCAAAAGTATGGTTTTTCATAAAATTCGGACATTTTTGTCAAATCGACGTTTTAAACCGTCTGAAAAGGGAATCGTGCGAACCACCGACAAAAAACGACCATTTCTCGATTTCGCTAAAATAAAACTGTAAGTCCGATGCCGATGATGATTTGACGTTGGCAATGTGTCAAAAATGTGTTTTTTCATCAAAATCGGAAATTTTCGTCAATTCAGCGTTTTTGACACTCTGACATTGAAATCGTGAAAATCGACGACGACAAACGAATATTTCACGATTTTGCTGAAATACAACTATTAGTGCGATGCCGATGATGATTTGTCGTTGGGAATGCGTCAAAAGTGTGTTTTTTCATAAAAGACAGAGTTTTTTGTCAAATCGGCGCTCTTCAACCTCCGAATTTGAAATTGTACGAATCCACTACGAGAAACGAACATTTCATGATTTCGCAAAAATACGACTTCGTTTCCGATGCAATGTCAGTTTGCCATTGAGAACTGATCGAAAATATGTTTTTTCGTAAAAATCCGACTATTTTGTCAAAACGGCTTTTTTGACCCTCTGAATTCGAAATCGTGAGAATTGACGACGACAAACGATCAATTAACGATTATGCTGAAATATAACAGTAATTCCAATGCCGATGATGATTTGCCGTTGGGAATGCGTAAAAATTGTGTTTTTTCATAAAAGACGGAGTTTTTTTGTAAAATCGGCGGCTTTGAACCTCTGAATTTTAAATCGTGTGAATCCACAACAACAAACGACGATTTCACGATTACGGTACAATACGACCTTGTTTCCGATGCAATGACAGTTTATCATTGAGAACGGATCGAAAATGTGTTTTTTCATCAAAATCGGAAATTTTCGTCAATTCAGCGTTTTTGACACGCTGAAATTGAAATCGTGAAAATCGACGACGACAAACGAATATTTCACGATTTTGCTGAAATACAACTATTAGTCCGATGCCGATGATGATTTGTCGTTGGGAATGCGTCAAAAGTGTTTTTTTTCATAAAAGACGGAGTTTTTTGTCAAATCGGCCGTCTTCAACCTCTGAATTTGAAATCGTGAGAATCCAATACGACAAACGAACATTTCACGATTTCGCAAAAATACGACTTCGTTTCCGATGCAATGTCAGTATGTCATTGAGAACTGATCGAAAATATGTTTTTTCGTAAAAATCTGACATTTTTGTCAAAACGGCTTTTTTGACCCTCTGAATTCGAAATCGTGAGAATCGACGACGACAAACGACCAATTCACGATTTCGCTGAAATATAACAGTAATTCCAATGCCGATGATGATTTGCCGTTGGGAATGCGTAAAAATTGTGTTTTTTCATAAAAGACGGAGTTTTTTTGTCAAAACGGCGGTTTTGAACCTCTGAATTTTAAATCGTGAGAATCCACAACGACAAACGACGATTTCACGATTACGGTACAATACGACCTTGTTTCCGATGCAATGACAGTTTGTCATTGAGAACGGATCGAAAATGTGTTTTTTCGTCAAAATCGGAAATTTTCATCAACTCAGCGTTTTTGACACGCTGAAATTGAAATCGTGAAAATCGACGACTACAAACGAATATTTCACGATTTTGCTGAAATACAACTATTAGTCCGATGCCGATGATGATTTGTCGTTGGCGAATGCGTCAAAAGTGTGTTTTTTCATAAAAAACGGACTTTTTTTGTGAAATCGGCGGTCTTCAACCTCTGAATATGGAATCGTGAGAATCCACTACGACAAACGAACATTTCACGATTTCGCAAAAATACGACTTCGATTCCTATGCAATGTCAGTTTGTCATTAAGAACTGATCGAAAATATGTTTTTTCGCAAAAATCTGACAATTTCGTCAAATCAGCGTTTTTGACACTCTGAAATTGAAAACGTGAAAATCGACGACGACGAACGAATATTTCACGATTTTACTGAAATACAACTAGTAGTCCGATGCCGATGATGATTTGTCGTTGGGAATGCGTCAAAAGTGTGTTTTTTCATAAATGACGGAGTTTTTTTGTCAAATCGGCGGTTTTGAACCTCTGAATTTTAAATCGTGAGAATCCACAACGACAAACGACGATTTCACGATTACGGTACAATACGACCTTGTTTCCGATGCAATGACAGTTTATCATTGAGAACGGATCGAAAATGTGTTTTTTCATCAAAATCGGAAATTTTCGTCAATTCAGCGTTTTTGACACGCTGAAATTGAAATCGTGAAAATCGACGACGACAAACGAATATTTCACGATTTTGCTGAAATACAACTATTAGTCCGATGCCGATGATGATTTGTCGTTGGGAATCCGTCAAAAGTGTGTTTTTTCATAAAAGACGGAGTTTTTCGTCAATTCAGCGTTTTTGACACGCTGAAATTGAAATCGTGAAAATCGACGACGACAAACGAATATTTCACGATTTTGCTGAAATACAACTATTAGTCCGATCCCGATGATGATTTGTCTTTGGGAATGCGTCAAAAGTGTGTTTTTTCATAACAGACGGAGTTTTTTGTCAAATCGGCGGTCTTCAACCTCTGAATTTGAAATCGTGAGAATCCAATACGACAAAGGAACATTTCACGATTTCGCAAAAAATACGACTTCGTTTCCGATGCAATGTCAGTTTGTCATTGACAACCGATCAAAAATATGTTTTTTCATAAAATTCGGACTTTTTTGTCAAATCGACGTTTTACACCGTCTGAAAAGGGAATCGTGAGAACCATCGACAAAAAACGACCATTTCTCGATTTCGCTAAAATACAACTGTAAGTCCGATGCCGATGATGATTTGACGTTGGGAATGTGTCAAAAATGTGTTTTTTCATCAAAATCGGAAATTTTCGTCAATTCAGCGTTTTTGACACGCTGAAATTGAAAACGTGAAAATCGACGACGACAAACGAATATTTCACGATTTTGCTGAAATACAACTATTAGTGCGATGCCGATGATGATTTGTCGTTGGGAATGCGTCAAAAGTGTGTTTTTTCATAAAAGACAGAGTTTTTTGTCAAATCGGCGGTCTTCAACCTCCGAATTTGAAATTGTACGAATCCACTACGAGAAACGAACATTTCATGATTTCGCAAAAATACGACTTCGTTTCCGATGCAATGTCAGTTTGCCATTGAGAACTGATCGAAAATATGTTTTTTCGTAAAAATCCGACTATTTTGTCAAAACGGCTTTTTTGACCCTCTGAATTCGAAATCGTGAGAATTGACGACGACAAACGATCAATTAACGATTATGCTGAAATATAACAGTAATTCCAATGCCGATGATGATTTGCCGTTGGGAATGCGTAAAAATTGTGTTTTTTCATAAAAGACGGAGTTTTTTTGTAAAATCGGCGGCTTTGAACCTCTGAATTTTAAATCGTGTGAATCCACAACAACAAACGACGATTTCACGATTACGGTACAATACGACCTTGTTTCCGATGCAATGACAGTTTATCATTGAGAACGGATCGAAAATGTGTTTTTTCATCAAAATCGGAAATTTTCGTCAATTCAGCGTTTTTGACACGCTGAAATTGAAATCGTGAAAATCGACGACGACAAACGAATATTTCACGATTTTGCTGAAATACAACTATTAGTCCGATGCCGATGATGATTTGTCGTTGGGAATGCGTCAAAAGTGTATTTTTCATAAAAGACGGAGTTTTTTGTCAAATCGGCCGTCTTCAACCTCTGAATTTGAAATCGTGAGAATCCAATACGACAAACGAACATTTCACGATTTCGCAAAAATACGACTTCGTTTCCGATGCAATGTCAGTTTGTCATTGAGAACTGATCGAAAATATGTTTTTTCGTAAAAATCTGACATTTTTGTCAAAACGGCTTTTTTGACACTCTGAATTCGAAATCGTGAGAATCGACGACGACAAACGACCAATTCACGATTTCGCTGAAATATAACAGTAATTCCAATGCCGATGATGATTTGCCCTTGGGAATGCGTAAAAATTGTGTTTTTTCATAAAAGATGGAGTTTTTTTTGTCAAATCGGCGGTTTTAAACCTCGGAATTTTAAATCGTGAGAATCTACAACGACAAACGACGATTTCACGATTACGGTAAAATACGACCTTGTTTCCTATGCAATGACAGTTTATCATTGAGAACGGATCGAAAATGTGTTTTTTCGCAAAAATCTGACAATTTCGTCAAACCAGCGTTTTTGACACTCTGAAATTGAAATTGTGAAAATCGACGACGACAAACGAATATTTCACGATTTTGCTGAAATACAACTATTAGTCCGATGCCGATGATGATTTGTCGTTGGGAATGCGTCAAAAGTGTTTTTTTCATAAAAGACGGACTTTTTTTTGTCAAATCGGCGGTCTTCAACCTCTGAATATGAAATCGTGAGAATCCATTACATCAAACGAAAATTTAACGATTTCACAAAAATACGACTTCGTTTCGATGCAATGTCAGTTTGTCATTAAGAACTGATCGAAAATAGGTTTTTTCGTAAAAATCTGAAAATTTTGTCAATACGGCGGTTTTGACCCTCAGAAATCGAAATTGGGAGAATCGACGACGACAAATGACGATTTCACGATTACGGTATAATACGACATTGTTTCCGATGCAATGACAGTTTATCATTGAGAACGGATCGAAAAGGTGTTTTTTCATCAAAATCGGAAATTTTTGTCAATTCAGCGTTTTTGACACTCTGAAATTGAAAACGTGAAAATCGACGACGAGGAACGAATATTTCACGATTTTACTGAAATACAACTATTAGTCCGATCCCGATGATGATTTGTCGTTGGGAATGCGTCAAAAGTGAGTTTTTCATAAAAGACGGACTTTTTTTGTCAAATCGGCGGTCTTCAACCTCTGAATATGAAATCGTAAGAATCCACTACGACAAACGAACATTTCACGATTTCGCAAAAATACGACTTCGTTTCCGATGCAATGTCAGTTTGTCATTGACAACCGATCAAAAATATGGTTTTTCATAAAATTCGGACATTTTTGTCAAATCGACGTTTTAAACCGTCTGAAAAGGGAATCGTGAGAACCACCGACAAAAAACGACCATTTCTCGATTTCGCTAAAATACAACTGTAAGTCCGATGCCGATGATGATTTGACGTTGGGAATGTGTCAAAAATGTGTTTTTTCATCAAAATCGGAAATTTTCGTCAATTCAGCGTTTTTGACACGCTGAAATTGAAAACGTGAAAATCGACGACGACAAATGAATATTTCACGATTTTACTGAAATACAACTAGTAGTCCGATGCCGATGATGTTTTGTCGTTGGGGAATGCGTCAAAAGTGTGTTTTTTCATAAAAGACGGACTTTTTTTGTGAAATCGGCGGTCTTCAACCTCTGAATATGAAATCGTGAGAATCCACTACGACAAACGAACATTTCACGATTTCGCAAAAATACGACTTCGATTCCGATGCAATGTCTGTTTGTCATTAAGAACTGATCGAAAATATGTTTTTTCGTAAAAATCTGACTATTTTGTCAAAACGGCTTTTTTGACCCTCTGAATTCGAAATCGTGAGAATCGACGACGACAAACGACCAATTCACGATTATGCTGAAATATAACAGTAATTCCAATGCCGATGATGATTTGCCGTTGGGAATGCGTAAAAATTGTGTTTTTTCATAAATGACGGAGTTTTTTTGTCAAATCGGCGGTTTTGAATCTCTGAATTTTAAATCGTGAGAATCCACAACGACAAACGACGATTTCACGATTACGGTAAAATACGACATTGTTTCCGATGCAATGACAGTTTATCATTGAGAACGGATCGAAAATGTGTTTTCCGCAAAAATCTGACAATTTCGTCAAACCAGCGTTTTTGACACTCTGAAATTGAAATCGTGAAAATCGACGACGACAAACGAATATTTCACGATTTCGCTAAAATAACGACTTCGTTTCCGATGCAATGTCAGTTTGTCATTGACAACCGATCAAAAGTATGGTTTTTCATAAAATTCGGACATTTTTGTCAAATCGACGTTTTAAACCGTCTGAAAAGGGAATCGTGAGAACCACCGACAAAAAACGAACATTTCTCGATTTCGCTAAAATACAACTGTAAGTCCGATGCCGATGATGATTTGACGTTGAGAATGTGTCAAAAATGTGTTTTTTCATCAAAATCGGAAATTTTCGCCAATTCAGCGTTTTTGACACGCTGAAATTGAAAACGTGAAAATCGACGACGACAAATGAATATTTCACGATTTTACTGAAATACAACTAGTAGTCCGATGCCGATGATGATTTGTCGTTGGGGAATGCGTCAAAAGTGTTTTTTTTCATAAAAGACGGAGTTTTTTGTCAAATCGGCCGTCTTCAACCTCTGAATTTGAAATCGTGAGAATCCAATACGACAAACGAACATTTCACGATTTCGCAAAAATACGACTTCGTTTCCGATGCAATGTCAGTTTGTCATTGACAACCGATCAAAAATATGATTTTTCGTAAAAATCTGACTATTTTGTCAAAACGGCTTTTTTGACCCTCTGAATTCGAAATCGTGAGAATCGACGACGACAAACGACCAATTCACGATTATGCTGAAATATAACAGTAATTCCAATGCCGATGATGATTTGCCGTTGGGAATGCGTAAAAATTGTGTTTTTTCATAAAAGACGGAGTTTTTTTGTCAAATCGGCGGTTTTGAACCTCTGAATTTTAAATCGTGAGAATCCACAACGACAAACGACGATTTCACGATTACGGTACAATACGACCTTGTTTCCGATGCAATGACAGTTTGTCATTGAGAACGGATCGAAAATGTGTTTTTTCGTCAAAATCGGAAATTTTCATCAACTCAGCGTTTTTGACACGCTGAAATTGAAATCGTGAAAATCGACGACTACAAACGAATATTTCACGATTTTGCTGAAATACAACTATTAGTCCGATGCCGATGATGATTTGTCGTTGGGAATGCGTTAAAAGTGTGTTTTTTCATAAAAGACGGATTTTTTTGTCAAATCGGCGGTCTTCGACCTCTGAATATGAAATCGTGAGAA
The DNA here is from genome assembly GCA_964006125.1 of Cryptus viduatorius. NCBI lineage: Eukaryota > Metazoa > Arthropoda > Insecta > Hymenoptera > Ichneumonidae > Cryptus > Cryptus viduatorius. The sequence goes on along the minus strand of OZ023225.1, from coordinate 7,021,306 downwards.
TCCATTACGTCAAACGAAAATTTAACGATTTCACAAAAATACGACTTCGTTTCCGATGCAATGTCAGTTTGTCATTAAGAACTGATCGAAAATAGGTTTTTTCGTAAAAATCTGAAAATTTTGTCAAAACGGCAGTTTTGACCCTCAGAAATCGAAATTGGGAGAATCGACGACGACAAACAACGATTTCACGATTTCGCTAAAATAACGACTTCGTTTCCGATGCAATGTCAGTTTGTCATTGACAACCGATCAAAAATATGGTTTTTCATAAAATTCGGACATTTTTGTCAAATCGACGTTTTAAACCGTCTGAAAAGGGAATCGTGAGAACCACCGAAAAAAAACGACCATTTCTCGATTTCGCTAAAATACAACTGTAAGTCCGATGCCGATGATGATTTGACGTTGGGAATGTATCAAAAATGTGTTTTTTCATAAAAATCGGAAATTTTCGTCAATTCAGCGTTTTTGACACGCTGAAATTGAAAACGTGAAAAACGACGACGACAAACGAATATTTCACGATTTTACTGAAATACAACTAGTAGTCCGATGCCGATGATGATTTGTCGTTGGCGAATGCGTCAAAAGTGTGTTTTTTCATAAAAGACGGAGTTTTTTGTCAAATCGGCGGTCTTCAACCTCTGAATTTGAAATCGTGAGAATCCAATACGACAAACGAACATTTCACGATTTCGCAAAAATACGACTTCGTTTCCGATGCAATGTCAGTTTGTCATTGACAACCGATCTAAAATATGATTTTTCGTAAAAATCTGACTATTTTGTCAAAACGGCTTTTTTGACCCTCTGAATTCGAAATCGTGAGAATCGACGACGACAAACGACCAATTCACGATTATGCTGAAATATAACAGTAATTCCAATGCCGATGATGATTTGCCGTTGGGAATGCGTAAAAATTGTGTTTTTTCATAAAAGACGGAGTTTTTTTGTCAAATCGGCGGTTTTGAACCTCTGAATTTTAAATCGTGAGAATCCACAACGACAAACGACGATTTCACGATTACGGTACAATATGATCTTGTTTCCGATGCAATGACAGTTTATCATTGAGAACGGATCGAAAATATGTTTTTTCGCAAAAATCTGACAATTTCGTCAAATCAGCGATTTTGACACTCTGACATTGAAATCGTGAGAATCGACGACGACAAACGAATATTTCACGATTTTACTGAAATACAACTATTAGTCCGATCCCGATGATGATTTGTCGTTGGGAATGCTCCAAAAGTGTGTTTTTCATAAAAGACGGACTTTTTTTGTGAAATCGGCGGTCTTCAACCTCTGAATATGAAATCGTGAGAATCCACTACGGAAAACGAACATTTCACGATTTCGCAAAAATACGACTTCGTTTCCGATGCAATGTCAGTTTGTCATTAAGAACTGATCGAAAATAGGTTTTTTCGTAAAAATCTGAAAATTTTGTCAAAACGGCAGTTTTGACCCTCAGAAATCGAAATTGGGAGAATCGGCGACGACAAACGACGATTTCACGATTTCGCTAAAATAACGACTTCGTTTCCGATGCAATGTCAGTTTGTCATTGACAACCGATCAAAAGTATGGTTTTTCATAAAATTCGGACATTTTTGTCAAATCGACGTTTTAAACCGTCTGAAAAGGGAATCGTGCGAACCACCGACAAAAAACGACCATTTCTCGATTTCGCTAAAATAAAACTGTAAGTCCGATGCCGATGATGATTTGACGTTGGCAATGTGTCAAAAATGTGTTTTTTCATCAAAATCGGAAATTTTCGTCAATTCAGCGTTTTTGACACTCTGACATTGAAATCGTGAAAATCGACGACGACAAACGAATATTTCACGATTTTGCTGAAATACAACTATTAGTGCGATGCCGATGATGATTTGTCGTTGGGAATGCGTCAAAAGTGTGTTTTTTCATAAAAGACAGAGTTTTTTGTCAAATCGGCGCTCTTCAACCTCCGAATTTGAAATTGTACGAATCCACTACGAGAAACGAACATTTCATGATTTCGCAAAAATACGACTTCGTTTCCGATGCAATGTCAGTTTGCCATTGAGAACTGATCGAAAATATGTTTTTTCGTAAAAATCCGACTATTTTGTCAAAACGGCTTTTTTGACCCTCTGAATTCGAAATCGTGAGAATTGACGACGACAAACGATCAATTAACGATTATGCTGAAATATAACAGTAATTCCAATGCCGATGATGATTTGCCGTTGGGAATGCGTAAAAATTGTGTTTTTTCATAAAAGACGGAGTTTTTTTGTAAAATCGGCGGCTTTGAACCTCTGAATTTTAAATCGTGTGAATCCACAACAACAAACGACGATTTCACGATTACGGTACAATACGACCTTGTTTCCGATGCAATGACAGTTTATCATTGAGAACGGATCGAAAATGTGTTTTTTCATCAAAATCGGAAATTTTCGTCAATTCAGCGTTTTTGACACGCTGAAATTGAAATCGTGAAAATCGACGACGACAAACGAATATTTCACGATTTTGCTGAAATACAACTATTAGTCCGATGCCGATGATGATTTGTCGTTGGGAATGCGTCAAAAGTGTTTTTTTTCATAAAAGACGGAGTTTTTTGTCAAATCGGCCGTCTTCAACCTCTGAATTTGAAATCGTGAGAATCCAATACGACAAACGAACATTTCACGATTTCGCAAAAATACGACTTCGTTTCCGATGCAATGTCAGTATGTCATTGAGAACTGATCGAAAATATGTTTTTTCGTAAAAATCTGACATTTTTGTCAAAACGGCTTTTTTGACCCTCTGAATTCGAAATCGTGAGAATCGACGACGACAAACGACCAATTCACGATTTCGCTGAAATATAACAGTAATTCCAATGCCGATGATGATTTGCCGTTGGGAATGCGTAAAAATTGTGTTTTTTCATAAAAGACGGAGTTTTTTTGTCAAAACGGCGGTTTTGAACCTCTGAATTTTAAATCGTGAGAATCCACAACGACAAACGACGATTTCACGATTACGGTACAATACGACCTTGTTTCCGATGCAATGACAGTTTGTCATTGAGAACGGATCGAAAATGTGTTTTTTCGTCAAAATCGGAAATTTTCATCAACTCAGCGTTTTTGACACGCTGAAATTGAAATCGTGAAAATCGACGACTACAAACGAATATTTCACGATTTTGCTGAAATACAACTATTAGTCCGATGCCGATGATGATTTGTCGTTGGCGAATGCGTCAAAAGTGTGTTTTTTCATAAAAAACGGACTTTTTTTGTGAAATCGGCGGTCTTCAACCTCTGAATATGGAATCGTGAGAATCCACTACGACAAACGAACATTTCACGATTTCGCAAAAATACGACTTCGATTCCTATGCAATGTCAGTTTGTCATTAAGAACTGATCGAAAATATGTTTTTTCGCAAAAATCTGACAATTTCGTCAAATCAGCGTTTTTGACACTCTGAAATTGAAAACGTGAAAATCGACGACGACGAACGAATATTTCACGATTTTACTGAAATACAACTAGTAGTCCGATGCCGATGATGATTTGTCGTTGGGAATGCGTCAAAAGTGTGTTTTTTCATAAATGACGGAGTTTTTTTGTCAAATCGGCGGTTTTGAACCTCTGAATTTTAAATCGTGAGAATCCACAACGACAAACGACGATTTCACGATTACGGTACAATACGACCTTGTTTCCGATGCAATGACAGTTTATCATTGAGAACGGATCGAAAATGTGTTTTTTCATCAAAATCGGAAATTTTCGTCAATTCAGCGTTTTTGACACGCTGAAATTGAAATCGTGAAAATCGACGACGACAAACGAATATTTCACGATTTTGCTGAAATACAACTATTAGTCCGATGCCGATGATGATTTGTCGTTGGGAATCCGTCAAAAGTGTGTTTTTTCATAAAAGACGGAGTTTTTCGTCAATTCAGCGTTTTTGACACGCTGAAATTGAAATCGTGAAAATCGACGACGACAAACGAATATTTCACGATTTTGCTGAAATACAACTATTAGTCCGATCCCGATGATGATTTGTCTTTGGGAATGCGTCAAAAGTGTGTTTTTTCATAACAGACGGAGTTTTTTGTCAAATCGGCGGTCTTCAACCTCTGAATTTGAAATCGTGAGAATCCAATACGACAAAGGAACATTTCACGATTTCGCAAAAAATACGACTTCGTTTCCGATGCAATGTCAGTTTGTCATTGACAACCGATCAAAAATATGTTTTTTCATAAAATTCGGACTTTTTTGTCAAATCGACGTTTTACACCGTCTGAAAAGGGAATCGTGAGAACCATCGACAAAAAACGACCATTTCTCGATTTCGCTAAAATACAACTGTAAGTCCGATGCCGATGATGATTTGACGTTGGGAATGTGTCAAAAATGTGTTTTTTCATCAAAATCGGAAATTTTCGTCAATTCAGCGTTTTTGACACGCTGAAATTGAAAACGTGAAAATCGACGACGACAAACGAATATTTCACGATTTTGCTGAAATACAACTATTAGTGCGATGCCGATGATGATTTGTCGTTGGGAATGCGTCAAAAGTGTGTTTTTTCATAAAAGACAGAGTTTTTTGTCAAATCGGCGGTCTTCAACCTCCGAATTTGAAATTGTACGAATCCACTACGAGAAACGAACATTTCATGATTTCGCAAAAATACGACTTCGTTTCCGATGCAATGTCAGTTTGCCATTGAGAACTGATCGAAAATATGTTTTTTCGTAAAAATCCGACTATTTTGTCAAAACGGCTTTTTTGACCCTCTGAATTCGAAATCGTGAGAATTGACGACGACAAACGATCAATTAACGATTATGCTGAAATATAACAGTAATTCCAATGCCGATGATGATTTGCCGTTGGGAATGCGTAAAAATTGTGTTTTTTCATAAAAGACGGAGTTTTTTTGTAAAATCGGCGGCTTTGAACCTCTGAATTTTAAATCGTGTGAATCCACAACAACAAACGACGATTTCACGATTACGGTACAATACGACCTTGTTTCCGATGCAATGACAGTTTATCATTGAGAACGGATCGAAAATGTGTTTTTTCATCAAAATCGGAAATTTTCGTCAATTCAGCGTTTTTGACACGCTGAAATTGAAATCGTGAAAATCGACGACGACAAACGAATATTTCACGATTTTGCTGAAATACAACTATTAGTCCGATGCCGATGATGATTTGTCGTTGGGAATGCGTCAAAAGTGTATTTTTCATAAAAGACGGAGTTTTTTGTCAAATCGGCCGTCTTCAACCTCTGAATTTGAAATCGTGAGAATCCAATACGACAAACGAACATTTCACGATTTCGCAAAAATACGACTTCGTTTCCGATGCAATGTCAGTTTGTCATTGAGAACTGATCGAAAATATGTTTTTTCGTAAAAATCTGACATTTTTGTCAAAACGGCTTTTTTGACACTCTGAATTCGAAATCGTGAGAATCGACGACGACAAACGACCAATTCACGATTTCGCTGAAATATAACAGTAATTCCAATGCCGATGATGATTTGCCCTTGGGAATGCGTAAAAATTGTGTTTTTTCATAAAAGATGGAGTTTTTTTTGTCAAATCGGCGGTTTTAAACCTCGGAATTTTAAATCGTGAGAATCTACAACGACAAACGACGATTTCACGATTACGGTAAAATACGACCTTGTTTCCTATGCAATGACAGTTTATCATTGAGAACGGATCGAAAATGTGTTTTTTCGCAAAAATCTGACAATTTCGTCAAACCAGCGTTTTTGACACTCTGAAATTGAAATTGTGAAAATCGACGACGACAAACGAATATTTCACGATTTTGCTGAAATACAACTATTAGTCCGATGCCGATGATGATTTGTCGTTGGGAATGCGTCAAAAGTGTTTTTTTCATAAAAGACGGACTTTTTTTTGTCAAATCGGCGGTCTTCAACCTCTGAATATGAAATCGTGAGAATCCATTACATCAAACGAAAATTTAACGATTTCACAAAAATACGACTTCGTTTCGATGCAATGTCAGTTTGTCATTAAGAACTGATCGAAAATAGGTTTTTTCGTAAAAATCTGAAAATTTTGTCAATACGGCGGTTTTGACCCTCAGAAATCGAAATTGGGAGAATCGACGACGACAAATGACGATTTCACGATTACGGTATAATACGACATTGTTTCCGATGCAATGACAGTTTATCATTGAGAACGGATCGAAAAGGTGTTTTTTCATCAAAATCGGAAATTTTTGTCAATTCAGCGTTTTTGACACTCTGAAATTGAAAACGTGAAAATCGACGACGAGGAACGAATATTTCACGATTTTACTGAAATACAACTATTAGTCCGATCCCGATGATGATTTGTCGTTGGGAATGCGTCAAAAGTGAGTTTTTCATAAAAGACGGACTTTTTTTGTCAAATCGGCGGTCTTCAACCTCTGAATATGAAATCGTAAGAATCCACTACGACAAACGAACATTTCACGATTTCGCAAAAATACGACTTCGTTTCCGATGCAATGTCAGTTTGTCATTGACAACCGATCAAAAATATGGTTTTTCATAAAATTCGGACATTTTTGTCAAATCGACGTTTTAAACCGTCTGAAAAGGGAATCGTGAGAACCACCGACAAAAAACGACCATTTCTCGATTTCGCTAAAATACAACTGTAAGTCCGATGCCGATGATGATTTGACGTTGGGAATGTGTCAAAAATGTGTTTTTTCATCAAAATCGGAAATTTTCGTCAATTCAGCGTTTTTGACACGCTGAAATTGAAAACGTGAAAATCGACGACGACAAATGAATATTTCACGATTTTACTGAAATACAACTAGTAGTCCGATGCCGATGATGTTTTGTCGTTGGGGAATGCGTCAAAAGTGTGTTTTTTCATAAAAGACGGACTTTTTTTGTGAAATCGGCGGTCTTCAACCTCTGAATATGAAATCGTGAGAATCCACTACGACAAACGAACATTTCACGATTTCGCAAAAATACGACTTCGATTCCGATGCAATGTCTGTTTGTCATTAAGAACTGATCGAAAATATGTTTTTTCGTAAAAATCTGACTATTTTGTCAAAACGGCTTTTTTGACCCTCTGAATTCGAAATCGTGAGAATCGACGACGACAAACGACCAATTCACGATTATGCTGAAATATAACAGTAATTCCAATGCCGATGATGATTTGCCGTTGGGAATGCGTAAAAATTGTGTTTTTTCATAAATGACGGAGTTTTTTTGTCAAATCGGCGGTTTTGAATCTCTGAATTTTAAATCGTGAGAATCCACAACGACAAACGACGATTTCACGATTACGGTAAAATACGACATTGTTTCCGATGCAATGACAGTTTATCATTGAGAACGGATCGAAAATGTGTTTTCCGCAAAAATCTGACAATTTCGTCAAACCAGCGTTTTTGACACTCTGAAATTGAAATCGTGAAAATCGACGACGACAAACGAATATTTCACGATTTCGCTAAAATAACGACTTCGTTTCCGATGCAATGTCAGTTTGTCATTGACAACCGATCAAAAGTATGGTTTTTCATAAAATTCGGACATTTTTGTCAAATCGACGTTTTAAACCGTCTGAAAAGGGAATCGTGAGAACCACCGACAAAAAACGAACATTTCTCGATTTCGCTAAAATACAACTGTAAGTCCGATGCCGATGATGATTTGACGTTGAGAATGTGTCAAAAATGTGTTTTTTCATCAAAATCGGAAATTTTCGCCAATTCAGCGTTTTTGACACGCTGAAATTGAAAACGTGAAAATCGACGACGACAAATGAATATTTCACGATTTTACTGAAATACAACTAGTAGTCCGATGCCGATGATGATTTGTCGTTGGGGAATGCGTCAAAAGTGTTTTTTTTCATAAAAGACGGAGTTTTTTGTCAAATCGGCCGTCTTCAACCTCTGAATTTGAAATCGTGAGAATCCAATACGACAAACGAACATTTCACGATTTCGCAAAAATACGACTTCGTTTCCGATGCAATGTCAGTTTGTCATTGACAACCGATCAAAAATATGATTTTTCGTAAAAATCTGACTATTTTGTCAAAACGGCTTTTTTGACCCTCTGAATTCGAAATCGTGAGAATCGACGACGACAAACGACCAATTCACGATTATGCTGAAATATAACAGTAATTCCAATGCCGATGATGATTTGCCGTTGGGAATGCGTAAAAATTGTGTTTTTTCATAAAAGACGGAGTTTTTTTGTCAAATCGGCGGTTTTGAACCTCTGAATTTTAAATCGTGAGAATCCACAACGACAAACGACGATTTCACGATTACGGTACAATACGACCTTGTTTCCGATGCAATGACAGTTTGTCATTGAGAACGGATCGAAAATGTGTTTTTTCGTCAAAATCGGAAATTTTCATCAACTCAGCGTTTTTGACACGCTGAAATTGAAATCGTGAAAATCGACGACTACAAACGAATATTTCACGATTTTGCTGAAATACAACTATTAGTCCGATGCCGATGATGATTTGTCGTTGGGAATGCGTTAAAAGTGTGTTTTTTCATAAAAGACGGATTTTTTTGTCAAATCGGCGGTCTTCGACCTCTGAATATGAAATCGTGAGAATCCATTACGTCAAACGAAAATTTAACGATTTCACAAAAATACGACTTCGTTTCCGATGCAATGTCAGTTTGTCATTAAGAACTGATCGAAAATAGGTTTTTTCGTAAAAATCTGAAAATTTTGTCAAAACGGCAGTTTTGACCCTCAGAAATCGAAATTGGGAGAATCGACGACGACAAACAACGATTTCACGATTTCGCTAAAATAACGACTTCGTTTCCGATGCAATGTCAGTTTGTCATTGACAACCGATCAAAAATATGGTTTTTCATAAAATTCGGACATTTTTGTCAAATCGACGTTTTAAACCGTCTGAAAAGGGAATCGTGAGAACCACCGAAAAAAAACGACCATTTCTCGATTTCGCTAAAATACAACTGTAAGTCCGATGCCGATGATGATTTGACGTTGGGAATGTATCAAAAATGTGTTTTTTCATAAAAATCGGAAATTTTCGTCAATTCAGCGTTTTTGACACGCTGAAATTGAAAACGTGAAAAACGACGACGACAAACGAATATTTCACGATTTTACTGAAATACAACTAGTAGTCCGATGCCGATGATGATTTGTCGTTGGCGAATGCGTCAAAAGTGTGTTTTTTCATAAAAGACGGAGTTTTTTGTCAAATCGGCGGTCTTCAACCTCTGAATTTGAAATCGTGAGAATCCAATACGACAAACGAACATTTCACGATTTCGCAAAAATACGACTTCGTTTCCGATGCAATGTCAGTTTGTCATTGACAACCGATCAAAAATATGATTTTTCGTAAAAATCTGACTATTTTGTCAAAACGGCTTTTTTGACCCTCTGAATTCGAAATCGTGAGAATCGACGACGACAAACGACCAATTCACGATTATGCTGAAATATAACAGTAATTCCAATGCCGATGATGATTTGCCGTTGGGAATGCGTAAAAATTGTGTTTTTTCATAAAAGACGGAGTTTTTTTGTCAAATCGGCGGTTTTGAACCTCTGAATTTTAAATCGTGAGAATCCACAACGACAAACGACGATTTCACGATTACGGTACAATATGATCTTGTTTCCGATGCAATGACAGTTTATCATTGAGAACGGATCGAAAATATGTTTTTTCGCAAAAATCTGACAATTTCGTCAAATCAGCGATTTTGACACTCTGACATTGAAATCGTGAGAATCGACGACGACAAACGAATATTTCACGATTTTACTGAAATACAACTATTAGTCCGATCCCGATGATGATTTGTCGTTGGGAATGCTCCAAAAGTGTGTTTTTCATAAAAGACGGACTTTTTTTGTGAAATCGGCGGTCTTCAACCTCTGAATATGAAATCGTGAGAATCCACTACGGAAAACGAACATTTCACGATTTCGCAAAAATACGACTTCGTTTCCGATGCAATGTCAGTTTGTCATTAAGAACTGATCGAAAATAGGTTTTTTCGTAAAAATCTGAAAATTTTGTCAAAACGGCAGTTTTGACCCTCAGAAATCGAAATTGGGAGAATCGGCGACGACAAACGACGATTTCACGATTTCGCTAAAATAACGACTTCGTTTCCGATGCAATGTCAGTTTGTCATTGACAACCGATCAAAAGTATGGTTTTTCATAAAATTCGGACATTTTTGTCAAATCGACGTTTTAAACCGTCTGAAAAGGGAATCGTGCGAACCACCGACAAAAAACGACCATTTCTCGATTTCGCTAAAATAAAACTGTAAGTCCGATGCGGATGATGATTTGACGTTGGCAATGTGTCAAAAATGTGTTTTTTCATCAAAATCGGAAATTTTCGTCAATTCAGCGTTTTTGACACTCTGACATTGAAATCGTGAAAATCGACGACGACAAACGAATATTTCACGATTTTGCTGAAATACAACTATTAGTGCGATGCCGATGATGATTTGTCGTTGGGAATGCGTCAAAAGTGTGTTTTTTCATAAAAGACAGAGTTTTTTGTCAAATTGGCGGTCTTCAACCTCCGAATTTGAAATTGTACGAATCCACTACGAGAAACGAACATTTCATGATTTCGCAAAAATACGACTTCGTTTCCGATGCAATGTCAGTTTGCCATTGAGAACTGATCGAAAATATGTTTTTTCGTAAAAATCCGACTATTTTGTCAAAACGGCTTTTTTGACCCTCTGAATTCGAAATCGTGAGAATTGACGACGACAAACGATCAATTAACGATTATGCTGAAATATAACAGTAATTCCAATGCCGATGATGATTTGCCGTTGGGAATGCGTAAAAATTGTGTTTTTTCATAAAAGACGGAGTTTTTTTGTAAAATCGGCGGCTTTGAACCTCTGAATTTTAAATCGTGTGAATCCACAACAACAAACGACGATTTCACGATTACGGTACAATACGACCTTGTTTCCGATGCAATGACAGTTTATCATTGAGAACGGATCGAAAAGGTGTTTTTTCATCAAAATCGGAAATTTTTGTCAATTCAGCGTTTTTGACACTCTGAAATTGAAAACGTGAAAATCGACGACGAGGAACGAATATTTCACGATTTTACTGAAATACAACTAGTAGTCCGATGCCGATGATGATTTGCCGTTGGGAATGCGTAAAAATTGTGTTTTTTCATAAAAGACCGAGTTTTACGGTACAATACGACCTTGTATCCGATGCAATGACAGTTTATCATTGAGAACGGATCGAAAATGTGTTTTTTCATCAAAATCGGAAATTTTCGTCAATTCAGCGTTGTTGACACGCTGAAATTGAAAACGTGAAAATCGACGACGACAAACGAATATTTCACGATTTTACTGAAATACAACTAGTAGTCCGATGCCGATGATGATTTGTCGTTGGGGAATGCGTCAAAAGTGTGTTTTTTCATAAAAGACGGAGTTTTTTGTCAAATCGGCGGTCTTCAACCTCTGAATTTGAAATCGTGAGAATCCAATACGACAAACGAACATTTCACGATTTCGCAAAAATACGACTTCGTTTCCGATGCAATGTCAGTTTGTCATTGACAACCGATCAAAAATATGATTTTTCGTAAAAATCTGACTATTTTGTCAAAACGGCTTTTTTGACCCTCTGAATTCGAAATCGTGAGAATCGACGACGACAAACGACCAATTCACGATTATGCTGAAATATAACAGTAATTCCAATGCCGATGATGATTTGCCGTTGGGAATGCGTAAAAATTGTGTTTTTTCATAAAAGACGGAGTTTTTTTGTCAAATCGGCGGTTTTGAACCTCTGAATTTTAAATCGTGAGAATCCACAACGACAAACGACGATTTCACGATTACGGTACAATATGATCTTGTTTCCGATGCAATGACAGTTTATCATTGAGAACGGATCGAAAATATGTTTTTTCGCAAAAATCTGACAATTTCGTCAAATCAGCGATTTTGACACTCTGACATTGAAATCGTGAGAATCGACGACGACAAACGAATATTTCACGATTTTACTGAAATACAACTATTAGTCCGATCCCGATGATGATTTGTCGTTGGGAATGCGTCAAAAGTGTGTTTTTCATAAAAGAAGGACTTTTTTTGTGAAATCGGCGGTCTTCAACCTCTGAATATGAAATCGTGAGAATCCACTACGGAAAACGAACATTTCACGATTTCGCAAAAATACGACTTCGTTTCCGATGCAATGTCAGTTTGTCATTAAGAACTGATCGAAAATAGGTTTTTTCGTAAAAATCTGAAAATTTTGTCAAAACGGCAGTTTTGACCCTCAGAAATCGAAATTGGGAGAATCGGCGACGACAAACGACGATTTCACGATTTCGCTAAAATAACGACTTCGTTTCCGATGCAATGTCAGTTTGTCATTGACAACCGATCAAAAGTATGGTTTTTCATAAAATTCGGACATTTTTGTCAAATCGACGTTTTAAACCGTCTGAAAAGGGAATCGTGCGAACCACCGACAAAAAACGACCATTTCTCGATTTCGCTAAAATAAAACTGTAAGTCCGATGCCGATGATGATTTGACGTTGGGAATGTGTCAAAAATGTGTTTTTTCATCAAAATCGGAAATTTTCGTCAATTCAGCGTTTTTGACACTCTGACATTGAAATCGTGAAAATCGACGACGACAAACGAATATTTCACGATTTTGCTGAAATACAACTATTAGTGCGATGCCGATGATGATTTGTCGTTGGGAATGCGTCAAAAGTGTGTTTTTTCATAAAAGACAGAGTTTTTTGTCAAATCGGCGGTCTTCAACCTCCGAATTTGAAATTGTACGAATCCACTACGAGAAACGAACATTTCATGATTTCGCAAAAATACGACTTCGTTTCCGATGCAATGTCAGTTTGCCATTGAGAACTGATCGAAAATATGTTTTTTCGTAAAAATCCGACTATTTTGTCAAAACGGCTTTTTTGACCCTCTGAATTCGAAATCGTGAGAATTGACGACGACAAACGATCAATTAACGATTATGCTGAAATATAACAGTAATTCCAATGCCGATGATGATTTGCCGTTGGGAATGCGTAAAAATTGTGTTTTTTCATAAAAGACGGAGTTTTTTTGTAAAATCGGCGGCTTTGAACCTCTGAATTTTAAATCGTGTGAATCCACAACAACAAACGACGATTTCACGATTACGGTACAATACGACCTTGTTTCCGATGCAATGACAGTTTATCATTGAGAACGGATCGAAAATGTGTTTTTTCATCAAAATCGGAAATTTTCGTCAATTCAGCGTTTTTGACACGCTGAAATTGAAATCGTGAAAATCGACGACGACAAACGAATATTTCACGATTTTGCTGAAATACAACTATTAGTCCGATGCCGATGATGATTTGTCGTTGGGAATGCGTCAAAAGTGTATTTTTCATAAAAGACGGAGTTTTTTGTCAAATCGGCCGTCTTCAACCTCTGAATTTGAAATCGTGAGAATCCAATACGACAAACGAACATTTCACGATTTCGCAAAAATACGACTTCGTTTCCGATGCAATGTCAGTTTGTCATTGAGAACTGATCGAAAATATGTTTTTTCGTAAAAATCTGACATTTTTGTCAAAACGGCTTTTTTGACCCTCTGAATTCGAAATCGTGAGAATCGACGACGACAAACGACCAATTCACGATTTCGCTGAAATATAACAGTAATTCCAATGCCGATGATGATTTGCCGTTGGGAATGCGTAAAAATTGTGTTTTTTCATAAAAGACGGAGTTTTTTTGTCAAATCGGCGGTTTTGAACCTCTGAATTTTAAATCGTGAGAATCCACAACGACAAACGACGATTTCACGATTACGGTACAATACGACCTTGTTTCCGATGCAATGACAGTTTGTCATTGAGAACGGATCGAAAATGTGTTTTTTCGTCAAAATCGGAAATTTTCATCAACTCAGCGTTTTTGACACGCTGAAATTGAAATCGTGAAAATCGACGACTACAAACGAATATTTCACGATTTTGCTGAAATACAACTATTAGTCCGATGCCGATGATGATTTGTCGTTGGGAATGCGTTAAAAGTGTGTTTTTTCATAAAAGACGGATTTTTTTGTCAAATCGGCGGTCTTCGACCTCTGAATATGAAATCGTGAGAATCCATTACGTCAAACGAAAATTTAACGATTTCACAAAAATACGACTTCGTTTCCGATGCAATGTCAGTTTGTCATTAAGAACTGATCGAAAATAGGTTTTTTCGTAAAAATCTGAAAATTTTGTCAAAACGGCAGTTTTGACCCTCAGAAATCGAAATTGGGAGAATCGACGACGACAAACAACGATTTCACGATTTCGCTAAAATAACGACTTCGTTTCCGATGCAATGTCAGTTTGTCATTGACAACCGATCAAAAATATGGTTTTTCATAAAATTCGGACATTTTTGTCAAATCGACGTTTTAAACCGTCTGAAAAGGGAATCGTGAGAACCACCGACAAAAAACGACCATTTCTCGATTTCGCTAAAATACAACTGTAAGTCCGATGCCGATGATGATTTGACGTTGGGAATGTATCAAAAATGTGTTTTTTCATAAAAATCGGAAATTTTCGTCAATTCAGCGTTTTTGACACGCTGAAATTGAAAACGTGAAAAACGACGACGACAAACGAATATTTCACGATTTTACTGAAATACAACTAGTAGTCCGATGCCGATGATGATTTGTCGTTGGGGAATGCGTCAAAAGTGTGTTTTTTCATAAAAGACGGAGTTTTTTGTCAAATCGGCGGTCTTCAACCTCTGAATTTGAAATCGTGAGAATCCAATACGACAAACGAACATTTCACGATTTCGCAAAAATACGACTTCGTTTCCGATGCAATGTCAGTTTGTCATTGACAACCGATCAAAAATATGATTTTTCGTAAAAATCTGACTATTTTGTCAAAACGGCTTTTTTGACCCTCTGAATTCGAAATCGTGAGAATCGACGACGACAAACGACCAATTCACGATTATGCTGAAATATAACAGTAATTCCAATGCCGATGATGATTTGCCGTTGGGAATGCGTAAAAATTGTGTTTTTTCATAAAAGACGGAGTTTTTTTGTCAAATCGGCGGTTTTGAACCTCTGAATTTTAAATCGTGAGAATCCACAACGACAAACGACGATTTCACGATTACGGTACAATATGATCTTGTTTCCGATGCAATGACAGTTTATCATTGAGAACGGATCGAAAATATGTTTTTTCGCAAAAATCTGACAATTTCGTCAAATCAGCGATTTTGACACTCTGACATTGAAATCGTGAGAATCGACGACGACAAACGAATATTTCACGATTTTACTGAAATACAACTAGTAGTCCGATGCCGATGATGATTTGTCGTTGGGGAATGCGTCAAAAGTGTGTTTTTTCATAAAAGACGGAGTTTTTTGTCAAATCGGCGGTCTTCAACCTCTGAATTTGAAATCGTGAGAATCCAATACGACAAACGAACATTTCACGATTTCGCAAAAATACGACTTCGTTTCCGATGCAATGTCAGTTTGTCATTGACAACCGATCAAAAATATGGTTTTTCATAAAATTCGGACATTTTTGTCAAATCGACGTTTTAAACCGTCTGAAAAGGGAATCGTGAGAACCACCGACAAAAAACGACCATTTCTCGATTTCGCTAAAATACAACTGTAAGTCCGATGCCGATGATGATTTGACGTTGGGAATGTATCAAAAATGTGTTTTTTCATCAAAATCGGAAATTTTCGTCAATTCAGCGTTTTTGACACGCTGAAATTGAAAACGTGAAAATCGACGACGACAAACGAATATTTCACGATTTTGCTGAAATACAACTATTAGTGCGATGCCGATGATGATTTGTCGTTGGGAATGCGTCAAAAGTGTGTTTTTTCATAAAAGACAGAGTTTTTTGTCAAATCGGCGGTCTTCAACCTCCGAATTTGAAATTGTACGAATCCACTACGACAAACGAACATTTCACGATTTCGCAAAAATACGACTTCGATTCCTATGCAATGTCAGTTTGTCATTAAGAACTGATCGAAAATATGTTTTTTCGCAAAAATCTGACAATTTCGTCAAATCAGCGTTTTTGACACTCTGAAATTGAAAACGTGAAAATCGACGACGACGAACGAATATTTCACGATTTTACTGAAATACAACTAGTAGTCCGATGCCGATGATGATTTGTCGTTGGGAATGCGTCAAAAGTGTGTTTTTTCATAAATGACGGAGTTTTTTTGTCAAATCGGCGGTTTTGAACCTCTGAATTTTAAATCGTGAGAATCCACAACGACAAACGACGATTTCACGATTACGGTACAATACGACCTTGTTTCCGATGCAATGACAGTTTATCATTGAGAACGGATCGAAAATGTGTTTTTTCATCAAAATCGGAAATTTTCGTCAATTCAGCGTTTTTGACACGCTGAAATTGAAATCGTGAAAATCGACGACGAGGGACGAATATTTCACGATTTTACTGAAATACAACTAGTAGTCCGATGCCGATGATGATTTGCCGTTGGGAATGCGTAAAAATTGTGTTTTTTCATAAAAGACCGAGTTTTACGGTACAATACGACCTTGTATCCGATGCAATGACAGTTTATCATTGAGAACGGATCGAAAATGTGTTTTTTCATCAAAATCGGAAATTTTCGTCAATTCAGCGTTGTTGACACGCTGAAATTGAAAACGTGAAAATCGACGACGACAAACGAATATTTTACGATTTTACTGAAATACAACTAGTAGTCCGATGCCGATGATGATTTGTCGTTGGGAATGCGTCAAAAGTGTGTTTTTTCATAAATGACGGAGTTTTTTTGTCAAATCGGCGGTTTTGAACCTCTGAATTTTAAATCGTGAGAATCCACAACGACAAACGACGATTTCACGATTACGGTA